>CM057344.1:458442456-459692456 GCA_030015575.1 Agapanthus africanus | reverse complement strand
GACATCCGTCGTTGTAATCCTTCAACGTCGTCAGAGAGGTGACGGGTCCCGACGGCCATACATATGATGGACCACTATGTCCCTAAACTGGAACATTAGAGCCCAAATGCTCTTTTTTCGGATCTAAACGATCCCGTTAAGTTGATCTTAGTCTCAAAGATAGACTAACGTATCCTTAACAAACGTTTGAGTTGATCTTAGCCTCAAGTATGGCTGACGTATCCTCAAACCAAACCCCCAAACCCAAATCTAAGATAATACGGATTTGGACTAGTCCACGCCCTACGGGAGACGACATAACTCAGTCTCCGTAAACAATCCACGGGCAACAAAACACCAAACAAACACCGACGACACGAAGTGACCATCTGGAGAAGGAGAAAGTTGTTACCGCAATGCGGTAGCGTAATTAACTGCAGGGGCTTGCGCCTGCAGGGAAGAGCGTCCCCACAATCAAAAACCCCTCAAACGAGGGGGAATCTGACGAAGTCTGCTACATCGGACGCATCCGTCTAAACCTTCGATACACGGTGCCATAAATCAACTTGGCATCTTCGGAGAGGTGGACGGATAGCACCAATAAGCATCTGCCCCGAATCTCAGGCAAGACGTCATGTCGCTCCGTCTTTCGGAGGGGAACAGATTCTGGCACGCCCGGTGGGACCTTTTCCTCTTTCCACTCCACACTTCGTGTGTCGTGACTCGCGAACCAATCGCGGTTCGCTAATGGTTTCCCTTGGGTTTCAAGATACTAAGAATTGGCGTCTCGCTTATTGCAGAAAGCAAAGGATCGATGGCTTCTACTTCCGTGAAATTCTCCAACTGCTCAGACTGCAATTGCAACCAACGCTCTGCCTCGCCAGGAGGTATAGCCTACGGACCCCAAGCTGCTTCGCTATTCACAATGCCCGTGGAACAGGTCACTCGCGCCACCACAGGATTGTTCTTTGGGAACATGCTCCCGCCGACAAACTTCACCGCTCCAGTGCTGACAACGGAAGCTCTCAAAAAGTCGGTCTTTGATCGTCTTACCCCTGTGGCGGCTCCTCTCAACGAGTCGCCCAACATCAACGCCTCGGTCTTCTCTAGATTGGGCCAGAAATCCTGCGAACTCATCATGGGGCCTACAATCTCAGAGAAGGCTGCTTCTAAGAAGGTTGCCGCTCCTGCCCCCGAAGTCGTCAAGGCAGCTTCTCCGGCCAAAAGGTCGGTCTTTACAAGATTGACGGCTTCAGCTCCCGCTCCTGCTGCCCAAAGGACATCGGTCTTTGACAGGCTAATACCAACAGCGACCCCCCACCCAGACAGGGGGCAAGACGAAACCATTCTTACCGCTGACCCTACGCCGTCCGCTCGACACGCTCGACGTCGCCATTGGCGCCGAGTAAGGAAGGCTGGGGGCAACTCCCCCTCCGGGTTGACTCCATCGGCCCCGGTGGCAGAAGTTAATGCTGCTGTTCCAATTGGGAACAGCTTCGAAATTCTAAATAAGGTGCGAAGGAATTCTGCTACTGCAGTGCTGAAGAGGTCTCCTCCTCCATTAAAAAAGGTTGTGGAAATAAAACCCGAGCAGCCCCGATCTCCTCAACGGCTGTCTTCCAAAATCTATAAAGTTTGGCGGCAGGCCCGAGACTCGATCATCGATCCAAACTTCTCCCGCCAGCAAAAGAAGCTGAAAATCCAACCGGAAGCTGGTCACCAGGCTAAACCCCAAAAGGCTGTTGATCGACTGGCCCATAAAAGGAGGAGGCCAGAGAAGACCCCCCAGCATGCAACGACGGCTAAAAGCACTGAGCCCAGACGCCCTAAGTCTGGGGGCATGGTGGTGCACACTGTTTACATGGCCTCTGGAAAAGAGGAAAGCCGCACTTCTACGGGCCACCGACCGCTAACCCGATCCGTGACGAAAGCCCTGGAGCAGCAACAAAAGCTTCAGGAAATGATGAATGCTATGGCCGCACTTACCGGGACAAAAGAAAACCCAGAAACGTCCTCAGACGCGCGCCAGGAGGAAGAAACCGACACTGAATTCCTTCGCCGGATACTGGAGAAAAAGGACAAAGAGGCTGCTGAACAGGCGGCCAACATACAACGTATGGGCCTTCTCTTCCAAGATATGATAGGAATGATGATCCAGCAGGACTTACCCGCCGAGGATCCCCCAATCGTTCTTGAAGACGACCGAGGAGAAACGTCAAATCCACCACCAGCCCTCTCAACGGCCAAGGAGGAGGCAATCTCTAATGCTGACTTGGTTGACTACATAGCCCAGCAAATCCGGGTTCATCACGCGACTGAGGCAGCTGGTCAAGTCGTGAAAACGGGGCGACCGTATCCGAGCTGGTACGACCAAGTCAAATACCCGCCAGGCTATACGATACCAAAATTCCACGTGTACAAGGGGACCGGCAACCCCCATCAACATGTCGCCCAGTTCCGGGCCCTCTGCGGTAACACCGGCAGTGATGATAAACTGTTGCTCCGCCAGTTCGTAGGCAGCCTATCAGAAACTGCGTTCGAATGGTATTCAGAACTCCCGAACGATTCTATCAAAACGTTCGCTGAAATGGAGTTGTTGTTCACTCAGCGATTCGCAAGTGCCAGCGAACGCACTCCAATAACTGCACTGATTAACGCCAGGGTAAAACCAGGCGAAACCTGGGTCCAGTATGCTATACGCTGGCGGAATTTGTGGTCGAGATGCGAGCAACGCATTGAGGAAGCACCTGCGGTGGGCATGTTCGTGGGAACTCTAGACCCTCACGCAACTATCTCCCAGTTTATGATGTTCTTTAAGCCAACCACATTCCAGGCTTTAATCGACAAGTTGGCTCAGATGGACCAGATGGGTCATAGACCACCTCCCCCGAAGTCGGAACCTCGGAATGACAAGGGTAAAGGAAGGGCAACCTTTGTTGCGAATGCCCAACAGCAACCTAACGCCCCGAAATCGGCAGATCAACTGGAGGAAAGACGTCGGTATTATAATGAGAAGATGAAGCGTCCCTACTCGTTCCCACGAGACAAGACGAAACGGTTATTCGAGCTGGCAATACGCAACAGACTTATAAGCCTACCAAATCCAAGGCGACCGCCGCAACCCACCGAGGTGAATAACCCTAACTATTGCCCTTACCATCAAACGGTAGGCCATCCGATTGAAGATTGCTTTGTCTTCAAAGGATGGATTGAAGACCAGTACCTCCAGGGGAAGTTTTTACTGTCCGAAAAGTGGAAGGTGAACCCACCACAACCGCATACTCCTAAGAAAACAGATACACCGGGGGCAACCTGCTCCTTTATTGAAGAAGCTCCATGGGAGGTCGTGCTATCAACTAAAACCAAAAGAATGCTGAGAGACCTTCATGCGTGCCCTGCGATCGAATGGAAGGACCCTCTTGAACCTCAAATTATCGAAGGGATGCTAAGGCGCCGCCCAACTACAAAGACTCGCGATAAGAGCCCAAATACTCACGCCCAATCGTCAAAATCTTCGAAGAAAAAGAAGAAGAAATCCAAGAAGCCCGTGAAGCTTGGAAACGAGCACACGAACTTGCAGAAGTAAATCGACGCGCTGGAAGAATACAATCAAAAGGCGCGAACTCCTGTCACACTGCAAGAGTTCCTCAACCACATCTTTCAAGAGGAAGATGATGGAGAGAGCTCGTCAGATGAATCCGAAGGATATGTGGCGAGTTGTAACGTAATCTCCCACTCGTTTACCGATGATGGAAAAACTCCTAGCACTAAGAAGCTGGAGGCAGAGCCTGTACCAGAGCGTGCATGGCCAACAGACGAAATGATCGACGCTTTTCTAGACGAGATTCGTCTAAAATGTAAAGCGGACCAGGAGCGTGAGATGGCCACATCGGAAGGAGCCAAATGCGGGCAACTGAACGAAAGAGTTGAACTACCGGAGCGAAAGGCATCCGAAGTAGACAAGAAGATATTCAAGACGAGAAAAAGGTTTGCCAAAGCCATGTCAATGGGGATGAAGCTACCGCCCTCGGAAGGAAACACACGCGATGGGGTGGAGAGGCACCCTGATTATTGCGCATATCACCGGAAAATATCACACCCCACAGAGGAGTGCGACACCTTTAAGATATGGTGGCAAGGATATGTTGCTCGTCGGCAACATTTTAAGCGCATGAAACGCAAGGGCCGTCGGGAGCGAAGAAGTACTATCGATGGGCACGACAGAACTACTGGCAACTGTTACATGGTAAACGCCAGGGGGTCACAAGTTCTCACCTTTGGGAGCGACTCTGATGAAGAAATCGCTCTGGGCCCTCTCTTCAAAGAATCCGTTTTAGGGAAAGAGGAGGAATCGGAGATCGCACACTCCCGGAAAAGAATCTCGGGCCCGTAAGTAGAAAGGATAAGGGAAAGGAAAAGGTCACTGAAGATATCACTTTAGATGACCAAGTCATGAGAGAGCTGGCTGCCAAAGACCCTCCTAGGAAGGGTAAGGTGGACTATAACATCCTCGCGCACCTAAGAAAGCTACCTTCTCAGCTTAGCATTCTCGATGCCCTCCTATTATCAAAAGAAGCGCGAGACTCACTAATTAAGGCGTTACAAGAACCTGAGCAATTCCAAGCCTTCCTCGCCACTGAAAAGATGAAGGATGAACTGGAGGAAGTGCATACGGCCGACATCACTTTCGGTGATGAAGACCTCCTTCTCGGGACGTGCGACCACAACCGTCCCCTATATGTCTCCGGATACTGCCATGATATCAAGATAGGCAAGATCCTGGTGGATAATGGATCCTCCGTCAATCTCCTTAATGTTCGGGTATTGAAGGAAATCTGCATGAGTGTGCAACACCTCGCTCGTGACAAAATTACTATCTCCGGTTTCGATTCACAATCGTCACGGACTCTCGGATCTGTGATACTAACATTACGCTTTGGACTTCTCGTCACAGACATCAAATTCCATGTCATTGACGCCAAGACCTGCTACAACGCCTTGCTCGGTCGTCCTTGGTTACACGAATACAACATCATCCCTTCTACACAACATCAGTGTATGAAGTACTTTAAGGATGGTTTCGAGTATACCGTAACAGGTGAGTTAAACCCATTTTCCGTGAACGAAGTCCGCAAATACGAAGATGCGAAGTACTTTTTGCCAGATTTCGAGGATACAGAAAGATGTCGCAATCCGGAGAACAAAACCGCCGCCACCATCCCTGCTTTCGGGAGCGATACCGAAGAAGAGGAAGAGATAGTTTATGCAGGGCCATCTCAACGCGACAACCTGGGGACGCCCGCCCCCATGTTGGTCTTCAGAAGTGATTCAGAAGATGAAGTTAATGCCGTGTTCTCCAATCGGCTGTCAATACAAACACTCCCTGGCGATGACCATAGTTTGCAAGTCACCATGGTACCGCGAGAACACTACAAGGATCTCGACACGCTGCAGCCTAATAATGTGCAGGACCTGCGAACATTTTACGTCCCTCCCAGGCAAAGGGGTGAGAAGGTGATCCTATTCTACCGATCCTCAGAGTCGAAAATAGAGAAAGAGATCTGGCATGGCGCGGATGCTACACTTGACAGGCTCCAACCCATCCGTCTGCCCAGATACTATACAAATGGATTAAAGAAGCTATTGAAGCGCCAAGGAGTACCCTTAGAACAGACCGTTCGGCAGGCTCGGTTCTACAACAGGATTTGGGATGTCCCCGGGACTCAACGCAAATTGCCCAACGGGAAGATGGAAACACTCGGGCTTGGATACGCAAGAGCCGGAAAACGGGAACGGGCTCACAGCAGCTACGCTATATATACCTTTGATGAAGAGGAGGACGCCTTGTCAGGAGATGCCACCCCCCCATCAAAACTAGACCCCGCGATTGAAGCGCCGAGTCCGTCGTTTGAGGAACGAATGGGCAAGCCTATCAGGAAAGTGGGTCAGAAAGCTCGGGAAGACCACAACCGCGAAATGGCCATCTATGAGAAGGCCAGGACGCAACGTCTATTTCAACGTGCTGCAAAAGACAAAGACGCTTATCCTCGTCAATCCGTTGTACGAAAGGCCCGACGCAGAGACGGAAATAAATCAAGAAGCGGCTCGGGTTTGTCCCTCATGAAGAAGATGAGTCGAGCGTACTCCTTCCCCCGAGACAAGACGGAGAGGTTACTCAACCTCGCTATAAAACATCAAATGATCACGCTTCCAGAGTCTAGACATCCTGAGCAAGCTAACAAGGCTTCTCATCTGAGTTATTTCTCTTATCACCAAGCCATAGGACATCCTACCGAAGACTGCTTCACCTTCAAGAACTGGGTCAAGGACCAGTACCAATGGGGCAGATTCGCTTTATCCGACGGCTGGAAGGTAACGCCGCTGCAAAAGCATGAGCCCAAGGCCGCAAGAGCAGAACCGGGTCCACCTCAGTCCGGGGAGCGGGTTCGCACTTGCTATACGATTACGATATTAGGAGAAGAGCCCGAGAACGTAGATGACCTTCCCCGGTGCTTTGAGAACAGCGATGATGAGGTGATCTCGGAATTTCCGCCCGCTCCGAAAGAACTGGAAGATGGTATACATACTACTGCAGATAACCTCAAGAAGATTGAGTTGGGATCGGAAGACGACCCGCGACCGACATTTGTCAGCGAGCTGTTATCCGAAGAGAGGGTGGCTGCGTTAAAGAACGTGCTTCTACGGCATAAAGACTGCTTCGCGTGGAACTACTCCAAGATGCCAGGATTAGATCCGGAGATGTAGGGTTCCTAGGCACCCTAATGAGGTCTCACAAGGCATCGATCATGCCAATTTCAAATTTAACGGTGCCGGGAAACCCTGAACTACGGATCGTTTGCTTGAAATCTAGGCGAATAAATAAAACTAGTTAACACTTAACTAAGAGATACGGAAATACAACCTTTGTAGATCCGGTTCTCCACCTCCATAGCTCCGCAATGAAGTCTCCTCGCTGTCCATAACAAGTCTCGGGCTCTAGCGTCGGCTTTATCGGAGAATGGACGGGCTAGGTCATCGATGTCCATGCCGAAGATGATCTACGTCGAGGCATCGCTAAATCAAGCTCCGACTTCACCAAGTCAAAAAACTTGTGAAGAAAACACACTCTACTACTTGACAAGAGGTAGAGGATGAAGAAATAGGAGGTGGGTTCTCTTTAGAATTGGATTTCTCACTCTCAAGCTCAAGTTGCCATTGATGGCCTCAAGGTTTCAAACTTGAAGATGAAGAAGAAGATGAGCTAGAATTATGATAAGTTAAATTAATTTTAAAAAAAAAATCAATACTTATCATATATTGAACCATGGTCAAGTGTAGAGATTAAACTAGGGTTAATGGAGTGGTTAGGGTTAAGCATGAGACAAAATGGTCACTTTGGTCAAAGCTTCATGAAGCTTCAACTAGAAAACAAACAAAGCCACCATTTTCCTTTATGCTTATCATTTTTCCAAAAAGAATGAATAAAAGGATAATAAGTGAATAAACAAAACCCTAACCACTCTCAAAACCATGGTTTAATCTCTACACAAATCCAAGGTAGCATGTATCATCAAACATGACACAATCAAGTGCACAAAAGTATATCACATATACAACTTGTGCAATCCAAGTGAGAAAATCCATTTAAAGTGAACCATTACTAGTTAATGCAAAGTAATATATCAAATATATAATTATACATTAAATCATTAAATCAACACTTGATTCAATGATCCGGTCATGTCGCACACAACCGACTAGTATACAATGTATCGGCTTATCGAATCAATGCTTGAATCGATAACTAGGTTATATCGCATACAACCATTCGATACATTCATCGCGAGAATGGAATACGGTATCACATACACGCATTATTATCGGTCCTGCACATATCTCATATGCGCTCCTATTTCGTTTCACTTGAGCCAGGAAACCTCTGTGTAGGACTCTAAAGACTCGTCAATACGCCGGCAGCAGATGATGATCATATCAAACATCCACAAGCCGCAAGCGGTCTGCTAAACGTAACGGCCACCCGGGTATTGAGCGATCTGAAGATCGACGAGCAAGCCCGCTCACACTCCAGTGAATCCAACCAGTAACACTACCGTACAGTCCGGTCTGATCGTCTGATATGTCGCATATCTCGCCTAGGGGTGGTAAACGTCAGACCCCAATAGCTCGATAAGTCGTGTCGATATGAGGTCTATAACAATTCGAGAAACTACTGGTAACACTTACCAGTAAATCTCAGCAACCCTGGCCAGGGATTTCCTGTTATAGCCAATCGAACACAGCGCAACATCAACTCCCTATACCGGGAGAGACGAATCCCCTCCTATCGCTCATTGCCTCCATGTGATTCGGGACTGTACCCAAAAACCACCGTTTTGCACGCCCTCTTGGACGTGGTAAGATGGAAATCAAAGCACAGTGGGAACCATACAAGACTCTATGACGATCTCGGGTCAACAGACTACTCTGTACCAGTGTCACCAGAGAACTGCCATCTGACATAAGGTATAATACCATCTGGGAGTTCTCGGCGAGTCCGTCCAGTGTACCCAGTCTCTACTGAGCACCCGTATATCATCTCTGATGTCAAACACCGATGGATATGGGATCATCCATCGCCCATCTGTATGGGTCGAGAAGGTATACGCTAGTCTACTCTGGTATATCGATGCCCCGTCTCGATACACCCACGACTAGGTACTTTGAAGGATGTACTTATGGACTACCATGTCCCCACTAGTATGATCCGCATCATAGTCCAGATAGTCAAGTACATATCCTAAGGGCTTTACCAACATGTAACAGAGAGACAATCAGTGTACACGTTAAGGTAATGAGCAACCAGATAGCATACTATCATGTTGAGCAAGAAATTCCTCCCTATATATGTCCCAGCATCCACTACAATATACATCCTATGTATAGTAATGGCCTCTAGGGCATACATATAACTAACAATCTCCCACTTGCACTAGGGCCATCTGATAGCAGTGGTTGTAGTATCTCATACTCAACCATCCCATAAAAATCTCTCTTTGGGAACAGGCCTTTGTGAGTGGATCCGCCGTGTTGTCCTCTGAGTCTACTCTCCTGTCCTCGATCCCCTGGAGATCAACCATCTCCATGATCAGGTAATACTGCCTTAGAATATGTCTGGATCACTGATGGGACCTGCGTTCCTTGGCATAAGCCACAACTCCATTGTCACACAATGGGAGGAACATAGTTCATCTCATGAACCAATATACACCCAAACAGCCTCTTTGGTAGCATCTTAAGTAGCGATGTATCCAGCCTTTATCGTCTAGTATGCCACGGTATCTAGCTTGGAACTCTTCCAACATACCGTCCCTCGATTGAGGGTAAAGACAATGCCTGCGACTGACATTCAGTCGTCTTTATCACCCTGGAACACTTCCAGTGATTTTCCCCAGGATCAACTGATACCATCTCACTATAACTAGTGAGTGTCCTAACATTCATTTAGATCTATCTCATAGATCCAAAACTCAGGATTTAGTAGGTATCACTTTGATCCTATGTGGATAATCATTGTGATAATCGGAGATCGATCGAGCGTAGCATAGGAAACTCCTTCCCTATCAAGAGTATGTCATCCACGTACTCTACGAGGATCATTACCATACTCCCTACTACCTTTTTGTATATACAAGGTTCATCTACCATTTTGATGATGTCAAACTGTTTGACTATCACATCAAAACAGATGTTCCAACTCCGCGATGCCTGCTTTATCCTATAAAGCATCTTGCACACGTTTCCGCTGCTCCCACTGTCTACGAAGCCCTCTGGCTGTGTACTTATAGACGCACTCTTCTAAAACATCATTTAGAAAAGCAGTCATGGCACCCAACCGCCAGATATCGTAGTTATGGTATGTAGCCGTGGCAAGTAGGATCTGGATGGACTTAAGCATAGTTACTGGAAAAGGTTTCATCATTATCCACGCCTGGTCGATGACGAAAACCTTTAACAAGTCTAGCTTTGAAAGTCTCAACTTTTCCATGTACACCAAGTAATCTTCTCAAGATATACTTGCTCCTGATGGGGATTTAACCCTTCAGATATAGCAACTAAAGTCCATACTTTGTTCGTGTATAAGGATACCATCTCAGATCGATAAACATCCAGCCATTCTCACAGAGTCCTACTCCTGATGGCCAGGTCGAAACTAGTTGGGTCATCATCTCATGATGCAATTCTCGCTCCCACTGTCATAGAGAAACAGAAGTATCTCTCAGGTGGGTGAGGAACCCTACTAGATCGGCGGAGAGGCTGAGGTTCGTTGGAATCTACTGAATCCTTTTGTTCTATCAAATCATCAGCTGCAGTCTGTATAGCTGGAACCTTTCCAGTTCTACATAACTAACCTTGCTTCGAGTTTGTCCGGATTTTGCTTTTAGACATAGGCCGGACAACCCCAAATCTTAACTAACTTAAGACATGGGCTCTTCCCTTTCCATATCACATATGAAGTGGTAGGCATTGATTTGATTCGAACCCATTCAATAGGTATGCAGCTTCTCAAGTGCATAACTCCCAAAAAGGAAATAGGTAACTCGGTAGTACTCATCATAGAGCACACCTTATCATATGTGGTGCGATTGCTCCGCCCTGATATACCATCGTGCTATGGTGTATACAGAGGAGTAATGCTGAGAGAGAATCTCATTCTCCTTTAGAATAATCCAGGAATTCCGTGCTCAAGTATTCTCCTCCTTGATCACATCAAAGGACATAATACTTATACCCGTGTTGGTTCTCTACTTCTAACTTATATTCTGTGAATATCTCAAAAGGTTCTGACTTGTGTTTCAACAGGAACATATGTCTGAATCTCGAGAGATTATCAGAGAATGTAATGAAGTACAAAAAACCGGTCTTGGCATGTGTAGACTGGGGATCTACATACATCAACATGTATCATCCCAAGAGTTCACTAACTCTTTCTCTGTTTCCAGTAAACGGAGCTATGGTCATCTTACCTTTGTGACATGACTAGCGAGTTTCACAAGATGTAAATTCAAACTGATTTAAATATGCATCTACATGTAACTACAGCCAGTCGGGTCGCATATATATGACCTAGTCTAGAATGCCTCAAGAAGGATTCGTTCATTTCTGAACTCTTCCTCTTGTGTGTGTTCTGTATACTAAAGAACTGTAGTTTGATTTAGAACATCAATGCTTTTAGATAACGTGCCTGAACCGATCAACTTTTTATATAGGAAATGTTCAAAACATTATCCAACAATACAAAATTATATCGTTTCTTTACTAATAAAGAGACAGATATGATTTTGTATATCAGGTTCGGTATCTAATAACATTCGTTCAGAATCAATGTATTGGGATACAGGGTGACAGTGACCAACAGACTTGGCTGAAACACTTGCCCCGTTTTCTGCCTCATGAAACTTATCACCTGTTTTCAGTTCTCTACCTTTCTGTAGCCCTATGTAACAGATTACATATCTGGGATCCTGATCTGGTATCATATACCAAGGACGTAGAGGATACAGAGAAACAGTTCTTTGTAATGAACACACCCGAAGATGATGCATCAGCATGCACTCTCTTCGTTTGGGCGGCACGGGAAATCTGGTATTCCCCAATTTCCTGCTCTGTCTTATAACAATTATAAGTTGGAGCGGGACCAACGTTCCCCAGCTCAGTATAACAAGCGGGTTCGGTCAATATTCCGTATTATTATCTTGATTACGGCGTGATATGGTCGCTACCAGGAGAGAGGGAGAAGAAAACACTCAGCGTGCGCTCTTGCAAGAATAGATTGGTTATTATTTTATCTAATCAGGATGGCTCCCACAGCTTTTTATCAAATCTTCCTTCAAACCCTAAAAGGAAAGACTAGCCGGGATTAATTACACAATACAAGTTCGCCAATCTTTCAGCCAGGCCAGTGTCGGTATTTTGAGGGAGGTCCCCCGTGCTTTCGCACGAACCTAATTAATGTAAACCTCGTTTTCCCAGAGGCGTAACCCCGTTGACACCTTTCTAGACACCTACTTGATCGGCTAATTGTAATGTATAAAACTCTCCCAGGAGTAACACTTACTCGCAATGGGTATCGGGATCCAACTATCTCATAGAAGGTATGCAATCTCATTGCAAATTTCAACACTTGAAATTCCCGATAATATTTTGCCCCTAGCGTCCTATGACCTTGACGCAGGCCAACAAACCATAGTGCGCTAGTCAAGTTCAACCCGTCATTTCCTGATTGAATTAAACCCACCCGCACGACCCTTGACGCAGGCCAACAAAGTCGCACGACTACCCTAATCCAATCTGCATCATATGCATAAGCAGATAAATACTAGTTAGCTACCGCACACTACGCCTTGACGCAGGCCAACAAACGTAGCACGAATACTAACTACCACTTATCTGAAATGACGGAGGGCTACGACAGGTTTTTCTGAAAACCTATTGCGTAATGAACTTGATATCGTTGTAGGATCGAATGAATTTTGAAATGGAATGTTTTTGAGGCTTTTCTAGTTTTGCTAAAGGAGTCACTCCCGGTGAAGGGATCGTCGGTCCTTTCCTCATCAATGAGGTGCGGGATATATCATATATATCACTGTGCAAAGAAAAAACTCTTAAAAGCAATCAAAAGACAAACCGAGTGTGTAGCATCTGCCAGTTATTGCTAAAGGAGTCACTCCCGGTGAAGGGATCTCGGTCCTTTCCCTATCGAATAAGGTGCAGGATATATCATATATACCGCTGTGCAAAGCAAGAACTGTAGCTACCTGTTTTATTTTGAAATTCGATTCTACAACATCTTAGGTTTCTTTTATTTCATTAATCACATTAATGAAGTCCCATCATTTAAGTACCAAAACATCACAGATAAATACGACGTACACTTATGCCATCCGCATTCGCCTCGATGTCCCCTCGTGCACCGTTAGGTTAGGTAACTAACGGCAGAGCGGGGCAGGGCTAGCGCGGGTGTAAAACATAAGTAACGCCTATATAATATATCATATATACTATATACTGTATCTATCACAGAACATCACATGATCACATCACAGATATCGCAGCAGAAGAAACATATGAAATATTTGATATACTAGGACGTCCGTGTTTTCAATACGAGCCAATATAAAACACGGATTCCACGGTCGTGATGAATAGCCAAACCCACACCCCTAGACCCCTATGAGAGCGGCAAGCAACCCTACCAATTCTAGAGTTAGGAGACCCAGACTCGACTCCTCGAGTTGGTCTCCCACTGGACTCCAGAACCCGGTTACTTGTGCCCTCCTCCTTGGGTCTATCCTAGTGCGGAAAAGTAAATAATATACAACAACGGTGACAACTTCCGCAACCTGGAAGTGCCCCAATAAAAGAATATTACATACAAGTTTTTACATGAATGAAAATGAAAAACACTCATCTCACATAAAAACCCCCGGCTATTCAAACACGACGATCCAATATAACATATCCAGCAACACATAACACCACATGTCATCAACGTAAGTAAATATGTCCATCCCAATTGTCGTTGACATATAGCAACGAAACCGGCGATATCACATATTACACTTACGGTCACAGAAAAGAAAGTGTAAAACTACAACAGTTGGAATCCGCAACCTCCTCAGACATCGCATGCCTGACCAAATGAATTACTTAGACATCGCATGCCTAACAATTATAAACCCCGCATTTTAGTCTCAAAACCGAAAACACTTTTCAATATCAAGTCGGGCAATTCAACAAGATTCCGGACATCCTGATCGAATACTCGTCGCAAACTTTAGTAGGCGGCCGCACCCCCGATACCGTCGACGAATTGCACCAAGGCGGAACACCGTTACCGCGAGCACCCGGACGGATGCTTTCGGCGACGGGGTTCTCCTACAGTCACTTGGTCGGGGCTATGGAGCGAGGCTGTCTATTAAGTTTACCCGGCGAGTATCCGCGTACGCTACGTGATTGCGACGGAGTTTTGATCGCATCAAAATTCCGTGGCAACCGATCAAGTGAGACTAAAGTGCTATGTTTATAACATTCATTCAGTTATCTCATAACTTATTGTGAATTCCAAGTATTGTATCCCATTCCGGATAAATAGAAAATGTCAAACTTTCCGATCGAACAATCGAACACCCAAGTTTACCCGATACAGATCAACACATGAAACAAGTCTAACAACATTCAGTTCGTGCCTCAGTACCAACGGTCCAGCCGTAGAAGGGTCAAGCCAACGCCTCACATGTGGCACGCCGTACTGCCCCAAACCCGAAGGTTCAAAGGGCAGTTCAAGACGGTCACATAATCGAGTTAAGGTTTGTTGTCTTCTAGAGGGACCATCGCGTTACTTGCACTACTTAGAACGTCGTTAAACTACGGAAAAAGCCAACACTTGGAAATTTCCCGACAGGGGAAAAATTGGGTATTTATATCCGGTCGAACTTTTTAACATATTCTGAAATTTATCCGGAAAGCCAAATAGACAAAATTTGATACCCCGATCGAAACATCGAATCCCCCAAACAACTCCAGAAAAATTCAACTCTTGAAAAAATATTAAAAATACCCAGGAAAACCAGCACTGTTAAATAGGAGTTACTGTGCAAACATCACCTCACAACACGACAAACAGGCCGCGGTTCCGCCGCACGAGCCATGCTCGTGCCGCGGAAGCGCGGCGCTTTAATGGAATTAGGGCATCGAAATTTACAGTAACTCTTAGATATTCCTGCTGATATTTCTACATATTTTTAATACTGAAAAATCCCTGTTTTTAGAAAAAGTCCAGAGAGCCATTTTGTGATCGGGTTTCGGGTTCGTTCGGACTTCAAATTCCGTCTAGACTTCGCCTAAGGCTCTAGCTAGGCTCTGATACCACTGTAGGGTTCCTAGGCACCCTAATGAGGTCTCACAAGGCATCGATCATGCCAATTTCAAATTTAACGGTGCCGGGAAACCCTAAACTACGGATCGTTTGCTAGAAATCTAGGCGAATAAATAAAACTAGTTAACACTTAACTAAGAGATACGGAAATACAACCTTTGTAGATCCGGTTCTCCACCTCCATAGCTCCGCAATGAAGTCTCCTCGCTGTCCATAACAAGTCCCGGGCTCTAGCGTCGGCTTCATCGGAGAATGGACGGGCTAGGTCATCAATGTCCATGCCGAAGATGATCTACGTCGGGGCATCGCTAAATCAAGCTCCGACTTCACCAAGTCAAAAAACTTGTGAAGAAAACACACTCTACTACTTGGCAAGAGGTAGAGGATGAAGAAATAGGAGGTGGGTTCTCTTTAGAATTGGATTTCTCACTCTCAAGCTCAAGTTGCCATTGATGGCCTCAAGGTTTCAAACTTGAAGATGAAGAAGAAGATGAGCTAGAATTATGATAAGTTAAATTAATTTTAAAAAAAAATCAATACTTATCATATATTCAACCATGGTCAAGTGTAGAGATTAAACTAGGGTTAATGGAGTGGTTAGGGTTAAGCATGAGACAAAATGGTCACTTTGGTCAAAGCTTCATGAAACTTCAACTAGAAAACAAACAAAGCCACCATTTTCCTTTATGCTTATCATTTTTCCAAAAAGAATGAATAAAAGGATAATAAGTGAATAAACATAACCCTAACCACTCTCACAACCATGGTTTAATCTTTACACAAATCCAAGGTAGCATGTATCATCAAACATGACACAATCAAGTGCACAAAAGTATATCACATATACAACTTGTGCAATCCAAGTGAGAAAATCCATTTAAAGTGAACCATTACTAGTTAATGCAAAGTAATATATCAAATATATAATTATACATTAAATCATTAAATCAACACTTGATTCAATGATCCGGTCATGTCGCACACAACCGACTAGTATACAATGTATCGGCTTATCGAATCAATGCTTGAATCGATAACTAGGTTATATCGCATACAACCATTCGATACATTCATCGCGAGAATGGAATACGGTATCACATACACGCATTATTCTGGGTCCTGCACATATCTCATATGCACTCCTATTTCGTTTCGCTTGAGCCAGGAAACCTCTGTGTAGGACTCTAAAGACTCGTCAATACGCCGGCAGCAGATGATGATCATATCAAACATCCACAAGCCGCAAGCGGTCTGCTAAACATAACGGCCACCCGGGTATTGAGCGATCTGAAGATCGACGAGCAAGCCCGCTCACACTCCAGTGAATCCAACCAGTAACACTACCGTACAGTCCGGTCTGATCGTCTGATATGTCGCATATCTCGCCTAGGGGTGGTAAACGTCAGACCCCAATAGCTCGATAAGTCGTGTCGATATGAGGTCTATAACAATTCGAGAAACTACTGGTAACACTTACCAGTAAATCTCAGCAACCCTGGCCAGGGATTTCCTGTTATAGCCAATCGAACACAGCGCAACATCAACTCCCTATACCGGGAGAGACGAATCCCCTCCTATCGCTCATTGCCTCCATGTGATTCGGGACTGTACCCAAAAACCACCGTTTTGCACGCCCTCTTGGACGTGGTAAGATGGAAATCAAAGCACAGTGGGAACCACACAAGACTCTATGACGATCTCGGGTCAACAGACTACTCTGTACCAGTGTCACCAGAGAACTGCCATCTGACGTAAGGTATAATACCATCTGGGAGTTCTCGGCGAGTCCGTCCAGTGTACCCAGTCTCTACTGAGCACCCGTATATCATCTCTGATGTCAAACACCGATGGATATGGGATCATCCATCGCCCATCTGTATGGGTCGAGAAGGTATACGCTAGTCTACTCTGGTATATCGATGCCCCGTCTCGATACACCCACGACTAGGGACTTTGAAGGATGTACTTATGGACTACCATGTCCCCACTAGTATGATCCGCATCATAGTCCAGATAGTCAAGTACATATCCTAAGGGCTTTACCAACATGTAACAGAGAGACAATCAGTGTACACGTTAAGGTAAAGAGCAACCAGATAGCATACTATCATGTTGAGCAAGAAATTCCTCCCTATATATGTCCCAGCATCCACTACAATATACATCCTATGTATAGTAATGGCCTCTAGGGCATACATATAACTAACAGGAGATTGCTGTGCATTGATTAGCAATATCCCCAGATATCAAGCCAGTCAAGCAGGCGCCAAGGAGGATGCGACTCGAGCTTGAGATGAGCATCAACGCCGAAGTCATGAAGCTGATCGATTCTGGATTTATCCAAGAAGTCCAATATCCCGACTGGATCGCCAACATCGTCCCGGTAATGAAGAAGAATGGGACGGTACGCATATGCGTGGATTTCAGGGATCTCAATAAAGCCTGTCCAAAGGATGATTTCCCAGTACCAGTAACCGAGCTAATGATAGATAACATGTCCACTCACGAGGTTTTCTCCTTTATGGATGGTTCGTCAGGATACAATCAGATAAAGATGCATCCCGAAGACCAGAAGCACACCGCTTTCCACACCCCTTTGGGTATATTTTGCTACAGGGTTATGCCCTTTGGTCTAAAGAACGCTGGCGCTACCTATCAAAGGGCCATTACAAAGATCTTTGATGACCTCATACACGACGTCGTCGAGTGCTATATCGATGACCTCGTAGTAAAAAGCATGTCATACGAAGATCATTTAAAGCACCTGGAGACTGTATTTCGACGCCTTCGGCAATATAATTTGAAAATGAATCCCCTCAAATGCGCGTTTGGAGTCTCCTCGGGCAAATTTCTGGGATTCATCGTTCGACACCGAGGTATTGAAATAGATCTATCAAAGATTAAGGAGATCATGGAAATGCCTCCACCAAGAACCCTCAAGCAGTTGCGGTCTCTCCAAGGGAAGCTCGCATACATCCGGCGGTTTATCGCTAATCTTTCGGGCAAATGCCGTCCTTACAGCCACCTGATGAAAAAGGGAACTCCATTCGCTTGGGATCACAAATGTCAAGGTGCACTAGACGAGATCAAGCAGTACCTGCAGAACCCTCCGGTGTTGGCCGCGCCGGTCAAGGGAAAACCCCTCATTCTTTATACGACCGCCCTCGAAGGTTCCTTGGGCGCGTTATGGGCACAAGAGAACGATCAGGGGAGAGAGAGGGCACTCTATTACTTAAGTCGAGTTCTACTGGGGGCAGAAAGCAACTACTCTCCCATTGAAAAACATTGCTTGGCGTTAATCTTCGCGATAACAAAGCTCAGGCACTATGCGTTGGCACATGAAGTCCGTCTCATTTCAAAAGTGGATCCCCTTAAATACTTGATGTCGAAAGCCATATTGACGGGACGACTCGCTAAGTGGGCCCTGCTCTTGATGGAGTTCTCGATAACGTATCAACCTCTCACGGCAGTGAAAGGCCAGGCCATTGCCGACTTCCTCGCTGAGCACCCGATACCGGCCGATTCTCCTCTGAACTGTGATTTACCGGACGAGCATGCATTTGATGCGATTAGCGGCGGGAGCACCCGATGGGAACTCTATTTCGATGGAGCGTCCTCCATAAAGAAGCAGAAACAAGGTATCCCAATGATCAAATCGGGGATAGGCCTCATCTTTGCAACTCCACAAGGAGGGATAATGCGCTTCGCCTTCTCCTTAACAGAGCCGAGGACAAACAATGAAGCTGAATACGAAGCTCTGATAGCAGGCCTCGAGATCGCCATCGACATGGGAATTGAAGACCTCCTTATATACGGGGATTCTCAGCTGGTCGTTAGTCAAGTAAATGGTGACTACCAAACGTGCAAGCCGGAGTTGGTGAAGTACGGCGAAAGGGTGCAACAACTATTGACCCAAATTCCCTCTTATACTTTGGAGAACATACCGCGCGCGGAAAACAGCAAAGCAGACGCGTTGGCTAAACTTGCTAAAGAACTGGCTGACGAGAACCTCGATGACGTCAGAATCATGGTACAAAGCCGTTGAGTGCTCGCCCCGGCAGAAATATCTCCGGAATCATGCGAAGAGAAGGGAGCGACTGAGCAGACGACCCTACAAATAAAAGACCATGAGAAGGCCGAAGACTGGAGGGAAGTCTTCATAGACTACTTTAAGTCCCACCGAATGCCCAAAGAGGCGTCCTCAAGACATCAGCTCATGAAACGAGCTTTATCTTTCGCTTTCGTCAACGATATTCTATACAAGAGATCGTTTGATTCTCTATGGCTGAGATGCTTAGGACCTGACGAAGCAGAAAGAGTCATTCAGGAAGTTCATGACGGACTTTGCTGTTCTCGCCAAGCAGGCCCAAAGATGAAGTTAAAAATTAAACGGATGGGTTACTACTGGCCCACGATGATCCAGGACTGCCTCGAGTATGCGAAGCAATGCCACTCATGCCAGATTCATGGAGACTTCATCCACCAACATCCGAATCCACTGCACCCAACGCTGGCTAGTTGGCCATTCGAAATGTGGGGGACTGACATAGTCGGCCCCATTAAGCCAGCATCATCCCGGGGACACCGTTTTATCCTGGCGACAACTGATTACTTCTCCAAATGGGCAGAAGCAGTACCACTGAAGGAAGTGAAGACGGAGAATATCCTCCATTTCTTCAAGACGCACGTCATCTATCGGTTTGGAACCCCACGGCGGATTATCTCCGATAATGGGCCAGCCTACAGAAGCCATAAGATTAGCCGCTTCGCACAGCAGCACAATATAGACTGGAGATATTCTTCGGTTTACAATCCACGAGCTAACGGTCTGGCCGAGGCCTTCAATAAGACCTTGACGAAGATCATAAAAAAGACCGTTTCCAGGAATAAGAGAGACTGACACGAAAGGCTGCAAGAAGCCCTTTGGGCTTATCGAACTACATTCAAGACGGCCACGAACACAACGCCGTACGCGTTGGTATTTGGGACGTAAGCAGTGCTCCCCCTCGAGATAGAGTTACCCTCTCTGCGAGTAGCAGTCCACCACGAGCTGACGAATGAAGAAAATGCTCACCTTCGGCTTGAGGAGCTTGATGCCCTCGACGAAACCAGGCTCATATTGCAACAACATCTAGAGGCCTACAAAGTAAAGATGACGCGCTCATACGAAAGATTGACCAGGCCGAGGACATTCCGCCAAGGCGAACTCGTACTAGTGGTCAAAAGACCTATGATCCCCAATCGTGCCAAGCGAGGAAAATTTGAGCCAAACTATGAAGGCCCGTACATCATAGACAAGGTCTACCAGGGTGGAGCCTACCTACTCATGGACATGCACGGTGAAAGGCCTTTCAGGCCAATAAACGGCCGCTTCTTAAAGAAATACTATGCTTAATAAGCCACAGCCTAGGTCAATGATAGATGACGACGACTATGTCCGCTCAATATCTTCCTAGGCTCAGACTTTACAAGCAGCAGCCAGCCTTCCCATATCGCCGGACCGAAACGTCCCTAAACTAACAACGGACCGAAACGTCCTTAAACTAACGACGGACCGAAACGTCCTTAAACTATCGACGGACCGAAACGTCCTTAAACTAACGACGGACTGAAACGTCCCTAAAACTACTACCGCAGCATCTTTAGGCTGACGAGATAAAAAAAGAAGAGAGAGAAAGAAAAAAATAAAAAAATATATATGAAAAAGAATAAAAAAAAAGAGACGGTATGTCCATAAGCAAAATGGGCACGGATGAAAACCCGAAAGGGCTCTGTGAGTAAAAACAGCAGGGCTACCGGCAAGCGTTCGTGAAAACCCGAAAGGGCGCGACCTTGTAAAAAAAAAGTGAAAAAGAAAAAAAAACGGTATGTCCGTAAGCAAAATGGGCACGGATGAAAACCCGAAAGGGCTCCGTGAGTAAAAACAGCAGGACTACCGGCGAGTGTTTGTGAAAACCCAAAAGGGCGCAACATCGTTAAAAGACACTTGTAGACTCCTCTCGACCTTGTAAGGAGAAACAACCTGCGTGAGATCCTTACGACTCACAAAGGAGCAACACACTTAGGGATCCTCACGATTCCTAAGGAGAAAATACACTTACGAGATCCTCACGACTCGTAAGGAGAATTCTCTTATGGGACCCTCACGGCTCATGAGATTTGAAAGTCTTAAGTTACAGAAACTTAAACCTGTTCTTAAGCAAATCCTCCACAACCTTCGATATTGCCCTACAAGAGGCTCAATACTGACCCTTGTATACAATCCACGGGCGTGAAAAAACATTTCCCCAGCAAAATCCCACCCGTGACTAGGGATATGCCCACATGGTGAACAACCCTTATAATTCCTCTCGACTTATAAGGAGAAAACCCTCTTGTAGGATCCTTACGACCTACAGAGGAACATACACTTAGGAATCCTCACGATCCCTAAGGAGAAAATACACCTGCAAGATCCTCACGACTTGTAGGGAGAGATACCTTTGTGAGACCCTTACGGCTCACGAAGTCAAAAGCCTTGGTCGACAGGACCCTTAACCCTGTTTACTAAGCCACCTTTGTTCAATATCGACAGAAGCAAATGATGATTCGCTCCTGGCAACATCCCAGTTGCAGCGGTGCTGATGCCGAAATCGGTGTCCAAAATCCAAGCTTGCGGCGAAAAAGCTAGCAAGCCACACATGCCTACAAAATAGCCGAAATAATGGGGCAACTCGCAATAAAAAGCAGCGAGTAAAAAATAAATAAATAAATAAATAGCCGAAATGATTGGGCACCGCGAAAAATAGCCGAAATGATGGGGCAATCGCGACCTTCGCGATATAAAAGCTGAAACGATAGAGCATCGCGGAAAAAGAAATAAAATAAAAATAAAATGTATGCCTTACAGGTGATGTTCCATCACACCCTGTATACAATCCAATGGCAGAAACAAAAAGGGAACATACCTCCCTCCCCCAGGTTTCACCAAAGAAAGAAGCTAAAGCTCGACGGCCCACAAGCGACCTAGAGATCAGCCCAACATTTGTCTCGTAACAACGGACACAACTTCAAGCTAAGCGGAACAGCGGCAACTTCCAGTTCCATGGCTCGGTGGTATACATATCGCCAACAGTCAAACCTCCATCCCGTGAAATGCGGATATATTCAGCAAAATTCCTGGTCACGTGGAACGCGGATAATGTCACTCTTTGACCCCGTGGAAAACGTCCAGAGCGGAGCCTAGTCCTCTCCTAACGCGGCAGTGAACCCGTGTGAAGCATCTAGTGCAAAATTCCTGGTCACGTGGAACGCGGATAATGTCACTCTTTGACCCCGTGGAAAACGTCCAGAGCGGAGCCTAGTCCTCGCCTAACGCGGCAGTGAACCCGTGTGAAGCATCTAGTGCAAAATTCCTGGTCATGTGGAACGCGGATAATGTCACTCTTTGACCCCGTGGAAAACGTCCAGAGCGGAGCCTAGTCCTCGCCTAACGCGGCAGTGAACCCGTGTGAAGCATCTAGTGCAAAATTCCTGGTCACGTGGAACGCGGATAATGTCACTCTTTGACCCCGTGGAAAACATCCAGAGCGGAGCCTAGTCCTCGCCTAACGCGGCAGTGAACCCGTGTGAAGCATCTAGTGCAAAATTCCTGGTCACGTGGAACGCGGATAATGTCACTCTTTGACCCCGTGGAAAACGTCCAGAGCGGAGCTTAGTCCTCGCCTAACGCGGCAGTGAACCCGTGTGAAGCATCTAGTGCAAAATTCCTGGTCACGTGGAACGCGGATAATGTCACTCTTTGACCCCGTGGAAAACGTCCAGAGCGGAGCCTAGTCCTCGCCTAACGCGGCAGTGAACCCGTGTGAAGCATCTAGTGCAAAATTCCTGGTTACGTAGAACGCGGATAACGTCACTCTTTGACCCCGTGAAAAACGTCCAGAGCGGATCCTGGTCCTCGCAGAGCACGGCAGTGAACCCGTGTGAAGCATCCAGAGCGGAGCCTAGTCCTCGCCTAACGCGGCAGTAAACCCGTGTGAAGCGTCTAGTGCAAAATTCCTGGTCACGTGGAACGCGGATAATGTCACTCTTTGACCCCGTGGAAAACGTCCAGAGTGGAGCCTGGTCCTCGCCAAGCACGACATTGAACCCGTGTGAAGCATCCAGAGAAAATACCGGACTGTGGAGTCCTTAAAATCCACGGACTATGACGTCCTTAACCTCGACCGTGATGTCTTAAAACTAACGATCAACCACCCCGATTCCCTACGGATTCTGCCTTGGTCTAAGGGTACATCTCTTCACTCCTTTGATGCCCGGCGTTGTAATTCCTCAACGTCTTCAAAGAGGTGACGGGTCCCTGCAACCAAACACCGGACTGTGGAGTCCCTAAATCCACGGACTATGAGGTCCTTAACCTTGACCGTGATGTCTTAAAACTAACAGCGGACTGTGGAGTCCTTAAATCCACGGACTATGAGGTCCTTAACCTTGACCGTGACGTCTTTAAACTACGATACCTTGATAGACCCCTGACTCCGTAAAACACGGATAAGGATGATCACATCCGGCACTTGCAGGCACTCACGACCTGTAAGGAAGAAAAACTCTCTTGTGAGATCCTTACGACTATCAAGGGAAAACCCGCTTAAGAATCCTCACGATCTCTAAGAAGAACTCACACCTATGGGATCCTCTCGACCTGTAGGAGAAAAACTCTTTATGAGACACTCGTGGCTCGTAAAAAGCAAAAGTCTTAGGAAGCAGATCTTAACCCTGAGTCCTGAGCCATTGCTGTCCTGCAAGGAGATCAAGATAAAATATTCGCAGAATACATTCAATGAAAAGGAAACACATCATTGAGAAGAAAAATGTATCTTTTATTCATAAACCAAAATGGGTACAAAGTACAATTCATGAAAGAAACAAAAAGAAAATACTCTCATCCATGAGTATGTATAAAAAGGAAGGAAAAGATACAAATGTTTCAGGCCGGCGGGCGATTCAGCAACTTGGTCAGCTCATCCTGCTTTTGTTGGACCACGGCTTCATGACGCAAGATCTCCAAAAGACGAGCCTCCGCTTGAGCTTGCTGAGCCTGATACGAAACGAGCCGGGCTTCAAGCTCTTTCTCAGTGGCTTTATGAGCCTCGACCCTCTCACGAGTGAACGTGGCAGCTTTATCGAGAGCCACCACCTCTTTGATGGACTCCTAAAGCACCCGCCAGAGTTCATACGCTTTGTTGGCTTTGGCTGTGAGATTGGCTTGAAGCTCGCCCAGCGCCTTGGAGGCTAGCTTCCTCTCCGAGAACTTGCGACCGAGCCTCTTCTCACATGACGTCATGTTTGCCGCGCACCGTGCTATCAACTCCCGTAACTCCGCCTTTGCAGCCAGGGCCTCCGAGGAAAGGTGAGAACATTCGAGGGCGTGCAGGCAAGCCTCCACCCGCCGGCAGAACTCCACCCAGACTCGCACCACCTCTTCGCTGTGGTAGGTGGCAAGAAAAGGAAGAGAACCGTTAGCCTCGGCAGCGAATGCTTCAGCCGTGGTCGTGCTGCCAGCACGAAGCTCCTCGATCAGAGACGACAAGGAGACGAGGCTTAATTGGGCCAAGCGTTCTGAAGCCCGCAAGGCATAAGGGCCGGGTGGCATCACGATGCGTGACTCCAACGCCGTGGAGACTGGCAGAGCTGTTCAAATTTGGAAGACGTCAACAAAATTCTTAAGCAAAGAACGAGTGAGAGTGCAATGAAATGTCACTCACCGACAGTCGTGCAAGTAGGAGCTGAAGGCTCCCCTGGCCCTTCGAGAACCTCGACCTCATCATCGGCTTCCAGAACTGTAGAAAACATCAATGTCCGTACGCAAAATAACGACGATGCTATGAGAAGGGATGGACGACACCAACCTTGCCCAGACGAGAGGACAATGCGCTGAGGGGAGATCGCCTGCGGAGCTGCCATCTCCAATAAACACTGAAATGACTGTCGAGGCGACAGATCCGCGATCGTGGCCGCCAAACCACGCAATTCTGGGAAAGATAAAAGAGTTCAGACTATGAAGGGGTTGCTAAATTAAAACGCAGAGGGATACCTTCAACACTCCTCCCATTCTGAGCCGGGGGGATAGCAGCTTCAACGGTCTCCGCCGTGACCTTAGGCTCCAACAAAGGGAGAGTAGTCCCGACTACCTCGCTCCCAGCCTTTGGGCCGCCCTCAGTAAGAGTCATTGGGGCGGCGGCCTCCAAAGGAGCCTCCCCCAAAGGGGCAAGCACTCCCTGGTCAAGAGCCGCAGCTGGAAGTTCCACCATGAGAGGAGCAGCCTCGTCAGCCCCCTCCACATCCAGCAAGGCTTCATTGAGAATTTCGGCGGGCTTTAGCTTTAATGGGCCCGTAGGGAGCTCCCCTAGCGTCGAAGATTCTGCACGATTCAAATAAGAATAATGATACATATGCACATGCATAAATAATCGGAAAGACTACAAAGGAAGCACAACGTACCTATACGCAAAGAAGCCCTCAATATGGCTTCTTCAACCCGCTGCTCCTTCTCAAGGAGGTGAGCTCGCCGGGGTTCAAGGGTAGACTCATGACCGCCGGTCCACAAAAAGAGTGCATCAGTTGCGTCTTCTGAAGCGGCCTGCTTCAAAGCCCTTTCCCCCCATTCCTCCAAAGGGCCGATAAATCGCCGCCGAATCCACGAAGGGTCTTCGTAAAAAATTACAGCGGGATAAGACTTCTTCGGAACCTTGGCGTTATGAGACGCGTCTTTTGAGCGCCGTATGGCCTCGGCCAACTGTGCAGCCTCCTCATCAGCCGAACTCGGGAAGAGAAGTCCAGCGTCTGACCCTTGCAGGCCAATGGTTCGTCTTCAAGGATAGGCTCAGACTCCACCACAGAATCAAGCGGGGCAGTAGCCGCTTTCCTCCGCCGTTTAGACCCAGAGCCGGTCGCTGAGGATGACCGCTTCCTCCCTCGCGAAGCCTTAGGGCGGCGCTGGCCCACATCGCCCTCAGCGCCCTCATCCCTGTTACTCTCGCTCGGTGCCACAACCGAGGACGACATCGCCATTGTCGACGCTACGGGGGGCGGTGTCGCCACCGGCAAGGGTGCTACTACTGGGGCCCGTTTACCTCGCGATCGAGAACCCAAGGGCATACCAGCTATTGGAGTAAGGTCTACCCCGGACTCCCTCGGAATGAGCGCGGTGCCAATCTCCCTCAAAGGAAAGCGGACTGGAACCCTCGGTCGTAGCTTAGCCCCAGGAACCAGAGGAGGGGCATCGTGGCCGAGAAGCACCCTCCTTTCCTCAAGAATGATTGGGCTGACCCGATGAAGATACCAACCCGTAAACGCGCCCACGCATCGGGGCATATACTCGGCTTCAGGGACCATGAAATAAGAGCCGGTATTCAGCCTCATGAAATGATGAGCGGCATCGCGAACAGCATCGAGCGAAGGGATCGGGGCAACTATAAAAGCTTCGAAAGGAACGCCCTGGTCATATCCAAGCTTTCGGGCAAATCGATGCGGATTGTACCGCATGAAAAGAGCTGCACTATCCTGGCGAAACACCAAGTAGCCCGGTCTAATTGTATACAAATGCGCGGCCTCCCGGGGCTTCAAAGAAGGTGCGTTGTCTTTCGACTGGTCCCAGAGTTGTTGAACGGGACCCGAAGGAGTAGACAAGACCCGATCATTAAAAACCAACCCGCCAGCGGTGGCATAAGGAGAAATCAGCACCCGAATAGCCCCAAATTGAGTCGGGTCGGCGGCAGAAGCATCCACTAATCGCATAAGTCGTGGAAAAGGGTAGGCATCGTAAAATGAGGGCCTCTGATGCATGGCGAAAGCCCCCAATACGTGCATTTCGATCCAGGACGTGAAATAATGAAGCGAAAAGTTTACCACATCCACGCCAGGCGTAGAGGTATTAGCTGCGGTGCCCAATCCATTATAGAGGTGCGCCAAGGCCGGGATGCCGATGGCCAACCGCGTCCCCTCAGCAATACGATGAGCCGGGTAGATGACCGAGGCTCTCATGAAGCGGCGATGCATGGGGATAACGAACCAACTAAGCCAAACACTTACAAACCCCACAAAGAATGTTTCCTCATCCATACCGGGTGCTGCAACGGACTCAAAAGACATCGGCGACACGATGGGAATATAATATTGTGGCAGGTCCGATTCAGCGGTCGGTAGCTTCTTCGGACCAAACCCAAAGGGGTCTTTGATGTTAGCAAACTTCGGAGCAGTCTTCGATATGATATCCTCACGAAGGAAGCAGGAAATGAAGCTTTTAAAAGTAACACCCTGCTCCTCAGATTCAGTGAACAATCGATCAAAAATACCCAGCGCCTTGATCAAGCTGGGGCGCTTGTGGCGAACGGCGTTCTCAACAGACAAGCCGTCAGCCGGTGCAGACTCGGGCTCAAAGACATACTCATCAGGAGTCAACAACTCCTCATACATTGCACCCCTGATCGGCAATCCCGAGATTTCATAATATTCTGCAAGAGAGATCGAGACCTCACGATCTCCTAGGATGAAAGTGTTGGTAGGAAGATTCCATTGGTTTAAAAACGCCTTAACCCACCAGGCATGCGGGGACTTATAATGGAATAGTGACGCGTATATGGCCTGATAAAGCCCGACTTTCTGCAACCGCGCACGTGGGCAGAAAGGATGTAGCGAGCCCAGAGAAGGTAGCCCGTAGGATGCCGGGGAGTGTGCCCTATCTTATAAATTTGCCCCCACGGGTGGGCCTCACCCTGGCAGATATGCCGCCCCAAGATGTCTATGGCCGGGATCGGATGGTTCGGAATACCAGTCGTCGAAGGCTCGAGCCTCCCCGTTGGAGTCCAGTTGGGCATTTCCACAGCAAAAACTGTCCTTGGAGGATCCATCGGTAAGAATGGGAAAGTGGGCTCCGTCGGCACCGCGCAAAGAAAGCTCCGGCGACCCTGAATAATCTGACTATACCAAGATCCCCATTGAAGAAGGTTGGTGCAGTTCGGGTCATGGGCCCGAATCATCGCCATCGCCTCCTCATCAGATGGTGACTGAGGAAAAGCAGCCTCCGAGCGAGAAAAGGGAAAGCGTGGAACAGAAGCCATTGCACCTGAAATCCAGTAAAGGAAGACCGTTAAAAGAAAAGTTAGCAATATATATTCATGCACGAACATGAAGACTAGTTGAAGAAAACAACAGCAAAGTTTCCTGGGACCATTGGCTACAAAACACATGGGCCCCACAGAATCCAGATGACGGCTCATTAATAATGAGACCAAATAGTTACAATAAAACAAAGGGAATATCCCCATTTAATAAAGAATGATGACCATGCATATTTCCCCCAACAGGATCTGTCTCGGGCTCTACAATGAATCCAACAGGATCAAAGGAATTAAATTCCCACAGAAGACATCATTACAAAACCCCCATTTCATTAACTGCAGAAGAACAACCTCGGGCCAAGAGACCCCAGGAAGCCTCCGCATGAAGAAATCAAGTCCTTCATTGGAATTAAAATTCCTTATTAAGAGAAGGGAATTAAATTCCCAGAAACATTTTTGATGGAATTAAATTCCATGGAGTTGAAACGCCATCATCATCTCCCCAAAGATCATCTAAACCCTAAAAGATCTACAGTTTGAAGGTTAAGCGGTTCTCATGGGAAAACATGAAGAAAAAAGGGTAAAAACCTTTGTTTTGGATTTAAAATCCAGAGGAATGAGAAGGTCCATCGTTTGTCCAAGAACATTACCTGAGGAAAAGAAATCTTTTCGAACAGAGTTAAACTCTGAAAATTGTTTCAAGGCAGAGAACTAAGCTCTGGAAGCGAGAATTAAATTCTCAAGGAAAGAATTCTCAAAAGAAGAAGATGAACAAAGTGAAGGCTCCTCTGAAGAGACAGCAGTTTTTATAGAAGGGGATAGAAACGTTTCATCTCCCTAAATCCCTAAAGGAATCCAACGGTCACAAAAGGTGACAGCGTTGCACTCACGTGCTGACACGTGAGAACAACGCTGTGGGGGCATTTGTTTCCTGATTTCAAATCAGGAAAGCTTATGGAAAAAGCTTGAGAAGAGGGTCACGTGCTTACACGTGACCAGCAGTCACGTGTTGGCACGTGACACCCAAAAGTACCGGCAAAGCAAGTTCAGCTTCCTGACTACATCAAAGAAAAAGGGCTTAAGAAAGGGTCACGTGCTCCCACGTGACCAGGGTCACGTGTTGGCACGTGACATTTTTAAGCGGATTCAAAGGCACATCGGTTCCCTGATCAAGTCAAGGAAAAAGAGTCCAGACCAGGGTCACGTGCTCACACGTGACCAGGGGTCACGTGATGGCACGTGACGGTTAAGCAACAACCAGAAGACAGCGCAAAAAGAAAGAAGAAGGCTCATTCCAAAGGGGGTCACGTGCCCACACGTGACCATGGGTCACGTGGTCACACGTGACCGGCTTTCAAAGCCCGTTTCGTTGACAGAATTAAATTCTGAAAGAGATTCGAATCTGGAACCAATCGAATTAAAGATTCAGAGGTGATGAAATATCATCTATCTATGGGAAAATCTCGGGTTTGGAAAGATTTCCCCTTTAAATCTAACCGAAATAACAAAGGAGAATCCCGGGATTTGAAATCCAATGGTGAATAAAATTCACCTAATAATCCAAAGGTCCAGAACGAATGATGGATGCAAATCAAATCTCTCAATGAAGATTCGTAAAAAAAAAAAACTAATTGACTCGGCTGCTTCTCCTATAAATAGGAGCCAAGAGACATAAAAAAGAGAGGGACGCAGAGGGAAGAAAGGGAGAGAGAGCCTTGATACTTCGAGGAACTTGGATCTTCTGCAAAAGAAAACCCTAGGTAAGAAAGGGAAGGCTCCTTGAAGGAAAAAAGAATTTAATTCTCAACAGAGTTTAACTCTGATATATAAAACAGAAGAACATATTTCTTCTCTCTTTGATAGAGGATCTGCAAAGTGCACATCTCCCCTTGAGGTTGAGAATTTAATTCTCAATGGGTCGAGATCCTGCCATGCAGATCCAAAACATAGAGAGGGAATGGAAGCACGAGAATTTAATTCTCACAGAACTATAGGAATTTAATTCCTTTGAAATAAAACTAGGGCTTGACCCTGTGTTATGGGAATTTAATTCCTTCAGAACAAAAGAAACAGGGTTTAACCCTAGTTAAGAACCTAGTTCTGTTGGAACAGCGGGGATTTAATTCCCTTGATCATAATTTAACAAGAGAGTGGGAATTTAATTCCTTAACAGCCTTTATTAGGGTTTAACCCTATTTGGTTCTTCACATGTATGAGGAATTTAATTCCTACAGAAAATTCAGAGTCCAACTCTATTCAGAATATAAACCTTTAAGAGGAAGTAGGAATTTAATTCCTCTGAAATTACTGTCAGGGTTTAACCCTACGAGGAATTTAATTCCTGGAAAAGATTAACAGATCCTCTAAACAATATACATAGAGGCAGGGTCACGTGTCACCACGTGACCCCCCCAGGAGATCTACAGAAAACCCCTTTGAGGCAGCACCCCACGTGACCCACGTGACCCTTGACAGAAGCTTTAATACACAGGCATTTGAATGCCCATCACGTGATGGCATGTGATGCTCTGAAAGACGCGATAATCTCAGCAGAATAAATGAAGGGAGGGCGCTCTCACGTGCTGCCACGTGACCCCTCTTGCCTTAGTGTTTAACACTAAATTGAAACTCTCGAACCCAGTGTTAAAACACTGTTGGGCCTTAGTGTTCAACACTAATCAAGAAGCTTTATTTGCAGTGTTCAACACTGATCTGTTTTAGTGTTTAACACTAATTTGAAAAGCCTTGTTGCTGGTGTTTAACACCGATTATCTTTTAGTGTTAAACATTAACTTGTCAACCACATTCCCAGTGTTCAACACTGATTGCTCTGTAGTGTTTAACACTAGGCTTTGGCCCAATTGGCTAAATGGATGGAGGCAAAGCCTCTCCTGATTGGACTTAGCCCAAGATGGCCATAAGTCCTCAATTTGTGATTAACTGGGCCAATGGGCTCATAACATAATTAATCGGTCTTGATCCCAAATTGGGTCAAAGACTATTTAAGCCATTCCGGTTCTAGGGTACATCTCTTCACTCCTTTGATACTTGGCATTGTAATCCCTCAATGTCTTCAAAGAGGTGACGGGTCCCGACGACCACACATTGATATGGACTGTGGGGTCCTTAAACCCGTGTTTAATGCAAAATTCCTGGTTATGTGGAACGCGGATAATGTCACTCTTTGACCCCGTGGAAAACGTCCAGAGCGGAGCCTGGTCATCGCAGAGCACGGCAGTGAACCCGTGTGAAGCGTCCAGAGCACATACCGGACTGTGGGGTCCTTAAACCCATGGACTTCGACGTCCTTAACCTTGACCGAGATGTCTTAAAACTAACAATGGACTGTGGGGTCCTTAAACCCATGGACTACGACGTCCTTAACCTTGACCGAGATGTCTTAAAACTAACAATGGACCGCAACGTCCTTAAACTACCCATGGACCGCAATGTCCTTAAACTAGAACAATAGAGCCCCGTATGCTCTTTTGTCGGATCTAAACGGTCCCGTTTAAGTTGATCTTAGCCTCAAAGATGGCTAACGTATCCTTAAACCTTCAAACAGACTGGACTATGAATCCCCCCAATTAACTCTGGCTCGAGGGTACATCTCTGAACTCCTCTGACATCCGTCGTTGTAATCCTTCAACGTCGTCAGAGAGGTGACGGGCCCCGACGGCCATACATATGATGGACCACTATGTCCCTAAACTGGAACATTAGAGCCCAAATGCTCTTTTGTCGGATCTAAACGATCCCGTTAAGTTGATCTTACTCTCAAAGATAGACTAACGTATCCTTAACAAACGTTTGAGTTGATCTTAGCCTCAAGTATGGCTGACGTATCCTCAAACCAAACCCCCAAACCCCATCTAAGATAATACGGATTTGGACTAGTCCACGCCCTACGGGTGACGACATAACTCAGTCTCCGTAAACAATCCACGGGCAACAAAACACAAAACAAACACCCACGACACGAAGTGACCATCTGGAGAAGGAGAAAGTTGTTACCGCAATGCGGTAGCATAATTAACTGCAGGGGCTTGCGCCTGCAGGGAAGAGCGTCCCCACAATCAAAAACCCCTCAAACGAGGGGGAATCTGACGAAGTCTGCTACATCGGACGCATCTGTCTAAACCTTCGATACACGGTGCCATAAATCAACTTGGCATCTTCGGAGAGGTGGACGGATAGCACCAATAAGCATCTACCCCGAATCTCAGGCAAGACGTCATGTCGCGCCGTCTTTCGGAGGGGAATAGTGGAGTCTGCAACGGTATCCTGTTTGTAACTTTTCCAACTAACCGCCCTTCCATTCAGGGTAAATACAAACACCGAGATAGATTTGCTGTCATCCTTAGAAGCTGGAATCGGTAAAGGCCTCCATTTGGAGATCCCCATTACCGTACAACAAGAACAATTCTTTAGTCCTTCACAAGTACTTAAGAATGTTCTTCACTGCTATCCAATGTTTCTCCCCTGGGTTGGATTGATACCTACTTACTACAGCTAGTGCATAAGCTGCATCAGGGCGAGTACATAACAACGCATACATTATAGATCCTAGGGCTGAAGCGTAGGGTATAATGCTCTTGAAGAGAGTGATTCCTTCGCAAGCGGGAAAGGCACCACGCTTGGAATCATCCATACTAAACCTTTTTAGGATGGTGTCAATGTATTTTGATTTGGACAATCCCAATAACCTCTTGGATCTATCTCTATAGATCCTAATGCCCAAAATGCATGAGGCTATAGGGTTATGTAGCACGGCAGCAAGGTTTCGGGAGGCATCGTCCATGCCGTTTTAAAATTTTAGCCGTTAAAAAGAACCCTAACCGTAGAATCTTAAATAGAGATTTAGACGAACTACAATGCAAACAACTTTACATCTAAGTGAATGAGGAATACAACCTTTGTAGACCGGTCCTTCACTTCTAAAGCTTCGTGTAGTTGTCCCTTCACTCCAAGTAGTGAACACTCGAGCTCTAGTAAGGGTTCATATGAAGAAATGAACAAGCTTGTTCGATGTCTTCGAGGCCGAAGATGATCTACGTCGAGGAGACTCAAGCTCATGCTACCTCTTCACTAATTGTAGATTAGTGAAGCAAACACCCTAAACTAAATGTCTAATATAGTAGAGGATGATGAAGTAGGAAATGGGCTGTCTTTAGATTTATTTTTCTCACAATATTTTCTCACCTTGAGAAAAGCTAGCAAGCTTTTTCTCATATGAAGAAGAAGATGATGAAGATGAGAATGAAACTCATGAGGTGAGAATAACAACCATGGGTAAGTTAGTGTCATACACTAACTCAAGTAGAGACTTAACTATGGCTAGTATATTGGTTAGGTTAATAAATATCTTCAAGTGAAACAAAACTAGTAGTCTTGGTCAAAGGTTCCACAAGCTTCTACAAGCTTGAACCTTATGACTAATTACCAACTAATTTGATTAACTTTAGATAAATAAAACCCTTCATTATATCAAGCATGGTGTGAGTCTCATACACCCATGTCACATGTGGCATCAAGCATGACACAAAATAATGTACACTAATACATATCACATATATACTATATGCACGCAAGTGAGAAAAAGAAATATTTAAGTGAGCAAATATTAAATAATATAAATTAATATATCACATATATAATTATATATTAAATTATCAAATCATATTCCGTCGCTTTTTCTAGTAGATGATTTTATGGTTAGGGTTAGTTAGAAGGGCAAAATTTGAAATTGGCATGAAAGATGCCTCCCGAAACCTTGCTGTCGTGCTAGGGAACCCTGCAGTGGTATCAGAGCCATGCTAGAAAATTAGACGGATTTTGTTAAGATTACGAAACCGAAATACTCCGAAACTTGAAACACGAAAATATAGTTTCTGTCAATTTTAAAAGGTCTTCAAAATTTTTTTAAACATGTGCAGAATTTTATATGAGATAAAACATGAACACATTAGAAATTTTAGCCCATTTGGTGAAATTTGGACCGACAACATTGGTGTTGGATATAGTGCCCTCAAAGTCAATTATTGGATCGCAGGTACGCGGTTGCAATGATTGAGGGGGGACTTATATTGGTAGGACAGTCTTACTCGAGATGATATTATGCTATCTGGTTTCTCTTTATCATCGTGTACATGCTTCAGGTGACATTACGGGTCACTATTACACGTTGATAGAGCCCTTAGGATTTTTGCTTGACTACCAGCAGTATGATGGAGATCATATACGTGAGAGTTGGGTAGTTTATAAGCATATCCTTAAAGTGTCCCTAGTCGTGGGAGTTTCAAGACCGGGCATCGATACTCCAATAGTAGACTAGTGTATACTATCGAGACCCCGACAAGGGACGGTGGCCGGTCTCACAAACCATTGGTGTCAGTTGGTTCACCTAAGACGTATACAGGTGCTCATTGGGTTATGAGTGTTAGTTATATGTATGCCCTAGAGGCCATTACTGTACATACGATATATATTGTAATGGATGCTTGGACATATATAGGGAGACTTTCTTGCTCGACATGATAGTATCCTATATGGTTGTACTTTATCTTAACATGTACTCTGATTGTCTCTATGTTACATATTGATAAAGCCCTTAGGATATGTACTCGACTACTGCGACTATGATGAGATCATACTAGTGGGGCCACGGTAGTCGACGAGTACATCCTATAACTGTTCCTAGTCGAGGGTGTATCGAGACAGGGCATCGATACATAAGAGTAGACTAGCGTATACGCATCTTGACCCATATGATGGGCGATGGATGATCCCATATCCATCGGTGTTTGACATCAAGGATGGTGTACGGGTGCTCAGTAGAGACTAGGTACACTGGACGGACTCGCCGGGAACTCCCAGATGGTATTATACCTCACGTCAGATGGCAGTTCTCTGGTGACACTGGTATAGTGTAGTCTGTTGACCCGAGATCGTCATAAAGTTTTGTGTGATTCCCACTGTGCTTTGATTTCCATCATACCACGTCCAAGAGGGCGTGCAAAAAGGTAGCTTTTGGGTACAGTCCCGAATCACATGGAGGCAATGAGCGATAGGAGGGGATTCGTCTCTCCCGGTATAGGGAGTTGATGTTGTGCTGTGTTTGATTGGCTATAACTGGAAATCCCTGGCTAGGGTTGCTGAGATTTACCGGTAAGTGTTATCAGTAGTTTCTCGAACTGTTATAGACCTCATATCGACACGACTTATCAAGCTACTAGGGTCTGACGTTTACCACCCCTAGGCGAGATATGCGACATATTAGACGACGAGACCGGACTGTACGGGAGTGTTACTGATTGGATTCACAGGAGAATGTACAGGCTTGCTTGTTGATCTTCTGAGCGCTCAATACCTAGGTGGCTGTTACGTTTAGCTGACCGCTTGCAGCTTGTGGGTGTTTGATATGATCATCACCTACTGCCGGCGTATTGACGATTCTTTAGAGTCCTACACGGAGGTTTCTTGGCTCAGGCAAAACGGAGTAGGAGCACGTATGTAATATGTGCGGGACCAAAGATAACGCGATATGAGATACCGTATTCTATTCTCGCGATATTTGATATCAGCCGGGTCATCGGATCAAGTGTTGATTCGATGAATCGGTAAATGATATATTAGTCGGTTGTATGCGATATAGCCGGATTGTCGGATCGAGTGTTGATTCGATAATTTAATGTATAATAATATATATGATATATTAAATTACATTAACTAATATTAGCTCACTAAAAGATTCTTTTTCTCACTCGGGTAATACATTGATATATATGCGATATATGTTAATTGTATTATTTTATTTTTTTACAATAAATATTATATATGTGATATATAATATTGTAACATGATATGATAACTAACGCAACATGTTTAGTGGAGATTAAATAAGGTTAGGGTTTGTTTTGGGTTAGTTCCTTCTTGATGCTTCTAGAAGGTTTCTTTTTGTTTTTGCTAAGATATTTTCAAATGACTCATGCTTTAACCCAACCCAAACCCTAGCCCTAGTTAAATCTCTACAAAGGTTTGTTTAACCATGGTTACATTATTCATCATTATTATCCTTTCATCATTCATCACAAAAGGATGACTATTCTTCTTCTTCATCTTTGAGCTTCATGAAAAGCTTTCTAGGTTTTTCCTAAGTGATGATTATGTGTGAGAAAAAGATTATAAATGAGAGCAAAAATCCTACTTCATCATTCTCATCTACCCTTGCCCTTTAGATGAGAGTGTTCACTTCATTTAGTGAGTGAGAGCTTGTTTTAATGAAACTTCAAGGTAGATCATCTTTGTTACCGAAGATCGGAAGCAAGCTTGCATCTTTATCTTCGCGGAGCCTCTCGAGAGTCCGGAACACGATGATCGCAGCGAAGGGACCTCAACACGGAGCTTAAGAAGTGAAGGACTGGATCTACAAAGGTTGTTATCCCTTTCACTTAGTGTTAAAGTGTTTAACATGCTTGTTTTCGCCTAATCTCTAGTTTAAAAATCCGGCTTTGGGTTATTCGGCATGGCAAAATTTTAAATCGGGCATGGTTGATACCTCATAGACCCTTGTGCGTATGTCTAGCAACCCTACAGTGGTATCAGAGCCAAGCTAGAGCTTTAGGCGAAGTCTAGGCGATGTTTAAAATCCGATCGAACCCGGATAACCCCGATTAAACCCTTCTCTGGACATTTTTTGAAATCGTAATTTTTTTCAACATTAAAAATACTTAAAAAATTCAGCAGGCAACTATATAGAACACTGTGAAAAACGACAAAGTGCGCCGCCCAAAGCGCCGCGGAACCGCGGCACGAGCATGGCTCTCGCGGCGGTTCCGCGGCCATAAAGTGACGTCATGCTTTTCTTTTTGCACAATAATGTTCCTATCAAATTTCCTGATGTTTTTGGGTATTTTTAATTTATACTCAAGAGTTGAGTTTTCTGGGTTGTATTGGGGACTCGTTGATTCGATCGGATAAGTTAACTTCATTTAGTTTTTTCCGGATAATTTTTAGAACGGGTTAATAAGTTCGAACGGATATCAACAACTCATTTTTTCCCCTGCCGGAAAATTTCCAAGTGTTGGATTTTTCCGTAGTTTAAGAACGTTCTAAGTCATGCAAGTAATGCGGTGGGCCCTATAGAAGACATCAAACCTTAACTCGATTATGTGACCGTCTTGAACTGCCTCTAAACCTTAGGGTTTATGGCAATACGGCGTGCAATATGTGAGGCGTTGGCTTGACCCTTCTACGGCTGGACCATTGGTACTGTGGCATGTGATGGATGTTTTAAAACTAATTTCAAGTGTTGAGAACTATTTGGGAAAACTTAGGTGTTTGATTATTCGATCGGAAAGTTTAATATTGTCTATTTATCTGGAATGTGATACAATATTTGGAATCCACAAGTAGTTATGAGATAACTAATTTGAATGTTATAAATCTAGCAGTTCAGTCTCAGATGATCGGTTTCCACGGAATTTTGATGTGATCAAAAGTCCGTCGCAATCACGTAGCGTACGCAGATACTCGCCGGGTAAACTTAATAGACAGCCACGCCCCATAGCCCCGACCAAGTGACTGTAGGAGATCCCCGTCGCCAAAAGCATCCGTTCGGGTGCTCGCGGCAGCGGTGTTCCTCCTTAGTGCACTTCGTCGACGGCATCCGGGGGTGCGACCGTCTACTAAAGTTTGCGACGAGCATTCGATCAGGACGTCGGGAATCTTGTTGAATTGCCCGACTTGATATTGAAAAGAGTTTTCGATAATGAGACTAAAATGCGGGGTTTATAATTGTTAGGCATGCGATATCTAAGGAATTCATTTGGTTAGGCATGCGATGTCTAAAGAGATTGCGGATTCCAACTGTTGTAGTTTTACACGTTCTTTTCTGTGACCGTAAGCATAGTATGTGGTGTATCGCCGGCTTCGTTGCTATACATCAACGACAATCGGGATACGCATACTTGCTTACGTTGATGATATGAGATATTATGTGTTGCTGTGATATGTTATATTGGATCGTCGCGTTTTGAATAGCCGGGGGTTTTATATGAGATGAGAGTTTTTCTTTTTCATTCATGTAAAATTCATTTGTATGTAATATTATTTTATTGGGGCACTTCCGGGCTGAGGATGATGTCACCATTGTATATTATTTGCTTTTCTGCATTAGGTAGACCCAAGGCGGGGAGCACAAGTAACCGGGTTCTAGGATCCAGTGGGAGACCATCTCGAGGAGTCGAGACCGGGTCTCCTAACCCTAGAATTGGCAGTGTTGCTTGCCGCTCTCGTAGGGGTCTAGGGATGTGGGTTTGGCTATTCACCGCGACCGTGGAATCCGTGTTTTATACAGGCTCGTATTAAAACACGGACCTCCTAGAATATCCAATATTTCATATATGTTCTTCTGCTGCAATGTTCTGTGATGAGATCATATTACTGCCTGAGACGAATGTTTATATTATATATGAGATATATGTTGTATTGCAGATTTTGTTTCAAAAGTGATGCTTGTGAAGCATAATAAAATGGGACTTCATTAATGAGATTAATGAAACTAAAAGAAATCTAAAGATGTTGTAGAAACTTGTTTAAAAACTGGTAGCTCTAGTTCTTGCTTTGCATAGTGGTGTTCCTTTTAGAACATCCAGCACCTTATTCGATAAGGAAAGAGCCGAGATCCCTTCACCGGGAGTGACCTCTTTAGTGAAACTAGCAGATGCTACAAACTCAGTTTGTATTTTGATTGCTTTTATAGTTCTTGCTTTGCATAGTGGTATTTGTGAAATATCTTGCACTTTATTCGATGGGGAAAGAGCCGACGATCCCTTCACCGGGAGTGACCTCTTTAGCAAAATTAGAAAAGGCCTAAAAAACGCTCCATTTAAAATCACTCGATTCTACAACGATATCAAGTTCATTACGCAAAAGGTTTTTCTTAAAAACCTTTCGTAGCCTTCCGTCATTTCAGATAAGTACTACTTAGTATTCGTGCTGCGGTAGTTTGGCATTCGTCAAGGCGTAGTGTACGGTAGCTAACTAGTGCTTATCTGCTAGCATAAGATGCGATTGGATTAGGGTATTCGTGCGGCGTTGTTTGGCATTCGTCAAGGGTCGTGCGGGTGGGTTTAATTCGATCAGGAAATGTACGGGTTGAACTTGACTAGCGGACTATGGGTGGTTTGGCATTCGTCAAGGTCATAGGATGCTAGGGGTAAACTATTATTGGGAATTTCAAGTGTTGAAATTTGCAATGAGATTGCATACCTTCTATGAGATAGTTGGATCCCGATACCCGCTGCGAGTAAGAGTTACTCCTGGGGGAGTTTTACACATTACAATTAGCCGATCAAGTAGGTGTCTAGAAAGGTGTCAACGGGGTTACGCCCCTGGGAGAACGAAGTTTACTTTAATTAGGTTCGTGCGAAAGCACGGGGAACCTCCCTCAAAGTACCGACACTGGCCTGGCCGAAAGATTAGCGAACTTATAGCTTGTAATTAATCCCGGCTAGTTTTTCCTTTTAGGGTTTGAAGGAAGATTTAACTAAAACAGTGGGAGACATCCTGATTAGATAAATTGATAACCAATCTAATCTTGCAAAATCGTACGCTGGGTGTTTTCTTCTCTCTCTCTCCAGGTAGCGACCATGTCACTCCTTAATCAAGATAATAATACAGATATATTGACAGAACTCGCTTGTTATACTGAGCTGGGGAACGTTGGTCCCGCTCCAACTTATAATTGTTATAAGACAGAGCAGGAAATAGGGGATTACCAGAATTCCCGTGCCGCCCAAACGAAAAAAGTGCATGCTGATACATCTTCTTCGGGTGTGTTCATTACAGAGAACTGTTTCTCAGTATCCTTTACGTCCTGGGTATTTGATACCGGATCAGGATCCCACATATGTGATTTGTTACATGGGCTACAGATAGGTAGAGAACTGAGAACGGGTAATAAGTTTCATGAGATAGAAACGGTGCAAGTGTTGCTGCCAAGTCTGTTGGTCACTATCACCCTGTATTACCAGAATACATTGATTCTGAATGAATGTTATTAGATACCGAACCTGATGTACAACATCGTAGCAGTCTCTTTATTAGTAAAGAAAGGATATAATTTTGTATTGTTGGATAATATTTTGAACATTTCCTATATCAAGAGTTGATCGGTTCAGGCACGTTATCTAAAAGCATTGACGTTCTAAATCAAACTACAGTTCTTAGTATACAGAACACACACAAGAGGAATAGTTCAGAAATGAACGAATCCTTCTTGAGGTATTGTAGAATAGGTCATATCAGTGCGACCCGACTAGCCAAGTTACATTTATATGCATATTTAAATTAGTTTTAATTTACATCTTATGAAACTTGCCGGTCATGTCACAAAGATAAGATGACTATAGCTCTGTTTATTGGAAACAGAGAAAGAGTTGGTGAACTCTTGGGATTGATACATGCTGATGTATGAAGGTCCCCTGTCTACACATGCCAAGACCGGTTCTTTGTACTTCATTATATTCACTGATGATCTCTCTAGATTCAGACATATGTTCCTGTTGAAATACAAGTCCGAAACTTTTCAGATAATCACAGAATATAAGTTATGTAGGGTTGCTAGGCACGCGCACAAGGGTCTACGAGGCATCAACCATGCCCGATTAAAAATTTAGCCGTGCCGAACAACCCGAATACGGAACTTTAAACTAGAGATTAGGCGAAAACAAGCATGCTAAACACTTTAACACTAAGTGAGAGGGATTACAACCTTTGTAGATCCGGTCCTTCACTTCATATGCTCCGTGTTGTGGTCCCTTCGCTGCGATCATCGGGATCCAGACTCTCGAGAGGTTCCACGAAGAGAAAGACGCAACCTTTGCTTCCGATCTTCGATACTAAGATGATCTACCTTGAAGTTTCTTTAACACAAGCTAACACTCATGAAATGATGTGAACACCCTCATCTAAATGGCAAGGGAAGATGAGGATGATGAAGTAGGATTTTTGCACTTTTTATTTATCTTTTTCTCATATTTATCCATCACAAAAATCAAAGCAAGAAACCATTTCAAGCAAAGAAGAAGAAGGAAGAAGATGATGAACAATATTAGAATCCTTTTGTGATGAATAGGAAAAGAAATGATATGATGAATAATGTAACCATGGTCAAACTAACCCTTGTAGAGATTTGACTAAGGTTAAAGGTTTGGTTAGGTTAAGGAAATATCTACCATAATATCTTAACAAAGACAAAGAAAGAAAGCTTCTAGAAACTTCTAGAAAACCTTAACCCTAATCAAACCCTAACCATGTTTAATCTCTACTAAACAAGTTGCATTAGTTATCATATCATGTTACAATATTATATATCACATATATAATATTTATCGTAACAAAATAAAATAATACAATTAACATATATCGCATATATATCAATGTATTATCCGAGTGAGAAAAAGAATCTTTTAGTTTGCAAATATTAGTTAATGCAATTTAATATATCATATATATTATTATACATTAAATTATTGAATCAATACTTGATCCGACAATCCGGCTATATCGCATATAACCGACTAATATTTATCCGTACCGATTCATCGAATCAACACTTGATCCGATGACCCGGCTGATATCAAATATCGCGAGAATACAATACGGTATCACATATCGCATTATCCTCGGTCCCGCACATATCACATATGTGCTCCACTCCATTTTGCCTGAGTCAAGAAACCTCTGTGTAGGACTCTAAAGAATCGTCAATACGCCGGCAGTAGGTGATGATCATATCAAACACCCACAAGCTGCAAGCGGTCAGCTAAACGTAACAGCTACCCAGGTATTGAGCGCTCAGAAGATCAACAAGCAAGCCTGTACATTCTCCTGCGAATCCAAACAGTAACACTCCCGTACAGTCCGGTCTCGTCGTCTGATATGTTGCATATCTTGCCTAGGGGTGGTAAACGTCAGACCCCAGTAGCTTGATAAGTCGTGTCGATTTGAGGTCTATAACAGTTCGAGAAACTACTGATTACACTTACCAGTAAATCTCAGCAACCCTGGCCAGGGATTTCCGGTTATAGCCAATCGATCACAGCACAACATCAACTCCCTATACCGGGAGAGACGAATCCCCTCCTATCGCTCATTGCCTCCATATGATTCGGGACTGTACCCAAAAGCCACCTTTTTGCACGCCCTCTTGGACGTGGTATGATGGAAATCAAAGCACAGTGGGAATCACACAAGACTCTATGACGATCTCGGGTCGACAGACTACTCTGTACCAGTGTCACCGGAGAACTGCCATCTGACGTATGGTATAATACCATCTAGGAGTTCTCGGCGAGTCTGTCCAGTGTACCCAGTCTCCACTGAGCACCCGTACACCATCCTTGATGTCAAACACCGATGGATATGGGATCATCCATCGCCCATCATATGGGTCAAGATGCGTATACGCTAGTCTACTCTGGTACATCGATGCCCTGTCTCGATACACCCTCGACTAGGAATAGTTATAGGATGTACTCGCCGACTACCGTGGCCCCAATAATATGATCTCATCATAGTCCCAGTAGTCGAGTACATATCCTAAGGGCTTTATCAACATGTAACATAGAGACAATCAGAGTACATGTTAAGATAAAGTACAACCAGATAGCATACTATCATGTCGAGCAAGAAAGTCCTCCCTATATATGTCCTAGCATCCACTACAATATACATCGTATGTACAGTAATGGCCTCTAGGGCATACATATAACTAACAATCTCCCACTTGCACTAGGGCCATCTGTTGTGGTATCACATACCCAACAATTAGCTGCGGTTGATGTATCTCATACTCAACCATCCCATAAAAGTCTCTACTGGGAAAAAGGCCTTCGTGAGTGGATCCGCGCTGTTGTCCTCTGTGTCTACTCTCCTAACCTCGATCTCCCTGGAGATCAACCATCTCCATGATCAGGTGATACTGCCTAAGAATTATATCTGGATTTCTGATGGGACGGTAGTTCCTTGGCTGAAGCCACAACTCTATTGTCACACAATGGTAGGAACGAAGTTCATCTTATGAACTTATATATATATCCAGACTGCCTCTTTGGTAGCATCCTTGGTAACGATGTATCTTGCATTTAATCGTCTAGTATGTCACGGTATCTAGCTTGGAACTCTTCCAGCATACCGTCCCTCCACTGAGGGTGAAGACAATGCCTTCGACTGACATTCAGTCGTCCTTATCAGTCTGGAACCTTTCCAGTGATTCTCCTCAGGATTGATTGATACCATCTCAGTACAACTAGTGAGTGTCATAACATCCAATTAGATCTATCTCATAGATCCAAAACCCAGGATTTAGGAGGTATCATTTTGATCCTATATGGAGAATCCTTGTGATAAGCGGAGATTGACCGAGCGTAGCATAGGAAACTCCTTCCCTATCAAGAGTATGTCATCCACGTACTCTACGAGGATCACCACCATACTCCCTACTATCTTTTTGTATATACAAGGTTCATATACCATTTTGATGAAGTCAAACTCTTTGACTACCACATCAAAACAGATGTTCCAACTCCGCGATGCCTGTTTTATCATATAAAACATCTTGCACACGTTTCCGCTGCTCCCACTGTCTACGAAGCCCTCTGGCTGTGTACTTATAGACGCTCTTTTCTAAAACATCATTTAGAAAAGCAGTCATGACACCCAACCACCAGATATCGTAGTCATGGTATGTAGCCGTGGCAAGTAGGATCTGGATGGACTTAAGCATAGATCCTTAGAAAAGGTTTCAACATAATCCATACCTGGTCTATGATGCAAACCTTTAACAAGTCTAGCTTTGAAAGTCTCAACTTTTCCATGCACACCAAGTAATCTTCTCAAGATATACTCGCTCCTGATGGGGATTTAACCCTTCAGATAAAGCAACCAAAGTCCATACTTTGTTGGTGTATAAGGATTCCATCTCAGATCGATAAGCATCCAGCCATTCTTACAGAGTCCCACTCCTGATGGCCAGCTCGAAACTAGTTGGGTCATCATCTCATGATGCAATCCTCGCTCCCACTGTCATAGAGAAACCAAAGTATCTCTCAGGTGGGTGAGGAACCCTGCTAGATCGGCGGAGAGGCTGAGGTTCGTTGGAAACTATTGAATCCTTTGGTTCTACCAAATCATCAGCTGTATTTTGTATAGCTGGAACCTTTCCAGTTCTACATAACAGATCTTGCCTCGAGCTTGTCCGGATTTTGCTTTCAGACATAGGCCGGACAACCCCAAATCTTAACAAGCTTAAGATACAGGCTCTTCCCTTTCCATATCATATATTAAGTGGTAGGCAACTGATTTGATTTGAACCCTTATTCAATAGGTATGCAGCTTCTCAAGTGCATAACTCCCTAAAGGAAATAGGAAACTCAGTAGTACTCATCATAGAGCACACCATATCACATAGGGTGCTATGGCTCCACCCCGATACACCGACGTGCTGTGGTGTATACGGAGGAGTAATGCTGAGAGAGAATCTCATTCTCCTTTAGAATAGTCCAGGAATTCCGTGCTCAAGTATTCTCCTCCTTGATCACATCAAAGGACATAATACTTTTACCCGTATTTGTTGGTTCTCTACTTCTAACTTATATTCTGTGAATATCTCAAAAGCTTCGGACCTGTGTTTCAACAGAAACATATGTCTGAATCTTGAGAGATTATCAGAGAATGTAATGAAGTAGAAAGAACCGATCTTGGCATGTGTAGACAGGGAACCTTATATACATCAACATGTATCAATCCCAAGAGTTCACTAACTCTTTCTCTGTTTCCAATAAACAGAGCTGTAGTCATCTTATCATTGTGACATGACCGGCAAGTTTCACAAGATGTAAATTCAAACTAATTTAAATATGCATCTATATGTAACTTAGCTAGTCGGGTCGCATTGATATGACCTAGTCTACAATACCTCAAGAAGGATTCGTTCATTTCTGAACTCTTCCTTTTATGTGTGTTCCGTATACTAAGAACTGTAGTTTGATTTAGAACGACAATGCTTTTAGATGACGTGCCTGAACCGATCAACTCTTGATATAGGAAATGTTCAAAACATTATCCAACAATACAAAATTATATCCTTTCTGTACTAATAAAGAGACTGATATGATTTTGTATATCAGGTTCGGTATCTAATAACATTTGTTCAGAATCAATGTATTCTGGTAATACAGGGTGATAGTGACCAACAGACTTGGCTGCAACACTTGCACCGTTTTCTGTCTCATGAAACCTATCACCCGTTCTCAGTTCTTTACCTATCTGTACCCCATGTAACAGATTACATATACGGGATCCTGATCCGGTATCACATACCCAGGACGTAAAGGATACTGAGAAACAGTTCTGTGTAATGAACACACCCGAAGATGATGCATCAACATGCACTTTCTTCGTTTGGGCGGCACGGGAAATCTGGTATTCCTCAATTTCCTGCTCTGTCTTATAACAATTATAAGTTGGAGTGGGACCAACGTTCCCCAGCTCAGTATAACAAGCAGGTTCGGTCAGTATATCCGTATTATTATCTTGATTAAGGCGTGATATGGTCGCTACCTGGAGAGAGAGAGAAGAAAACACTCAGCGTATGCTTTTGCAAGATTAGATTGGTTATCTAATATATCTAATCAGGATGTCTCCCACTGTTTTAATCAAATCTTCCTTCAAACCCTAAAAGGAAAGATTAGCCGGGATTAATTACACGCTACAAGTTCGTCAATCTTTCAGCCAGGCCAGTGTCGGTACTTTGAGGGAGGCCCCCCGTGCTTTCGCACGAACCTAATTAAAGTAAACCTCGTTTTCCCAGGGGCGTAACCCCGTTAACACCTTTCTAGACACCTACTTGATCGGCTAATTGTAATGTGTAAAACTCTCCCAGGAGTAACTCTTACTTGCAGCGGGTATCGGGATCCAACTATCTTATAGAAGGTATGCAATCTCATTGCAAATTTCAACACTTGAAATCCCCAATAATATTTTACCCCAAGCAATCTATGACCTTGACTGAGTCAACAAACCATAGACCGCAAGTAAAGTTCAACCCGTCATTTCCCGATTGAATTAAACCCACCCGCACGACCCTTGACCGAGTCAACAAGGCCGCACGACTACCCTAATCCAATCGCATCATATGCTTTGCAGATAAGCACTAATCAGCTACCGCACACTACGCCTTGACTGAGTCAACAAACGCAGCACGAATACTAACTATTACTTATCTGAAATGACGGAGGGCTACGACAGGTTTTTAAGAAAACCTTTTGCGTAATGAACTTTATATCGTTGTAGAATCGAGTGATTTTTAAATGGAGTGTTTTTGAGGCTTTTCTAGTTTTGCTAAAGGGGTCACTCCCGGTGAAGGGATCGTCGGCCCTTTCCTCATCGAATAAGGTGCAGGATATATCATATATACCGCTGTGCAAAGCAAGAACTATAGAAGCAATCAAAAGACAAACCGAGTTTGTAGCATCTACCAGTTATTGCTAAAGGAGTCACTCCCGGTGAAGGAATCTCGGGCCTTTCCTTATCGAATAAGGTGCTGGATGTTCTACAAGGAACACCGCTATGCAAAGCAAGAGCTAAAGCTACCAGTTTTTAATTTAAACAAGTTTCTACAACATCTTAGGTTTCTTTTATTTCATTAATCTCATTAATGAAGTCCCATTTTATTATGCTTCACAAGCATCTCTTTTGAAACGAAATCTGCAATATAACATATATCTCATATATATAAAATATAAACATTCGTCTCAGGCAGTAATATGATCTCATCACAGAACATTGCAGCAGAAGAACATATATGAAATATTAGATATACTAGGACGTCCGTGTTTTCAATACGAGCCTGTATAAAACACGGATTCCACGGTCGCGATGAATAGCCAAACCCACATCCCTAGACCCCTACGAGAGCGGCAAGTAACACTGCCAATTCTAGGGTTAGGAGACCCGGTCTCGACTCCTCGAGATGGTCTCCCACTGGACCCTAGAACCCGGTTACTTGTGCTCCCCGTCTTGGGTCTACCTAATGCGGAAAAGTAAATAATATACAACGGTGACATCTTCCGCAACCTGGAAGTGCCCCAATAAAAGAATATTACATACAAATGAATTTTACATGAATGAAAAAGAAAAAACTCTCATCTCACATAAAACCCCCGGCTATTCAAACGCGACGATCCAATACAACACATCACAGCAACACATAATATCACATATCATCAACGTAAGCAAGTATGTGTATCCCGATTGTCATTGATGTATAGCAACGAAGCCGGCGATACACCACATACTACGCTTACGGTCACAGAAAAGAAAGTGTAAAACTACAACAGTTGGAATCCGCAACCTCCTTAGACATCGCATGCCTAACCAAATGAATTCCTTAGACATCGCATGCCTAACAATTATAAACCCCGCATTTTAGTCTCATTTTCGAAAACTCTTTTCAATGTCAAGTCGGGCAATTCAACAAGATTCCCGACGTCCTGATCGAATGCTCGTCGCAAACTTTAGTAGACGGCCGCACCCCAAGATGCCGTCGACGAAGTGCACTAAGGCGGAACACCGCTGCCGCGAGCACCCGAACGGATGCTTTCGGCGATGGGGTTCTCCTACAGTCACTTGGTCGGGGCTATGGGGTGTGGCTGTCTATTAAGTTTACCCGGCGAGTATCCGCGTACGCTACGTGATTGCGACGGACTTTTGATCACATCAAAATTCCGTGGCAACCGATCAGTTTGAGACTAAACTGCTAGATTTATAACATTCAAATCAGTTATCTCATAACTACCTGTGGATTCCAAATATTGTATCACATTCCAGATAAATAGACAAAGTTAAACTTTCCGATCGAATCATCAAGCACCCAAGATTTCCCCAATATATCTCAACACTTGAAATCAGTTTAAAAACATTCATCACATGCCACAGTACCAATGGTCCAGCCGTAGAAGGGTCAAGCCAACGCCTCACATGTGGCACGCCGTACTGCCCCAAACCCTAAGGTTCAAAGGGCAGTTCAAGACGGTCACATAATCGAGTTAAGGTTTGTTGTCTTCTAGAGGGTCCACCGAGTTACTTGCATGACTTAGAACATTCTTAAACACGAGGAAAAATCCAACTTTTGAAAAATTTTCCGACAGGGGAAAAAGTGAGTTATTGATATTCGTTCGAACTCTTTAACAGTTTCTAAAAAATATCCGGACAAAACACATAGACAAAATTAGACAATCCGATTGAATAATTGAATCCCCAAAACAACCCCAGAAAAACTCAACTGTTGAGTAAAAATAAAAATTTCCAGAAGACTCAGCACTTCAAGATAAGAATTACTGTGTAAGCCACGTGGTGTAACTCAGCCAAATGGCCGCGGAACCGCCGCGAATACCAGGGATAGGCCTCGGTTCCGCGCCTCACTTGTCGAGTTAAAACCACGTGCTTCACAGTATCTCATACAATTCCCTGCTGAATTTTTTGGTAATTTTTAATTCGCAAAAATCCAAACTTTCAGAAAATTTCCAGAGAAGGGGTTTGTTCGGGTTTTCCGGGTTCGATCGGACTTCAAACTTCGTCTAGACTTCGCCTAAAGCTCTAGCTTGGCTCTGATACCACTGTAGGGTTGCTAGGCACGCGCACAAGGGTCTACGAGGCATCAACCATGCCCGATTAAAAATTTAGCCGTGCCGAACAACCCGAATACGGAACTTTAAACTAGAGATTAGGCGAAAACAAGCATGCTAAACACTTTAACACTAAGTGAGAGGGATTACAATCTTTGTAGATCCGGTCCTTCACTTCATATGCTCCGTGTTGTGGTCCCTTCGCTGCGATCATCGGGATCCGGACTCTCGAGAGGTTCCACGAAGAGAAAGACGCAACCTTTACTTCCGATCTTCGATACTAAGATGATCTACCATGAAGTTTCTTTAACACAAGCTAACACTCATGAAATGATGTGAACACCCTCATCTAAATGGCAAGGGAAGATGAGGATGATGAAGTAGGATTTTTGCTCTCTTTATTTATCTTTTTCTCATATTTATCCATCACAAAAATCAAAGCAAGAAACCATTTCAAGCAAAGAAGAAGAAGGAAGAAGATGATGAACAATATTAGAATCCTTTTGTGATGAATAGGAAAAGAAATGATATGATGAATAATGTAACCATGGTCAAACTAACCCTTATAGAGATTTGACTAAGGTTAAAGGTTTGGTTAGGTTAAGGAAATATCTACCATAATATCTTAACAAAGACAAAGAAAGAAAGCTTCTAGAAACTTCTAGAAAACCTTAACCCTAATCAAACCCTAACCATGTTTAATCTCTACTAAACAAGTTTCATTAGTTATCATATCATGTTACAATATTATATATCACATATATAATATTTATCGTAACAAAATAAAATAATACAATTAACATATATCGCATATATATCAATGTATTATCCGAGTGAGAAAAAGAATCTTTTAGTGAGCAAATATTAGTTAATGCAATTTAATATATCATATATATTATTATACATTAAATTATCGAATCAATACTTGATCCGACAATCCGGCTATATCGCATATAACCGACTAATATTTATCCGTACCGATTCATCGAATCAACACTTGATCCGATGACCCGGCTGATATCAAATATCGCGAGAATACAATACGGTATCACATATCGCATTATCCTCGGTCCCGCACATATCACATATGTGCTCCTACTCCGTTTTGCCTGAGTCAAGAAACCTCTGTGTAGGACTCTAAAGAATCGTCAATACGCCGGCAGTAGGTGATGATCATATCAAACACCCACAAGCTGCAAGCGGTCAGCTAAACGTAACAGCTACCCAGGTATTGAGCGCTCAGAAGATCAACAAGCAAGCCTGTACATTCTCCTGCGAATCCAAACAGTAACACTCCCGTACAGTCCGGTCTCGTCGTCTGATATGTTGCATATCTCGCCTAGGGGTGGTAAACGTCAGACCCCAGTAGCTTGATAAGTCGTGTCGATTTGAGGTCTATAACAGTTCGAGAAACTACTGATAACACTTACCAGTAAATCTCAGCAACCCTGGCCAGGGATTTCCGGTTATAGCCAATCGATCACAGCACAACATCAACTCCCTATACCGGGAGAGACGAATCCCCTCCTATCGCTCATTGCCTCCATATGATTCGGGACTGTACCCAAAAGCCACCTTTTTTCACGCCCTCTTGGACGTGGTATGATGGAAATCAAAGCACAGTGGGAATCACACAAGACTCTATGACGATCTCGGGTCGACAGACTACTCTGTACCAGTGTCACCGGAGAACTGCCATCTGACGTATGGTATAATACCATCTGGGAGTTCTCGGCGAGTCCGTCCAGTGTACCCAGTCTCCACTGAGCACCCGTACACCATCCTTGATGTCAAACACCGATGGATATGGGATCATCCATCGCCCATCATATGGGTCAAGATGCGTATACGCTAGTCTACTCTGGTGCATCGATGCCCTGTCTCGATACACCCTCGACTAGGAACAGTTATAGGATGTACTCGCCGACTACCGTGGCCCCACTAGTATGATCTCATCATAGTCCCAGTAGTCGAGTACATATCCTAAGGGCTTTATCAACATGTAACATAGAGACAATCAGAGTACATGTTAAGATAAAGTACAACCAGATAGCATACTATCATGTCGAGCAAGAAAGTCCTCCCTATATATGTCCTAGCATCCACTACAATATACATCGTATGTACAGTAATGGCCTCTAGGGCATACATATAACTAACAAGTTAGATGCAGAGAACAAAAAACGGGTATAAGTATTATGTCCTTTGATGAGATCAGGGAGGAGAATACTTGAGCACGGGATTCCTGGACTATTCTAAAGGAGAATGAGATTCTCTCTCAGCATTACTCCTCCGTATACACCATAGCACGATGGTATATCGGGGCGGAGCAATAGCACCCTATGTGTTATGGTGTTCTCTATGATGAGTACTATTGAGTTTCCTATTTCCTTTTGGGAGTTATGCACTTGAGAAGCTGCATACCTATTGAATGTGGATTCAATAGTTTCCAACGAACCTTAGCCTCTCCGCCGATCTAGTAGGGTTCCTCACCCATCTGAGAGATACTTCGGTTTCTCTATGACAGTGGGAGCGAGGATTGCATCATGAGAGGATGAACCAACTAGTTTCGAGCTGGCCATCAGGAGTGGGACTCTGTAAGAATGGCTGGATGCTTAGCGATCTGAGATGGAATCCTTATACACCAACAAAGTATGGACTTTAGTTGCTTTATCTGAAGGGTTAAATCCCCATCAGGAGCAAAGTATATCTTGAGAAGATTACTTGGTGTACATGTTAAAGTTGAGACTTTCAAAGCTACGCTTAAGTCCATCCAGATCCTACTTACCACGGCTACATACCATGACTACGATATCTGGCGGTTGGGTGTCATGACTGCTTTTCTAAATGATGATTTGGAAGAGAGCGTCTATAAGTACACAGCCAGAGGGATTCGTAGACAGTGGGAGCAGCGGAAACGTGAGCAAGATGTTTTATGTGATAAAGCATGCATCGCGGAGTTGGAACGTCTGTTTTGATGTGGTAGTCAAAGAGTTTGACTTCATCAAAATGGTAGATGAACCTTGTATATACAAAAAGGTAGTAGAGACTATGGTCATGATCCTCGTAGAGTACGTGGATGACTTACTCTTGATAGGGAAGGTGTTTCCTATGCTACGCTTGGTCAATCTCCGCTTATCACAAGGATTCTCCATAAAGGATCGAAGTTGATACCTCCTAAATCCTGGGTTTTGGATCTATGAGATAGATCTAATTGGATGTTAGGATTGTAGTGAGATTGTATCTATCGATCCTGGGGAGAATCACTGGAAAGGTTCCAGGGTGATAAGGACGACTGAATGTCAGTCGCAGGCATTGTCTTTACCCTCAGTGGAGGGACGGTATGTTGGAAGCGTTCCAAGCTAGATACCGTGACTTACTGGACGATTAAAGTCAAGATACATCGTTACCAAGGATGCTACCAAAGAGGCAGTCTGGATATATAAGTTCATGTGATGAACTTCGTTCCTACCATTGTGTGACAATGGAGTTATGGCTTTTGCCAAGGAACCCCCCGTCCCATCAGAAATCCATATATAATTCTTAGGCAGTATCACCTGATCATGGAGATGGTTGATCTCCAGGGAGATCGAGGTTAGGAGAGTAGACACAGAGGACAACAGCGCGGATCCACTCACAAAGGCCTTTTTCCCAGTAGAGAATTTTATGGGATGGTTGAGTATGAGATACTTCAACCACAGCTAATTGTTGGGTATGCGATACCACAACAGATGGCCCTAGTGCAAGTGGGAGATTATTAGTTATATGTATGCCCTAGAGGCCATTACTGTACATACGATGTATATTGTAATGGATGCTTGGACATATATAGGGAGGACTTCTCGCTCGACATGATAGTATGCTATCTGGTTGTACTTTATCTTAACATGTACTCTGATTGTCTCTATGTTACATGTTGATAAAGCCTTTAGGATATGTACTCGACTACTGGGACTATGATGAGATCATACTAGTGGGGCCACGGTAGTCGACGAGTACATCCTATAACTATTCCTAGTCGAGGGTGTATCGAGACAGGGCATCGATACACCAGAGTAGACTAGCGTATACGCATCTTGACCCATATGATGGGTGATGGATGATCCCATATCCATCGGTGTTTGACATCAAGGATGGTGTACGGGTGCTCAGTAGAGACTAGGTACACTGGACGGACTCGCCGAGAACTCTCAGATGGTATTATACCTCACGTCAGATGGCAGTTCTCCGGTGACACTGGTACAGAGTAGTCTGTTGACCCGAGATCGTCATAGAGTCTTGTGTGATTCCCACTGTGCTTTTATTTCCATCATACCATGTCCAAGAGGGCGTGCAAAAAGGTGGCTTTTGGGTACAATCCCGAATCACATGGAGGCAATGAGCGATAGGAGGGGATTCGTCTCTCCTTGTATAGGGAGTTGATGTTGTGCTGTGTTCGATTGGCTATAACTGGAAATCCCTGGCCAGGGTTGCTGAGATTTACTGGTAAGTGTTATCAGTAGTTTCTCGAACTGTTATAGACCTCATATCGACACGACTTATCAAGCTACTGGGGTCTGACGTTTACAACCTCTAGGCGAGATATGCGACATATCAGACGACAAGACCGGATTGTACGGGAGTGTTACTGATTGGATTCACAGGAGAATGTACAGGCTTACTTGTTGATCTTTTGAGCGCTCAATACCTGGGTGGCTGTTACGTTTAGCTGACCGCTTGCAGCTTATGGGTGTTTGATATGATCATCACCTACTGCCGGCGTATTGACGATTCGTTAGAGTCCTACACAGAGGTTTCTTGGCTCAGGTAAAATGGAGTAGGACCACGTATGTGATATGTGCGGGACCGAGGATAATGCGATATGAGATACCGTATTCTATTCTCGCGATATTTGATATCAGCCGGGTCATCGGATCAAGTGTTGATTCGATGAATCGTTAAATGATATATTAGTCGGTTGTATGCGATATAGCCGGATTGTTGGATCAAGTGTTGATTCGATAATTTAATGTATAATAATTTATATGATATATTAAATTACATTAACTAATATTAGCTCACTAAAAGATTCTTTTTCTCACTCGGGTAATACATTGATATATATACGATATATGTTAATTGTATTATTTTATTTTGTTACAATAAATATTATATATATGATATATAATATTGTAAAATGATATGATAACTAATGCAACATATTTAGTGGAGATTAAACAAGGTTAGGGTTTGTTTTGGGTTAGTTCCTTCTTGATGCTTCTAGAAGGTTTCTTTTTGTTTTTGCTAAGATATTTTCAAATGACTCATGCTTTAACCCAACCCAAACCCTAGCCCTAGTTAAATCTCTACAAAGGTTTGTTTAACCATGGTTGCATTATTCATCATTATTGTCCTTTCATTATTCATCACAAAAGGATAACTATTCTTCTTCTTCATCTTTGAGCTTCATGAAAAGCTTTCTAGGTTTTTCCTAAGTGATGATTATGTGTGAGAAAAAGATTATAAATCAGAGCAAAAATCCTACTTCACCATTCTCATCTACCCTTGCCCTTTAGATGAGAGTGTTCACTTCATTTAGTGAGTGAGAGCTTGTGTTAATGAAACTTCAACGTAGATCATCTTTGTTATCGATGATCGGAAGCAAGCTTGCATCTTTCTCTTCGTGGAGCCTCTCGAGAGTCCGGAACACGATGATCGTAGTGAAGGGACCTCAACACGGAGCTTAAGAAGTGAAGGACCGGATCTACAAAGGCTGTAATCCCTCTCACTTAGTGTTAAAGTGTTTAACATGCTTGTTTTCGCCTAATCTCTAGTTTAAAGATCCGGCTTTAGGTTGTTCGGCACGGATAAATTTTAAATCGGGCATGGTTGATGCCTCGTAGACCCTTGTGCGTGTGCCTAGCAACCCTACAATGAATACACCGGACGGACTCGCCGGGAATATGCTAGTTGGTGATATACCTAGCGTCAGATAGCAGTTCCCTGGTGACATGTGTACAGGTTAGTCTATCGACCTGAGATCGTCATTTGTCCCGTGTGAATTCCCACTGTGCTTTGATTTCTACCCTACCATGGCTCAAAGGAGTCGTGCAAACAGGTTTTAATTGGGTACAATCCTGAGCCACATGGAGGCAGTGAGCGGATCGGCAGGGGTTTCGTCTCTCCCGGTATTGGGGGTGATATCGCACTGTGTCTAGGAAAGCCATTACATGAAGTCCTTGGCCAAGGCAAGTGAGATTTACTGGTAGGTATTCCGGTAGTATCTCATGGTGTTCTAGGCTATACTCCGACAAGACTTGTATCGCTTTTCGGGGTCTGACGTTTACCAGCCCCTTAGGCCCGACATGCGATACTTATAGACGAACGGACCGGACTGTACGGATATTGTCACTGACTGGCTCAGTAGGGTTTCATGATGAGTTCGCTCATCGGCCTCCATTTTGGTCAATACAAGGGTAGCAGTTACGTACAGCTAGTACCACTGACGTGCTTGTGGTTAAACCCACTGCCAGCATATTGACGAGTCTTTAGAGTCCACCACAGATAGTTTTCCTAAGGTTCGGGCAAAACGTTGTAGAGGCCGTATGGTATTATGGCAGGGTTCGATCATATACGTGCAGTCGTTCACGGATCATGATCGGACGGATCATACTAGTAGGCTTTGGTTTAAGCCGGATCCTAGTATTAGATTTGTTGGATTACTTTAGTCTCATTGCATTCGCATTCAGTCGGAATGCGGATGCAGGTATGTATATACAGATGAGGGGATCCTTGTGATCCGTCACGAGTTTACTTTAGTTGATGCCATATCTTTTTATTGTTGTAAACATTTAGATTAACGTTTGCAAGTGGAAATTGTGAGCTTAAGTCATCATGAGGAACATTAATTGTGGCATGTACATGGGTGATGACTCATGGTCTTTTTATTTGTGCAAATGTCACCTTTTTGATTGATTAGGGTGTTGAAATGATATGAGGAGAGAGAGAGAAGACAACCATGAAGCTTAGGGTTGGTCTTGAAATTATTCTTAGCTCTCTCACATTTTTCATTCCAATACAATAACAAAAGAAAGCTCTTCTTCTTTCTCTTTCTTCCTAAGCTCACAATCTCCATTAATGGCTTCATCTTCAACCTCCATCCATAAAATCTCGTGTGTTGAGAATCAATGGATGCTTGAGACAAAGTTATCACACACATTCTCTACATCACCTTGGACATGTCAGCTAGCAAACTTCATGTCCGAGTTGCTTCGGTTTGAAGCGGGAGCCCGTAAAAAGACTTCTTGATGTGGTGCCCTTTTCGACGAGGAGACCGGAGATCTAGCGAGATCGGAGATGCCGCGAGAAGCTAGAGATGGTGGCTAAAGACCGAAGGACACGTATCGATCGGTATAGCCATTCTAACTTCTTTGTAGTTTGCTAGTTTAGCGTTAATGGTACAATCCAGGTGAATGGTTGCGGTAGCGCCAAGTTTTAAAATTTTTTGTTCCGCATCTGGCCTCGGATTGATGGTCGGGGCGCCACCGTAACCCAACAATTGGGGTTAAATCCGGCCTCCTTGGTTTTAGTTTGGATTTTTGGGTTGAAATTTTTTCTGTGTTCCAGTGACTGGGTTTTGGGGTTTCAGGTATTGTTTGTTTTTGTTAATTTTGCTTGAGATGTGATCTTACAGTATAAGCAATTCGGAGTGTTTCGTATTCGTAGTTTTAACATTGTTTCGGGTTGTCACATGTTGTCTAGGCGAAGTTAAAAAGTTCGATCGAATGTCAAAAACCTATTTTTCCAAGTTTAACGTATCCGGAAAATCATGCAAGTAATTCTATGAACCCTCTAGAAGAATGAAACCCTAACTCGACTTTTTGGATCGTGGAACCACGGTCATACCCTAGGGTTTATCGCAGTTCCGTGGCGACATGAATGATGCTTGGGTCTGCCCATCTACGGCTGGTGCATAGGTACTGTGGCATATTCTGGGTATTATTAAAGCTGTGCTCAAGTGTTGAGTCGTCGGGAAATTGTGGGACTTTGATGAATCGATCGAAAAGTTTAACGTCGTCCGGGTATCATGTGATGGGATACAATATTTGGAATCCACAAAAGTAGTTATGAGATAACTAGTTTGAATTTTATAAATCTTGCAGTTTATTCTCATTTGATCGGTTGCCACGGGATTTTGATGTGATCAAAAGTCTTTCGCAATCACGTAGCGTACGCGGATACTCGCCGGGTAACCTTATTAGATAGCCACGCTCCATAGCCCCGACCAAGTGACTGTAGGAGAACCCCGTCGCCAAAAGCATCCGTTCGGGTGCTCGCGGCAGCGGTGTTCCGCCTTAGTGCACTTCGTCGATGGTATAGGGGGTGCTGCCGTCTACTAAAGTTTCCGACGAGCATACGATCAGGATGTCGGGAATCTTGTTGAATTGCCCGACTTGATATTGAAAAGTGTTTTCGAGATCGAGACTAAAATACGTGGTTTATAATTGTTAGGCATGCGATGTCTAAGGAATTCATTTGGTTGGGCATGAAATTCAAAGTATGTGATACATTGGGTTTATGATGTGTAAGATGGTTGCGGATTCCAACTGTTGTAGTTTTTCATTTTTTTCTGCGACCGTAAGTGTAATATGTGGTGTATCGCCGGTTTCGTTACTATATGTCAACGACAATTGTGATACGCATATTTACTTATGTTGATGACATGTGATATTATGTGTTGCTGTGATATATTATATTGAATCGTCGTGTTTTGAATAGCCGGGGGTTTTATGTGAGATGAGAGTTTTCATTTTCATTCATGTAAAATTCATTGTATATAATATTCTTTTATTGTGGCACTTCCGGGTTGAGGATGTTGTCACCATTGTATATTATTTACTTTTCCGCATTAGGATAGACCCAAGGCGGGGAGCACAAGTGTAACGTTTTTAAAATAAATAAATAAACAATAAAATAAATAAAATCCTTTAGGTGAATTTTCGGATAATCGGTAAAATAAACCGTATTTTCCATAAAACTCAACTATAATTATTTTTCAATATAGAATTAAATACGCCTATTTTAACTATGTAATTGGTAGTATTTGGTATTTATTTAGTTACTTATAAATTATTAGTTTACTTAAATAGTTTTCCTTAATTAATTAAATTCAAATATTAACATAAGCTTTAATTATACATTAAATTAGTGCAAATTACAAATTAGAAATGGGTTAATTTTACAAAGTGAACCATGACAATTAAAACCAAGTGTGTAACATGCAAAATTCTTTTTCAAATTTTTCCATGGTTCTAGACTTTTCCAGGATTGGTTTAGAAAAGAAAAAAATAAAACAAAATAAATTATTGAAAAGACTAAAGTGAGGTGATTTATTTGTGAAACTTCTACACATTTCTACACTCTTTTTCCCTCTCCCCTCACTCTCTCTCCTCATGGCCGAGCCTCACCTTGGGCTGCCCTCATTTCCCCCCATCTCTTTTTCTCTCAAAAATTCATCATTTGCCTCAAAAATCCAATAAAAATCAACACTAAAATTTCATTAACTCCTAATCCAACCTTTAACCCTTGTTCCTTGGCCAATCAAGCATGAATTTTGGGAGCAAGAGAGCATGTTGGGGTGGCTAGGTTGCAAGCTAAATTTCTAAACTTGTGAGGTATAATTCTAACCTAATGGCTAATTAGTTGTTAAACTATTCTAATCTAAGCATTTCATGTAATAAATTGGTTTTGATTTCTAATTTGTGAAATTCAAGAAAGGGTTGTGATCAAGCTAGGGTTTTTATAAATTGTTCATGGTTTTAATAAGTAGATTAACACATAAAGACATGTAAAATCTAATCTAGATTATTAAATTATTAATTATTACATTTTAATTGTTCAAATTAAGTTATTTGTAAACTTGATTTTTATAAATCATATATATTGGTGAGATAAAATTATGATGAGGGTTTCTATCATTAGATTATGGTTTTAATGGGGAGATTAACATATTAATGGAATGCAAAACCTAATCTAGTTACTAGTTTCAAATTGTTAGTTTAAAATTATGCTAATTATGCTAATTTTGCTAACTAGATTTTTAGAAATTGATTAAATAATTGAGATAAAAATCTAATTAGGGTATTCATGACATTATTAACATTTTAAATTGTAGTTTAATACTTGAGATCATATAAAACCAAGTTTAGTTGTTGAGTTGTGAATTTTGTTGGATATAGTGCCCTCAAAGTCAATTATTGGATCGCCGGCTCGTGATTGCACTGATTGAGGGAGGACCTATACCGGTAGGAGAGTCTTACTCGAGATAATAGTAAGCTATCTGGTTTATCTTTATCATCGTGTACTGATTTAGGTGACATGATATATATCACTATTGCACGTTGATAGAGCCCATAGGATTCTTGGTTGACTACCAGCAGTATGATGGCGATCATATACGTGAGAGTTGGGTAGTCTATAAGCACATCCTTAAAAATGGTCCCTAGACGCAGGAGTTTCGAGATAGGGCATCGATACTCCGGAGTAGACTAGTGTATACAGTTGAGACCCCGGCGAGAGGCGATGGCCGGTCTCACAAGCTATTGGTGTCAGTTGGTTCACCTAAGATGTATACAGGTGCTCATTGGGTTATGAGTACACCAGACATGACTCCCCGGGAACATGCTAGCTGGTTATTGAAACCTGTCGTCAGATAGCAATTCCCAGGTGACATGTGTACGGGTTAGTCTATCGACCTGAGATCGTCATTTGTCTCGTGTGAGTTCCCTCTGTGCTTCGATTATTACCCTACCACGGCTCAAAGGAGTCGTGCAAATAGGTTCTAGTTGGGTACAGTCTCGAGCCACATGGAGGCAGTGAGCGGATCGGCTGGGGATTCGTCTCTCCCTACGTTGGGAGTGAGATCGTGCTGTGTCTAGGAGAGCCATTACCCAAAATCTATGGCCATGGTAAGAGAGATTTACTGGTAGGTGTTTTAGTAGTATCTCAGGTGTTTTGGGCTACACTCCGACACGACTTATACCGCTTTTTGGGGTCTGACGTTTACCAGCTCCCTAGGCCCGATATGCGATACTCATAGATGAATGGACCGGACTGTACGGATATTGTCACACATAGGCTCAGTAGGGTTCCAGGATGAGTTCGCTCATCGGACTCCTTTTCACTCAGTACATGGGCAGCCGTTACGTACAGCTAGTACCACTGACGGCTTGTGGTTAAACCCACTGCCAGAGTATTGACGAGTCTTTAGTGTCCCCCACAGAAAGTTTCCCAGTTCGGGCGAAACGTTGTAAGGCCGTATGGTTTTATGGTAGGGTTCGAACATACCCGTGCACCTGTGCACGTGTCATAGTTTGGACGGATAATACTAGCGGGCTTTGGTTTAAGCCGGATCCTAGTATTATACTGTATAAATTTTGTCTCGTTGCATTTGTATTCGGCCGGAATACAAATGCGGGTATGTATGTACAGCTACGTAGTTATCCTGTAATTTTGTTACCGGATCGATTTTTGATGTTGCCAGTTTGCATTCTTTTTGGCCATGCCTTCTGTCTTTCCCCCATGGCTGAATTTTTGTGAGGAGGGGGGTTTCTTGCAAATTTCGAATTATCGAAGGGAGGGGTTTTTCTGTGGTGGGGGGGCTCCAGCAGCTTCTTTGATGTTTCTAGATGAGCTTGACTTCTTTTGGTTGCATTATTGGTGCTATTAATGTGATTGGATTGAGAAAGACATTGTTGTGACATTTTTCCTTATGATCACCTCATTCTTTTGCTTGTGCTCACCACCATTCCACTCACTACCTTGGCCGAGCCCATTTTTGGCAGCCCCATTTTTGGGTGTGTGAGGAAATGATTCATTTTCATTTGCAGCAAAAATCCAAAGCTCATTCCTCTTGCTCATTTTCATCTTCACTCCAAGTTAGGCAACTTCAATTAACCTTCATCCATTAGCTTGGATGACTTGAGACAAAGCATTCTACATCATCTCTACATCAATCTTGGACATGTCGGCTAGCAAACATCATGTCCGAGTTGCCTCGGTTCAGAGGCGGGAGCCCGTATAAAGATTCGATGATGTGGCGCAGCTTTCGGCGAGGAGGAGATCGGAGATCGAGCGAGATCGAGGAGAGAACTTCGTCGGCGCATCCGCAACATGCTAGGGGTAGAGGTTAAAGACCGAAGGACTCGGATCGATCGGTATAATCTCGAAACCCTCTTTACAGATTACTAGTTTACGGTTAATGGAACGATCTGGATTCGGATGCCGTTAGCGCCAGTTTGTAAAAAGTTTTTGTTTCGCATTTGGCCTCGGAAAGACGGTCGGGGCGCTGCCGCAGCCCAACATGGTATCAGAGATAAACTATTAACCGTTAACTAGTTGATTTAGACAATGTTAAAATATCGAAACCAGAACAAACCCAAACGATGCCACTGGAAATTCTGTTCTCTGTTGTTTTTCAAAGTGCCAGTAAAATTTTTTAAACAAGTTCAGAAGACTACTGGGGAGACCACATGAACACACCCCAAGAACGGACCTCCCTCGCCGGATTTTGGCCGATCCCCAAGTGCATTTTACCGGCCAGGCCGGCCCTGCAGTAGCCTCTGGTGTTGGTGTTTGGGGTGTGCTCTGGTCTCTGGGAAGTTATTCCTGTGGAGTTGTTTATTTGGCCCATTTTGGATAATGTTTTATCAGTTTATTTGGGCTATTCGGGGGTTATTTCGGAGTCGATATTTTCTAACATTGTTTAAATTTCGCAGTGCTTTACATTACTATCTTTGACCGTTAATGTCATTCGATCGGTAAAACTTGCCCAATTGCAATAGTTCTTTTAGACGGTTTTTGCGAATGTGACATTCATGTTGATGTTCTGTGTTGTGCTGTGATGTTGTGGATTTGTCGTGGTGGATAGCTCCTGTGCAATGGTAGTGCAGTTTTGATATTTATACATTTGATATTGCAGGGCGAGTGTCCGACATGTGAACTGCCTCACTGCCTGTTTGTATATTATTCTTTTGGGGCACGACCGGGTTGAGGTCGATGTACCCGTTGTATATATTTTCTTTTATGTACTAGGATTACCCCGTGGTGGAGTGCACGGATAGCTGGGTTCTGGAGGGCAACGGGTCTGCATCTCATGGCTTTGAAAGGGAGGGGACCTTACTCTAGAATTGGAGGGCTATTCGCCACACTCGTAGGGGGTATAGGTTGACCCAAGGAGGGGTGCTCAAGTTACCGGATTCCGTGAAGTGCTGGGTGGTCCATTCACTTTGTTGAAGGGGGCTGCCTCGCTTCAGGTTTTGGCGGGTAACTTACCGCACTCGTAGGGGTCTAGGTTTTCATTGCACAGGCTATCCACACGACCAGGGGAACGTCGGGTTTTATTTGCGGCTCTATGAAAACCGGGATCCCAGCTTATCTGTATTGTTCTGTGATGCTTATTAGTTTCCTGTAATGTTGCTTTTATCACGCCTGGAGTGATTATTGTATATTTATATATATACTAGTAGATGTTGTGTATGTTTTACACCCGCGCTAGTCTAGTCCCCGCTCATTCGTTAGTTAAGTAACCTAACGGGTGATGACGGGACCCAGTGGCGATTGCGGATGGCATATACGTACATCATATTTTCGTTCATTTCTGGTGTGATTAATTGATGTGACTGCGTTGATTCGGATCAATGCAATGAAAACAGACCTATACAGATGTTGTTGGAATAATTTTCAAAAAGCTGTTATTGCAAGGGCGTTTTCATTTGTTTTGCACAGTGGTATTCAGTTTAGAATATCCAGCACCTCATTCGACGAGGCAAGGGCCGAGATCCCTTCACCGGGAGTGACCCCTTGGACAGAGGTTTGCGTCAGGGTAAAAACATCACTATAGTCGATTACTTCTTGCTTTGCATCGTGGTATGCAGTTTGGAATATCTTGCACCTCATTCTACGGGGAAAAAGCCGAGATCCCTTCACCGGGAGTGACCTCTTTAGCAAAGGTTTTCGCCACTATATTTCTAAAAGTTATGCAGTTCCTTCAACGATATCAAGTTCATTACGCTAAAGGTTTTTCGCCAAAAACCAGTCGTAGCCCTCCGTCATTTCTTACGAGTATTATTTAGTATTCGTGCTGCGTTTGTTGACCTAGACAAGGCATAGTGTTCGGTAGCTAAGTGGTGCTTGTTTGTTGCATAAATGGGATTGGTTAGGACAGTCGTGCGGCCTTGTGGACCTAGTCAAGGGCACGTACGGGTGGGCTTAATGCAATCCAGAATAATGACGGGTCGAACTTGACTAGCGGTTTATGGTTTGTTGGCCTAGTCAAGGTCATAAGCCGCTTGGGGTAAAAATCACATCGGGAGTTTCTAAAAAAACTGAAACTTGCCAGGCATGCACATACCTTCTGGAGTGTGATAACGTGAGTGGATTCCATCACGTTATCATGCAATGATAGTTGGATCCCGATTCCCACTGATGAGTTAGTTTACTCCTCGGGTGATCCTGACTAATTCTTCTTTCAGGTTTGGAGGAGAATTTGAGAAAACAGTGGGAGGTTTCCTGATTAGATAAAGTGATAACCATTCTGATCTAGGTTAGAGTGCATGCAGAGTGTTTCTTTTATCTCTCTCTTTGGCTGCGACCATGACCCGACCCTAGACTATGACTCAGTAACCAAGTTAACCGAACTTTCTTAAAACATTGGCTTTTGGATTTTCTGAGTTGCATACATCATTGCCACTCATTCTTTTACCCTTTGCATTTCTCCAGAACACCCCGTATTACTACGGATATCCACTTCCATTAGATAAATCCATCGTATGGTTATATACGAACTCGAAGGAATTTATTCCAGATTCGAGGATGGATTATGGTTCTGGAGAAATTGAATAGGACTATTCAGTTGTCTTTTCCTTTTTAACCTTCTCTCAGGTTACGAGGGCTCCTAGGATTAGGGGACAGTACACCAATTACGCTTATTGGATAGTCTTCTTCCAAACCATAGGCAGGTGCCAAAAGGTAGGGAATGAAGAAAACCAATTAGCCTAAGTGCGGTGTACAGAAGGTAATAAGTAAAGACAAATAAAGGGATTGGAAAGAGGGCAAAGTAAATTGCGACTGCTATTCACGACCAAACCAAGTATTTCATCGCCACTCCTGTTTCACCTTTGTATTTCTCTAGAACATCCCGTATCACTACGAAGATCCACAGTTATTTGGATAATCCATCGTATGGTTATATACGAACTTAATGGAACTTGTTCAAGTTCGGGGATGAATTCTGGTTCAGGAGAAATAGAATAAGGTTTATTCAGTTGTCTTTTATCATCACCTTCTCTCAGGTTGCGAGTACTCCTAGGATTAGGAGAGTACGCCTATTATGCTTATTGGATAGTCTTCTTCCAAACCATAGGCTGGTGCCGAAAGGTATGGAAGGAAGAAAACCATTAAGCCTAACGATGGTGTACAGAAGGTGACGACTAAAGACAAATAAAGGGATTTGGAGAGATGACAAAGAAATATACGGTAATAGTCATGAATCTGGATAATGGAAGAGGCATTACTAGGAATACCCGGATACCCTTCGAAACATATTCAAGTTTCAGTTTCACTGTGTATTGTTAATAGAAAACTGATTTCCCAATTAGTCCTTACTCCAGGGTATGTATTTACCAGGTATGATTCTCACATCTGTATGGTTTTATAGATGATGAGTGGGAGTAAGTTATTGGGAATTTGGTGATTATCCTCATTATATCGGAATTCATTGTAATTGGTGATATTTGAGGAAATCGCCTGGGTATAGTTTTCAACCTACGACGCACAGTGTTTGAGTTATTCAACTCAAGGGACTCATACAGAGTATTGTATGTTGTCCAGTGTCCATTATGACAAAGGGGTTGGTCCTCGTACTATATTCTGTTTACTTGTGACTTCTCTAGTTTTAGATATGTGTTTCATAGAAATACAAGTTCCAAGTTTGAGAAGTTATAGGTATAAGAATAAAATAGAGAACCAGCTGTAGCAAGTATCGAGATTCTTCAGGGTGATCGAAGATGTGGATACTTGTGTTTGGTATTCAGATGATAGTAATGTTTTAGAGAACTAGCTTCTCTTTTAGGTTACTCATAATTGGATGAACTCCTAAGTTGAGTAATGTTGATCGGCCTTTCTCCATTTAGTTGACATACACTGGAGACAGCTGCATGATTTGAATCTGGTTCCAATTAAATCAGTGCCTCTATTTCTATATTGTATATAGAATGTATCATATCTTAACGATGTTAAGGTATATGGAGTTGTCCGGCTTATGCTTAAAACCAGACTCTGGACAACTCAAGGCACGTTTTTGTAATGGCAGTTTGTGGGTTGACCCGGGTTCTGACGAGGGTGAACTTTCTACCATCTGGATGATCAATAGTGATATTGTTCTTAACTCGCCACAGTTTTAGTAAAATGGATTTTTTCAGAAAAAAGTAGTGGGAGTATGGTAGAACTGGAAGAGATTCTAGAACCGAAAACGCTTACGGAAAATTTAATAGGACCTAAAGATTCAATCAGGTTTGACATTCCATTAGCCATTCCGCAGATATGGTAGGTATCCTCAAACACCCGAGAGGTACTCCGGTAGCCTCAAGGACGGTGACAGGGAGGTTCTTGTTTACCCAAACTTGCCATTACTACTGTTCCAGACTATGAGACCCGGCAGGAGGATAAGTATAGCGTCATTCTAAACTAGTTTTAGAAGTGCACGTGTATATTATTCTGCCAGAGGGTTGTCATAGTCAGTGGGAGCAGCGGAGGCTTGGTGGACAAGTAGCTTATGTCTATTTATAGACTAAAACATATATAGAGGAAAAGGATCATCTATTTTTGATGTGATAGTCATGGGCGTTGACTTCATCAGAATAGGGGATGGATCTGTTAAGACAGTAGTAAGGTGTGATGTCCTGGTATTTGGATGATATACACAGAGTAGAAAGTAAAATTCTTATACTACGATCGGTTATACTGTGGTTGTCACACAGTGTTATCTCCACACAGGATATGGATATTATATCGGACATTCTGGTTACTAGATCTAGATTTGGGTAGTTTCCCAATCTGGGCACATAGACAGCATTCTAAAAGTATTTAGAATGGACGACTCCTGGTATGGTAGTGTACCAGTAGGTGATGGAGTCACCCTCTCTAAAGGTGTCTTATAGACTAAAGGGGAGAGGGATGTGCATAATTGGCAGATCACTTTCTTAGGCAATTGAGTTGATCATGAGATGTCAAGTACCACACCAGGTGTTGTTTTTGCACTAGATGCAATAAGTTGATATTAATCCAATCCTGGAGAAACGTTCGGAAGCAGTTTTAGAACATAAGTGGATGTTGTAGGGATTTGATAATGGTAGCCTCCTTCGGGAGACAGTTATCATTCTAGGCTTCCAAGGTGACCTGGATGACAGAGTGACTGTCAAAGTTACAGTTTTCCCTCCGACGAGGGGCAGTAGTTTAGACAGGTGGTCCAAGCGGATATTGAGGGAGGGATGGCGCTGGATACTGATTAAGTTCAGTTAACGATATAGTCTAAGAACTTTGGATTTGGAGTTCATTCGTGAACTAGGTTCCATTAGATATCCAGACATATTCTAAGACAGGTATTGCTTATTTCGGGAGATGGCTTTCTCCGCAATCTTGAGATTAAGAGAGACATAGAAAGAAACATCAGAGCGGATCCACTCACTGAGGCTATTTCTCAAACACAATAGTTTTACAAACAAGCTTTGTGACACTGATTAGTAGTGGAGTTGGGTGTTCAGTATCATACGGGCTGTGAGTATGCGACATCGCAATAATTAGCCTTAAGTGCAAGTGGGAGATTGTTGGATATAGTGCCCTCAAAGTCAATTATTGGATCGCAGACACGTAATTGCAATGATTGAGGGAGGACCTATACCGGTAGGACAGTCTTACTAGAGATGATAGTAAGCTATCTGGTTTATCTTTATCATCGTGTACTGATTTAGGTGACATGATATATATCACTATTGCACGTTGATAGAGCCCATAGGATTCTTGCTTGACTACCAGCAGTATGATGGTGATCATATACGTGAGAGTTGGGTAGTCTATAAGCACATCCTTAAAGTGGTCCCTAGTTGCGGGGGTTTCGAGATAGGGCATCGATACTCCGGAGTAGACTAGTGTATACAGTTGAGACCCCCGGCGAGGGGCGATGGCTGGTCTCACAAGCTATTGGTGTCAGTTGGTTCACCTAAGATGTATACAGGTGCTCATTGGGTTATGAGTACATCGGACAGGACTCGCCGGGAACATGCTAGCTGGTTATTGAAACCTGTCGTCAGATAGCAATTCCTAGGTGACATGTGTACAGGTTAGTCTATCGACCTGAGATCATCATTTGTCTCGTTTGAGTTCCCACTGTACTTTGATTATTACCCTACCATGGCTCAAAAGAGTCGTGCAAACAGGTTCTAGTTGGGTATAGTCTCGAGCCACATGGAGGCAGTGAGCGGATCGGCTGGGGATTCGTCTCTCCCTACGTTGGGAGTGAGATCGTGCTGTGTCTAGGAGAGCCAATACACAAAATCCATGGCCATGGTAAGCGAGATTTACTGGTAGGTATTCCAGTAGTATCTCAGGTGTTTTGGGCTACACTCCGACACGACTTATACCGCTTTTGGGGGTCTGACGTTTACCAGCTCCCTAGGCCCGATATGCGATACTCATAGATGACCGGACCGGACGTACGGATATTGTCACACATAGGCTCAGTAGGGTTCCAGGATGAGTTCGCTCATCGGACTCCCTTTCACTCAGTATATGGGCAGCCGTTACGTACAGCTAGTACCACTGACGGCTTGTGGTTAAACCCACTGTCAGAGTATTGACGAGTCTTTAGAGTCCCCCACAGAAAGTTTCCCAGTTCGGGCGAAACGTTGTAGAGGCCGTATGGTTTTATGGCTGGGTTCGAACATACACGTGCACCTGTGCACGCGTCATGGTACGAACGGATAATACTAGCGGGCTTTGGTTTAAACCGGATCCTAGTATTATATTGTGTAGATTTTGTCTCGTTGCATTTGTATTCGGCAGGAATACAAATGCGGGTATGTATGTATAGCTGCGGAGTTATCCTGTAATTTTGTTACCGGATCGCTTTTTGAAGTTGCCAGTTTGCATTCTTTTTGGCCATGCCTTCTGTCTTTTCCTTATGGCTGAATTTTTGTGAGGGGGGTTTCTTGCAAATTTCAAATTCGTGAGGGGAAGGGTTTTTCTATGGCCGGGGGGCTCCAGCAACTTCTTTGATGTTTCTAGATGAGCTTGACTTCTTTTTGTTGCATTATTGGTGCTATTAATGTGATTGGATTGAGAAAGACATTTGTTCAGTTGATAAAACTGCATATTTAATATGACATTTTCCTACTATTTCTATATAATAAAAGGTGTTTATTATAATATATGATACATATGAGGGTTTATCTGTAAAAATACTATTTTCATGTGTTTATATATTATAATTAACATTATGAAGGAAAAAGTAACTATATAATATCCATGCAACATTTTGCCCATTTAATATACTTACCTTATTAAATTCCTTTGACCAATTCTTTTAAAACTAAAATATCATGACGAATGGTTAAAGATAATATCTCAATAAAAACAAATTCTACTAACATTATTTATTGAGATAATTGTGCATAAATTATTCCAGGACTGGAATCAAGGAAATCCGAATTATCGAGATCAAATCTGCCGAAATAGTAAAGTAAATTGAAGAAATCAATTTTGGAAGAGACGTAGAGAAGATTTTCAGATTCCAGATACAAAAATATTCTACATGTGTCACCAGAAGAAGACTCAAGAGAAACGAACCCACGATCCTCCTAATCCACCGCGGATCCACGGCCAAAGCCACCATTACGCTGCGGTTCCGCCGCACATCTAAGGAGTTAAGGCCCTGAATTTTCTAGTTGGGATCCTAACAACTAGTTACCATATATGGAAAGTCATCATATATGGAAAGTTACCATATATAGAAATTCACCATATTAGGAAAGTTACCATATATGGAAATTCACCATATTAAGAAAGTCACCATATATGGAAAGTCACCATATATGGTAACTAGGTTTTCTTCTTTGAGGGCTATATAAAGGACCAAGGGCTAAAGTTAGAAGGTATCAAGCAGAAGAGATCACGAAGTCCGCGATAGGCTCACGCATCCAGGCTGATCATCAACAGTTCATCTACCTCCTTAGAAGAGATCGAGAAGCAAACTAGCATTTTGTAATCATTTTCTAAGGGAACAAAGTGTAAATGAATTTTGTTGATTAATAAAGGTAGTTCTTTTTCTTATTCTATTTCTTTGTAGTTTTAATATGATTTCCCTATCTATCTCTTCTTCTCCCAACATGCGCGAGTAATTCTCCGCTTGTTAGGGTTCATAGGATTAGGGTAGGTTAATGGATGATGAAAATTCTTAAACTCTTTTTAAGTCCTATAAAGTTTATAAACTTTATCAAAAGAATAGTTAACATCCTAATCGGGCGCGCTACCGATTCATTGCTAGTCTCGACTGCGATTAGAGATTAGATTAACTATTCTTTTGGTAAAGGCTAGATATGAACGGAGTTCCATGTCGAGATAGGGGTTAAGAGTGGGAACCCTTTTCCATCCAGAAAGCCTAATCTACATGCATCACGGTCGTCCTAGTTTTAAATCTATTAAAGGATAAAAAGAATAATCTTTAATTAATCATCCATAACTACTAAATCCTAATGAACTCTACAAGCCCCCTTTTAATATTAAACCTACATCCGTAGTTAGTCTAGATCTATATTTTGCATCCGTGTTTAACGTAGATCTAGATCCTACAACCATTCTTCACCATTCTTTATTCTTCCTCATTTCTTTCTCAACACGCCTAAAGTAAGAATAAAATATTCAACGTTTCCCAGAGGACGACCCGTACTCATCTCGGTCTAGCTACACGCGACACCGTTATTGATTGCGGTTAACTACTATACATAAAATCCACATCAATCAAATGGCGTCATTGCCGTGGATACGTGCGTAATATTTTTTCTTACTATTCGTGTTGAATTCTTATTCGATCTATATCATAAAAATAAACAAAACTGCAAATTGTATATTTAACGATTATTATGTGAATTTTGCGAGGGAATCTGAAGTCACAGATTTGAGGAAACAGAGATTCAGAGACATTCATCAAGATCCACAGGAGCAAAAGAGGCCACGTAGCAAAAATCTTCTTTAGATCTTCCTAGTCGTCGGCGGAACCGCGGCACAAAGAGCATATTGGCAGCGGAACTGCGACGCGTTACGGGATTTAGGGTTTCCAAATTCTCTGGTATCTTTTATATATCTTTCTCTCTCTTCTGAAATATAATAAAATATCTTTTCTGCAGGATTCTTTGCAAAATATCGCCGCTCAAAAAACTTTTTGCAAAGTTTTGTACTTGGTTTGTTATTTCATACTTTAATACGGATATTAAAGGGCAAGACCAAAATTCAGATTAGGTGGGGATTTTATCACCCTTCCCAAGCCCCACAAATCACAAACCGAGCATCTGCATCAACCCTACATTAATTTAACAAATATCTAGACAAGACTCTAAGGACTGTCGCGCTCAATAAGGACAGTGGAAGGTCGTGGGTAATTTATCGCTTATCCGCATTATTTTTATGGTGCTTAGGCAAGTGTGTCTAAGGAAAGTGGTTACTTAATTAGGCCCGCTATTTTCGGTGATTCGTATAGCGGATACGTCCCACTTACCTGGTAGTTACCTGGCCACAAGAGTAGTAAAGAGGTGGTAAAGGATTGATCCTACGGCTTGTCCTTTGGAAGTCTAGGAGCGGTCTAGAGACTTGACCTATATAACTTTAGTTCTAGGGTTGTTTGTGCATTTTTGTGTGATTTGTCTAAGTCCGACAGACATTTCAAAACAAACCATTTTTAAAAGTACACACGCTGCCACTTGCGCTAAACCCGCTTAGTGCATGCTTGGCTGGACACGGGATTCTATTGCCCGTCTTGTCCGCATTCCTGCTATCGACTCCGAAGTCGGTACTTCTTCATCTTCTTTTCCCCCACCACCCACCACATCGACCGAGATGGACGGTACTCCATCAAATTATAATATCACGCTGCCACCGCCCGTAGGTGCGCAGAATCCACCTCGCATCTCTCTCCAAGAAAGATGCTATTCTATCCGTGGTCCACTTCCCACTTACTTATCTATTCCACCAGCCAACGGGGATAATTTTGAAATTAAAACCCACTACATCAATCTGTTGCCCAAATTTCACGGGCTTGAGTCTGAAGACACGTACGTTTTCATTACTAAATTCGAAAACGTATGCGCAATGATGGGTACTTCACAACTGTCCGTGGATGCTATGCGCCTGCGTCTTCTCCCATTCACTCTGTGCGACTTGGCAGAAAAATGGCTTTATAATACTGCCGCACACTCTATCACTAATTGGGATGAATTCGTAATAGCATTTCTTAAGAGGTTTTACCCAAACCATAAGACCGCTCGTGTTAGGAGCGAGATCAACCAGTTTACCCAACTTCCCAATGAACCATTTTGGAAGTGCTTTGAAGTTTTCAAGGATCTGCTTGTCTAATGTCCTTATCATGGAATCAATAGATGGGAATTGTGCCGAATTATATATGAGGGCATTAATCCGGCGACAAAGCAGATGCTTGAAACAATGTGTCAATGCAATTTCATGTCCAAAGACGATGGTGAAGCTTGGAAATATCTGGAAGACCTCGCTGAAAACACTTTGCAGTGGGAAAGCGTAAGACCACCTTCATCTAGGGGAGGTATTCATCAGCTCGATGTTTCCATCGCAGTATAAGCCGAAATGGCAGCGATGTAGAAGAAACTCGACGCTATTGAGAACAAATTTTCATTAGCCTCCCTAAACCAGGTTACGCTTCCCAAAACCGTGTGTGGTTGCTGTTTTGATCCTTCACACTTGACGGAAGAATGTCCTATGAATGCACCGTTTCAAGGTCACGAGCAAAATAAAGCTGCTTTTCAGCAGCGACCGAGAAACGATCCTTATTCTTCCACGTATAATCAAGGATGGAGGAATCATCCTAACTTTTCTTGGAACCAAAACTAACCCTAAAATCAAAACCAGTTCCAAAGCAATTATCAAAGACCTCCTCCACAGCAACCACAACCACAAAGTCAGCACCCCTTTCAGTCACAAAATTTTCAAAATCCGGCCAACACTTCTGCACCGCAATTGGCCAGTACTGATAACTCTTCACTCGCACAAAATTTGGATTTGTTTATGAAACATTCCATTCAAATGTCGGCTGATATGAAGTCTTCTATTGATACCATAAAGAAAGACTTCGCCTCCCATGGTGAGAGTATTAAATCAATAGAAAACCAAATTGCACAATTGAACGCCGCAATGAGTGCGAGAGAGAAAGGAAAACTCCCATCTCAACCCCTACCGAATCCTGGACACTCACAAAATCATAATGTGAATGCCGTTACTACGTTGAGATCGGGAAAAGTGCTGAATAACCGAGTGGGTGAGAAATTTGATGATGTTAGTGATACCATTGATACCCCAGCTTCTACTTCTTCCCCTAATTCGTCTAGTCTCCCACCTTCATCCGAGCCTATTCTCCGTTTTCCCCAAGGCTCGAACACTTCGCCCAATCTATCTAAGATGATTCCCACTCCAATTTTGGGATCGAATCCGTCCCCACAATCTTCTCCATAAATGTTGGACCCAAAACTTATTAATCAAGCTCCGTTTCCAAACAGATTAAGGGCCAACAGACCTAACCCCCAAATAGAGAAGATTGTGGAAATGTTTAAGCAAGTTAATGTAAATATTCCACTCCTAAATGCTATTCAACAAGTTCCATCTTATGCAAGAATCCTTAAAGACTTGTGCACTAGGAAGAGAAAAACTCAAGTGCCTAAAAAAGTTTTCATGACGAGTAATGTTAGCACAGCTTTTACCGAGCAAATACCAAAGAAACGTAAGGACCCTGGCTGTCCTACCATCTCTATATCTATTAGGGGTAAAAATATTAATCGTGTTTTACTCCACCTTGGTGGTAGCGTTAACTTGCTTCCTTATTCAGTATACGAGCAGTTAGGGATTGGAGAGTTGAAACCCGCCCATTGTACTCTCCAGATGGCAGACCGATCAATCACCAAAACTCGGGATGAACTAGAGGATGTGTTAATTAAAGTCGGGGAATTCATATTCCCTGTGGACTTTATTGTTTTAGATACACATCCTGTGGCAAACCTACGCAATCAAATCCCGGTGATACTCAGTCGACCCTTCCTAGCAACTTCCAACGCAATAATCAATTGTAGAAATGGCTCTATGAACCTATCCTTCGGGAAGATGTCAATTGAGCTTAACATTTACAAGTTGGGAAGTGAACCCTCTGAACCCTATGCTCATGTGTGTTCTGTCGAAACAATAGATCCCGACAGCAGCGAAATTGAAGAGCTTCACGATACTGATCTCGACTCTGCTATTACGTTGTTGTCCGGGTCAACATCTAACACGGAATATGAACCTTTTATGGAGTCCGAGTATCATCCTGTTCTTTCCGATGAGATTATTATTCGGGATATCGATGAAAGCTTTGAAGAAATTTTTGCTGAAGAACTCCCATTCTTAGAAAATAAGGGTGGTGTAATGAATCCACCTCAACACAAAGAAGTTGAACCATCACCACTTCTTCTTATCGATAACAAGAATGCGAGTAATCCATCATCATTGTTTATTCTCTACAAACCGAGACGTAAACCTTTTCCATTACACCTCTTATCTCCTCCCCACTTCTTCACATCAATAGACGACATGTTCTTCCACCAACCAAGGTGCTTCATCGATAAAATTTTTGAATGGTTGGTGTTGACTTTTGGTCATTGCTAAGCTTGGCATTGACCAATAACTTTGACCCCGTCGTGTGATTTTAAAAAATTAACATTGTTTAACTCAAGTTTGGGGGGTATTTTGGCTGTTGAAAGAATTTTTTTATAAGATTGTGAGCCAAAACTAAGTTTGGGGGATGATTTCACTTTCATTATTTCATGTTCCCTTTTTCCTCCCAATTCTACAGGTTTTTGAGCTTAACGGATGACATCAGTGAGGATACTGCTGTAAACAGGTTTGGAGGAGGTTTGTGCTTATTTACGCGATACTTTGCATTATACTATATATAAGGACAAAATTTTTTTGATAATGAAAGTTTGAAAGTGAAAATTTACATATGAAAGATAGGAATAGTTTAAGAAAAACAAGAAAGTTAGAGGTTTTCTTAAACAAAACTAGTAAAAAGTAGTTATGAGCTGTTGTCCCAAGGGTTAGTAAGATGAAGGAAATTGCTAATCTGAGGATAAAATTAAGTCTGAAAAATAGTTCCTATTCTGGAAGCCAAACATTTGAACGTTGATACCCTACTATACGCACTTACATACGTCTTGAAACTCGGGATAGTAGAGGATACCATGAAATGCTCTTGTCTAAAAGCCAAAGTATGAAGGAAATAATAAATGAAGAAAATATAAAATGGTGAAGAAAAATGAACACTGGTTTTGTAATCACCAATGCACCAATAAAAAAATATAGCGAGGGTGGTTCATCACCTAGTGCCTTAGACCAAATGGTTTGGGAGTCACTGCTAAGGCTTAGGTGTTGCAAGACGAGGAAAATACTAATACGCCTAATAAGCAAGCACATGAGTAATTGGTCGGTTAGTACCTCAAGAAGTATTAACGGTCGCATGAAAAACGTGTGAGCAAATCCAGCTAAATATTCATTGATTAAAAAGTACTGAGGTGAAGGACAAGAATATGATAGCTTGAATTGAATTCTCCGAGTGTAGGGATGTCTTTTACACACACGTAGGGGTATATGATCAATGTTTGGAAGAAAGATAGGGAGGAAGACTAAAGGCTATGTTTTATTGAGGGATGATGTGATTTCTAACATTTTTTCATGATCATTAAGATAGGGCTCATAGCAACTGAAAAACTGGTGTAGTTGAAAACTCTTATTTTCAAGTTCTTTCTTTCATAATTCTTATCTTTGTATGTAACATTCACCATCATTCTTTTATTATAGGATTTTGTGGGTGTAATCCGCTGAAAACCTTTAGGAGACAACACTCATCCTACTAGGGACACCTAGAGGTTTAACGGCTTGTTGCACGTGCTCAGTACAATCGTATTGCCTTCGAAAGTGTGCTTAGCTTTCTCCTTTCTTTCTCTTGAATAAACTAGTTTGCTTGGGACGATCAAAGATAAGTTTGGGGTATTTGTTCAGTTGATAAAACTGCATATTTAATATGAAATTTTTCCTACTATTTCTATATAGTAAAAGGTGTTTATTATAATATATGATACATATGAGGGTTTATCTGTAAAAATACTATTTTCATGTGTTTATATATTATAATTAACATTATGAAGGAAAAAGTAAGTATATAATATCCATGTAACATTTGGCCTATTTAATATGCTTACCTTATTAAATACCTTTGACCAATTCTCTTAAAACTAAAATATCATGACAAATGGTTAAAGATAATATCTCAATAAAAACAAATTCTACTAAAATTATTTATTGAGATAATTGTGCAAAAATTATTTCAGGACTGGAATCAAGGAAATCCGAATTATCGAGATCAAATCTGTCGAAAAAGTAAAGTAAATTGAAGAAATCAATTCTCGCAGAGACGTAGAGAAGATTTTCAGATTCCAGATACCAAAATAGTCTACATGTGTCACCAGAAGAACCCTCAATAGAAACGAACCTACGATCCTCCTAATCCACCGTGGATCCACGGTTAAACCTACCATTACGCTGCGGTTCCGCCGCACTTCTGAGGAGTTAAGGCCCTGGATTTTCTGGTTGGGATCCTAACAACTAGTTAGCATATATGGAAAGTCATCATATATGGAAAGTCACCATATTAGGAAAGTTACCATATATGGAAATTCACCATATTAGGAAAGTTACCATATATGGAAAGTCACCATATATGGAAAGTCACCATATTAGGAAGTCACTATATATGGTAACTAGGTTTTCTTCTTTGTGGGCTATATAAAGGACCAAGGGCTAAAGTTAGAAGGTATCAAGCTGAAGAGATCACGAAGTCCGCGACAGGCTCACGCATCCAGGATGATCATCAACAGTTCATCTACCTCCTTAGAAGAGATCGAGAAGAAAACTAGCATTTTGTAATCATTTTCTAAGGGAACAAAGTGTTAATGAATTTTGTTGATTAATAAAAGTAGTTCTTTTTCTTATTCTATTTCTTTGTAGTTTTTATATGATTCCCCTCTCCATCTCTTCTTCTCCCAACATGCGCGAGTAATTCTTCACTTGTTAGGGTTCATAAGATTAGGGTAGGTTAATGGATGATGAAGATTCTTATACTCTTTTTAAGTCCTATAAAGTTTATAAACTTTATCAAAAGAATAGTTAACATCCTAATCGGGCGCTCAACCAATTGATTGATAGTCTCGACCGCGATTAGAGATTAGATTAACTATTGTTTTGGTAAAGGCTAGACATGAACGGAGTTCCATGTCGAGATAGGGGTTAAGAGTGGGAACCCTTTTCCCTTCAGAAACGCTAATCTACATGCATCACTTTCGTCCTAGTTTTAAATCTATTAAAGGATAAAAAGAATAATCTTTATTTAATCATCAATAACTACTAAATCCTAATGAACCCTACAAGCCCCCTTTTAATATTAAACCTACATCCGTAGTTAATCTAGATCTATATTTTGCATCCGTGTTTAACGTAGATCTAAATCCTAAAACCATTCTTCACCATTCTTTATTCTTTCTCCTTTCTTTCTCAACACGCCTAAAGTAAGAATATAATATTCAACGTTTCCCAGAGGACGACCCGTACTCATCTCGGTCTAGCTATACGCAACACCGTTATTGATTGCGGTTAACTACTATACATAAAATCTAGATCAATCAACATTGTTGTGACATTTTTCCTTATGATCACCTCATTCTTTTGCTTGTGCTCACCACCACCACCACCATTCCACTCACTGCCTTGGCCGAGCCCATTTTTGGCAGCCCCATTTTTGGGTGTGTGAGGAAATGATTCATTTTCATTTGCAACAAAAATCCAAAGCTCATTCCTCTTGCTCATTTTCATCTTCACTCCAAGTTGGGCAACTTCAATTAACCTTCATCTATTAGCTTGGATGACTTGAGACAAAACATTCTACATCATCTCTACAACAACCTTGGACACGTCGGCTAGCAAACTTCGTGTCCGAGTTGCCTCGGTTCAGAGGCGGGAGCCCGTATAAAGATTCGATGAAGTGGTGTAGCTTTCGGCGAGGAGGAGATCGGAGATCGAGCGAGATCGAGGAGAGAACTTCGTCGGCGCATCCGCAACAATTTAGGGGCAGAGGTTAAAGACCGAAGGACTCGGATCGATCGGTATAATCTCGAAACCCTCTTTACAGATTACTAGTTTACGGTTAATGGAACGATCCGTAATTCGGATGCGGTTAGCGCCAGTTCGTAAAAAGTTTTTGTTCCGCATTTGGCCTCGGAAAGACGGCCGGGGCGCTGCCGCAGCCCAACAAATTTTGCTTTAAAAAGTGTTTAATTGGTTATTTTTGCAAACTAGAATTTTCAATTTAATACAAATTGATGAGATTTAATTATGGTGATGCTTTGTATGACTTAGTTATGATATTTAGTGACTATTATGTCCATTAGTTGGGTTAAAACATCAAGTTTCGAATTAAAACGAAAATTTAATGCTTTCTAGGTTTTTGCGAAATAAAACGATTTGATTAATTTTAAGGTTTTGATGATTTAAACCCTATTTATATTATAATTAGTGAGTTTTGGAACTACAATTTGTACGTTTGTGTTTTATCTCGATCAATCGGCGTTTGTACGCCGATATCGAGGGATATTTGGTTCTTTTGCATGAGCGCGTCATAGGTTTTAACCTATGCGCGTTCCATGCGTCGTTTTGGGTTTATCTGCGATTTTGGTTTAAGATATTATATATGTTTGCGTATAGGCGCCCCTCACGTGGACTTCGGATGATGAAGAAGAGGATGGCGATATTGACTTCGGCTGACAAGGACCAGGTGAGTAGATGTATATCTACTGGGGAAATCGGATGGATGGCGTATAGCACCCCCATAAATATAGAATAAGGATATCACGTACTGTTATTAGGAAGTCGGACGTGACCCTAGATTCTTAGCGAGTAGGGTCCAATTGAAGACTTTAGGTTGGACTAGACAGATTTAGAAAGACTTAACCAGTGGATGACTGCCTTGGAGGGAATTCGTAGGTTTCATGTAGACACACATACACGCACACACACATACACTTGATTTGGGGGGGGGGTGAATGTGTGTAGGTTTCTATATGTGTGTGTGTGTGTGTGTGTGTGTGTATAACATATACACGTGATATGAGAAGGTTATATGAGATATAAGGTTGAGTCGGTATGACTGGGCATGAAGCCGTGAGATATTAGATATACGATCGAGTTATGACATGAGATGTGTTATGATATTAGCGGATCGTTGGGGAATGAGAAAGTGTATATTTGTATATAAACGATTATAGGTGATGATGACATTGAAATGTACGAGACTCTAGAATAGAACCCGGATTGTAATATATGACTTAATCACGATATGATATATGACATGATATTTTAGTGGATCATTTGACGATGGATATTTACACAGACGATAATATATGTTGATGATATTGGGATGTATGCGATTATAGTACTGTATCCTTGATCATGATATTATTTGATGACGATACTATACGAATGATGATGTATATATGTGATAGTTAACCCGTACCCGATTTTGGGATGCCGTACGATGGATTTTACTGTACGGGGCATAGATGTGATGACTGATCCGCACTCTTGACTCGAGAAAGTCGTACTACGTACGTGACGCTATTGAGGCTGGATCGCCGACTACTAGAAATACCGACTCAGATTTTAGAAGGATTATTCTTACCTTTCGACTAGTGTCTTTAGTTAGTTCCTTAGTTGGTTAGGTAGATTTTAGTTTAGGCTTGAGTCATATTCATTTTAAAAACTAACGAATCATGCTTCTTCAAAACAACAAACTGTATGACTCGTAATTAGTATGTATTCTCTAGTTGTGCGTTTACTACACATTCACCTTATGTTCATGTTGTATTCATTGCATTGCATGTTCATACATATTATTCTTTAGCTATATTGAAACTCTGCCTATTAGGACACCAGCACCATTACCGATGATGCGCATGTTCCACGTACACTTATTTGCCGGCTCACACACATCATCATCGGTAATTACCATGTCACGTACACTTTAGAACATATTATCTTTTATTGATATAATCAGCTAAATGCTAGTCCGATATAATATTGTGTGATTACTCTCATATGCTAGTTTAGACATTGTATTTATTACTTAGACACTTCATGCATTAACTTTTTCATATTATCATGCAGTATTGTGGGGCTTAAGCCGATACTCATTATTTACTTACTCATGATTTTGGGATTTTGGATTTCTATGAGATTTCTGGATTTTGGGGAAAACCGCAAGAATATATATATAAAAACTTCTCTCTCTCTGCCCCTCTCATATAGATTTTATATATAGATTTTAGTTTAGGCTTGACTACCAAGATTATGATGCAGATCATACTAGTGGGGACAATATAGTCGCTAAGTACATCCTTCAAATGTTCCTAGTCGTGGGTGTATCGAGACAGGGCATCGATATACCAGAGTAGAGTAGCATATAGCTTCTCGACCCATGTAGATGGGCGATGGATGATCCCATATCCATTGGTGTTTGACATCAGAGACAGTATATGAGTGCTCAGTGGAGACTGGGTACACTGGACGGGCTCGCCGAGAAGTCCTAAATGGTATTATACCTATCGTCAGATAGCAGTTCTCTGGTGACACTGGTACATGTTAGTCTGTAGACCCGAGATCGTCATAGAGTCTTATGTGATTCCCACTGTGCTTTGATTTCCACCTTACCATGTTTAAGAGAACGTGCAAAACGATGGCTTTTCGGTACAGTCCCGAATCACATGGAGCCAATGAGCGATAGGAGGGGTTTCGTCTTTTCCGGTATTGGGGTTGATGTTGCGCTGTGCTCGATTGGCTATAACAGGAAGTTCCTGGCCAGGACTGCATCAGAGATATACTTGTAAGTGTTATCAGTAGTTTCTCGACCCGTTATGAGCCTCACATCGACATGACTTATCGATTTTCTGGGGTCTTACGTTTACCACCCCTAGACGAGATATGCAATATATCAGATGAAGAGACCGGAATGTACGGTAGTGTTACTGATTAGATTCGCAGGAGTATGAGCAGGTTTGCTTGTTGATCTTCTGATCGCTCAATACCCGGGTGACCTTTACGTTTAGCAGACCGCTTGTGGCTTGTGGCTATTTGATATGATCATCACCTACTGCCGGCGTATTGACCAGTCTTTAGAGTCCTACACAGAGGTTTCCTGGCTCAAGCGAAATGGAGTAGGAGCGCATATGTGATATGTGCGGGACAGAGATTAATATGATATGTGATACCGTATTCTATTCTCGCAATTTGTGACATCGATCGGTTATATGTGATATAGCCGGATTATTAAATCAAGAGTTGATTTGATAATCTAGTGTATAATTATATATTTGATATATTAATTTACATTAACTAGTATTAGCTCACTTATGATTTATTTTCTCACTTGATGTGCACATTGTATATATGTGATATGTATATTTGTGTACATGTTTGTGTCATGCTAGGTTACAAATGAAACATATTAGTATGAGACTTATACCATGCTAGGGTTTATGTTTGGGTTTTATTTATCATTAAGTAATTCACAAAACATTTGGAATTAGTCATGGATAAGCTTGTAGAAGCTTATGGACACATTGACTTATTCAACTCTTTTGTCATTATTTAAGATATTTGTTAACCCAACCCTTAATCTTAGCCCTTGGTTTATTCTCTACATGAGTTAGGCATGAGAGGATAAATCACCATGGTTGCATTTCTAACCTCATGATTTTATTCATTCATAATTCTCTCTTCATCTTCTTCTTCATGAGCTCAAGAAAAAGGTTTTCTAGTTTTTTGAGAGGTGATGAAATATTGTGAGAAAAATAATTCTAAAGTGAGCCCACTTCCTACTTCATCATCCTCTACTACTTGCTATTTAGTATAAGGTGTTTGCTTCACTAATTCCACAATTAGTGAAGAGATAGCTTGGGTTAGTGTCTCCTCGATGTAGATCATTTTCGGCCTCGAAGTCTTCTAGCAAGCTTGATCCGTACATCTTTTGGAGCCTCTCTAGAGTCCGGGAGTTCATGATTGCAATGAAGGGACGACTACACGGAGTTAATTAAGTGAAGGACCGGTCTACAAAGGTTGTATTCCTTGTTCACTTTACTTGCAAAGTCGTTTGCATTCCTTTCTGTCGCTTTTTCTAGTAGACGATTCTAAGGCAGGGTTAGCTAGAACCGCGTACCATGCACATAAGGCACTGGCGCCTTGCGCCCAGTGCCCGTGCCTTGCGCCCAGTGCCCAGCGCCTGTGTGCCATGCACGTGAGGCGCTGACGCCTTACGCCCAGCGCCCACGTGCCATGCACGTGAGGTGCTGGCGCCTTCTCCTACGCGTCCTTTGGATGCCCTTTCCCTTTATATATATGTGTGTATATATACACACACTATCCCCCTTAAAAAAATTTCTAACGGGGCGCTGCCCCGCACCCCGCAAAGGGGCTGTTAGCCCCCTTAACCCCCAGCCATCTATCCGGGTAGCGGGACCCCCGTAAAACTCTGCGGGGCCCCGATATATCCAAAACCCTTCAAAACACAACACTGCACATTGAGTTCGCATGACCTGTTTGACCCGTCAATCGGAGGTTCTCTCGCTCCAAAGGTGAGGGGTAATTAACGATAGTTTAGTTCGCGGCTGCCGGAGATTCGAGTCCCCACAATCAATAAACCCCAGCCTACCCAAGACAGGGGGAATCTGTAATGCGCCTGATAAGCGCGCATGTATTCCCATCTCAATGGGGTGACGAAAAACACCGTATAGATTCTGGCATGCCCGGTGGGACTTTTTTCTCCTCCCATATCTCGGGTCGAGTGTTCATGTGAACTCATTTAACGTATATACCGATGTTTGTGCTGAAACAATGTCTTTTTTGTGCAGCAATCAACATTCAATGACGATATCTCCTAAGATGAATTCAGCTTCCGACGTGACCCCGATCTCATACGTGGTCGAGATCAATGCCCGCGTGGTTCTCCCTGCCAGTCTCAGCTGGCAATGGGAGGAGCCACCCCGTCAATTTGGCTCCGTCATCATCTGCCCTGCTAGAAGCACTCATCTGGAGGAGGTCACGGCAAACCAAGCGGCCAAACTGACCTCAAGGGGTAGGAGGCCGAACGTTGTGGTCGCCAAAGCATCCCATCCCAGATGCAAATTTGTATTCGAACAGCTTTCCACTGTTCCAACTGGGGGAAATTCCGTCAACAAAAATTGGGCCTCAAAGCAGCTCCAGCAATCTCAGATAGTTCCCTTGACAATCGCGCGAACGGGCACTTCTCTGGCATCTCTATCAATCAGTCTACGGCGTCTTCCCGAAGAGCCAAAGTCTGCCAAGTGCTTAAAACAGAAAAGTTAAGGCAGAAGCGGCTCAGGTATCGAGCCAATAAGAGGGCCAGGACTTCGGCCATGTGGAATATTGTGAGGTTCCAAGAGCAGGGTTACTCTGTGACGACGGCTGAGTCGGTCGTAAAAATCAGCAATTCCTTCGAACCTCTGAAGTGGGTTCAGAAAAATGCCATGACTGCCAGAATCAAGAAGACAGCGGTCCGAACGTTGATACAAAGAGACATGTCCCGGCTCCAACAGAAAAAATATGACACTGTCTCTTCAAGAGTCTATCAAGCACTCTGTGCCGCGCGAAAACAGCGGGGCAAAACCAAAAAGGAAGCATCAGCACCATTCAAGAATCCGGCCAGGCTAGCCGCCTTTAGTCGACTGACCGTTACCGAAACAGGAGGGTCAAGACAGCGATTCATGAAATCAACCGCCGATAATAAAAAGGCGGCTGGATATGTTATCCATAAGGTATATATGGCGGGCAGACGCCCCAGCGACAACCTTCACAGCAAAATCAAGGATGGGGCCACCACATCCTAAGCCCAATATGGCTTGAATGTGCGTGCCACTTCCCAAGAACAGCCACCTCCGCTGGATGATGAAAACCCTCTCGATGAGGATGATAGGGAGAAAGACCCCTCAGTCCATGTAGAGTCAAGCCCGGACAGCGAGGAAGAGCTGACTTTTCGCCTCAAGACAGCGGAGCAAGAGCTGCTTCAAGGGCTTCGAAAACAGCCCACGAGAAAAGATAAAGAGATGGACAAGCTCTATTCAAAAATTGACGACCTAACGAACGTTATGATGAAGCTTACGGCTCAAATTGCTCGAGCGCCTCCCAATCAAGCATAAGTCTCTACTCATGAGCCGGGTGATGACAATCCGAAGCAGCCGATGCTTGTCCCTTTGGGTCTAGCATTGTTCGAGCCGCATGAAAGCCGGCCACATTCCGCTTCTGGGGACACCTTAGCCCCAGATAGCACTATCCCGCTAACATAAGATCGGATAATGGATTTGGTCACCAGCAAGATTAATACATTGGTGGCTAAAGCTGATGCTCAGAAAGAAATTGGTAGTAGTGGGTGGCCATATCCCGTACAGTACGATCTGATCGAGTTCCCGAGCGGCTACGTCATTCCTAAGTTCGGAATCTTTGATGGGATGGGAAATGCAAATCAGCACGTCGCCCACATTAAATCATCGTTCGGAAATACATAGGGCAATGATGCGCTCCTTCTTCGTCAGTTTGTCAACAGCCTGACCGGTGTTGCTTTCGACTGGTACGCGAATATACCAGACGTGTCCGTCATTACCTTTGCCCAAATAGAGTCTCTATTTCGGTAAAGGTTCATGAGTGTCAGTGATAAAATTTCCATTGCTGACCTTGTGAGGACCAAGCCGGGGAAGAATGAAAGCAACACCGACTTTATCGCCCGATGGCGTAATCTCACGGTCAAGTGTGAACCGCCGCTGGAGCAAGACCAGTCCGTCATCCTCCTCATTGGAAATCTCAGCAATTGGATGGTCTCGTTCTTATGTACAGCAGGCCTCAAGACATTTCAGTAGCTAACCAAGAAAGTGCAAATTCTGGAACGCTCGATGCAAGAGTCTACCCCGGACTCTCAGAAAGACAATACTTGGAAAAGCAAGAGGGACGACAACCGTAGAAGCGGGAATTCCAGCAATACCAATGTCCTCAATGCGTCTGACAATGAAGAAAAGCGAAGGGCAGGCGAATCCAAAACCAACCGGTCTCAAAAGCCAGTGCTGAGAGGAGAAGGGCCATCCCAAGAGGAGAAAAGGAACAAAGTTTAATCTTTCAGGAGGGACAAGGTCCGAAAGATATTCAAAAATACCCTGAACAACGGTCTACAATTGCTATAGTTGAAAAGACCTCACGAAGCAAAAATGACCGACAATCCCCTATATTGCCTGTACCACCGAGTAGTGAGCATGCAATCGAGGATTGCTATATCTTCAAAGATTGGGTCGAGAAGCAGTACAAGACTGGAGAGATTGAGCTATCCAAGAGTGTGTTGGTGAACAATCAAGTTGCAACCACCAACTTTATACAAACGGAAGCTGAAGCCATCTGGGAGCAGACAGCTGAACCCGCTGCCTCGAGAAATGAATCCGACTCACCGCAGCCCTCTTGGAGTAAGCACATATCTAATAAGACGAAGAAGATGCTAAAGCTATTTCAGAAAGATCCCAGAACGGAATGGGAAGGGCAGAAGAAGCCTACCATTCCAGCTGCCAATGCGGCTCCATTAGGATCAAAATCCAAAAAGCTCAAGAAGAAGAAAAGTGCAGCTCGGCGCGAAAAAGTGTCTACAGGGAGATTGACTATTCAAAAATATATCGATTCCTTCGAAGACTATGAATAGAAGGAAAGAACCCTGACTCAATTGAAGGAGTTCCTCCCTATAGAAGCGGCTGAAATTTTGGAGGAGTTAGAAGAAGAATCCAATGAAGAGATCCCTGTAGTGACCTGCTACGCCATCCATCTTGGCAGCGACTCTGAGGAAGAGCTCTGTTTTCCCAAAGAGGATGAGGAGCTCGCCACAAAAGCCAACCAAATCCAGCTCAGAAGCGGCAGGGCTCTGCCGCCAAATCAGGGCAACACCCCAAAAGGAATGGAAAAACATGTGGCTAATGAGGAAGATGGCAGAGAAACGGCTAATGAAAACTTAAGTCCTTCCTCGGTGGACTATAATGTCTTGGCTCATCTCCGAAAGCTTTCGTCTTTCCTGAGCATCTACGATGCCTTGGTCCTATCTAAAGAGCTTAGAGATATTCTCATTCACGCTCTACAAAACCCTGAGCGGTATCAGTCTAGCTTTGCCGAAATTAATATGAAAGAAGCCCAGTACGCTCTGTATGCCACCACTATCACATTTAAGGACGAAGACTTGCTACTGGGAACGGCTGAGCATAATCGGCCGCTTTACGTGACCGGGTACAGTGACGAAGATCGGATTAATCGTATATTGATTGATCCGGGATCCTCAGTGAACATCATGAACTTGCGGACTCTGAAGAGTTTGTCAATGGACGTCCGACACCTGTCAAGGGAAAGGATTGTCATTCAAGGATTCAATCAAAACTGCCAGCAAGTTCTGGGGTCTATAGCTTTGCCAATAAAATTTGGGGATCTGCAAACTGAAGCTAGGATATACGTGATCGACGCTGACATGTCTTATAAAATTCTCTTGGGACGGCCGTGGCTCTGCGATTACGGCATCGTTCCATTAACTCTCCATCAATGCATGAAGTATACTAAAAATGGAGAAGAAAGACGCATTGACGGAGACATCCAGTCGTTCGGTGTGCATGAAGTCCAATATGAAAATTCTCGGTAGTTTGTGAACCTCCAAAGTGCTGAGCAACAGCTGACCAAAGACAAAACAACCCTAAACTCAAAAGCAAGTCTGAGCCGGCTGTCACTTTCAAAAGAAAAAACCCCCATGTGCGTCCGCGTTTCGGCAGTGGCACTGATGAGTACGACGCTGGAAGTCCGTCCTTCCGTAAAACTCGCCCTCATTTCGGTAGCGATACAGATGAATCTGATACTGAAGGCCCATCCGACAGCAAAATCCACCCACGTTTAGGCAGTGACACTGAAGAATCAGAAGCAGAGGATCCGTCTTGCAACAGTTGTGCAAATCGGGCTATCGTGCAAACAACAAAGCTATGGGAGACCTTCGAAGTTACAGAAGGGTCCCTAGCCGTCACAAGGGTGCCGAAGCAGATATGCAAAGAGCTCGATGCACTGTCAGTCTCCACCGTGGACCAGCTGGAAACTTTCTACGTTCCCGGAAGGAAAAGTGGACAGAAGGGCATCCTGTTTTATGGGTCAAATCCCGTTGTGCACCCGGACAATTTTTCTATCGCGTGCCTTCCCTATGAGAGAGGCATAAGAGCCGTCTTCAATCCCAGATACTATGCGCCCGAGATGCGGGAATACTTGAAAAAGAAGTGTGGGTGTCAGCTATATCAAACGGACTCCGAAGCGAAGTTTTACGAAGGGCTATGGCATCCGCCTCAGATCCGAGTACTCATTGATGCGAATTCCAGATAGACGGGGCATAGGTTTCATTCAACCTGATTCTAAGGCATGCTACATGATCCATGTTGGTGAAGCCAGCGAAAGATCAAATGATGATGACAAGATAGCCAAGCCAGAAGAAGCTCCTCAAGAGCTCGAAGATGGCGGACAAGCAACCTTCGATGAGCTAACCGAGATTGATTTGGGAATGCCCAATAATCCAAAGCCGACCTATATCAGCTCACTCTTGTCAGAGGAAATGAAAGAGCAGAATGTAGCCCTGCTGCATAAATACGCTGACTGCTTCGCATGGACCTACAAAGAAATGCCTGGCCTCTCCCCTGAGGTAGCCGTGCATAAGCTGGCTATTTCTCTAGATGTCAAGCCAGTCAAACAAGCTCCCCGAAGAATGAGAAGGGAGCTAGAAGTAAAGGTCATGGAGGAAACTATGAAACTTATCGATGCCGGCTTCATCACAGAAAATAAATATGCGGACTGGATCGCATGCATAGTCCCAGTGAAGAAGAAAAATGGATAGATCCGAGTTTGTGTTGATTTCATGGACCTCAACAAGGCATGCCCTAAAGACGGCTTCCCGTTACCGGTCATGGAAATGATGGTCGATGACACCTCAAATTACGAGCTGTTCACCTTCATGGATGGTTCGTATGGATATAATCAGATCAAGATGTCTCCTGAGGATGAGAAACACACAGCATTTCAAACCCCGATTGGAATATACTACTGCATAGTGATGCCTTTCGGACTGAAGAACGCAGGTGCTACATACCAAAGAGCAATGAGCAATATCTTTGATGACCTAATCTATAAATTCGTCGAAAGTTATATTGATGATTTGGTCGTCAAGACTAAAACCAGGGCCGATCACATCCAAGATCTTAGGTCCGTTCTCACTAGACTGAGGGAATACGATCTCAAGATGAATCCTCTGAAGTGCGCTTTTGGTGTGTCATCGAGAAAATTCCTGGGCTTCATAGTCCGACATCGAGGGATCGAAGTTGACCCATCCAAGATAAAGGCCATCATAGAGATGCCCCCTTCGAAGAATCTGACGCAGCTAAGATCTTTTCAGGGCAAACTTGCTTACATACGAAGGTTTATCTCAAACTTATCGGGGAGATGTCGGCCTTTCTCAAAGCTCATGAAGAAAGGAGCTCCTTTTGTCTATGATGCCGAATGTCAAGAAGCGTTCGAAAGTATCAAACAGTACCTGTTGCACCCTCCAGTGCTTGCTGGCCCTATTATAAATAAACCGTTGATTCTCTATACTGCCGCACAAGATGAGTCACTCGGTGCGCTCCTTACCCAGAACAACGAGGAGGGAAAAGAAAATGCCCTCTACTACCTCAGTCGAACTCTAGTCGGGGCGGAACACAACTATTCCCCGTTCGAAAAGCAATGCCTGGCTCTGATATTCGCTGTGAAGAAGCTGATGCACTATCTGCTTGCTCATCGGGTTATGCTGATCTCCAAGTTCGACCCGCTCAAACAATTAATGAACAAAATAAGCCTAGCCGGTAGAATGGCGAGATGGGCTGTCATGCTGCTTGAATTTGACATAGTTTATACTCCTTAGAAAGAAATAAAATGGCAGGCCCTTGTCGATTTCCTCGCTGCTCATCCTATACCAGAAGGGTCGCTACTAAATTGTGAATTACCCGATGAACAAATATTGCACCTCGAGGATAGCGAGCCATGTTGGGAGCTCTACTTCGATGGAGCCTCATCAATAAGGACCTCCAGTAAATCAAGCATCCCGGAGATAAAAGTAGGGATAGGATTAGTGTTCATCACGCCATCGATGGGAACTCTACGGCGTTCTTTTGCTCTCACTGAGCCTCGCACAAACAACGAGGCTAAGTACGAGGCTCTGATAGCCTGTCTGGAGCTCTCTATAGAAATGGAAATCCTTCGGCTATGAGTCTACGGTGATTCCCAGCTTGTTGTCAACCAAGTAAGTGGCGACTATAAGATATACAAACCCGAGTAAGCTCGGTACAGAAGACGAGTGGTGGAACTCATGAAACAGTTCACTCACATTGAACTAATGAGAGTCCCTAGAGCGTTGAACGGAAAAGAGGACATACTCGCTCGCTTAGCTAAAGAGCTAGCTGATCCTGACATGGACAACATTCTAATCACAGTCAGAAACCGGCAAATTCTGCCTCCAGCCTCTTTACGTGAAGAAGAAAGCGTAGAACAAGAGAACAATCCTGCCGAAGAAGCCTCGATCATCCAAGACGAGCCCGATTGGAGAGAACCCTTCATAGAGTACATCCGATTCGACAAGCTGCCCGAAAGGAAATCTGTGAAGACTCAGCTGAAGAAGAGAGCTCTCCGGTACAAGTTTATAAATGACACGCTATACCGCGGGTCATATGACCAACTTTGGCTCAGGTGTCTGTCATTGGCCGAAGCCTAAAAGGTCATGAAAGAAGTTCACTCGGGCATTTGCGGTGCTTACCAATCTGGCCCCAAGATGCGACTTCAAATTAAACGGCTTGGGTATTACTGGCCCACCATGATACTGGATTGCGAAGAGCATGCAAAGAAATTTCATATCTGCCAAACTCACGGTGATTTCATTCACAAGCATCCCAATCCGTTGCATCCAATGGTGGCGTCGTGGCCCTTCGAAGTCTTGGGAACGGACATAGTTGGCCCAATTGATCATTCGTCATCCAGAGGCCGCTGGTTCATATTGGCCGCAACTGACTATTTCTCTAGATGGGCTGAAGTTGTCCCGCTAAAAGAAGTCAAGACAGAAAATATTATGATGTTCTTCCGGCATAATATTCTATACCGCTTCGGTACACCAAGAAGAATCATTTCTGACAACGGGCCTTCTTTCAAGAGCTTCAAAGTCCCAAGGTTTGCTACTCAACACAAGATAGACTGGAGATATTCCTCCATCTATAATCTAAGAGCTAATGGGCTAGCCGAAGCCTTCAATAAGACTCTATGCAAGCTCCTGAGGAAAAATGCTTTAGCCAACAAGAGAGACTGGAACCTCAAACTTCACGAGGCGTTGTGGGCATATCGTACCACGCACCGTACTCCAACTCAGTCCACTCCATACTCATTGCTCTTCGGAGAGGAGGCGGTCCTCCCCCTCGAAGTTGAAGTTCCAAGCTTAAGAATGGCCGTTTAGAACGAGTTGACGAAGGAGGAAAACGTGCTTCTTCGGCTTGAAGAGCTCGACTCCCTCGAAGAAAAGAGGCTCGCGGTGCAGCAAAATCTGGAGCTATACCGAGCCCAAATGTCATGGGCCTATGACAAGATAACCCGTCTCTGCGCTTTCAAGAAAGGTGAATTGGTGTTGGTCCTCAAAAGACCGATCATCCCCAATTGACATGCCAAGGGAAAATTCAAGCCAAACTGGGAAGGACCATACGTCTTCAAGAAAGTGTTTGATGGAGGATCCTACCGGTTGATAAATGCCAAGGGAGAAAGGCCCATGCCACCTATCAATGGTCGATATCTTAAGAAATATTATGCGTGGATGCTCCAAGTCGCAGGCTAATTGAGCACACAAGCCCTAGGGTCTAGATCATACATCCTATAAACTGTATACAATCCACGGGCGTAAATGACCCCTATCTCTCCAAAGTCCTGTCGGCGAGACTACTTTTAAAGTCCCACCAGCGACAAAAAAAATGGTATGTCCACAAGCAAAATGGGCACGGATGAAAACCCGAAAGGGCTCCGTGAGTAAAAAAAGAAGGACTGCTGGCGAGTTTGTGGAAACCCGAAAGGGCGCAAACTCGTGAAAAGAGATGAAACACACTCGCAAAGTCCTCTCGATCTTGTGATGAGAAAATCCCCGCGTGAGATCCTTACGACTTACAAAGGAGCAACAGACTTAGGAATCCCCACGATTCTTAGGAAGAAATACACCTGCGAGATCCCCAAGACTCGTAGGGAGAAAATGCTTTTATGAGACCCTTACGGCTCATAAAATTGAAAAGCCTTAGGCGATAAGGATATAAACCTGTCTTCTGAGCCATCGCTCCCCAACGGGCAACGGCAAATGATGATTCGCTCCTGATACCATATTCCAGTGTAGCGGTGCTGATGCCGACCCAAAAACCAAATCCCAAGCCCTCCCGGGGCAAATGATGACTTGCTCCTGGCATTATTCCAGTGTAGCAATGCTGATGTCATACAAGATCCAAATTCCAAGTCTCCAAATGGGGAATGATGAGTCACTCCTGGTATCATATTCCAGTGCAGCGATGCAGACCTAACCAAAATCCAATCTCCTAAAATTCTCCCAGCCCTACGGTTGGTCCCTAAGCTGACTACCATATACAATCCATGGGCTCAAATAATTCTCATCATACCCATGCCCTACCGCAACCACCAGTTACGCGGCTGGTCTCCGCCCTTGGAATTATGCTCCATTTGGGAAGATCCACTTATGTGTCCTCATGATACATGAGGAGAACAAACTTACGGGATCATCACGACTCGTAAGAAAACACCTTCGTGGGATCCTTATGACTCACAAAAGAAAAACACACTTGGGAGTCCCCACGACTCCTAAGGAGAAAGTACACCTACGAGATCCTTTCGACTCGTAGGGAGAAAATGCTTTTATGGGACCCTTACGGCTCATAAAATTGAAAAGCCTTAGGTGATAGGGACTTAAACCTGTCTCCTAAGCCATCGCTCCCCAACAGGTTAAGGCAAATGATGAATTGCTCCTGGCACATGTGCTTTAGTGTTAGCAACACTGATGCCTACCCTAACCCTAAAATTCCAAACTCCTATCCAATAGACCCCTAAGTCTTTAAACTGGGAATAGATGACCCCTAAGTCGTTAAACTGGGAACAGATGACACCTAAGTCGTTAAACTGGGAACGATGGAAATCTCCTCATGGCAAACGATGATTCGCTCCCCGTACCATATTCCAGTGCAGCGATGTTGATGCCAAACTAAAACCAAAATCCCCAAATCCTATCATGGCAGATGATGATTCGCTCCTGGTACCATATTCCAGTATTGCGATGCTGATGTCAACCCAAATCATATCAAGTCAGCAAGACAACCAACGACCTCCGTGGCGGAATCAAGCTCCACCTCGGAAACAAGCCAAACCCCGACACCACGGAAAGCAGAGCAAGTAAAATCGAATTCTGACACCGCAAGAAGTGGAGCAAGACAAATAAAGCATCGACCGTCCATGTCTCTAAAAGGGCAGCAACGACCGTCCACATCGCTAAAAGGGCAGCACCGACCGTCCACGTCACTAAAATGGCAGCACCGACCGTCCAAGTAGCTAAAAGGGCAGCGCCGACCGTCCATATCGCTAAAATGGCAGCACCGACCGTCCAAGTCACAAAAAGGGCAGAACTGACTGTCCACGTCGATAAAATGGCAATACCGACAGTCCAAGTCGCAAAAAGAGCAGAATCGACCGTCCAAGTTGCAAAAAGGGCAGCGCCGACCGTCCAAGTCGCTAAAATGGCAGAACCGACCGTCCACGTCGCTAAAATGGCAGCACCAACCGTCCACATCGCAAAAATGGCAGAACCGACCATCCAAGTCGCAAAAAGGGCAGCACCGACCGTCCAAGTCGCAAAAAGGGCAGAACCGACCATCCACGTTGCTAAAATGGCAGAAACGACCTCAACGTCGTCAAAACGGGCACCAAATTAAATCAACCTCCACGCAAAAGAAGATCCATCAATTTCATGCACACAACTCACATATGTGGTGTGCATTTATTGATGGGGGCAATTTATTGGGGTAAAAATTTAAACCCCGATTGACCAAGTCAAAATCAAAGTCAACCCTAAGCCAAGTGGGCCCAACCCCAGGTTAAGTGGGCCAATGCCTGGGTCGATCCCGAACATGAAGGGGTCGGTCTCCCCATGCCAAATTAAAAATTTTGTAATAAATAATTTTGGTGTATTTCTTTTATTTTATTTTATGAATAAATTTTTAAAAAATTGGCATAAAGCCAAATTTTGTAAAAAATCCATGGCTCATGAGCAAAAGAAAAGAGCATATGAGGCATGGGATGGGCAAAATGCTATTTTGTAAAGCCTAAAAGGCTATATGTAAAGTGTGTAGCCTATAAAGGCCTAACAACTTTTTCATTCTCTAAAACTCTAGGGTTTTTTGTGCCTCCTTCTCCTTCCTCAAGGTTCTAAACCTTCTCCTTTTTTTTGAATTAAATCAAGAGTTTAAATCTTCCTGTTCCAAAAATAAATAGTTTTCCACCACAAAACCCATAAAAGGGAGCTTAGATCTTCCATCAGATCTTAAAAAGGAGAGATTTTTAAAATCTCACCCCTCTTGTTCTCCAAGATCCGGCCAACAAAAGAGGAGGAACGAGACCCATCTCTAAAGAACCTATTTTTGGAAAGATCCAAGCCTCAAGGGAGAAGAAATGGGCCCCCTTGAGTATTTACAAAGATTCCCTAGAGTTTAACTCCACAAATCAAAGTTTCTGGGAGTTTAACTCCATAAAAATAAACAAACAATAATAATACATCTTTTTTAAGGAGTTTAACTCCAAAAGTCAATAGGAGTACAACTCCTAGTATGGGAGGCGGAGCCCCCCTTATTTTCCGCTGGCGCCTTATCCCAAGCACTCGCATGCCAGGCACGTGAGGCGCTGGCGCCATGCACCCAGCGCCCGCATGCCAGGCACATGATGCGCTGGCGCCTTGCGCCCAGCGCCCGCGTGCCATGCACGTAAGGCGCTGGCGCCGTGTGCCCAGCGCCCGCGTGCCATGCACGTGAGGCGCTGGCGCCTTCTCCCACACATCCTTTGGATGCCCTTTCCATTTATATATATATATATATATGTATATATATATACACACACTATCTCCCTTAAAAAAATTTCTAACGGGGCGCTGCCCCGCACCCCGCAAAGTGGCTGCTAGCCCCCTTGACCCCCAGCCAGCTATCTGGGTAGCAGGACCCCCGTAAAACTCTGCGGGGTCCCCGATATATCCAAAACCCTTCGAAACATAACAATGCACATTGAGTTCGCATGACCTGTTTGACCCGTCAATCGGAGGTTCTTTCGCTCTAAAGGCGAGGGGTAATTAACGCCAGCTTAGTTCGCGGTTGCCCGAGATTCGGATCCCCACAATCAATAAACTCCAGCCTATCCTAAGCAGGGGGAATCTGTAATGCGCCTGACAAGCGCGCGCATATTCCCATCTCAATGGGGTGACGAAAAACACCCTACCATACCGATGCAAGGTCCATAACGCTTTGAGAAACTACTGATAACACTTATCAGTAGATCTCAGCAACCCTGGCAAGGGATTTCTTGTTATGGCCAATCAAGCATAGCGCAACATCAACCCCCAATACCGGGAGAGACGAATCCCCTCCTATTGCTCATTACCTCCATGTGACTCAGGACTGTACCCAAAAACCACCTTTTTGCATGATCTCTTGAACGTGGTATGGTGGAAATCAAAGCACAGTGGGAATCACACAAGACTCTATGACGATCTCGGGTCGACAGACTAAACTGTACCAGTGTCACCAGAGAACTACTATCTGGCAATAGGTATAATAACATCTAGGAGTTCTCGGCGAGTCCGTTCAGTATACCCAGTCTCCACTGAGCACCCATATACCTTCTCTGATGTCAAACACCAATGGATGTGGGATCATTCATCGCCCATCATATGGGTCAAGAAGCGCATACGCTAGTCTACTCCGGAGTATCGATGCCCTATCTCGATACTCCCACGACTAGGAACAATTATAGGGTTGTCACGACCCGAAATATTAGTTCGTGACCCGCACTTAAATCACGGAACGTCTAAAGGTGTAACGTAATCCAAGTAAGCTGAAACCCATATATCTAAACCCTTAAAAAAAATAAAAGAGGCGCAGTTTTGAAATAAGGTATAATGAAGAAAAATGTTTCCTTAAATGCATAGAAAAGGGAACATGAAAAATGCAAGTTTATCCTAGTTGTTGTAAAACACGTTCGTCTTTTTTTTAAAAATTTGGGTAGCACCTCCCTGTATATTTTGATCCAGAACCATAAATACATGATAATATAAAAGGCATCCCCAAGTAAGAGCTAGCTCTTCGCCAAACGGCGGAATCACAACCACACAAGTAATAAAACAAGTATACGACGCCCAATCGGCGAAGATCAATACAAAAGATAATGAATAAAGCAAGACATCAACCCAAAAGCGAATATAAAACCCATCGTTCAAATCTCTCAACTACAGGTCTCACTAAGTCTTACTATTTATACAAATACTAGTTTTGATTGATGGAGTTGACTAGATACAATATGCAATATAAATACTAGAGTATGCACGATACAAATGTTCTACCTACCAAGGCAAATCTTCTAAAAAGCAAGCTGTGTGCCAACGATTCCGCTACCGATCTATGCGGTCAACCTGCAATGACTGTGGCACAACGGGGGTGAGTTGCCAACTCGTGACTAGAAAACGTCAACAGGTAGAAATCGAATAAAATAACAATTTCCTAGTTCAACTATATCATAAAGGTAATACTATGATATCTAGGGTAACCGCTTGTAAATATGTGCCAACAATAAATAAATGCAAGTATGGAAGTGGATATCATCAAGTAATATAATCAATGCTAGTATGCATGTGGATCTCGTCCACTCGAAACATCGTAAAAGCATATGCATGTAAATGTATGAGGATATCAAAGAATGTGTGTCAATCAATGACACAACAAATCATGGAACCTGAGTGTCCAGCTTCGACACTCGAAAATATCATGAAACCCGTGTCCAACATCGACACGTAAATACTCATATTTCAGTCTCCGGCTATCCGGAATGGCCTGTATCCATCTCATGACTCCGGTCGGTATCCTTCGGATAACCGCCGAGTCCAAATACTATCACCGGTAGGTAGTTATCCCTCTGCCGGGCTCAACGCCATCATCTGCGACTTTCTCGCCATGGGGTGCCATACCGGGTCCACCATGCACCCGCAGAAGGTTCGTCCTCCTCCTCGAATCGGGTGTATGATATCGCTCCAGAGCCGAGAAAACTCATGGTGGACTATATAAATATCATATAAAGAGAAACCGGGTTTTTAAAACAATACATAATTTCTTTTGAAATAACCACGGTTCTCAAATTCAGAAATCTCATGAAAACAACACATCTCAATGCGTAAATCATAAAGCATGATGTATGGGACATATAACAGAATGTAAGCATATCACTAATTCATTGAACATGGAAAAGTAATATGCATATATTAAGGGAAAACCACTCTTTAAAATGAATCCTGTTTTAAAATATATCCTGCTGTTCCTAATTTCTCCAAGGTCAAATGCAACAACATATAAATGTGTATATGTAACTATAGCAAGTAATTATGCAAGGAGTAATATCATGATGCAGTAATTTTATTGTGTAGTGACATGGCAATTATCGATGAAGAAGTGTGTGAGCCGGCAAATCTGTGTAAGTGTGACATACATAACATCGATAATGGTGCAGGTGTACTAGCACAGGTATATGCAATTCAATGAGAATATGATGAATGTCGCATAAGGTAAGTAATCAGCTAAAAGCGATAAGGTATACGTATCTAACATGACGGAGTCGATGAATCTATCAATCGGCATCCTCTAGTCAATGGTATGGATCAATCATCTATTAAACTCGTCACGTATGGTAAATCGTCTTACGGCATCATTAATCAATTTAGGATCCTAATAACCTATAAGACAAAGAGGGTACGGACCTAACGTCTCGTACGGCATAACTCTCAAGGTTCATAAAATTATCCATATATATACCTATCTCTCAGGTCCCATCCGTATCAATCTCAGATCTTGGGACCGGCAAAGGTATCAATTATCACATAACGACTCGTATCCGTATACCAAAATATCATCAAGTTATCATATCACATCGTGTTTTCTTTTCATCACATCGAGTCAAATTTTATATATACATTCTACTTTATTAAACTAGTTTCATGTTACGCAAAACTCAAAGTTTATTCTAGTGCAATACCTATCTATAAGTCGTAATTCGCTTCTTCATATCTCAATATATATATATATATATATATATATATATATTCAATTACTAATATTATCACTAACTCTCTTTTAAACTATATCCCTAGTTTCTTAATCTAGGTTTCTACGACTGCATCCTATAGAACGGTTTCCATTTAATATTTGCGGGGGTGCTATACGCCATCCACCTGACTTCCCCCGTAGATAAAGATCTACTCACTTTGATCCTTGCTCGCCGAAGTCGATGACGCCATGCTCCGTCGCTTCGGAATCCACTCGAGGGTACCTACCAGGATACACAATCGAAATCGCTATTAATACCGAATCCGGAAAACCAAAACAGCACATGGTACGTTTATAACTTAGAACCCATAGCCTCGCATGCAAGACAATCGACAAATCCTTGTTGTTGACGTACAAATGATCAACAACACAAACAATATGAAATACCAAAATCCAAGTTTCAATATCGCAAAACACGAAAATCGCAACCTAGGAAAACCACTCCCAGATTTCACTATAAGGCAAACTAAGAGATTTTGCATATAGGGTTAGTCTAGACATAACATGGGGGAATACCGACCAAAACTCACCCATTTTTGCCAAGACCAGGCCGCACATTGTGGCCTGGGGGATTAAATCTGCGGCCATGTAGTGGGGGGAGGGGCTCAGGTTTCAGGGGGTCGGTTTCCTGCACGTCTCATGGTCATAGGAACTTATTTATTGGTTGTCTCGGGTCACTCCAGGTCTCCAAATACACTCACAAATTGCCAAATTTACCAATGTCGGAAAGTTCTAAGTTCGTGTTTTGGTTCTATTTCTATTCTAGGTCAGCAAAACACCACTCAAGTCTTGTTAACAGCCCCAATACATCATCAATTCCTCACAGTTACCCAAACCCTTCTCTAGGATTTTCTATACAACAAATAAATTAACCAAATTAACTTTTAACTAAACTAGAATACAAAGAAACTTAAAACTAACTAAAAGGAAGAAATCATACCTCATTTGGGCAACCCAAGAAAAACCCTAACTGCCCTAAGTCATCAAAATCCATCTTTTCTTGGTCCAAAGTGTAGAGGAGGAAGAGGGGATCAACTTTAATGAAAGGGGTTTAGGGTTTGGACGAAAGATTTGAGATGGTTTCTTGGGGTGAAGGTGGAGGGAAGGTGAAGATGAAGAAGGGGAAGAAGAAAAAAAATGGGGAGGAAAGATATGGCTGCCCCCCCTCTCTCTTTTCCTCTTATTCTCACCCCTCTCTCTCAAATATTACCCTTTTGCCCTTTTTTCTTTTTCTTATCTTTTAAATTTTAAACCAAAACACATAATACCTAAAACAACACAAGAAATAACATGTAATCAAATGCGACATGACATGGTGCACTAATCATAGAAAATTGTATAAATACGGATTTGGCTTAATCGCGATTAGCAGTGCACTAATCGGGTTTTATCCAAACTGCATATAATAAACTTTTAAAAATGACAAATCCGATAAATATATTTTTATATGAATAAAATCATTTTAATTTACAATTATTTTACAATTATTGGTATATACTTATACCTTTTTAGGAAAACCCCAATTTCGCAAATCGGGTAGTTTTCACGAAATATATTATTTTAATATTAAATTCCAAAAATAATATTTTATATTTTCTGAAAAATTACAATTTTCCCCTTTAAAGAAATTCGGTCCCAAAATTTAAATTTAAACCCCCAACTACTAAAACATTTCAGTAACAACTCAAATCGACGGGGCTCCGAAATAATGGAAGGTATAGAAAAGCCCCAGCGTATCGCATGCGACTGAAAACGAATAGTAAACTCAAAATCGAACTCCGTCAAGCGTCCCGCAAATCATCGAATTTGCACGCATATCATCGGAGTTATAATGGAGATACAGATCACGAAATCCACTACTGAAATCCAATATGCATAGTCCAATACTATAATAAATATATATAGCACGCATCCTTGGAAAAGTCTTAAAACCGAATAAAACCCATACAAAATCTTTTCTGAATTGCCGTGTGATGTGTAACTCATGGCACAAAGGGTGGACACTCATTGTGAAGTATTAAGTATAGTTATATATGTTTTTGCTCGAATTATATGTTTTGCCGTCTTGAAATATCCAAAAAGGGTTTCCTTCATAGACGTTCGTGCCGCTCGCGGACACATAGGAAATAGTGAGACTATAGCTCCTTTTTGGAAAGCTCTTGTTAAACTTTTTAATGCATGCAAATACTCAGGTACTGTTCTCAGATCAGTCCTGTTTGGCAACTAAACAATATGGTGCCTAATATGAAAACAAGATGCTCAAATGCAAAATCAGCCTCAAAAGGCATATCTAAAAATCATGTGCGTCTGGTGCGTACGGAAATCAAATCCAACACAGGTGCCATAATACGCACAAAGAAAAACTAAGTGTAACAGGTGTGCATGAATGTATCTATCCAGTGCAACGGGTATGCACGACAACAATATCTGGTGCATCTATTGTGCATGAAAATCTCAATCGTGTGCATCCGGTGTGCACAAAATCACATCTCATATCATGCGTCCAAACGTGCATGAAAATCCAATCAAGTGAATCCGTCAGGTCCGTAAAAACATCTAGTGCAACAGCATGTACGAAAAATATAAGGCTGGTGTAACAAATGTACAAAAAAATAAAAATCTGGTGCAATCAAATGCACAAAATATCAATCAATAACTCAATTGCATAACAAGCAACACCGAGTGTACCAAGGTGTATAAAATCATAAACGTGTGCAATTGCGTGCACAAAATACGTATCAATTCACTGCAAGCACATATAAGCTATACCGAGTGCAAGATCTAATCGAGTGCGTACCATACGCACAAAATCGAATCAACTGTACGAAATCCAGGAGATCATAAATATATGCAGCCAAGGCACAAAATCAAAATCGAGTGCAATATATATGCACAAATCATAAACCAACACAACGGTGTATATAAAACGTATATCAAGTGCAATAACTATGCACAAAATGTAATGACCCAGTAGGTGCAGCCATGGTGCACGAAATCAATATCATAAAACTCATCATCAAAACTCAAATCCAAGTGATATAAGCATGATACTCGGATCACAACGCAAATCCCAGCAAATGACATTGAGGTATACTTCCTACAATATCGAAAAAATATTGGTGCGCCCAAAACAGGCAGAGCAAGAACATTCGCTTGCCTCCTGCTCTCGGTCTGGCGTCCTCTGTCTCTGGGTCCTCATTTCTCTTATGGATTACCAATCTTGCAATCCATCTGCTCATCGGTCCGTCCAGTGTGCTAACGGAAATGATTCCACTCTGGTACTTCTCTGGTCATCTCTTGGCCAATTAGTATGACCACTCGTAAAGCAGCACGTCACTGGCGTCGGCCTCTGGTCCTCTGAATACACGTCACACATCTGATCCTGGGTGCAAATCTTATTGCAGCAGTGTCCTGGAAGGAACCTGCTCAGGGTCTCTTCCGATCTGTCCTATGCCGAACTATACGGAGGCTTGATTTCTTGCCTAATCTTCTTCTCGCTTTCTGGACATCTGCGTTCTCAGCACAGCTTTTCTTCGGGAACTGGTCGTATCTCACGCCCCTGTATACATATTAGATCTCTAATCTCAACGGGGAGTAGCAACAACTCGTTGACATCTCGCACGAACTTCTTGTTCCACTCATCTTTATTATCGTCTACTTCGATGTCACGTCATGCTATTTGCATACTGCAATTGACTCGGCTGCAGTCAATCTGGAGTCTCTCACACGGACTCGAAATCACAAACTCGGTATCTTCATCACTCTGTAGAAGATCTCTAGCTGAACACGTCTTCGGGAACTCGTCCATACCATCGGAGAAATACTCAATACTCGTCCGTTCTCAATCAACTCACAACGCATCTGGGTGAGGTCCTCTATCTCAAGCCGGTCCACTGGTCTCCTATCACATGATATCCGGACGACGTTAAACTTTTCGTTCGATTTGTCAAAGTCCCATAATTCCCCGAAAACTCAACTCTGAGCACAGTTTAATAATATCTAGTACACGCCGCAGTACCTATGGACCAACCGTTGAAGGGCAAACCCAAGCCTCACTGATGGCACCGCTAAACTGCCGCAAACCCTAAGGTTTAAAAGCGGTTCCATGGTCAACAACTCGAGTTAGGGTTTCATTCTTCTAGAGGGTCTACAGAATTACTTGCATGTTCCTCCGAATACCTTAAACTTGGAAAAATGGGCTTTTGACATTCGTTTCGATCTTTTAACTTTGCCTAGATAATATGTGAATACCTTTCGTCTCTCAACTCAAGATAGACTAGCTATCATCTGTCGTATCTCTGCCTGAAAGCTCCAGCGATCTCAGCTCATAAGCTCTGGAAGCGACATTACATCAATCTCAGCAACAGCTGGGTCTTCTGTCCACATGGTAGACGACATCAAAATCTCTGAGGTATGTTGTACATCAACAGTCCTCTCACAACTGGCAGCCTCTATCAACGTCCCGATCATACGGTGCAACGCCCAACACCCGCCTCAAACGAGAAGACACAACACCAATACCAAATCGAGACGTTCTCGTGTCACCAGAAAAAACGATGGCCAGTCCTCGTCCATGACGAGATCGCCCTGACCGCAACACTAGCAGCAGCTCAATCTGCGCTCAAACCATGGTGATAGGAACCTCAAGCATGTATTGATGAAACCGTATCAATGAAATGAATGGAATCAACAGATCCCAAAATAGACACATGATGAGGAATGGAATCAATAAGGGTATGATCATGGAAACAAATAGAATCAAGGATCACAATATATGTACATCCTAAGGTTCTTTAAGTGGAGTATCGTATCGTAAATATGTCGCAGAACATACATACGGCACATTACTCTACTCAAGCTACCTACTCCATCAATCAGGATCAGCATATGTAACGAAAGTTCGGGTCTAATACCCCCCTGTCCAAGTCTAAGTTCCGTAAGGTCAAGCCTAGGTTTCGAAATATTTACACTCCAGACTCTACATAGTCAAACCTAAACTCGAAAAAGGTTAAACCTAGCGCTCTGATACCAACTTTGTCACGACCCGAAATATTAGCTCGTGACCGGCACTTAAATCATGCAACGTCTAAAGGCGTAACGTAATCCAAGTAAGCTGAAACCTAGAAATCTAAACCTTTTAAAGAAATAAAAGAGGTGCAGTTTTGAAATAAGGTGTAATGAAGAAAAGTGTTTCCTTAAAGGCATAGAAAAGGGAACATGAAAAATGCAAGTTTATCCTACTTGTTGTAAAACATGTTCGTTTTTTTTAAAAAAAATTGGGCAACACCTCCCTTGTATATTTTGATCCAGAACCACAAATACATGATAATATAAAAGGCATCCCCAAGAGGGAGCTAGCTCTTCGCCAAATGGCGGATTCATAACCATGCAAGTAATAAAACAAGTATACGATGCCTAATCAGCGAAGATCAACACAAAAGATAATGAGTAAAGCAAGACATCATCCCAAAAGCGAATATAAAACCCATCACTCAAATCTCGCAAATACAAGTCTCACTAAGTCTTACTATTTATACAAATACTTGTTTTGATTGATAGATTTGACTAGATACAATATGCAATATAAATACTAGAGTGGGCACGATACTAATGTCCTACCTACCAAGGCAAATCTCCCCAAAATCAAGCTGTGTGCCAACGATACAGCTACCGATCCATGCGGTCAACCTGCAATGACTGTGGCACAACAAGGGTGAGTTGCCAACTCATGAGTAGAAAACATCAACAGGTAGAAATCGAATAAAATAACGATTTCCTAGTTCAACTATATCATAAAGGTAATACTATGATATCTAGGACGACCGTATGTAAATATGTGCCAACAATAAATAAATGCAAGTATGCAAGTGGATATCATCCAGTAATATAATCAATGCCAGTATGCATGTGGATCTCGTCCACTCGAAACATCGTAAAAGCATATGTATGTAAATGTATGAGGATATCAAAGAATGTGTGTCCATCAATGACACAACAAATCATGGAACCTGAGTGTCCAGCATCGACACTCGAAAATATCATGAAACCCGTGTCCAGTATCGACACGTAAATTCTCATATCTCAGGCTCCGGCTATCCGGACTGGCCTGTATCCATCTCATGACTCCGATCGGTATCCTCCGGATAGCCGCCGAGTCTAAATACTATCACCGGTAGGTAGTGGTCCTTCTGCCGGGCTCAACGCCATCATCTGCGACCTTCTCGCCCCGGGGTACCATACTGGGTCCACCATGCACCCGCAGACGATTCCTCCTCCTCCTCGAATCGGGTGTATGATATCGCTCCAGAGCCGATAAAACTCATTGTGGACTATAAAAATATCATATAAAGAGAAACCGGGTTTTTAAAACAATACATAACTTCTTTTGAAATAACCACGGTTCTCAAATTTAGAAATCTCATAAAAACAGCACATCTTAATGTGTAAAATCGTAAATCATGATGTATGCGACATATAACAGAATGTAAGCATATCAGTAATTCATGCAACATGGAACAGTAATATACATATATTAAGGGAAAACCGCTCTTTAAAATGAATCCTGTTTTAAAATTAATCCTGCGGTTCCCAATTTCTCCAAGGTCAAATGCAACAACGTATAAAGGTGTATTTGTAACTATAGCAAGTAATTATGTAAGGAGTCATATCATGATGCAGTAATTCTACTGTGTAGTGACATGGCAATTATCGATGAAGAAGTGTGTGAGCCGGCAAATCTATGTAAGTGTGACATACGCATCATCGATAATGGTGCAGGTGTACTAGCACAGGTATATGCAATGCAATGAGAATAATATGAATGTAGCATAAGGTAAATAATTAGCTAAAAGCGATAAGGTATATGCATCTAACATGACAAAGTCGGTGAATCTATCAATCGGCATCCTCTAGTCAAGGTATGGATTAATCATCTATTAAACTCGTCACATATGGTAAATCGTCGTACGGCGTCATTAATCAATTTGGGATCCTAATAACCTATAAGCCAAAGAGGGTACGGACCTAACGTCTCGTACGAGATAACTCTCAAGATTCACAACATTATCCATATATATATATATATATATATATATCAGGTCCCATCTGTATCAATCTCAGATCATGGGACTGACAAATGTATCAATTATCACATAACGACTCATATCCGTATACCAAAATATCATCAAATTATCATATCACTTCGTGTTTTCTTTTCATCACATCGAGTCAGATTTTATATATACATTCAACTTTATTAAACTAGTTTCATGTTACGCTAAACTCAAAGTTTATTCTAGTGTAATACCTATCTATAAGTCGTAATTCGCTTCCTCATATCTCAATATATATATATTCAATTACTAATATTATCACTAACTATATTTTAAACTATATCCCTGGTTTCCTAATCTCGGTTTCTACGACTGTATCCTATCGATCGGTTTCCATTTAATATTTGCGGGGGTGCTATACGCCATCCACCCGACATCCCCCGTAAATATAGATCTACTCACTTTGATCCTTGCTCGCCGAAGTCGATGACGCCACGCTCCATTGCTTCGGAATACACGCGAAGGTACCTACAAGGATATACAATAGAAATCGCTATTAATACCAAATCCGGAAAACCAAAACGGCACACGGTGCGTTTATAGGTTAGAATCCATAGCCTCGCATGCAAGACAATCGAAAAATCCTTGTTGTTGAAGTACAAAAGCTCAACAACCCAAACAATATGAAATACCAGAATCAAAGTTTCAGTATCGCAAAACACGAAAACAGCAACCTAGGAAAACCACTCCCAGATTTCACTATAAGGTAAACTAAGGGATTATGCATATAGGGTTAGTCTAGATATAACATGGGGGAACTACCAACCAAAACTCACCCATTTTTGCCAAGACCAGGTCGCAAATTGCGGCTTGGGGGATTAAATCTGCGGCCATGTAGTGGGGGGAGGGACTTAGGTTTCAGGGGGTGGTCCATGGTTGCCTGCACGTCTCATGGTCATGGGAACTTATTCAATGGTTGTCTCGGGTCACTCCAGGTCTCCAAATACACTCACAAATTGCCAAATTTACCAATGTCGGAAAGTTCTAAGTTCGTGTTTTGGTTCTATTTCTTTTCTAGGTCAGCAAAAAACCATTCAAGTCTTGTTAACAGCCCCAATACATCATCAATTCCTCATAATTACCCAAACCCTTCTCTAGGATTTTCTATACAATACATAAATTAACTAAAATAACTTTTAACTAAACTAGAATACAAAGAAACTTAAAACTAACTAAAAGGAAGAACTTATACCTCATTTGGGCAACCCAAGAAAAACCCTAGCTGCCCTAAGTCATTAAAATCCATCTTTTCTTGGTCTAAAGTGTAGAGTATGAAGAGGGGATCATTTTTAATGAAAGGGGTTTAGGGTTTGGATGAAGGATTTGAGATGATTTCTTGGGGTGAAGGTGGAGGGAAGGTGAAGATGAAGAAGGAGAAGAAGAAAAGAAATGGGAAGGAAAGATATGGCTGCCCTCTTTCTCTATCTCTTCCTCTTATTCTCACCCCTTTATCTCAAATATTACCCTTATGCCCTTTTTTCTTTTTCTTATCTATTAAATTTTAAACGAAAACACATAATACCCAAAACAACATAAGAAATAACATGTAATCAAATGCAATATGACACGGTGCACTAAACATGGAAAACTGTATAAATACGGATTTGGCCTAATCGCGATTAGCAGTGCACTAATCGAGTTTCATCCAAACTGCATATAATAAACTTTTAAAAATGCCAAATCCGATAAATATATTTTAAATGAATAAAATCATTTTAATTTCCAATTATTGGAATATATTTATACCTTTTAACGAAAATCCTAATTTCGCAAATCGGGTAGTTTTCGCGAAATATATTATTTTAATATTAAATTCCAAAAATAATATTTTATATTTTTTGAAATGTTACAAGGGAGTACTTGTGGACTACCCTTGGCCCTACTAGTATGATCTCCATCATTGTCTTGGTAGTCAAGTACACATCCTAAGGGCTTTATCGACATGTGAGAGCAAGACATAATCACTTATACAAGTCAACATATTAAGACAAAGTGCAACAAGATTGCATACTATCAAGTCGGGCAAGAAAGTACTCCCAATATATGTCCAAGCATCCACTACAATATACATCACATGTACAGTAATAGCCTCTAGGGCATCCATATAACTAACAATCTCCCACTTGCACTAAGGCCATTTTTTGCAGTATCTCATACTCAACAATTTAGTAGTGGTTGTAGTATTCCATACTCAACCATCTTAAAATTTCTCAAATAGTATTTGGGGAATCAGGCCTTGGTGAGTGGATCCGCCGTGTTAACCTCAAAATCTACTCTCCTTACCTCGATCCCTGGGAGATCAACCATCTCCCTGATCAGGTGATACTTGCCTCAGAATATGTCTGGAACGCTGATAGGACCTTCGTTCCTAGGCCAAAGCCACAACTCCATTGTTGTCACAATAATAGTTATTGGACGCTAAATAGTAGGAACCATGTTCATCTCATGAACAAGAATTTCCCAGACAACCACTTTGGCAGCATCGTTGGTAGCGATGTATTCAGCCTCTATCGTTTAGTATACCACGGTATCTAGCTTAGAACTCTTCCAACATACGTCCCTCCACTGAGGGTAAAGACAAAGCCTGTGACTGAGTTTCAGTCAACCTTATCACTCTGGAAGCTCGAACTAAGAACATTCATTTAGTGCTTCTCAAGTACTTAAGAATGTCCTCCATAGCAGTCCAGTGATTCTCCCAAGATCCGATTGATCCTGATCACTACACCTAGTGAGTGATCTACATCTGGTCTGGTACATAACATCGCACACATGATAGAGCCTACTGCCGAAGCATAGGGTATCCCTTTCACGCGAGATCTCTCCAAATCAGTCTTTTTGGAGAGAGCGATCCATGAGTAAATGGGCGAACCACCACGCTTAGAATCTTCCATACTAAACCCCTTTAGTATGGTGTTAATGTACCTGGATTTGGGTCACTCCCAACATCCACTTAGATCTATCATCATAGATCATGAATAACAAGATGTAGTAGGTATCATCCAGATCTTCTATGGAGAATCCCCGTGATAAGAGAAGCTTGACAATAGGAAACCATTTCCTATCATGAGTATGTCATCTACGTACAATACGTGGAAGACATCCTTACTCTTTACAACCTTCTTGTATATACAAGGTTCATCTACCTTTTTGATGAAGTCAAATACTTTGACTGCCACATCTAAACAGATGTTCCAAATCCGCGATGCGCGTATTGATCCTGATGGACTTAAGCATAGCTTTGAAAGTCTCAACTTTTCCATCTACACCAAGAATCTTCTCAAGATCCATTTGCTCCCGATGGGTTTTACCCCTTTAGGTGTAACATGCAAAGTCATACTTTGTTGGTGTACATGGATTCCATCTTTGATTGCATAGCATCCAGCCTTTACACAGAGTCCCCATTCATGATGGCCTGCCCGAACCTAGTTGGGCCATCATCTACCATGATGCAATCCTCTCTCCCACTGTCACCGAGAACACCGTAGTATCTCTCAAGTGGATGAAGAACCCTACCAGATTTGCAGAGAGGATGAGGTTCGTTGGTGGCTATTGAATCCTTTGGTTTCACCAAATCATCAGCTGTTAGTTTGTCCAGCTGGAACTCCTTCCAGTTCTACCTCATGACCACAAATTTCTTCACAAGAAATTCCTTTTCTAATAAGGTGGCATGCTGAGAAACAAAACACCTTCTGCTCCTCAGTATTGTAGAAGATATACCCTAGCAAATGTTTGGGATATCCAACAAACTTATACAGATCTGACCTTGCCTCGAGCTTGACCGGATTTTTCTTTTCAACATAGGCCGGACAACCTCATATCTTAAGTCGTTTAAGATATGGTCTCTTCCTATTCCATATCTCATATGGAGTGGTAGGCACTGATTTGGATAGAACCCCATTTAATAGGTATGCAGCTTCTTAAGTGCATAACCCCAAAAGGAAACAGGCAACTCAGCAGTACTCATCATAGAGCACACCATACCTCATAGGGTGCGATACCTCTGCCCCGATACATCGTTATGCTGTGGTGTATACGAAGGAGTAAGCTGAGAGAGAATCACATTCTCCTTTTAGAAACTCCAGGAACTCCATGCCCAAGTATTCTCCTCCTCGATCACATCGAAAGACTTAATACTTGTACCCGTCTGGTTCTCAACTTCAAACTTATATTCGTTGAATTTCTCAGAAGCTTCAGACTTGTGTTTCAATAGGAACACATGTCCGAATCTTGAGAGACCGTCGATGAATGTAATGAAGTATGAAGAGCCAACATTGGCATTTGTAGACATAGGACCGTATATATCATCATGTATCCGTCCGAAGAGTTCTGTATCTCTTTCTCTGTTTTCAGTAAACGGAGTATTGGTCATTTTACCTTTGAGACAAGACTGGCAAGTATCATAAGATGAAAATTCGAACAGATTCTCATATTCATCCTTATGTAACTTAGCTGGTCGTGTCGCATTGATATGATCTAGTCTACAAAGACACAAGAAGAATTCGTTCATTTCTGAACTATTCCTCTTGTGTGTGTTCTACATACTTTGAACTGTGGTTTGATTTAGAACGTATATGCTATTATATAACGTGCCTGATCCAATCAACTTTTGATTCAGGAAAATGTTTACAACATTATCCTCCAATACAGAATTATAGCCTTCTTTAATTCATTAAATAAACCGATGTACTGTTGTATATCAGGTTCGGTATGTAATAACATTCGTTCAGAATCAATGTATTTACCATTTGGTAATACAAGGTAATATTTGCCAACTACCTTGGCTGCAACAATTGCACCGTTCTCTAACACTTATAGACATATCACCCAATCTCAGCTCTCTACCTTTCTGTAGCCCATGTAACATATTACATATGCGGGATCCAGATCTGGTATCACATACCCAGGACGTAGAGGATACTGAGAAACAGTTCTCGGTAACGAACACACCCGAAGAATATGCATCAACATGCACTTTCTTCGATTGGGTGGCATGGAAATCCGGATATTCCCCTGTTTCCTGCTCGGACTTATAAAAATTATAAGAATGAACGGATCCAACGTTCCCCAGCTCAGTATAATAAGTAGGTTCGGTCAATGTATCCATATTATTATCTTGATTAAGGCGTGACATGGTCGCTACCAGGAGAAAGAGAGAGAGAGAGAGAAGAAAACACTCTGCGTATGCTCTTACAAGATCAGATTGGTTATTATTTTATCTAATCAGGATGGCTCGCACTGTTTTTATCAAATCTTCCTTCAAACCCTAAAAGGCAAGACTAGTCGGAATTAATCACACCCTACAAGTTCGCCAATCTTTCGGCCAGGCCAGTGTCGGTACTTTGGGGGAGGTTCCCCGTGCTTTCGCACGGACCTAATTAAAATAAACCTCTTTTTTCTTGGGGCGTAACCCCGTTAACACCTTTCTAGACACCTACTTGATCGACTAATTGTAATGTGCAAAACTCTCCGAGGAGTAACTCTTACTCGCAGTGGGTATCGGGATCCAACTATTTTATAGAACGTATGCAATCTCAAATTTCAACACTTAAAATTCTCGATAATCTTTTTCCCCTAGCTTCCTATGACCCTGACGAAGGCCAACAAACCATAGGCCGCCAGTCAAGTTCAACCCGTACATTTCATGCTTGAATTAAACCCACCCGCATGACCCTTGACGAAGGCCAACAAAGTCGCACGACTATGCTAATCCAATCGCATCTCATGCTTTAGCAGATAAGCACTAGTTAGCTACCGCACACTACACCTTGACGAAGGCCAACAAACGTAGCACGAATACTAAGTAGCACTTATCTAAAATGACGGAGGACTACGACAGGTTTTTAAGAAAACCTTTTGCGTAATGAACTTGATCTCGTTGTAGAATCGAGTGAATTTTAAAAGGAGTGTTTTTTAAAGCTTTTACAAGTTTTGCTAAAGAGGTCACTCCCGGTGAAGGGATCTCATCTCTTTCCTTATCAAATAAGGTGCACGATATTTTACAAATACCACTATGCAAAGCATAAACTAAAAAGGCAATCAAAAGACAAACCGAGTGGGTTGTAGCATCTGCCAGTTTCTCTAAAGAGGTCACTCCCGGTGAAGGGATCTCGGCTCTTTCATTATCAAATAAGGTGCTGGATATTCTACAAGGAATACCTCTATGCAAAGTAAGAACTAGAGCTACCGGTTTTTAAAACATGATTCTGCAACATCTTTAGGTTTCTTTTATTTCATTAATCTCATTAATGAAGTCCCATCAAATTATGCTTCTTAAGCATCACAGAAGAAACGAAAGCATCAATACTTATTATATATCATATATATAAAATAAAAGCATTCGTCTCATAATATCAAGTGATTACATCACAGAATATCAGCAGCAGAAGAAAACATATGAAATATTGGATATACTAGGAATTCCGTGTTTTAATTAAGCCAATAAAAAAACGCGGATTCCACGGTCGCGATGAATAGCCAAACCCACATCCCTAGACCCCTATGAGAGTGGTAAGCAACCCTACCAATTCTACAGTTAGGAGACGCGGTCTCGACTCCTCTAGATGGTCTCCCACTGGACCCTAGAACCCGGTTACTTATGCTCCCCGCCTTGGGTCTATCCTAATGTGGAAAAGTAAATAATATACATCAATGGTGACATCATCCTCAATCCGGAAGTGCCCCAATAAAAGAATACTGTATACAAGCTTTTACATGAATGAAAATGAAAAACTCTCATCTCACATAAAAAAATCCCCGGCTATTCAAAACACGACGATCCAATATAACATATCACACCAACACATAACATCACTTGTCATCAACGTAAGTAAATATTCGTAGCCTAATTGTCGTTGACATATAGCAACGAAACCGGTGATATACCACATATTACACTTACGGTCGCAGAAAAGAAAGTGAAAAACTACACAATTGGAATCCGTAATCACCTTAGATATCATAAACCTAATGTATCTCATACTTTGGATTTCATGTCTAACCAAATGAATTCCTTAGACATCTTATGCCTAACAATTATAAACCCCGCATTTTAGTCTCGATATTGAAAACACTTTCCAATAACTTTTCAGGTAATTCAACAAGATTCCGATAACCTGATCGATTGCTCGTCGGAAACTTTAGTAGACGGCCGCACCCCCGATGCTGTCGACGAAGTGCACTAAGGCGGAACACCGCGGCCGCGAGCACCCGAACGAATGCTTTTGGCGATGGGGTTCTCCTACAGTCATTTGGTCGGGGATATGGGGCATGGCTATCTACTAAGGTTACCCGGCGAGCATTCACATACACTACGTAATTGCGATGGACTTTTGATACACATCAAATTCTGTGGCAACCGATCAAATGAGACTAAACTGCTAGATTTATAAAATTCAAACTAGTTATCTCATAACTAATTATGTGGATTCCAAATATTGTATCACAATCACAGATAACTAGACGAAGTTAAACTTTTCGATTGAATAAGCAAGCACCCAAAATTTCCCAAGAAGCTCAACATTTGAGCGAAGTTCAAAAAGTACCCAGAACACGCCACAGCTCCTACGAACCATCCGTAGAAGGGCCGACCCATGCCTCACTCATGTCTCCACGGAACTGCTGCAAACCCTAGGGTATGACCGCGGTTCTGCGATCCAAAAAGTCGAGTTTGGGTATCGTTCTTCTAGAGGGTCCACAGAATTGCTTGCATGATTTTCTGAAAATTTTAAACTTGAAAATATCCAACTCATGGAAAATTTCCAGCGAGGGAAAATATGGGTTATTGATATCCATTCGAACATTTTAACGTCGTCTAAATAACCCGAATACATATTAGAATTACGACTACGAAACACTCCGAAATGCCTTTGCAGAAAGTTAACTTCATATGCAAATTTAGCAAAAACAAGCAACACCTGAAACACCAAAACCCAGAGACTGGAACACCCTAAAAATTTGAAGCCAAAAACCCACCTTTGGACTAGTGAGCTCAGTTTTTAGGGCTATGTGGTCGGCCACTTTGAGGCCAAATTGCTTCAAATTTTCACAGTGTTCATGTTATATATCATACAATATTCTGCAGTTGCTAAAAAAATTTTTAGAGGCCTTCTAAAATTCGACAGAAACCAGATTTAGTGTTTCAAGTTTCGGAGCAGTTTCAGTTTTGTAATCTAACAAACATCGTTTAAATCTCTTGCATGGCTCTGATACCATTGTAGGGTTTTGTAGCGCGACAACAAGGTTTCGGGAGGCATCGTCCATGCCGTTTTCAAATTTTTTCCGTTCTAAAGAACCCTAACCCTAGAATCTTGACTAGAGATTTAAACGAACTACAATGTAAACAACTTTATATCTAAGTGAATGAGGAATACAACCTTTGTAGACTGGTCCTTCACTTCTAAAGCTCCGTGTAGTATAGTCCCTTCTCTCCAAGTAGTGAACACCCGAACTCTAGTAAGGGTTCACTTGAAGAAATGAACAAGCTTGCTCGATGTCTTCGATGCCGAAGATGATCTATATCGAGGAGACTCAAGCTCATGCTACCTCTTCACTAACTGTAGATTAGCGAAGCAAACACCCTAAACTAAATGTCTAATATAGTAGAGGATGATGAAATAGGAAATAGGCTCTCTTTAAATTTATTTTTCTCACAATATTTTCTCACCTTGAGAAAAGCTAGCAAGCTTTTTCTCAAATGAAGAAGAAGATGATGAAGATGAGAATGAAACTCATGAGCTGAGAATAGCAACCAAGGGTGAGTTAGTGTCATACACTAACTCATGTAGAGACTTAACTATGGCTAGTATAATGGTTAGGTTAATAAATATCTTCAAGTGAAACAAAACTAGTGGACTTGGTCAATGGTTCCACAAGCTTCTACAAGCTTGAACCATATGACTAATTACCAACTAACTTGATTAACTTTAGATAAATAAAACCCTTCATTATATCAAGTATGGTGTGAGTCTCATACACCCATGTCACTTGTGGCATCAAGCATGACACAAAATAATGTACACTAATATATATCACATATATAATATATGCACCCAAGTGAGAAAAAGAAATGTTTAAGTGAGAAAATATTAGTTAATTTAAATTAATATATCACATATATAATTATATATTAAATTATCAAATCAACACTTGATTTAATAATCTGGCTATATCACATACAACCGACTAATATTAAATACAACAACTTATCGAATCAACACTTGATCCGATAACCCGGCTATATCACATATAACCGACCGATACCACATATTGCGAGAATAGAATGCGGTATCACATACACGCATTAATCTCGGTCCCGCACATATCACATATGTTCTCCTACTTCGTTTCGGATGAACCAGGAAAGCTCTGTATAGGACTCTAAAGACTCGTCAATACGCCGGCAGTAGGTGATGATCATATCAGACACCCACAAGTCGCAAGCGGTCTGCTAAACGTAACGGCCACCCAGGTATTAAGCGATCAGAAGATCAACAAGCAAGCTTGCTCATACTCCTGTGAATCCAATCAGTAACACTACCGTACAGTCCGGTCTCTTTGTGAGATATGTCGCATATCACATCCTAGGGGTGGTATAGCGTTAGACCGCAAGAGCCTGATAAGTCATGCCGATGCAAGGTCCATAACGGTTCGAGAAACTACTGATAACACTTATCAGTAGATCTCAGCAACCCTGGCCAGGGATTTCCTGTTATGGCCAATCAAGCATAGCGCAACATCAACCCCCAATACCGGGAGAGACGAATCCTTTCCTATCGCTCATTGCCTCCATGTGACTCGAGACTGTTCCCAAAAACCACCATTTTGCACGATCTCTTGAACGTGGTATGGTGGAAATCAAAGCACAGTGGGAAACACACAAGACTCTATGACGATCTCGGGTCGACAGACTAACCTGTACCAGTGTCTCCAGAGAACTGCTATCTGACGATTGGTATAATACCATCAAGGAGTTCTCGGCGAGTCCGTTCAGTATACCCAGCCTCCACTGAGCACCCGTATACCTTCTCTGATATCAAACATAATGGATGTAGGATCATCCATCGCCCATCATATGGGTCAAGAAGCGCATACGCTAGTCTACTCCGGAGTATCAATGCCCTATCTCGATACTCCCACGACTAGGAACAATTATAGGGTATACTTGTGGACTACCCTTGGCCCCACTAGTATGATCTCCATCATAATCCTGGTAGTCAAGTACACATCCTAAGGGCTTTATCAACATGTGAGAGCAAGACAACATCACTTATACAAGTCAACATGTTAAGACAAAGTGCAACCAGATAGCATACTATCATGTCGAGCAAGAAAGTCCTCCCTATATATGTCCAAGCATCCACTATAATATACATCACATGCACAGTAATGGCTTCTAAGGCATACATATAACTAACAGAGGCATCACGCAGGTCCTTCATGGAGAACCTTTGTGATAAGAATAGTTTGACCGATTATAGCATAGGAATATCATTTATATCAAGAGAATGTCATCCACGTACAATACGAGAAATGTGACAGTATTCCCTACAATCTTCTTATAAATGCATAGTTCATCTATATTTTTGACAAAATCAAACTCTTTGATTGTATCATCAAAGCAGATGTTCCAGCTCCGTGATGCCTGCTTTAATCCATAAATGGATTTAAGCAACCTACATGCCTTTTCGCTGCTCCCACTGTCAATGATGCCCTCTGGATGATCCATAAAAATGCATTCTTCTAAATCACCATTTAGAAATGCAGTTTTAACGTCCATCTGCCAGATTTCATAATCGCAGTGAGCAGAAATGGCAAGTAGGATCCGAATGGATTTAAGCATTGCTACTGGAGAAAGTTTCATCATAGTCCAATCCTGGTCTTTGACGAAAACCTTTCACTACAAGCCGTGCTTTAAAGGTCTCCACCTGTCCATCTACACTAATATTTCTCTTAAAGATCCATTTGCAACCTACGGATTTTATCCCAGGAGGTGCAACATCCAAAGTCCATACTTTGTTGGTGTACATGGACTCTATTTCGGATCTCATGGCATCCAGCCATTTCACTGAGTCACCACTCGTGATAGCTTGCTGAAAACTAGTAGGGTCATCATCATCCATGATGCAATCTTCTCTATCACCATCAATGAGAAACCAATAGTATCTCTTCTGTGGGCGAGAAGTTCTACTAGATCTCCGGAGCAGCCGAGGTTCTTGAAGTTCTACTGCAACATCAGTTTCAACCAATTCGTCATGAGTAATTTGTGTCTCTAGAACCTCTTCTAGTTCTACCGCATTGCCAACAGTACTATTTGTAAAAAATTAATTTTCTAAAAATGTGGCATGTTGAGAAACAAACACTCTTTGTTCCTCCTTATGGTATAATAGATATCCATATGAATGTTTTGGATATCCCACAAATTTACACATGACCGATCGTGTCTCGAGTTTATCTGGATTCTGATTTTTGACAAAAGCCGGAAAACCCTATATCCTAACTCTTTTAAGAGATGGTCTCTTTCCGCACCATATCTCATATAGAGTGGAAGACACGGTCTTGGTTGGAACCTTGTTCAACAGATACATGGCTGTCTCCAATGCATGTCCCCAAAAGAAAAGCGGTAACTCAGTATCACTCATCATGGACCGTACCATATCTAATAGGGTATGATTCCTCCGCTCTGACACACCGTTGTGCTGTGGTGTGTAAGGGGGAGTGAGCTAAGAGAGAATCCCATTCTCTTTTAAGAAGTCTGAAAACTTTGTACTCAAATACTCTCCACCTCGATCCGATTAAAGTTTCTTAATGCTCAAGCCTGTTTGTTTTTCTACTTCAAGTTTTTACTCCTTGAATTTCTCGAAAGCTTCGGATTTATTCTTTAATAAAAACACATGTCCGAATCTTGCAAAATCATCAGTAAAAGTGATGAATTATGAAAAACCGCCTCTAGCATATATAGACATTAGTCCGCATACATCACTATGTATGAGGCCTAAGAGTTTTATAGCTCTCTCTCTCCGTGTCCAATAAACGGAGTTTTGGTCATTTTACCTTTGATACAGGACTGACAAGTCGCATATTTATATTCAAAAGGATGTAAATATCCATCTTTATGTAGCTTGTTTAATCTCGTTTCATTAATATGACTACGTCTACATTGCCAAAGAAAATCTTCATTTATATCTGAAAATTTTCTTTTATTTGTATGTTGTATGTTGAAAACTGTGTGCTGGCTTAGGACGTAAATACCGTTATTTAGTGTACCATTCCTAATAAACTGTTGATTAAAGTTAATGTTCATAACATTATTTTGCATCACAAAATGATATCCTTCATTGTCTAACAACGAAATAGATATTATATTACATAGCATACTAGGTACATAATAACAGGGGTTCAAAACCAAAATATATCCCGAAGGCAATCCCAGATGATACTCTCCTACAGATACAGCATGTACATTGGAACTATTTCCAACCCGAAGAGTATGATCACCGGTCTTCAAAACACTACTGTTTCTTAATCCCTGCATACTATTATAGATGTGAGAACCAGAACCGGTACCTAATACCCAAGATGCAGAGTTTATAGAAAAACAGTTTTCAGTTACAAACATACTTGAAGTGGAAGCATCAGTATGCTTCTTCTTCTTGAGATCAGCAAGATACAGAGCACAATTGCGTTTCCAGTGTCCCGACTTGTGGCAGAAAAAAATTCTCCTTTTCCACTTCCCGCGGCCCCGGATTTGTCTTTCCCCATCACCTTTTCAACTTCACCTATCGATTTGGTGGGTTTCTTCTTCTTCTTTCCCTTGTTCTTGGCTTTTGGGACGGAACAGGAAGATGGCCCAGCAAGTAGAGCGGGAGTTTTCGCTATCTTAAGCGTGCTCTCTGCACTTCTCAACATATTGAGAAGTTCAGGAAGTGATTTCTCCAAATCGTTCATATTGTAGTTCACTATGAATGGAGCAAAAGCAGGGGGAGAGACTGTAGAATAATATTAGTATATTGCTCCTTCTCTATGGTCCATCCTAGGTCCTCAAGTTCTTCTATAAGACCAATCATCTTCAAGACATGTTGGTAAGTCTATGATACCCACCCCGGTGCTTAACGGGGAGGCGAAAAAGGTAAAAATCAAAATTTTATCACAAGGTAACATAGACTAACCATGAAGGATCTTTGCTAAACAATAACTAACAAACTAACTCAGAGCTTTAACTACTAGGTTAAGAGATTATACCAAAAGCTTGAACTCCTTCTCTTCTTGTGTTGCTTCCTATTATTGTGAGCTCCTTAGAGTGGTGTAGATGGCTCCTCCTGACCGTCTTCACTTTGCCAATGAAAGATCCACCCGAAGGCCTCTACCTTGAGCTCCAACCTCTATCATGAAGTAATTAAGGTACTTGGTGTGCTAGACTAAGAACCCTAGAGTGAGTAGAGAATGGTTTTTGTGGTTTGATCTCACAAAGCTCATGATTTTCAACTCATGAAACAAGAGAGCCTTGAGAGAGGAAGAGGAGAGAGCTAGCAAGAGAGAGAATGTATCATCATAGAATGAGGAGATAGCTCTCATAAGATGAAAAAGAATAATGATAATTTTAATTAGGATAAATTGTCATGGTTGATGTTGATTTGACCATCAACATGTCACAATTAATGCTAAGCATGCTCACAAAAATATCTAAGTCAATATCGGTCAACTAAGTCAAATGGTCAAACTAATTAACCATGATACAATTATCTCTAATTAAAACTCATTAATCAATTTCCTCTATCTCATTATAGTCTTAATCAAGTTAATGGTCAAAACCCTAATGAGGCTCCTCTGCCTCTGTCAACTGTGTATACACACCCGCATCCGTGTTCCGAGGAACACGAATACAATGAGACCGAACCAACCCAAAACCAAATACTAGGATCTGGTTTAAACCAAAGACCACTAGTATCAACTGCCCGAACATAAAAAACGCATAAGTATGCATATGTGAACGAACCCTGTCGTAAAACCATACGCCCTCTATCTCGTTTCGCCCAAAGGTGAACAACCCTCTGTGTGGGACTCTAAAGACTCGACACTATGCTGGCAGTGGGTTTAACCACAGACCGCAAGCGGTACTAGCTATACGTAACGGTCCCCGGGTAGATGCCGATAAGAAGACTGATGAAGTGAACCCATCCGAACTTCTACCGAGCCTGAATGTGACAATCTCCGTACAGTCCGGTATGTTTGTCTAAGAGTATCGTATGTCGGGCCTAGGGGGTGGTAAACGTCAGACCACTAATAGCGGTACAAGTCGTGTCAGAGTGTAGCCTAGAACACCCTGAGAAACTACTGGAAACGCTACCAGTAAATTTCGCTTGCCCCCCAAGGGACTTTGTGTAATGGCTCTTCTAGACACAGCGCGATATCAACCCCCAATACCGGGAGAGACGAATCCTGTCTAACCGTCTTTGCCTCCAAGTGCTTCGGGAATGCACCCAGCTACTACTTGTTTGCATGACTCAATAGAGCCGTAGTAGGGTAGTAATCTAAGAACAGTGGGAACACACTCGAGGCGAAGTGACAGTGTCAAGTCAACGGACTAAGCTGTACTCATGTCACCGGGGAACTTTTAACTGACGATAGGTATAGTACCAACCAACAGTTCCTGACGAGTCCTGTCCAGTGTACTCATAACCTAATGAGCACCTGCATACTATCTTCAGTACGAAGTACTGATGGCTGTGGGATAGATCATCTCCCCAGATGGGATGAGAAGCGTACACACTAGTCTACTCTGGAGTTTCGATGCCCTGTCTCAATAATCCTACGACTAGGGACCTGTATAAGGATGTGCTTGTAGACTACCCAACCCCCACAAGTATGATTGCCATCACAACGTTGGTAGTCAAGAAAAGATCCTAAGGGCTCTATCAATATGTATTAGTGATACGTCAAAAGAAACATATACACATATTAAGATAGATACAAACCAAGTAGCATACTACCATATTGAGCAAGAATGTCAATCCGTGTATATATCCCAAGCTCCCAAAATGTAATATACAAACTAGTACTATACAATAATGGCCTCTAGGGCATATCACACTTACAATCTCCCACTTGCACTAAGGCCATGTGTTGGCATATCACAGACCTATCATCTCGAACAGCCTCTCGAACTGCGTCTGAGGAATGGCCTTTCTGAATGGATCTGCAGTGTTATCCTCTGTAGCAACCCTCCGAACCTCGATCTCCCAGTGATCCACGATCTCCCTGATCAGGTGATAACGCTTCAAGATGTTTCTGGACTTCTGACGGGACCTGCATTCCTTTGCTAAAGCTATAGCCCCGTTCTTGTCACAATACAGAGGTATTGGAGCAACAATGGACGGAACCACCTGAAGTTCTATTAGGAACTTCCTCATTCAGACTGCTTCTTTTGCGGCATCATAAGCTACAATATACTCCGCTTCCATCGTCGAGTCAGCAACGGTTTCCTGCTTGGAACTCTTCCAACAGACCGCCCCTCCATTGAGGGTAAAGACATAACCCGACATGGATTTGGAGTCATCCTTGTCACTCTGGAAGCTGGAGTCAGCAAAGGCCTCGATCTGGAGGTCTTTTCCGCCGTAAACCAAGAACATATCCCTAGTCCTTCTTAGGTACTTTAGAATGTTCTTTACCGCTATCCAGTGCTTCTCCCCAGGGTTTGACTGATACCGGCTTACCACACTCAGTGTAAAAGCTACATCTAGTCTGGTACACAACATCGCATACATTATAGAGCCTACCGCAGAAGCGTAGGGTCGAATAGACATGCAATCCCTTTCCAAATTAGTCTTGGGAGACATCTCTTTGGAGAGAGTGATTCCATGACAAGTCGATAAATTACCGCGCTTTGAATCTTCCATACTGAATCTTTTCAGTATGGTGTCGATGTACCTGGACTGCGAAAGTCCCAATATCCTCTTAGATCTATCACGATAGATCTGGATCCCCAGAATGTAAGAGGCATCACCCAGGTCTTTCATGGAGAACCTGTGTGACAAGAACCCTTTGACAAATTGGAGCTTAGGAATGTCATTTTCTATCAAGAGAATATCATCCACGTACAAGACGAGGAATACAACAATTCGTGCTACAATCTTACTATAAATGCATGGCTCATCTGGATTTTTGATAAAGTCAAATTCTTTAACCGTCTCATCGAAACAGATGTTCCAACTCCGTGATGCCTGCTTCAGTCTATAAATGGACTTAAGCAACTTGCACACTTTCCCGCTGCTCCGACTCTGAATGAAACCTTCTGGCTGGTCCATATAGACACACTCCTCTAAATTTCCATTTAGAAAAGCGGTTTTTACGTTCATCTGCCAAATCTCATAATCGTGGAAGGCAGCAATGGCAAGAAGGATCAGAATGGATTTGAGCATAGCCACTGGAGAAAAGGTTTCGTCATAGTCCAAACCAGGTCTTTTACGAAAACCCTTTGCAACAAGCCCAGCCTTATAGGTCTCAACCTGTCCATCTACACCAATCTTTTTTCTGAAGATCCATTTGCAGCCTATGGGTTTTACCCCTTTTGGAGCAATGTCCAATGTCCATACTTTGTTGGTGTACATGGACTCCATCTTGGTCCGCATTGCATCCAGCCATTTTACCGAGTCAGTGCTCTGAATGGCCTGCTGGAAGTTAGTCGGCTCATCATTGTCAATGATGCAACCCTCTCTATCCCCGTTTATAAGAAAACCGTAGTATCTTTCAGGTGGATGAGAAAGCCTACTCCTCCTGTGGAGCTGTGTAAGAATGTCCTGTTCTTTTGAAACTTCTTGTTCCACCAAGTTTTCAATAATAGCTTGTGGATCTGGAATTTCTTCCAGTTCTATTGCGCTTCCACTTGTTTCTTTTTCTAAGAACTGATGTTCTAGAAAGTTGGCATGACGAGAAACAAAAACCTTTTGTTCCTCTGCGTAATAGAAAAGATACCACCTGGAGTTCTTTGGGTATCCCATAAACTTACACAGTACTGAGCGTGTTTCGAGTTTGTCCGCATGCTGCTTTTTGACAAAAACTGGACATCCCCATATTTTCAGATATTGAAGGTAGGGTTTCTTTCCACTCCACATCTGATATGGTGTGGTTGGCACAGTCTTGGTAAGAACCTTTTTCAAAAGATATGCAGCTGATTCTAGTGCATAACCCCAGAATGATCACGGTAACTTAGCGTTACTCATTATGGAACGTACCATATCCAATAGGGTTTGGTTCCGTCTCTCCGATACACCGTTATGTTGTAGAGTGTATGGAGGAGTAAGCTGAGAGAGAATTCCATTCTCTTTTAGGTAATCCAGGAACTCGGCGCTTAGGTATTCACCACCTCGATCAGATCTTAGTGTCTTGATACTTTTGCCAGTTTGTTTTCCTACTTCATTCTTATATTCCCGGAATTTCTCAAAGGCCTTGGATTTATACTTCATTAAGAAGACATGTCCATACCTAGAGAAATCGTTCGTAAAAGTAATGAAATATGAAAATACCACTTCTTGCATGTGTAGACATTGGACCACACACGTCGCTCGCTCTTACTCCGTGTCCAGTGAACAGAGTCTTTGTCATCTTTCCTTTGAGACATGATTGACAAGTTGCAAAAGAATGATATTCGAACGGATCCAAATATCCTTCTTTATGTAACATAGTTAACCTTGTCTCATTGATGTGACCTAGTCTACAATGCTATAAGAAAGCATGATTTAATTCTATTGAAAATCTGGGGTTGGTTTAAAACGTATACACCGTTGCTTAATGTACCCGACCCAATCAAAACATGATTAAGATGAATGTTTACAACATTGCTTACAAATGCAAAATCATAACCTTCTTTAAACATTAATGATACAGATATGATATTACAAGTCGAACTGGGTACAAAATAACAGTTGCGCAAAAACAAAACATGTCCATCTGTCAATCCTAAGTAATAGTCCCCCACGGACTCAGCATTTATGCTTGCTCCGTTTGCAACTTTGAGGGTCATATCACCCGCCTTCAGAACACTACGGCTTCTCAGTGCCTGCAAAGAATTACAGATATGAGATCCTGATCCGGTATCCAATACCCAGGAAGTAGAGTTGATTGACAGACAGTTTTCAATTACATACACACCTGAAGCCGAAGCCACAACTTGCTTCGGGTCCTGGTTCTTGGCCCTCCAAGCACTGCAATCTTTCTTCCAGTGTCCTTTCTTGTGACAATAAAAGCATTCTTCCTTCCCCACAATCTGTCCTGCTACCTTTGCTTTTTCCTTGGTTTCCACCTTACTAACACCGCCCCTTGGTTTGGTGGGGGCCTTCTTCTTCTTTCCTTTGTCTTTCGCCTTGGACATAGAAGAGGAAGCTCCTCCAACAAATAAAGCGGGTGTTTTCCTGACTTCCTGCAGGGTGCCCTCTCACTCCTCAACATGTTGAGGAGTTTCGGAAGTTCAACTTCTTTTCCTTGCATGTTGAAATTCAGGATAAACTAATGTGGTACCGAGGTCTGTGATTAGTCGAAAATAATGCATATTTTAGCCGGCAATTTCCTCATCATTTGCATTTATATAGAAGTGTTCGGCATTCATATTTCACATATTAGCAAAACTGTCGCAAAATATCAGGTTGCATGTGTTAGACTCTAAAACCGGCACTATAAAGGAAATTGACTGCATTTCATGGAATTGCATTATCTCTATATTGCGCAACACTTGTTTTGAGATCTATGCAGGAAAATCCAGAAGAAAGGCCAAAATTTATACGGTACCGATCAAACATTACGCCAACTCAATGATTTCAAATCTGGTACCAATCCAAAGGGACAAATACAAATCAACATATCAGATAAAGGCCCAAGTATCAACCCAAGACCACACCAGAAGTTTGAAGCCATCAAGCCACCACTTGGCCGCGGAACCGCGGCTGGAGCCGGCTTGCGCCGCGGTTCCGCGGCGGCCCTGCCACGTCATCAATCCAATTTTGCTGTACAACTCTTACCTCACTTCCAGAAGCTCAGAAAGACATGACAAATTCCAGAAGACTCCAGAGATTTCTACCAGATCAGCAAACTAGGGTTTCTAATGCTTAATTAATCCTAGCTTAAACCCTAAGCTAGCTCCTAACAAACTCTTTCTAGAAACTCCTCAACAAACTTTTGGAGGGAATTGTAATTTCAAACCTAGACCTAGGGTTTGGGAAGTCTATAAATAGAAGCCTAAACCTAGGGTTAAAGGATATACTTGATACTTGGATCCATTATCCAAACATAGATACTTCTTCATTTTACCCCCTTCATCATCTTCTTCCACAAATCTAGTGAGAGGATTCGTGTGAAACCCTAACCCTAATTCCAATCAAAAGCCAAGATCCCGAGTACCCATTCAAGCAAAAAGCCTTGCAACCTTTTAGGAGCCGTGCCGGTCTTCAACAGAGCAAGTGGTCCAAGCCGATTCGCGACTCACGGAGCCGAGCAAAGCAAAGTCGACAATTTAATTCTTCCTCTTGTAGTTCTTGAGCGACTGTAATCAAATTGTTGATATAAATAAAAGGTGATATTCTTTTATCTTGTTCTCTTTAAATTCTTGCATCATGAGTCAATCTAAATTTCTAGTTATAATTCTTGTTGTGATGTCTGAGTAAAACTCCGCTCGTCGAGGAGTTGTGACGATCAATAGAATGATGATGTAATAAACTGTAAATCGATTCTTGAATCCCACGAGTTTTGTAAAGCCTAGCAAGATCAAGAATCGACAACCCAATTCATTGCGATGCTTTCTTGATTGATATCGCTCGAGATTGGGGAGTTACGATTGTTTCTTGAAATTGCTAGAGGCTAGAATGTGAATGATAATCGATGAAAGAACAAGGGTTAAATGATGAAACCCTAGTTTCATCAAAAAAGCCCTAACTCTCATCGACCATCATCAATCTAGTATCAATCCTTCGAAGGACAAGAACACGAAATCTTGATATTACATCACGTCTATAGATCCGATCAATTCCTACGAGCCTCATTTAGATTCTTGGCATTTTTGGTTGGAAATATTATCGAAACCCAATTCTTGATTGTTTATCAGTTTCTTGATTCTTGATTAAACATCGTGACACATGAATCAATTGATAAATTCTTGAATCATGTTTTCTTTTCTTTTCAATTAACTTTTCGATTCAAACAAAGCAAATATAAAAACGAATCGCACAATCCCTGTGGACGATCCGCACTCGCTTACGATCTACAACTGACACCGTAGTTGATTGCGGTCAAATAATTCTTTGATTGTGAATTTTATTCATTTTTTTAAACACACACAAAGAAATAACAATCAGTCTGCGAGCTCCTCAATGTAGCCAATCATCTTCTGGACGTGTTCCCCTACAGATGATCCGACGGCCAACCTCGCTAGAAACAGCTTCTTCGAGATCTCGTATCTTGCGATACGGGATTGCTCTCCTTATAGTTCCTTAGTATGGAGAAATATGGATTCCAGATCCATATTCTTGTGCCTCCTCTGATGTTCATTGTCCATAGAGGAAAGCACGAGGCACTTGGCCTTCGCGCAGTCAATCTCCCATGTCTTACGGATTTCCCTATCCGCGACACTGGATTCTAGACCTGGGACGGCGGGGGCCTTAGTGGTAAGGAGATACCCCAACTTGTTATAAGTGATTGCCATTTTGACATTCCTAAACCAATCTTTATAGTTTGGCCCTGTCAGTATATTTTTATCTAATAGTAACTTAAGGCCCGTCATGATGTTTGGTTGCTGCAATTAGGAGAGAGAGAAGAAACACTTTAGCATGATGCTCTTGCAAGTTTAGAGTGGTTTTTAGTTTGTCTAAACAGGATGGCTCCCACAGTTTCTCTAATCCTTCCTCAAACTATAAAAAAAGAACTAGTCGGGATTGATCTCACCATACAATACTTGCTTAACCGTTCAGCCAGGCCGGTGTCGGTACTTCGAGGGAGGTTTTACGACGCTTTCACGAAGTTCCTTAATTAAATAATCTCTTTTATATGTGGACGTAGCCCCGCTAACACCTTTCTAGACACCTACTTGGTTTATAGCACTGATCGTTAAGTGAGAAAAATTTCCCGAGGAGTAGCATATACTAATAGTAGGATCGGGATCCAAATATCATTGTGTGATAAAGTTGAAGGAATCCTACAGAAATTATCACGCTCGAAATGGTATACAACACTAGCAAGTTTCAGTTTCTTTAGAAACTCTTGATGTGGATTTTTGCCCCATGCACTTATGACCTTGAAGAAGGCCAACATATCATAAGTCATATTAAAAGTTCTACCTGTCATTATCTAGGTTAATTTGAACCCACCAGTACATACCCTTAACGAAGGACAAAATAGCAGTACGACTGTCCCAAACCAACGCATCTGTCTATGCAACATATAAATATTCGGCAGCTACCAATCACTATGCCTTGGCGAAAGTCAAAATACATAGCTTGAATACTACTGAATATTTAACTGTAATGACGGAGGGCTACGAATGGTTTTGGCGAAATCATGAACGTAGTGAACTTGATATAATCGAAGGAACCTGATAGCTTTTAAAAGGAGTGGTTTAAGCTCCGCATTTTAAAAGTTTTGCTGTTTTGGAAAAAAAACCGAGTGGTTTTGAAATTGTTCTAACGATTCAACTTTGGTTTGTTTTCTTTGCATTAATATAATGTGTCCCATCAATTAATCCTACCATTGCAGAAAACAACGAAAATATAACATACACTTATGCCATCTGCATTCGCCACTGGGCCCCGTCATCACTCGTTAGGTTACTTAACTAACGACAGAGCGGGGGCTGGACCAGCGCGGATGCAAAAAATAAGCAATGCCTACTAGATATCATATATAGATATATATACATTCGTTAGATGCAATGATTGTCATTCCAGATCACAGATGAACACATCGGATATGCTAAGAATCCGCGTTTCGTTCGAGCCTGCAATGAAAGACGGATTACACGGTTGTGATGAATAGCCAAACCCCACCCTAGACCCCTACGGGTATGGCAAACTACCCGCCAAATACCCGAAGTGAACCAGCCTCCCTCAACAATGTGAGTAGGCCACTCAGCACTTCAAAGTACCCGGTAGTTTGTGCACCCCACCTTGGGTCTATCCTAGGAGCAAAAACAGTAAAAGAAATAATATACAATGGTGGTTACAAGCTCAACCCGAATGTGCGACCATAAAACAATATTACATCAATTTACAATTTACATGGAATGAAAAATGAAAAACACTCATCTCACATCCCCGGCTATTCATCCATGACAATCCAACAAGTTCATATGCACAAACCAATATCACAGATCACAGATATGTGCAACCCCCACTAATCGACGTATAGCGATTAGCAGACGTTCAGCACATATAACACATTACAAATATAATCCGATTAGCTAAAATTTATAGAATTTCGATCGATATTTCAAATTTGAAACTACCCCAAATACAACACTGTACTCAAAGAAATCTGGGCAGAAACAAAGTATGTGAAAAATCACAAAACATCAAGCTGGACGATCTGCAAGAAAAACGAGTTGAGTCCGAGTCGACTCGGCCGCGGATCCGTGGAGAAATGCATGGTTTTGCCGCGCTTCCGCAGCAGTCTGACCGAATCACGAGCTCATTTTTCTTGGGTGTCCCTAAAAAAGCCTGCATGTATTTTTCAGGTCTCTGAAAATATATTTAGACCTGTTTTGAAAATCTGCAGAAAACATGAATTTTTGATGTATTTTGCGATTTTTCGGGGATCGAAGTTCTAAGGACTTTGCTAACATGTTAGTTGTTGTTTAGCTAGGCTCTGATACCACTGTAAGTCTATGATACCCACCCCGGTGCTTAACGGGGAGGCGGAAAAGGTAAAAATCAAATTTTTATCACAAGGTAAAATAGAATAACCATGAAGGATCTTTGCTAAACAATAACTAACAAACTAACTTAGAGCTTTAACTACGAGGTTAAGAGATTATACCAAAAGCTTGAACTCCTTCTCTTCTTGTCTTGCTTCCTCTTATTGTGAGCTCCTTGGAGTGGTGTAGATGGCTCCTCCTCACCGTCTTCACTTTGCCAAAGAAAGATCCACCCGAAGGCCTCTACCTTGAGCTCCAACCTCTATCTTGAAGTAACTAAGGTGCTTGGTGTGCTAGACTAAGAACCCTAGAGTGAGTAGAGAATGGTTTTTGTGATTTGATCTCACAAAGCTCTTGATTTTCAACTCATAAAACAAGAGAGCCTTGAGAGAGGAAGAGGAGAGAGCTAGAAAGAGAGAGAATGTATCATTATAGAATGAGGAGATAGCTCTCATAAGATGAAAAAGAATAATGATAATTTTAATTAGGATAAATTGTCATGGTTGATGTTGATTTGACCATCATCATGTCACAATTAATGCTAAGCGTGCTCACAAAAATATCTATGTCAATATGGGTCAACTAAGTCAAATGGTCAAACCAATTAACTATGATACAATTATCTCTAATTAAAACTCATTAATCAATTTCCTCCATCTCATTATAGTTTTAATCAAGTCAATGGTCAAAACCCTAATGAGGCTCCTCTGCCTCTGTCAACTGTGTATACACACCTGCATCCGTGTTCCGAGGAACACGAATACAATGAGACCGAACCAACCCAAAACCAAATATTAGGATCTGGCTTAAACCAAAGCCCACTAGTATCAACTGCCCGAACACCGAACACGCATAAGTACGCATATGCAAACGAACCCTATCGTAAAACCATACGATCTCTATCTCGTTTCGCCCAAAGGTGAACAACCCTCTGTGTGGGACTCTAAAGACTCGACACTACGCTGGCAGTGGGTATAACCACAGGCCGCAAGCGGTACTAGCTGTACGTAACGGTCCCCAGGTAGATGCCGATAAGAAGACCGATGAGGTGAACCCATCCGAACTCCTACTGAGCCTGAATGTGACAATCTCCGTACAGTCCGGTCTGTTTGTCTAAGAGTATCGCATGTCAGGCCTAGGGGGCGGTAAACGTCAGACCCCTAATAGCGGTACAAGTCATGTCAGAGTGTAGCCCAGAACAGCCTGAGAAACTACTGGAAACGCTACCAGTAAATCTCGCTTGCCCTGGCCAGGGACTTTGTGTAATGGCTCTCCTAGACACGGCGCGATATCAACCCCCAGTACCAGGAGAGACGAATCCTGTCTAACTGTCACTGCCTCCAAGTGCTTCGGGACTGCACCCAACTACTACCTGTTTGCACGACTCAATAGAGCCATGGTAGGGTAGTAATCTAAGAACAGTGGGAACACACTCGAGGCGAAGTGACAGTGTCAAGTCAACGGACTAAGCTGTACTCATGTCACCTGGGAACTGTTAACTGACAATAGGTATAGTACCAACCAACAGTTCCGGACGAGTCCTGTCCACTAACTCATAACCTAATGAGCACCTGCATACTATCTCCAGTACGACGTACTAATGGCTGTGGGACAGACCATCTCCCCAGCTGAGATAAGAAGCGTACACACTAGTCTACTCTGGAGTATCGATGCCCTGTCTCGATAATCCTACGACTAGGGACCTGTATAAGGATGTGCTTATAGACTACCCAACCCCCACAAGTGTGATTGCCATCACAACGCTGGTAGTCAAGAAAAGATCCTAAGAGCTCTATCAATATGTATTAGTGATACGTCAAAAGAAACATATACACATATTAAGATAGATACAAACCAAGTAGCATACTACCATATTGAGCAAGAATGTTAATCCGTGTATATATCCCAAGCTCCCAAAATGTAATATACAAACTAGGACTATACAATAATGGCTTCTAGGGCATATAAAACTAACAATGTTCACCTACTGATGTGCCAGAAACCATCCGCATCTGAAACAACTTTCGAGATGCCTCGTAGCGTAAAGTCCGAGATCGCTCTCCATACAATTCCTTTATATGAAGAAAAATGGATTGAACATCCATCTTCTCATGCTGCTTCTGATGTATATTGTCCATAGAAGCAAGCGCGAGGCACTTGGCCATGTCACAATCAATATCCCATGTTTTTCGGATCTCCTTATCCGAAATAGATGATTCAGGACCTGGGCTAGGTGGGGCTTTGGCAGTGAGGACATATGATACTTTATCATATGTGAGTGCAATGTTCAGGTTCCTCAGCCGTTCTTTATAATTCGGTTCTGTCAGTTTGTTTTTCTCTAACAGAAGCTTAAGTCCCGTCATTGGTATCTGCCATTAGGAGAGAGAAAAGAAAACACTCAGCGAAATGCTCTTGCAAAGATTTAGATTGGTTATTAACTTATCCAATTGATGTCTCCCGGTGCTTTTATCAAATTTTCTTTAAAAACCTCAAAAAGAAAACTAGCCAGGATTAATTACATTCTACAGTTTCGCTAACCGGTCAGGCAGGCCAGTGTTGGTACTTTGAAGGAAGTTCCCCGTGCTTTCGTATGGACCTAATGAAAATAAACCTCATTTTCCTAGAGGTGTAACCCCGTTGGCACCTTTCTAGACACCTACTGGATTTAGCTAATTGTAAAGTGCAAAACTCTCCTGGGAGTAACTCTTACTCAGAGAGGGATCAGGATCCAACTATCATATAGAAGGTATGCAATCTCATTGCAAATTTCAACTCTTGAAACTCCCGATGTGGTTTTTACCCCTGGCTTCTTATGATCTTGTCTATGGTCAACATATCATAAGAACTAGTCAAGTTCTACCCGTCATTTCATGATTAACTAGACCCACCCATATGACCCTTGACTATGATCAACATAATCATATGAATGTCCTAACTAATCGCATCATATGATTTATAGGAAGACATCGCTTGGCTAGCGTACACTACGCCTTGACTATAATCAACATACATAACATGAATACTAAGTACTCTGCTTCCTAAAATGATAGAGGGTTGCTGATGGTTTTTATGAAAACCTTTAACGCTTTGAACTTGATCTCGTTTTAGAATCTAAATAGTTTAGAAAATGAGTGGTTTAAGCTCCGCATCTTTTGAAACTTGCTTTTTCATAAAAAGGCCGAGTGGGTTTCAAATCCGATTCTACAACATCTTTAGCTTTCTTTTTCTTTACATTAATCTTATTAATGTAGTCCCATCATTTAAGTTCCTAAGCCATCACAGAAAAGAAACGAAAATAAAACGTACACTTATGCCATCCGCATTTGCCACAGTGTCCCGTTATGCACCGTTAGGTTACTTAACTAACGGTATAGCGCGACGGGACTAGCGCGGATGTAAAACATAAGAAACATTTATTATATATCATATATATAATAATATTCCATTCGTCTCGGATATTAAGTAATCTCATCATAGAATAATCAGCAGCAGAAACATATATATGAAAATATAGGATATACTAGGATGTCCGTATTTTATATTTAGCCTACAATATAAAATACGGATTTCATGGTCATGATGAATAGCCAAGCCCACACCCCTAGACCCCTATGAGAGCGGCAAGTGACCCTACCAATTCTGGAGTTAGGAGACCCGGTCTCGACTCCTCGAGATGGCCTCCCGCTGGACTCCAGAACCCGGTCACTCGTGCTCCCCTCCTTGGGTCTATCCTAATGCGGAAAAGTAAATAATATACATCAATGGAGACATCATCCTCAACCCGGAAGTGCCCCAATAAAAGAATAGTACATACAAAGAATTTTACATGAATGAAAAGAAAAACTCTCATCTCACATAAAACCCCCGGCTATTCAATCACGACGATCATATACATCATATCACAGCAACACATAACATCACATGTCATCAACTTAAGTAAATATGCGTATCCCAATTGTCGTTGACGTATAGCAACGAAACCGAAAACACACCACATATTATACTTACGGTCGCAGAAAAGAAATGTAAAACTACAACATTTGGAATCCACACTTTTCCTTAGGCATCGCAAACTTGGAATATCACATACCCTGGATTGCATGCTAAAACTGTAGATCTTACATTTAGGTCTTAATAATGAAAACACGTTTTCAAATAAGATCGGGTAATTCAACAAGATTCCCGATATGCAACGAGACCGAAATGTTAGATTTACAAATAACAAATTAATTTTCTCAAAACTAATTACCGTAGATTCCAAATATTGTATCACATTCAGAAAGATAAAACGACGTTAAATATATCAATCAACACATCAACATACCCATTATTCTCATAGATCTCAACACTTGAACCTATTTTAAAAATTCCCAGAGAGCACAGCATGTACCCATGGATTAGCATAAGAAGGCACGGTCCAAGCCTCACCAACGGCACCGCGGAACCGCCGCAAATGCCATGATTTGGCCGCGGTTCCGCAGTCATTGTGTTGAGTTAGGCGCTCGTTCTTCTTGGGGATCCACAGAAAACCCTGCACTATTTTCTGAATATTTTTAAACCGCAAAATTCCAACATTTGAAAAAAATTCCAGTGAGCATGTAAAAATCACATTTTTAATGTTCGATTGAGTTTTTTAATGCCGTCTTTGTTACCCTAAAGCTCTAGCTAGGTTTTGATACCATGTTGATGTGTAGTAGCTTCTCTTGTTAGGTTTAAACAACATATAGTGATGAACTTTTCAAATTTAGAGGGCTAATACAAACAAACTCCGAATCGAAACTAGAGATTAGGGTAAAAGCAATAATAAAAGAAGTCGAAGCTCAAAGATAAGGAACTACAACCTTTGTAGTCAACTCCTTCACTCTCTTTGGACTCCTACGGCTCCACTCGAAGCTTGGATCGACTCCTCTCAAGGTCCTTCATCGTCTACGATGATCCACTCGGAGTTTCTTAGCTCAAGCTCTTTGCTTCACAAAACTAGGATGAATGAAGAAAAACAACCTACATTAATGGGCTATAGTAGTATAGATTGGTGAAGTGGGGATTTCTCTCTCTTGAAAATACCTTTCTTTTTCTTCTTTTCAAAAACCTAGCAAGTGAATTGAGGAAGAAGAAGAAGCAACTAGGGTTGTGTTTAACTCAAGTAAATAAGCACATAATTAGCCATGGAGATATTTTAGATATTTAACTAAATAAATATGAATGGAATGGTGAGTCATGAGTGTAGATATTTTGAGAATATTGTAGAAGTTATGACTCATTTTTTATTTAATTAAAAATCAAATTTAATCTCCAATGTGAGTCTTGCACATCCATGTTGCATGTATCATCAACCATGACACTAATTATAAATACATGTTTATATACACACATACAGACTTATCTATCTATCTATCTATCTATATATATATAATTACTAGAGAAAGGATTTTACAAAAAGAAATTAGTTATTTTATAAAATCAACAATTGATTTAATAACCAGGTCATTTCACATATAACCCGACTAATTTATCAGCTAGATTAAATGCGGTATACAATACTGGCATTTAATCAAGACCCTCCCACATATCTCCATATGCGCTCCCACTTCGTTTCACCTGAGTTCGGAAAACATCCTTGTGGGACTCTAAGACTCGTCAATACGCTAGCAGTAGGTAGTGATTGTTGGTGTAATATGCCCTAGAGGTCATAATTGTATGGTACTAGTATGTATATTACATTTTGGAAGCATGGGATATATACACGGATTTATGACAGTCTTGCTCAATATAGTAGTATGCTATTTGGTTTGTATCTATCTTAATATGTGTATGTGTTTCTTTTAACAAATCACTAGTACATATTGATAGAGCCCTTAGGATCTTTGCTTGACTACCAGCGTTGTGATGGCAGTCACACTAGTGGGGGCTGGGTAGTCTATAAGCATATCCTTATACAGGTCGCTAGTCGTAGGATTATCGAGACAGGGTATCGATACTCCAGAGTAGAGTAATGTATATGCTTCTCATCCCAGGAGGGGAGATGGTCTGTCCCACAGCCATTAGTACGTCGTACTGGAGATGTTAGTTATATGTATGCCCTAGAGGCCATTACTGTACATACGATGTATATTGTAGTGGATGCTTGGACATATATAGGGATGACTCTCTTGCTCGACATGATAGTATGCTATCTGGTTGCTTTTATCTTAACACGTACACTGATTGTCTCTATGATACATGTTGATAAAGCCCTTAGGATGAGTACTTGACTACCAGGATTATGATGCAGATCATATTAGTAGGGACAGTGTAGTCGCTAAGTACATTCTTCAAATGTTCCTAGTCGTGGGTGAATCGAGACAGCGCATCGATATACCAGAGTAGACTAGCGTATAACTTGTCGACCCATGTAGATGGGCGATGGATGATCCCATATCCATTGGTGTTTTACATCAGAGACAGTATACGGGTACTCAGTGGAGACTGGGTACACTGAACGGACTCGCCGAGAACTCCCAGATGGTATTATACCTAACGTCAGATGGCAGTTCTCTGGTGACACTGGTACAGGTTAGTCTGTAAACCCGAGATCTTCATAAGATCTTGTGTGATTCCCACTGTGCTTTGATTTCCATCTTACCACGTTCAAGAGAACGTGCAAAATGGTGGCTTTTGGGTACAGTCCTGAGTCACATGGAGGCAATGAGCGATAGGAGGGGTTTCGTCTCTTCCGGTATTGGGAGTTGATGTTGTGCTGTGCTCGATTGGCTATAACAGGAAGTCTATGGCCAAGGCTGCTTCAGAGATATACTGTTAAGTGTTATCAGTAGTTTCTTGACCCTTTATGAGCCTCATATCGACACGACTTATCGAGTTATTGGGGTCTGACGTTTACCACCTCTAGACGAGATATTGGACATATCAGACGAAGAGACCAAACTGTACGGTAGTGTTACTGATTGGATTCGCAGGAGTACGAGCAGGCTTGCTTATTGATCTTCTGATCGCTCAATACCCGGGTGGCCGTTACATTTAGCAGACCGCTTGCAGCTTGTGGGTGTTTGATATGATAATCACCTACTGCCGGCGTATTGACGAGTCTTTAGAGTCCTACACAGGGGCTTCCTGGCTCAAGCGAAACGGAGTAGGAGCACATATGTGATCTGTGCGGGATCGAGATTGATACGATATGAGATACCGTATTCTATTCTTGTGATATGAGATATCGGTCGGTTATATATGATACAGCCGGGCTATCGGATCAAGTGTTGATTCGATAAGTTGATTCATATGATATTAGTCGGTTATAGGTGATATAGCCGGATTATTAAATCAAGAGTTGATTTGATAATCTAATGTGTAAATATATATTTGATATATTACATTACATTAAGTAGTATTAGCTCACTTATGATTTCTTTTCTCAATTTGGATACAATGATGTATATGTGATATATGTTAAATGTATCAAGCTAGGTTACAAATGCAACTAGGGTTAATGAGGGTTAAACCATGCTAGGGTTAAGATTAGGCTTTAAATTTTATCATTAAGTAATTCAAATATTATGGATAATTGTCATGGCTGATATTTGTTGAAATCTTGTAGAAGCTTGTAAGCATCTTTGACTTTGTCCATTTCCTTTGTCTAGCTTAAGATATTTTTTGACCTAACCTTTAACCCTAGCTCATGGTTAACTCTCTACAAGGGTTAAGCTTGACATGCTTAACCCTTGGTTGCATTTCTAACCTCAGCAATAATTCATTTGATGAGTTAATTCTTCTTCTTCTTCTTCCTTAAAGCTTTCAAGCTTCAATGGAGGTATGAGAAAAAGTGTGAGAAAATCAAATCTAAATTGAGCCCACATCCTACTTCATCATCCTCTACTACTTGCTATTTAGTATAGGGTGTTTGCTTCACTAATTCCATGATTAGTGAAGAGATAGCTTGGGTTATTGTCTCCTCGACGTAGATCATCTTCGGCCTCGAAAAAATCGAAGCAAGCATGTTCGTTTCTTCATGGGAGCCTCTCTAAAGTCCGGAGTTCACGATCGCAGCGAAAGGACTGCTACACGGAGCTATTGAAGTGAAGGACCGGTCTACAAAGGTTGTATTCCTTGCTCACTTAGCATGTAAAGTATTTACATATATTATTCCGTCGATTTCTAGTATACGATTCATGGTTTGGGTTAGCTAGAACGACAAATTTTTGAATTTGGCATGGACGATACCTCCCGAAACCTTGCTGCCATGCTAGGCAACCCTGCAGTGGTATCAGATCCATGCTAGAAATTTATACGGATTTTGTTAAGGTTACAAAACCGAAATACTCTGAAACATGAAACGCGAAAATCATGTTTCTGTCAATTTTAAATATTTGCCAAAAAATTTTTTAAACAAGTACTGAGGGATGTATGAGATATATCATGAACACTGTGAAAATTTCAGGGGGTTTGAAGAAAATTAGGCCGGCCACCAACATGATGATCTCGGCCAAAACCATGCACCCCCCCTGAAATTTTGTGTGTGTTCAAGTTACTTGGTTTTGATGTTTCAGGTGTTGTTTGTTTTTGCTAATTTTGCATGTCATGTAATTTTACATTATAAGCAATTCGGAGTGTTTCGTATTCGTAGTTTTAATATTATTTCGGGTTATTCGCATGTTGTCTAGGCGAAGTTAAAAAGTTCGATCGAATTTCAAAAACCCATTTTTCCAAGTTTAACGTATTCGGAAAAATATGCAAGTGATTCTGTGGACCCCCTAGAAGAGCGAAACCTTAACTCGATTATGTGGCCGTCAGAACCGCTACTAAACCCTAGGGTTTGTGGTAGTTCAGCGTTGTCACATGTGAGGCGTTGGTTTGACCCTTTTACGGCTGGTTCATAGGTACTGTGGCATCTTCTGGGTATTATTGAACTGTGCTCAAGTGTTGAGCTGTCGGGAAATTGTGGGACTTTGATGATTCGATCGAAAAGTTTAACGTCGTCCGGATGTTATGTGATGGGATACAATATTTGGAATCCATATGTAGTTATAAGATAACTAATTTGAATGTTATAAATCTAGCAATTTAGTCTCATTTGATCGGTTGCCACGGGATTTTGATGTGATCAAAAGTCCGTCACAATCACGTAGCGTACGCGGATACTCGTCTGGTAAACTTAATAGATAGCCACGTCCCATAGCCCCGACCAAGTGACTGTAAGAGAACCCCTTCACCAAAAGCATCCGTTCGGGTGCTCGCGGCTGCGGTGTTCCGCCTTAGTGCACTTCGTCGACGGCATCGGAAGGTGCGACCGTTTACTAAAGTTTCCGACGAGCATTCGATCAGTATGTCGGGGATCTTGTTTAATTGCCCGATTTGATATTGAAAAGTGATTTCGAGATCGAGACTAAAATGCGGGGTTTATAATTGTTAGGCATGCGATATCTAAGGAATTCATTTGGTTAGGCATGAAATCCAATATATGGGATATATTGGGTTTATGATGTCTAAGATGGTTGCGGATTCCAACTGTTGTAGTTTTTCACTTTCTTTTCTGCGACCGTAAGTGTAATATGTGGTGTATCGCCGATTTCGGTGCTATATGTCAACGACAACTGGGATACGCATATTTACTTACGTTGATGACATGTAATGTTATGTGTTGCTGTGATATGTTATATTGGATCATCGTGTTTGAATAGCCGGGGGTTTTATATGAGATGAGAGTTTTTATTTTCATTCATGTAAAATTCATTGTATGTAAAATTCTTTTATTGGGGCACTTCCGGGTTGAGGATGATGTCACCATTGTATATTATTTACTTTTTCGCATTAGGATAGGGCCAAGGCGGGGAGCACAAGTAACCGGGTTCTAGGGTCCAGTGTGAGACCATCTTGAGGAGTCGAGACCGGGTCTCCTAACTCTAGAATTGGTAGGGTTGCTTGCCGCTCTCGTAGGGGTCTAGGGGTGTGGGATTGGCTATCCATCACGACCGTGGAATCTGTGTTTTATACAGGCTTAAAATAAAACCCGGAAATCCTAGTATACCTAATATTTCATAAGTTTTTATTCTGCTGCGATATTCTGTGATGTGATCATTGATTATATTCTGAGATGAATGCTTATATTATATATATATATATATATATATGATATATTTTATATATTACTGCTTTCGTTTCATATCTGATGCTTAGGAAGCATAATTAAATGGGACTTCATTAATGAGATTAATGAAATAAAAGAAACCTAAAGATGTTATAGAAACTTGTTTTAAAAACTGGTAGCTCTAGTTCTTGCGTTGCATAGTGGTATTCCTTGTAGAATATCCAGCACCATATTCGATAAGGAAAGAGCCGAGATCCCTTCACCGAGAGTGGCCTCTAAAGCGAAACTAGCAGATGCTACAACCCTCGGTTTGTCTTTTGATTACTTTTATAGTTTTTGCTTTGCATAGTGGTATTTGTGAAATATCGTGCACCTTATTCGATAAGGAAAGAACCGAGATCCCTTCACCGGGAGTGACCTCTTTAGCAAAACTAGTAAAATCCTAAAAAGCACTCTTTTCAAAATCACTCGATTCTACGATGATATCAAGTTCATTACGTAAAGGGTTTTCTTAAAAACCTGTCGTACTCCTCCGTCATTTCAGATAAGTACTTTATAGTATTCGTGCTACGTTTGTTAGCCTGCGTCAAGGCGCAGTGTGCGGTAGCTATTTATGCTTATCTGCTAAAGCATATGATGCGATTGAGTTAGGGTAGTCATGCGTCTTTGTTGGCCTGCGTCAAGGGTCGTGTGGGTGCGTTTAATTCAATCGGGAAATGTACAGCTTGAACTTGACTAGCAGACTATGGTTTTTTTCCCTGCGTCAAGGTCATAGGACGCTAGGGGCAAAATATTATCGGGAATTTCAAGTGTTGAAATTTGCAATGAGATTGCATAACTCCTATGAGATAGTTGGATCCTGATACCCAATGCGAGTAAGAGTTACTCATGGGAGAGTTTTACACATCACAATTAGCCGATCAAGTAGGTGTCTAGAAAGGTGTTAACGGAGTTACGCCCCTAGGAAAACGAGGTTTATTTTAATTAGGTCCGTACGAAAGAACGAGGAACCTCCCTCAAAGTACCGGCACTGGCCTGGCTGAAAGATTGGTGAAATTGTAGGTTGTAATTAATCCCGGCTAGTCTTTCCTTTTAGGGTTTGAAGGAAGATTTGACTAAATTAGTGGGAGCCACCCCGATTAGATAAAATAATAACCAAATCTAATCTTGCAAAAGCGCACGCAGAATGTTTTCTTCTCTCTCTCTCCAGGTAGCGACCATGTCACGCCTTAATCAAGATAATAATACGGATGTATTGACCGAACCCGCTTGTTGTACTGAGCTGGGGAACGTTGGTCCCGCTCCAACTTATAACTGTTATAAGACCGAGCAGGAAATAGTGGATTACCAGGATTCCCGTGCCGCCCAAACAAAGAAAGTGCATAATGATGCATCTTTTTCGGGTATGTTCATTACAGAGAACTGTTTCTCAGTATCCTTTACGTACTGGGTATGGGATACCGGATCAGGATCTCACATATGTAATATGTTACATAGGCTACAGACAGGTAGAGAACTGAGAATGAGTGATAAGTTTCAAGAGTTGGAAATGGTGCATGTATTGCAGCCAAAGCAGTTGGCAGTTATCACCCTGTATTACCAAATACAATGATTCTGAACGAATGTTATTAGATATCGAACCTGATATACAATACCATATCAGTTTCTTTATTTAGTAAAGAAGGATATAATTTTGTATTGTTGGATAATGTTTTGAACATTTCCTATATAAAGAGTTGATCGGTTCAGGCACGTTATCTAAAAGCATATACGTTCTAAATCAAACTACAGTTCTTAACGTACAAAACACACACAAGAGGAAGAGTTCAAAAATAAACGAATCCTTCTTGAGGCAATGTAGACTAGGTCATATCAATGCGATCCGACTAGCTAAGTTACATTTAGATGCATAAATCAGTTTGAATTTACATCTTATGAAACTTGCCAGTTATGTCACAAAGATAAGATGACCATAGCTCCGTTTATTGGAAACAGAGAAAGAGTTAGTGAAATCTTGGGATTGATACATGATGATGTATGAGGTCCCCTGTCTACACATGCCAGGACCGGTTCTTTGTACTTCATTACATTCGCTGATGATCTCTCAAGATTCGGACATATGTTCACAAGTCTGAACCTTTTGAGATATTCAAAGAATATAATTCAGAAGTAGAGAACCAAAATGGGTATAAGTATTATATCCTTTGATGTGATCAGGGTGGAGAATACTTGAGCACGGAATTCCTGGACTATTCTAAAGGAGATTGAGATTCTCTCTCAGCATCACTCCTCCATATACACCACAGCACGTTGGTATATCGGGGTGAAGCAATCGCACCCTATGTGATTTGGTGTGCTCTATGATGAGTTCTACTGAGTTGCCTATTTCCTTTTGGGGGTTATGCACTTAAGAAGTTGCATACCTATTGAATAGGGTTACAAATCAAATCAGGTGCCTACCACTCCATATGTGATATGGTATGGGAAGAGCCCATCTTGTAAGGATATTAAGATTTAGGGTTGTCCGGCCTATGTATAAAAGCAAAATCCGGACAAGTTCGAGGCAAGATCAGTTCTGTGGAAGTTTGTTGGATATCCCAAGCATTCGCAAGGGAATATCTTCTAACACACTGAGGAGCAAAAGGTATTTTGTTTCTCAGCATGCCACCTTTTGGAAAGGGAATTTCTTATGAAGAAATTAGTGGTCATGAGGTAGAACTGGAAGGAGTTCCAGCTATACAAACTATAGCTGATGATTTGGTAGAACCGGAGGATTCAATAGCCCCCAACGAACCTCAGCCTCTCCACCGATCTAATAGGGTTCCTCACCCACTTGAGAGATACTTCGGTTTTCTCTTTGACAATGGGAGCGAGGATTGCATCATGAGATGATGACCTAACTAGTTTCGAGCAGGCCATCAGGAGTGTGGACTCTGTGAGAATGGATAGATGCTAGGCGATCTGAGATGGAATCCATATATACACCAAGAAAGTATGGACATTGGTTGTTTTATCTGAAGGGTTAAATCCCCATCAGGAGCAAGTATATCTTGAGAAGATTACTTGGTGTAGATGGAAAAGTTGAAACTTTCAAAGCTAAGACTTGTTGCAAAAGGTTTTCGTCATCGACCAGGTGTGGATAACGATGAAACCTTTTCTAGTACTTATGCTTAAGTCCATCCGGATCCTACTTGCCATTGCTACATACCATGACTACGATATCTGGAGGTTGGGTGTCAAGACTGCTTTGCTAAATATTGATTTAGAAGAGAGCGTCTATAAGTACAAAGCCAGAGGGCTTCGTAGACAGTAGGAGCAGCGGAAACGTGTGCAAGTTTCTTTATGAGTTAAAGCAGGCATCGCGGAGATGGAATGTCTGTTTTGATGTGGTAGTCAAAGAGTTTGACTTCATCAAAAAGGTAGATGGACCTTGTATATACAAAAAGGCAGTAGGGAGTATGGTGGTGATCTTCGTATTGTACATGGATGACATACTCTTAATAGGAAAGGATTTTCCTATGCTACGCTCGGTCAATCTCCTCTTATCATAAGGATTCTCCATATAGGATAAAGGTGATATCTCCTAAATCCTGGGTTTTGGATCGATGAGATAAATCTTAGTGGATGTTAGGATTCTCACTAGGTGTAGTCAGATGGTGTCAATCGAACCTGGGAAGAATCACTGGATAGCTTCCACAGTGGTAAGGTCGACTAAATGTCAGTCACAGGCATTGTCTTTACCCTCAGTGGAGGGACGGTATGTTAGAAGAGTTCCAAGCTAGATACCGTGACAAGTTAGATGATAAAGGCTGGAAACATTGCTACCAAGGTTGCTACCAAAGAGGCAGTCTGGATGTATATAAGTTCATGAGATGAACTTCGTTCCTACCATTGTGTGACAATAGAGTTGTGGCTTAGGCCTAGGAACCCCGTCCCATCTATGATCCAGACATATTCTGTAGGGTTCCTAGGCACTCTAATGAAGTCTCACAAGGCATCAACCATGCCAATTTCAAAAATTATGGGTGCCGAGAAACCCTAATACGGATCGTTGACTAGAAGTTTAGGCGAAAAGATAATCTAGTTAACTACTTAACTAAAAGTTAGATGCTACAACCTTTGTAGATCCGGTTCTCCACTTCCTTAGCTCCACGTGGATGACCTCTCGCTGTCCATCATGAATCCCGAACTCAATCGTCGGCTTCATCGGAGAAACGGGCGAGCTAGGTCGTCGGCTTCGTGTCAAAGACGATCTACGTCGAGGCATCACAAGTTCAAGCTCCGACTTCACAAAGTTGTGAAACTTATGAAGAAAACACCCAAAACAACTTGGCAAGAGGTAGAGGGTGAAGAAATAGGAGGTGGGTTCACTTTAGAATTGGATTTCTCTCACTAGAACTCAAGTTGCCATTGATGGCATCAAGGTTTTTATCTTCAAGAAGAAGGAGAAGATGAAGCTAGTTTTATGATAAGTGTTGTGCTTAATAGAAAAATAAATCAATACTTATCATATCTTAACCAAGGTTAAGTGTAGAGAAAAGACCATGGTAAATGAGAAGGGTTAGGGTTAAGCTAGAAGACAAAATGGTTTCTTTAGTCAAAGCTTCATGAAGCTTCAACAAGCTTCATGATAAAAAGAAACCATTATGTTTTCATTTATCCATTTAAATAAATAAAGAATGGATAAATAAACGAGAGAATAAATCAAAACCCTAATTATCTATTTAACCATGGTTTAATTCTTTACACTTAACCATGTGAGCAAGTATCATCAAACATGATACAAATATGTGCACAAAAGTATATCACATATACTTCTTGCACATCAAGTGAGAAAATCCATATAAAGTGAACCAATACTAGTTAATGTAAAGTAATATATCAAATATATAATTATACATTAAATCATTAAATCAACACTTGATTCAATGATCCGGTCATGTCGCACATGACCGACTAGTATTCAATGTATCGGCTTATCGAATCGATCTTCGATTCGATAACTAGGTTATATCACATACAACCAATCGAAACATTAATCGTGAGAATCAAATACGGTATCACATACACGCATTAATCTCGGTCCCGCACATATCTCATATGCGCTCCTATTTCGTTTCGCTTGAGCCAGGAAACCTCTGTGTAGGACTCTAAAGACTCGTCAATACGCCGGTAGCAGATGATGATCATATCAAGCACCCACAAGCCGCAAGAGGTCTGCTAAACGTAATGGCCACCCGGGTATTGAGCGATCAGAAGATCGACGAGCTAGCCCGCTCACACTCCTGCGAATCCGACCAGTAACACTTACCGTACAGTCCGGTCACTTCGTCTGATATGTCGCATATCAAGTCTAGGGGTGGTAAACATCAGACCCCAATAACCCGATAAGTCATGCCGATGTGAGGCTTGTAACGGGTCGAGAAACTACTGGTAACACTTACCAGCAAATATCTGATCAGCCCTGGCCAGGGACTTCCCTGTTACGGCCAATCGAGCACAGCGCAACATCAACCCCCAATACCGGGAGAGACGAAACCCCTCCTATCGCTCATTGCCTCCATGTGACTCGGGACTGTACCCAAAGACCACCGTTTTGCACGCCCTCATGGACGTGGTAAGGTGGAGATCAAAGCACAGTGGGAATCACACAAGACTCTATGACGATCTCGGGTCTACAGACTAACCTGTACAAGTGTCACCTGAGAACTGCCATCTGACGTGAGGTATAATACCATCTGGGAGTTCTCGGCGAGTCCGTCCAGTGTACCCAGTCTCCACAGAGCACCCGTATACCATCTCTGATGTCAAACACCAATGGATATGGGATCATCCATCGCCCATCACATGGGTCGAGAAGCGTATACGCTAGTCTACACTGGTATATCGATGCCCCGTCTCGATACACCCACGACTAGGGACCTTGAAGGATGTACTTATGGACTGCCATGTTCCCACTTGTATGATCTGCATCATAGTCCAGGTAGTCAAGTACACATCCTAAGGGCTTTACCAACATGTAACTATAAGATAGTATAAAGAGACTAGTGTACATGTTAAGATAAAGAGCAACCAGATAGCATACTATCATGTCGAGCAAGAAAGTCATCTCTATATATGTCCAAGCATCCAATATAATATACATCATCTGTACAATACTGGCCTCTAGGGCATACATACAACTAACAATCTCCCACTTGCACTAGGGCCAGTTGCTGTAGTATCGCATACCGAGCATCCCGAAGAGTCTCTCAAACTGTATTTGGGGAATGGCCTTCGTGAGTGGATCCGCCGTGTTGTTCTTCATGTCAACCCTCCTGACCTCGATCTCCCGGCGATCAACTATCTCCCGGATCAGGTGATACCGCCTCAGAATATGCCTGGATCGCTGATGGGACCTGGGTTCCTTGGCCAAAGCCACCGCTCCATTGTTATCGCAATACAAAGGTATTGGATGCTCAATGGATGGAACCACTCCAAGTTCAGTAATGAACTTCTTGATCCAGACAGCCTCTTTGGCAGCATCGTTGGCAGCGATGTATTCAGCCTCCATCGTCGAGTCTGCCACGGTTTCCTGCTTGGAACTCTTCCAGCTAACCGCCCCTTCGTAAAGGGTAAAGACAAAGCCCGACTGCGACTTAGAGTCGTCCTTATCACTCTGGAAGCTCGAATCGGTAAAGGACTCCACTTAGAGCTCTCCGTTACCATACACCAAGAACATATCTCTAGTCCTTCGTAAGTACTTGAGAATGCTCTTCACAGCTGTCCAGTGACTCTCTCCAGGATCAGCTTGATACCTGCTCACTACACTTAGTGAGTATGCTACATCGAGTCTGGTACATAGCATCGCATACATGATAGAGCCTACTGCCGAAGCATAGGGTATCCCTTGCATGGGAGCTCTCTCCAAATCAGTCTTGGGAGACATCTCTTTGGAGAGAGTGACTCCAGAGATCGTGGGCAAGTTCCCACGCTTGGACTCTTCCATACTAAACCTCTTTAGTATGGTGTCAATGTACCTGGATTGGGACAATCCCAAAATCCGTTTGGATCTATCTCTATAGATCCTAATTCCCAATATGCAGGAGGCATCACCAAGATCTTTCATTGAGAATCTTTGTGATAAGAAGAGCTTGACCGGTTGCAGCATAGGAATATCATTTCCTATCAAGAGTATGTCGTCCACGTACAATACGAGGAAGACAACCTTACTCTCTGCCACCTTCTTGTAGATACAAGGTTCATCTGGGTTTTTGACGAAATCAAACTCTTTGATAACGACGTCAAAGCAGATGTTCCAACTCCGCGATGCTTGTTTTAATCCATAAATGGATTTAAGCAGCTTGCTCACCTTCTCGCTGCTCCCACTGTCTACGAAGCCCTCTGGCTGAGTCATGTACACGCACTCTTCTAAATCACCGTTTAGAAAGGCGGTCTTAACATCCATTTGCCAGATTTCGTAATCATGATATGCAGCGATAGAAAGCATGATCCGGATGGATTTAAGCATAGCCACTGGAGAAAAGGTTTCGTCATAGTCCACACCTGGTCTTTGGCGAAAACCTTTTGCTACAAGTCTAGCTTTGAAAGTCTCCACTTTCCCATCTACACCAAGTTTCTTCTTGAAGATCCACTTGCTCCCAATGGGCTTTACCCCTTCAGGAGCAACATCCAAAGTCCATACTTTGTTGGTGTACATGGATTCCATCTCGGACCGCATAGCATCCAGCCATTTCACTGAGTCCCCACTCGTGATGGCCTGCTCGAAGCTAGTTGGGTCATCATCCTCCATGATGCAATCCTCGCTTCCACCGTCAATGAGAAAACCGTAGTATCTCTCTGGTGGACGAGAAACCCTACTAGATCGGCGGAGAGGCTGGGGTTCGTCGAGTTCTACTGAATCCTCTGGTTCCACTAAATCTTCTGTTGTGTTTTGTTCAGCTGTAACCTCATCCAGTTCTACCTCAGAGCCACTAATTTCTTTTGCAAGAAATTCCTTTTCTAAAAAGGTGGCATGTTGAGCAACAAACACTCTTTGTTCCTCACTGTGGTAGAAGATATACCCTCGCGAATGTTTGGGATATCTAACAAATTTACACAAAACAGATCTTGCCTCGAGTTTGTCCGGTTTTTGTCTTTTGACATAGGCCGGGCAACCCCATATCTTTATAAAATTAAGATATGGTCTCTTCCCTTCCCATATCTCATATGGTGTGGTAGGCACAGATTTGGTGGGAACCCTGTTCAGTAGGTATGCTGCTGTTTCCAGTGCATATCCCCAGAAGGAAACAGGTAACTCAGCTACACTCATCATAGAGCGCACCATATCTAATAGGGTGCGGCTTTTCCGCTCCGATACACCGTTGTGCTGTGGTGTATATGGAGGAGTTAGCTGAGAGAGAATCCCATTCTCTTTTAGGAAGTCCAGGAATTCAATGCTCAAGTATTCTCCTTCTCGATCAGATCGTAGGATTTTAATACTTTTTCCGGTTTGGTTCTCAACTTCTTGTTTATATTCTCTAAATTTCTCAAAAGCTTCTGATTTGTGTTTCATCAGGAACACATACCCGAACCTAGAGAGATCGTCAGTGAATGTAATGAAGTACGAAGAACCATCCCTGGCATGTGTAGACATGGGACCGCATACATCACTATGTATAAGTCCCAAGTGTTCGGTAACTCTCTCTCCGTGTCCCGTAAACGGAGTTTTGGTCATCTTGCCCTTGAGACATGACTGGCAAGTGTCATAAGATGAAAATTCAAAAGGATTTAAATATCCATCATTATGCAACTTAGCCAGTCATGTCGCATTGATGTGACCCAGTCTACAATGCCTCAAGAAGGATTCGTTCAGTTCTGAACTCTTCCTCTTGTGTGTGTTTGTTATGCTTAGAACTGTTGATTGGTTTAGAACATAAATGCCATTGCACAACGTGCCTGATCCAACCAACTTTTGGTTACGGAAAATGTTCATAACATTGTCCTGTAATACAAAATTATATCCCTCTTTACTCAACAAAGAAACCGATATAATGTTGCATATCAGGTTCGGCATGTAATAGCATTCGTTCAGAACCAATGTATTACCAGTTGGTAATACAAGGTGATATTCCCCGACAGTCTTAGCTTCAACAATTGCACCATTTCCAACTCTAATGTCTTTATCACCTTCTCCAAGTTCTCTACCTTTCCTAAGCCCATGTAACTGATTACATATATGGGATCCTGACCCGGTATCTAATACCCAGGACGTAGAGCAAATGGAGAAACAGTTCTCTGTAACGAACACACCCGAAGAAAATGCATCAACATGTACTTTCTTCAATCGGGTGGCATGGGAATCCTGGTATTCCCCTATTTCCTGTTCATTCCTATAACTCTTATAAGAAAGAACGGAACCAACGTTCCCCAGCACAGTATAACATGCTGGTTCGGTCAATACATCCATATTATTATCTTCATTAGGGCATGAAATGGTCGCTACCTGGAGAGAGAGAGAAGAAAACACTTTAGCGTATGCTCGTGCAAGATCAGATTGGTTATTATCTTATCTAATCAGGATGGCTCCCACTGCTTTTTATCAAATCTTCCTTCAAACCCTAAAAGGAAAGACTAGCCGGGATTAATTACACACTACAAGTTCGCCAATCTTTCAGCCAGGCCAGTGTCGGTACTTTGAGGGAGGTCCCCCGTGCTTTCGCACGAACCTAATTAATGTAAACCTCGTTTTCCCAGAGGCGTAACCCCGTTGACACCTTTCTAGACACCTACTTGATCAGCTAATTGCAATGTGTAAAACTCTCCCAGGAGTAACTCTTACTCGAAGTGGGTATCGGGATCCAACTATCTCATAGAAGGTATGCAATCTCATTGCAAATTTCAACACTTGAAATTCCCGATAATATTTTTCCCCAAGCATCCTATGACCTTGACGGAGGTCAACAAACCACAGGGTGCAAGTCAAGTTCAACCCGTCATTTCTTGATTGAATCAAACCCACCCGCACGACCCTTGACGGAGGTCAACAAGGTCGTACGACTACCCTAATCCAATCTGCATCATATGCATAAGCAGATAAATGCTAGTTAGCTACCGCACACTACGCCTTGACGGAGGTCAACAAACGTAGCACGAATACTAAGTAGGATTTATCTGAAATGATGGAGGGCTACGTCAGGTTTTTTCTGAAAACCTATTGCGTAATGAACTTGATATCGTTGTAGAATCAAATGAAGTTTTGAAATGGAGTGATTTTGAGGCTTTTCTAGTTTTGCTAAAGGGGTCACTCCCGGTGAAGGGATCGTCGGCCCTTTCCTCGTCGAATGAGGTGCGGGATATATCATATATATCACTGTGCAAAGCAAAATTCAAAAGCAATCAAAAGCAAACCGAGTGCGCAGCATCTGTCAGTTATTGCTAAAGGAGTCACTCCCGGTGAAGGGATCTCGGTCCTTTCCTCATCGAATAAGGTGCAGGGTATATCATATATACCGCTATGCAAAGCAAGAACTGTAGCTACCTGTTTTATTTTGAAATTCGATTCCACAACATCTTAGGTTTCTTATCTTTCATTAATCACATTAATGAAGTCCCATCATTTAAATACCTAAACATCACAGATAAATACGACGTACACTTATGCCATCCGCATTCGCCTCGATGTCCCCTCGTGCACCGTTAGGTTAGGTAACCAACGACAGAGCAGGGCAGGGCTAGTGCGGGTGTAAAACATGAGTAACGTCTATATAATATATCATATATACTATATACTATATCTATCACAGAACATCACATGATCGCATCACAGATATCGCAGCAGAAGAAACATATGAAACATTGGATATACTAGGACGTCCGTGTTTTCAATACGAGCCAGTATAAAACACGGATTCCACGGTCGTGATGAATAGCCAATCCCACACCCCTAGACCCCTACGAGAGCGGCAAGCAACCCTACCAATTCTAGGGTTAGGAGACCCGGACTCGACTCCTCGAGTTGGTCTCCCACTGGACCCCAGAACCCGGTTACTTGTGCTCCCCTCCTTGGGTCTATCCTAATGCGGAAAAGTAAACAATATACAAAAGGTGACAACTTCCGCAACCTGGAAGTGCCCCAAATAAAAGAATATTACATACAAGTTTTTACATGAATGAAAATGAAAAACACTCATCTCACATAAAAACCCCCGGCTATTCAAACACGACGATCCAATATAACATATCCAGCAACACATAACATCACATGTCATCAACGTAAGTAAGTATGCATACCCCAATTGTCGTTGACGTATAGCAATGAAACCGGCGATATGAACATACTACACTTACGGTCACAGAAAAGAAAGTGTAAAACTACAACAGTTGGAATCCGCAATCTTATTAGACATCACATGCCTAATCCAATGAATACCTTAGACATCACATGCCTAACAATTATAAATCCTGCATTTTAGTCTCATTATCGAAAACTCTTTTCAACATCAAATGAAACTAAACCATTAGATTTATATCATTCATTCAGTTATCTCATAACTGTTTGTGAATTCCAATTATTGTATCCCATTCCGGATAAATAGAATATATTAAACTTTCCGATCGAACATTCGAACACCCAAGTTTTCCCGAAACCGTCCAACACATGAAATAGGTTCAAAGACATTCGCTTCATTCCTCAGTACCAACGGTCCAGCCATAGAAGGGTCAAGCCAACGCCTCACATGTGGCACGCCGTACTGCCCCAAACCCGAAGATTCAAAGGGCAGTTCAAGACGGTCACATAATCGAGTTAAGGTTTGTTGTCTTCTAGAGGGACCATCGCGTTACTTGCACTACTTAGAATGTCCTTAAACCATGCAAAAATCCAACACTTGGATATTTTCCGGCAGGGGAAAAGTTGGGTATTTATATCCGGTCGAACTTTTTAACATACCAAAAATTATCCGGAAAAACATATAGACAAAGTTTAACAATCCGATCGAATCTACGATTCCCAATACAACCCCAGAAAATGCAACTCTTGAATAAATTTTAAAAATTCCCAGGAAAACCAGCACTGGAAAATACGAATTACTGTGCAGAATTCTGTGTTTAATGAGGCCGTACGGCCGCGGAACCGCCGCATGAGCCATGCTCATGTCGCGGAACCGCGGCGACTTGGTGGATTTGGGCTGTCGAATTTCACAGTAACTCTTAGAATCACCTGCTGATTTTTCTACATATTTTTAATTTGGAAAAATCCCAGATTTTAGAAAATGTACAGAGAGCATTTTGTGAGTTAGGGTTTCGGTTCGTTCGGACTTCAAACTCCGTCTAGACTTCTCCTAAGGCTCTAGCTAGGCTCAGATACCACTGTAGGGTTCCTAGGCACTCTAATAAAGTCTCACAAGGCATCAACCATGCCAATTTCAAAAATTATGGGTGCCGAGAAACCCTAATACGGATCGTTGACTAGAAGTTTAGGCGAAAAGATAATCTAGTTAACTACTTAACTAAAAGTTAGATGCTACAACCTTTGTAGATCCGGTTCTCCACTTCCTTAGCTCCACGTGGGTGTCCTCTCGCTGTCCATCATGAATCCCGAACTCAATCGTCGGCTTCATCGGAGAAACGAGCGAGCTAGGTCGTCGGCTTCGTGTCAAAGGCGATCTACGTCGAGGCATCACAAGTTCAAGCTCCGACTTCACAAAGTTGTGAAACTTGTGAAGAAAACACCCAAAACAACTTGGCAAGAGGTAGAGGGTGAAGAAATAGGAGGTGGGTTCACTTTAGAATTGGATTTCTCTCACTAGAACTCAAGTTGCCATTTATGGCATCAAGGTTTTTATCTTCAAGAAGAAGGAGAAGATGAAGCTAGTTTTATGATAAGTGTTGTGTTTAATAGAAAAATAAATCAATACTTATCATATCTTAACCAAGGTTAAGTGTAGAGAAATGACCATGGTAAATGAGAAGGGTTAGGGTTAAGCTAGAAGACAAAATGGTTTCTTTAGTCAAAGCTTCATGAAGCTTCAACAAGCTTCATGATAAAAAGAAAGCATTATGTTTTCATTTATCCATTTAAATAAATAAAGAATGGATAAATAAATGAGAGAATAAATCAAAACCCTAATTATCTACTTAACCATGGTTTAATTCTTTACACTTAACCATGTGAGCAAGTATCATCAAACATGATACAAATATGTGCACAAAAGTATATCACATATACTTCTTGCACATCAAGTGAGAAAATCCATATAAAGTGAACCAATACTAGTTAATGTAAAGTAATATATCAAATATATAATTATAAATTAAATCATTAAATCAACACTTGATTCAATGATCCAGTCATGTCGCACATGACCGACTAGTATTCAATGTATCGGCTTATCGAATCGATCTTCGATTCGATAACTAGGTTATATCACATACAACCAATCGAAACATTAATCGCGAGAATCAAATACGGTATCACATACACGCATTATTCTCGGTCCCGCACATATCTCATATGCGCTCCTATTTCGTTTCGCTTGAGCCAGGAAACCTCTGTGTAGGACTCTAAAGACTCGTCAATACGCCGGTAGCAGATGATGATCATATCAAGCACCCACAAGCCGCAAGCGGTCTGCTAAACGTAACGGCCACCCGGGTATTGAGCGATCAGAAGATCGACGAGCTAGCCCGCTCACACTCCTGCGAATCCGACCAGTAACACTTACCGTACAGTCCGGTCACTTCGTCTGATATGTCGCATATCAAGTCTAGGGGTGGTAAACGTCAGACCCCAATAACCCGATAAGTCGTGCCGATGTGAGGCTCGTAACGGGTCGAGAAACTACTGGTAACACTTACCAGCAAATCTCTGATCAGCCCTGGCCAGGGACTTCCCTGTTACGGCCAATCGAGCACAGCGCAACATCAACCCCCAATACCGGGAGAGACGAAACCCCTCCTATCGCTCATTGCCTCCATGTGACTCGGGACTGTACCCAAAGACCACCGTTTTGCACGCCCTCATGGACGTGGTAAGGTGGAGATCAAAGCACAGTGGGAATTACACAAGACTCTATGACGATCTCGGGTCTACAGACTAACCTGTACTAGTGTCACCTGAGAACTGCCATCTGACGTGAGGTATAATACCATCTGGGAGTTCTCGGCGAGTCCGTCTAGTGTACCCAGTCTCCACTGAGCACCCGTATACCATCTCTGATGTCAAACACCAATGGATATGGGATCATCCATCGCCCATCACATGGGTCGAGAAGCGTATACGCTAGTCTACACTGGTATATCGATGCCCCGTCTCGATACACCCACGACTAGGGACCTTGAAGGATGTACTTATGGACTACCATGTCCCCACTAGTATGATCTGCATCATAGTCCAGGTAGTCAAGTACACATCCTAAGGGCTTTACCAACATGTAACTATAAGACAGTATAAAGAGACTAGTGTACATGTTAAGATAAAGAGCAACCAGATAGCATACTATCATGTCGAGCAAGAAAGTCATCTCTATATATGTCCAAGCATCCAATATAATATACATCATCTATACAATACAGGCCTCTAGGGCATACATACAACTAACATATTCTTAGGCAGTATCACCTGATCATGGAGATGGTTGATCTCCAGGGAGATCAAGGATAGGAGAGTAGACATAGAGGATAACAGCGCGGATCCACTCACAAAGGCCTATTTCCCAGTAGAGGCTTTTATGGGATGGTTGAGTATGAGATATTTCAACCACTGCTGATTGTTGGGTATGGGATATTACAACAGATGGCCCTAGTGCAAGTGGGAGATTGTTAGTTATGTGTATGCCCTAGAGGCCATTACTGTACATACGATGTATATTGTAGTGGATGCTTGGACATATATATGGAGGACCTTCTTACTCGACATGATAGTATGCTATCTGGTTGCTCTTTATCTTAACATGTACGCTGATTGTCTCTATGTTACATGTTGATAAAGCCCTTAGGATGAGTACTTGACTACCAGGATTATGATGCAAATCATACTAGTGGGGATAGTGTAGTCGCTAAGTACATCCTTCAAATGTTCCTAGTTGTGGGTGTATTGAGACAGGGCATCGATATAGCAGAGTAGACTAGCGTATAACTTCTTGACCCATGTAGATGGGCGATGGGTGATCCCATATCCATTGGTGTTTGACATCAGAGACAGTATACGGGTGCTCAGTGGAGACTAGGTACACTGAATGGACTCACTGAGAACTCCCAGATGGTATTATACCTAACGTCAGATGGCAGTTCTCTGGTGACACTGGTACAGGTTAGTCTGTAGACCCGAGATCGTCATAGAGTCTTGTGCGATTCCCACTGTGCTTTGATTTCCACCTTACCACGTTCAAGAGAATGTGCAAAATGGTGGCTTTTAGGTATAGTCCCGAGTCACATGGAGGCAATGAGCGATAAGAGGGGTTTCGTCTCTCCTGGTATTGGGAGTTGATGTTGCGCTGTGCTCGATTGGCTATAATAGGAAGTCCTTGGCCAAGGCTGCTTCAGAGATATACTGGTAAGTGTTATCAGTAATTTCTCGACCTGTTATGAGCCTCATATCGACACGACTTATCGAGTTACTGGGGTCTGACGTTTACCACCCCTAGATGAGATATGCGACATATCAGACGAAGAGACCGGACTGTACGGTAGTGTTACTGATTAGATTCGCAGGAGTACGAGAAAGCTTGCTTGTTGATCTTCTGATCGCTCAATACCCGGGTGGCTGTTACGTTTAGCAGACCGTTTGCGGCTTGTGGGTGTTTGATATGATAATCACCTACTGCCGGCGTATTGACGAGTGTTTAGAGCCCTACACAGGGGTTTCCTGGCTCAAGCGAAACGGAGTAGGAGCACATATGTGATATGCGCATGACCGAGATTGATACGATATAAGATACCGTATTCTATTCTCGCGATATGAGATATCGGTCGGTTATATATGATATAGCCGGGCTATCGGATCAACTGTTGATTCGATAAGTTGATTCATATGATATTAGTCGGTTATAGGTGATATAGCCGGATTATTAAATCAAGAGTTGATTTGATAATCTAATGTATAATTATATATTTGATATATTACTTTACATTAACTAGTATTAGCTCACTTATGATTTCTTTTCTCACTTTGGATACATTGATATATATGTGATATATGTTAAATGTATCAAGCTAGGTTACAAATACAACTAGGGTTAATAAAAGTTAAACCATGCTAGGGTTAAGATTAGGGTTTAAATTTTATCATTAAGTAATTCAAATATTATGGATAATTGTCATGGTTGATATTTGTTGAAAGCTTGTAGAAGCTTGTAAGCATCTTTGACTTTGTCCATTTTCTTTGTCTAGCTTAAGATATTTTTTGACCTAACTTTTAACCCTAGCTCATGGTTAACTCTCTACAAGGGTTAAGCATGACATGCTTAACCCTTGGTTGCATTTCTAACCTCAACAATAATTCATTTGATGTGTTAATTCTTCTTCTTCTTCTTCTTCCTCAAAGCTTTCTAGCTTCAATGGAGGTATGAGAAAAAGTGTGAGAAAATCAAATCTAAAGTGAGCCCACTTCCTACTCTATCATCCTCTAATACTTGCCATTTATTATAGGGTGTTTTCTTCACTATTTCCATGATTAGTGAAGAGATAGCTTGGGTTAGTGTCTCCTCGAAATAGATCATCTTCGGCCTCGAAGACATCGAAGCAAGCATGTTCGTTTCTTCATGGGAGCCACTCTAGAGTCCGGAGTTCACGATCGCTGCGAAGGGACTACTACAAGGTGCTATTGAAGTGAAGGACCGGTCTACAAAGGTTGTATTCCTTGCTCACTTAGCATGTAAAGTGTTTACATATGTTATTCCGTCGATTTCTAGTATACGATTCATGGTTAGGGTTAGTTAGAACGGCAAATTTTTGAATCTAGAATAGACAATTGTAAGTCTACGGTAGCGCCCCGGCCGTCTAACAGACGCCAAATGCGGAACAAAAACTTTTAACTGGCGCTATCGTACACTATAACCCGGATCTGCCATTATTGCTAAACTAACAAACTACAAAGAGGGTAGAAAGGTTATACCGAACGATCCGAGTCCTTCGTTCTTTAACCATCATCCCACGCTCCGTTGCGGCTGATCCGATCTCGTCGATCTCTGATCTGCTCGTCCAGGTGGCACCACGTCAACGGATCTTTAAACGGGCTCCCGCCTCTGACCCGAGGCAACTCGGTCATCAAGTTTGCTAAAAGAGATGACCAAGATTGATGTAGAGAATGAGTATAACACTTTGTCTCACTTCGTCCAAAGCCATGGACGAACGGTTAATGAAGTTGCCATTTGAATCGGGTGATGGAATAAAAGGGGCTATGAAATTTCCATACACCAAAAACTATCATCTTTTTTAAACAACAACCCTAATCCTCTCTCAAGAAGGGGCCGGCCATATATAAGTGAGGAGGGAGGTAAGTGTAGGAACAAGAGAGTAACCATAAGGAAATAATATCAAGAAGAAATATCCTAAGCATTACAAAACCCCATAAATGCAAAATCCACCTTGCATAAAACATTAAATGCATAAAGCCACCTCACTTATCCTAGTCATCAACCATTAAAGCAAAATGGATACTCACCCTCATGACTCACCAAATGACTCACCCACATGAAGAAAAGATAAATCAGCATTTAACCGAATGTTAAAGACGGGTGATAGAAATCTGGAAACTGGCAACTTCCAAAAGCGATCCCGAAACGAATCTCAGGATAACCCCGTAACAGTATAAACATACCTGCATTTGTATTATGACCGAATACAAATGCAACTGAGACAAAGATATTATATCTACACAGTATAATACATGGATCCGGCTTAAACCAAAGCCCACCAGTATTATCTTCCCGAAATATGACACGTGCGTAAACGCACGTGCATTTTCCGAACCCTGCCATAAAACCATACGGCCTCTACAACGTTTCGCCCGAACTTGGAAAACTATCTGTGGGGGACTCTAATGACTCGTCAGTACCCTGGAAGTGGGTTTAAGCTCAAGCCGTCAGCGGCACTAGCTGTGCGTAACGGCTGCCCATGTACTGACCTCATGGGAGGCCGATGAGAGAACTCATCCGGAAACCCTACTGAGCCTAACAGTGACAATGTATATACAGTCCGGTCCATTCGTCTATGAGTATTGCATATCGGCCTAGGGGGCTGGTAACGTCAGACCCCCAATAGCAGTATAAGTCGTGTCGGAGTGTAGCCCAAAAACACCCTGAGATACTACTGGATTACCTACCAGTAAATCTCCTGCCACGGCCGTGGGCTTTGTGTAATGGCTCTCCTATACACAGCGCGATCTCACCCCCAATACTGGGAGAGACGAATCCCCTGCCGATCCGCTCACTTGCCTCCATGTGGCTCGGGATTGTACCTAAAAAATACCTGTTTGCACGACTCCTTTGAGCCGTGGTAGGGTAGAAATCAAAGCACAGTGGGAACTCATACGAGACAAATGACGACCTCAGGTCGATGAACTAACCTGTACACATGTCACTAGGGAACTGCTATCTGACGATAGGTATAATACCAATTAGCAGGTTCCCGGCGAGTCCTGTCCGGTGTATTCATAACCCAATGAGCACCTGTATACATCTTAGGTGATCCAACTGACACCAGTGGCTTGTGAGACCGGCCACCGTCCCTCATCGGGGTCTCGACTGTATACACTAGTCTACTCCGGAGTATCGATGCCCTGTCTCGAAACTCCCACGACCAGGGACCACAATTAAGGATATGCTTATAGACTACCCAACTCTCACGTATATGATCACCATCATACAGTTGGTAGTGAAGCAAGATCCTAAGGGCTTTATCAAAGTGTAACAGTGATCTGTCACCTGAACCTGTACACGACTGATAAAGGTAAATCGGATAGCATACTATCATCTCGAGTAAGGCTGTCCTACCGGTATAGGTCCTCCGCAATCATTGCAATCACATGTCTGTGATCCAATTATTGACTTTGAGGGCAATATATCCAACAATCTCCCACTTGCACTTAAGGCTAATTATTCCGATGTCGCATACTCACAGCCCGTGTGAAACCGAACATCCAACTCCTCTACTAATCAGTTTCACAAAGCCCGTTTGTAAAACTATAGTGTTCGAGAAATAGCCTCAGTGAGTGGATCCACCCAGATGTTTCTTTCTATATCTCTCTTAATCTAAAGTTCGCGGAGAAAATCATCTCCCGAATTGAGTAATACCCGTCTTAGAATATGTCTGGATATCTGATAAGACCTTGTTCATAAATGAACTCCAAATCCAAACTTCTCAGACAGTATCAATCACTGAACCTAATCAGTATCCTGCACCATGCCTCCCACAGTATCCTCTTGGACCACGTGTCCATAATATTGTCCCTCGTCAGAGGGAAAACTATAACTCTGATAATCACTCTGTCATCTATGTCACCTTTGAAGCCTGGAATGATAACCGTCTCCCGAAGGAGGCTGCCGTCATCAAATCCGTAGAACATGCACTTATGTTCTAAAACTGCTTCCTTATGTTTCTCCAGGATTGGGTTAATACAAACTTATTGCATCTAGTGCAAAAACAACATCTGGTGTGGTACTTGACATCTCATGATTGACTCAATTGCCTAAGCAAGTGATCTGCCAATCATGCACATCCCTCTCCCCTTTAGTCTGTAAGACACCTTTAGAGAGGGTGACTCCATCACCTGCAGGTACACCACCATGCCAGGAGTCAACTATTCTAAAAACTATCAGAATACTGTCAAAGTACCCACATTGGGAAACTAGCCAAATCTAGATCTAAAACCATAGATCGAGAAACCAGAATTTCAGATATTATATCCATATCCTGTCTGGAGAAACAACTGTGTGACGACCACAGTACAACCGATCGTAGTATAGGAATTTTACTTCCTACTCTGTGTATGTCATCCAAATACCATGACATCACACCCTACTACCTTCTTAACAGATCCATCCCCTATTATGATGAAGTCGAACCCATGACTGTCACATCAAAATTAGATGATCTATCTCCGCTATATCTGCTCGAGTCTATAGACATAAGCTACTTGCCCACTATGCTTCCGCTGCTCCCACTAACCATAACAACCCTCTGGCAGAATAATATACGCGTACACTTTTAAAGCTAGTTTAGAACGACGCTATACTTAACCTCCTGCCGGGTCTCATAGTCTGGAACAACAGTAGTGTCAAGTCGGGGTAAACAGGAACCTCCCTATCACCGTCCTTGAGGCTACCGAAGTACCTCTCGGGTGTCTGAGGTTACCCACCATATCTGCGGAGTGCTAATGGAATGTCAAACCTGATTGAATCTTTAGGTCCTATTAAATTTTCCGTAATCATTTGCGGTTTTGGAATCACTTCCAGTTCTACCATACTCCCAATACTGTTTTCTGAAAAAATCCATTTTACTAAAACTGTGGAGAGTCAAGAACAATATCACTATTGATCTTCCAGATGGTAGAAAGTCAACCCTCGTCATAGCCTGGGCCAACCCATAAACTGCCATTACAGAAACGTGTCCTGAGTTATCCAGAGTCTGGTTTTAAGCATAAACCGGACAACTCCCCATACCTTAACATCGTTAAGGTATGAACCATTCTATATCCAATATAGAAACTTTGGCACTGATTTAATTGGAACCAGATTCAAATCATGCAGCTTTCTCAAGTGCATATCAAATTTATGGAGAGAGGCTAATCAGCATTACTCAACTTAGGAATGCATCCAATTATGAGTAACCCGAAAGAGAAACAAGTTTCTCAAAACCATTACTATCAACTGAATACCAATCACAAGAATCTACATCTTCGATCTCTTTGAAGAATCTTGATACTTGCGACATCTGGTTCTCTACTTTATTCTCATACCCACAACTTCTCAAAACTTAGACCTTGTATTTCTACGAAACACTTGTCTAAAAACTAGAGAAGTCATAAGTAAACAGAACATAGTACGAGGACTTACCCCTTTGTCCTGATGGACACTGGAAAACATACAATACTCTGTATAAATCCGCTGAGTTATAACTCAAAACCTGTACGTCGTAGGTTGAAAACTGTACCCAGGCGATTTCCTCAAATATCACCAATTACAACGAATTCCGATATAATGAGGATAAACACCTAATTCCCAATAACTTACTCCCACTCATCATTTGTAAAACCATACAGATATGAGAATGAAACCTGGTAAATACATACCCTGGTGTAAGTATCTAATCGGAAAACCAGTTTTCCTTTAACAATGCACTGAAACATGAAAATGTTTCGTAGGGGTATTCTGGTATTCCTAGTAATGCCTCTTTCATAATCCAATTCATGACTATAACCGTATATTTCTTTGCCATCTCTCCAAATCCCTTTATTTGTCTTTAGTCATTACCTTCTGTACACCACCGTTAGGCTAAATGGTTTTCTTCCTTCCCTACTGTTCGGCACTAGCCTATGGTTCGGAAGAAGACTATCCAGTAAGCATAATAGGTGTACCCTCCTAAACCAAGGAGTACTCGCAACTTGAAAGAAGGTGATGATAAAAGACAACTGAATAATACCTTATTCTATTTCTCCCGAACTGGGGAAAAAAGCAAAGGTGAAATAGGAGTGGCGATGAAGTATGCGGTTTGGTCATGAATGATAACAGTCGCAATTTACTTTGCCCACTTTCTAATCCCTTTATTTTGTCTTTAGTTATTACTTTCTGCACACCCTACTTAGGCTAATTGGTTTTCTTCATTCCCTACCTTTTGGCACCTACCTATGGTTTGGAATAAGACTATCCAATAATCTTAATAGGTGTACTCTCCTAAACTAAGGAGTACTTGCAACCTGAGAGAAGGTGATAATAAAAGACAACTGAATAAACCAATTCCTTTTTCTCCTGAACCTTGATCCATCCTCGAAGAAGTCCCTTCGAGTTCGTATATAACCATACGATGGATCTATCCAATGAAAGGGATACTCGTAGTGATACGGGGTGTTATGAGAAATAAAAAGAGTAAAAGAAGGAGCGGCAATGACTTATGCAACTCAGACAATCCAAAAGCCAGTATTTTAAGAAGGTTCGGTCAACTTGATTACTGAGTCATAGTCTAGGGTCGGTCAATGGTTGCTGCCAGAGAGAGAGAGAGAAAAGAAACACTCTGCGTGCACTTTAACCTAGATCAGAATGGTTATCACTTTATCTAATCAGGAAACCTCCCACTGTACAGTCAAATTCTCCTCCAAACCTAAAAGAAGAATCAATCGGGATCACCCGAAGAGTAAACCAACTCATCAGTGGGAATCGGGATCCAACTCTCATCGCATGATAACGTGACGGAATCCACTCACATTACTCACACTCCAGAAAGTATGTGCATACTTAGCAAGTTTCAGTTTCTTTAGAAACTCCCGATATGATTTTTGCCCCATGCTCTTATGACCTTGGCTTTGGTCAAAATGTCATAAGTCACATGCCAAGTTCTACCCGTCACTATCTTATCAATTTGAACCCACCCGCACATGCCCCTGACTTTGGCCAATCGGCAGAACGACTGTCCCAAACCAACTCATCTATCTATGCAACAAATGAATACCCAGCAGCTACCAAACACTATGCCTTAACTTTGGCTAAAATGCATAGCTTGAATACTACCGAATACCCAAAAGAAATGACGGAGGGCTACGGCTGGTTTTTGACGAAAAACCTTTAACGTAACGAACTTGATATCGCTGAAGGAACCTGATAGCTTTTTATAAAAAATATAGTGGCGAAAACCTTTGCTAAAGAGGTCATTCCCGGTGAAGGGATCTCGGCTCTTTCCTCGTGGAATGAGGTGCAGGATATTCTAACTGAATACCGCGATGCAAAGCAACTTGTAATCGACTATAGTGAAGTTATTACCCTGACGCAAACTTCTGCCCAAGGGGTCCTTCCCGGTGAAGGGATATCGGCCCTTGCCTCGTCGAATGAGGTGCAGGATATTCCAACCGAATACCGCTATGCAAAACAAAAGAAAACGTCTTTGTAATAACCTTTTTAAAATTGTTCCAACAACTGCCAAATAGGTTTGTTTTCCTTTGCATTGATCAAAATCAACACAGTCCCATCAATTAATCACACCAGAAAAGAACGAAAATAAAATGTACGTATATGCCATCCGCATTCGTCACTGGGTCCCGTCATCACCCATTAGGTTACTTAACTAACGACAGAGCAGGGACTGAACTAGCACGGGTGCAACACATATACAACATGTACTAGTATATATACCAATATACAATAATCGCTCCAGGCGTGATAATATGCAACATTACAGAAAAGTAATAAGCATCACAGAACAATACAGATAATCTGGGATCCCCGAGTTTCACAGAGCCGCTGCTGAAACCCGACGTTCCCCTGGTCGTGTGGATAGCCTGTGCAATGAAACCTAGACCCCTACGGGTGCGGCAAGTTACCCTCCAAAACCTGAAGCGAGCCAGCCCCCTACAGCAAAGTGAATGGACCACCCTGCACTTCACGGAATCCGGTAGTGTAGGGTTCCTAGGCACTCTCAAGAGGTATCACAAGGCATCAACCATGCCAATTTCAAATTTTACGGGTGCCGAGAAACCCTAATACGGATCGTTAACTAGAAATTTAGGCGAAAAACTAAACTAGTTAACAACTTAACTAAAGGAGAGAGGCTACAACCTTTGTAGATCCGGTTCTCCACTTCCTTAGCTCCACGTAGGCGTCCTCTCGCTGTCCATTTCGAATCCTAGACTCAATCGTCGGCTTCATCGGAAAAACGAGCGGGCAAGGTCGTCGGCTTCATGCCGAAGATGATCTACGTCGAGGTTTCACAAGTTCAAGCTCCGACTGCACCAAGTTGTGAAACTTGTGAAGAAAACACCCAAAACCACTTGGCAAGAGGTAGAGGATGAAGAAATAGGAGGTGGGTTCACTTTAGAATTGGATTTCTCTCACTTTTGCTCAAGTTGCCATTGATGGCATCATGTTTTCATTCTTGAAGATGAAGAAGAAGATGAAGCTAGAATTATGATAAGTATTGAGTTAAAATGAATAATAAATGAATACTTATCATAAACTAACTAGGGTAGAGTGTAGAGAATAGACCATGGTTACTTGGATGGGTTAGGGTTAAGCATGAAGACAAGAATGGTTAAGAAGTCAAAGCTTCATGAAGCTTCAACTAAAAACAAACATAGCCACCATTCTTATCTAAATCTTTTCCAAATAAATAAACAAATAAATAAATGAAAAAGCAAAACCCTAATCATCTCTTAACCATGGTTTAATTCTTTACACTTAACCAAATGATCAAGTATCATCAAACATGATACAAATATGTGCACAAAAGTATATCACATATACTTCTTGCACATCAAGTGAGAAAATCCATTTAAAGTGAACCAATACTAGTTAATGCAAAGTAATATATCAAATATATAATTATACATTAAATCATTAAATCAACACTTGATTTAACGATCCGGTCATATCGCATATAACCGACTAGTATCCTATGTATCGGCTTATCGAATCAATCCTTGATTCGATATCTAGGTTATATCGCATATAACCAATCGATACATTCATCGCGAGAATGAAATACGGTATCACATACACGCATTATTCTCACTCCCGCACATATCTCATATGCGCTCCTATTTCGTTTCGCTTGAGCCAGGAAACCTCTGTGTAGGACTCTAAAGACTCGTCAATACGCCGGTAGCAGATGATGATCATATCAAGCACCCACAAGCCGCAAGCGGTCTGCTAAACGTAACGGCCACCCGGGTATTGAGCGATCAGAAGATCGACGAGCAAGCCCGCTCACACTCCTGTGAATCCAACCAGTAACACTTACCGTACAGTCCGGTCTGTTCGTCCGATATGTCGCATATCAAGTCTAGGGGTGGTAAACGTCAGACCCCAATAACCGATAAGTCGTGCCGATGTGAGGCTCATAACGGGTCGAGAAACTACTGGTAACACTTACCAGCAAATCTCTGATCAGCCCTGGCCAGGGACTTCCCTGTTATGGCCAATCGAGCACAGCGCAACATCAACCCCCAATACCGGGAGAGACGAAACCCCTCCTATCGCTCATTGCCTCCATGTGACTCGGGACTATGCCCAAAGACCACCGTTTTGCACGCCCTCATGGACGTGGTAAGGTGGAGATCAAAGCACAGTGGGAATCACACAAGACTCTATGACGATCTCGGGTCTACAGACTAAGCTGCATAAGTGTCACCTGAGAACTGCCATCTGACGTGAGGTATAATACCATCTGGGAGTTCTCGACGAGTCCGTCCAGTGTACCCAGTCTCCACTGAGCACCCGTATACCATCTCTGATGTCAAACACCAATGGATATGGGATCATCCATCGCCCATCTCATGGGTCGAGAAGCGTATACGCTAGTCTACACTGGTATATCGATGCCCTGTCTCGATACACCCACGACTAGGGACGTTGAAGGATGTACTTATGGACTACCATGTCCCCACTAGTATGATCTGCATCATAGTCCAGGTAGTCAAGTACACATCCTAAGGGCTTTATCAACATGTAACTATAAGACAGTTTAAAGAGACAAGTGTACATGTTAAGATAAAGAGTAACCAGATAGCATACTATCATATCGAGCAAGAAAGTCATCTCTATATATGTCCAAGCATCCAATATAATATACATCATCTGTACAATACTGGCCTCTAGGGCACACATACAACTAACAATCTCCCACTTGCACTAGGGCCAGCTGCTGTAGTATCGCATACCGAGCATCCCGAAGAGTCTCTCAAACTGTATCTGGGGAATGGCCTTCGTGAGTGGATCCGCCGTGTTGTTCTTCGTGTCAACCCTCCTGACCTCGATCTCCCGGCGATCAACTATCTCCCGGATCAGGTGATACCGCCACAGAATATGCCTGGATCGCTGATGGGACCTGGGTTCCTTGGCCAAAGCCACCGCTCCATTGTTATCGCAATACAAAGGTATTGGATGCTCAATGGATGGAACCACTCCAAGTTCAGTAATGAACTTCTTGATCCAGACAGCCTCTTTGGCAGCATCGTTGGCAGCGATGTATTCAGCCTCCATCGTCGAGTCTGCCACGGGTTCCTGTTAGGAACTCTTCCAGCTAACCGCCCCTCCGCAATGGGTAAAGACAAATCCCGACTGCGACTTAGAGTCGTCCTTTTCACTCTGGAAGCTTGAATCGGTAAAGGACTCCACTTGGAGTTCTCCGTTACCATACACCAAGAGCATCTCTTTAGTCCTTCGTAAGTACTTGAGAATGCTCTTCACAGCTGTCCAGTGACTATCTCCAGGATCAGCTTGATACCTGCTCACTACACTTAGTGAGTATGCAACATCGGGTCTGGTACATAGCATCGCATACATGATAGAGCCTACAGCCGAAGCATAGGGTATCCCTCGCATGCGAGCTCTCTCCAAATCAGTCTTGAGAGACATCTCTTTGGAGAGAGTGACTCCAGAGATCGTGGGCAAGTTCCCACGTTTGGATTCTTCCATACTAAACCTCTTTAGTATGGTGTCAATGTACCTGGATTGGGACAATCCCAAAATCCGTTTGGATCTATCTCTATAGATCCTAATTCCCAATATGCAGGAGACATCACCAAGATCTTTCATTGAGAATCTTTGTGATAAGAAAAGCTTAACCGATTGCAGCATAGGAATATCATTTCCTATCAAGAGTATGTCGTCCACGTACAATACGAGGAAGACAACCTTACTCTCTGCCACCTTCTTGTAAATACAAGGTTCATCTGGGTTTTTGACGAAATCAAACTCTTTGATAACGACGTCAAAGCAGATGTTCCAACAACGCGATGCTTGCTTTAATCCATAAATGGATTTAAGCAGCTTGCACACCTTCCCGCTGCTCCCACTGTCTACGAAGCCCTCTGGCTGAGTCATGTACACGCTCTCTTCTAAATCACCATTTAGAAAGGCAGTCTTAACATCTATTTGCCAGATTTCGTAATCATGATATGCAGCGATGGCAAGCATGATCCGGATGGATTTAAGCATAGCCACTGGAGAAAAGGTTTCGTCATAGTCCACACCTGGTCTTTGACGAAAACCTTTTGCAACAAGTCTAGCTTTGAAAGTCTCCACTTTCCCATCTACACCAAGTTTCTTCTTGAAGATCCACTTGCTCCCAATGGGCTTTACCCCTTCAGGAGCAACTTCCAAAGTCCATACTTTGTTGGTGTACATGGATTCCATCTCGGACCGCATAGCATCCAGCCATTTCACTGAGTCCCTACTCGTGATGGCCTGCTCGAAGTTAGTTGGGTCATCATCCTCCATGATGCAATCCTCGCTCCCTCCATCCATGAGAAAACCGTAGTATCTCTCAGGCTGGCGAGGAACCCTACTAGATCATCGGAGAGGCTGGGGTTCGTCGGGTACTACTGAATCCTCTGGTTCCACTAAATCTTCTGATGTGTTTTGTTCAGCTGGAACCTCTTCCAGTTCTACCTCAGAGCCACTAATCTCTTTTGCAAGAAATTCCTTTTCTAAAAAGGTGGCATGTTGAGCAACAAATACTCTTTGTTCCTCACTGTGGTAGAAGATATACCCCCGCCAATGTTTGGGATATCCAACAAATTTACACAATACAGACCTTACCTCGAGTTTGTCCGGTTTTTGTCTTTTGACATAGGCCGGGCAACCCCATATCTTTATAAAATTAAGATATGGTCTCTTCCCTTCCCATATCTCATATGGTGTGGTAGGCACAGATTTGGTGGGAACCCTATTCAGTAGGTATGCTGCTGTTTCCAGTGCATATCCCCAGAAGGAAACAGGTAACTCAGCTACACTCATCATAGAGCGCACCATATCTAATAGGGTGCGGTTCCTCCATTCAGATACACCGTTGTGCTGTGGTGTATATGGAGGAGTTAGCTGAGAGAGAATCCCATTCTCTTTTAGGAAGTCCAGGAATTCAATGCTCAAGTATTCACCTCCTCGATCAGATCGTAGGATTTTAATACTTTTTCAGGTTTGGTTCTCAACTTCTTGTTTATATTCTCTAAATTTCTCAAAAGCTTCTGATTTGTGTTTCATCAAGAACACATACCCGAATCTAGAGAGATCGTCAGTGAATGTAATGAAGTATGAAGAACCATCCCTGGCATGTATAGACATGGGATCGCATACATCACTATGTATCAGTCCCAAGAGTTCGGTAACTCTTTCTCCGTGTCCCGTAAACGGAGTTTTGGTCATCTTGCCTTTGAGACATGACTGGCAAGTGTCATAAGATGAAAATTCAAACGGATTTAAATATCCATCTTTATGCAACTTAGCTAGTCGTGTCGCATTGATGTGACCCAGTCTACAATGCCACAAGAAGGATTCGTTCAGTTCTGAACTCTTCCTCTTGTGTGTGTTTGTTATGCTCAAAACTGTTGATTGGTTTAGAACATAAATGCCATTGCACAACGTGCCTGATCCAACCAACTTTTGGTTACGGAAAATGTTCATAACATTATCCTGTAATACAAAATTATATCCCTCTTTGCTTAACAAAGAAACCGATATAATGTTGCATATCAGGTTCGGCATGTAATAGCATTCGTTCAGAACCAATGTATTACCAGTTGGTAATACAAGGTGATATTCCCCGACAGTCTTAGCTGCAACAATTGCACCATTTCCAACTCTAATGTCTTTATCACCTTCTCCAAGTTCTCTACCTTTCCTAAGCCCATGTAACTGATTACATATATGGGATCCTGACCCGGTATCTAATACCCAGGACGTAGGGCAAATGGAGAAACAGTTCTCTGTAACGAACTCACCCGAAGAAAATGCATCATCATGTACTTTCTTCAATCGGGTGGCATGGGAATCCTGGTATTCCCCTATATCCTGTTCATTCCTATAACTCTTATAAGAAGGAACGGAACCAACGTTCCCCAGCACAGTATAACATGCGGGTTCGGTCAATACATCCATATTATTATCTTGATTAAGGCATGAAATAGTCGCTACCTGGAGAGAGAGAGAAGAAAACACTTTAGCGTATGCTCGTGCAAGATCAGATTGGTTATTATCTTATCTAATCAGGATGGCTCCCACTGGTTTTTATCAAATCTTCCTTCAAACCCAAAAAGGAAAGACTAGCCGGGATTAATTACACCCTACAACTTCGTCGATCTTTCAGCCAGGCCAGTGTCGGTACTTTGAGGGAGGTTCCCCATGCTTTCGCACGGACCTAATTAATGTAAACCTCGTTTTCCCAGAGGCGTAACCCCGTTGACACCTTTCTAGACACCTACTTGATCGGCTAATTGTAGTGTGCAAAACTCTCCCAGGAGTAACTCTTACTCGCAGTGGGTATCGGGATCCAACTATCTCATAGAAGGTATGCAATCTCATTGCAAATTTCAACACTTGAAATTCCCGATAATATTTTGCCCCAAGTATCCTATGACCTTGACGGAGGTCAACAAACCACAGGGTGCAAGTCAAGTTCAACCTGTCATTTCTTGATTGAATCAAACCCACCCGCACGACCCTTGACTGAGGTCAACAAGGTCGTACGACTACCCTAATCCAATCTGCATCATATGCATAAGCAGATAAATACTAGTTAGCTACCGCACACTACGCCTTGACGGATGTCAACAAAAGTAGCACGAATACTAAGTAGGATTTATCTGAAATGACGGAGGGCTACGTCAGTTTTTTCTGAAAACCTATTGCGTAATGAACTTGATATCGTTGTAGAATCAAATGAAGTTTTGAAATGGAGTGATTTTGAGGCTTTTCTAGTTTTGCTAAAGGGGTCACTCCCGGTGAAGGGATCGTCGGCCCTTTCCTCGTCGAATGAGGTGCGGGATATATCACTGTGCAAAGCACAAACTATAGAAGCAATCAAAAGTCAAACCGAGTGTGTAGCATCTGCCAGTTATTGCTAAAGGAGTCACTCCCGGTGAAGGGATCTCGGTCCTTTCCTCATCGAATAAGGTGCAGGGTATATCATATATACTGCTATGCAAAGCAAGAACTGTAGCTGCCTGTTTTGTTTAAAATTTGATTCTACAACATCTTAGGTTTCTTTTCTTTCATTAATCACATTAATGAAGTCCCATCATTTAAATACCTAAACATTACAGATAGATATGTCGTACACTTATGCCATCCGCATTCGCCTCGATGTCCCCTCGTGCACCGTTAGGTTAGGTAACTAACGACAGAGCAGGGCAGGGCTAGTGCGGGTGCAAAACATAAGTAAAGTCTATATAATATATCATATATACTATATAAAGTATCTATCACAGAACATCACATGATCACATCACAGATATCGCAGCAGAAGAAACATATGAAATATTGGACATACTAGGACGTCCGTGTTTTCAATACGAGCCAATATAAAACATGGATTCCACGGTCGTGATGAATAGCCAATCCCACACCCCTAGACCCGTACGAGAGCGGCAAGCAACCCTACCAATTCTAGGGTTAGGAGACCCGGACTCGACTCCTCGAGATGGTCTCCCACTGGACCCTAGAACCCGGTTACTTGTGCTCCCCTCATTGGGTCTATCCTAGTGCAGAAAAGTAAATAATATACAAAGGGTGACAACTTCCGCAACCTGGAAGTGCCCCAATAAAAGAATATTACATACAAGTTTTTACATGAATGAAAATGAAAAACACTCATCTCACATAAAAACCCCCGGCTATTCAAACACGACGATCCAATATAACATATCCAGCAACACATAACATCACATGTCATCAACGTAAGTAAATATGTGCATCCCAATTGTCCTTGACATATAGCAACGAAACCGGCGATATCACATATTACACTTACGGTCACAGAAAAGAAAGTGTAAAACTACAACCGTTGGAATCCGCAACCTCTTTAGACATCACATGCCTAATCAAATGAAGCACTTAGACATCTCATGCCTAATAGTTATAAACCCCGCATTTTAGTCTCATTATCGAAAACTCTTTTCAATATCAAGTGAGACTAAACTACTAGATTTATAACGTTCATTCAGTTATCTCATAACTGCTTGTGAATTCCAATTATTGTATCCCATTCCGGATAAATAGAAAATATTAAAATTTCCGATCGAACATTCGAACACCCAAGTTTTCCCGAAACCGTCCAAACATGAAATAGGTTCAAAGACATTCACTTCATGCCTCAGTACCAACGGTCCAGCCGTAGAAGGGTCAAGCCAACGCCTCACATGTGGCACGCCGTACTGCCCCAAACTCGAAGGTTCAAAGGGCAGTTCAAGACGGTCACATAATCGAGTTAAGGTTTGTTGTCTTCTAGAGGGACCATCGCGTTACTTGCACTACTCAGAACGTCCTTAAACCACACAAAAATCCAACACTTTGATATTTTCCGGCAGGGGAAAAGTTGGGTATTTATATCCGGTCGGACTTTTTAACATATTCAAAAAATTATCCGGAAAGCATTAAGACAAAGTTCGATAATCCGATCGAAATACCGAGTCCCCAATACAACCCAGAATACTCAACTCTTGAATAAATATTAAAAATTCCCAGAGAACTCAGCACTGAGTAAAAGAAGTTACTGAGCAAAATTAGGTGGGTGACGTCATCATACTGCCGCGGAACCGCCGCGGAACCGCCAGGCTTCTGCCGCGGTTTCGCCGCACTTTGGAGGAATTGGGTGATCGTGTTTCACAGTAATTCTTAGAAAGTCCTGCTGAATTTTCTGCATATTTTTAATTTGGAAAAAACCCAGTTTTTAAAAAATGTACAGAGAGCAACTTTGATATTAGGGTTTCGGTTCGATCGGAGTTCAAACTCCGTCTAGACTTTGCCTAAGGCTCTAGCTAGGCTCTGATACCACTGTAGGGTTCCTAGGCACTCTCAAGAGGTCTCACAAGGCATCAACTATGCCAATTTCAAATTTTACGGGTGCCGAGAAACCCTAATACGGATCGTTAACTAGAAATTTAGGCGAAAAACTAAACTAGTTAACAACTTAACTAAAGGAGAGAGGCTACAACCTTTGTAGATCCGGTTCTCCACTTCCTTGGCTCCACGTAGGCGTCTTCTTGCTGTCCATCTCGAATCCTAGACTCAATCGTCGGCTTCATCGGAAAAACGAGCGGGCAAGGTCGTCGGCTTCGTGCCGAAGATGATCTACGTCGAGGTTTCACAAGTTCAAGCTCCGACTGCACCAAGTTGTGAAACTTGTGAAGAAAACACCCAAAACCACTTGGCAAGAGGTAGATGATGAAGAAATAGGAGGTGGGTTCACTTTAGAATTGGATTTCTCTCACTTTTGCTCAAGTTGCCATTGATGGCATCAAGTTTTCATTCTTGAAGATGAAGAAGAAGATGAAGCTAGAATTATGATAAGTATTAAGTTAAAATGAATAATAAATGTATACTTATCATAAACTAACTAGGGTAGAGTGTATAGAATAGACCATGGTTACTTGGATGGGTTAGGGTTAAGCATGAAGACAAGAATGGTTAAGAAGTCAAAGCTTCATGAAGCTTCAACTAGAAACAAACATAGCCACCATTCTTATCTAAATCTTTTCCAAATAAATAAACAAATAAATAAATGAAAAAGCAAAACCCTAATCATCTCTTAACCATGGTTTAATTCTTTACACTTAACCAAATGATCAAGTATCATCAAACATGATACAAATATGTGCACAAAAGTATATCACATATACTTCTTGCACATCAAGTGAGAAAATCCATTTAAAGTGAACCAATACTAGTTAATGCAAAGTAATATATCAAATATATAATTATACATTAAATCATTAAATCAACACTTGATTTAACGATCCGGTCATATCGCATATAACCGACTAGTATCCTATGTATCGGCTTATCGAATCAATCCTTGATTCGATATCTAGGTTATATCGCATATAACCAATCGATACATTCATCGCGAGAATGAAATATGGTATCACATACACGCATTATTCTCGCTCCCGCATATATCTTATATGCGCTCCTATTTCGTTTCGCTTGAGCCAGGAAACCTCTGTGTAGGACTCTAAAGACTCGTCAATACGCCGGTAGCAGATGATGATCATATCAAGCACCCACAAGCCGCAAGCGGTCTGCTAAACGTAACGGCCACCCGGGTATTGAGCGATCAGAAGATCGACGAGCAAGCCCGCTCACACTCCTGTGAATCCAACCAGTAACACTTACCGTACAGTCCGGTTTGTTCGTCTGATATGTCGCATATCAAGTCTAGGGGTGGTAAACGTCAGACCCCAATAACCGATAAGTCGTGCCGATGTGAGGCTCATAACGGGTCGAGAAACTACTGGTAACACTTACCAGCAAATCTCTGATCAGCCCTGGCCAGGGACTTCCCTGTTATGGCCAATCGAGCACAGCGCAACATCAACCCCCAATACCGGGAGAGACGAAACCCCTCCTATCGCTCATTTCCTCCATGTGACTCGGGACTGTGCCCAAAGACCACCGTTTTGCACGCCCTCATGGACGTGGTAAGATGGAGATCAAAGCACAGTGGGAATCACACAAGACTCTATGACGATCTCGGGTCTACAGACTAACCTGCACAAGTGTCACCTGAGAACTGCCATCTGACGTGAGGTATAATACCATCTGGGAGTTCTCGGCGAGTCCGTCCAGTGTACCCAGTCTCCACTGAGCACCCGTATACCATCTCTGATGTCAAACACCAATTGATATGGGATCATCCATCGCCCATCTCATGGGTCGAGAAGCGTATACGCTAGTCTACACTGGTATATCGATGCCCTATCTCGATACACCCACGACTAGGGACCTTGAAAGATGTACTTATGGACTACCATGTCCCCACTAGTATGATCTGCATCATAGTCCAGGTAGTCAAGTACACATCCTAAGGGCTTTATCAACATGTAACTATAAGACAGTTTAAAGAGACAAGTGTACATGTTAAGATAAAGAGTAACCAGATAGCATACTATCATATCGAGCAAGAAAGTCATCTCTATATATGTCCAAGCATCCAATATAATATACATCATCTGTACAATACTGGCCTCTAGGGCATACATACAACTAACAGGTAGCTCGAGCACCCCTCCTTGGGTCAACCTGTACCCCCTACGAGTGTGGCGAATAGTCTGCCAATTCCAGAGTGAGGACCCTCTGCCTCTCAAAGTCATGAGATGCGGACCTGTTGCCCTCCAGAACCCGACTATCCGTTCACTCCGTCGCGGGGTAAAACCTAGTACAGAAATGAAAATATGTACAACGGGTACATCGACCTCAGCCCGGTCGTGCACCAAAAGAGTATTATACAAACAGGCAGTGACGGCAGTCCACATGTTGGACGCTCGCCCCACAATATCAAATGTACAAATAAATTCATACTGCACTACCATTACACACTGCTATCCACCACGACAAATCCGCAATATCACAGCACAACACAGAACATCACGTTCGCAAATCCGTCTAAAAGGACTATAGCAATTAGACGCAATTTACCGCTCAAATGACATTCCCGGTCGGAGATATAATGTAAGTACTGCATACTAACAAGTTTAAAATTTCGATCGACAAAACTTCCCAAAGTGGGCCCCACGTACATCTGCAGTACCGTAACAAAATATGGGCCCAAAAGAAATATTCCAGAAACCACAATTTTACATGAAGACCCTACTGTAGAAAAATGATTTATTGTTGTTCTAAAACGGCGGCGGAACCGCGGCCAAACTAGGGTTTGCGCGGCGGTTCCACGGCGCTTTGGAAGCTTCAGTCTTCCAAATTTCACCAGAATGCTTAAAAAAGCCTGCACGATTATCTGAGATGCTCAAAATGATTTTTAGGCCAAATTTAAAATTCGACAGAAACTTTACACAGAAAATTGTAGTTTTCGAAATTTCGTCCGATCGATATTTTAAACGCGTTAGCACAAGTTAGTAAAGCTTAATGGCGAGGCTCTGATACCACTGTAAGTCTACGGTAGCGCCCCGGCCGTCTAACAGACGCCAAATGCGGAACAAAAACTTTTAACTGGCGCTATCGTATACTATAACCCGGATCTGCCATTATTGCTAAACTAACAAACTATAAAGAGGGTAGAAAGGTTATACCGAACGATCCGAGTCCTTCGTTCTTTAACCATCATCCCACGCTCCGTTGCGGCTGCTCCGATCTCATCGATCTCCGATCTGCTCGTCCAGGTGGCACCACGTCAACAGATCTTTAAACGGGCTCCCACCTCTGATCCGAAGCAACTCGGTCATCAAGTTTGCTAAAAGAGATGACCAAGATTGATATAGAGAATGAGTACAACACTTTTTCTCACTTCGTCCAAAGCCATGGACGAACGGTTAATGAAGTTGCCATTTGAATCGGGTGATGGAATAAAAGGAGCTATGAAATTTCCATACACCAAAAACTATCATCTTTTTTAAACAACAACTATAATCCTCTCCCAAGAAGGGGCCGGCCATAAATAAGTGAGGAGGGAGGTGAGTGTAGAAACAAGAGAGTAACCATAAGGAAATAATATCAAGAAGAAATATCTTAAGCATTACAAAACCCCATAAATGCAAAATCCACCTTGCATAAAACATTAAATGCATAAAGCCACCTCACTTATCCTAGTCATCAACCATTAAAGCAAAATGGTGACTCACCCTGATGACTCACCAAATGACTCGCCCACATGAAGAAAATATAAATACGCATTTTACCGAATGTTAAAGACGGGTGATAGAAAACTGGAAACTGGAAACTGGCAACTTCCAAAGGCGATCCCGAAACGAATCTCAGGATAACCCCGTAATAGTATAAACATACCCATATTTGTATTACGACCGAATACAAATGCAACTGAGATAAAGATATTATATCTACACAGTATAATACATGGATCCTGCTTAAACCAAAGTCCACCAGTATTATCTGCCCGAAGTATAACACGTGCGTAAACGCACGTGCATTTTCCGAACCCTGCCATAAAACCATACGGCCTCTACAACGTTTCGCCCGAACTTGGGAAACTATCTGTGAGGGACTCTAATGACTCATCAGTACCCTGGCAGTGGGTTTAACCACAAGCCGTCAGCGGCACTAGCTGTGCGTAACGGCTGCCCATGTACTAATCTCAAGGGAGGCCGATGAGCGAACTCATCCGGAAACCCTACTGAGCCTAACAGTGACAATGTATATACAGTCCAGTCCATTCATCTATGAGTATCGCATATCGGCCTAGGGGGCTGGTAACGTCAGACCCCCAATAGCAGTATAAGTCGTGTCGGAGTGTAGCCCAAAAACACCCTGAGGTACTACTGGAGTACCTACCAGTAAATCTCCTGCCATGGCCGTAGGCTTTGTGTGATGGCTCTCCTAGGCACAGCGCGATCTCACCCCCAATACCTGGAGAGACGAATCCCCTGCCGATCCGCTCACTTGCCTCCATGTGGCTCGGGACTGTACCCAAAAAATACCTGTTTGCACGACTCCTTTGAGCCGTGGTAGGGTAGAAATCAAAGCACAGTGGGAACTCACACGAGACAAATGACGACCTCAGGTCGATGAAGTAACATGTACACATGTCACCAGGGAACTGCTATCTGACGATAGGTATAATACCAACTAGCAGGTTCCCAGCGAGTCCTTTCCGGTGTACTCATAACCCAATGAGCACCTGTATACATCTTAGGTGATCCGACTGACACCAGTGGCTTTTGAGACCGGCCACCGCCCCTCATCGGGGTCTCAACTGTATACACTAGTTTACTACGGAGTATCGATGCCCTGTCTCGAAACTCCCACGACTAGGGACCATAATTAAGGATATGCTTATAGACTATCCAACTCTCACGTATATGATCGCCATCATACAGTTGGTAGTGAAGCAAGATCCTAAGGGCTCTATCGAAGTGTAATAGTGATCAGTCACCTGAACCTGTACACGACTGATAAAGGTAAACCATATAGCATACTATCATCTCGAGTACGACTGTCCTACCGGTATAGGTCCTCCGCAATCATTGCAATGACGTGTCTGCGATCCAATAATTGACTTTGAGGGCACTATATCCAACAACGATGCCTCCCGAAACCTTGCTGCCGTGCTAGGCAACCTTGCAGGAGATATTATGCAGGTGCTCGTCAGGTTACGAGTACACTGGACAGGACTCGTAGGGAACTGTTGGTTCGTTCTATACCTATCGTCAGGTAGCAGTTCCCAGGTGACATGAGTACAGCTTAGTCCATTGACTTGATACTGCTACTTAGCCTCAAGTGTGTTCCTACCGTTCTTAGATTGCTACCCTATCACGACTCTATTGAGTGGTGCAAACAGGTAGTAGTTGGGTGCAGTCCCGAAGCACTTGGAGGAAGTGGTAGTTAGATAGGATTCGTCTCTCCCGGTATTGGGAGTTGGTATCGTGCTGTGTTTAGAGAGCCATTACACAATGTCCCTGGCCAGGGCAAGTGAGACTTACTGGTAGGTATTCCAGTAGTTTCTTAGGGTGTTCTGGGCTACACTCCGACAGGACTTATACCGTTATTAGGGGAATGACGTTTATCGCCCCTTAGGCCCGATATGCGATACTCTTAGACGAACAAACCGGACGGTACGGAGATTGTCACATTCAGGCTCAGTAGGAGTTTAGATGGGTTTTCCTCATCGGCCTTCATATCGACATCTACCTGGGAACCGTTATGTAGAGCTAGTACTGCTTGCGGCCTGTGGTTAAACCCTCTGCTAGCATAGTGTTAAGTCTTTAGAGTCCCACACAGAAGGTTGTTCACCTTTGGGCGAAACAAGGTAGAGGTCGTATGGTTTTACGACAGGGTTCGTTCACATACGCGCATTTGTGCATGTTTGGTGTTCGGACAGCTGATACTGGTGGGCTTTGGTTTAAGCCTGTTCCTAGTATTTGATTATGGATTGGTTTAGTCTTGTTGTATTCATGTTTCTTAGAACACGGATGCGGGTATGTATATAAAGTTGATTGAGGCAGAGAAGGTGACACTTCATTAGGGTTTTGACCATTGGCTTGATTAAAACCATAATGAGATAGAGGAAATTGTTTACTAATTTTATTAGAGTTAGTTATGTCATGGTTAATTGGTTTGACCATTTGACTAGTCGACCATTGTTGACTTAGATATTTTTGTTGAGCATGAGATATTTTACTTAGCATTAATTATGACATGATAATGGTCAAATCAAACGAACCATCACAATTATCCTAATTAAAATTATTATTCTTTTCCTCATATGAGAGCTCTCTTCATTTTTTGACATAGATTTCTCTTTCATAGCTCTCTCCTCTCCTTCTTCCTCTCTCCAAGCCCAATGTCTCATGAGTTGAGAAACAAGGGTTGTTGAAACATAACCACCAAAATCCTTCTCTACTCACTCTTGGGTTCTTAGTTTAGCACACCAAGCACCCTAGTAACTTCATTATAGAGGTTGGAGCTCAAGGTAGAGACATTCGGGTGGATCGTCTTTGACGTGGGGAAGCCGGTGAGGAGGAACCATCCACAACCACTCCAAGGAGAAGCACAACAAGGAGAAGAAGGACTTCTAGCTTAAGGTATAATCATCTAACCTAGTAGTTAACACTCCTAGTTAGTTTGTTAGTTAATGTTTAGCAAAGATCCTTATGGCTTGTCTATGTTACCTTGCTATGAAAAAATCGATTTTTACCTATCCCGCCTCCCCGTAAACTACCGGGGTGGGTAACATAGACTTACAGTGGTATCAGAGCCTAGCTAAATCATAACTAACATGTTAGCAAAGCCTTTAGAACTTCGATCACGGAAAAATCCCGAAAACACGAACAAAACTTGCATTTTCTGTCGATTTTTAAAACTAGTCTAAAAACTATTTCAGAGACCTGAAAAATACGTGCGGGCTTTTTAAAGATCACTGAAGAAATTTGGGCGCCTAACTCGGTTAGACAACTGCGGACCCGCGGCCGAACTATGCGTTCTGCTGCGGATCCACAGCCGAGTCGACTCCGAGTCGGTCCAAATTTTTTCTGGTGCTCTTTGTGGTTGTTTTGTGTTTTCTGGAATATTTTGTTTATGCTCAGGAATTTTTGTGTACAGTGTTGTACTTGGAGTCGATTCAAATGTGGTTATTGATCGAAATTCTATAAACATTGGCTAATTGGATTATATCTGTGATGTGTTATATGTGCTGAACGTCTGCTAATCTCTATACGTCTATTAGTGGGGGTTGCATATATCTGTGATCTGTGATATTGGTTTGTGTATATGAACTTGTTGGATTGTCGTGGATGAATAGCCGGGGTTGTGAGATGAGTGTTTTTTTCTTTCATTTGATGTAAATTGTAAATTGATGTAATATTATTTTATGGTCGCACATCTGGGTTGAGGTTGTAGCCACTATTGTATATTATTTCTTTTACTATTTTCTGCTCCCACGATAGACCCAAGGTGGGGTGCACAAACTACCGGGTACTTTGAAGTGCCGAGTGGCCTGCTCACTTTGTTGAGGGATGTTGCTTCACTTCGGGTATTTAGCGGGTAGTTTGCCGCACCCGTAGGGGTCTATGGTGGGGTTTAGCTATTCATCACGACCGTGTAATCCGTCTTTCGTTGCAGACTCAAACGAAACGCGGATTCCAAGCATATCCAATGTGTTCATCTGTGATCTGGAATGACTATCATTGCATATGACGAATGTATATATCTATATATGATATCTAGTAGACGTTGCTTATGTTTTACATCCGCGCTAGTCCAGCCCCCGCTCTGTTATTAGTTAAGTAACCTAACGGATGATGACAGGGCCCCGTGGCGAATGCGGATGGCATAAGCGTACGTTATATTTTTCGTTGTTTTCTGCAATGGAAGGATTTAATTGATAGGACTGCATTATATTAATGCTAAGCAAACAAACAAAAGTTGAATCGTTGGAACAATTTCAAAACCACTCGGTTTCTCCAAAACAGCAAAACTTTTAAATGCGGAGCTTAAACCACTCGTTTTAAAACCTATCAGGTTCCTTCGATTTTATCAAGTTCACTACGTTCACGATTTCTCCAAAACCATTCGTAGCCCTCCGTCATTTCAGTTAAATGTTCAGTAGTATTCAAGCTATGTATTTTGACCTTCGCCAAGACATAGTGATTGGCAGCTGCTGAATATTTATCTGTAGCATAGATAGATGCGTTGGTTTGGGACAATCGCACTGCCATTTTGGCTCTCGTCAAGGGTATGTACGGGTGGGTTCAAATTAATAATGACAGGTAGAACTTGACATGTGACTTATGATATGTTGGCCTTCGTCAAGGTCATAAGAGCATGGGGCAAAAATCCACATCGGGAGTTTCTAAAAACACTGAAACTTGCTAGTGTTGCATACCATTTGGAGTGTGATAATTTTGGTAGGATTCCTTCTACTTTATCACATGATGATATTTGGATCCCGATCTTACTGTGAGTATATGCTACTCCTCGGGAGTTTTTTTCACTTAACGATCAATACTATAAACCAAGTAGGTTTCTCGAAAGGTGTTAGCGGGGCTACGCCCCAAGGAAAAGAAGTTATTTAATTAAGGAACTTCGAGAATGCGTCGTAAAACCTCCCTTGAAGTACCGACACTGGCCTGACCGAACGGTTAAGCAAGTATTGTACGGTTAGATTAATCCTGACTAAATTCTTCTTTTATGGTTAGAGAAAGGATTCGAGAAACAGTGTGAGCCATCCTGTTTAGATAAACTAAAACCACTCTAAACATGCAAGAGCATCATGCTAAAGTGTTTCTTCTCTCTCTCCTAATTGCAGCGACCAAACATGATGGGCCTTAAGTTATTATTAGATAAAAACATATTGACAGGGCCAAACTATAGAGATTGGTTCAGGAATGTCAAGATGACAATCACTTATGACAAATTGGGGTATCTGCTTACTACTAAAGCCCCCGTCGTCCCAGGTCCAGAATCCATTGTCGCGGATAAGGAAATCCATAAGACCTGGGAGATTGATAGCGCGAAAGCCAAGTGCCTCGTGCTGGCCTCCATGGACAATGAACACCAGAGGCGGCACGAGAATATGGATTTTGAATCCATATTCCTCCATACCAAGGAATTATATGGAGAGCAATCTCGTATAGTAAGATACGAGACCTCGAAGAAGCTATTTCAGACGAGGTTGGCAGTCGGGTCATCTATAAGGGACCACGTTAGAGAACGAGCTGTATACAGACTTAATTCTCCAGCCCCTTCCTTCCATCTACGCCCAGTTTATCTTGAATTTTAATATTTAAGGTAAAGAAGTTGAACTTCCAGAACTCCTCAACATTTTGAGGAGTGCAGAGGGCACCTTGCAAAAGGTTAGGGAAACACCCGCTCTGTTTGTTGGTGGTGCTTCCTCTTCTAGGTCCAAGGCAAAAGCAAAAGGAAAGAAGAAGAAGGCCCCTACCAAACCGAGAGGCGGTGTTAATAAGATGGAAGCCAAAGGAAAAGAAAAAGTGGCAGGGCCGATAGTCGGGAAGGAAGAATGCTTCTACTGTTACAAGAAGGGCCATTGGAAGAAAGATTACAAGGCATGGAAGGCCAAGAACCAGGACTCGAGGCAAGTTATGGCTTCGTCTTCAGGTGTGTTTGTAATTGAAAACTGTTTGTCAATCAACTCTACTTCCTGGGTATTGGATACCGGATTGGGATCTCATATATGCAATTTTTTGCAGGCACTGAGAAGCCGTAGAGTTCTGAAGACTGGTGATATGACCCTCAGGGTTGCTAATGGAGCGAGCGTGGATGCTGTGTCCATGGGGGAATATCACCTTGGTTTGACGAGTGGACATATTTTGGTTTTGCGCAACTGTTTTTGTGTACCTGGTTTGACTTGTAATATCATTTCAGTATCTTTGTTATCAAAAGAAGGTTATGATTTTACATTTGTAAGCGATGTCGTAAACATCCACCTTAATCATGGTCTGATTGGGTCAGGTACTCTAAACAACGGTATATACGTATTAAACTAACTACAAATTTTCAATATCAAGAACACACTTAAAAGAAAACCTCCGGAATTAAATCAGGCTTTCTTATGGTATTGTAGACTGGGTCGCATCAATGAAACACGATTGACGAAGTTACATAAAGAAGGATATTTGGATCCATTCGAATATCACTCTTATGCAACTTGTCAATCTAGTCTCATGGGAAAGATGACAAAGACTCCGTTCAATGGACACGGAGTGAGAGTAAGCGAGCTCTTAGGACTCATACACAGTGATGTATGTGGTCAAATATCTACACATGCACGAAGTGGTTATTCTTACTTCATTACTTTTACGGATGATTTTTCAAGGTATGGACATGTCTTCTTAATGAAGCATAAATCTGAAGCCTTTGAAAAATTCCGGGAATACAAGAATGAAGTAGAAAAACAAACAGGTAAAAGTATCAATACAATGAGATCTGATCGAGGTGGTGAATACTTGAGTGCCGAGTTCCTGGATTACCAAAAAGAGAATGGAATTCTCTCTTAGCTTACTCCTCCATACACACTACAACACAACGGTGTATCGGAGAGACGGAACCGAACCTTATTGGATATGGTACGTTCCATGATGAGTAACACTGAGTTACCGCGATCATTCTAGGGCTATGCACTAGAATCAGCTGCATATCTTTTGAACAAAGTTCCTAGCAAGACTGTGGAGTGGGAAGAAACCCTATCTTCTTTATCTAAAGATATGGGGATGTTCAGCTTTTGTCAAAAAGCAGCATGCGGACAAACTCGAGGCATGATCAGTACTGTGTAAGTTTGTGAGATACCCAAAGAACTCTAGGGGGTATCTTTTCTATCACGCAGAGGAACAAAAGGTTTTTGTTTCTCATCATACCCACTTTCTGGAACATCAGTTTTTAGAAAAAGAAACAAGTAGGAGCGTAATAGAACTGGAAGAAACTCCAGAACCACAAGCTATTATTGAAAGCTTGGTGGAACCAGAAGTTTCAAAAGAATAGGACATTCCCGCACCTCTCCACAGGAGTAGTAGGCTGTCTCATCTGCCTGAGAGATACTATGGTTTTCTCGTAGATGGGGATAGGGAGAATTGCATCATTGATAATGATGAGCCGACTAACTTCCAGCAAGCCATTCAGAGCACTGACTCAGTAAAATGGATGGATGCAATGCGGACCGAGATGGAGTCCATGCACACCAACAAAGTATGGACTTTGGACATTGCTCCAGAAGGGGTAAAACCCGTAGGCTGCAAATGGATCTTCAAAAAGAAGATTGGTGTAGATCGACAGGTTGAAACCTATAAAGCTAGACTTGTTGCAAAGGGTTTTCGTCAAAGACCTGACTTGGACTATGACGAAACCTTTTCTCCAGTGGCTATGCTCAAATCCATTCGGATCCTTCTTGCCACTGCTGCCTTCCATGATTATGAGATTTGACAGATGGACGTAAAGACCGCTTTTCTAAATGAACATTTAGAGGAGTGCGTCTATATGGACCAGCCTGAGGGTTTCATTCAGAGTGGGAGCAGCGGAAAAATGTGCAAGTTGCTTAAGTCCATTTATGGATTAAAGCAGGCATCGCGGAGTTGGAACATCTGTTTTGATGAGACGGTCAAAGAATTTGACTTTATCAAAAATCCAGATGAGCCATGCATTTATAGTAAGATTTTAGCACGAACTGTTGTATTACTCGTCTTGTATGTGGATGACATTCTCTTGCAGGAAATGACATTCTTATGCTACAATCTGTCAAAGGATTCTTGTCACACAGGTTCTCCATGAATGATCTGGGTGATGCCTCTTACATTCTGGGGATCCGGATCTATCGTGATAGATCTAAAAGGATGTTGGGACTTTCGCAGTCCAGGTACATCGACACCATACTGAAAAGGTTCAGTATGGAAGATTCAAAGCACGGTAATTTACTGGCTTGTCACGGAATCACCCTCTCCAAAGAAATGTCTCCCAAGACTGATTTGGAAAGGGATCACATGTCTATTATACCCTACGCTTCTGCGGTAGGCTCTATAATGTATGCAATATTGTGTACCAGACCAGATGTTGCTTACGTACTTAGCGTGGTATGCCGGTATCTGTCAAACCCTAGGGAGAAGCACTGGACAGTAGTAAAGAACATTCTCAAGTACCTGAGAAGGACTAAAGATATGTTCTTAGTTTACGGCGGAAAAGACCTCCAGATCGAGGCCTTTGCTGACTCCAGCTTCCAGAGTGACAAGGATGACTCCAAGTTCATGTCGGGTTATGACTTTACCCTAAATGGAGGGACGGTCTGTTGGAAGAGTTCCAAACATGACACCATTGCCGACTCGACGATGGAAGTGGAGTATTTCGCAGCTTCTGATGCCGCAAAAGAAGCAGTCTGGATGAGGAAGTTCTTAACAGAACTTCAGGTGGTTCCGTCCATTGTTGATCCAATATCTTTGTATTGTGACAACAACTGGGCTATAGCTGTAGCAAAGGAACCCAGGTCCCATCAAAAGTCCAGACACATCTTGAGGCGGTATCACCTGATCAGGGAGATCGTGGATCGCCGGGAGATCGAGGTTTGGAGGGTTGCTACAGAGGACAACACTGCAGATCCATTCACAAAGCCCATCCCTCATACGCAGGTCGAGAGGCTATTCGAGATGATAGGTCTGCGATATACCAGCACATGGCCTTAGTGCAAGTGGAAGATTGTTGGTGTAATATGCCCTAGAGGCCATTATTGTATAGTACTAGTATGTATATTATATTTTGGAAGCTTGGGATATATACACGGATTTATGACAGTCTTGCTCAATATGGTAGTATGCTACTTGGTTTGTATCTATCTTAATATGTGTATGTGTTTCTTTTAATATATCGCTAGTACATATTGATAGAGCTTTTAGGATCTTTATTTGACTACCAGCGTTGTGATGGCAATCACACTAGTGGGGGCTGGGTAGTCTATAAGCACATCCTTATACATGTCCCTAGTCATAGGATTATCGAGACAGGGTATTGATACTCCAGAGTAGACTAGTATATACGCTTCTCATCCCAGGAGGGGAGATGGTCTGTCCCACAGCCATCAGTACGTCGTACTGGAGATAGTATGTAGGTGCTCGTCAGGTTACGAGTACACTGGATAGGACTCATAGGGAACTGTTGGTTGGTACTATACCTATCGTCAGGTAGCAGTTCCCAGGAGACATGAGTACAGCTTAGTCCGTTGACTTGACACTGCTACTTCGCCTAAAGTGTGTTCCTACTGTTCTTAGATTGCTACCCTACCACGGCTCTATTGAGTCGTGCAAACAGGTAGTAGTTGGGTGCAGTCCCGAAGCACTTGGTGGCAATGGCGGTTAGATAGGATTCGCCTCTCCCGGTATTGGGGGTTGATATCGCGATGTGTTTGGAGAGCCATTACACAAAGTCCCTGGCCAGGGAAAGTGGGACTTACTGGTAGGTATTCCAGTAGTTTCTCAGGGTGTTCTGGGCTACACTCCGACACGACTTATACCGCAATTAGGGGACTGACGTTTACCGCCCCCTAAGCCCGATATGCGATACTCTTAGATGAACAGACCGGACTGTACAGAGATTGTCACATTCAGGCTCAGAAGGAGTTCGGATGGGTTTTCCTCATCGGCCTTCTTATCGACATCTACCTGGGGACCATTACGTACAGCTAGTACCGCTTGCGGCCTATGGTTAAACCCACTACCAGCATAGTGTCGACTCTTTAGAGTCCCACACAGAGGGTTTTTCACCTTTGGGCGAAATGAGGTAGTGGTCGTATGGTTTTACGATAGGGTTCATTCACATACGCGCACTTGTGCGTGTTTGGTGTTCGGGTAGCTGATACTGGTTGGCTTTGGTTTAAGCCGGATCCTAGTATTTGATTTTGGATTGGTTTAGTCTCGTTGTATTCGTGTTTCTCGGAATACGGATGCGGGTATGTATATACAGTTGATATAGGCAGAGAAGGGGACACCTCATTAGGGTTTTGACCATTGACTTGATTAAAACCATAATGAGATGGAGGAAATTGTTAACTAATTTTATTAGAGTTAATTGTGTCATGGTTAATTAGTTTGACCATTTGACTAATTGACCATTGTTGACTTAGATATTTTTGTTGAGCATGAGATATTTTGCTTAGCATTAATTGTGACATGATAATGGTCAAATCAAATGAATCATCACAATTATCCTAATTAAAATTATTATTCTTTTTCCTCATATGAGAGCTCTCTTCATTTTTTGACATAGATTTCTCTCTTATAGCTCTCTCCTCTCCTTCTTCCTCTCTCAAAGCCCAAATGTCTCATGAGTTGAGAAACATGGGTTGTTGAGACATAACCACCAAAATCCTTCTCTACTCACTCTAGGGTTCTTAGTTTAGCACACCAAGCACCCTAGTAACTTCATTATAGAGGTTGGAGCTCCATGTAGAGACCTTCGGGTGGATCGCCTTTGACATGGAGAAGCCGGTGAGGAGGAACCATCCACAACCACTCCAAGGAGAAGAACAACAAGGAGAAGAAGGACTTGTAGCTTAAGGTATAATCATCTAACCTAGTAGTTAACACTCCTAGTTAGTTTGTTAGTTAATGTTTAGCAAAGATCTTTATAGCTTGTCTATGTTACCTTGCTATGAAAAATTCGATCTTTACCTATTCCGCCTCCCCGTAAACTACCAGGGTGGGTAACATAGACTTACAGTGATTATATCAGATACCCACAAACCGTCAGCGGTACTAGCTGCATGTAACGGCTCCCAGGTATTGTACGAACAGAAGAACAACAAGTGAACCTGTCAAAACTCCCGTAAAGCCATTTGTAACACTTACCGTACAGTCCGGTCTCTTGGTCTGATATGTTGCATATCAAGTCTAGGGATGGAATCGTCGAGCCCTAATAACTTAATAATTCATGCCGATATGGATTATGACCGGTTGAGAAACTACTGATAACACTTATCAGTAAATCTCATCAGCGCTGGCCAGGGACTTCGAGTCAAAGCCAATCGCGCATAGCACAATATCAACTCCCAATACCGGGAGAGACAAAACCCCTCCTATCGCTCATTATCTCCATGTATCTCGGGACTGTACCCAAAAGCCACCTGTTTGCATGACTCAGTAGAGCCGTGGTAGGGTGGAAATCAAAGCACAGAGGGAGAATACACAAGACTCTATGATGATCTTAGGTCTACAGACTAACCTGTACCAGTGTCACCCGAGAACTGCTATCCGACGATAGATATAATACCATATAGGAGTTCTCTGTGAGTACGTTCAGTGTACCCAGTCTCCACTGAGCACCCAAATACAATCTTTGATGTCACAACACCAATGGATATGAGATCATCCATCGCCCATCATATGGGTCAAGAAACGTATACGGTAGTCTACTCTGGAATATCGATGCCCTGTCTCGATATACCCTCGACTAGGAACATTCTAGGATATGCTTATAAACTACACATGCCCCACTAGTATGATCTCTATCATAGTCATGGAAGTCAAGCAGATATCCTAAGTGCTTTATCAACATGTATTAAATGAACTGTATAACACAATCAAGTAAATATGTTAAGATAAAGTATAACCAGATAGCATACTATCATGTCAAGCAAGAAAGTCATCTGTATATATATACATGTCCAAGCATCCACTATATATATAATGGCCTCTTGGGCATACATATATCCAACAGAGGCGAGTGTTCGGTTTTGCACCGGATGATCGGGCCATTGTTAGAGGCTGCCTGTTGTGAGAGGACTGTTGATGTATAGCCTACCTCAGAGATCGTGATGTCTTCTACCTTGCAGACAGATGACCTAGCTATTGCTGAGATTGTTGGGATGTCGCTCCAGAGCTTACGAGCTGAGATTGCTAGAGCTTTTAGGCAGAGATGCGATAGTAGATAGTTAGTCTATCTTGAGTTGAGTGACTGAGATGATTCGTATGATTTGATGCGTCGATGTAGGATTAGTTGAGTTGAAGATTTCCACAGTGGAGAATCTTATTCAGATCTAGAGTCGATTGATCCAGAGATGATATTGTTCGTTGCATGATCCGATAGGAGATCAGTAAGTGGACCAGCTTCGGATAGAGGACTTTGGATAGAGGACCTCACCCAGATGCGTTGTGAGTCGATCGAGAGTGGACAAATATAGAATATTCCTCCGATGGTTGGGAAGAGTTCCTGAGGACGTGTTCGGCTAGATATCTTCTACAGATTGATGAAGATACTGAGTTCATAATTTCAAGTCCGTATGAGAGACTCTGGATTGATTGTAGCCAAGGACAATTGCAGTACGCAGATAGCATGACATGACGTCGAAGTGGACGGTAATAAGGACGAGTGGAACAAGAAGTTCGTGCAAGATGTTAACGAGCTGTTGTTACTCTCCATTGAGATTAGAGATCTGATATGTATACAGAGGCGTTGGGATACGACCAGTTCCTGAGGAAATGCTGTGCTTAGAACGCAGATGTCCAGAAACGAGAAAAGATTATGTAAGAGTACCAGCCTCCGTATAGTTCGGCATAGGCGAGATCGGATGAGACATTGAGCGGGTTCCTTCCAGGATGCTTCTGCGATAAGATTTGCACCCAGGATCAGTGGTGTCATGTGTATTCAGAGGGCCAGAGACCGACGCCAGTGACGTTCTGCTTTATGAGTGGTCATGCTAATTGGCCGAGAGATGACTAGAGGAGTGTCAGAGCGGAAATCGTTCTATTAGTACACCTGACCGGGACGACGAGCCGATGGATTGCGAGATTGGTAACCCACAGAGAAAATGAGGACCCAGATACAGAGGACACCCGACCGTGAGCAGGAGGCAAGCGGATGTTCTTGCACTGCCAAGTTTTGAGCGCACCGGCATTTTTCGACATTGTAGGAGGTGTACCTCAATATCATTTGTTGTGATTTGCGTTTGTAATCCGATGTATCACGCTTATATCGCCTGGATTTGATTTTTCATGATTGAGTTTCATGATATTGTTTTCGTGCACCATGGCTACACCTACTGGGTATTTACATTTTGTACATAATTATCGCACTTGATTTATGTTTATACACCGCTACATCGGTTTGCGATTTGTGCATATTTATTGCACTTGATATCAGTTTTGTGCCTTGGATGCATGTGTTTATGATCTCATGGATTTCATACGGTTGATTTGATTTTGTGTATGTGGTATGCACCCGATTTGATTTTTGCACCCGGTATAACTCACATGAGCTTGCAGAGCATTGATACGTGTTTTGTGCATGCAGTTGCACACGTTTATGATTTTATACACCTTGGTACACTCGGTGTAGTTTTTATACGCATTTGAGTTATTGATGAGTTTTCGTGCACTTGTTGCACTCGATTTGTATTTTGTGTATTTGTTGCACTAGATTTATACTCCGTGCAATTGTTGCACCGGATTTGTATTTTGTGCATTAGTTGCACCGGATTTGTGTTTTGTGCATTGGTTGCATCGGATTTGTGATTCATGCATTGGTTGCACCCGATTTGTATCTTTGAGCATTTATTTTACAAGATTTATGTTTTTGTGCATGTTTGCACTTGAAGTTCATGCTACCGCACTATATGCTTATTACGGACCTGACGCGCTTGGGTTGGATTTTTATGCATATTAGTCGCTTGGTATTGGATTTTGTGCGCATCAGATGCACTTGATTTAGATTTTATTCGTGTATGTTGGATGCACTTGATATAGATATCATTCATGCATGACGGATGCACTTGATTTGGATTTTTGCGCATGTTGGGCGCATGATAAGAGACGTGATTTTGTGCACACTAAATGCACTCGATTGGGATTTTCATTCGTACATGTTAGTTGCACTGGGTTGAGATTTTCATGCACTATAGATGCACTTGATATTATTGACGTGCACATCTGTTGCACTAGACAGATGTTTTCGTGCACACCCGTTGCACTTAGTTGGTTTTATGCACATTTGAAGCATTTGTATTTGGCTATGGTTTCCGTGCGCACCAGACGCATGTGATTGTTGGATACGCCTTTTGAGGCTGATTTTACATTTGAGCACTTTGTTTTCATGATGGGCACTATGTTATGTAGTAGCCGAACAAGACTGATCTGAGAACAGTACCTGAGTACTTTGCATGCATAAAAAGTTTACCAAGAGGTTTTCAAAAAGGAACTATAGTCTCGCTATTTCCTACATGTCCACGAGTTACACGAACTTTTACAAAGGAAAATCTTTTGGGATATTTCAAAACGGCGGGACGTATATTTGAGCAAAACATATATGAACGTATATCTATTACTTTACAAATGAGCGTCCGTCACTTGTGCCGTGAGTTACGCATCACATGGCAATTCAGAAAAGATTTTGCATGTGTTTTATTCAGTTTAAGGAGATTTTTCCAAGAATGCGTACTATATACGTATTATAGTATTCGACAAGTGTGTATTGGATTTCAGTAGTGGATTTCGAAATCTGTATCTCCATTGTAACTCTGATAATTGCGTGATGCTTGACGGAGTTCGATTTTGAGTTCATACTCGTTTTCAGGCGCACACAATGCGCTGTGGTATTTATATATCTTCCGTGATTTCGGAGCCCCGTGATTTGAGCAGATTATTGAAATGTTTTTGTAATTGGGGGTTTAAATTTAAATTCGGGGACCAAATTTATTTAATGGGGGAAGATTGTAACATTTCAGAAAATATAAAATATTATTTTTGGAATATAATATTAAAAAAATATATTCGCGAAAACTACCGGATTTGCGAATTTGGGGTTTTCGTAAAATGGTATAAATATATACCAATATTTGTGAAATAATTAGAGATTAAAATGATTTATTCGTTTAAAAATATATTTATTGGTCTTGGCATTTTTATAATTAATTATATGCAGTTTAAATAAAAATTGATTAGTGCATTACTAATCGCGATTAGGCCAAATCTGTCTTTTTAATTAATCATGGCTAGTGCACCATGACATGTTGCATTTTGTTACTTGTTGTTTCATTTGTTTTGTTTTATTGGTTTTATGTGTATTATTGTGAGAAAGGAAATGAGGAGAAAAAGAGTGTATTATTGGAGAGAGAGAGTGTTACATGGCATGGGCTTGTGAGAGGGTGAGAATAAGAGAGAGAGGGGGGGGCTGCGCCATTTCCTCACCCCCATTCTTTTCCTTTATCTTCCTCATACTCCCTCCACTTCTACCCTCAAGTATCATCTCCAAAACCTTACCAAAACCCTATACTCCCTTCACTAAAAATGATCACAACCTCTCCACAAACCCATTGGACCTTTCAAAGTTGGATTTTGAAGACATTGAGCAACTCAAAAAAATTCTTGAGTTTCCAAATGAGGTATTTCTTTCACTATTAGTGTAGTATTTGATTTTCTTTAGCTTCTATTTTAGTTTAGAATTTATTTAGTGAGGTTTAGTGATCTTAGAAAATTCCAAGATGTAGTTTAGGGGTTTCTTGAGTTGTGAGGGTGCATGTGAGTGTAATTGGTGACTACAAACCCCTTTTGTGTTAAAACCTAGATCAAACCGGCGACTAAACCCAAAAACTTGAATTAGATGTTTCAATGTCGGTTTTGTGAACATCTTGAGCCTACAGGAAATCTGGAGTGACCTAAGACCTTTACGTGAAAAACTAGCAACTCCATTGATCTAGATTGAGCACTAGAAGACTACCCTGAGAAGACGAACCCAAACAGTGCCTCTAGGACCGGCGAGCTTGGATTTAGGGTGGTGTCGCCGGATTTTTGTGGGAGTGTTGTGTTGAGTTTTTGGCTGTAGCTCCTAATCCCCATATACTACCCCACTGCACTGCTTGTTTATCCCCATTTTACCTGACCAAAAATCTGGAGCTAGATTTCTGAGTGGCTGTTCTTGAGTTTCGTGGTTTTCAATAACTTAGTTTTGGTATTCGAACTGTGGATTCGATCGTTGGACATTTGTACGTCAACAACAAAGGTTTTATATTTTTTCTTGCACGCGTAGACCATAGGTTTTATCCTATGTGGGTTTCATGTGCCGTTTTAGTTTCCGTATGTGATTCTTGTTTATAATGCTATGTGTTTATATGTAGGAATCTTCATGTGGACTTCGAATAACAAGGAAGAGTATGACGACATCGACTTCGGCAAGCAAGGATCAAGGTGGGTAGATTTATATCTACGGGACAAGTCGGGTGGATGGCGTATAGCACCTTCGCAAATTATAAATGAAAACCGATATATAGAATATGGTTAAAGAAACCATGTTAGAAACATATAGAATATGGTTAAAGAAACCATGTTAGAAACTTATGGATATGGCTAAAGAATTAGTAGGAGACAAGATATGCCACGACTCAAGTTACAGTTAATGGTTTTAGTGTGAAATGATATGATAGAAAGGTTGTCTCGAATTGATATATAAGGATGTGAAATATGAATGTGAACCACGATATTATATCTAGTTGCAAGAGAATGAGTATGAGATTATGGTAGCATGTTATGAGGTTGATAAATATGACATGAGATTAATAAGATGACTTGATGTGAGATATTGATGTGATGAAAAGAGTATACGATGAGATATGATGGTTTGGTTTGATATGTCGTTATACGGATGCGAGTCGATATGAGATAATTGATACCTTTATCGGTTCCATGATATGAGATTGATACGGATGTGACTTGGGATATAGGTATATGGATTTATATAATGATGTGAATCATGAGTGATATGCCGTACGAGACGTTAGGTCCGTACCCTCATTATCATATAGGTTGATAGAATCCCTATTTTATCCATACCCTTGACTAGAGGATGTCGTACGATGGACTATACCATACGTGATGTTGTGAGGCTGGATGCCGATTGATAGATTCACCGACTCGGATATGTTAAAGATATTTATTCTGTATCTACACTGCTTAGTTTAGCCTTTACGTAGATGTAGGATTAGATACGTATATCTTATAGCATTTCGCTTACGATGTACCTTATGCTACGTTCATGACATTCCCATTGCATTACATATACCTATGCCGGTGCACCTACACAATTATCGATGATGCATATGTTACACTTACATAGATTGCCGGATCACACACTTTCATCATCGATAATTGCTATGTCACTTACACAGTAGAATTGTCACATCACTATGCTATGCTGCACGATATACTTGCTATGTTCACACCACTATACTATGTCGCATGATATACTTGATATGCTCACATTTCTGTTCTATGTTTGTATACATCATGCTTTATGATTATACGCATTGAGATGCCGTTTTCATGAGATTCTGGATTTGAGAACCGTGGTTATATTTCAAAGGAAATTATGTATTGTTTTGAAAACCCGGTTTCTCTTGATATGATATTTCGAGACGTTCACCATATGTTTTCTCGGTTCTGAGATAGGTATGTGAAACCCGATTTGAGGAGCTGTAGGCACCGTCTGCGGGTGCATGGTGGACCCGGTAAAGTACCGCGGGGCAAGAAATGATTGTCGTGGAGTAGCCGATGAGCCTGGAAGAGGGAACACTACCTACCGGTGATAGTATTTGGGCTCGGCGGTTATCCGGAAGATACTGACCGGAGTCGTGAGATGATATAGGCCGATCCGGACTGACGGAGCCCGTCGGCCGATCTGGACTGACGGAGCCCGAAATATTATGAGGATTTGCGTGTCGATGCTGGACACGGGTTTCATGATATTTCGAGTGTCGATGTTGGACACTCAGGTTCCATGATTTTGATGTGTCGTTGATGGACACACGTTGATTGATATCCTCATATTTACATGCATATGCTTTCATGATGTTTCGGGTGTCGATGTTGGACACTTAGGTTCCATGATATTGTTGTGTCATTGATGGACACGTGAATGATATCCATATGCATACAGGCATTGATTATATTGTTGGCATAGATGCAGACACGGTCACCCTAGATATCATAGTATTACCTTTATGATATAGTTGACCTAGGAGTCATTGTTTTATTTGATTTCTACCTGCTGATGTTTTCTACTCACGAGTTGTCAACTCACCCCCGTTGTGCCACAGTTCTTGCAGGTTTGACCGCATGGATCTGTAGCGGTATCGCTGTCACACAACTTTCTTTCGGGTGATTTTCTTTGGTAGGTGGGACATTTGGATCATGCCCGCTCTTGTATTATTATTCCTGTTGTATCTAATTAACTCCATCAATCAGAAACTAGTATTTGTATAATTAGTAACACTTAGAAAGACTTGTGTTGCGAGACTTAGAGCGATGGATTATATGTTCGCTATTAGGGGTTTTGATGTCTTGCTTCTTTACATTATTCCCTTGTGTTGATCTTCGCCGTTGGGCGTCATATACTTATATTATGACTTGCATGTTTGTGATTCCGCCGATTGGCAAAAAGCAAGCTCCCGCTTGGGGATGCCTTTATTGTTATCCTGTATATGTGGTTTTGGTTCAAAATATACAAAGGAGGTGCTGCCCAAATTTTTAAAAGACGAAACATGTTTTTCAACTAGTATAATCCACTTGCATTTTTCATGTTCCATTATCTATGCATTTAAGAAAACATTTGATTTCATCATACCTTTATTTCAAAACTTCACCTCTTTTATTTTATTAAAAATGTTTAGATTTCTGGGCTTCGGCTTACTTGAATTATGTTACGCCTTTAGACGTTGCGTGATTTAAGTGCCGGTCACGAACAAACTTTTGGGTCATGACGAGATCCCTCTTTCTTTAGTCTAAAAGACATCCTTTAGAGAGGGTGACTCTATCACCTGCAGGTACACCACCACGTCAGGAGTCTTCCATTCTAAAACACCTTTATAATAGTGTCTAAGCACCCAAATTGGGAAATTTCCCAAATCGATCTAAAACCATAGATCTAGTAAACAGAAAACCTGATATTTTATCCATATCCTATGTAGAGAAACAACCGTGTGACAACCACAGTTTAACCTATCGTAGTATAGAAATTTCACTTCCTATAAAGTGCATGTCATCCCAAATACCTGGATGTCACATCCTACTACCTTCTTACCAGATCCATCTCCTATTCTGATGAAGTCAAAGCCTATGACCGTCACATCAAAAATAGATGATCTATTTTCGCTATACCTGCTTTAGTCTAGAAATATACATAAGCTACTCACCTTCTATGCTTCCACTGCACCCACTGACTACAACAACCCTTTGGTAGAGTCATATACACGTGCACTTTTAAAGCTAGTTTAGAACGACGCTATATTCATCCTCCTACCGGGTCTCATAATCTAGAACAGCGGCAATGGAAAGTCTGGGTAAACAAGAACCTCCCTGTCACCGTCTCTGAGAAGACCGAAGTATTTCTCGGGCTCCTGAGGTTACCCACCAAATCTGCAAAGTGGCTAATGGAATGTCAAATCCAATTGAATCCTTAGGTTCTATTAAATTTTTCAGTAATCGTTTGTAGTTCTGGAATCACTTCCAGTTCTACCATACTCCCACTTCTGTTTTCTGAAAAAATCCATTTTACTAAAACTGTGGCGAGTCAAGAACAATATCACTATTTATCTTCCTGAAGGTAGAAAGTTAACCCTCGTCAAAGTCCGGGATAACCCACAAACTGCCATTACTGAAACATGCCTTGAGTTTATCCGGATTCTGGTTTTAAGAATCGTCCGGACAACACCCTATACCTTAACATCATTAAGATATTAATTGATTCTATATATCCAATATAGAAAAAAAGCACTAATTTAATTTAGAACCAGATTCAAAATCATACAGCTGTCTCTAGTGCATATCAAGCAAATGGAAGGAGGCCAAGCAGCATTACTCAACTAGGAGTGCATCCATATATGAGTAACCTAAAAGAGAAGCAAGTTTTCAAAACCATTACTATCAACGGAATACCAAATATAAGTATCTATATCTTCGACTACCTCGAAAAATCCTGATACTTCCAACAAATGGTTCTTTACTTTATTCTTATACCTATAACTTCTCAATATCTGGACCTAGTATTTCAACGAAATACTTGTCTAGAATTGAAGAAGTCATGAGTAAACAAATTATAGTACGAGTACCAACCCCTTTGTCTTAATAGACATTGAACAACATACAATACTTTGTATTGGTCTTCTGAGTTCAATAATTCAAACCTTGTGCGTCGTAGGTTGAAAACTGTACAATGGTTAAGAAGAATTACACCGCTGTTGAATGCACCATACCTAACCATCAACAGATATAGGTAAATGTCACAAACATAATTTCAAAAGGTTATATCTCACTTTATAAAATAAAGGTACAGATATATCAGTTTGAAATTGGTGCATAACAACGGATATTCAAAACCAAATATTTATCGTTAGGTAAAACCCAGGTGATTTCCTCAAATATCACCAATTACAACGAATTCCGATATAATGAGGATCTAATCACCCAATTCCCAATATCTCACTCCCACTCACCATCCGTAATAACAAACAGATGTGAGAAACTGATCTGGTAAATACATACCCTGGAGTTAGATTCCAATTGGGAAAACAGTTTTCAATTAATATCGCACAGTGAAACTGAAACATGAAAATGTTTTGAAGGGATAACCGGGTATTCCTAGTAATGCCTCTTCCATTATCCTGATTCATTACTATAACCTTATAGTTCCATGCCCTCACTCCAATCCCTTTATTATGTCTTTACTTATTATCTTCTGTACACCTTCTTAAGGCTAATTGGTTTTCTTTCTTCCCTACCCTTCGGCATCATCTTAAGGTTTGGAAGAAAACTATCTAATAAGCGTAATAGGTGTACACTGCTTATGCCAGGAGCCCTCGCAACCTGAGAGAAGGTAATGGAAAAAGACATCTGAATAATCCTATTCTATTTCTCCTGAACCAGAAACCATCCTCGAATCTGGAACGAATTATTCGAGTTCATATGTAACTATACGATGGCATGTCCAAGCATTATGGACGTTTGTAGTGATACGAAGTGTTCTGGAGAAATCCAAAGTGGATGTGGGAGTGGCAGGGGTATACACGGATTTTTCTTGAATGATAGCAGTCGCAATTTTCTTTGCCGTTATTCTAATCCCTTTATATGTCTTTACTTATTACGTTCTGTACACCACTTTTAGGCTAATTGGTTTTCTTCCTTCCCTACCCTTCGGCACCAGCCTAAGGTTTGGAAGAAGACTATCCAATAAGCTCAATAGGCGTACCCTCTCCTAATCCTAGGAGCCCTCACAACTTGAGAGAAGGTAAAGAGAAAAGACAACCGAATAATCCTATTCTATCTCTCCAGAACCAGAATCCATCCTCGAATCTGGAACAAGTTCCTTCGAGTTCGTATGTAACTATACGATGGATTATCCAATAGGAGTGGATGTTCGTAGTGATACGGGGTGTTCTGGAGAAATGCAAAGGTGATATAGAAGTGGCAATGATATATGTGACACCGTGACATTCCAAAAATCCAAAATGTTTTAAGAAGGTTCGGTTAACTTGGTTCATGAGTTTAAGTTTAGGGTCGGGTCATAGTCGCAGCCAAAAAGAAAGGAAAAAAACACTCAGCGTGCACTCTAACCTAGATCATAATGGTTAACCACTTTATCTAATCAGGATGGGTCCTACTGTTTTCTCGAATTCTCCTCAAAACCCAAAAAAGGAGAATTAATCGGGATCATTTAAAATCACCCGAGGAGTAAACCAACTCATCAGTGGGAATCGGGATCCAACTATCATCGTATTTTAACTTGATGGAAGCCACTTAAGTTATCACACTCCAGAATGTATGCGCATGCCTCGTAAGTTTTAGTAAGTTTGAAACTCCCGATATGATTTTTACCCCATGCTCTTATGACCTTGACGATGGCCAACAAATCATAAGTCACATGTTAAGTTCTACTCGTCATTGTCCAGGTTAATTTGAACCTACCGTTACATACCCTTGACGAAGGCCAACAAAGTAATACGACTGTCCCAAACCAACGCATCTATCTATGCAACATAAAAGTAACAAATAGCTACCATACACTATGCCTTGACAAAGGCCAACAAACATAGCATGAATACTAAGTGCTACCCGTCTGAAATGACGGAGGGCTACGAATGGTTTTTGGAGAAAATCCTTTAACGTAATGAACTTTATATCATTGAATAAACCGGATAGCTTTTATAAATATATAGTTGCGAAAACCTTTGCTAAAGAGGTCACTCCCGGTGAAGGGATCTCGGCTCTTTTCTCGTTGAATGAGGTGCAGGATATTCCAAATTGAATACCACGATGCAAAGCAAAAGAATCGACTATAGTGAAGTTATTATGTTGACGCCAACTTTTACTCAAGGGGTCACTCCCGATGAAGGGATCTTGACCCTTACCTCGTCGAATGAGGTGCAGGATATTCCAAATTGAATACCACTGTACAAAGTAAAAGAAAACGTCTGTCATATCGGTTTTAAAAATTGGTTCCAACAACATCAAATAGGTTTGTTTTCCTTGTATTGATCGGAATCAACGCAGTCCCATCAATTAATCATACCAAAAAAGAACGAAAATATATGATGTACGTATTTGCCATCCGCATTCGCCACTGGGTCCCGTCATCATCCGTTAAGTTACTTAACTAAAGACAGAGCGGGGACTGGACTAGCGCGGGTGCAAAACATAAACAACATCTACTAGTATATATAAATACATATATAACATTCGTCCCAGGCATGATATAAGCAATATCACAGAAGCATCACAGAATGGTGGATAATTTTGGAGCCCCAGGTTTCATTTGAGCCACAAATGAGACCCGACGTTCCCTATCGTGTGGATAGCCTGTGCAATGAAACCTAGACCCCTACGAGTGCGGCAAGTTACCCACCAATCCCAGAAGCGAGGCAACCCCAATCAACAACGTGAATAGGACACCCAACACCTCATGGAATCCGGGAACTTAAGCACCCCTCCGTGGGTCAACCTATACCCCCTACGAATGCAGTGAATAGCCCGCCAATTTTAGAGTAAGGTCCCCTCCGTCTTAACGCCATGAGATGCGGACTCGTTGCCTTCTAGAACCCGGCTATTCGTGCACTCCACCGTGGGGTAACCCTAGTATAGAAAAGAAAATAATATACAAGGGTGACATCGACCTCAACCCGGTCGTTCCCCAAACAAATAATATACAAACTGGCAGTGACGGCAGTCCACATGTCGACGCTCGCCCCGCAATATAAAATGTACAAATGAAACTAAATAGTACTAACATTGCACCCAAGCTATCCACCACGACGATCCAACCACAAACACATCACAACACAGAACATCAACGTGAATGTCACGTTCGCAAACCCGTCTAAAAGAATATATAGCAATTAGACGAGTTGTACCGCTCGAATGACATTCACGGTCGCAGATAGTAATGCATGTACTGTAAACATTTAAACAGTGTTAAATTATCGAATTCGAAACACCCCAAATTGCCCCTGAACAAAAGATAACTCTATATCAAAACTGGGCTAAACAAGCAATACCACTTAACCAATATTTCAGAGATTAGAAAACACCAAAAATTCAATTCCAAACTCCTTTGAAAAACCGGCCTCATTGGATTTTTTGCAATTCTCGCCGGGTCAAAACCGGCGGTTTGGGCTCGTATTTGTAGTGTGTTCTAGTGGTCGTCATAGTAGTCTTCTGCAGCTGCTTAAAATTTTTTTTGAAGACTGAAAAATCGACAGAAACTAGAATACATCGAGGTGTTGTTTCGGAGTTGTTTCGGTTTCGATACTTTAAAATTGTCTAAAACTGCTAGTAAAGGGTTTACGGGTTGGCTATGATACCATGTTGGGTTACGACAGCGCCCCGGCCATCAAATCATGGCCAAATGCGGAACAAAAATTTTTTAAACTGGCGCTACCATGACCCGATACCCGGATCTACCATAAACCCTATACTAGCAAGCAATATAAAGAGTTAGGAATGGTTATACCGAGTTGATCCGTGTCCTTCGGTCTTCAACCTTCATCCCAAGCTCTTAGTGTTTTCTTGATCGAATTTGGTTGCCGGTCTTCCTCCATCTACGATGACCACCTGAGGGAAATGGCACAAGCTTCAACCTCGCCAAGCGAGATAACCAACGCTCCAAGGTTGCTAGAAATGGAGAGTGGAGTTGTAGGAATGTATCACTATAATTTTCTCTCATCATTCATGCTCAAAAGAGAAACCATAGAAGATGATGAAGGAGTTAAGGAAACATGTGGCATGAGCAACTAAAGAAAAATGGCTAAATCTCCAAGTGAGAGTAGAAAGAGCAAGTGAAGAAAAGAAAAATGAGCAAAGCTTGTAGAGATGATGGCAGCCCCCCTTTTGCAATCATGCAACTAAAATATCTCAACATATTTTTCCAATAAACAAAGTCATGCCATACCTCTCTACATGCCTTGCATTGTTCATGCCACCTCACCCCCTCCACCTCATTTTTCAAAATGATTTTCCAAAAAGAAAAATCAATTAATGAGGAGCTATATCTTGTAGAAACTATTCCGTATAAATACGGAATGCATCCCGGTATACGTATCGAAATACATATACGCGTATTCGTACAAAAATACGAATAGCCAAGAGAGAAAATGAATAGTGAACAATAATACTATAATACATATATATATAAATACATATATAAATTATTAAATCAAAACCTGATTTAATAATCCGGCTTAATCGTAAGCCGCTAGTATTATCAACCGTCCGATTAAAGTCTGTGCAGCAGGTTGTTCATATCAGATTTTTGCATTTTTATACCGCCCAATTTTTATCACATTGCATGTCGGTAGATACTCTTGAGCCGTGTTTGCTAGTCAATTGCAGGATACAGGTTCCCGGTTCTCAAACGGAGAAATTCATGGAAAACACGACAAAAATCCGGTTCCTGCCAACTACAGATAAAACACGGTCTCCGCTCTTCATCCGTATGCTGCCAGATACCGGTTTAGGAAGACAAAATGTCAAATCAATGTCGTTTTCAGGCACAAGGCTCAATGGTGGCACAAGATCCAAGAGATCTACGCAGAGCTCGAGACAATCATGACAAAATCTTAACAAAAAGTCCACCTTTCCTTCAACAGAAATTCTGGAAAAATCGTGGTGCCAAATTGAGAAAATACATATACCAGAATTAGGTACACTGAAGACCAGGGGACCACCAAAAATACTGAGGAACAATTCATCTAAACGGCCGCGGAAGAGCGGCCAAAGGGGGGTATTGGCCGCGCTTCCGCGGCCGTTCTGGCGCCAAGTGTGCAGGGCTTTGGGGGGTAGGTTGGTAATTTCATATGGGCCCGTATTATTGCCCTAGTTTCTCATTTTCCAGCCTATAAATACCCCAGAATTCTGTGAAGGAAAGGGTCCATAATCTTGTATTTTTCTTTGCTAGGTTTTAGTACATGTTCTTCTTCCTCTTCTCACCTCTTCTCCATTAAACTTGTAAGTGAGCTTTTGAGTGAAGAGTGATGAATAAAGAAGACCATTTTTATTATCATGCTTGTCTCTTTCTTTACTTGTTATAATTGTTGTAATTTTAATTGTTAAGTAGTTGTTGTTATTTCCTTGTTATTTGTTTCTTCTCTCTTTTTCTTTATCCTTGCATACGACAATGATACTTACGCTTGATCCTCGCCAAGGTGAGGTCGCAAACAGTTAGTCGTATTCTTCTAATCTCTTTCTTTCTATCTTCCTCTTTTGTGTTTCCGTATTATGAAGTGTGAGTAGTTCTATACTTGCTAGGGTAGGATAAGGGAAGTTTGAGAGAAGGAAATCTCTCTCACTCTTTCCTTGCCCAACAACTTAAATCAACTCCCGTTAACCCAACCACAATCCGCTCCTCACGGCACCCTATCCTACATGATAGCGGTGATTCCGTAGTGAGACCGGTTGTGGTTGAATTAACCGGAGGTTATGGATAAGAGCCAAGAACGGACGGACAAGCACCAAAAGGAAGGACTATGCGTTGGAAAGCCTAGCTTATACTCGCAAGTTCCTTCCTAGTCGTGCTAATCCCCGTTGTTGCCGATTACCGTAACACCGATATTAAGTGGGGCAACGAAAGATGTGGAGACTCCTAACTCAAACTAACCTAATCCTAACCCTAACAAGCTCTCTTTAAATATCAACTCAACACTTAGATAACTACAAACAAAATCTGAACAACCGGACTTAACTCGTCGAAAAACACATAGAAAAAGATTCCCATCTCCCTGCGGACGACCCGTACTCAACCGGCTAGCTACGTGCGAAACCGTCTTGATTGCGGTATTTAAACTAGAACTTGAACACGCTCGTATCCTAACAATCAAATGGCGCCGTTGCCGGGGAGACGGTAGTCTATTTCTAAGTGAAATTTCGGGTTAATTTGTGAATATAAAAACAACCAAAAACAAAAAAAAATATACTTTGTAAAAAATCATCTTGTTATTCTTGATTAGTTTTTGTGCAAGTGTGCAGGAAATACGAAGCTCAAGATCGACGCCTAAGACGTTGGAAATACGGAGTTCAAGTACAGTGCCAAAGACGTAGGAAGATAGACCCACAGTTCGCGGCTACACCGCGACGGACAAAAACGAAGCATCCGGTCTACTGTAGAAATCTGGAGCAGATACATTGAGCATATTAGAATTCCACACATCCAGACAAGTAGAGGAGATAAAACAGAGCCCACACCAGAAAAATTAAGCACCAATTCCTCATTTCCGCCGCGGAACCGCGGCATTAGGGCCTTTTTGCCGCCCTTCCGCGGCCACTTGGTGGGGTCAGTGTGCCATCTTCTCTCTGTATGTCCCTCTGCCTCTCTCCACTCCTCTGAGCTCCACTGAATTGTGTTTTCTGCAGCCTTCTTTGCGCAAATTCTTCTCCCCCTTCCAATAAACTGTTCTTGTGCAGGATTCTTTGCACCGCAAATAAAAATTGTTTGCTGTTGATATTGTTACTGTTTTGCATTCTTTAATACGGACTTAAGGGGCTTGAAACCAATCCAGATTGGGTGGGGATTTCATCACCCTTCCCAGGACCCCGGAAATCACTAAAGCATATGCATTGTCCATTGTAATTAAAAAAAATACTAGACTTCAGCCCTAAGGACTTCGCGCTCATTAGGGAAGATAAACCTTGTTTAGAACCTTGCTTAACCGTATATTGTTTACGGGGTGTCTAGGAAAGTGTTAAAGGCGCAACCGCCGAAAGAGAAAGGGTTATTTAATTAAGGAACTTCGCGAAAGCGTTGGACAACCTCCCCTTATCTCTGCACTTACCTGGCCTCGTGATCAGTGTATTTTTAAGCCTGTTTCTCGACACTGTTTAACTTCGACAATCAAGTTCAGGAGCAGGTCTAGTAGACCTAGGTTACCCTAGATCTAGGTGTGATTGTGCATATCTTGTTTGTGATTGCTTAAGCCGTATTCCCGTACATACTTCTGTAAATCTTTTTCTAAAAAAAAAAAAAAGAAAAAAATCAAAAACTTTTATAAAAACTTGCCATTTTGTCGCCAAATCCATTTTCACCCAACACCCTTCGCCTTTCTTCATTGACGTTTTCTTACCCTCACCTTCTCCGCTTTGACTATACTAAACTCGTTTAGTGTAGTCCGCTTGGACTCGGGACACTAGCGCCCGTCTAGTCCGCGTTACGTTAGTCGCGACCGACTACGCGATCGACTCCGAAGTCGATACTCCGTCCACTCCTCTTTCACCCCTTCCTTTGCCGGCCAACTCCGACGTTGACCGGAATTCTGTTCATACATCTTCACCTTCACCTTCACCTTCACCAACCTCTTCTTCCGCGATGTCGGGATTTATTCCAAACATCTCGTTGACCACCCCTAGATTGGCTCCACCTCCTATGGAGACCAATCTCCCACCACCTCCGCCTGTTGTAGCGCCGCAGCGAATTGCGCTCCAGGATCGTTTCTACCCTACCCGTTCTGCACTTCCAACCTGCCTTTCTCTTCCTCCGGCCAATGGGGACAACTTTGAAATTAAGCCCCATTTCATCAACATGCTTCCACGTTTTCATGGGCTTGAATCTGAAGATGCCTATATCTTCATTAACAAATTTCAAAACGTCTATGCCATGATGAAAACAACCCAGCTGTCGGACGATGCTATACGTCTACGGGTCATTCCGTTCACTTTATGCGATCTCGCAGAAAAATGGATGTATAGCACCGCTTCCCACTCAATCACCAGCTGGGACGAGTTTGTTAAAGCGTTTCTGAAAAAATTCTACCCAAATCATAAGACCGCAAGAATTCGAATTGAGATCAACCAATTCTCCCAGCTTCCTTCTGAACCCTTTTGGAAGTGCTTTGACCGATACAAAGACCTTCTTGTTCAGTGTCCTCACCACGGTATAGAGAAATGGCAACTCTGCCAAACCTTATACGAGGGACTGAACCCAGCAACGAAGCAGTTGCTGGAAACCATCTGTCAGGGCCACTTCCTATCCAAATCTGACGAGGAAGCGTGGCAGTTCTTTGACGATCTTGCGGAGCAAACGCTACAGTGGGAGAGCACCAGACCGACTCCTTCTTCTTCTTCTACCTCCACATCTACCGGTCAGTCTAGGGTAGGAATTCACCAGCTTGATGTCTCTATTGCGATGAGAGCTGAAATGGCTGCAATCACAAAAAAGCTTGAAGCAATAGAGAGCAAATTTTCTTCTCCTACTCCTGCCCCTGTTCTCCCCCTTCGTACCATCTGCGCTTGTTGTTCCGATCCATCCCACTTAACTGAAGAGTGTCCTTACAATCCACCCTCGCAAGGACAGGATCAGGTTAATGCATTCCAGCAAAGACCAAGGAATGATCCATACTCTTCCACCTACAATCCCGGTTGGAGGAACCACCCCAATTTCGCCTGGAATCAGAATCAGAATCAATTCCAGGGCAACAATTTCCAAAGGGCCCCTCCACCGCAACAACAAGCGCAACAACAAACTCAGTATCAGCAGCCCTTCCAACCCCAGCCTTACCAAAACCAGACGAACAACTTTGCACCGAACAATTCCTTTCCACCAAACAACTTTGTTCCGTCGAACAACGATAAGGTTTCCTCGCTCGAGCGAAGTCTGGATGCGTTTGTTAAACAATCGACTCAATCCACCGCCAACATCCAGTCTTCGATCCAATCTTTAGTGCAACACACCGCCGCACACGGGCAGAGCATCAAGACCATCGAGGCCCAGATTGCACAGCTGAACGCGGCCTTGAGCGAGCGAGAGAAGGGGAAGCTCCCGTCCCAGCCACTTCCAAATCCCGGCCACCCACATAATGCACATGTTGCTCTTGAACAACAAAACCATAATGTGAGTGCCGTGACCACACTGAGATCAGGGAGGGTGCTGCAAAACAACATTGGCAAGCAAATCAACGATGACACCCCGGCTGCTTCTTCTTCTTCTTCTCCTGCTTCTTCTTCTTCGTCTTCCGAGCCTATTCTTCGTTCTTCACAAGGCTCTCCTTCCTCTTCTTCTCTAAACGGACCCGCTTCTCACTCCACGAAAACACCTATTCTGGGATCCGTTCCAACTCCAAAATCTCCTCCTCCAGCATTAGACTCAACCAATTTTCAAAATGTTCCATTTCCAAACCGGTTGAGGTCTAACAAACAAAATCCACAAATGGAGAAGATTTTGGAGTTATTCAAGCAAGTTAACATTAACATTCCTCTTTTAGATGCTGTCCAACAAGTCCCTTCTTACGCGAAAATCTTAAAGGACTTGTGCACGAAAAAGAGGAAGTCTCAGGTACCCAAGAAAGTTTTCTTGGCTAGTGCTGTGAGTGATGCCCTTACCCAATCTTTACCACAAAAACGGAAGGACCCTGGCTGTCCTACTATTTCAATTACTATTGGGGATAAGAACATCAACCGCGCATTATTAGATCTTGGTGCCAGTGTTAACTTGCTTCCGTATTCAGTATACGAGCAATTAGGCGTCGGAGAGCTGAAACCCACACACTGCACTCTCCAGATGGCCGACCGATCGATCACCCATCCTAGGGGTGAGCTAGAGGATGTGTTAATCAAAGTCGGGGATTTCATATTCCCCGTCGACTTCATTGTCTTAGATACACAGCCTGTAGCTAACCCCCGGAATCAAATTCCGGTGATACTCGGTCGCCCATTTCTCGCAACCTCAAATGCTGTGATCAATTGTCGCAATGGTTCAATGAACCTCTCTTTTGGAAATATGACAATTGAACTCAACATTTTTAGGTTGGGGAATCAGCCCGCCGAACCTAATGCTCATATACTGGATGTCTGCTCGATCCAGGAGATCACACCAGAAGAGTGTGAATTCGAGGAGTTTCTGTTTGAACACAATGATCTTGACGCCACTAGTGCGTGTCTCTTCGAACCTGCTGCTGTTTCTGCGCCCGATAACGACTACGAGTGTTTCACGTTCACGAACGATCTTAGCCGCGCACAACCCGAGTTCGAATCTTTCGACTTTCCGGATGAGTTACCTGAACCATCCAACTCGGTTGCCTACACTCGCTTTGAACCTTTGCTGGAGTCCTTTGAGTTCGAGACCTTTACACCAGTCTTGCCTTCCATCATTTCACCTCCAACGCTCGAACTCAAGCCGTTGCCGTCTCACCTTAAGTATGCTTACTTAGGTGAGAACGAGACCCTCCCTGTCATCATCTCGGCTTCTCTAGCTCCCGAGCAAGAGAAAGCCCTTCTCGCGGTCTTGCACAGCAACAGGCAAGCTTTTGGTTGGTCCATGGCGGACATCAAGGGGATTAGTCCCCTCATCGTTGAGCATCACATTCATCTGATGGATGATGCCAAACCAGCCCGGGATCCACAGAGACGTCTTAATCCAGTCATGAAGGAGGCTGTGAAGAAAGAGATCGTCAAATGTCTAGATAGTGGTATCATTTACCCTATCTCTGATAGCCAGTGGGTTAGCCCCATTCACGTTGTCCCCAAGAAGTCGGGCATCACGGTCATAACCAACGAGGCGAATGAGTTAATCCCTACTCGCACCCAAACTGGGTGGCGAGTTTGCATTGATTACAGAAAACTCAACGCCGCAACGCGGAAAAACCACTTTCCGCTACCTTTTATTGACCAGATGCTCGAACGATTGGCCGGATATGAGTACTATTGCTTTCTTGATGGCTACTCTGGCTACAATCAAATTCCCATCGCCGAAAAAGACCAGGACAAGACCACTTTCACTTGTCCTTTCGGCACGTTTGCATATCGACGCATGCCCTTTGGGTTATGCAATGCGCCCGCTACCTTCCAGCGGTGTATGATGGGGATTTTCTCAGACATGGTGGAGAAATTTCTGGAGATTTTCATGGATGACTTCTCCATTTTCGGCGATTCTTTTGACGAGTGTCTGCTGCATCTCGACGCTGTCCTTACCAGATGTAAGGACAAGAATCTCACTTTGAACTGGGAGAAATGCCACTTCATGGTGCGTGAAGGTATTGTCTTAGGACATATCATCTCGCAAAATGGCATAGAGGTCGACAAAGCAAAGATTGAGGTCATTTCCAATCTGCCTCCTCCCCGATGCGTCCGAGATATCCGAGCCTTCCTTGGCCACGCCGGTTTTTATAGACGGTTTATCAAGGACTTTAGCAAGATTGCTAGGCCCTTGACTCTTCTCCTGGCCAAGGACACGCCATTCGACTTCAGCTCAAGCTGTGCGGCTGCTTTTGAATCATTGAAACACTCACTCACTTCTGCTCCCGTTCTCTCTTCCCCTGACTGGACGCACCCATTCGAGATTATGTGCGATGCATCCGACTTTGCCATCGGTGCTGTCCTTGGACAGCACATCAACAAGATGCCGCACGTGATCTATTACGCAAGCCGAACCCTGAACGACGCACAACTCAATTATACAACAACTGAGAAGGAATTCTTAGCTGTTGTATTTGCTTTAGAGAAGTTCAGGCCGTACCTCATCGGCTCTCCAGTCATCGTTTACACTGATCATTCTGCTCTGCGCCATCTTTTTGCGAAGAAAGATGCCAAATCTCGGCTTATACGTTGGATCCTCTTGCTTCAAGAATTTGACCTTGTCATTAAGGACAAAAGAGGATGTGAAAACGTTGTTGCCGACCATCTTTCACGACTTCCTTCTTCACCGTCGCTTCCTATCCCAATCAATGACGTCTTTCCGGATGAACAACTCTTGACAGTATCTCGCGAACCCTGGTTCGCAGATATTGTGAACTATTTGGCCACGGGATTACTACCGACTGAATGGTCGAGTCAGGACAGACTTCGCTTCTTATCCCAAGTAAAACATTTTTACTGGGACGAACCCTACTTGTTCAAGTACTGTCCCGACCAGATTATTCGTCGGTGTGTCCCTGATGAGGAATTCAAGAGTGTGCTGTCATTTTGCCACGACCAAGCATGTGGCGGGCATTTTGGGCCCAGAAAGACAGCTGAGAAGATCTTGCAATGTGGTTTCTACTGGCCATAACTTTTCAAAGACGCTCACGACTATTGCAAGACTTGCTCCCGGTGCCAACACATGGGCCGGATATCCCGGAGGAACGAGATGCCGCTCCAACCAATCTTGGTTGTGGAGATTTTCGATGTTTGGGGGATAGACTTCATGGGGCCGTTTCCCAGCTCTTTTGGGAACTTGTACATCCTTCTAGCTGTTGATTACGTCTCTAAATAGGTCGAGGCTGTGCCCAGCCGAACTAACGACAACAAGGTTGTCGTTAGGTTCCTTAAAGAAAACATTTTCTCACGGTTTGGGCACCCCCGAGCGATCATTAGCGACAATGGAAGTCATTTCTGCAATAGGACTTTCGAGGCCTTGATGCGGAAATACTCCATTAATCATAAGCTTTCTACGCCCTACCACCCCCAAACCTGCGGGCAGGCCGAAGTTTCAAATCGGCAAATCAAGCAGATACTGGAGAAAACGGTTTCCAAGAACCGTAAAGATTGGTCTTTGAAACTCACTGATGCCCTTTGGGCATTTAGAACCGCTTATAAGACCGACCTTGGCATGTCTCCCTATCGGCTTGTGTACGGAAAAGCCTGCCACCTTCCTGTCGAAATCGAGCATCGCGCGTTTTGGGCGATAAAGGAGCTGAATCTGTCTCTGGAGGACGCGGGCAGCCATCGGAAGCTGCAGCTGAACGAACTGAGCGAGCTTAGGGATGAGGCTTACGACAACGCGGTTGTCGTTAAGAATCGAACGAAGGTGTTTCATGATAAACACCTTGTGCGCAAAACCTTCGTACCTGGTCAACAGGTACTTCTTTACGACACCCGACTTCATTTCCATCCTGGAAAGCTCCGATCTCGCTGGAAAGGGCCGTATTTTGTGCGAACTGTGTATCCGCAGGGCGCTGTGGATTTGGAAAATCCAAAGGACGGTTCACTCTTCAAAGTGAACGGACACCGATGCAAACCGTACCTTAGCGCCGAACCAACAGAGGAGCTCCTGTTCTTACAGGAGCCGGTTTACCTTGCTTGATCTTCCTCTGCCTACCTCCAAACTTCGGTTATCCAGCCAAGAACAGTGGACACTGTTCCAAATAAGTTTGGGGGTATGTACAAACCATTTTGTTTATATTTTTGTATATTCTTTTTCTTTTCTTTCAAAACAAAAACAAATAAAAATTGTGTATCGCTAACCAACAATTTTGAACCTTCAAACTACTCTCTTCATGCAATGACAGTGAGGACACTGTCCAGTTTAAGTTTGGGGGTACGCTCGGTACGCATTTCTTACCTTCGCATTCATATGTATATTTTGCATCTGCATATTAAAATCCATAAAATCCATAAAAATTTGAAAATTTTCCAAAAATATAAAAACTTTTTTTCAAGTTAGCTTGTGGAAGAACTCTGATTCAACATTCGACGGTTTTTGTTTGATAAAATAGGAATAACTAGATCTTATGTTTGGATTTTGAAAACCTGAAAGATAACTCTCCTTTGAAGTTAACTATAGCTGATATACGTCTTTACATCACACTACACGTGTCGTGAGTTTTGGGAATTAGATGACAAGTCTTTCATGTTCAAACTTTTAAACAGATAAATGATTTTCTGAGAATCAAATAGGTTTGTTCTGAAATAAGTAATGACAAGAATAGTTTATGAAGTAAAGCGAATATGAAGGAATGTTATTGATGCCGTAATAGGAGCTAAGTCTGAAAAATAACCCATCTAAAACTTGATTGGAATGATTACACACCAAACCCACTAGACACGTCTTTTATCCAAAAAATATTTGAACTGCCGGTTATATCTCCGTTCGTATTAAATCATCTGATTTTCACGCCAAACTGTCTTTTGTTTTTGGACCTAGGTAACTTGAGTAATTAAGTCCGCTGGGGTGTTTCTACACCTAATGCCCTAAAACCAACTGGTTTGGGTGCATTGGCCCAAAACTCGCTAAGAAGCCTAGAAAGTCCAGTTTAAAATAAAGTCAAGCAAGTGTTCTCTCCGAGTTAAAATTCCTAACGGTTCTTTGTGTGAGAATAATCTTGATAAAAGACAGGCTTTTAAAAAAAAATTTTAACGGAGATATGAAGGTTTTACTCTTTGATAAAGACTATTGCACGTTCACAGTGGTGTGTATGAAATGAAAACAAGAAAAAGGTGGAGTGAAAAATACGACTTAGTTTCCTGTTAAGGAAGATAGAAATTCTAAAGTTGAAACCTTACTGCAAAACGAAACTTGAAAAATGCTTAACTCATTATAAAACTTATGTGATCCTTTTAAAATTGTTATCTGGGCTTTATTGTGCGACATGATGACTCTAATCGATCCTTCTGGAACTTAACGACACTATCCGCACTGCACGTAAAGACATATAAAATCTGTAGTTAAATAAGATGTGAGGTGTGAAAAATAAAGGTTCGATAGTCTAGACTAAGGATTATAGAATTGTTATTTTCTAAAACAAAACTTTAGGGTTTGAAACTTAGTCATTTTTACAAACCAACTTGACCGGATTTTATGGGTAGTATCCGCTGAAAACCCTCAGGAGACAACACTCCTCCTACTAGGGACACCTAGAGGTTTAACGGCTTGTTGCACATGCTCAGTGCAATCGCGTTCCCTGCGAAAGTGAGGTTAGGAAATTTTTGTGAATAAATGGACTTTGCTCGGGACGAGCAAATGATAAGTTTGGGGGTATTTGTTCATATCAGATTTTTGCATTTTTATACCGCCCAATTTTTATCACATTGCATGTCGGTAGATACTCTTGAGCCGTGTTTGCTAGTCAATTGCAGGATACAGGTTCCCGGTTCTCAAACGGAGAAATTCATGGAAAACACGACAAAAATCCGGTTCCTGCCAACTACAGATAAAACATGGTCTCCGCTCTTCATCCGTATGCTGCCAGATACCGGTTTAGGAAGACAAAATGTCAAATCAATGTCGTTTTCAGGCACAAGGCTCAATGGTGGCACAAGATCCAAGAGATCTACGCGGAGCTCGAGACAATCATGACAAAATCTTAACAAAAAGTCCACCTTTCCTTCAACAGAAATTCTGGAAAAATCGTGGTGCCAAATTGAGAAAATACATATACCAGAATTAGGTACACTGAAGACCAGGGGACCACCAAAAATACTGAGGAACAATTCATCTAAACGGCCGCGGAAGAGCGGCCAAAGGGGGGTATTGGCCGCGCTTCCGCGGCCGTTCTGGCGCCAAGTGTGCAGGGCTTTGGGGGGTAGGTTGGTAATTTCATATGTGCCCGTATTATTGCCCTAGTTTCTCATTTTCCAGCCTATAAATACCCCAGAATTCTGTGAAGGAAAGGGTCCATAATCTTGTATTTTTCTTTGCTAGGTTTTAGTACATGTTCTTCTTCCTCTTCTCACATCTTCTCCATTAAACTTGTAAGTGAGCTTTTGAGTGAAGAGTGATGAATAAAGAAGACCATTTTTATTATCATGCTTGTCTCTTTCTTTACTTGTTATAATTGTTGTAATTTTAATTGTTAAGTAGTTGTTGTTATTTCCTTGTTATTTGTTTCTTCTCTCTTTTTCTTTATCCTTGCATACGACAATGATACTTACGCTTGATCCTCGCCAAGGTGAGGTCGCAAACAGTTAGTCGTATTCTTCTAATCTCTTTCTTTCTATCTTCCTCTTTTGTGTTTCCGTATTATGAAGTGTGAGTAGTTCTATACTTGCTAGGGTAGGATAAGGGAAGTTTGAGAGAAGGAAATCTCTCTCACTCTTTCCTTGCCCAACAACTTAAATCAACTCCCGTTAACCCAACCACAATCCGCTCCTTACGGCACCCTATCCTACATGATAGCGGTGATTCCGTAGTGAGACCGGTTGTGGTTGAATTAACCGGAGGTTATGGATAAGAGCCAAGAACGGACGGACAAGCACCAAAAGGAAGGACTATGCGTTGGAAAGCCTAGCTTATACTCGCAAGTTCCTTCCTAGTCGTGCTAATCCCCGTTGTTGCCGATTACCGTAACACCGATATTAAGTGGGGCAACGAAAGATGTGGAGACTCCTAACTCAAACTAATCTAATCCTAACCCTAACAAGCTCTCTTTAAATATCAACTCAACACTTAGATAACTACAAACAAAATCTGAACAACCGGACTTAACTCGTCGAAAAACACATAGAAAAAGATTCCCATCTCCCTGCGGACGACCCGTACTCAACCGGCTAGCTACGTGCGAAACCGTCTTGATTGCGGTATTTAAACTAGAACTTGAACACGCTCGTATCCTAACAATCACAGGTACACATATTTAATCGGACACCTGTATGTACCAACATACGTCATCTACACCATATTGCCTTAACCGTGAAAACCCCCTGTGTGGGACTCTAAAGACTCGTCAATACGCTGGCAGTGGGTTTAACCACAAGCACGTCAGCGGCGCTAACTGTACGTAACGGCTACCCGGGTATTGAGCGAAAGGAAGGCCGACGAACAAACTCATCCAAACCCCGACTGAGCCTGACAGTGACAATATCCTTACAGTCCGGTCTATTCGTCTAAGAGTATCGCATATCGAGTCTAAGGGGTGGATAAAGTCAGACACCTAATAACGCGATAATTCGTGTCGGCATGAAACCCATCACCACCTGAGAAACTATCGATCCTGGATCGGTAATTCTCGTTTACCCCGGCCGAGAATTTCTGGTGATGGCCACCCGTGCACAACGCGACATCAACCCCCAATACCGGGATAGGTGAATCCTTAATGATCCGCTCACTAGCTCCATGTGGCTCGGGACCGTACCCAACTAAAACCTGTTTACACGACTCCTTTGAGCCATGGTAGGATAGTAATCAAAGCACAGTGGGAATTCACAGGAGACAAATGACGATCTTAAGTCGACAAACTAACCTGTACACATGTCACCAAGGAACTGCTATCTGACAATAGGTATAATACCAACTAGCAGGTTCCCGGCGAGTCCGTCCAGTGTACTCATAACCCAATGAGCACCTGTATACTATCTTAGGTGAACAAACTAACACCAATGGCTTGTGAGACCTGGCCATAGCCCCTCGTTGGGGTCTTGATCAGTATACACTAGTCTACACTGGAGTATCGATGCCCAGTCTCGAAACTTCCACGACTAGGGACATTTAAGGATTTGGTTATAGACCCCCAGCTCGCACATATATGATCGCCATCATAATGCTGGTAGTCAAGCAAGAATCCTATGGGCTCTATCAATATGTAATAGTGATGATAAAGACAAACCAGATAGCATACTATCATCTCGAGTAAGACTGTTCTACGGTATATGTTGGATATATGTATGCCCTAGAGGCCATTATATGATAGTGGATGTATTTATACATGTATATATATACAGAGGACTTTCTTGCTCGACATGATAGTATGCTATCTGGTTACACTTTATCTGATATGTTCACTTGATCATACTTTTATTCATTTGTACATGTTGATAAAGCCTTGAGGATATATGCTTGACTACTATGATTATGATGGAGATCATACAAGTAGGACATGTAAGTCTACGGTAGCGCCCCGGCCGTCTGTCCGAGGCCAAAATGCGGAAACGATAACTTTTTGAAACTAGAAACCGGCGCTATCGTATGCTTAAAACCCGGATCGAACCATTAACCTACAACTAGCAACTAGAGAAAGGGTTGGAAAACTATACCGATCGATCCGTGTCCTTCGGTCTTTGGCCACCATTCCAAGCTCCCCGCGGCATTTTCGGTCTCGATCTCCTCGCCGGAAAGGGCACCACATCTTCGAGTCTTTTTACGGGCTCCCGCTTCGTCCGAAGCAACTCGGTCACGAAGTTCGTTAGCCGACGTCTCCAAGGCGAAGTAGAGAATGTTTGTGATAACTTTGTCTCTTGCATCCATTGCATGGATGGAGGTTGAAGATGAAGCCATCAGTGGATGTTGTGAGCTAGAGGAAGAAGAAGAGGCTTTCTTTTTCTTTTTCTTATGTCTTGTGTTGATAATGAGAGTGAGAGTGTGTGATCAAAAATACAAGACCAAACATTATCAAATGGCAGCCCCTCTCTCTCTCCTTCTCATTTCAACACTCAAATCCATCAAATAAAGTGACATATGCACAAGAAATGATACCATGAGTCACCTATGAAGTACATGTATCATTTAATGCACAAAATGATGGCTTAAGCTCACAATTTCCATTTATAAAGATTAACCCAAATGTTTACAACCATAAAAAGATACGGCAACATCTAAAGTAAACTCGTGATGGATCACAAGGATACCCCTCACCTGTATATACATACCTGCATCCACATTCCGACTGAATGCGAATGCGATGAGACTAAAGTAATCCAACAAATCTAATATTAGGATCCAGATTAAACCAAAGCCCACAAGTATGATCCGTCCGATCATGATCCGTGCAATACTGCACGTATATGATCGGACCCTGCCATATATAATACGGCCTCTACAACGTTTCGCCCGAAACTTGAAAACTGTCTGTGGGGGACTCTAAAGACTCGTAAATACATTGGCTGTGGATTTAACTACTTGCACGTCAGAGGTACTAGTCGTACGTAACGGGCCACCAGGTATTGACCAAAAGGGAGGTCGATGAGCGAACTCATCCTGACACCCTACTGAGCCTGTCCGTGACAATATCCGTACAGTCTGGTCCGTTCGTCTATGAGCATCGCATGGCGGGCCTAGGGGGTTGGTAAAAGTCAGACCCCCAAAAGCGGTACAAGTCGTGTCGGAGTGTAGCCCGGAACACCCTAAGATACTACTGCAATAACTACTAGTAAATCTCCTGCCTTGGCCAAGGACTTCATGTAATGGCTCTCCTAGACACAGCGCGATCCCACCCCCAATACCGGGAGAGACGAAACCCCTGCCGATCCGCTCACTGCCTCCATGTGGCTCGGGACTGTACCCAACTAAAACCTGTTTCTACGACTCCTTTGAGCCGTGGTAGGGTTGTAATCAAAGCACAGTGGGAACTCGGACGAGACAAATGACGATCTCAGGTCGATGAACTAACCTGTACACATGTCACCAGGGAACTGCTATCTAACGTCAGGTATAATACCAACTTACATGTTCCCGGCGAGTCCTGTCTGGTGTACTCATAACCCAATGAGCACCTGTATACATCTTAGGTGAACCAGCTGACACCAATGGTTTGTGAGACCGGCCACCGCCCCTCGTCGGGATCTCGACTGTATACACTAGTCTACTAATGGAGTATCGATGCCCAGTCTCGAAAATCCCACGACTAGGGACCTTTTAAGGATGTGCTTATAGACCCTAGTTCCCACGTATATGATCGCCATCATACTGCTGGCCGTCAAGCAAGAATCCTAAGGGCTCTATCAACGTGCAATAGTGACCTGTAAGGTCACCTAAAGCTGTACACGATGATAAAGAAAAACCAGATAGCATACTATCATCTTGAGTAAGACTGTCCTACCGGTATAGGTCCTCCCTCAATCTTTGCCATCACGTTCCTGTGATCCAATAATTGACTCTGAGGGCACTATATCCAACAGGACATGTGTAGTTTATAAGCATATCCTGAAATGTCTCTAGTCGTGGGAGTATCAAGATGGGGAATCGATATTCCAGAGTAGACTAGCGTATACGATACTAGACCCATCAGATAGGCGATGGGTGTGTTAGTGTATATGCCTTAGGGGCCATTATTGTATCATACTAGTTTGTATATTACATAATGGAAGCTTGGGATATTCACATGTATATAACAGTCTTGCTAAACATGGTAGTATGCTACTTGGTTATTCTATCTTAATATGTGAGTATACGTATTGATAGAGATCTTAGGATCTTGCTTGACTACCAGCATTGTGATGGCAGTCACACTAGTGGGGGTTGGGTAGTCTACAAGCACATCTTTTTTCAGGTCTATAGTAGTAGGATTATCGAGACAGGGAATCGATACTCCGGAGTAGACTAGTGTGTACGCTTCTCATCCCAGTTGGGGAGATGATCTGTCCCACAGCCGTCAGTACGTCGTATTGGAGATAGTATACAGGTGCTCGTTGGGTTACGGGTACACCGGACAGGACTCGCAGGGAACTGTTGGTTGGTTTTATACCAGTCGTCAGTTAACAGTTCCCAGGTGACATGAGTACAGCATAGTCCGCAGACTTGACACTGCTACTTCGTCTCGAGTGTGTCCCACTGTTCTTGGATTGCTACCCTACCACGGCTCAAAGGAGTCGTGCAAACAGGTAGCAGTTGGGTGCAATCCCGAGCACTTGGAGGCAGTGGGGGTTAGACAGGATTCGTCTCTCCCGGTATTGGGAGTTGATATCGCGTTGTGTCAGAGAGCCATTATGCAAAGTCGTTGGCCAGGGCAAGCGAGATTTACTGGTAGGTTCCAGTAGTTTCTCAGGGTGTAATGGGCTTCACTCCGACATGACTTATACCGCTATTAGGGGACTGACGCTTGCCGCCCCTAGGCCCGATATGCGATAGTCTTAGACGAACAGACCGGACTGTACAGAATAGTCACATCAGGCTCAGTAGGAGTTCGGATGGGTTTCTTCATCGGCCTTCTTATCGACATCTACCTGGGGACCGTTACGTACAGCTAGTGCCGCTTGCGGTCTGTGGTTAAACCCAATGCCAGCGTAGTAGTCGAGTCATTAGAGTCCCACACAGAGAGTTTCCCTGCTCCAGGCGAAACGATATAGAGGTCGTATGGTTTTACGACAAGGGTTCGGACGCATACGTGTGTTTACATACATACGACTTTCGGACAATTTTTACTAGCCGGCTTTGGTTTAAGCCAGATTCTAGTATCGGGATATTGGATTTATACAGTCTAAAGTTTTTCCGTGTTTTCACCGATAGGAGGGGCGTTCTCATAATTTCACGAGAAGCTTCTAGAAGGTTGGATACTTGGGGGTGTAGGTGGCATATGCATTGAATGAGATTAGTGACTCATTTGTGTGATTCATCCATGTCATTAATGCATCATAAATGCTTAATGACTCATGGAGATGAATCACCCTTTTGTATTTATGAAGCATGGTTGTTAAATCCTTTATTTTCTTTTTTGGATAAATAATAATGCTTCATATATATTATGATAGATCATTATCTCATTCTCATTCTCATGTTCACCTTCTCTCTCCTCAAGCTCTCTCTCTCTTCAAACCCTAATCCTCCCCTCTCATGTGTTGAGATCATGGATTAGAATAGACTAATCACTCCATAATCCAACTCTATATCACCTAGGTTACTTAGATTAGCACTTTAAGAAACCTAGTTACCTCAAGTTTGAGGTGAAGCTTGAAGTAAAGCTCTCGGGTGGATCGTCTACTACTTGGAGATGGCCGAGGAGGAGGTGGAGAACGAAAAGATGAAGGTCACGGTTCATTAGGTATAATCACTTCACATAGTAGTTTAGAACTCCTATGTTTATCGTTAGTTATAGTTTAGCAAAGATTCTTCGGTTAGTCGATGTTTAAGCAAAGAACAAGATCGTTTTTCATTTTTCCGCCTCCCCGCAAGTCGTGGGGTGTTGTACATCGACTTACAGTGGTATCAGAGCCTCGCTAAACAATAATCAACTCATTAGCAAAGTCGTATGAATTTCGAACGCAAAACGAACCGGAAAACACATCGATATCACCATGTTTCTGTCGAGTTTAAAATAGGCTCTAAAAATTTTTCAGGGAGCCGCAGAATAACCTACAGAGAATTATAAGAACACTGGAGAAAAATGGGTTTGTGAATCGGCCATACAGCCGTGGAACCGCGGCCGATCCCACCGATCCGCCGCGGATCCGCGGCCGTGTTGGGGCCGATTTGACCCAGTTTGCTCCAGCAACTCTTCTGTGATATTTTTGTATTTTCTGGAATGTTTATTTTCTGCTCAAGTCTCAGGTGCACAGAGAAGTTTTGGGAGTAGAATCTGATATGTTTGCTCGATCAAAATTATACGATATTTGCTAATTTGATTATATCCGTGATTGTATAATGTGTTCGTAAACCTCCCCTAACTGCTAGTATGTCGGTTGGCAGGGGGTTGCACATTTCTGTAATGATTTTTAATGTTTGTGATTATGAACTGTATTGGACTGTTGTGATGATTAGCCGGGGTTTTGTAATGGGTTATTATTTTAATTCATTCAATTTAAATGTAATTTGTTGTAATATTATTTTGCGGGGCACATCCAGGTTGCGGTTGTAGCCACCGTTGTATTATTTCATTTTACTGTTTTTGCTCCTAGGACAGACCCGAGGTGGGGTGCACAAACTACCGGGTACTTTGAAGTGTTTAGTGGCCTACTCACGTTGTTGAGGGAGACCGCTTCACTTCGGGTACTTGGCGGGTAGTTTGCCGTACCCATAGGGGTCTAGGGTGGGGTAATGGCTATTCATCACAACTGTGTAATCCGTCTTTCGTTGCAGGCTCATAAGAAACGCGGATTGCTTGCATATCCAATAATGTTCATCTGTAATCTGGAATGCCTATTGTTGCGTTTGACGAATGTACAATATCTATATATGATAGCTATTTAGACGTCACTTATGTTTTACACCCGCGCTAGCCCAGCCCCCGCTCTGTCGTTAGTTAAGTAACCTAACGGGTGATGACGGGACCCAGAGGCGAATGCGGATGGCATAAGAGGACGTTGTATTTTCGTTGTTTTCTGCAATGATAGGTTAATGAAGGGACACATTATTATTAATGCAAAGAAAATAAGCCAAAGTTTAATCGTTGGAACAATTTAAAAGAAACCACTCGGTTATTTTTTAAAGAGGAGATATTTTTTAATTGCGGAGCTTTAACCACTCCTTTTAAAAGCTATCAGGTTCCTTCGGTTATATCAAGTTCACTACGTTCACGTTTTCGCCAAAACCATTCGTAACTCTCTGTCATTTCATTTGGGTATTCAGTAGTATTCAAACTATGAATTTTGACCAACGCCAAGGCATAATGTTTGGTAGCTGCTGGGTATTCATTTGTTGCATAGATAGATGAGTTAGTTTGGGACAGTCGTATTATCATTTTGGCCAACGTCAAGGATATGTACGGATGGGTTCAAATTAACAAGATAATGATGGGTAGAACTTGACATGTGACTTATGATATTTTGACCAATACCAAGGTCATAAGAGCATGGGGTAAAAATTTATATCGGGAATTTCTAAAGAAACTGAAATTTGCAAAGAGATGCATACCATTTGGAGGTTGATGAATGTTGGTAGGATTCCTTCAGCATTATCATACGATGATATTTGGATCCCGATCCTACTGTGAGTATATGCTACTTATCAGGATATTCGTCACTTAATGATCAATGCTATAAACCAAGTAGGTGCCGAGAAAGGTGTCAGCGGGGCTACGCCCCCAGAGAAAAGAGGTTATTTAATTAAGGAACTTCGCGAAAGCGTTGGAAAAGTTTCCTCGAAGTATCGACACTGGCCTGGCTGAACGGTTAAGCAAGTATTGTACGGTGAGAATAGTCCTGGCTAATTCTTCTTTTATGGTTTGGGGAAGGATTTGAGAAACAGTGGGAGCCATCCAGTTTAGATAAACTAAAAACCACTCTAAACTTGCAAGAGCATCATGCTAAAGTGTTTTATTCTCTCTCTCCTAATTGCAGCGACCCTGAAAATGTCTGGACTTAAGTTACTTTTAGAGAAAAATATACTGACAGGGCCAAACTATAAAGATTGGCTGCGGAATGTCAAATTGGCTTTGACCTATGACAAATTGGGGTACGTCCTCACCGCTAAGGCACCTGCTGTCCCTGGTCCCAAATCCAGTAATGCGGATAAGGAAATTCGCAAAACCTGGGATTTCGATTGCGCGAAGGCCTAGTGCATCGTGCTTGCTTCGATGAACAATGAACATCAGAGGAGGCACGAGGATATGGAACTGGATGCCATATTTCTCCATACAAAGGAACTTTATAGAGAGCAATCTCGTATAGCAAGATACGAGACCTCAAAGAACTTGTTTCGAGCGAGGTTGGTCGTCGGATCATCGGTAGGAGAACAGGTCCTAAAGATGATAGGCTATATAGAAGAGCTCGCAGACCTTGGGACGACTTTGGATAATGAGCTCTATACAGACCTTATTCTCCAGTCCCTTCCTTCCACCTACGCCCAGTTTATTCTGAATTTCAACATTCAAAGAAAATAAGTTGAACTTCCAGAACTCCTTAACATGTTGAGGAGTGCAGAGGGCACCTTGCAGAAGGCAAGGGAAACACCCGCTATGTTTGTTAGCGGTGGTTCTTCTTCCGGGTCTAAGGCTAGGGCCAATGGAAGGAAGAAGAAGGCCGCCACCAAACCTAGAGGAGGTGTTAGTAAGTTAGGAGGGAAGGAAAAGAAAAAGATTGCGGTGCCGGTAGTGGCCCAGGATGAGTGCTTCCATTGTCACAGGAAAAGGTACTGGAAGAAGGATTGCAAGGCGTGGAACGCCAAGAACCAGGGACCGAAGCAAGCTGTGGCTTCGACATCAAGTGTGTTTGTAATTGAGAATTGTTTGTCAATTAACTCTACTTCCTGGGTATTGGATACCAGATCAGGATCTCATATATGCAATTCATTGCAGGCACTGAGAAACCGTAGAGTGCTGAAGGAAGGTGAAATGACTCGAAAGGTTGCTAACAGAGCTAGAGTGGGAGCTGTGTCCGTCGGGGATTATCACCTGGGATTGATGAGTGGACATATTTTGGTTTTATATAACTGTTTTTGTGTACCTAGTTTAACGTGTAATATCATATCAGTTTTCTTGTTATCAAATAAAGGTTATGATTTCACGTTTGTAAGCGATGTTGTTAACATCCACCTTAATCATAGTTTGATTGGGTCCGGTACACTGAATAACGGTATATTTGTCTTAAACCAACTCCAGATTTTCAATGTCCAGAACACACTAAAAAGAAAGTCACCAGATTTAAATAAGGCTTTCTTATGGCATTGTAGACTAGGTCACATCAATGAGACAAGGTTAACTATGTTACATAGAGAAGGATATTTGGACCCGTTCGAATATCAAACTTATGCCACTTGTGAATCATGTCTCAAAGGAAAGATGATAAAGACTCTATTCACTGGATATGGAGTAAGAGCGAGCGAGCTCTTAGGACTCGTACACAGCGATGTATGCGGTCCAATGTCTACACATGCAAGAGGTGGTTTTTCCTATTTCATTACTTTTACGGATGATTATTCAATGTACGGATTCATTTATCTGATGAAACATAAATCCGAGGCTTTTGAAAAATTCCAGGAGTATAAGAATGAAGTAGAAAACCAAACCGGCAAAAGTATCAAGACACTAAGATCTGATCGAGATGGTAAATACTTAAGTGCCGAGTTTCTAGGTTACCTAAAAGAGAAAGGAATTCTTTCTCAGCTTACTCCTCCATACACTCCACAGCATAACGGTGTATCGGAGAGACGGAATCGAACCCTATTGGATATAGTACGTTCCATGATGAGTAATGCTGAGTTACCGCGATCTTTCTGGGATTATACGCTAGAATCAGCGGCATATCTTTTGAACATGGTTCCTACCAAGACTGTGCCTACCACACCATATCAGATGCGGAGTGGGAAGAAAGCCTATCTTCAGTATGTAAAGATATGGGGATGTCCAGCTTTTGTTAAAAAGCAGCATGTGGACAAGCTCGAGGCACGATCAGTGAAATGTCAGTTTGTGGGATATCCAAAGAACTCCAAGGGATATTGTTTCTATTACGCAGAGGAACAGAAGGTTTTTGTTTCTCGTAATGCCCATTTTCTAGAACAGCAGTTTTTAGAAAAGGAAATAAGTGGGAGCGAAATAGAACTGGAAGAAATTCCAGAACCACAAACTACTACTGAAAGTTTGGTAGAACCAGAAGTTCAAAAAGAACAGGACATTCCCGCACCCCTCCGCAGGAGTAGTAGGCTGTCTCATCCGCCTGAGAGATACTACGGTTTTCTCATAGATGGGGATAGAGAGGATTGCATCATTGATGATGATGAACCTACTAGCTTCCAGCAGGCCATCCAGAGCGGCGACTCGGTACGATGGCTAGATGCAATGCGGACCGAAATGGAGTCCATGTACACCAACAAAGTATGGACTTTGGACTTTACTCCAAATGGGGTAAAACCCATAGGATGCAAATGGATCTTCAAGAAAAAGATTGGTGTAGATGGACAGGTGGAAACCTATAAGGCTAGACTTGTTGCAAAGGGTTTTCGTCAAAGACCTGGTTTGGACTATGACGAAACTTTTTCTCCAGTGGCTATGCTCAAATCCATTCGGGTCCTTCTTGCTATTGCTGCCTTCCATGATTATGAAATCTGGCAGATGGACGTAAAGACGGATTTTCTGAATGGTAATTTAGAAGAGTGCGTGTATATGGATCAGCCAGAAGGTTTCAATCAGAGTGGGAGCAGCGGTAGAGTATGCAAGTTGCTTAAGTCCATTTATGAACTAAAGCAAGCATCGCGGAGTTGGAACATCTGTTTTGATGAAACAATTAAAGAATATGACTGTATCAAAAATCCAGATGAACCATGTATATATAGCAAAGTTGTAGCCAGAAGTGTCGTATTCCTCGTCTTGTACGTGGATGACATTCTATTGATAGGAAATGACATTCCTATGCTACAATCTGTCAAAGGATTCTTGTCACACAGGTTCTCCATGAAAGACCTGGGTGATGCCTCTTACATTCTGGGGACTTGGATCTATCGTGATAGATCCAAGAGGATGTTGGGACTTTCGCAGTCCAGGTATATAAACACTATACTGAAAAGATTCAGTATGGAAGATTCTAAGCGCGGTAATCTACCGGCTTGTCACGGAATCATCCTCTCCAAAGAGATGTCTCCTAAGAATGATTTGGAAAGGGAACGCATGTCTATTATACCCTACGCTTCTGTGGTAGGATCTATAATGTATGCGATGTTGTGCACCAGACCAGATGTAGCTTACGCACTGAGCGTGGTAAGCCGGTATCAGTCAGACCCAGGGGAGAATCACTGGATAGAAGTAAAGAACATTCTCAAGTATCTGAGAAGGACTAAGGAGATGTTCTTGGTTTGCGGCGGAAAAGACCTCAAGTTAGAGGCCTTTGCTGATTCCGGCTTCCAGAGTGATAAGGACGATTCCAAGTCCATGTCGGGTTATGTCTTTACCCTCAATGGAGGGGCGGTGTGCTGGAAGAGCTCCAAGCAGGACACCGTTGCTGACTCGACGATAGAAGCGGAGTATATTGCTGCTTGCGATGCCGCAAAAGAAGCGGTCTGGATGAAGAAGTTCCTAACAGAACTTCAGGTGGTTCCTACCATAGTTGATCCAATACCTCTGTATTGCGACAACAACGGAGCTAAAGCTTTAGCGAAGGAACCAAGGTCCCATCAGAAGTCCAGACACATCTTAAAGCGGTTTCACCTGATCAGGGAGATCATTGATCGTCAGGAGATCGAGGTTCGGAGAGTTGCTACTGAAGAGAACATTGCTGATCTATTCACGAAGGCCCTACCTCAGATTCAGTTCGAGAGGCTACTTGAGATCATCGGTCTTCGATACGCCAATACATGGCCCTAGTGCAAGTGGGAGATTGTTAGTGTATATGCCCTAGGGGCCATTATTGTATCATACTAGTTTGTATATTACTTAATGGAAGCTTGGGATATTCACATGTATATAACAGTCTTGCTAAACATGGTAGTATTCTACTTGGTTATTCTATCTTAATATGTGAGTATACGTATTGATAGAGCTCTTAGGATCTTTCTTGACTACCAGCGTTGTGATGGCAGTCACACTAGTGGGGGCTGGATAGTCTACAAGCATATCTTTTTTCAGGTCCATAGTCATAGGATTATCGAGACAGGGCATCGATACTCTGGAGTAGACTAGTGTGTACGCTTCTCATCCCAGTTGGTTAGATGGTCTGTCCCACAGCCGTCAGTACATCGTACTGGAGATAGTATACAGATGCTCGTTGGGTTACGGGTACACCGGACAGGACTCGCAGGGAACTGTTGGTTGGTTTTATACCAGTCGTCAGTTAACAGTTCCCAGGTGACATGAGTACAGCATAGTCCGCAGACTTGACACTGCTACTTCACCTCGAGTGTGTTCCACTGTTCTTAGATTGCTACCCTACCACGGCTCAAAGGAGTCGTGCAAACAAGTAGCAGTTGGGTGCAGTCCCGAGCACTTGGAGGCAGTGGCAGTTAGACAGGATTCTTCTCTCCCGGTATTGGGAGTTGATATCGCGCTGTGTCAGAGAGCCATTACGCAAAGTCCCTGGCCAGGGCAAGCGAGATTTACTGGTAGGTTCTAGTAGTTTCTCAGGGTGTAATGGCCTTCACTCCGACACGACTTATACCGTTATTAGGGGAATGACGCTTGCCGCCCCTAGGCCCGATATGCGATAGTCTTAGACGAACAGACCGGACTGTACGGAGATTGTCACATCAAGCTCAGTAGGAGTTCGGAATGGTTTCCTCATCGGCCTTCTTATCGACATCTACCTGGGGACCGTTACGTACAGCTAGTGCCGCTTGCTGTCTGTGGTTAAACCCACTGCCAGCGTAGTAGTCGAGTCATTAGAGTCCCACACAGAGAGTTTTCCTGCTCCAGGCGAAACGATATAGAGGTCGTATGGTTTTATGACAAGGGTTTGGACGCATACGTGTGTTTACACACATACGACTTTCGGACAGTTTTTACTACCCGGCTTTGGTTTAAGCCAGATTCTAGTATCGGGATATTGGATTTATACAGTCTAAAGTTTTTCCGTGTTTTCACGGATAGGAGGGGCGTTCTCGTAATTTCACGAGAATCTTCTAGAAGGTTGGTGACTTGGGGGTGTAGGTGGCATATGCATTAAATGAGATTAGTGACTCATTTGTGTGATTCATCCATGTCATTAATGCCTCATAAATGCTTAATGACTCATAGAGATGAATCATCCTTTTGTATTTATGAAGCATGGTTGTTAAATCCTTTATTTTCTTTTTTGGATAAATAATAATGCTTCATATATATTATGATAGATCAATATCTCATTCTCATTCTCATGCTCACCTTCTCTCTCCCCAAGCTCTCTCTCTTCAAACCCTAATCCTCCCCTCTCATGTGTTGAGATCAAGGATTAGAATAGACTAATCACTCCATAATCCAACTCTATATCACCTAGGTTACTTAGATTAGCACTTTAAGAAACCTAGTTACCTCAAGTTTGAGGTGAAGCTTGAAGTAAAGCTCTCGGGTGGATCGTCTACTACTTGGAGAAGGCCGAGGAGGAGGTGGAGAACGAAAAGACAAAGGACATGGTTCATTAGGTATAATCACTTCACATAATAGTTTAGAACACCTATGTTTATCGTTAGTTATAGTTTAGCAAAGATTCTTCGGTTAGTCGATGTTTAAGCAAAGAACAAGATCGTTTTTCATTTTTCCGCCTCCCCGCAAGTCGTGGGGTGTTGTACATCGACTTACAGGGTGTTCCTACATTCATTGATGTTTCACATCGAGATCGTATGCGGGTGCTTAGTGGAGACAGGGTACACTGGACGGACTCACCAAGAACTCCTATATTATATTATATCTATCGTCGGATAGCAGTTCTCAGGTGACACTGATACAGGTTAGTCTGTAGACCCGAGATCGTCATAGAGTCTCATGTGTTCTCCCACTGTGCTTTGATTTCTACCTTACCACGGCTCTGCTGATTTGTGCAAACATATGGCTTTTGGGTACAGTCTCGAGACATGTGGAGGCAATGATCGATAGGAGGGGTTTCGTCTCTCTCGGTATTGGGGGTTGATGCTACGCAGTGCTCGATTGGCTATTGTTAGTTATATGTATGCCCTAGAGGCCATTACTGTACATTGGATGTATATTGTAGTGGATGCTGGGACATATATAGGTAGGACTTTCTTGCTCGACATGATAGTACGCTATCTGGTTGCTCTTTATCTTAACATGTATACTTTCTGTCTCTCTGATTACATGTTGATAAAGCCCTTAGGATGTGTACTCGACTTCCAGGACTGTGATGCAGATCATACTAGTGGGGCCTGGATAGTCCATGAGTACATCCTTGAAATGTTCCTAGTCGAGGGAATATCGAGACGGGGCATCGATATTCCAGAGTAGACTAGCGTATATCTTCTCGACCCATGCGATGGGCGATGGATGATCCCATATCCATTGGTGTTTGACATCGGAGATGGTATGCGGGTGCTCAGTGGAGACTGGGTAAACTGAACGGACTCGCCGAGAACTCCCAGATGGTATTATACCTCACGTCAGATGGCAGTTCTCTGGTGACACTGGTACAGCTTAGTCTGTTGACCCGAGATCGTCATAGAGTATTGTGTGTCTCCCACTGTGCTTTGATTTCCACCCTACCACGGCTCTACTGAGTTGTGCAAACAGGTGGTTTTTGGGTACAGTCCCGATTCACATGGAGGCAATGAGCGATAGGAGGGGATTCGTCTCTCCCGGTATTGGGGGTTGATGTTGTGCTATGCTCGACTGGCCATAACAGGAAATCCCTGGCCAGGGTTACAGTGATATACTAGTAAGAGTTATCAGTAGTTTCACGAATGTTATGGACCCTACGTCGGCATGACTTATCGAGCTATTGGGGTCTGACGTTTACCACCCCTAGGCGAGATATGCGACATATCAGACGAACAGACCGGACTGTACGGTAAGTGTTACTGGTTGGATTCGCAGGAGTGTGAGCGGGCTTGCTCGTCGATCTTCTGATCGCTCAATACCCGGGTGGCCGTTACGTTTAGCAGACCGCTTGCGGCTTGTGGGTGTTTGATATGATCATCATCCGCTGCCGGCGTATAGACGAGTCTTTAGAGTCCTACACAGAGGTTTCCTGGCTCAAGCGAAACGAAATAGGAGCGCATATGAGATATGTGCGGGACCGAGAATAATGCGTGTATGTGATACCGTATTTCATTCTCGCGATGAATGTGTCGAATGGTTGTATGCGATATAACCTATTTATCGAATCAAGGATTGATTCGATAAGCCGATACATTGGATACTAGCCGGTTATATGCGATATAACCGGATCATTGAATCAAGTGTTGATTTAATGATTTAATGTATAATTTTATATTTGATATATCACTTTGCATTAACTAGTATTGGTTCACTTTAAATGGATTTTCTCACTTGGTATGCACAAGTTGTATATGTGATATACTTTTGTGCACAAGATTGTATCATGTTTGATGATACATGCAAGCTAGGGTTTGTGTAAAGAATTGACCATGGTTATATGAATGGTTAGGGTTTCATTTTATTTGCTTATTTATTTATTCATTTATTCTTTATTGAAAGAAATAAAATAGTGGCTAAGTTTGGATAATCTTTGAAGCTTCATGAAGCTTTGAATGGTTGATTATTTTGTTTGTTTCCTTAACCTTAACCATTCACTTTAACCTTAGTTTGTTCTCTACATCTAACCATAGTTGACATTATGATAAGAATGATTTATTTTCTATTTTCATATCTCTTATCATAATTCTTTATCATCTTCTTCTTCATCTTCAAGTTGAAGAAAGCTTGCACCTTCAATGGCAACTAGCCAAATCAAGTGAGAAATCCTAATCTAAAGTCTACCCACTTCCTATTTCTTCATCCTCTACTACTTGCCATGTAGTAGAGTTTGTTGTCTTCACAAGTTTCTTGACTTGGCGAAGGCGGAGCTCGAGTTTTGTGATGCCTCGACGTAGATCATCTTCGGCATCGAACCGACGATCAAGCCCGCCCATTCTCCGATGGAGCCGATGCCAGAGTCATGGATTTGATTTGGACAGCGGAGGGACCTCGTCACGAAGTCTAGGATGTGGTGGACCGGATCTACAAAGGTTGTAGTCCCTTCCATTTAGCTATATTTCAGTATACTTGCTCACTTCGCCTATATATCAAGTTAACGATCCGTTCTAGGTTTTCTCGGCACTAGGAATTTTTGATTTGTGCATGTTTGATCACTTGGGAGACTCTATTAGAGTGCCTAGGAACCCTACAGTGGTATCAGAGCCTAGCTAGAGCCTTAGGCGAAGTCCCGACGGAATTTGAAGTCCGAACGACCCGAAAACCCAACCCTAAATATGCTCTCTGTACTTTTTTTAATTTCGGGGATTTTTCTATATTAAAAATATGCAGAAATATCAGCAGGAAAATATAAGAGTAACTGTGCAATTCGTAACCCTAATTCCATCAAACTGCCGCGGTTCCGCGGCACGAGCTTGGCTCGTGCGGCGGTTCCGCGGCTAGTTTGTCGTATATTGCATTGAATTTGGCACAGTAACTCATATTTGACAGTGCTGGTTTTCCTGGGAATTTTTAATATTTATTAAAGAGTTGAAATTTCTGGGTTGATTTGGGGACTCGGTGTATTCGATCGGACTGTCTAATTTTGTCGGTGTGCCATTCCGGGTAATTTTAGAATATGTTAAAAAGTTCGACCGGATATAAATACCCACTTTTTCCCCTGTCGGGAAATTTCCAAGTGTTGGATTTTTCCGTAGTTTAACGACGTTCTAAGTAGTGCAAGTAACGCGATGGACCCTCTAGAAGACAACAAACCTTAACTCGATTATGTGACCGTCTTGAACTGCCCTTTGAACCTTCGGGTTTGGGGCAGTACGGCGTGCCACATGTGAGGCGTTGGCTTGACCCTTCTACGGCTGGACCGTTGGTACTGAGGCACGAACTGAATGTTGTTAGACTTATTTCATGTGTTGAGCTGTATCGGGAAAACTTGGGTGTTCGATTGTTCGATCGAAAAGTTTAGCATTTTCTATTTATCCGGAATGTGATACAATAATTGGAATTCACAAGTAGTTATGAGATAACTGAATGAATGTTATAAATCTAGCGGTTTAGTATCACTTGATCGGTTGCCACGGAATTTTGATGTGATCAAAAGTCCGTCGCAATCACGTAGCGTACGCGGATACTCGCCGGGTAAACTTAATAGACAGCCTCACTCCATAGCCCCGACCAAGTGACTGTAGGAGAACCCCGTGGCCGAAAGCATCCGGTCGGGTGCTCGCGGCAGCGGTGTTCCGCCTTGGTGCACTTCGTCGACGGTATCGGGGGTGCGGCCGCCTGCTAAAGTTTGCGACGAGCATTCGCTCAGAATGTCGGGAATCCTGTTGAATTGCCCGACTCGATATTGAAAAGAGTTTTCGATAATGAGACTAAAATGCGGGGTTTATAATTGTTAGGCATGCGATGTCTAAGGAATTCATTTGGTCAGGCGTGCGATGTCTGAGGTGGTTGCGGATTCCAACTGTTGTAGTTTTACACTTTCTTTTCTGTGACCGTAAGTGTAATATGTGATGTCGCCGGTTTCGTTGCTATATGTCAACGACAATTGGGATGCGCATATTTACTTACGTTGATGACATGTGATGTTATGTGTTACTGGATATGTTATATTGGATCGTCGTGTTTGAATAGCCGGGGGTTTTTATGTGAGATGAGTGTTTTTCATTTTCATTCATGTAAAAACTTGTATGTAATATTCTTTTATTGGGGCACTTCCAGGTTGCGGAAGTAGTCACCGTTTGTATATTATTTACTTTTCTGCACTAGGATAGACCCAAGGAGGAGGGCATAAGTAACCGGGTTCTGGAGTCCAGTGGGAGACCAACTCGAGGAGTCGAGTCCGGGTCTCCTAACTCTAGAATTGGTAGGGTTGCTTGCCGCTCTCGTAGGGGTCTTGGGGTGTGGGTTTGGCTATTCATCACGACCGTGGAATCCGTGTTTTATACTGGCTCGTATTGAAAACACGGACGTCCTAGTATATCCAATATTTCATATTTTTTTTTCCCGCTGCGTTATCTGTGATGTGATCATGCGATGTTCTGTGCTCTGTGACAGATATTATAGTATATATGATATATTATATAGACGTTACTTATGTTTTACACCCGCGCTAGCCCTGCCCCGCTCTGCCGTTAGTTACCTAACCTAACGGTGCACGAGGGGACATCGAGGCGAATGCGGATGGCATAAGTGTACGTCATATCTATCTGTGATGTTTAGGTAATTTAATTGATGGGATATTCATTAATGAGATTGATGAAAGAAAATAAACCGAATTGATGTTGTGGAATCGAATTTCAAAATAAAAACAGGTAGCTACAGTTCTTGCTTTGCATCGTGGTGTTCCTTGTAGAACATCCTGCACCTTATTCGATAAGGAAAGGACCGAGATCCCTTCACCGGGAGTGACTCCTTTAGCAATAACTGGCAGATGCTACACACTCGGTTTGTCTTTGATCGCTTCTATAGTTTCCGCTTTGCACAGTGATATATATGATATATCCCGCACCTCATTCGACGAGGAAAGGGCCGACGATCCCTTCACCGGGAGTGACCCCTTTAGCAAAACTAGAAAAGCCTCAAAAACATTCCATTTAAAAACCATTTGATTCCGCAACGAGATCAAGTTCAAAGCGTTAAAGGTTTTCACAAAAACCAGCCGCAACCCTCCATCATTTTAGGAAGTAGAGTACTTAGTATTCGTGCTGTGTTTGTTGACCATAGTCAAGGCACAGTGTACGGTAGCTAAGTGATGTCTTCCTACACCGCATATGATGCGATTAGTTAGGACAGTCGCGTGACTTTGTTGACCTTAGTTAAGGGTCATGTGGGTGGGTCTAATTAATCACGAAATGACGGGTAGAACTTGACTAGTACTTATGATTTGTTGACCATAGTTAAGGTCATAAGTGCTAGGGGTAAAAACCATTATCGGGAGTTTCAAGTGTTGAAATTTGCAATGAGATTGCATACCTTCTATGTGATAGTTGGATCCCGATACCCACTGCGAGTAATTGTTACTCCTGGGAGAGTTTTGCACTTTACAATTAGCCGATCAAGTAGGTGTCTAGAAAGGTGTCAACGGAGTTACGCCTCTGGGAAAACGAGGTTTACTGTAATTAGGTCCGTGCGAAAGCACGGGGAACCTCTCTCAAAGTAACGACACTGGCCTGGCTGAAAGATTGGCGAACTTGTAGAGTGTAATTAATCCCGGCTAGTCTTTCCTTTTAGGGTTTGAAGGAAGATTTGATAAAAACAGTGGGAGCCATCCTGATTAGATAAAATATATAACCAATCTGATCTTGCAAGAGCGCACGCTGAGTGTTTTCTTTTCTCTCTCTCCAGGTAGCGACCATATCACGCCTTAATCAAGATAATAATATGGATGTATTGACCGAACCCGCTTGTTATACTGAGCTGGGGAACGTTGGTCCTGCTCCAACTTATAATTGTTATAAGACAGAGCAGGAAATAGGGGAATGCCAGGATTCCCTTGCCGCCCAAACGAAGAAAGTGCATGAGATGCATCTCCTTCGGGTGTGTTCATTACAAAGAACTGTTTCTCAGTATCCTCTGCATCCTGGGTATATGATACCGGATCAGGATCCCAGATATGTAATATGTTACATAGGGCTACAAAAGGGTAGAAAAACTGAGAACGGGTGATAAGTTTCATGAGACAGAAAATGGGGCAAGTGTTGCAGCCAAGTCTGTTGGTCACTGTCACCCTGTATTACCAATAAATTGATTCTGAACAAATGCTATTAGATACCGAACCTGATATACAAAATCATATCAGTCTCTTTATTAGTAAAGAAATGATATAATTTTGTATAGATGGATAATGTTTTGAACATTTCCTATATCAAAAGTTGATCGGTTCAGGCACGTTATCTAAAAGCATTGACGTTCTAAATCAAACTACAGTTCCTCGTATACAGAACACACACAAGAGGAAGAGTTCAGAAATGAACGAATCATTCTTGAGGCATTGTAGACTAGGTCACATCAATGCGACCCGACTGGCTGAAGTTACATTTTAGATGCATATTTAAATAAGTTTGAATTTACATCTTGTGAAACTTGCCAGTCATGTCACAAAGATTAGATGACCATAGCTCTGTTTATTAGAAACAGAGAAAGAGTTAGTAAACTCTTGGGACTGATACATGATGATGTATGTAAAGTCTCCTGTCTACACATGCCAGGACTGGTTCTTCATACTTCATTATATTCTCTGATAATCTCTCAAGATTCAGTCATATGTTCCTGTTGAAACATAAGTCCGAACCATTTGAGATATTCACAGAATATAAGTTAGAAGTAGAGAACCAAAATACGAGTATAAGTATTATGTCCTATGATAAGATCAGGGAGGAGAATACTTGTGCATAGAATTCCTGGACTATTCTAAAGGAGAATGAGATTCTCTCTCAGTGTTACTCCTCTGAATACACCACAGCACAACGGTGTATCGGGGCGGAGCAATCACACAATATTAGATATCGTGTGCTCTATGATGAGTATTACTGAGTTACCTATTTCCTTTTGGGGTTATGCACTTGAGAAGCTGCATACTTATTGAATTAGGTTTGAATCAAATCACTGCCTACCACTCCATATAAGATATGGTATGGGAAGAACCCATCTCTTAAGCGAGTTAAGATTTGGGGTTGTCTGGCCTATGTTTAAAGCAAAATCCGGACAAGATCGAGGCAGGATCAGTTCTGTAGAACTGGAAAGGTTCCAGCTATACAAAACTGCAGTTGATGATTTGACAGAACCATAAGATTCTATAGTTCCCGACGAACCTCGGCCTCTCCGCCGATCTAGTAGGGTTCCTCATCCGCCTGGGAGATACCTCGGTTTCTCGATGACAGTGGGAGAAAGGATTGCATCATGAGATGATGACCCAACTATTTTCGAGCAGGCCATCGAGAGTAGGGACTCTGTAAGAATGGCTGGATGCTTAGCAATCTGAGATGGAATCCATGTACACCAGCAAAGTATGGACTTTAGCTGCTATATCTGAAGGGTTAAATCCCCATCAGGAGCTAGTATATCTTGAGAAGATTACTTGGTGTAGATGGAAAAGTTGAGACTTTCAAAGCTAGACTTGTTAAAGGTTTTCGTCATCGACCAGGCGTGGATAATGATGAAACCTTTTTCCAGTAGCTATGCTTAAGTCTATCCAGATCCTACTTACCACGGCTACATACCATGACTCCGATATCTGGTGGTTGGGTGCCTTGACTGCTTTTCTAAATACTGATTTAGAAGAGAACGCCTATAAGAACACAGCCAGAGGTCTTCGTAAACAGTGGGAGCAGCGGAAACGTGTGCAAGTTGCTTTACATAATGAAGCAGGCATCGTGGAGTTGGAACGTCTGTTTTGATGTGATAGTCAAAGTGTTTGACTTCATCAAAATGGTAGACGAACCTTGTATATACAAAAGGGTAGTAGAGAGTAAGGTGGTCATCTTCGTAATGTACGTAGACAACATACTCTTGATAGGAAAAGAGTTTCCTATACTACGATCGATCAATCTCCTATTATCACAAGGATTCTCCAAATAGGATAAAGATGATACCTCCTAAATCCTGAGATTTGAACCTATGAGATAGATCTAAAGGGATATTAGGGTTCTCACTAGGTATAGTGAGATTGTATCAATCGATCCTAGGGAGAATCACTGGAAGTGTTCCAGGGTGATAAAGACGACTGAATGTCAGTCACAGGCATTGTCTTTACCCTCTGTAAAGGGACGGTATGTTGGAAGAGTTCTAAGCAAGATACCGTGGCTAACTAGACGATAAAGGCTGGTAACATCGCTATTAAAGATACTACCAAAGAGGCAGTTTGGGTGTATATTGGTTCATAGGATGAACTAGGTTCCTACCATTGTGTGACAATGGAACTGTGGCTTTGGCCCTGGAACCCTGGTCCCATCAGTGACCCAGACATAGTCTAAGGCAGCATCACCTGATCATGGAGATAGTTGATCTCCAGGGTGATCGAGGTTAGGAGAGTAGACTCAGAGGACAACACGGCGGATCCACTCACGAAGGCCCTTTTCCCAAAGAGAGACTTTTAGGGGATGGTTGAGTATGTGATACTGCAAACACTGCTACAGATGGCCCTAGTGCAAATGGGAGATTGTTAGTTATATGTATGCCCTAGAGGCCATTACTGTACATTGGATGTATATTGTAGTGGATGCTGGGACATATATAGGTAGGACTTTCTTGCTCGACATGATAGTACGCTATCTGGTTGCTCTTTATCTTAACATGTATACTTTCTGTCTCTCTGATTACATGTTGATAAAGCCCTTAGGATGTGTACTCGACTTCCAGGACTGTGATGCAGATCATACTAGTGGGGCCTGGATAGTCCATGAGTACATCCTTGAAATGTTCCTAGTCGAGGGAATATCGAGACGGGGCATCGATATTCCAGAGTAGACTAGCGTATATCTTCTCGACCCATGCGATGGGCGATGGATGATCCCATATCCATTGGTGTTTGACATCGGAGATGGTATGCGGGTGCTCAGTGGAGACTGGGTACACTTAACGGACTCGCCGAGAACTCCCAGATGGTATTATACCTCACGTCAGATGGCAGTTCTCTGGTGACACTGGTACAGCTTAGTCTGTTGACCCGAGATCGTCATAGAGTCTTGTGTGTCTCCCAGTGTGCTTTGATTTCCACCCAACCACGGCTCTACTGAGTTGTGCAAACAGGTGGTTTTTGGATACAGTCCCGATTCACATGGAGGCAATGAGCGATAGGAGGGGATTCGTCTCTCCCGGTATTGGGGGTTGATGTTGTGCTATGCTCGACTGGCCATAGCAGGAAATCCCTGGCCAGGGTTGCAGTGATATACTGGTAAGAGTTATCATTAGTTTCATGAATTTTATGGACCCTACGTCGGCATGACTTATCGAGCTATTGGGGTCTGACGTTTACCACCCCTAGGCGAGATATGCGACATATCAGACGAACAGACCGGACTGTACGGTAAGTGTTACTGGTTGGATTCGCAAGAGTGTGAGCGGGCTTGCTCGTCGATCTTCTGATCGCTCAATACCCGGGTGGCCGTTATGTTTAGCAGACCGCTTGCGGCTTGTGGGTGTTTGATATGATCATCATCCGCTGCCGGCGTATTGACGAGTCTTTAGAGTCCTACACAGAGGTTTCCTGGCTCAAGCGAAACGAAATAGGAGCGCATATGAGATATGTGCGGGACCGAGAATAATGCGTGTATGTGATACCGTATTTCATTCTCGCGATGAATGTGTCGAATGGTTGTATGCGATATAACCTAGTTATCGAATCAAGGATTGATTCGATAAGCCGATACATTGGATACTAGCCGGTTATATGCGATATAACCGGATCATTGAATCAAGTGTTGATTTAATGATTTAATGTATAATTTTATATTTGATATATCACTTTGCATTAACTAGTATTGGTTCACTTTAAATGGATTTTCTCACTTGGTATGCACAAGTTGTATATGTGATATACTTTTGTGCACAAGATTGTATCATGTTTGATGATACATGCAAGCTAGGGTTTGTGTAAAGAATTGACCATGGTTATATGAATGGTTAGGGTTTCATTTTATTTGCTTATTTATTTATTCATTTATTCTTTATTGAAAGAAATAAAATAGTGGCTAAGTTTGGATAATCTTTGAAGCTTCATGAAGCTTTGAATGGTTGACTATTTTGTTTGTTTCCTTAACCTTAACCATTCACTTTAACCTTAGTTTGTTCTCTACATCTAACCATAGTTGACATTATGATAAGAATGATTTATTTTCTATTTTCATATCTCTTATCATAATTCTTTATCATCTTCTTCTTCATCTTCAAGTTGAAGAAAGCTTGCACCTTCAATGGCAACTAGCCAAATCAAGTGAGAAATCCTAATCTAAAGTCTACCCACTTCCTATTTCTTCATCCTCTACTACTTGCCATGTAGTAGAGTGTGTTGTCTTCATAAGTTTCTTGACTTGGCGAAGGCGGAGCTCGAGTTTTGTGATGCCTCGACGTAGATCATCTTCGGCATCGAACCGACGATCAAGCCCGCCCATTCTCCGATGGAGCCGATGCCAGAGTCATGGATTTGATTTGGACAGTGGAGGGACCTCGTCACGGAGTCTAGGATGTGGTGGACCGGATCTACAAAGGTTGTAGCCCCTTCCATTTAGCTATATTTCAGTATACTTGCTCACTTCGCCTATATATCTAGTTAACGATCCGTTCTAGGTTTTCTCGGCACTAGGAATTTTTGATTTGTGCATGTTTGATCACTTGGGAGACTCCATTAGAGTGCCTAGGAACCCTACAGCTATATCAGTAAGTCCCTGGCCAGGGCTATTGAGATTTACTGATAAGTGTTATCAGTAGTATCTCGGTTTGATTATAGGCCACATATCAGCATGACTTATGTAGGGTTCCTAGGCACGCTCAAGTGGTCTCACAAGGCATCAACCATGCCAAATTCAAAATTTTCCGGTGCCGAGAAACCCTAATACGGATCGTTAACTAGATACTAGGCGAAACTACTGTAGGGTGTTTTTCGTCACCCTATTGAGATGGGAATACGCGCGCGCTTGTCAGGCTTACTACAGATTCTCCCTACGTAGGGTAGGCCGGGGTTTAATGATTGTGGGGATCCGAATCTCCGGCAGCCGCGGACTAAGCTGCCGTTAATTACCCCTCGCCTTTGTAGCGAGGGAACCTCCGATTAACGGGTTAAAATAGTCATGCGAACTCAATGTGCAGTGTACGTGTGTTGTGTTTTGAAAGGGGGGTTTGGATATATCGGGAGTCACGCAGAGTTTTTACGGGGTCCTGCTACCCGGATAGCGGGCTGGGGGTCAAGGGGGCTAGCAGCCCCCTTGCGGGGTGCGGGGCAGCGCCCCGTTAGAAATTTTTTTTCTAACAGGGACAGTGTCGCGGAGTATGTGTGTGTGTGTAAATATGTATACATATGTGTATATATATATATATGTATGTATGTATATATATATATAAAAGAAAGAGGGGGGAAAGGCATCCAAAGGATGCGTGAGGCCAGCGCCTTGAGCGCTGTGCGCTTAGGTGCTGTGCGCTCAGGCGCAAGCGCACCACGTGTCGGCACGTGGGCATTTTGCGCTCGAGCGCAGTGTGCCTGAGCGCAGCACGCCACGTGTCGGCACGTGGGCGCTTTGCGCACGAGCGCAGTGCGCCTGAGCGCAGCACGCCACCTGTCGGCACGTGGGCGCTTTGCGCTCGAGCACAGTGCGCCGGAGCGCAGCGCGCCACGTGTCGGCATGTCGGCGCTTTGCACTAGAGCGCAGTGCGCCTGAGCGCAAGCGCGCCATGTGTCGGCATATGGGCGCTTTGCACTCAAGCGCAGTGCGCCGGAGCGCAAGCACGCCACGTGTCGGCACGTGGGCGCTTTGCTCTCGAGCGCAGTGCGCCTGAGCGCAAGCGCGCCACGTGTCGGCACGTGGGCGTTTTGCGCTCGAGCGCTGGGCGCCGGCGAGTCAAAAGGACTTTTAGTCCCAGAACCAGAAGCTATGCTTCAGAAATGAAATATTTATTATATATATATATATGTAAATATATGGAGTTAAACTCCTAAAATGTTTTGGTTGATGAAAGGGGTTCTTCCTCTTCCTCCTCTGTTGGCTGGATCTTGATGATCAAGAGATGTGAGATCTAAAAATCTCTCCTTTCTGAGATCTAATAGTAGATCCAAGTTCCCCTTTGTGGGTTTTGTGGTGGAAGACTTCTTAGTTTTTGGAAAGAAAGTGTAAAACTCTTGATTTAATTCAGAAGAGATGAGAAGGTTTAGAACCTTGGAGAAGGAGCAGGAGGCACAAAAGATCTCAGATCTAAAATTTTTTTTTGGAGAGAATGAAAAGTATCCCTTTATTCATCATCATTTTGCCTTATATAGGCTTACATATTTACATATAGCCCCTTGGGCTTTACAAAAATGGCATTTTTGCCTATCCCATGGCTCATGTGCCATTTCATTTTTGCACACAAGCCATGGGCTTACAAAAATTTGGCTTTATGCCCATTTTGCATACATTCATGTATAAAAAATTACATGAAAATTATTTATTACATGATCTATATTTTAGCATGGAGGAGGCTGGCCGTGGGCTCGACTTGGGTATGGGCCCGCTTGACCTGGGCTTGAGCCCACCTGGCTTGGGGTTGACCTTGACTTTGACTCGGTCAACGGGGGTGTAAATTTTTACACCAACAAAGTGCCCCCCATCAATAAATGCACACCGCACATTTGAGTTGTGTGCATGAAATTGATGGATCATGAAGCTGAACCTCGAGGTGGAACATCATTCCGGAGGCGAAGCATCATCCCGGGGAGCATGATTCCCGAGGATCGGAGCATCATTCCAATTCGCGGAGCATAATTCCAATGTCAGAGCATCATTCCGATTTGCGGAGCGTAATTCCAGGGGATCGGGGCATCGTTCCGATGGGCGGAGCATAATTCCAGAGATCGGAGCATCATTCCGATGATCGGAGCATGATTCCAGGGTTCGGAGCATAATTCCAGATATTGGAGCATCATTCCGATGATCGGAGCATGATTCCAGGGTTCGGATCATCTTTTCGAAGAGCGGAGCATAATTCCAAGGATCGGAGCATCATTCTGATGAGCGGAGCATCATTCCAATTTGCAGAGCATAATTCCAAGGATCGGAGCATCATTCCGATGAGCAGAGCATGATTCCAGGGGATCGGAGCATCATTCCGAAGGGCGGAGCATGATTCCAGGGATCGGAGCATCATTCCGATGAGCGGCAGACATTCTGACCGAAGCATGATTTCGATGCAGAGGTAGAATCCTAGGCGAAGTATAATTCCGACAAGGAAGGAAAATATTCCGAGGCGAAGCATTGATTTCGACACGGGGTATATTCTGGGACGGAGCATGATTCCGGCATAGAGCTTGTTGGCTGACTTGATTCCGAGACGAAGCATAATTTCGACAGGGAAGGCAGATACACCGAGACGAAGCATGATTTCGACGCGGGGTACACTCTGAGACGAAGTATGGTTCCGACGCAGAGCTGGTTGGTTGATTTGATTCCGAGACGGAGCATCATTCCGATGAGGAGGTCGTTGGTTGATTCCGAGCCGAAGCATGATTTCGACACAGGGTAAATTCTGGGACAGAGCATGATTCCGCCGTAGAAGTTGTTGGTTTGATTTGATTTGGGTTGACATCAGCATCGCTACATTGGAATGTGGTACCGGGAGCGAAGCATCAATTGTCATGAGAGGATTTGGGAATTGGGTTTTTTTTTGTTTGGCATCAGCATCGCTACACTGGTATATGGTACCAGGAGCGAATCATCATTTGCGTTTGCTTATTAGGAAACAATGGCTTAGGAGACAGGTTTTAGGTCCCTATCACCTAAGACTTTTCAATTTTGTGAGCCGTAAGGGTCTCGCAAAGCATTTTCTCCCTACGGGTCGTAAGGATCCCGTAAGTGTATTTTCTCCTCGGGAGTCATGGGGACTCTCAAGTGTGTTGCTCCATTATAAGTCGTAAGGAACTCACGCGGGAATTTTCTCCTCACAAAGTCGAGAGGACTTTGTGAGTACATTTCATCTTTTTCTCACGAGTTTGCGCCCATTCGGGTTTTCACAAACTCGCCGGCAGTCCTGTTGTTTTTACTCACGAAGCCCTTTCGGGTTTTCATCCGTGCCCATTTTGCTTGTGGGCATACCTTTTTTTTGTTTTTATTTTATTATTATTTTTTTTGTGGAGAGATTGGGATTGTTTTACGCCCGTGGATTGTATACGGTTTTGCAGGATGTATGATCCAGACCGTAGGGCCATAAAAAATTTTGGGACTTTGTTGGCGTCTGCATCGCTGCACTGGAATATGGTACCAGGAGCGACTCATCATTCGCCGTTGGGGTATGGGATTTGGAATTTGGTTGGCGTCTGCATCGCTGCACTGGAATATGGTACCAGGAGCGACTCATCATTCGCCACTTGGGGATTTGGATTTAGAATTTGGTTGGCGTCTGCATCGCTGCACTGGAATATGGTACCATGAGCGACTCATCATTCGCCGTTAGGGTATGGGATTTGGAATTTGGTCGGCGTCTGCATCACTGCACTGGAATATGGTACCAGGAGCGACTCATCATTCGCCACTTGGGGATTTGGATTTGGAATTTGGTTGGCGTCTGCATCGCTGCACTGGAATATGGTACCAGGAGCGACTCATCATTCGCCACTTGGGGGTTGGGGAGCGATGGCTTAGGAGACAGGTTTAGATCCCTACCACCTAAGACTTTTCAATTTTATGGGCCGTGAGGGTCCCATAAAAGCATTTTCTCCCTGCGAGTCGTAAGGATCTCGCAGGTGTATTTTCTCCTTAGGAGTCGTGGGGACTCCTAAGTGTGTTTTTCCTTTATGAGTCGTAAGGATCCCACAAAGATTTGTTCTCCTCATGTATCGTGAGGACACATGAGTGGGTCTTCTCAATGGAGCATAATTCCAAAGGCGGAGACCAGCCGCGTAACTAGTGGTTACGGTGGGATATGGGTATGATGAGAATTATTTGAGCCCGTGGATTGTATACGGTAGTCAATTTGGGGACCAACCGTAGGGCCTGGAGAATCTTGAGAAATTGGATTTTTGTTGGCGTCTGCATCGCTGCACTGGAATATGGTACCAGGAGTGACTCATCATTCGCCTTTTTTTTTGTTTTTGTTTTTTTTGTTTTTTTTTGTTTTACCACGATTGCTCTATCATTTTAGCTTTTCTTATCTCGAAGATCGCGATTGCCCTATCATTTCGGCTATTTATTCGCGGTTGCCCTATCATTTCGGCTTTATTCTCATCTTTATTTTTACTCGCTGATTTTTATTGCGAGTTGCCCCATCATTTCGGCTTTATTTTCATTTTTATTTTTACTCGCTGATTTTTATTGCGAGTTGCCCTATCATTTCGGCTTTTCTTTATTTTTCTTTTATTCACACATTTTTTTGTTTATTTACATTTTTTTTACATTCCCAGTTTAACGACTTAAAGGTCGACTGTTCCCAGTTTAATGACGTGGTGGTCGATTGTTTTCAAAGAAAGGCAGATGTCTGAGAGAATCCATTTCACGAAGAACTTCAGTCTCCGTTTGTATGAAATGGGCGGTCGCATCTTGACTGTTTACTAACACGCCTTTGGACAGTTCTATCTCTCCTGCCTTGTATTGCTTTTCGACCCAATCTTTGAAGACGAAGCAGTCCTCAATGGCATGACCTATCACTTTGTGATAGGGGCAGTATTTGGGGTCGTCGGTCCTATTCGCTTCCTGCGGTCTTTTTGACTCTGGCAGTTGTAGACCGTTCTTCAGGGCGTCTTTGAATATTTTACGGATTTTGTCCCTTCTGAAGGAATAGACCTTATCCAGCTTCTCTTTCAGTGGAGATTCTCCTCCTTCTCCGAACACTGGCTTCCGAGGCTGGTTGGCACTAGGCCCGCTCATCCCTTGCTTATTTCGGTTAGCCAAAATGTTGAAAGATCCAGAATCATCGGAGTTTCCGCCTTTGCGATTATCGTCCTTTCGGTTTCTCCATGACCTATTGTTATTTTGAGAATCCGAGGAGGACTCCTGTTTTGAGCGCTCCAGCATCTGGACCTTCCTGGTCAGCTCTTGGAATGTTTTGAGACCTGCGGTGCATAAAAACGGGGCCATCCAATTGTTGAGATTTCCAACGAGGAGACTGACAGATTGGTCCTGCTCTATCGGCGGTTCGCATTTGACGGAGAGATTGCGCCATCGGGTTATAAAATCCGTGTTGCTTTCGTCGCTCTTGGGCTTGGTCCTTACGAGCTCGGCAATGGTAATCTTATCGCTGACGCTCATGAACCTCTGCCGAAACAGAGACTCTATTTGGACAAAAGTTGTGACGGAGCCATCCGGTATGCTCGCGTACCAGTCGAAAGCAACATCGGTCAAGCTATTAACGAACTGGCGGAGGAGAAGCGCATCGTTGCCCCCAGTATTCCCGCATGAGGCTTTGAAGTGGGCGATGTGCTGATTTGCATTTCCTGTCCCATCGAATCTTCCGAATTTGGGGATGACATAGCCGCTAGGAAATTCTACCAGATCATACTGAGCAGGATATGGTCTCCCACTACTGCTGATATCTTTTTGCGCTTCGGCTTCGGCTACCAAGGTTTTGACTTTGTTGGCAACCAAATCCATGATTTGATCTTGAGTTAGCGGGCTACTGTCATCGGTAGCCAAGACATTTGCTGAGATAGGATGCGACTGATTTTCATGCGGTCCGCCCACTTTTGGATTTGAAGGAACGGGCGTCGGCTGTCTCGGGACACCGTTTCCCGGTTCATGAGCTGAGCCCTGTGCTTGATTGGGCGGATGAGAGGCAAGTTGGGCCGTAAGCCGTAAGACGACATTTGTCAAGTCGTCGATCTTTGAGTAGAGCTTGGCCATCTCCTTATCTTTGCTTCTGAGCTGTTTTCGGAGCTCTTGGAGAAGTTGCTGCTCTGCGGTCTTAGGACGGAAAGTTGGCTCATCTTCGCTTTCCGAGCCTGACTCCTCATGAATTGCGGGCTCTCTCTTCCTATCAACCTCATCAAGAGGGTTTTCATCATCCAGCGGAGGCGGCTGTTCTTGGGAAGTGGCAACCGCATTCAAGCCAGATTGGATTTAAGATGTGGTGGCCCCGTCCTTGCTCTTACTGCGCGTGCCCACCACGTAGACAGTATGGATAACACATTCAGCCATCCCCTCATCTTTGGCGGGGTAACCCTGTTCTTCGAACCTCATAAGGTTTAGCCTAGCAGTAGCCTTAGCCTTTTTGTTGCCTCTATATCTGAGCCTTTTCTCCCTCAGCTTCTCGATTTTGAAGGCTTGGAAGGCATCCGCTACCCGGTAAGCCATGGTGAGTTGATCAGCAGGGAGCTTAGAGAAGACACCCGATCGAGCAGTTGTCAGAGGCACCACTGGGGCTTGCGCGAGACGCGTCGTAGCTTTGTTGGTGTTGATGGCCTTGCCTCCAGCTGGGGCCAAGGAAAGTCGTTCAGACACCGACTTGCATTTGGGTTGGGGCGCCCTTGAGATCACCACATTTGGTCTCCTGCCTTTCGAGACCGGTGTGTCTGCCACCGGGGCTTGAGGAGCTGGGATGGCGCCAACTGGCATGAACACAATAGAGCCGAATGATAGCAGCGGCTCCTCCCATTGTCGCCCGAGACTGGCCGGAAGGACCGTCCTAGAGTCTATCCTCATCGTGTAGGAGACGGGAGCTGAGTTCATCATCGAAGACATCGTCGGAAGGTGATTGCTTGAAAATCTGCACGAAAAAGCATTATTTTAGTATAAATATAGACATGTAAGTTGATTGAGTTCGCACGAACGTTTAACCCGAGATATGGGAGGAGAGATTGGTCCCACCGGGCGTGCCAGAATCTGTAAGGTGTTTTTCGTCACCCTATTGAGATGGGAATACGCGCGCGCTTGTCAGGCTTACTACAGATTCCCCTTGCCTAGGGTAGGCCGGGGTTTAATGATTGTGGGGATCCGAATCTCCGGCAGCCGCGGACTAAGCTGCCGTTAATTACCCCTCGCCTTTGGAGCGAGGGAACCTCCGATTAACGGGTTAAAATGGTCATGCGAACTCAATATGCAGTGTACGTGTGTTGTGTTTTGAAAGGGGGGTTTGGATATATCGGGAGCCACGCAGAGTTTTTACGGGGGTCCCGCTACCCGGATAGCGGGCTGGGGCTCAAGGGGGCTAGCAGCCCCCTTGCGGGGTGCGGGGCAGCGCCCCGTTAGAAATTTTTTTTCTAACAGGGACAGTGTCGCGGAGTATGTGTGTGTGTGTGTAAATATGTATACATATGTGTATATATATATATATGTATGCATGTATATATATATATAAAAGAAAGAGGGGGGAAAGGCATCCAAAGGATGCGTGAGGCCAGCGCCTTGAGCGCTGTGCGCTTAGGTGCTGTGCACTCAGGCGCAAGCACGCCACGTGTCGGCACGTTGGCGTTTTGCGCTCGAGCACAGTGCGCCTGAGCGCAGCACGCCACGTGTCGGCACGTGGGCGCTTTGCGCTCGAGCTCAGTGCGCCTGAGCGCAGCACGCCACGTGTCGGCACGTGGGCGCTTTGCGCTCGAGCGCAGTGCGCCGGAGCGCAGCGCGCCACGTGTCGGCACGTGGGCGCTTTGCGCTCGAGAGCAGTGCGTCTGAGCGCAAGCGCGCCACGTGTCAGCACGTGGGCGCTTTGCGCTCGAGCGCAGTGCACCTGAGCGCAAGCGCGCCACGTGGGCGCTTTGCGCTCGAGCGCACTGCGCCTGAGCGCAAGCGCGCCACGTGGGCGCTTTGCGCACGAGCGCACTGCGCCTGAGCACAAGCGCGCCACGTGTCGGCATATGGGCGCTTTGCGCTCGAGCGCAGTGTGCCGGAGCGCAAGCGCGCCACGTGTCGGCACGTGGGTGCTTTGCGCTCGAGCGCAGTGCACCTGAGCACAAGCGCGCCATGTGTCGGCACGTGGGCGTTTTGCGCTCGAGCGCTGGGCGCTGGCGAGTCAAAAGGACTTTTAGTCCCCGAACCAGAAGCTATGCTTCAGAAAGGAAATATTTATTATATATATATATGTAAATATATAGAGTTAAACTCCTAAAATGTTTTGGTTGATGAAAGAGGTTCTTCCTCTTCCTCCTCTGTTGGCTGGATCTTGATGATCAAGAGATGTGAGATCTAAAAATCTCTCTTTTCTGAGATCTAATGGTAGATCCAAGTTCCCCTTTGTGGGTTTTGTGGTGGAAGACTTCTTAGTTTTTGGAAAGAAAGAGTAAAACTCTTGATTTAATTCAAAAGAGATGAGAAGGTTTAGAACCTTGGAGAAGGAGCAGGAGGCACAAAAGATCTCAGATCTAAAAATTTTTTTTGGAGAGAATGAAAAGTATCCCTTTATTCATCATCATTTTGTCTTATATAGGCTTACATATTTACATATAGCCCCTTGGGCTTTACAAAAATGGCATTTTTGCCTATCCCATGGCTCATGTGCCATTTCATTTTTGCACATAAGCCATGGGCTTACAAAAATTTGGCTTTATGCCCATTTTGCATATATTCATGTATAAAAAATTACATGAAAATTATTTATTACATGATCTATATTTTAGCATGGAGGAGGCTGGCCGTGGGCTCGACTTAGGCATGGGCCCGCTTGACCTGAGCTTGGGCCCACCTGGCTTGGGGTTGACCTTGACTTTGACTCGGTCAACGGGGGTGTAAATTTTTTCCCCAACAACTACAAGTAGTAAACAACTTTACTGCTAAAAGGGAAGTGACTACAACCTTTGTAGATCCGGTCCTCCACTTCCTTAGCTCCGTGATGACGTCCCTCCACTGTACCCATCGGATCCTGGACTCTCGCGGTAGTTTCATCGAAGAAATGATCGGGCTAGGTCGTCGACTTCGATGCCGAAGATGATCTACGTCGAGGCAACTCAAGATCAAGCTCCAATTTCACCAAGTCATGAAACTTGTGAAGAAAACACCCTATACTACTTGGCATGTTGTAGAGGTTGAAGAAATAGGAAGTGGGTTCACTTTGGATTTGGATTTCTCACTTGATTTCATCACTTGACATTTTTGTCGAAAGCTTTTCTTTCTTCATCAAGAAGAAGAAGAAGAAAGAAATGAAAAATGAATTAACTTAAAAAGAAAATCAAGTGACCCTTATCATATTGCAAGCATGGTTAAGCGTAGAGAATAAACTAGGGTTAGGTGAATGGTTAGGTTAGGCATGAAACAAAAATGGTAGACCTTTTCAAAGCATCATGAAGATTCAACTATAAAACAAAGCAAGCCACCATTTCTCTTTTTGCCAAAAATGAATTAAGAGAATAAATAAATAAGTAAATCAAAACCCTAACCATTAACATAACCATGGTTTAATCATACACACCCAAGTTTGCATGTATCATCAAACATGATACAAACTTGTGCATAAAAATATATCACATGTACAATGTGCACAAACAAGTGAGAAAAACATCTTAAGTGAACCAATATTAGTTAATGTAAAGTAATATATAAAATATATAATTATACATTAAATCATTAAATCAACATTTGATTTAATGATCCGGTCATATCGCATATGACCGACTAATATCCAATGTATCGACTTATCGAATCAATCCTCGATTCGATAACTAGGTTATATCGCATACAACCAATCGATACATTCATCGCGAGAATAAAATACGGTATCACATACACGCATTATTCTCGGTCCCGCATATATCTCATATGCGCTCCTATTTCGTTTCGCTTGAGCCAGGAAACCTCTGTGTAGGACTCTAAAGACTCGTCAATATGCCGGCAGCAGGTGATGATCATATCAAACACCCACAAGCCGCAAGCGATCTGCTAAACGTAACGGCCACCCGGGTATTGAGCGATCAGAAGATCGATGAGCAAGCCCACTCACACTCCTGTGAATCCAACCAACAACACTTACCGTACAGTCCGGTCTGATCGTCTGATATGTCGCATATCTCGCCTAGGGGTGGTAAACGTCAGACCCCAGTAGCTCGATAAGTCGTGTCGATATGAGGTCTATAACAGTTCGAGAAACTTCTGGTAACACTTACCAGTAAATCTCAGCAACCCTGGCAAGGGATTTCCGGTTATAGCCAATCGAACACAGCGCAACATCATCTCCCTCTACCGGGAGAGACGAATCCCCTCCTATCGCTCATTGCCTCCATGTGATTCGGGACTGTACCCAAAAACCACCGTTTTGCACGCCCTCGTGGACGTGGTAAGGTGGAAATCAAAGGAGGTTGAGTCAAGGAACTCCGCGGTGGATCGTCGTGGACAAAGAAGGACTCGGACGGTCCCGTCCATACACCGAGTTGAACCAAACAGTCTAGCAAGAAGGTCTACAAAGGTTGAATTTACTTTCACTTAGTATTAGACTCTTGTTGTAGTATGAGATACTACTTTGTTACTTTAAATTTTTAATTTGATCCTAGGTTAGTTTTCTTAGCACACTAAAAATTAAATTGGAGCATGTTTGATGCATTACAAACCCTTGTGAGGTGCTAAGTAAACCCAACAGTGGTATCAGAGCAAACCTAGAGCATTAGAGTAACCTAGACGACGTTAAAACACTTCGAACGAACATCGATTGCCCGAAAATACCACTCTCTAGAAATTTTTCAAAATGTTGGAATTTTTCACATTAAAAATATTCAGAAAATCATGCAGGTAATTCTATGGACCCTCTAGAAGAACGATACCCTAACTCGATTAAACGACCACGGAACCGAGGCAGAAACCTACTTTTGGCAGCGGTTCCGCGGTGCCGTTTGTGAGGCTCGGGTCGGCCCTTCTACGGTTGGTCCATAGGTACTGTGGTATACTTCTGGGTAATTTTAATTCTGCTCAGGTGTTGGGCTTCTCTGTGGATTTTTGGGTCATTGATCGATCGACCAAATGGTTTAACATCGCCTAGTTTATGAGCATATGTTGACATGAGATGTTATATGTTGCTGTGTAATGATGTATAAGATCGTCGTGATGAATGGACGGGAGTTTTTATGTGAGATGAGAGTTTTCTTTTCATTCATGTAAAAATTCATTTGTATGTAATATTCTTTTATAGGGGCACATCCGGGTTGAGGATGATGTTTCCTTCGATGTATATTATTTACTTTTCCGCATTAGGATAGACCCAAGGAGGGGAGCACAAGTGACCGAGTTCTAGAGTCCAGTAGGAGGCCAGCTCGAGGAGTCGAGATCGGGTCTCCAAACTCTAGAATTTGTAGGGTCGCTTGCCGCTCTCGTAGGGTTCTAGGGTGTGGGGTTGGCTATTCATCACAACCGTGGAACCCGTATTTTCTATCGTTGGCTAAAATACAGAATTCCTAGTATATTCTATATTTTCATATATGTGCTTCTGCTGTTTATATTCTGTGATTCGATCTCTTGATATATCTGAGACGAATGCAATATTATATATAAGATATATAGTACACGTTGCTTATGTTTTCCACCCGCGCTAGTCCTGTCCCGCTATGCTGTTAGTTAAGTAATCTAACGGTGCATAACGGAACATTGTAGCGAATGCGGGTGGCATAAGCGTACGTTGTATTTTCGTTTCTTTTCTGTTGTTGGTTTAAGGACTTAAATGATGGGACTACATTAATATGATTAATGAAAGGAAAAATAAACCTAAGAAGATGTTGTAGAATCAAATTTAAAAACACTCGGCTTTTTGTGAAAAAGCTACATTTCAAAATTGCGGAGAATAAGCTACTCCTTTTGAAAACTGTTTGATTCTACAACGATATCAAGTTCAAAGTGTTAAAGGTTTTCTTAAAAACCATCCGCAACCCTCAGTCATTTTAGGAAGTAGAGTACTTAGTATTCGGGCTACGTTTGTTGACTATAGTTAAGGCGTACGGTACGGTAGCTAAGTGATGTCTTCCTACACTGCATATGATGCAGATTAATTAGGACATTCATATAACTTTGTTGACTATAGTTAAGGGTCATGTGGGTGGGTCTAATTAATCATGAAATGACGGGTAGAACTTGACTAGTGCTTGTGATTTGTTGACCATAGTTAAGGTCATAAGTGCTAGGGGTAAAAACCATATCGGGAGTTTCAAGAGTTGAAATTTGCAATGAGATTGCATACCTTCCATATGATGGTTGGATCCCGATCCCACTGTTAGCAAGAGTTGCTCCCAGGAGAGTTTTACACTTTATAATTAGCTAACCTATTAGGTGTCTAGAAAGGTATTTACGAGGCTACACTGGGAAGAAGAGGTTTATATTAATTAGGTCCGTGCTCTCTGGGAAGACGAGATTTATATTAATTAGGTCCGTGCGAAAGCACGGGGAACCTTCCTCAAGTACCGACGCTGGCCTGGCTGAACGGTTAGCGAAGTTGTAGAATGTAATTAATCCTGGCTAGTTTTCCTTTTAGGGTTTGAAGGGAAATTTGATAAAAGCAGTGGAAGACATCGATTAGATAAGATAATAACCAATCTGATCTTTGCAAGAGCTTTTGCTGAGTATATTCGTTTCTCTCTGTTAATGGCAGATACCAATGAAAGGACTCAAGCTTCTACTAGATAAAAATAAACTGAATTGGACCAATTATAAAGACTGGCTGAGGAACATTAACATTACCTTGACTTATGATAAAGTATCGTATGTCCTCACGGCTCCAGCCCCACCTGTCCTAGGTCCTAAATCTTTAGTTGCGAATAAGGAAGTCCGCAAGACATGGGACTCTGACTGTGCCACGGCTAAATGTCTCGTGCTTGCATCGATGGATAACACACATCAAAAGCAGCATGAGAAGATGGATGTTCAATCCATCTTTCTCCATACAAAAGAGTTGTATGGGGAGAAATCTCGTGTCCTACGATACGAAGCGTCTAGAAAGTTGTTTCAGATGCGGATGGCTCCTGGCACACCAGTAGGTGACCATGTTCTGAAGATGATAACTCTTATAGAAAAGCTTGAGGACCTCGGATGGTCAATGGACAACGAACAATATACTGATATTATTCTGCAGTCTCTCCTCCCCACCTTTGCTCAGATTGTATTTAACTTCAACATGCACAACATGGAGAAGTCACTACCTGAACTTCTCAATATGTTAAGAAATGCAGAGAGCACGCTCAAGTCAGTGAAGACTCCTGCTTTGATTGCTGGGCCATCTTCCTCCTCTAGTCCGAAGGCCAAGGCCAAGGGAAAGATGAAGAAGAAACCCACAAAACCTAAAGGTGGAGTTAAAAAGGCTAAGCGGAAAGACAAGTCCAAGGGTGGGGAATCGGGGAAAAGGGGAATGTTATCACTGCCACAAAACGCGACACTGGAAGCGCAACTGCACTGAGTACTTGGATCTTAAGAAGAAGCATGGTGAAGCTTCCAATTCAGGTGTGTTTGTGACAGAAAACTGTTTTTCTATAAACTCTGGTTCCTGGGTATTAGATACCGGTTCAGGTTCTCACATTTGCAATTCCATGCAGGGGCTGAGAAATAGCAAAGTTTTGAAGACAGGTGACCATACTCTTCGGGTTAGAAATGGTTCCAATGTACATGCGGTTTCAGTGGGAGAGTATCACCTGGGGTTGCCATCAGGGTGTATATTGGTTTTGAACCCATGTTATTATGTACTTACTATGCTTTGTAATATAATATCCGTTTCTTTGTTAGACAATGAAGAATATAATTTTGTATTGCAGAACAATGTTATGAACATTAACCTGAATCAAATGTTGGTTGGGTATGGTACACTTAATAACGGGATATACGTCCTAAATCAACACATAATTTTCAGCATACAACACACTAATAAAAGAAAACTTTCGGAAATAAATGAAGCTTTTCTTTAGCACTGTAGACTTGATCATATTAACGAAACAAGACTAAACAAGGTACATAAAGATGGATATTTAAACCCTTTTGAAAATAAATCTTATGCGACTTGCCAGTCTTGTATCAAGGGTAAAATGACCAAATCTCTGTTTACAGGACACGGAGAAAGAGCTACTCAGCTCTTAGCCCTCATACATAGTGATGTATGCGGGCCAAAGTCTACACAGGCTAGAGACGGTTTTTCTTTCTTCATAACTTTTACTGATGATTTCTCAAGGTTCGGTCATGTGTTTTTATTAAAGCATAAGTATGAAGCTTTCGAGAAATTCACTGAATACAAACTTGAAGTAGAAAAACAAACCAGCTTGAGTATCAAAATGCTTCGATCAGATCGAGGTGGGGAGTATCGCAGTACAGAATTTGCAAACTTTCTAAAAGAGAATGGGATTCTCTCTCAGCTCACTCCTCCTTACACACCATAGCGAAACGGTGTGTCAGAGCGAAGGAATCGCACCCTATTGGATATGGTACGTTCCATGATGAGTCATGCTGGGTTACCTGTCTCATTTTTGGGGCATGCATTGGAGACTGGAGCGTTTCTATTGAACAGGGTTCCAACCAAAACTGTGTCTACCATGCCATATGAGATATGGCATGGGAAAAGACCATCTCTTAAACGAGTTAAAATTTGGGGTTGTCCGGCCTATGTCAAAAGCAAAATCCGGACAAGCTCGAGACACGGTCAGTCATATGTAATTTTGTGGGGTATCGAAAGAATTCATATAGATATCTATTCTACCACAAGGAGGAACAAAAGGTGTTTGTTTCTCAGTATGCTACATTTTTAGAAAAAGAATTTTTTACAAATGATACAGATGGCAGTGTGGTGGACCTAGAAGAAGTTCTAGAAAAACAAATTACAAATGATGACTTGGCTGAACCGACTGTTGCAACAGAGACAAATGAACCTCAACCACTCCGTAGATCTGGTAGGACTTCTCGCCAAACGGAGAGATACTACGGTTTCCTCATTGATGGTGATAGAGAAGATTGCATCATGGATGATGATGATCCTACCAGTTTTCAGCAAGCTATCACGAGTGGAGACTCTGTGAAGTGGCTGGATGCCATGAGATCTGAAATGGAGTCTATGTACACCAACAAAGTATAGACTTTGGACATTGTACCCCCTGGGGTAAAACCCGTGGGGTGGAAATGGATCTTTTAAAGAAAGATTGGTGTAGATGGGCAGGTGGAGACCTATAAGGCAAGACTTGTGGCGAAAGGATTTCGTCAAAGACCGGGTCTGGACTATGACGAAACTTTTTCACCCGTAGCCATGCTTAAATCCATTCGGATCCAACTTGCTATTGCTGCTCACTACGACTATGAAATCTGGCAGATGAACATTAAAACTGCATTTCTAAATGGTGATTTAGAAGAATGAGTTTATATGGATCAGCCAGAGGGCTTCGTTGGCAGTGGGAGCAGCGGGAAAGCATGTAGATTGCTTAAATCCATTTATGGATTAAAGCAGGCATCACGGAGTTGGAACATCTGTTTTGATGATGTTATCAAAGAGTTTGATTTCATCAAAAATCCAGATGAACCTTGTGTTTATAAGAAAGCTGTAGGGAGAGCTGTTACATTCCTCGTATTGTACTTGGAAGACATTCTTCTGATAAGAAATGACATTCCGATGCTGTAGTCAGTCAAATCATTCGTATCACAAAGGTTCTCCATAAAGGACTTGGGTGATGCCTCGTACATATTGGGCATTCGGATTTATAGAGATAGATCCAAGATGTTATTTGGATTGTCCTAAACCAGGTACATCAACACCATTCTGAAGAGGTTTAGTATGGAAGACTCTAAGCGGGGTGCCTTACCCTTGCCATGGAGTCACACTCTCCAAGGACTTTTGCCTAAAGACAGATGAAGAGAGAGCTCAAAAGATCATTATACCCTACGCTTCAGCCGTAAGATCTATAATGTATGCGATGTTGTGTACATGCCCTGATGTAGCTTATGCACTAGATGTAGTAAGCAGGTATCAGTCCAACCCAGGGGAGAACACTAGACAACTGTGAAGAACATTCTTAAGTACTTACGAAGGACTAAAGAATTGTTCTTTGTGTATGGCAACGGAGATCTCCAAATGGAGGCCTTTACCGGTTCGAGCTTCTAGAGTGATAAGGACGACAACAAATCTATCTCTGGATTTGTATTTACCCTCAATGGAGGGGCAGTGAGTTGGAATTGTTCCAAATAGAATAACGTTGCAGACTCTACGATGGAAGCTGAGTACATTGCTGCAAATGATGCCGCCAAGGAAGCCGTCTGGATGAGGAAGTTTGTTTCGGAGCTAGGAGTAGTTCCAACCATTATTGATCCAATACCATTGTATTGTGATAATAATGGGGCTATGGCGTTAGCCAAGGAGCCCAGGTCCCATCAGCAATCCAGACACATCCTGAGGTGTTATTCATTTGATCTGGGAGATAGTTGATCGAGGCGAGATCGAGATTCAGAGAGTAAATACAAAGAATAACACTGCGGATCCACTTACCAAGGCCCTCCTTCAGCCACAGCTTGAGCGAATTTTTGAGATGTTGGGTATGAGATACGCCAATAACTGGCCTTAGTGCAAGTGGGAGATTGTTGGATATATGTATGCCATAGAGGCCATTATATCATAGTGGATGTATTTATACATGTATATATACACACACACACATACACAGATAGAGGACTTTCTTGCTCGACATGATAGTATGCTATCTGGTTACACTTTATGTGATATGTTCACTTGATCATGCTTTTATTCATTTGTACATGTTGATAAAGCCCAGAGGATATATGCTTGACTATTATGATTATGATGGAGATCATACTAGTGGGACATGTGTAGTTTATAAGCAAATCCTGAAATGTCTCTAGTCATGGGTGTATCAAGACGGGGCATCGATATTCCAGAGTAGACTAGCGTATACGATATTAGACCCATCAGATGGGCGATGGGTATTCCCACATCCATTGTTGTTTGACATCGAGATTGTCTGCGGGTGCTCAGTGGAGACTGGGTATACTGGACGGACTCACCGAGAACTCCTATATGGTATTATATCTGTCGTCGGAAAGCAGTTCTCAGGTGACACTGGTACAGGTTAGTCTGTAGACCCGAGATCGTCATAGAGTCTCATGTGTTCTCCCACTGTGCTTTGATTTCCACCCTACCATGGCTCTGCTGAGTCGTACAAACAGGTGGCTTTTAGGTACAGTCTCGGGACATGTGGAGGAAATGATCGATAGGAGGGGTTTCGTCTCTCCCGGTATTGGGGGTTGATGTTGCGCAGTGCTCGATTGGCTATATCAGTAAGTCCCTGGCCAGAGCTGTTGAGATTTACTGATAAGTGTTATCAGTAGTATTTCGATTTGATTATAGGCCGCATATCGGCATGACTTATTGAGTTATTGGGCTCGACGATGCCATCCCTAGACTTAATATGCAGCATATCTGACAAAGAGACCGGACTGTACGGTAAGTGTTACCGGTTGGCTCGACAGGCATTTTGACAGGTTCGCTTGTTTTGTTTCTACTCGCTCAATACCCGGGTGGCCGTTACGTTTAGCCGACCGCTTGCGGCTTGTGGTTGTTTGATATGATCATCACTTACTACCGGCGTATTGACGAGTCTTAGAATCCCACAAAGGGGTTACCTAGCTCAGGCGAAATGATGTGGGTTGCATATGGAGATATGCGCGGGTGCCTGATTAAATGCGCGTATGTGATACCGCATTGTATTATTGCATTTTCTTTTGGTCGGGTCGTATGAGATATGACCGGTATATTAAATCAATTGTTGATTTAATATTAATGACCATTAATCTTTTCATTTATAATCTTTTATTTATTTATTATATGCATGAATGTTTGTATGTACATATGTTGATATGAATGCACACATGCATGCATATATGTGTCATGGTGATGATACATTGGAGTTCGCTATGCAAGAATCACATGGTTTAAATATTTATTTATTTTGATTATTGATTAAAGAATTAATTAGGATTATATCATGGTTACTTAGTTTCTATACACTTCCATTGTTGACTTTGACTTGAACCATGGTTTAATTACTACAGTTAAACCATGGTTTAGTCTCTACACTTAACCATGATTTATTCCCTACACTTATTCTTTAACCAATTAACAAAATGTCTAGATATTTTTCAACCATGGTTATGAGTGAGTAGACTCTCTCATATATTGTTTATTCTTTTTCTTTTTGGCATAACATTATCTTGAGCTTGCTTAGCCTCCTCTTTCTTCTTCCTCATTACCTTACTACCTCTTGATTAGTAAGAAAAGGAGATAAAAAGAAAAGATTTTTAAGTGAGATCCAAACCCACATCACCAATCTACACTAGTTTAGACCACTAGTTTAGGTTGTTTTGCATCACTTCTAATTGTTTTAGTGAAGCAAGGAGCTTGAATCAAGGAATTCCGCGGTGGATCGTCGTGGACAAAGAAGGGCTCGAGCGGACCCGTCCATACACCGAGTTGAACCAAGGAGCCTAGCAAGGAGGTCTACAAAGGTTATATTTACTTTCACTTAGTATTAGACTCTTGTTGTAGTATGAGATACTACTTTGTTACTTTAAATTTCTAGTTTGATCCTAGGTTAGTTTGCTTCGCACCCTAAAAATTAAATTGTAGCATGTTCGATGCATTACAAACCCTTGTAAGGTGCTAAGTAAACCCAACAGTACAGGTCCTCTCTCAATCATCATAATCACCTGCCTGCGACTATGATGATTGAATTGAGGGCACTATAGCCAACTGTTTGTAATATATATGCCTTAGAGGCCATTGTTGTACATATGATATATATTATAGTAGATGCTTGGATATATATAGAGAGGACTTTCTTGCTCGACATGATAGTATGCTATTTGGTTTCACTTTATCTTAACATGTTGACTTGTATTGGTTTACTGTCTTGCTCTCACATGTTAATAAAGCCCTTTGGATATGTACTCGACTACTAGGACTATGATGCAGATATACTAGTAGGCCCAGGGTAGTCAAAGAGTACATCCTATAACTATTCCTAGTCGAGAGAGTATCGAGAGAGGGCATCGATACTCCAGAGTAGACTAGCGTATACGCTTCTTGACCCATATGATGGGCAATATATGATCCCATATCCATTGGTATTTGACATCAGAGAAGGTATACGGATGCTCAGTAGAGACTGGGTACACCGAACGAACTCGTCGAGAACTCCTAGATGGTATTATACCTATCGTCAGATAGCTGTTCTCTGGTGACACTGGTACATGTTTGTCTGTAGACCCAAGATCGTCATAGAGTCTTGTGTGATTCCCACTGTGCTTTGATTTACACGTTACCGCATTCATGTGAACGTGCAAAATGGTGACTTTTGGGTACAGTCCCTAATCGCATGGAGGCAATGAGCGATTGGAGGGGTTTCGTCTCTCCCGGTATTAGGAGTTGATGTTGCGCTGTGTTCGATTGGCTATAACTGGAAGTCCCTGGCTAGGGCTGATAGGATATCTACTGATAAATGTTATCAGTAGTTTCTCGGTCCATTATGAACTTCACATCGACACGACTTATCAGTTACCGGGGTCTGAGTTTACCACCCCTAGACTAGATATGCGACATATCAGACGAAGAGACCGGACTGTACGGTAGTGTTACTGATTGGATTCACAAGAGTGTGTGCAGGCTTGCTTGTTGATCTTCTGATCGTTCAATACCCGGGTGACTGTTACGTTTAGCTGACCGCTTGCAGCTTGTGGGTGTTTGATATGATCATCACCTACTGCCGGTGTATTGACGATTCTTTAGAGTCCTACATATAGGTTTCCTGGCTCAGGAAAAACGGAGTAGGACCACATATGTGATATGTTCGGGACCGAGAATAATACATGTATGTGATACCGTATTCAATTATTGAGATATGTGATATCGGCCGGATATATGTGATATAGCCGGGTCATCGGATCAAGTGTTAATTCGATGAACTGATACAAATTATATTAGTCGGTCATTTGCAAAATAGCCGGATTATTGTATCAAGTGTTGATTCGATAATTTAATGTATAATTATATATATTTGATATATTAAATTACATTAACTAATATAAGCTCACTTAATGATTTTTTTCTCACTTGATGATACATTGATATATATGTGATATATGTTAATTGTATTATTTTGTTTTGTTACAAAATATTGTATATATGTTATATAATATTGTAACGTGTTAGGGTTACAAATGCAACTAGGGTTAAAACCATGCTAGGGTTTAAACTTGGGTTAACATTTTCTTTTTTGTTAATTCTTTTTGGATGGATTATGTTTTGGATGAGCTTTGAGGAAGCTTCATGATCTTATGACAAAGACCACCCTCTTTGTTTTATCCTTGATATTTGTTAACCTAACTTTAACCCTAGCCTATGGTTTATTCTCTACATGAGTTCGCCATGATACATATCTTACTATGGTTGCATTTCTAACCATAACAATAATTCATTTCATCACAACTTCATCTTCTTCTCCTTCACTCCAAAAGCTTTCTTGCTTTTTAGTTTGTGATGATTGTTTGTGAGAAATAGAAAACAAAAGAGAGCAAAATTCCTACTTCATCATCCTCATCTATTCTAGCCACTTAGATTAGGGTGTTTACTTCACTAATACTTCATAAGTGAAGTGTAATCTTGGGTTTGTGATTCCTCAAGGTAGATCATCTTGGATTAGTGAAGTCTTCAAGCAAGGATCTCTCATTCACCTCATGGAGCCTCTCTAGAGTCCGGGTACTTAATGATCGCAGCGAAGGGACCTCAACTCGGATCTTATGAAGCGAAGGAATGGACTGCAAAGGTTGTAATCGCTAACTCTTAGATGTTAAGGTGTTAACATGTTGTTTTAGTTTGATTCTCTAGTTAAAGATCTGGGGTTAGGGTTATCTAAAATGGCAAAAATTTTAACTTGGTATGGATGATGCCTCCCGAAACCTTGCTGCCGTTGTAGGTAACCCAACAATGGTATCAGAGCCTAGCTAGAGAATTAGACGGATAAGTGTAGGATTACGAAACCGAAACAACTCCGAAACACCCGACGTAAAAACCTAGTTTCTGTAAATTTTTCAGAGTGTCAAAATTTTTTTAAACAGTTTGTATGTTTTACAATATGATCACCGTACAAATTTCATCCCATTCCCTCGGAAAATGGCCGAGATAATGTATCCCAAAACCGGCCAGATCAGATCCCCCCAGGCTGAAATTTGTACAGTGTTTTGGGCTCTTGGTTTTGGTACTTTTGGTGTTGTTTTCTTTTGCTAATTTTTCATGTGATGTTATCTTTTAGCAATGGAAATTCGGAGTGTTTTGTATTCGTAATTCTAATTTTTGTTTCGGTTATTTTAGACGGTATTAAAAGGTTCGATCGGATATCAAATACCCAATTTTCCCTTGCTGAAATTTTTTCAAGAGTTGGATCTTTTTCATAGTTAAATAACATTCAAATAGCGTGCAAGTGATGCGATGAACCCTCTAGAAGAACAAAATCTTAACACCATTTTTTGACCGTCAAAACCTCTACTAAAACCTAGGGTTTGTGGTAGTTTAGCGGTGCCACAAGTGAGTCATTGGTTAACCCTTTTATGGCTGGTTCATTGCTACTGTGGCATGTGATTGATACTTCTAAACTACGCTCAAGTGTTAAGCATTTTGGGAAATTTTAGGTGTTTGTTGATTCGATCGGAATGTTTAACATCGTCTAACTTTTTCTGTAATGTGATACAATATGTGGAATTCATATTGTTAGGCATGGAATCTGTAATATGGGATACTTTGGGTTTACGATGTCTAAGATGATTGTGGATTCCAAATGTTGTAGTTTTTCACTTTCTTTTCTGCGACCGTAAGTGTAATATATGGTATATCGCCATTTTCGTTGCTATATGTCAACTTCAATTGTGATAGGCATATTTACTTACGTCGATGACATGTGATGTTATGTGTTGTTGTGATATGCTATATTAGATCGTCGTGTTTTGAATAGCCGGGGTTTTATGTGAGATAGGGGTTTTTATTTTCATTCATGTAAAATTCATTGCATGTAATATTCTTTTATTGGGGCACTTTCGGGTTGAAGATGTTGTCACAATTGTATATTATTTACTTTTCCGCATTATGATGGACCCAAGGAGGAGAGCACAAGTAACCGGGTTCTAGGGTCCAGTGGGAGGCCATCTCGAGAAGTCGAGACCGGTTCTCCTAACCCTAGAATTGGTAGGGTTACCTTCCACTTTTGTAGGGGTCTAGAGATGTGGGTTTGGCTATTCATCACGACCGTGGAATCCGTGTTTTATACAGGCTCGAAATAAAACACGGACCTCCAAGTATATCTAATATTTCATATGTTTCTTCTGCTGCTGATATACTGTGATGTGATCATTTTATATGCCTAAGACGAATGCTTTATTATTTTATATATGATATATAATAAACGTTGCTTATGTTTTGCACCCGTGCTAGTCCCGTCCCGGTATGCCATTAGTTAAGTAACCTAACTGTGCATAACGGGACACTGTGGCGAATGCGGATGGCATAAGCGTACGTTATATTTTCGTTTCTTCTGTGATGCTTAGGAAGCTTAAATGATGGGATTCATTAATGAGATTAATGAAAGAAAAGAAACCTAAAAGATGTTGTAGAATCAAATTTATAAAAAGGGTAGCTCTAGTTTTGTTTTGCATAGCAGTATTCCTTGTAGAATATCCAGCACCTTATTCGATAAGGAAAGAGCCGAGATCCCTTCACCGTGAGTGGCCTCTTAACAAAACTAGCAGATGCTACATACTCACGGTTTAGTTTTTGATTGCTTCTATAGTTCTTGCTTTGCATAGTGGTATTTGCGAAATATCCTGCACCTTATTCGATAAGGAAAGAGCCAAGATCCCTTCACCGGGAGTGACTTCTTTAGCGAAACTAGTAAAAGCCTCAAAAACACTCCTTTTCAAAATCAATTGTTCTACAATGATATCAAGTTCATTACACTCATGGTTTTCATAAAAACATGCATAGCCCTCCGTCATTTCAGATAAGTACTACTTAGTATTCGTGCTACGTTTGTTGACTATGTTAAGGCATAGTGTGCGGTAGCTAATTAGTGCTTATCTGCTAAAACATGAGATATGATTGGATTAGGGTAGTCGTATGACTATGTTGACTATGTTAAGGGTCATGGGGTGGGTTTAATTCAATCGGGAAATGACAGGTTGAACTTTACTAGCAATTATGATTTGTTGACTATGTAAAGGTCATAAGTTGCTAGGAGCAAAATATTATCGGAAATTTCAAGTGTTGAAATTTGCAATAAGATTGCATACCTTCCATGAGATAGTTGGATCCTGATACCCACTGCGAGTAAGAGTTACTCCTGTGAGAGTTTTACACATGACAATGAGCCGATCAAGTAGGTGTCTAGAAAGGTGTTAACGGGGTTATGCCTCTGGAAAATCAAGGTTTATTTTAATTAGGTCCGTGCGAAAGCACGGGGAACCTCTCTCAAAGTAGCAACACTGACCTGGTTGAAAGATTGGCGAACTTGTAAGGTGTAATTAATCCCGGCTAGTCTTACCATTTAGGATTTTAAGGAAGATTTGATAAAAACCAATGGGAGCCATCCTGATTAGATAAGATAATAACCAATCTAATCTTGCAAGAGCATACGCTAAAGTGTTTTCTTCTCTCTCTCTCTCTCTCCAGGTAGCAACCATGTCAGGCCTTAATCAAGATAATAATATGGATGTATTGACCGAACCCGCTTATTATACTGAGCTGGGGAACGTTGGTCCCGCTCCAACTTATAATTGTTATAAGACAGAGCAGAAAATAGGAGAATATCTAGATTCTCACACGACCCAAACGAAGAACAAGCATGCTGCTGCATCTTCTTCGGGTATGTTAGTTATCGAGAACTGTTTCTCAGTTCACTCTACGTCCTGGGTATTAGATACCGGATCGGGAATCCCACATATATAATATGTTACATGGGCCACGGAAAGGTAGGGAACTGGGAGAGGGTGATCATTCCATAAGAGTAGGGAATGGTGCAAATGTTGCAGCCAAAGCAGTTGGCGAATATCACCTTGTATTACTAAATGGTAATATATTGATTCTGAACGAATGTTATTACATTTTGACCCTGATATGCAATCTTATATCAGTATCTTTATTGAGTAAAGAATGATATAATTTTATAGTACAGGATATTGTTATGAACATCTTCCTGAATCAAAAGTTGATTGGATCAAGCTCGTTAAATAATGGCATATACGTTCTCAATCAAACTACAGTTCTTAATGTACAAAACACACACAGGAGGAAGAGTTCAGAAATGAACGAATCCTTCTTGTGGCATTGTAGACTTGGTCATATCAATGCGACACGACTAGTTAAGTTGCATATGGATGGATATTTGAATCCGTTCGAATTTTCATCTTATGACACTTGCCAGTCATGTCTCAAAGGCAAAATGACCAAAACTCCGTTTAGTGGACACGGAGAAAGAGTTACTGAACTCTTAGGGCTAATACATAGTGATGTATGTGGTCCCATGTCTACACATGTTAGGAACGGTTCCTCGTACTTCATTACATTCACTGACGATCTCTCAAGATACGAACATGTAATCCTGTTGAAACACAAGTCTGAAGCTTTTGAGAAATTCACAGAATATAAGAACGAAGTAGAGAACCAAACGGGTAAAAGTATTAAAATCCTTCGATCAGATCGAGGAGGAGAATACTTGAGCAATGAGTTCCTGGACTATCTAAAAGAGAATGGGATTCTCTCTCAGCTTACTCCTCCTTATACACTACAGCACAACGATGTATCGGAGCGGAAGAATCGCACCCTATTAGATAAGGTGCGCTCTATGATGAGCACCACTGAGTTACCTATTTCCTTTTGGCGTTATGCGCTTGAGACAGCAGCATACCTATTGAATCAAGTTGCATTTAAATCTGTACCTACCACGCCATATGAGATACGAAGTAGGAAGAGACCATATTTTAAACGAGTTAAGATATGGGGTTGTCCGGTGTAACATTTCAAAAATTTAGATAATAAATTAATTTAATTAATTAAATAATAAAATGTTAATTTAAAAGTTATTGAAACAAAATAGGTATTTCATAAGTGGTATGTGAAACTAATTAAATTGAAAGATTAGTTTGTAATATTAATGAATCACAAGGGTTTTAGTGAAAAGATTAGCTTCATATGTAATATGATATAGTATAGGGGGTTATGTGAAAAGGTTAGTTTTTTTATGCAAATTAGAATTTGTTAAGGTTTGTTATGCAAAAAGGGGTAGGAATTAGTTAAGGTTAAGTTAAACCCTTGGGTATATCATAACATCATGAAGACACCTCCTTCTTGCACATTTACACATCATGCACACACCTCACCCTTGCATGAAAACCCCACAATTTTTGTGCACACACCTCACCCTTGCATGAATCAATCACCTCCCTTTTGATGACACCCCCTCCTAACACCCTCACTCATTCACATTATACGGTTCAGTTCATATATATTGTGAATTAAGTAATCAACTGAAATAGAAAAGAAAAGAAAAACATTAGGACACAAAAAGAAAAAGAAAGGAAAGAGAAGTGAAGAGAAGAGCTAAAGTTCTAAGGATTTTCCTCACCTCAAGCTAGGAACTAGGAGCTTGTGCATCTTGGAGGAAGATCTTCCAGCAAATACTCTGTAGGTATAATCTTTAAACACTGTAGGATTTTACTTACGTAGATGTTTTGTTTTAGAAATCGAATATCGGTAATATCATATTTTAGGCAAAACATAGCTCTGTGAAAATCTGCAATAGTTTAGATGATAACTAAATTGATCAAACAATACCTTAATCTTATAAACCAGACCTAGGATTAACCATAGGAAAACGAACCAGGGTGCACAGATTTTGCCGGCGACCAACACAAAAATTCCGAGCTCGTCGGATTTATTGGTGAGTTGGGGTTTTTGGTTTTTACGGTAGGTCTGTGTGTGTGGATTAATCTGTTTGGTATTGTTTAATTATGTTAAATTTTCAGAATGGGAAATCTGGAAGCAAATATCTGAAAAAGGATCAAAATTCTAAAATTTGACACGGGTAATTCGTAGCGCGTTTCTGTTTTCTATTACGAAACAGCGTTTGGTTAAATTCCAGTTAATATAAGTGTTAGTTTGCTATAGTCATACGTAGTATAGTTAGTATGTACAACTTGTATTTTCATGTTTTCGCCGTATCGGAATGTAGCCGTTCCTTATACAAGTTAAATTCGATATTAGATTCGAGTGCGGGAACTTCGGAAGCCGCAAGGAAAGGAAATGGATTGGTGATTTCGGAGTAGTATACGACATATTTTGGTGAGTAGACTAAACATCTACCAGAGGATTTTGTATGGATAGCGTGATACGCCCGTAGTTAAATTTAAAAAAAATGCCTTTGCATATAAATGTTGATCATATGCATTCGTATATATATATATACATCGTCAAGTTAATAATTGTCAGAACACTGCACAATTATCGACGAGTCATGCTGCACCTCCACATACATATATGTTACACTACATTTCGTCGATATTGACATGTCATCTCTACACTTAGTATTTGTTATGTTAAATACGATTCCTACTATACCTTTAGCATCAAAAATGGTAATTACTCGGCATAAATGATATCATGTTTCATATTCAAGTGTTAGTATTTCAATATAAGATGTATTGGATTATTGAGGATTTATGGATTTGAGTTGTTATATACTATTGAGTAGATTCAGTTATTTTCATGTTGATATGAGATGTCGACAATGAGATGATGTTTTAATGATTTGGTTTTATTCCGGACCGAGTGGAGGAGCTATACGTTCGCGGATTTCACGTTATCCAGACTGAGTGGGGGAGCTATACAGTCGGATTCATGGTGGACCAGGTCGAGACCGAGGGGCAGGAAAGCAGCATTTGAGGCGGGGAGCCTAGCGAGGATACTCGATATCAGAGACAGTTATGAACACGGTGGATATTTAGGTGATACCGACCGGTGTTATTGGATGACAGGATCGTTCGGGGAACGATGCCTGATGAAACAGAAGATTTGTGTCGATGTTGGACACGGAAAAAGGATCGACCTTATTTGGAAATAATTGATGAGATTTTAGTTTTATTTATATACGTAGTAGTATATGGTCATGTTTCCACATATTATCATGCATTATATTCATCATTTTTTATATTAGCTCTAGTTCGTCATACTTACATTATTAGCCGATATATGTTAGTTTTATTCACTGAGTTGGCAACTGACCCCTGTTGTGCCATAGTTCCTTACAGGAGTCGTGTGGACGCATAGCAGCAGTGCAGATCTATCCGTCAGCTGTTACCGTTCTTTTTAGGTGGGTTACATATGTAGTAGCCTCCTATTTTGGATATGTACATTTCGGATCTAGTATTACTCCATTAGACCATGTATATTGACTTAGAACAAAACATGTTGTATTTTATTTACACTGAGTGGTATCGTTAGTTACGTTAACTATGTTTTCTTAAAATTTGCATGAAATTCTTCACCTTGAGTGTTGTACTACTATTGCTTATGGATTTCCGCTGTTTGGCATTGTTTGCTCCCACTAGGGATGCAATTTAATCACACAACTTACATTGGATTTCTCTTAATAATTAAAATGATAGGCACTGTCGAAGTTTAACATCAGTTGTTACAATTCTGTTTTTTTGAAACGTTTCGGCATGCTACTTCATTCTTATTACTTAAATACTGAAAATTTCTAAATTCCGGCAAAAAGGGTTTTGATCTTGATTTTGGCTTACTCAGATTGTGTCGATATCTTTAGATATCATATAATCTATGTGCCGGTCACATCCAAATTTTGGGTCGTAACAAAGTTGGTATCAGAGCTTAGGATTATCCTGTTGGAACCGAGTAGAGATTTGGAGTAAGTAGACTTAAGTTTCGTTATGTAGGATGACCTTTGGTTGATGGAGTAGGCGATTTAGGATGAGTAGAGTATCATACATATGTTCCGCGGCATATTTACGCTATGATACTCAGCTTAAGTAAGCTTAGGTTATATACATCTTGCTTAATCCTTCCTTTGACTTCCTATTATTGCTGCTCCTATTCGTACACCTTATCAACTCTCGTTTTTTGTCCCAGTTGCTATGGCTACACGAGCTAGGCGTGCCGCAGCCAGGGACGTAGTTAGGGCGAATCCTCTTGTGACCGCGACTGATGCACCGGACATTCCGGCGGTAGATGAGCATGGTTATCCTCCTCCTCCGGACAGACTGACTAGGATTGAGGAGGGAATGTTGGGCCCACAAAATGTGGTGGGACAGTTGGCAGAGGCCACCCGTGTTCAGAGGCATGATCAGATACCGACGATGGTAGAACCCGATGAACAACCTATGCAGATGGTCGCACTGGCAGAACCTAGAGTGATGGAGGTATCTCATCCAGAGTTCATGAGGTTGAGACCTCCGGTGTTTACCGTGACCGATGCAGCAGAGGATCCTCAGTTCTTTCTTGATAGGATGGCCAGGATTGGCAGGTCGTTGCGATGTTCTGATTCAAGATCAGTGGAGCTGACCAGTTTCCGATTAGAGGGACTTGCACAGACTTGGTGTGAATCGTTGGAGAGAGGGCGAGCTGCGGGTCTTCCTCCGATGACATGGGCGGAGTTTTCTGAGGTCTTCCTTACCAGATTTCTTCCACAGAGCATGAGGGACGCTAGAGCCAGCAGTTTTGAAGCGTTGTGAAAGACTGCTAGCTTGTCGGTGTTAGAGTATGATTTACAGTTCTCCCAGTTATCGCTCTATGCTCCGTACTTGGTTCCCATTGAGGAGCACCGGGTGAAGAGATTTGTGAGGAGCCTGGATACCCAGCTATTTCTTGCTATAGGCTCCCAACATTTCGACACTTATGCTCAGGCCATGGACGGAGCTATGCGAGTGGAAGAGGGTCTGAGCGAGGCAGTGATTGTTCCGGAGCCAAATGAGGACCGGACCTATTGGGTCAGTTACTATGCAGTTTAGCAGAGGTAGAGGCAGACGCTTTCCAAGTCACAGTTTTGGGAGAGGTTGGACCCAGGGCCTAATGTTCAGTTTGTACCCCTATGATCAGAGGCCCCCATCTATATGTTTTAGTTGCGGACTTCCAGGGCATTTCGTGAGGGATTGTACACCCCAGGAGGGACTGTTTTTCCATAGGCTGTTTTACCCCCTCCTCCTTCTACTTCGATAGCTTTACTTCCTCCCCCAGTTAGCACGATGCGCCAGGCTGTTGCACCACGAGATCAGGGCTTTGGAGGACACTTTTAGAGAGGCCGAGGAGACCGAGGGAGAGGACGACAAGATGCGGGTAGGGGCCAGGCTCGGGTTTTTACACTGACTCTACAGGATGCCCAGGCATCCAATGCAGTTGTGACAGGTACTCTTGCAATATGTTCTTTAGATGCACATATTTTATTTGATCCCGGTTCTACGCATTCTTACATATCAGCACACTTTGCACTTTCTCTGGGGAGAGAGTCGTCGTTGCTAGAGTCACCGTTAGTTGTGATTACTCCGGTACGAGATTCTTTTGTAGCTCGATACGTATTCAGGTCTTGTTCAGTACATATTGGGGATAGGGATTCATTAGTTGATTTGATTCTCCTAGATATGCTAGATTTTGATATATTTCTTGGTATGGATTGGTTGGCTGCTTGTCATGCTTATATAGATTGTCGGGGGAAAGCGGTCAGATTTTGTTTCCCGGGCGAACCGATCTTTGTTGTGCAAGAAAACTGTAATATAGCTCCTGCCAACATGATTTCTGCTCTTTGTGCGGGGCGACTCTTGAAGAAGGGTTGTCGTGGATTTATAGCATTTGTTCAGGACATAGGAGCCGCTGAGATTCCGTTGGACCAGGTTCTGATTGCACGAGAATTTCCGGATGTGTTTCCTGCTGAATTACCAAGATTACCGTCCGATCGCGATATTGAATTTTGCATTGACTTGATTCCAGGTGCGGGGCCTATTTCTATACCACCCTATCGGATGGCCCCGATGGAATTGAAGGAACTTAAAAGCCAGTTGCAAGAGTTGTTAGATAGAGGACTTGTTCGTCCAAGTGTATCATCGTGGGGAGCTCCTGTCTTATTTGTTTAGAAGAAGGATGGTAGCATGAGACTGTGCATTGACTACAGACAGTTGAATCGAGTTACTGTGCGAAATAGGTATCCACTCCCTCGCATCGACGACTTATTCGATCAGCTGCAGGGAGTTGGATATTTCTCAAAGATTGATTTGCGGTCAGGGTATCATCAGTTGAGAGTTCGGAAGGATGACATTCCGAAGACTGCTTTTCGTACCTGATATGGGCATTATGAGTTTCCGGTGATGACATTCGGGCACACCAATGCTCCAGCAGCTTTCATGGATATGATGAACCGTATTTTCAGGCCATTCCTTGATCAGTTTATTATCGTATTCATTGATGATATTCTTGTTTATTCTCGAAGCCCGGAGGAGCAAGAGCAGCATTTGTGTATCACATTGCAGACATTAGAGGAACATCAGATGTTCGCTAAATTCTCCAAGTGTGCTTTCTGGCTGGATAGTGTGGATTCTTGGGTCACGTGGTCATGAAAGATGGTATACGTGTGGACCGAAAGAAGATCGAAGCAGTACAGCACTAGCCCAGACCTGTATCAGTTACAGAGGTTCGCAATTTCTTGGGTCTGGCCGGTTACTGTCGACGTTTTGTGCAGGATTTTTCTCGAATCGCTGCAATTCTGACCGGATTGACTAGAAAGGAGGTTCCATTTCTTTGGACGGAGGCGTGTGAGCGGAGTTTTCAGCAGTTGAAGACTCGCTTGATGACTGCACCAGTCTTATCTTAACCTTCCGGGTCAGGTGGTTTTGTTGTTTATTGTGACGCCTCTGGAGTGGGTTTAGGCTGTGTGTTGATGCAATATGGCAGGGTTGTCGCTTTATGCTTCTCGACAGCTGAAGAGGCTCGAGCAGATCTACCCTATGCATGATTTAGAGATGGCTACTGTGGTTTTCGCACTGAAGATTTGGAGGAATTACTTGTACGGTGATTCGTGCCAGATATTCATAGACCACAAGAGTTTGAAGTATATTTTTCAGCAGCGGGATCTGAATCTGAGGCAGCGTTGCTGGATGGAACTAGTGAAGGATTACGATTGCGAGATTCTATATCATTTGAGCAAAGCAAATGTTGTAGCAGATACTTTGAGTCAGAGGCCTGGCGGTAGCTTATCTCATTTGTGCACTATGAAAAGATAGTTTTCGGCAGATTGGCAGATTCGGTGTGATAGCCGTATATAATTTGAGTTTACCTCAACAGGAGGATAGTTGGCTCATGTTCTCACCCTTCCTCAGTTATTGGATCGTATTAGAGAGACACAGCTTATGGATGCTCGCTTGTTAGAGATCATGGATCAGGTTAGACAGGGTAGAGAGTCGGAGTTCATGATAGATGACCGTGGAGTATTATGTTTTGGGACTCGTCTTTATATGCCGGATTCGGAGGGACTGAGACGTGAGATCTTAGAGGAGGCCCATCGGTCATCATATAGTATTCATCCTGGTTCCGCCAAGATGTATCATGACTTGAAGGATGTCTATTGGTTGGAAGGAATGAAGAGAGATGTCGCGGAGTTTGTTTCGAGATGCTTGACATGTCAGCAAGTCAAAGCCGAGCACCATAGGCCGGCAGGAGAGTTACAGCCCTTACCTATTCCGGAGTGGAAATGGGAGCAGATTTCGATGGATTTCGTTGTGGGTCTACCCAGGACTAGTCAAGGGTATGATTCTATCTGGGTGATTGTAGATAGATTGACAAAGACAGCGCACTTTCTTCCGGTGAAGACAACGTTTGGATATGCGCAGTATGCTCAGATTTATATTGATGAGATAGTGCGATTGCAAGGAGTTCCGACGTACATAGTGTCCGATAGGGGTACACAGTTTACCAGCCGGCTATGGCAGATACTTCAAGAGGCACTAGGTACACGACTGAGTTTTAGTACATCTTTTCATCCACAGACAGATGGTCAGTCAGAGCAGACCATACAAACTCTGGAGGATATGCTTCGAGCATGTAGTCTTGACTTCGGTAGCAGTTGGGATCGTCACCTACCTTTGATATAATTCTCTTTACAACAGTTTTCTGGAGACGATCCAGATGGCACCTTTTGATGTTTTGTATGGAAGAAAGTGTCGATCACCCGTTTACTGGACGGAACTCAACGAGAGTAGCATTTTGGGACCGCAGATAGTACAGGAGACTACAGAAAAGATCCAGTTGATATGGGACAGAATGAGAGCGGCCGACTGCAGACATAAATCATATGCCGATCGACGTCGTCGTAGGATCGAGTTTGATGTGGGAGATCGTGTGTTCTTTTGTGTATCACCGATGAAGGGTGTAATGCGTTTCAGGAAATAGGGGAAGCTCGGCCCCAGATATGTCGGACCTTATAAGATTCTGGAGAGAGTGGGCACTGTAGCGTATCGTTTAGCACTTCCACCGAGTTTTCCCGATGTGCATCCGGTGTTTCACGTGTCTATGCTTCGCAAGTATCTTCGCGATCCTTCTCACGCGATCTAGCATCAGACCGTACAGGTTGAGCAGGATTTATCATACACAGTACAGCCAGTGGCTATTCTAGACCGACAAGCAAAGAAACTGAGATCAAGGGTACTTTCATCTATAAGGGTTCTTTGGCGAGGACGGAATCGTGAGGAGATCACTTGGGAGACGGAGGATGAGATACGGAAGAAATTTCCACATCTTTTTGAAGGTATGTATAGTTAAGTTTTAAATTCGGGGACCGAATTTTCTTAAGAGGGGATACTGTAACATTTCGAAAATTTAGATAATAAATTAATTTAATTAATTAAATAATAAAATGTTAATTTAAAAAGTAATTGAAACAAAATAGGATATTTCATAAGTGGTATGTGAAACTAATTAAATTGAAAGTTTAGTTTGTAATATTAATGAATCATAAGGGTTTTAGTGAAAAGATTAGCTTCATGTGTAATATGATATAGTATGGGGGGTTATATGAAAAGGTTAGTTTTTTTATGCAAATTAGAATTTGTTAAGGGTTGTTATGCAAAAGGGGTAGGAATTGGTTAAGGTTAAGTTAAACCATTGGGTATATCATAACATCATGAAGATACCTCCTTCTTGCACATTTAAACCGCATGCACACACCTCACCCTTGCATGAAAACCCCACCAATTTTGTGCACACACCTCACCCTTGCATGAATCAATCATCTCTCTTTTGATGACACCTCCTCCTAACACCCTCACTCATTCACATTATGAGGTTCAGTTCATATATATTATGAATTAAGGAATCAACTGAAATAGAAAAGAAAAGAAAAACATTAGGACACAAAAAGAAAAAGAAAGGAAAGAGAAGTGAACAGAAGAGCTAAAGTTCTAAGGATTTTCCTCACCTCAATATAGGAACTAGGAGCTTGTGCATCTTGGAGGAAGATCTTCCAGCAAATACTCTGTAGGTATAATCTTTAAACACTGTAGGATTTTAGTTCAGTAGCTGTTTTGTTTTAAAAATCGAATATCGGTAATTTCGTATTTTAGGCAAAACTTAGCTCTGTGAAAATCTGCTATAGTTTAGATGATAACTAAATTGATCAAACAGTACCTTAATCTTATAAACTAGATCTAGAATTAACCATAGGAAAATGAACCAGGGTGCTCGGATTTTGGCCGGCGACCAACACAAAAATTACGAGCTCGCCGGATTTATTGGTAAGTTGGAGTTTTTGGTTTTTAGGATAGGTCTGTGTGTGTGAATTAATCTATTTGGTATTGTTTAATTAAGTTAAATTTTCAGAATGGGAAATCTGGAAGCTAATATCTGAAAAGGGATCAAAATTCTAAAATACGACACGGGTAATTCGTAGCGTGTTTCTGTTTTCTATTATGAAACAACGTTTGGTTAAATTCCAGTTAATATAAGTGTTAGTTAGTTTGCTATAGTCGTACGTAGTATAGTTAGTACGTACAACTTGTATTTTCATGTTTTCGCCGTATCGGAATGTAGCCGTTTCTTATATAAGTTAAATTCGATATTAGATTCGAGTGCGGGAACTTCGGAAGCCGCAAGGAAAGGAAAGGGATTGGTGATTTCGGAGTAGTATACGACATATTTCGGTGAGTTGACTAAACATCAACCGGGGGATTTTGTATGGATGGCGTGATATACCCGTAGTTAAGTTTTAAAAAAATGCCTTTGCATATAGATGTTGATCATATGCATTCATTTATATATACAACGTCATGTTAATAATTGTTAGAACACTGCACAATTATCGACGAGTCATGCTGCACCTGCACATACCTATATGTCACACTACACTTCGTCGATATTAACATGTCACCTATGCACTTAGTATTTGTTATGTTAAATACTATTCCTGCTATACCTTTAGCGTCAAAAATGGTAATTACTCTGCATAAATGATATCATGTTTCATATTCAAGTGTTTGTATTTCAATATAAGATGTATTGGATTATTGAGGATTTATGGATTTGAGTTTTTATATACTATTGAGTAGATTCTGTGATTTTCATGTTGATATGAGATGTCGACCATGAGATATTATTTTTATGATTTGGTTTTATTCCGGACCGAGTGGGGGTGCTATACGGTCGTGGATTTTCACGTTATCCAGACAGAGTGGGGGAGCTATACAGTCGGATTCATGGTGGACCCGGTCCAGACCGAGGGTCAGAAAAGACGCATTTGAGGCGGGGAGCCTAACGTGGATATTCGATACCGGAGACAGTTATGAACACGGCGGATATATAGGTGATACCCACCTATGTTATTGGATGACAGGATCGTTCGGAGAACGATGCCTGATAAAACAGTAGATTTGTGTCGATGTTGGACACGGAAAAAAGATGGACCTTATTTAGAAATAATTGATGAGATTTCAGTTTTATTTATATACGTAGTAGTATATGGTCATGTTTCCACATATTATCATGCATTATATTCATCATTTTTTATATTAGCTCTAGTTCGTTATACTTACATTATCAGCCGATATATTTTAGTTTTATTCACTGAGTTGGCAACTCACCCCCGTTGTGCCATAGTTCCTTGCAGGGGTCGTGTGGACGCATAGCAGCAGTGCAGATCCATCCGTCAGCTGTTACCGTTCTTTTTGCTAAGTCGGTTAGATATGTAGTAATCTCCTATTTTGGATATGTATATTTCGGATCTAGTATTACTCCATCAGACCATGTATATTGACTTAGAACAAGACATGTTGGATTTTATTTAGACTGAGTGATATCGTTAGTTACGTTAACTATGTTTTCTTAAAATTTGCATGAAATTCTTCTCCTTGAGTGTTGTACTATTATTGCTTATGGATTTCCGCTGTTTGGCATTGTTTGCTCTCACTAGAGATGCAATTTAATCACACAACTTATATTGGATTTCTATTAATAATTAAAATGATAGGCATTGTCAAAAGTTTAACATCAGTTGTTACAATTCTGTTTTTTTGAAACGTTTCGGCATGCTACTTCATTCTTATTACTTAAGTGCTGAAAATTTCTAAATTTCCACAAAAAGGGTTTTGATCTTGGTTTTGATCTTTAGATATCATATAATCTAAGTGCCGGTCACATCCAAAATTTGGGTTGTGGCATCCGGCCTATGTCAAAAGGCGAAATCCGGACAAACTCGAGACACAATCAGTTCTTTGTAAGTTCGTGGGATATCCTAAGAATTCCCAAGGATATATTTTCTACCACGCTAAGGAATAAAAAGTATTTGTTTCTCAATACGACACCTTTTTAGAAAAGGAATTTCTTGCTAAAGAAATCTGTGGCGAAGAGGTAGAGCTTGAAGAAGTTCCAACACCACAAACTACAACTGATGATTTGTTGAAACCAGAGGATTCAGTAGTTCCCAACGAACCCCAGCCTCTCCGCCGATCTAGTAGGGTTCCTCATCCACCTGAGAGATACTATGGTTTTCTCATAGACGGTGGGAGCGAGGACTGCATTATGGAAGATGATGACCCGACTAGCTTCCAGCAGGCCATCACGAGTGGGGACTCCGTGAAATGGATGGATGCAATGCAATCTGAGATGGATCCATGTACACCAACAAAGTATGGACTTTAGAAGTTGCTCCTGAAGGGGTAAAACCCATTAAGAGCAGATGGATCTTTAAGAAGAAACTTGGTGTAGATGGAAAAGTTGAGACTTTCAAAGCTAGACTTGTAGCAAAGGGTTTTCGTCAATGACCGGGTGTGGATTATGATGAAACATTTTCTCCAATGGCTATACTTAAGTCTATCCGGATCTTACTTGCCATTGCTGCATATCATGACTACGAAATCTGGCAGATGGATGTTAAGACCACCTTTCTAAATGGTGATTTAGAGGAGTGCGTGTACATGACTCAGCCAGAGGGCTTTGTAGATAGTGGGAGCAGCGCAAAAGTGTGCAAGCTACTTAAATCCATCTACAGGTTAAAGCAAGTATTGCGGAGTTAGAATAACTGCTTTAATATAGTAGTCAAAGAGTTTGACTTCATCAAGAACATAGATGAACTTTGTATTTACAGGAAGATTGCAGAGAGTAAGGTTGTCTTCCTCGTATTGTACGTGGATGACATACTCTTAAGAAAATGATGTTCTTATAGTGCACTCGGTCAAGCTCTTCTTGTCACATAGATTCTCAATGAAAGATCTAGGTGATGCCTCCTGCATTTTGGGAATTAAGATCTATAGAGATAGATCTAAATGGATACTGGGACTGTCCCAATCATGGTTCATTGACACCATACTAAAGAGGTTTAGTATAGAAGAATCCAAACATGGGAACCAACCCACGATCTCTGGACTCACTCTCTCCAAAGAGATGTCTCCCAAGACTGATTTGGAAAGAGCTCGCATGCAAGGGATACCCTATGCTTCGGCAGTAGGCTCTATCATATACGCGATGTTTTGTACCAGACCCGATATAGCATACTCACTAAGTGTAGTGAGTAAGTATCAAGCAGATCCAGGAGAGAGTCACTGGACAGCTGTGAAGAACATTCTCAAGTACTTTTGAAGAACTAAGGAGATGTTATTGGTGTATGGTAACGGAGAACTCTAGGTGGAGTCCTTTACCGATTCGAGCTTCCAAAGTGATAAGGATGACTCTAAGTCGCATTAGGGATTTGTCTTTACCCTAAATGGAGGGGCTGTTTGTTGGAAGAGTTCCAAGCAAGAAATCGTGGCAGACTCGACGATGGTGGCTGAATACATCGCTGCCAACGATGCTGCCAAAGAGGTTGTCTGGATGAAGAAGTTCATCACTGAACTTGGTGTGGTTCCGTCCATTGAGCATCCAATACCCTTGTATTGTGATAACAATGGAGCTGTAGCTTTGGCCAAGGAACACAGGTCCCATCAGAGATCTATACATATTCTGAGGCAGTTTCACCTGATCCGGGAGATAGTTGATCGCCGCGAGATCGAGGTCAGGAGAGCTGACACGAAGGACAACACTGTGGATCCACCCACGAAGGCCATACCCCAGATACAATTTGAGAGACTCTTCGGGATGTTGGGTATGAGATACTACAACAGCTGGCCTCAGTGCAAGCGGAAGATTGTTAATAATATATATGCCCTAGAGGCCATTGTTGTACATATGATGTATATTATAGCGGATGCTTGGATTTATAGAGAGAGGACTTTCTTGCTCGACATGATAGTATGCTATTTGGTTTCATATTATCTTAACATATTGACTTGTATTGGTTTACTGTCTTGCTCTCACGTGTTGATAAAGCACTTAGGATATGTACTCGACTACTAGAACTATGATGCATATCATACTACTGGGTCCAGGGTAGTCAAAGAGTACATCCTATAACTGTTCCTAGTCGAGGGAGTATCGAGACAGGGCATTGATACTCCAGAGTAGACTAGCGTATATGCTTCTCTACCCATATGATGGGCGATGGATAATCCCATATCGATTGGTGTTTGACATCAAAGAAGGTATACGGGTGCTCAGTGAAGACTGGGTACACTGAACGGACTCGCTGAGAACTCCTAGATGGTATTATACCTAACGTCAGATAGCAGTTCTCTGGTGACACTGGTACAGGTTAGTCTGTACACCCGAGATGGTCATAGAGTCTTGTGTGATTCCCACTGTGCTTTGATTTCCACCTTACCACGTTCACGAGAACGTGCAAAACGGTAGCTTTTGGGTACAGTCCCGAATCACATGGAGGCAATGAGCAATAGGAGGGGTTTCGTCTCTCCCGGTATTGGGAGTTGATGGTGCGCTGTGATCGATTGGCTATAACTGGAAGTCCCTGGCCAGGGCTTATAAGAGATCTACTGGTAAGTGTTATCAGTAGTTTCTCGACCCGTTATAAGCCTCGCATCGACATGACTTAACGGTTATTGGGGTCTGATGTTTACCACCCCTAGGCTAGATATGCGACATATCAGACAAAGAGACTGGACTGTACGTTAGTGTTACTAATTGGATTCAGGAGTGCGTGCAGGATTGCTTGTTGATCTTCTGATTGCTCAATACCCGGGTGGCTGTTACGTTTAGCTGACCGCTTGCAACTTTTGGGTGCTTGATATGATCATCGCCTACTGCCGGCGTATTGACGATTCTTTAGAGTCCTACACAGAGGTTTCTTGGCTCAGGCAAAACTGAGTAGGAGCACATATGTGATATGTGCGGGACCGAGAATAATACATGTATATGATACCATATTCAATTCTCGCGATATGTGATATCGGCCGGGTATATGTGATATAGCCGGGTCATCGGATCAAGTGTTGATTCGATAAACTGATACAGATTATATTAGTCGGTTATTTGCAAAATAGCTGGATTATCGGATCAAGTGTTGATTCGATAATTTAATGTATAATTATATATATTTGATATATTATATTACATTAACTAATATAAGCTCACTTAAAGATTCTTTTTCTCACTTGATGATACATTGATTTGTATTATTTTCTTTTGTTACAAAATATTGTATATGTGATATATAATATTGTAACAAGTTAGGGTTACAAATGAAACTAAGGTTAAAACTATGCTAAGGTTTAAACTGGGGTTAACATTTTCTTTTTGGTTAATTCTTTTTGGATGGATTATGTTTTGGATGAGCTTTGAGGAAGCTTCATGATCTTATGACAAAGTCCACCCTCTTTGTTTCATCCTTGATATTTGTTAACCTAACTTTTACCCTAGCCTGTGGTTTATTCTCTACATGAGTTAGCCATGATACATCTCTAACTATGGTTGCATTTCTAACCATAACAATAATTCATTTCATCATAACTTCATCTTCTTCTTCCTCACTCTAAAAGCTTTCTTGCTTTTTAGTTTGTGATGATTGTTTGTGAGAAACAGAAAATAAAAGAGTGACTACTTCGTCATCCTCATCTATTCTAGCCACTTAGATTAGGGTGTTTACTTCAATAATACTTCATTAGTGAAGTGTAAGCTTGGGTTTGTGATTCCTCAAGGTAGATCATCTTGGATTAGAGAAGTCTTCAAGCAAGGATGTCTCATTCACCTCATGGAGCCTCTCTAGAGTCCGGATACTTAATGATCGCAGCGAAGAGACCTCAACTCGAAGCTTATGAAGCGAAGGAATGGACTACAAAGGTTGTAATCCCTAACTCTTAGATGTTAAGGTGTTAACATGTTGTTTTAGTTTGATTCTCTAATTAAAGATCTAGGGTTGGGGTTATCTAAAATGGCAAAAATTATAACTTGGCGTGGATGATGCCTCCCGAAGCCTTGCTGCCATTGTAGGTAAACCAACACCAACACCCACTGCCAGCGTATTAACGAGTCTTTAGAGTCCCACACAGTGGGTTTTCACGGTTTAGGCGATATGGTGTAGATAACGTATGTTGGTACATACAGGTGTCCGATTAAATATGTGTACTGGCTGCACAAACTTTAATCGAATGGTTGATAATACTAGCGGCTCAGGATTAAACCGGATTATTAAATCAGGTCTTTATTTAATAATTTATATATATGTATTTATATATATGTATTCTAGTATTATTGTTCACTATTCATTTTCTCTCTTGGCTATTCATATTTTGATACGAATACACGTATATATATATTTCGATACGTGTACCGGGTAGTATTTTGTATTTATACGGAATAGTTTCTAGAAGATGGCCACCTCATTATTAGATTTTCTTTTTAGAAAATCATTTTGGAAATGAGGTGGAGGGGTGAGTTGGCATGGGCATGGCTTGGCATGTAGAGAAGCATGGCTCTCATTTGTTTATTGAAAAATTGAGGAGATATTTTGTATACATGGTTCAAAATTATAGTAGCCATATTCTTTACATGCCATCCAATTTGATATTCTTTGTTCACTTGATCATTCTCTCTCTCTTGAGAGACTTAGCATTTTCTTTCCATAGTTGCTCATGCCACTAGTTTTCCATACCTCCTTCTTCATCTTCTATGGTTGCTCTTTTGAGCATTTTTTATGAGAGAAATTTATAGTGAGATAATCCTGCACCTCCGCTCTCCATTGCTAGCAACCTTGGAGCATCGGTTGCCTCGCTAGGCGAGGCTGAAGCTTGCGCCGTTTCCCTCGGGTGGATCATCGTAGATGGAGGAAGACCGGCAACAAAATTCGATCTGTGACCACTAGAAGCTTGGGATGATGGTTGAAGACCCGAAGGACTTGGTTCATTCGGTATAACCATCTCTAACTCTTTATATTGTTTGCTAGTATAGGGTTTAGGGTAGATCCGGGCATCGGGTTGTGGTAGCGCCAGTTTTGTAAATTTTTGTTCCGCGTTTGGTCACGGTTTGATGGCCGGGGCGCTGCCATAACCCAACGTGGTATCAGAGCCAACCCTTAAACCCTTAGCTAGCTAGTTTATACAATATTAAAGTATCAAAACCAAAACAACTCCGAAACAATACCATGAATATTTCAGTTTCTGTCGATTTTTCAAAGTCTTCAAAAAAAAATTTAAAGCAATTGCAGAAGGCTATTTATGAGCACCCTACAAAAACGAGCCTCATCCGCCGGATTTGACCCGGTGAGAATTGCAAAAAAACGGGTGTGACCGGTTTTTTGATGGAGTTGGGACTTGAGTTTTGCAGGGTTATCTAGTCTCTGGAATATTGGTGTAATGGTATTATTTGTTTTTCCTAGTTTGGATATTTTGTTATCTATTGTTCAGGGGCAATTCGGGATGTTTCGAAGTCGATAATTTAATACTGTTTAAATGTTTACAGTACATGCATTACTATCTGCGACCGTGAATGCCATTAGAGCGGTATAACCCGTCTAACTGCTATATGTTCTTTTAGACGAGTTTGCGAACGTGACATTCACGTTGATGTTCTGTGTTGTGCTGTGATTGTGGTTGGATCGTCATGGTGGATAGCTTTGGTGCAATGGTAGTACAGTTTAGACTCATTTATACATTTGATATTGCGGGGTGAGCGTCCGACATGTGGACTGCCGTCACTGCCCGTTTGTATATTATTTGTTTGGGGCACAACCGGGTTGAGGTCGATGTCACCCTTGTACATATTATTTTCTTTTCTGTACTAGGATTACCCCACGGTGGAGTGCACGAATAGCTGGGTTATAGAGGCCAACGGGTCCGCATCTCATGGCGTTGAGACGAAGGGGACCTTACTCTAGAATTGGCGGGCTATTCGCCGCACTCGTAGGGGGTATAGCTTGACCCATGGAGGGGTGCCCAAGTTACCAGATTCCGTGAAGTGCTGGGTGGCTCATTCATGTTGTTGATTGGGGTTGCCTCGCTTCTGGGATTGGCGGATAACTTGCCGCATTCGTTGGGGTCTAGGTTTTCATTGCACAGGCTATCCATACGACAGGGAACATCGGGTCTCATTTGCGGCTCAAGTGAAACTCGGGGCTCCAGGATTATCCACCACTCTGTGTTGCTTGGCTGAGATTCTGTTATGTTGCTTTATATCATGCCTAGGACGATTGTTATATATATATTTATATATATACTAGTAGATGTTGTATATGTTTTGCACCCGCACTTGTCCAGCCCCCGCTCTATCGTTAGTTAAGTAACCTAACGGGTGATGACGAGCCCAGTGGCGAATGCGGATGGAACATACGTACATCATATTTCATTCTTTTCTGGTGTGATATGTTTAATTGATGGGACTGCGTTGATTTTGATCAATGCAAGGATAAAACAAACATATATATGATGTTGTTGGAACCAAGTTTTTAAAAACTGACATTACAAACATTCTCTTTTGCTTTGCACAGTGGTATTTGATTGGGAATATCCTGCACCTCATTCAACGAGGCAAGGGCCGAGATCCCTTCATCGGGAGTGACCCCTTGGGCGGAAGTTTGCGTCAACGTATATGTGCTTCAGCTGTTGATATTTTGTGATGTGATTGTTAGTTATATATATGCCCTAGAGGCCATTGTTGTACATTTGATGTATATTATAGTGGATGCTTGGATATATATAGAGAGGACTTTCTGGTTCGACAGGATAGTAAGCTATTTGGTTTCACTTTATCTTAACATGTTGACTTATATTGGTTTACTTGTTAGGTCCACGTTACCCAACCCGGTTTTTCCGGGGAGGTGGAATAGGTAAAAATCAAAATTTTCTCACAAGGTAACATGGACCATCCATGAAGGATCTTTGCTAAACAAAAACTAACAAACTAACTACAAGTTCTAGCTACTATGTAGAATGGTTATACCTAGGTCTTGAACTCCTCTTCTTATTGTGGTTCTCCTTCTTGCTTGCTCCTTGTAGTTGCGTAGACGGCTCCTCCTCGTCGTCTTCTCTTCGCCGAAGATAAATCCACCTGAGGGCCTCTACCTTGAGCTCCTACCTCAACCAAGAGGTAACTAGAGTGCTTGGTTTGCTAGAGAAAGAACCCTAGAAAGAGTAGAGAGATGTTTTGATGTTTTTGCCTCAAAAGCTTTTGATTTTCAACACATGAAAGATTAAAGCTTTGAGGGAGGAAGAGGGAGAGCTTTTTCAAGAGAGAGAAAGAACATGATAGAATGAGAAGAATAATACAACCATCTCTCATATGAGAGAAATAATAAGAATAATAATAATAATTAAGGGAAAATATGATGGTTAGTTTGGAATGACCATTATCATTTCATAATAAATGCAATTTGCAAGAATCAAGAAGCATCTTGCAAATGAAATGATGATGATCAAAAGGTCAACAAGGGTCAAATGGTCAACCAAAGTCAAATGATCAACCTAACTATGGCACAAAAATCCTTAATTAATATTATTAATCATATTCCTCATTCTCATTAGGGTTTAGAAAAAGTCAACTGTCAAAAACCCTAATGAGATTCCTCTGCCTCCGTCAACCGTGCATACACACCCGCATCCGCGTTCCGAGGAACACGAATGCAATGAAACAAAACCAATCTCAAAACAAATACTAGGATCTGGCTTAAACCAAAGCCCGCTAGTAATAACTGTCCGGACACCAAACGTGCACAAGTGCGCGAATGTGAACGAACCCCGTCGCAAAACCATGCGACCTTTACTCTGTTTTGCCCAAAGGCGAATAACCCTCTGTGTGGGACTCTAAAGGCTCGACACTACGCTGGCAGTGGGTTTAACCATAGGCCGCAAGCGGTACTAGCTGTACGTAACAGTCCCCAGGTAGATGCCGATAAGAAAACCGATGAGGCGAACCCATCCGAACTCCTACTGAGCCTGAACGCGACAATCTCCTTACAGTCCGGTCTGTTCATCTGAGAGTATCGCATGGCGGGCCTAGGGGGCGGTAAACGCCAGTCCTCTAATAGCGGTACAAGTCGTGTCGGAGTGTAGCCCAGAACACCCTGAGAAACTACTGGAAACACTACCAGTAATTCTCGCTTGCCCTGGCCAGGGACGACTATGTGTAATGGCTCTCCTAGACACAGCGCGATATCAACTCCCAATACTGGGAGAGACGAATCTTGTCTAACCGTCACTGCCTCCAAGTGCTTCGGGACTGCGCCCAAGTACTACCTGTTTGCATGACTCAATAGTGCCGTGGTAGGGTAGTAATCTAAGAACGGTAGGAACACACTCGAGGCGAAGTTATAGTGTCAAGTCAGCGGACTAAGCTGTACTCATGTCACCTGGGAACTGTTAACTGACGATAGGTATAATACCAACCAACAGTTCCCGACGAGTCCTGTCCAGTGTACTCGTAACCTAACGAGCATCTGCATATTATCTCCAGTACGACGTACTGATGGCTATGGGACAGACCATCTCCTCTGCTGGGACGAGAAGCGTATGCACCAGTCTACTCTGGAGTATCGATTCCCTGTCTCGATAATCCTACGACTAGGGACCAAAATAAGGATGTGCTTATAGACTACCCAGCCTCCACTAGTGTGATCGCCATCACAACGCCGGTAGTCAAGCAAAGATCCTAAGGGCTCCATCAATATGTTTTTAGCGATATGTTAAAAGAAACTTACACACATATTAAGATAGAAACAAAGCAAGTAGCATACTACTATATCGAGCAAGACTGTCGTAAACCCGTATGTATATCCCAAGCCTCCAAAATGTACTATACAAACAAGTACTATACAATAATGGCCTCTAGGGTATACATATCCAACAATCTCCCACTTGCACTAAAGGCCAGTAATTGGTGTACCGCATACCCAACGTCTGCACTAAGGCCAGCTGCTGGCGTACCGCATACCCAATAGCTCAAAAAGTCGCTCGAACTGTGTTTGAGGGAGGGCCTTTGTGAATGGATCCGCCGTGTTGTCTTTTGTGTCCACTCTTCGTACCTCGATCTCCTGGCGATCAATGATCTCCCTGATCAGGTGATACCGCCTTAAGATGTGTCTGGATTTCTGATGGGACCTTGGTTCCTTCGCTAAAGCTATAGCCCCATTGTTATCGCAATACAAAGGTATTGGGTCAACAATGGACGGAACCACCTGAAGTTCACTAATGAACTTCTTCATCAAGATCGCCTCTTTTGCGGCATCGCTTGCAGCAATGTATTCAGCCTCCATCATCGAGTCTGCGACGGTATCCTGTTTAGAACTCGTCCAACACACCGCCCCTCCGTTGAGGGTAAACACAAAACCCGAGACAGACTTGCTGTCATCTTTGTCACTCTGGAACCTTGAATCGGTAAAGGACTCGACCCTGAGGTCTCCATTACCGTAAACCAGGAACATCTCCTTAGTCCTTCTCAGGTACTTGAGAATGTTCTTCACTGCCGTCCAGTGGTTCTCACCTGGGTCTGAATGATACCGGCTCACCACGCTCAGCGCGTAAGCTACATCTGGTCTTGTACATAGAATCGCATACATTATAGATCCTACCGCCGAAGCGTAGGGTATAGTGCTCATGCGAACCCTCTCTCCGTCAGTCTTAGGAGACATCTTCTTGGAGAGGGTGATTCCGTGCAATGCGGGTATATTACCGCGCTTGGAATATTCCATACTAAATCTCTTTAGTATGGTCTCTATGTACCTGGACTGCGAAAGTCCCAATAGTCTCTTGGATTTATCTCTGTATATCTTGATCCCCAAAATGTACGAGGCATCATCCAGGTCCTTCATGGAGAACCGTTGTGACAAGAATAGCTTGACCGACTGTAGCATAGGAATGTCATTTCCTATCAAAAGAATGTCGTCCATGTATAAGACTAGGAATATGACAGTTCGTCCTACAATCTTGTTATAAACACAAGGCTTATCCTCGTTCTTGATGAAATCAAATTCCTTGATTGCTTCATCAAAACAGATGTTCCAGCTCCACGATGCCTATTTTAATCCATAAATAGATTTAAGCAACTTGCACACCTTTCCACTGCTCCCACTGTCTACAAAACCCTCTGGCTGATCCATGTAAACGCACTCTTCCAAATAGCCGTTTAGAAAAGCCGTTTTTACGTCCATCTGCCAGATTTCATAGTCATGGAAGGCAGCAATGGCAAGTAGGATCCGAATGGATTTAAGCAAAGCCACTGGAGAAAAAGTTTCATCATAGTCCATACCAGGCCTTTGACGAAAAGCTTTTGCAACGAGTCTAGCCTTATAGGTTTCCACCTGCCCATCTACACCAAGTTTCCTTTTGTAGATCCATTTGCATCCAACAGGTTTTACCCCAGGTGGAGCAATATCCAAGGTCCACACTTTATTGGTGTACATGGACTCCATTTCGGATCGCATAGCATCCAGCCACTTATCAGAGTCCCTACTGATAATGGCCTACCTGAAACTGGTAGGATCATTTTCTTCCAAGATGCAATCCTCTCGATCCCCGTCTATGAGAAAACCGTAGTATCTCTCGGGCGGATGAGAAATCCTACCAGATCTGTGGAGTGGCCGAGGTTCGTCCGGGGTTATTGAATCCTGAAGTTCTGTTAAATCGTCAGTTTCATTTTGTGGTCGCTGAATTTCTTCCAGTTCTACCGAACTCCCATTAGTTTCTTTTGCAAGAAATTGCCACTCTAAAATGGTGGCGTGGCGAGATACAAACACCTTCTATTCCTCGGTGTGGTAGAACAGATATCCTATAGAGTTTTTAGGATATCCCACAAATTTACATTGAACTGAATGTGCCTGAAGTTTGTCCGGATTTTGTACTTTTACATAGTCCAGACAACCCCATATCTTAATATGTTTAAGATACGGCCTTTTACCATTCCATATCTCGAATGGTGTCTTAGGCACTAATTTAGACGGAACATCATTCAAGAGATATGCTGCTGTCAAAAGCGCATGTCCCCAAAATGAAAGAGGCAACTTGGCACTACTCATCATGGAGCGAACCATATCCAATAGGATACGATTCCTCTGCTCCGATACACCGTTGTGCTGTGGTGTATAAGGAGGAGTAAGCTGAGAGAGAATTCCATTCTCTTTTAAGTAATCTAGGAATTTCGTGCTTAAGTACTCCCCTCCTCTATCCGATCGGAGGATCTTGATACTTTTGCCAGTCTGGTTCTCTACTTCGTTTCTGAATTCCTTGAATTTCTCAAAAGCTTCAGATTTGTGTTTCATCAAATACACATATCCGAACCTAGAGAGATCGTCAGTGAATGTGATGAAGTAAGAGAACCCACCCCTTGCATGTATAGACATCAGACCACATACATCACTGTGTATGAGTCCCAAGAGCTATGTTGCTCTTTCTCTATATCCGGTGAACGGGGATTTGGTCATCTTTCCTTTGAGACAAGACTGACGAGTTTCATAAGATGAAAAGTCGAACGCATCCAAGAGTCCATCTTTATGCAACTTATTTAGTCTTTTCTCTCCGATATGACCAAGTCTACAATGCCATAAGTAGGATTCGTTCGTATCTGAACTCTTCCTTTTGCGTGTGTTTTGTATATTGAGAACTGTATTCTGATTTAGAATGTAGATACCATTACACAGTGTACCTTCTGCAACCAGTATCTTATGAAGGTAAATGTTCATGATATTTCTACCAAGAACAAATTTATATCCATCTTTATTGATTAAAGAAACTGATATGATGTTGCAAACCATGGAAGGTACCTGGTAGCAATCGTTCAAAATCATAGTGTTGCCATTTGGCAACACTAGGTGATATTCACCGACGGCTGCAGCATTAACTTATGCTCCGTTCGCTACCTCGAGCGACATATCACCAGGTGCAACTTTTCTACTTTTTCTCAGTCCCTGTAATAAATTACAGATATGAGATTCTGATCCGGTATCAAGTACCCAGGAGGTAGGGCTGACCGTAAAGCAGTTCTCAATTACAAGAACACCTGAAGTTGATGCAAAACTATGCTTCTTCTTCAACTGGGTATCCTTGGAATCCATACAAACCTCTTTCCCTTGCTCATACTTATAACTGTTGTCATAAGTTAGAGCCGAACTGATGTTCCCCAGCACCAAATAAGAATTCGGATCGGTGAAGCGATACATTTTATTATCTTGATTAGGGCGTGAAATGGTTGCTACCTGGAGAGTGAGAAAAGAAACACTCAGCGTGCGCTCTTGCAAGATTAGATTGGTTTATTAATTTATCTAACCAGGATGGCTCCCACTATTTCCTCAAATTCTTCTTCAAACCTTTAAAAGAAGAACAAGTCAGGATTAATCGCACGTCACAATACTTGCTTTAACCTTTCAGCCAGGCTAGTGTTGGTACTTCGAGGGAGGTTTTCCAATGCTTTCGTGAAGTTCCTTAATTAAATAACCTCTTTTCCCTGGAGGCGTAGCCCCGCTAACACCGTTCTAGACACCTACTTGGTTTATAGCATTGATTGTTAAGTGAAATAATCTCCCGAGAGTAATCCAACTCATCAGTGGGATCGGGATCCAACTATCATTGTGTAATGACCTAGATGGAATCCACTCTAGTCACTACACTCCAGAAGGTATGCTAAATCTGCAAGTTTCCTGTACGTTTGAAACTCCCGATGTGGTTTTTGCCCCTAGGACCAAAGTGACCTTGACTGAGCCAACATATCAAAGGATCCTAGTCAAGTTCAAACCATCATTATCTTGATTGCATTAGACCCACCCGTACGAGTCCTTGACTGAGCATAAATGACCGCACGACTGTCCCAACCAATCACATTATATGCTACAGAAAAATATTACATAGCTATCGTACACTACGCCTCGGCTGAGCACGAAATACGTAGCACGAATACTAAGCAATACCAATCCGAAATGACGGAGGGCTACAGCTGGGTTTTGGCGAAAACCCGTTAACGTAATGAACTTGATATAGTTTAAGGAACATGATTGCCCCTTTCTTTTTTAAATTATAGTGGCGAAAACTTTTGCTAAAGAGGTCACTCCCTGTGAAGGGATCTCGGCTCTTTCCTCGTCGAATGAGGTGCAGGATATTCCAAACTGAATACCTCGATGCAAAGCAAGAATAATCGACTATAGTGAAGTTATTACCCTGATGCAAACTTCTGTCCAAGGGGTCATGTTCATATAAAATTTTTGCATTTTTATACCGCCCAATTTTTATCATATTGTTTATCGGTAGGTACTCTTGAGCCGTGATTGCTAGTCAATTGCAGGATACAGGTTCTCGGCTCTAAACGGTGAAATTCATGGAAAAGCACGACAAATTCCAGATTACTGCTAACCACAGATAAAACACGGGTCTCCGCTCTCTATCCGTATGATGCCACACACCAGTTTAAGAAGACAAAAGGGCAAATCAAATCGATTGTCATCTTCATGCACAAAGCAAAATGGCAACACAAAGTCCAAGAAATCTACGCGGAGCTTAAGAAAATCATGACAAAAGATCCACATCCAATCACCTTTTGATCTACTAAAATTCTGGAAGAAATGTGAAAAGATTATCAGAAACAACATATACCAGACTGAAGGAAAGAGAAAAACAGAGAAAACCACACAAGGACAGAAGCCAACTCCACTATATGGCCACGGATCCGCGGCCAATAGGAGGTCTAGGCCGCGGATCCGCGGCCGTACAGGCTTATCAGAAGGTCATCTTTTAGGGGCTGTTTGGTAATTTTATAAGGAGGCAGATTGTTGCCCTAGGTTTCCAGTTCCCTGCCTATAAATAGTCCAGAACTTGCCAAAGCCATGGGGCTTATTCTTGTATTTTTAGATTTAGGTTATATGTTGTTGTTCTTCTTCCTCTTCTCATCTCTTCTCCATTAAAAACTTGTAGTGAGCTTTTGTGAGTGAAGGATGAATAAAGGAGTTCTTTTTGTTACATGCTAGTCTTGTTATTTTGTTAATTCTAATTGCTTGTAATTTTCATTTGCTAATCTAGTTGTTGTTATTTGTGTTTGTTTCTTTCTTGTTCTCTTTTTCTTTATCCTTAAATAACAATGATGCTTAAGTTTGATCCTTGCTAAGGTGAGGTCTTAAATAGCTAGTTGTAATCTTTTAATCTCTTTCTTTCTATCTTCCTCCTTTGTTTTATTTTCCTTTTTCTTGTAATGGGTGAGTAGTTTTCTAACTTGTTAGGGTAGTATAAGGGAAGTTTGAGAGAAGTAAATCTTTCTCACTCTTTCCTTGCCCAACATCTTAATTCGGACTCCCGTTAATTGAACCACAAGCCGCTCCCTATGGCACCCTATCCTACATGATAGCGGTGATTCCTTATTGAGACCGGTTGCGGTTGAATTAACCGGAGGTTAAGGCTAAGAGCCAAGAACGGACGGACAAGCACCAAAAGGAAGAACTTAAGCGTTGGAAAGCCTAGCTTATACTCGCAAGTTCCTTTCTAGTCGTGCTAATCCACGTTGTTGCCGATTACCGTAACACCGATATTAAGAGTGGCAACGAAAGAAGTGAGCGACTCCTAACTCAAACTAACCTAATTCTAACCCTAACAAGCTCTCTTTACATATCATTTTAGCACATAGTTAATTTCAAAACAAACCTGGACATTTGGACTTAACTCGTTAAAGCACGTAGAAAAAGATTCCCATCTCCCTGCGGACGACCCGTACTCAACCGGCTAGCTACAAGCGAAACCGTCTTGATTGCGGTAATTAACTAAGCACGCAAAATCCCAACCAATCAAATGGCGCCATTGCCGGGGAGATGGTAGTTTATTTCTTTGTGTAATTTCGGGTTAATTTGTGAATATAAATATAACCGAAAAAACAAAAAAATATATACATTGTAAAAAATCATCTTGTTATTTTTGATTAGTTTTTGTGCAAGTGTGCAGGATAAAAAGACGTTCGAGTTCAGTTCCAAAGACGTGGGAAGTTAGACCCATATCTCGCGGCTACACTGCGACGGATCAAGACGGAGCCAACGGTCTACTGTAAAATTCTGGAGCAGAACCAGTGAGCAAATCCAGATTCAGGGGCTTCAAAATTGAAGAGGACACCCAGACCAGCACCTGAAAGAAATTTGAAGGGCCAACACATCATTCCTGCCGCGGAACCGCGGCATAAGCAAGCTTAGGCCGCGGAACCGCGGCCGTTTGGTGCCTTCAGCATGCCAAATTGTCTGTAAGTCTCTCTCTCCTCTCTCCCACTCCACTGAACTGTGTTTTCTGCAGCATTCTTTGCGCAAATTCTCTTCCCCCTTCCAATAAATTGTTTTTTTTGCAGGATTCTTTGCGCCGCGCTAAAAAATAAAAATTGATTGCAGTTGATTGTTACTGCTTTGCATATATTAATACGGACTTTAAGGGGCTTGAAACCAATCCAGATTGGGTGGGGATTTCATCACCCTTCCCAGGACCCCAGAAATCACAAAAAGCATATGCATTGACCATTGCTTAAATTAAAAAATACTAGACTCAGCCCTAAGGACTTCGCGCTCAATAGGACAGAGGACTAGTTACAGGCATCGGCCGTTTATCCTATCCTGACTTTGCGGTGTCTAGGAAAGTGTGTCCAAGGCAAGTGGTTACTTAATTAGGACCACTACTTACGTAGTGGGGAGCCTCCCACTTACCTGGCCCTTACCTGGCCGCAATTGGCTGAGAAGAGGCGGTTTGAGGTCCTATTTCTAGCCCTTTGGAACAGTTAGGAGCTGTCTAGCTGACCTAGGAGACCCTAGATATAGGTGTGATTGTGTATATCTTGTTTGTGATTGCTTGAAGCCGTAAGTCCGTACATATTTCTGTAAAGCTCTTTCTGAAAAAGAAAAAAAAAACACAAAAACCAAAAACTTTTATAAAAACTTGCCCTTTGTCGCCAAAATCCCATTTTTTCACCCACCACCCATCGTATTTCTTCATTGACGTTTTCTTACCCTCACCTTCTCCTTTTTGACTATACTAAACTCGTTTAGTGTATGTCCGCTTGGACTCGAGACACCAGCGCCCGCCTAGTCCGCGTTATGTTAGTCGCTACCGACTATGCGATCGACTCAGACATCGAAACTCCGTCCACGCCTCTTTCACCCTTACCTTTGCCGGCCAACTCCGACGTTGACCGGAATTCTGTTCATACATCTTCACCATCACCAACCTCTTCTTCCGCGATGTCAGGATTTAATCCAAACATCCCTACAACTCCCCCGGGATTGATTCGACCTCCTATGGATGCGAATAACCCACCACCACCGCCTATCATAGCGCCACAGCGAATCGCGCTCCAGGATCGCTTCTATCCCACCCGCTCTGCACTCCCCACCTGTCTTTCTCTTCCACCGGCCAATGAGGATAATTTTGAAATTAAGCCCCACTTCATTAACATGCTTCCGAAATTTCATGGGCTTGAATCTGAAGATGCCTATATCTTCATCAACAAGTTTCAAAATGTTTGTGCCATGATGAAAACGACCCAGCTGTCAGACGATGCTATACGGCTACGGGTCATTCCGTTCACTTTGTGCGATCTGGCTAAAAAATGGCTGTATAGCACCGCTTCCCACTCCATAACCAGTTGGGACGAGTTTGTGAAAGCGTTTCTTAAGACACTCTATCTGAATCATAAAACCGCAAGGATCCGTAACGAAATCAATCAATTCTCCCAGCTTCCTACTGAACCCTTCTGGAAGTGCTTTGACCGGTATAAAGACCTTCTTGTTCAGTGCTCTCACCATGGTATTGAGAAATGGCAACTTTGCCAAACCTTATACGAGGGCCTGAACCCAGCAACCAAGCAGTTGTTGGAAACCATTTGTCAGGGCCACTTCCTATCGAAATCTGACGAGGAAGCGTGGCAATTCTTCGATGACCTTGCGGTACAAACGCTTCAATGGGAGAGCACCAGACCAACTTCTTCTTCTTCTTCCTCCACTTCTACTGGTCAGTCTAAGGTAGGAATTCACCAACTCGATGTCTCTATTGCGATGAAAGCTGAAATGGTTGCAATAACGAGAAAACTTGAAGCGATAGAGAGCAAATTTTCATCTCCTGCTCCTGCCCCTGTTCTTCCCCTTCGTACCATTTGTGCTTGTTGTTTCGATCCTTCTCACTTAACCGAAGAGTGTCCTTACAATCCACCATCTCAAGGACAGGATCAGGTTAATGCTGTATTTCATCAAAGACCAAGAAATGATCCATACTCTTCCACCTACAATCCCGGTTGGAGGAACCACCCCAATTTTGCCTGGAATCAGAATCAGCATCAATTCCAAGGCAACAATTTCCAGAGGCCCCCTCCTCCACAACAACAAGCGCAACAACAAACTCAACATCAGTTTCAGTAGCCTTTCCAACCCCAACCTTTTCAAAATCAGACGAACAACTTTGCACCCAACAATTCTTTTCCACAAAACAACTTTGTTCCGTCAAACAACGATAAGGTTTCCTCGCTAGAACGAAGTCTGGAGGCGTTCGTTAAACAATCGACACAATCTACCGCAAACATCTAGTCGTCTATTCGGTCTTTGGTGCAACACACTGCTGCACACGGGCAAAGCATCAAGACCATCGAATCCCAGATTGCACAGCTGAATGCGGCGTTAAGCGAGCGAGAAAAGGGGAAGCTTCCATCTCAACCACTCCCAAATCCCGGGCACCCACATAATGTACATGTTGCTCTTGAACAACAGAACCATAATGTGAGTGCCGTGACTATATTGAGATCAGGAAGGATGCTGCAAAACAATATTGGCATACGGATCGATGATGACACCCCGGCCGCTTCTTCTTCTTCTTCTTCATCTTCGTCTTCTGAGCCTATTCTCCATTCGTCAAAAGGCTCTCCTTCTTCTTCTTCTGCTCTGAATGGACCCACTTCTCACTCCACGAAAACACCAGCTCTGGGATCCGTTCCAACTCCACAATCTCCTCCACAAGCATTGGACTCAGCCAATTTTAAAAACGTTCCATTTCCAAACCGGTTGAGGTCCAATAAACAAAATCCACAAATGGAGAAGATTTTGGAGTTGTTTAAACAGGTTAACATCAACATTCCCCTTTTAGATGCTGTCCAACAAGTCCCGTCCTACGCGATAATCTTAAAGGACTTGTGCACGAAAAGGAGGAAGTCTCAGGTACCCAAGAAAGTTTTCTTGGCTAGTGCTGTGAGTGATGCTCTTACCCAATCTTTACCGCAAAAACGGAAGGACCCTGGCTGTCCTACGATTTCTATTACCATTGGGGATAAGAACATCAACCACGCACTATTAGATCTTGGTGCCAGTGTTAACCTACTTCCGTACTCAGTATATGAGCAATTAGGTGTAGGAGAGCTGAAACCCACACACTGCACTCTCCAAATGGCCGACCGATCGAACACCCATCCTAGGGGTGAGCTAGAGGATGTGTTAATCAAGGTTGGGGACTTCATATTCCCCGTTGACTTCATTGTATTAGACACACGGCCTGTAGCTAACCCCCGGAATCAAATTCCGATGATATTCGGTCGCCCATTCCTTGCAACCTCAAATGCTGTGATCAATTGTCGAAATGGTTCGATGAACTTATCTTTTGGAAACATGACAATTGAACTCAACATTTTTAGGTTGGGGAATCAGCCCTCTGAACCTAATGCTCATATATTAGACGTTTGCTCAATCCAGGAGATCACCCCAGAAGAGTGTGAATTCGAGGAGTTTCTGTTTGATCACGATAACCTTAACGCCACTAATGCGTTCCTCTTCGAACCTGCTGCTGTTTCTGAGCCCGACAATGACTACGAGTGTTTCACTTTCTCGAACGATCTTAGCCACTCACCACCCGAGTTTGAATCCTTCGAATTTCCGGATGAGTTACCTGAACCATCCAACTCGATCGCTTACACTCGTTTTGAACCTTTACTGGAATCCTTTGAGTTCGAGACCTTTTCACCAATCTTGCCTTCAATCGTTTCACCTCCAACACTCGAACTCAAGCCTTTGCCATCTCACCTTAAGTACGCTTACTTGGGTGAGAATGAGACCCTCCCTGTTATCATCTCGGCTTCTCTATCTCAAGAGCAAGAGAAAGCCCATCTTGCGGTCTTGCACAGCAATAGGCAAGCTTTTGGCTGGTCCATGGCGGACATCAAGGGGATTAGTCCCATGATCGTTGAACATCATATTCATCTGATGGATGATGCCAAACCAGCCAGGGATCCCCAAAGGCGACTCAACCCAGTCATGAAGGAGGCTGTGAAAAAGGAAATCGTAAAGTGTCTAGATAGTGGTATCATTTACCCTATCTCTGATAGCCAGTGGGTTAGCCCCATTCAGGTTGTCCCCAAGAAATCAGGCATAAAGGTCATCACTAACGAGGAGAACGAGTTAATCCCTACTAGCACCCAAACTGGGTGCCGAGTATGCATCGATTACAGAAAACTCAACGCCGCAACGCGGAAGGACCACTTTCCGCTACCTTTCATTGACCAAATGCTTGAACGATTGGCCGGACACGAGTACTACTGCTTTCTTGATGGCTACTCCGGCTATAATCAGATTCCCATCGCCGAAAAAGACCAGGACAAGACCACATTCACTTGTCCTTTCGGCACGTTTGCATATCGTCGCATGCCCTTTGGGTTATGCAATGCGCCCGCTACCTTCCAGCGGTGTATGATGGGAATCTTCTCAGACAGGGTAGAGAAATTCCTTGAGATCTTCATGGACGATTTCTCCATCTTCGGCGATTCCTTCAACGAGTATTTGCTGCATCTCGACGCTGTCCTTACCCGATGTAAGGACAAGAACCTCACTTTGAATTGGGAGAAGTGCCACTTCATGGTGCGCGAAGGTATTGTCTTAGGGCATATCATTTCGCAAAATGGCATAGAGGTTGACAAAGCGAAGATTGAGGTCATTTCCAATCTCCCTCCTCCCAGATGGGTCCGAGACATCCGAGCCTTCCTTGGCCATGCCGGTTTCTATAGACGGTTCATCAAGGACTTTAGCAAGATTGCTAGGCCCTCGACTCTTTTGCTGGCCAAGGACACGCCATTCGACTTCAACTCGAGCTGTGTGACTACGTTCGAGTCATTAAAAAGCTCACTCACTTCTGCTCCCGTTCTTTCTTCACCTGACTGGACGCACCCATTTGAGATTATGTGCGATGCATCCGACTTTGCCATTGGTGCTGTCCTTGGACAACACATCAATAAGATGCCACATGTGATCTATTATGCTAGCTGAACCCTGAACGACGCCCAACTGAATTATACAACAACTAAGAAGGAATTCTTGGCTATTGTATTTGCTTTAGAAAAGTTCAGGCCCTACCTCATCGGCTCTCCAGTCATTGTCTACACAGACCATTCTGCTCTGCGCCATCTTTTTACGAAGAAAGATGCAAAATCTCGGCCGATACGTTGGATCCTCTTGCTTCAAGAGTTTGACCATGTCATCAAGGACAAAAGAGGATGTGAAAACGTAGTCGCCGACCATCTCTCACGACTTCCTTCTTCGCCGTCGTTTCAAATTCCGATCTACGACGTTTTTCCGGATGAACAGCTCTTGACAGTATCTTGCGAACCCTGGTTCGCAGATATTGTGAACTATTTGGCCACAGGGTTACTACCGACTGAATGGTCAAGTCAGGACAGACTTCGATTCTTATCCCAAGTAAAACATTTTTACTGGGACGAACCCTATCTGTTCAAGTACTGTCCCGACCAGATTATTCTTCGGTGTGTCCCTGACGATGAATTCAAGAGTGTGCTGTCATTTTGCCACGATCAAGCATGTGGCGGGCATTTTGGCCCCAGAAAGACAGCTGAGAAGATCTTGCAATGTGGTTTCTACTGGCCACAACTCTTCAAAGATGCTCATGACTATTGCAAGACTTGCTCCCGGTGCCAACACTTGGGCCGGATATCCCGGAGGAGGATGCCGCTCCAACCAATCTTTGTTGTGGAGATTTTTGACGTTTGGGGGATAGATTTCATGGGGCTGTTTCCCAGCTCTTTCGGGAACTTGTACATCCTTCTCGCTGTTGATTACGTCTCTAAGTGGGTCGAGGCTGTGCCCAGCCGGACTAACGACAACAAGGTTGTCGTTAGGTTTCTTAAAGAAAACATTTTCTCCCGTTTTGGGCACCCCCGAGCGATCATTAGCGACAATGGAACTCATTTCTGCAATAAGACTTTCGAGGCCTTGATGCTGAAATATTCCATTAATCATAAGCTATCTACGCCCTACCACCCCCAAACCTGTGGGTAGGCCGAAGTTTCAAATCGGCAAATCAAGCAGATACTGGAGAAGACGGTTTCCAAGAACCGTAAGGATTGGTCGTTGAAACTCACTGATGCCCTTTGGGCATTTCGAACCGCTTATAAGACCGATCTTGGCATGTCTCCCTATCGGATTATGTACGGAAAGGCTTGCCACCTCCCTGTCGAAATAGAGCATCGCGCATTTTGGGCGATAAAAGAGCTGAATCTGTCTCTCGAAGATGCGGGCAGCCATCGGAAGCTGCAGTTGAACGAATTGGGCGAGCTTAGGGATGAGGTTTACGATAACGCGGTTGTCGTTAAAAACCGAACGAAGGTGTTTCACGATAAACACCTTTTGTGCAAAACTTTCGTACCTGGTCAACAGGTTTGCTTTACGACACCCGGCTACACTTCCATTCAGGAAAGCTCAGATCTCGCTGGAAAGGGCCGTATTTTGTGCGGAATGTGTATCCGCATGGCTCTGTGGATTTGGAGAATCCAAAGGACGGTTCATTTTTCAAAGTAAACGGACACCGACTAAAACCGTACCTTAGTGCCGAACCAACAGAGAAGCTCCTGGTCTTACAGGAGCCGATTTACCCTTCATAATCTTCCTCTGCCTACCACCAAACTTCGGTTATCCAGCCAAAAACAGTGGACACTGTTCCAAATAAGTTTGGGGGTATGTATATACCATTTTGTATATATTTGTGAATATTATTTTCCATTTTTACTATTTTTCTATAAAAAAAATTAATCTAACCGACAATTTTGACCCTTCAATGATCTCTTCATGCAATGACAGTGAGGACACTGTCCAGTTTAAGTTTGGGGGTACGCTCGGTACGCATTTCTAACCTTCGCATTCATATGTATATTTTGCATCTGCATACTAAAATCCATAAAATCCATAAAAATCAGAAAATTTTGAAAAAACTTTTTTCGTCAAGTTAGCTAGTGGGAAAACTCAGATTCAACATTTTGACGGTTTTGTTTAATAAGATAAGAATAACTAAATCTTATTTTTAGATTTTGAAAACTTGAAAGATAACTCTCCTTTGAAGTTAACTATAGCTGATATACGTCTTTACATCACATTACACGTGTCGTGAGTTTTGGAAATTAAATGACAAGTCTTTTATGTCTAAAAACTTTTAAATGGATAAATGATTTTCTGAGGATCAAATAGGTTTGTTCTGAAATAAGTAATATCAAGAATAGTTTATGAAGTGAAGTGAATATGAAGAGATATTATTGATGCCTTAATTGGAACTAATTCTGAAAAATAACCCATCTGAAACTTGATTGGAATGATTACACACCTAACCCACTAAACACGTCTTTTATCCAAAAAAATAATTGAACTGCTGGTTATATCTCCGTTCACATTGAATCATCATGATTTTCACGATAAATTGTCTTTTGTTTTTGGGTCTAGGTAACTTGAGTAATTAAGTCCGCTAGGGTGTCTCTACACCTAATGCCCTAAAGCCAACTGGTTTGGGTGCATTGGCCCAAAGATCGTTAAGAAGCCTAGAAAGTCCAGATTAAAACAAAGTCAAGCAAGTGTTCTCTCTGAGTTAAAATTCCTAACGGTTCTTTGTGTGAGAATAATCTTGACAAAATACAGGTTTTTATAAAAAATATTTCAAGCGGAGATATGAAGGTTTTATTCTATGATAAAGATTATTGCACGTTCACAGAGGTGTGTATGAAATGAAAACAAGAAAAAGGTGGAGTGAAAAATAAGACCTAGTTTCCTGTTAAGCAAGATAGAAATTCTGAAGTTGAAACTTTACTGAAAAACGAAACTTGAAAAATGCTTAACTCTTTATAAAACTTATGTGATCCTTTTAAAAAATTTTATCTGGGCTTTATTGTGTGACATGATGACTTTAATCGATCCTTCTGGAACTTAACGACACTATTTGCACTGCACGTAAAGACATATAAAATCTTAAGTTAAATAAGAAGCGAGGTGTGAAAAATAAAGGTTCGATAGTCTAGACATAGGATAACAGAATTCTTATTTTCTGAAACAAAACTTTAGGATTTGAATCATAGTTATTTTGCAAAACTTGCTTGACCGGATTTTGTGGGTAGTATCCGCTGAAAACCCTCAGGAGACAACACTCCACCTACTAGGGACACCTAGAGGTTAAACGGCTTGTTGCACATGCTCAGTGCAATCGCGTTCCCTGCGAAAGTGAGGTTAGGAATTTTTTTGAATAAATTGGCTTTGCTCGGGACGAGCAAATGATAAGTTTGGGGGTATTTGTTCATATCAGATTTTTGCATTTTTATACCGCCCAATTTTTATCATATTGCTTATCGGTAGGTACTCTTGAGCCGTGTTTGCTAGTCAATTGCAGGATACAGGTTCTCGGCTCTAAATGATGAAATTCATGGAAAAGCACGACAAATTCCGGATTACTGCCAACCACAGATAAAATACGGGTCTCCGCTCTCTATCCGTATGTTGCCACACACCAGTTTAAGAAGACAAAAGGGAAAATCGATTGTCATCTTCATGCACAAAGCACAATGGCAACACAAAGTCCAAGAAATCTACGTGGAGCTCAAGAAAATCATAACAAAAGATCCACATCCAATCACCTTTTGATCTACTAAAATTCTGGAAGAAATGTGAAAAGATTATCAGAAACAACATATACCAGACTGAAGGAAAGAGAAAACCAGAGAAAACAACACAAGGACAGAAGCCAACTCCTCTATATGGCCGTGGATCCGCAGCCAATAGGGGGTCACGGCCGCGGATCCGCGGCCGTACAGGCTTATCATAAGGTCATCTTTTAGGGGTTGTTTGGTAATTTTATAAGGAGGCAAATTGTTGCCCTAGGTTTCTAGTTCCCTGCATATAAATAGTCCAGAACATTCCAAAGCCAAGGGGCTTATTCTTGTATTTTTAGATTTAGGTTATATGTTGTTGTTCTTCTTCCTCTTCTCATCTCTTCTCCATTAAAAACTTGTAGTGAGCTTTTGTGAGTGAAGGATGAATAAAGGAGTTCTTTTTGTTACATTCTAGTCTTGTTATTTTGTTAATTCTAATTGCTTGTAATTTTCATTTGCTAATCTAGTTGTTGTTATTTGTGTTTGTTTCTTTCTTGTTCTCTTTTTCTTTATCCTTAAACAACAAAGATGCTTAAGCTTGATCCTTGCTAAGGTGAGGTCTCAAATAGCTAGTTGTAATCTTCTAATCTCTTTCTTTCTATCTTCCTCCTTTGTTTTATTTTCCTTTTTCTTGTAATGGGTGAGTAGTTTTCTAACTTGTTAGGGTAGGATAAGGGAAGTTTCAGAGAAGGAAATCTTTCTCACTCTTTTCTTGCCCAACATCTTAATTCGGACTCCCGTTAATTGAACCACAATCCGCTCCCTACGGTACCCTATCCTACATGATAGCGGTGATTCCTTAGTGAGACCGGTTGTGGTTGAATTAACCGGAGGTTAAGGCTAAGAGCCAAGAACGGACGGACAAGCACCAAAAGGAAGAACTTAAGCGTTGGAAAACCTAGCTTATACTCGCAAGTTCCTTCCTAGTCGTGCTAATCTACGTTGTTGCCGATTACCGTAACACCGATATTAAGAGTGGCAACGAAAGAAGTGAGCGACTCCTAACTCAAACTAACTTAATCCTAACCCTAACAAGCTCTCTTTACATATCATTTTAGCACATAGTTAATCTCAAAAAAAACCTGGACATTTGGACTTAACTCGTTAAAGCACATAGAAAAAGATTCCCATCTCCCTGCGGACGACCCGTACTCAACCGGCTAGCTACAAGCGAAACCGTCTTGATTGCGGTAATTAAATAAGCACGCAAAATCCCTACCAATCAGGTCACTCCCGATGAAGGGATCTCGTCCCTTGCCTCGTCGAATGAGGTGCTCGGTATTCATAACCGAATACCTCTGTGCAAAACAAAAGAGAACGACCTTGCAATAACAGCTTTTTGAAAAATTGTTCCAACAACATCTTTTAGGTTTGTTTTTCTTTGCATTAATATAATGCGTCCCATCAATTAAACCTAATATTGCAGAAAACAACGAAAATATGACGTACCTTTACGCCATCCGCATTCGCCACGGGGCCCCGTCATCACCCGTTAGGTTACTTAACTAACGACAGAGCGGGGGCTGGACTAGCGTGGATGCAAAACATAAGCAACGCCGACTAGATATCATATATAGATATATACATTCGTCAGATGCAATGATAGCCATTCCAGATCACAGATGAACATATTGGATATGCTAGGAATCCACGTTTCGTTCGAGCCTGCAACGAAAGACGGATTACACGGTCGCGATGAATAGCCAAACCCCACCCTTGACCCCTACGGGTGCGGCAAACTACCCGCCAAGTAGCCGAAGTGAAGCAACCTCTCTCAATAACATGAGTAGGCCACTCGGCACTTCAAAGTATCCGGTAGTTTGTGAACCCCTCCTTGGGTCTATCCTAGGAGCAAAAACAGTAAAAGAAATAATATACAATGGCGGATACAATCTCATCCCGGATGTGCGGCCATAAAAATAATATTACATAAATTTACAATTTACATCAAATGAAAGATAAAGAAACCCTCATCTCACAACCCCGGCTATTCATCCGCGACAATCCAACAAATTCATATACACAATCCAACATTACAGATCACAAATACATACAATCCCCACTAATCGACGTATAGCGATTAGTCGACGTTCAGTGCATATATCACATTACAGATATAACCATTTAGCTAAAGTTTATAGAATTTCGATCAATAGCTGTATTTGAATCTACCCCAAGTAAAAACCAGTACTCAAACAAATCTGGGCAGAAACAAAAATTTCCAGAATACACAAAACCAACACAGAGAACCCCAGAAGAATTTTGGCACGGAACCACGGCGGATCGCTTGGATCGGCCACGGATCCGCGGTCCAATGAACGGTTCAGGCGCCCAAAATTCAACAGATTTCTCAGAAAACCCTGCTTGTATTTTTCATGTCTGTGGAAATATTTTTAGGCCAGCTTTGAAATTCGACAGAAAATACAATATTTTGGTGTGTTTTCGGGATTTTTTCCGGATCGAAGTTCTAAACACTTTGTTAACAGTTAGTTGTTGCTTAGCTAGGCTCTGATACCACTGTTAGGTCCACGTTACCCATCCCGGTTCTTTCGGGAAGGCGGAATAGGTAAAAATCAAATTTTTCTCACAAGGTAACATGGACCATCCATGAAGGATCTTTGCTAAACAAAAACTAACAAACTAACTACAAGTTCTAGCTGCTATGTAGAATGGTTATACCTAGGTCTTGAACTCCTTCTCTTCTTGTTGTGGTTCACCGTCTTTCTTGCTCCTTGTAGTTGTATAGAAGGCTCCTCCTCGTCGTCTTCTCTTCGCCGAAGATAGATCCATCTGAGGGCCTCTACCTTGAGCTCCTACCTCAACCAAGAGGTAACTATAGTGCTTGGTTTGCTAGACAAAGAACCCTAGAAAGAGTAGAGAGATGTTTTGATGTTTTTGTCTCAAAAGCTTTTGTTTTTCAACACATGAAAGATTAAAGCTTTGAGGGAGGAAGAGGGAGAGATTTTTCAAGAGAGAGAAAGAGCATGATAGAATGAGAAGAATAATACAACCATCTCTCATATGAGAGAAATAATAATAATAATAATTAACGGAAAATGTGATGGTTAGTTTGGAATGACCATTATCATTTCATAATAAATGCAATTTGCTAGAATCAAGAAGCATCTTGCAAATGAAATGATGATGGTCAAAACGTCAACAAGGGTCAAATGGTCAACCAAAGTCAAATTGTCAACCAAAGTCAAATGGTCAACCGAACCATGGCACAAAAATCCTCAATTAATATTATTAATCATATTCCTCATTCTCATTAGAGTTTAGAAAAAGTCAACTGTCAAAAACCCTAATGAGATTCCTCTGCCTCCGTCAACCGTGCATACACACCCGCATCCGTGTTCCGAGGAACATGAATACAATGAGACAAAACCAATCTCAAAACAAATACTAGGATCTGGGTTAAACCAAAGCCCGCTAGTAATAACTGTCCGGACACCAAACGTGCACAAGTGCGCGAATGTGAACGAACCGCGTCGCAAAACCATGCGACCTCTACTCTGTTTTGCCCAAAAGCGAATAACCCTCTGTGTGGGACTCTAAAGGCTCAATACTATGCTGCAGTGGGTTTAACCACAGGCCGCAAGCGGTACTAGCTGTACGTAACTCTCCCCAGGTAGATGCCGATAAGAAGACCGACGAGGTGAACCCATCCGAACTCCTACTGAGCCTGAACGTGACAATCTCCGTACAGTCCGGTCTGTTCGTTTGAGAGTATCGCATGGCAAGCCTAGGGGGCGGTAAACGTCAGTCCCCTACTAGCGGTACAAGTCGTGTCGGAGTGTAGCCCAGAACACCCTGAAAAACTACTGGAAACACTACCAGTAATTCTTACTTGCCCTGGCCACGGACGACTATGTTTAATGGCTTTACTAGACACAGCGCAATATCAACTCCCAATACCGGGAGAGACGAATCATGTCTAACCGTCACTGCCTCCAAGTGCTTCACGACTGCACCCAACTACTACCTATTTGCATGACTCAATAGAGCCGTGGTAGGGTAGTAATCTAAGAACAGTGGGAACACACTCGAGGCGAAGTGACAGTGTCAAGTCAGCGGACTAAGCTGTACTCATGTCACCTGGGAACTGTTAACTGACGATAGGTATAATACCAACCAACAGTTCCCGATGAGTCCTGTCCAGTGTACTCGTAACCTAACGAGCACTTGCATACTATCTCCAGTACGACGTACTGATGGCTGTGGGACATACCATCTCCCCTGCTAGGACGAGAAGCGTATGCACCAGTCTACTCTGGAGTATCGATGCCCTGTCTCGATAATCCTATGACTAGGGACCAAAATAAGGATGTGCTTAAAGACTACCCAGCCCCTACTAGTGTGATCTCCATCACAATGCCAGTAGTCAAGTAAAGATCCTAAGGGCTCCATCAATATGTTTTTAGCGATATGTTAAAAGAAACATATACACATATTAAGATAGAAACAAACCAAGTAGCATACTACTATATCGAGCAAGACTGTCGTAAACCCGTATATATATCCCAAGCCTCCAAAATGTATTATACAAACCAGTACTATACAATAATGGCCTCTAGGGCATACATATCCAACATTACTGTCTTGCTCTCATATGTTGATAAAGCCCTTAGGATATGTACTCGACTACTAGGACTATGATGCAGATCATACTAGTGGGTCCAGGGTAGTCCAAGAGTACATCCTATAACTATTCCTTGTCGAGGGTGTATCGAGACAGGGCATCGATACACCAGAGTAGACTAGTGTATACGCATCTTGACCCATATGATGGGCGATGGATGATCCCATATCCATCGGTGTTTGACAACAAAGATGGTGTACGGGTGCTCAGTGGAGACCGGGTATACTGAACGGACTCGCCGAGAACTCCTAGATGGTATTATACCTATCGTCAGATAGCAGTTCTCTGGTGACACTGGTACAGGTAAGTCTGTAGACCCGAGATCGTCATAGAGTCTTGTGTGATTCCCATGTGCTTTGATTTCCACCTTACCACGTTCAAGAGAACGTGCAAAACGGTGGCTTTTGGGTATAGTCCCGAATCATATGGAGGCAATGAGTGATAGGAGGGGTTTCGTCTCTCCCTGTATTGGTGGTTGATGTTGCGCTGTGTTCGATTGGCTATAACTGGAAGTCCCTGGCCAGGGTTGATATGGAGATCTACCGGTAAGTGTTATCAGTAGTTTCTCGACCCGTTATGAGCCTCACATCGACACGACTTATTGGTTACTGGGTTCTAACGTTCACCACCCCTAGACTGGATATGCGACATATGAGACGAAGAGACTGGACTGTACGGTAATGTTACTGATTGGCTCGAAGGGAGTTTTGACGGCTACGCCGGTTTTCTTCTGATCGCTCCATACACGGGTGGCCGTTACGTTTAGCTGACCGCATGCGCCTTGTGGGTGTTTGATATGATCATCACTTACTGCCGGCATATTGACGGGTCTTAGAGTCCCACACAGGAGTTTCCTAGCTCCGGAGAAACGATGTGGTGTGCATATGAGATACACGCGGGGACCTGATTGAATGCGAGTATGTGATACCGTATATTTAATCAGGCGTTCTTCTATTGGTCAGGTCGTATGTGATGTGACCGGTTTGTTAAATCAAGTGTTGATTTAACATATGAATTTTAGTACAATTCTTTATTTTAACCCTTTTCTTTGTTGAAGATGTATACATGTATCTATGCACATGTTGATGTGTATGGACACATACATACATAATGTCATGGTTGATGATACACAATTGGTGGCATATATATATATATATATATATATATATATATATATATATATATATATATATATATATATATATTCTATTTGGATTATTAAAGACAAATGGAAATTAAATCTTTAATAGGTTTTTCTACACTCTTCTTGACTTTGACCTAGCTTAAAGCCATGGATTACTTTTCATTTGGACTTTAACCCAAATGGAAAATATCTAGATATTATTGAACCATGGTTTGTAATGGGAGAAAGAAAATATATATACTTTCTTTTCTCATTTTATTTGATTAAGCTTATCCTTATCTTTTTGACAAAAGCTTTTGCCATCATCTTCTTCCTCCTCCAAGCTCTCTTGAGTTTTCTCTTGAGCGAAGGAGATAAAAGGAAAGGATTTTGATTAGAGAATACAAACCACCTCATCATTTTACACACATCTAACCCATTTGTGTAGCGTGTTTGCTATACTTTTTTCACAAATAAAGTAAAGCAAGGAGCTTTGGGCAAAGGAACTTCGAGTGGATCATCGTGGACGAGGAAGACCTCTAGCGATCCGTTACAAACTCTCAAAAGTCCAAGGAGTCACCAAGGGAAGACTACAAAGGTTGTAATTTCTTCACTTAGTGTTATAATTATCATTGTATGTGATACAATAGTTGTTACCCTAAATAATCTAGTTTAAACATTCATGGTTTTTTTGCTTTGCACCTCTCTAAATTTTAAAGTGGCATGAGTGATGCTTCCAAACCCTAGACTAGGTGCAATGGAAACCCAACAGTGATCACATTTTATGTTGAGACGAATGATGTATTATATATATGATATATAATAAACGTTGCTTATGTTTTGCATCCGTGCTAGTCCCGCCCCACTATGCCGTTAGTTAAGTAACCTAACGGTACATAACGGAACATAGTGGCGAATGAGGATGGCATAAGCGTACGTTCTATTTTCATTTCTTTTCTGTAATGGCTTAAGAACTTAAATGATGGGACTACATTAATAAGATTAATGTAAAGAAAAAGGAACCTAAAAAGATGTTGTAGAATCGGATTTGAAATCTACTCGGCTTTTTATGAAAAAGCAAGTTTTCAAAATGCGGAGCTTAAGCCACTCCGTTTAAAACCATTTAGATTCTACAACGATATCAAGTTCAAAGCGTTAATGGTTTTCTTAAAAACTATTCACAGCCCTCCGTCATTTTAGAAAGTAGAGTACTTAGTATTCGTGCTGTGTATTTTGACTATAATTAAGGCGTAGTGTACGGTAGCTAAGTAATGTCTTCCTACACCGCATATGATGCGATTAGTTAGGACATTCATATGATTATGTTGACTATAGTTAAGGGTCATATGGGTGGGTCTAGTTAATCATGAAATGACGGGAAGAACTTGACTAGTGCTCATGATATGTTGATTATAGTTAAGGTCATGAGTGTTAGGGGTAAAAACCATATTGGGAGTTTCAAGAGTTGAAATTTGCAATGAGATTGCATACCTTCTATGTGATAGTAGGATCCCGATCCCACTGTGAGAAAAAGTTGCACCCAGGAGAGTTTTACACTTTACAATTAGCTAACCCATTAGGTGTCTAGAAAGGTGTCAACGGGGCTACGCCTCTGGGAAAATGTGGTTTATTTTAATTAGGTCCGTGCGAAAGCACGAAGAACCTCCCTCAAAGTACTGGCACTGGCCTGGCCGAACAGTTAGCGAAGTTGTAGAATGTAATTAATCCTGGCTAATTTTCTTTTTAAGATTTGAAGGAAAAATTTGATAATAGCAGTGGGAGACATCGATTAGATAAGATAATAACCAATCTGATCTTTGCAAAAGCTTTCGCTGAGTGTATTCTTTTCTCTCTCCTAATGGCAGATAACCATGACTGGACTTAAGTTACTATTAGAGAAAAATAAGCTAAATGGTCCAAACTATAAAGATTGGCTATGGAACATTAGCATTGCTCTCACATATGATAAAGTATCATATGTCCTCACTGCCTCAGCCCCGCCCAGCGCAGGCCCTGAATCTTCTGTTGCGGATAAAGAAATCCGCAAAACGTGGGATATTGACTATGCTACTGCCAAATGCCTCGTGCTTGCATCGATGGACAATACACATCAAAAGCAGCACGAGCAGATGGTTGTTCAATCCATCTTTCTCTATACAAAAGAGTTGTATGGGGAGTAATCTCGTATCCTACGATACGAAGCATCTCGAAAGATATTTCAGATGCGGATGGCTCCTGGCACACCAGTAAGTGATCATGTTTCGAAGATGATAGCTCTTATTGAAGAGCTTGAGGGCCTCGGATGGACAATGGAGAACGAGCAATATACTGATATTGTTCTGCAGTCTCTTCCCTCTCTGCCTTTGCTCCATTCATAGTGAACTACAACATGCATAACATGGAGAAGTCACTACCCGAACTTCTCAATATGCTGAGAAATGCGGAGAGCACGCTTAAAGAGAAGTCTCCCTCTCTCATTGATGGACAATTTTCCTCTTCCGTCCCAAAAGCCAAGGCCAAGGGAAGGAATAAGAAGAAATCCACAAAACCGAGAGGTGGAATCAAGAAGGCACAAGGAAGAGACAAATCCAAGGTTGACAAGTCTGGAAAAGGAGAACGTTTCTATTGCAAGAAGACGGGGCATTGGAAGCGGAATTGTGTCGTGTATATTGCTGATCTCAACAAAAGGAAGCATGATGATGCTTCTGCTTCAGGTGTGTTTGTGACTGAAAATTGTTTTTCTATAAACTCTGCTTTCTGGGTATTAGATACCGGTTCGGGTTCTCATATCTGCAATTCTGTGCAGGGCTTGAGAAATAGCAGAGTTTTGAAGACCGGTAATCATACTCTCCGAGTTGGAAATGGTTCCAATGTACATGCAGTTTCAGTGGGAGAATATCACATAGGGTTGCCTTCGGGTTGTATATTGGTTTTGAACCCATGTTATTTTGTACCTAGCATGCTTTGTAATATAATATCCATTTCTTTGTTAGACAATGAAGGATATCATTTTGTATTGCAGCATAATGTTATGAACATTAAATTAAATCAAGAGTTGATTGGTTCTAGTATACTTAATAACGGGATATACGTCCTAAATCAACACACAGTTTTGAACATACAACACACAAATAAAAGAAAATTTTCAGATATAAATGAAGCTTTTCTTTGGCAATGTAGACTTGGTCATATTAATGAAACAAGACTAAACAAGCTTCATAAAGATAGATATTTAAATCTTTTTGAGTATAAATCTTATGCGACTTGTCAGTCTTGTAGCAAAGGGAAAATGACCAAAACTCCGTTTACTGGACATGGAGAAAGAGCTACAGAGCTCTTGGGCCTCATGCATAGTGATGTATGTGGGCCAATGTCTACACATGCGAGAGGCGATTTTTCTTACTTCATTACTTTTACTGATGATTTCTCGAGATTCGGTCATGTGTTTTTATTAAAGAATAAGTCTGAAGATTTTGAGAAATTCAAGGAGTACAAACTTGAAGTAGGAAAATAAACTGGAATGAGCATCAAAATACTTCAATCAGATCGAGGTGGAGAGTATCTTAGTACAAAGTTTTTGAACTTCCTAAAAGAGAATGGGATTCTCTCTTAGCTCACTCCCCCTTACACACCACAGCACATGGCTGTGTCAGAGCAGCGGAATCACACCCTATTGGATATGGTGCGATCCATGATGAGTGATACAGAGTTACCTCTCTCCTTTTGGGGGCAGGCATTGGAGATTGCAACTTTTCTGTTGAACAAAGTTCCAACCAAGATCGTGTATACTACTCCATATGAGATATGGTATGGGAAGAGACCATCTCTTAAACGAGTTAAGATTTGGGGTTGTCTGGCTTTTATCAAAAATCAGAATCCAGACAAACTCGAGACACAATCAGTTAAATGTATATTTGTGGGATATCCAAAACATTCGTTTGGATATCTGTTCTACCACAAGAAGGAACAAAAGGTGTTCGTTTCTCAGTATGCCACATTTTTAGAAAATGAGATTTTTCCAAATGATACTGATGGCAATGTGGTGGATCTAGAAGAGGTTCTAGAAACACAAGTTACAAATAACGACTTGGTTATACCTGATGTTGGAACAAAATCTTATGAACCATAGCCACTCCATAGATCTGGTAGGACTTCTCGCCCACTGGAGAGATACTACGATTTTCTCGTTGATGGTGATGGAGAAGATTGCATCATGGATGATGATGATCCTACCAGTTTTCAGCAAGCTATCACGAGTGGTGACTCTGTAAAGTGGCTGGATGCCATGAGATCAGAAACGGAGTCTATGTACACCAACAAAGTATGGACTTTAGATGTTGTACCCTCTGGGGTAAAAGCCGTAGGGTGCAAATGGATCTTTAATTGAATGATCGGTGTAGATGGGCAGGTAGAGACCTATAAGGCAAGATTTGTGGCGAAAGAATTTCGTCAAAGACCAGAAATGGACTATGAAGAAACCTTTTCTCCTGCAGCCATGCTTAAATCCATTCGGATCCTACTTGCTATTGCTGCTCCTACGGCTATTAAATCTGGCAGATGGACATTAAAACTCTTTTCTAAATGGTGATTTAGAAGAATGCGTTTATATGGATCAGCCAGAGGGCTTCATTGATAGTGGGAACAGCGGGAAAGCATGTAGGTTGCTTAAATCAATTTATGGATTAAACCAGGCATCACGGAGTTGTAACATCTGTTTTGATGATGTTATCAAAGAGTTTGATTTCGTCAAAAATCCAGATGAACCTTGTGTTTATAAGAAGATTGTAGGAAGTACTGTCACATTCCTCGTATTGTACGTGGATGGCATTCTTTTGATAGAAAACGATGTTCCTATGCTACAATCGGTCAAACTGTTCTTATCACAAAGGTTCTCCATGAAGGACCTGGGTGATGCCTCGTACATATTGGGCATGAAGATCTATAGGGATAGATCTAAAAGGTTGTTGGGATTGTCCCAAACTAGGTACATTAACACCATCCTAAAGAGATTTAGTATAGAAGAATCCACACGGGGTGCTTTACCCGCTAGTCATGGAGTCACTCTCTCCAAGGACTTTTGCCCAAAGACTGATGTAGAGAGAGCTCGCATGAGCATTATACCTTACGAATCTGCTGTAGGATCTATAATGTATGCGATGTTATGTACACGCCCTGATGTAGCTTATGCAATGGGTATAGTAAGCAGGTATCAATCCAACCCAGGGGAGAATCACTGGACAGCTGTGAAGAACATTCTTAAGTACATACGAAGGACTAAAGAAATGTTCTTGGTGTATGGTAACGGGGATCTCCAAATGGAGACCTTTACCGATTCGAGCTTCTAGAGTGAAAAGGATGACAACAAATCTATCTCAAGGTTTTTATTTACCCTCAATGGAGGGGCGGTATGTTGGAAGAGTTCCAAACAGGATACCATTGCAGACTCCATGACGGAAGCTGAGTATATTGCTGCAAATGATGCTTCCAAGGAAGCCGTGTGGATGAGGAAGTTCATCTCGGAGCTAGTAGTAGTTCCAACCATTATTGATCCAATACCATTGTATTATGATAATAATGGGGCTATAGCGTTGACCAAAGAGCACAGGTCCCATCAGCAATCCAGACACATCCTCAGGCGATATCATCTGATCCGGGAGATAGTTGATCGCCGCGAGGTCGAGATTCAGAGAGTAGATACAAAGAATAACGCCATGGATCCACTCACCAAGGCCCTCCCTCTGCCGCAGCATAAGCGACTTTTTGAGTTGTTAGGTATGAGATACGCCAATAATTGGCCTTAGTGCAAGTGGGAGATTGTTGGATATATGTATGCCCTAGAGGCCATTATATGATAGTGGATGTATCGGTATGTGTGTATATATATATATATATTCAGAGGACATTCTTGCTCGACATGATAGTATGCTATCTGGTTGTACTTTATCTTGACATGTTCATTTGTTCATGCATCTTATTCATTTGGTACATGCTGATAAAGCCCTTAGGATATTTGCTTGACTACTAGGATTATGATGCAGATCATACTAGTGGGACATGTGTAGTTTATAAGCATATCCTTGAAATGTTCCTAGTCGTGGGTGTATCGAGACGAGGCATTGATATTCCAGAGTAGACTAGCGTGTACGTTAGTTGACCTATATGATGGGCGATGGATGATCCCATATCCATTGGTGTGGTGACACCAAAGACCGTATACGGGTGCTCAGTGAGACTGGGTACACTCAACGCACTCGCTGAGAACTCCTATGTGGTATTATATCTATCGTCGGATAGCAGTTCTCAGGTGACACTTGTACAGGTTAGTCTGTAGACCCGAGATCATCATAGAGTCTTGTATGTCGTCCCACTATACTTTGATCTCCACCCTACCACAGTTCTACTGAGTCGTGCAAACAGGTGGATTTTGGGTACAATCCCGAGGCACATAGAGGCAATGAGCGATACGACGGGTTTCGTCACTCCCGGTATTGGGGGTTGATGTTGCCCCATGCACGATTGGCTATAACAGGAAGTCCCTGGCCAGGGCTGAAGAGATTTACTGATAAGTGTTATCAGTAGTTTCTCGTTCTGTTATGAGCCATATACCGGCATGACTTATTTGAGTTATTAGGGTCGACGATGCCATCCATTGACTCTATATGCAGCATATCTGATGAAGAGACCGGACTATACAGTAAGTGTTTCCAGTTGGCTCGACGGGAGTTTTGCCAGGTTCGCTTGTGTTTCTTCTGATCGCTCAATACCTAGGAGCCGTTACGTACAGTTTGTGGGTATGTGATGTGATCATTACCTACTGCTAGCATATTGACGAGTCTTAGAGTCCCACAAAGGGGTCTCCTAGCTCAGGCGAAAAGATGTGGAGTGCATATGGGATATGCGCGGGAGCTCGATTAAATGCGTGTATTTGATACCGCATTTAATTGGGCATTTACTATTGGACGGGTCGTATGTGATATGACAGGGTTATTAAATTAAGTGTTGATTTAAAATTAAATCCATTAGCTCAATTATTAAAACCTATTTTTTTATGATGCATGCATGAGTGTATGTATATGTTGATATGGATGTACACATGCAAGCATACATGTATCATGGTTGATGATACATTGGTGGTGGCAATGCAAGACTCACATGGTAACATATTTATATATTTTGATTATTTAAGAAAAGCAAAATGGGAACAGAATCATGGTTGACTATGAAGGGTTACGGCAGCGCCCCGGTCATCAAAACGCGGCCAAAATGCGGAACAAAAATTTCTAAACTGGCGCTACCGTTACCCGAATCCCAGATCAACCTTAAACCCTAATCTAGCATGCTAAAAAGAAAGTTAGAATAGTAATACCGAGTTGATCTTTGTCCTTCGGTCTTCATTCCAAGCTCCTAGTGGTTCCTTGATGTGATTTGGTTGCCGGTCTTCCTTCATCTCCGATGATCCACCCGAGGAATGTAGCTCCGGCGCTAGCTCCTCAACACGATGCATATGGAGCAACTAGGGTCTCTAGGATGTTACCCTAGAGAGCCTAGGATGTAGTGTGTAAGATCTTAGTGTTAGCTATCTCAAAACAAAGAAGGTGATAGCATCCATGGAAATCTAGAGGAGGTGAAGCAAATGGTGAGGGAGGAGCTCAAGAAGATAATCTAAGTGAAGGAAAACTATCATGCTTGCAAAAATGAGCTCTCTTAGGAAAGAGAAAATAGCATGATAGGTTTTGTAAAATCAATTTTTCCAATTTTAATATCCTCCCATACTTGAATATTGGACACAAATGAATTAACAATTCATTTGTGTGCACTATTTCAAGTATGGTTCTCACCATACCTCCATTTCCAAATATCCACCTCATTGACCATTTTATGTAAATGGTCAAATCAAGAAATGAGGTGGCACCTTCTAGAATGTTATCCGGTAAAAAATGGATTACATTCTACTGTAAATATATCTGCATTCGTAGCGAAATACGAATACCCAAAGAGATAGAATAACACAAAGAATACAATACTAGAATATACGTATCGAAATACATATACGTAAATTATTAAATCAATATCTGATTTAATAATCCGGCTCAAAACCGAGCCGGCTAGTAATATCAACTGTCCAATCGAAAACTCGAATACAATGTACATCAATCGATCGGAACCTTGTACGTATCCAATACGGCTACTACATCATTTCGCCAGAACCAGGGAAACCATCTGTGTGGGACTCTAAAGACTCATCAATACGCTGGCAGTGGGTTTAACCACAAGCACGTCAGCGGCACTAGCTATACGTAACGGCTACCCAGGTATTGAGCGAAAGGTAGGCCGAAGAGAAAACTCATGCAGAACCCCTGCTGAGCCTGACAGTGACAATATCCGTACAGTCCAGTCTGTTCGTCTAAGAGTATCGCATATCAAGTCTAAGGGGTGGATAAAATCAGACCTGTAACAAAGCGACATTTAATGTCGGGATGAAACCCATCACCACCTGAGAAACTATCGAAACTTTATGGGTAATTCTCGTCCACCGTGACCACGGTTTTCGGGTGATGTCCATCCGTACAAAACGCGACATCAACCCCCAATACCGGGAGAGACGAATCCCCGACGATTTGATCACTGCCTCCATATGGCTCGGGACTGTACCCAACTAAAACCTGTTTGCATAACTCCTTTGAGCCGTGGTAGGGTGGTAATCAAAGCACAGTGGGAACTCACACGAGACAAATGAGGATATCAGGTCGACAGACTAACCTGTACACAAGTCACCTGGGAACTGCTATCTGACAATAGATATAATACCAACTAGCAGGTTCTCGGCGAGTCCATCCAGTGTACTCATAACCCAATAAGCACCTGTATACTATCTTAGGTGAACAAACTAACACCAATGGCTTGTGAGATCTGGCCACCGCCCCTCGTCAGGGTCTCGATAAGTATACACTGTTAGTTATATGTATTCCCTAGAGGCCATTACTGTACATATGATGTATATTGTAATGGATTCTTGGACATATATAGGGAGGACTTTCTTGCTCGACATGATAGTATGCTATCTGGTTGTACTTTATCTTAACATATACTCTGATTGTCTCTATGTTATATATTGATAAAGCCCTTAGGATATGTACTCGACTACTGGGACTATGATGAGATCATACTAGTGGGGCCACGGTAGTCGACGAGTACATCCTATAACTGTTCCTAGTCGAGGGTGTATCGAGACAGGGCATCGATACACCAGAGTAGACTAGCGTATACGCATCTTGACCCATATGATGAGCGATGGATGATCCCATATCCATCGGTGTTTGACATCAAGGATGGTGTACGGGTGCTCAGTAGAGACTGGGTACACTGGACGGACTCGCCGAAAACTCCCAGATGGTATTATACTTCACGTCAGATGGCAGTTCTCCGGTGACACTGGTACAGAGTAGTCTGTTGACCCGAGATCGTCATAGAGTCTTGTGTGATTCCCACTGTGCTTTGATTTCCATCATACCACGTCCAAAAGAGCATGTAAAAAGGTGGCTTTTGGGTACAGTCCTGAATCACATGGAGGCAATGAGCGATAGGAGGGGATTCGTCTCTCCCGGAATAGGGAGTTGATGTTGCGCTGTGTTCGATTGGCTATAATTGGAAGTCCCTGGCCAGGGTTGCTGAGATTTACTGGTAAGTGTTATCAGTAGTTTCTCGAACTGTTATAGACCTCATATCGACACGACTTATCGAGCTACTGGGGTCTGACGTACCACCCCTAGGCGAGATATGCGACATATCAGACGACGAGACCGGACTGTACGGGAGTGTTACTGTTTGGATTCAAAGGAGAATGTACAGGCTTTCTTGTTGATCTTCTGAGCGCTCACTACCTGGGTGGCTGTTACGTTTAGCTGACCGCTTGCAGCTTGTAGGTGTTTGATATGATCATCACCTACTGCCGGCGTATTGACGATTCTTTAGAGTCCTACACAGAGCTTTCTTGACTCAGGCAAAATGGAGTAGGAGCACATATGTGATATGTGCGGGACCGAGGATAATGCGATATGAGATACCGTATTCTATTCTCGCGATATATGATATCAGCCGGGTCATCGGATCAAGTGTTGATTCGATGAATCGGTACGGATATATATTAGTCGGTTATATGCGATATAGCCGGATTGTCGGATCAAGTGTTGATTCGATAATTTAATGTATAATAATATATATGATATATTAAATTACATTAACTAATATTAGCTCACTAAAATATTCTTTTTCTCACCCGGGTAATACATTGATATATATGCGATATATGTTAATTGTATTATTTTATTTTGTTACAATAAATATTATATATGTGATATATAATATTGTAACATGATATGGTTATTAATGCAACATGTTTTGTGAAGTTTAAACATGGTTAGGGTTTGGATTAGGGTTAAGACTTCTAGTAGTTTCTAGAAGCTTTTCTTTTGTCTTGGAAAAGATATTATGCTTGATATTTTCAAGTAACTCACCTTTAACCCAACCCAAACCCTACCCCTAGTTAATTCTCTACAATGGTTACTTGAGCCATGGTTGCATTTCTAACCTTATGATTACTTTCATTATTCATCATAAAAGGATTATGAATTATTCTTCTTCTTCTTTTTCCATGGAAAAAGCTTTTTAGCTTTTTTCCAAGTGATGAAAATGAGTGAGAATAAGAAAATAAAAGAGAGCAAAAATCCTACTTCATCATCCTCATCTACCCTTGCCATTTAGATGAGGGTGTTCACTTCATTTAGTGAGTGTTAGCTTGTGTTAATGAAACTTCAAGGTAGATCATCTTTGTTATCGAAGATCGGAAGCAAGACTGCATCTTTCTCTTCGTGGAACCTCTCGAGAGTCTGGAACACGATGATCGCAGCGAAGGGACCTCAACACGGAGCTTATGAAGTGAAGGACCGGATCTAAAAAGGTTTTAATCCCTCTCTCTTAGTGTTAAAGTGTTTAACATGCTTAGTTTCGCATAAACTCTAGTTTAAAGATCCGGCTTTGGGTTGTTCGGCACGGCTAAAATTTTAATCGGGCATAGTTGATGTCTCGTAGACCCTTGTGCGTGTGCCCAGCAACCCTTCAGTGGTATCAGAGCCAAGCTAGAGCTTTAGGCGAAATCTAGACGAAGTTTAAACTCCGATCGAACCCCGAAACCCTAATTTGAACCCTTCTCTGGACATTTTCTGAAAATGTGATTTTTTATGAATTAAAAATGCTCAGAAAATAGAGCAGGAAAAACTAAGGATTACTGTGAAGTACGGACCACTAATGCTTTTATATCACCGCGGAACCGCGGCCACACCAAGGGTTTAGCGGCGGTTCCGTTGCAAAAATTATGACTTAGTCCCTCATATTTCATATATTTATTCTTAGGCCCTTTCTTGTCATTTTTTCCTGGGAATTTTTAATTCCACTCAAATGTTGAGTTTTCTGGGTTGTCTTGGGGACTCATTGATTCGATCGGATAATTTAACTTTATTTAGTTTGTTCCGGATAATTTTAGAAACTGTTAAAAGGTTCGAATGGATATCAAAAACTCACTTTTTCCCCTGCAGGAAAATTTCCAAGTGTTGGATTTTTCCGTAGTTTGAGAACGTTCTAAGTCGTGCAAGTAAGGCGGTGGACCCTATAGAAGACAACAAACCTTAACTCTATTATGTGACCGTCTTGAACTGCCTCAGAATCTTAGGGTTTGGGGCAGTACGGTGTGCCACATGTGAGGCGTTGGCTTGACCCTTCTACGGCTGGACCATTGGTACTGTGGCATGTGATGGATGTTTTTTAAACTAATTTCAAGTGTTGAGAACTATTTGGGAAAACATGGGTGTTTGATTATTCGAACGGAAAATTTAACATTGTCTATTTATCTGAAATGTTATACATTATTTGGAATCCACAGGTACTTATGAGATAACTAATTTGAATGTTGTAAATCTAGCAGTTCAGTCTCAAATTGATCGGTTGCCACAGAATTTTGATGTGATCAAAAGTCCGCCGCAATCACGTAGCGTACGCGGATACTCGCCGGGTAAACTTAACAGACAGCCACACCCCATAGCCCCGACCAAATAACTGTAGGAGAACCCCGTCGCCAAAAGCATCCGTTCGGGTGCTCGCGGCAGCGGTGTTCCGCCTTAATGAACTTCATCGACGGCATCCAGGAGTGCGGCCGTCTACTAAAGTTTGCGACGAGCATTCGATCAGGATGTCGGGAATCCTGTTGAATTGCCCGACTTGATATTGAAAAGAGTTTTCGATAACTAGACTAAAATGCAGGGTTTATAATTGTTAGGCATGCGATGTCTAAGGAATTCATCTGGTTAGGCATGCGATGTCTAAGGAGGTTGCGGATTCCAACTGTTGTAGTTTTACACTTTCTTTTCTGTAACCGTAAGCGTAGTATGTGGTGTATCGCCGGCTTCGTTGCTATACATCAACGACAATCGGGATACACATACTTGCTTACGTTGATGATATGAGATATTATGTGTTGTTGTGATATGTTATATTGGATCGTCGCATTCTGAATAGCCGGGGGTTTTATATGAGATGAAAGTTTTTCTTTTTCATTCATGTAAAATTCATTTGTATGTAATATTCTTTTATTGGGCCACTTCCGGGCTGAGAATGATGTCACCATTGTATATTATTTACTTTTCCGCATTAGGTAGATCTAAGGCGGGGAGCACAAGTAACCGGGTTCTAGGGTCCAGTGGGAGACCATCTCGAGGAGTCGAGACCGGGTCTCCTAACCCTAGAATTGGCAGTGTTGCTTTGCCGCTCTAGTAGGGGTTTAGGGATGTGGGTTTAGCTATTCATCGCGACCATGGAATCCGTGTTTTATACAGGCTCGTATTAAAACACGGGCATCCTAGTATATCCAATATTTCATATATGTTCTTCTGCTGTAATGTTCTGTGATGAGATCATATTACTGCCTGAGACGAATGTTTATATTATATATATGAGATATATGTTATATTGCAGATTTCGTTTCAAATGTAATGCTTGTGAAGCATAATTAAAATGGGACTTCATTAATGAGATTAATGAAATAAAAGAAACTTGAAGATGTTGTAGAAACTTGTTTAAAAACAGGTAGCTCTAGTTCTTGCTTTGCATAGCGGTGTTCCTTGTAGAACATCCAGCACCTTATTCGATAAGGAAAGAGCCGAGATCTCTTCACCGGGAGTGACCTCTTTAGTGAAACTAGCAGATGCTACAAACTCGATTTGTCTTTTCATTGCTTCTATAGTTCTTGCTTTGCATAGTGATATTTGTGTAATATCCCGCACCTTATTCGATGAGGAAAGGGTCGGCGATCCCTTCACCGGGAGTGAACCCTTTAGCAAAACTAGAAACGCCTCAAAAACACTCCATTTAAAATCACTCGATTCTACAACGATATAAAGTTCATTACGCAAAAGGTTTTCTTAAAAACCTGTCGTAGCCCTCCGTCATTTCAGATAAGTAATAGTTAGTATTCGTGCTGCGTTTGTTGACTCAGTCAAGGCGTAGTGTGCGGTAGCTGATTAGTGCTTATCTGCAAAGCATATGATGCGATTGGATTAGCGTAGTCGTGCGGCCTTGTTGACTCAGTCAAGGGTCGTGCGGGTGGGTTTAATTCAATCGGGAAATGACGGGTTGAACTTTACTTGCGGTCTATGGTTTGTTGACTCAGTCTAGGTCATAGATCGCTTGGGGTAAAATATTATTGGGAATTTCAAGTATTGAAATTTGCAATGAGATTGCATACCTTCTATGAGATAGTTGGATCCTGATACCCGTTGCGAGTAAGAGTTACTCCTGGGAGAGTTTTACATATTACAATTAGCCATCAAGTAGGTGTCTAGAAAGGTGTTAACGGGGTTACGCCCCTGGGAAAACGAGGTTTACATTAATTAGGTCCGTGCGAAAGCACGGGGAACCTCCCTCAAAGTACCGACACTGGCCTGGCTGAAAGATTGGCGAATTTGTAGCGTGTAATTAATCTTGGCTAGTCTTTCCTTTTAGGGTTTGAAGGAAGTTTTGACAAAAACAGTGGGAGACATCCTGATTAGATATATTAGATAACCAATCTAATCTTGCAGGAGCATACGCTGAGTGTTTTCTTCTCTCTCTCTCCAGGTAGCGACCATATCACGCCTTAATCAAGATAATAATACGGATATATTAATCGAACACGCTTGTTATACTGAGCTGGGGAACGTTGGTCCCGCTCCAACTTATAATTGTTATAAGACAGAGCAGGAAATTAGGGAATACCAGATTTCCCGTGCCACCAAAACGAAGAAAGTGCATGCTGATGCATCATCTTCGGGTGTGCTCATTACATAGAACTGTTTCTCAGTATCCTTTACCTCCTGGGTATGAGATACCAAATCAGGATCCCGCAAATGTAATTTGTTACATGGGCTACAGATAGGTAAAGAACTGAGAACAGGTGATAAGTTTCATGAGACAGAAAACGGTGCAAGTGTTGCAGCCAAGTCTGTTGATCACTGTCACCCTGTATTACCAGAATACATTGATTCTGAACGAATGTTATTAGATACCGAACCTGATATACAACATCATATCAGTCTCTTTTAGTAAAGAAAGGATATAATTTTGTATAATGTTTTTAACATTTCCTATATCAAGAGTTGATCGAGTTCAGGCACGTTATCAAAAAGCATTGACGTTATAAATCAAACTACAGTTCTTAGTATACAGAACACACACAAGAGGAAGAGTTCAGAAATGAACGAATCTTTCTTGAGGCATTGTAGACTAGGTCATATCAATGCGACCCGACTAGCTGAAGTTATATTAAGATGCATATTTAAATTTTTTTGAATTTACATCTTGTGAAACTTGCCGGTCATGTCACAAAGATAAGATGACCACAGCTCTGTTTATTGAAAACAGAGAAAGAGTTAGTGAACTCTTGGGATTGATACATGTTGATGTATGAAGGTCCCCTGTCTATACATGCCAAGACCGGTTCTTTGTACTTCATTACATTCTCTGATGATCTCTCAAGATTCATACATATGTTCCTGTTGAAACGCAAGTCCGAAGCTTTTGAGATATTCACAGAATATAAGTTAGAAGTAGAGAACCAAAATACGGGTATAAGTATTATGTCCTTTGATGAGATCAAGGAGGAGAATACTTGAGCACGGAATTCCTGGACTATGCTAAAGGAGAATCAGATTCTTTCTCGGCATTACTCCTCCGTATACACCATAGCACGATGGTATATCAGGGCGGAGCAATAACACCCTACGTGATATGGTATACTCTATGATGAGTACTACCGAGTTTCCTATTTCCTTTTGGGAGTTATGTACTTGAGAAGCTGCATACCTATTGAATAGGATTCAAATTAAATCAGTTGCCTACCACTTCATATGTGATATGGAAAAGGAAGAGCACATATCTTAAGTTTGTTAAGATTTGGGGTTGTCCGGCCTATGTCTAAAAGTAAAATTCGGACAAGCTCGAGGCAAAGTTAGCTCTGTAAAACTGAAAGTTGTTCCAGCTATACAAACTGCTACAGAAGATTTGGTAGACCCGAAGGATTCAATAGTTTCCAACGAACCCCAGCCTCTCCGCCGATCTAGTAGGGTTCCTCACCCACCTGAGAGATACTTCGGTTTCTCTATGACAGTGGAAGCGAGGATTGCATCATGAGATGATGACCCAACTAGTTTCGAGCTGGCCATCAGGAGTGGGACTCTTTAAGAATGGCTGGATGCTTAGTGATCTGAGATGGAATCCTTATACACCAACAAAGTATGGACTTTGGTTGCTTTATCTGAAGGGTTAAATCCCCATCAGGAGCAAGTATATCTTGAGAAGATTACTTGGTATATATGGAAAAGTTAAGACTTTCAAAGCTATGCTTAAGTCCATCCAGATCCAACTTGCCACAGCTACATACCATGACTACGATATCTGGTGGTTGGGTGTCATGACTGCTTTTCTAAATGATGTTTTAGAAGTGAGCGTCTATAAGTATACAGCCAGAGGGCTTCGTAGACAGTGGGAGCAGCGGAAATATGAGCAAGATGTTTTATGTGATAAATCAGGCATCGCGGAGTTAGAACATTTGTTTTGATGTGGTAGTCAAAGAGTTTGACTTCATCAAAATGGTAGATGAACCTTGTATATACAAAAAGGTAGTAGGGAGTATGGTGGTGAACCTCGTAGAGTACGTGTATGACATACTCTTGATAGGGAAGGAGTTTCTTATGCTACGCTTGGTTAATCTCTGCTTATCACAAGGATTCTCCATATAGGATCAAAGTGATACCTCCTAAATTCTGGGTTTTGGATCTATGAGATAGATCTAATTGGAAGTTAGGATACTCACTAGTTGTAGTGAGATGGTATCAATCGATCCCGGGGAGAATCACTGGAAAGGTTCCAGGGTGATAAGGACGATTGAATATCAGTCGCAGGCATTGTCTTTACCCTTAGTGGAGGGACGGTATGTTGGAAGAGTTCCAAGCTAGATACCGTGACTTACTAGACGATTAAAGGCTAGATACATCGTTACCAAGGATGCTACCAAAGAGGCAGTCTGGATATATATATAAGTTCATGAGGTGAACTTCGTTCCTACCATTGTATGACAATGGACTTGTGGCTTATGCCAAGGAACCCCCGTCCCATCAGAAATCCAGATATAATTCTTAGGCAGTATCACCTGATCATGGAGATAGTTGATGTCCAGGGAGATCGAGGTTTGGAGAGTAGACACAGAGGACAACAGCGCGGATCCACTCACAAAGGCCTTTTTCCCAGCAGAGACTTTTATGGGATGGTTGAGTATGAGATACTTCAACCACAGCTAATTATTGGGTATGTGATAGCACAATAGATGGCCCTAGTGCAAGTGGGAGATTGTTAGTTATATGTATGCCCTAGAGGCCATTACTGTACATACGATGTATATTGTAATGGATGCATGGACATATATAGGGAGGACTTTCTTGCTCGACATGATAGTATGCTATCTAGTTGTACTTTATCTTAACATATACTCTGATTGTCTCTATGTTACATGTTGATAAAGCCTTTAGGATATGTACTCGACTACTGGGACTATGCTGAGATCATACTGGTGGGGCCACGGTAGTCGACGAGTACATCCTATAACTGTTCCTAGTCGAGGGTGTATCGAGACAGGGCATCGATACACCAGAATAGACTAGCGTATACGCATCTTGACCCATATGACGGGCGATGGATGATCCCATATCCATCGGTGTTTGACATCAAGGATGGTGTACGGGTGCTCAGTAGAGACTGGGTACACTAGACGGACTCGCCGAGAACTCCCAGATTGTAACGTTTTAAAAATAATTAAATGAATAATTAAATGAATAATTAAATGAATAAAATTGTTTAAGTGAATTTTATGAATTTCGGTAAAGTAAAATGTATTTTTCGTAAAATTAAACCGTGATTGTTTTTCATTATAATTTCAAAAATACCTATTTTAATTATGTAATTACTAGTAAATGGTGTTTATTTAGCCACTTATAAATTTTTAGTTCAATTAAATATTTTTCCTAAATTAAATATTTTAAATATTAACATAAGCTTTGTTTTTTTATTTAAATTAGTGTAAATTACAAATTTGAATGGTTTTAATTTATAAAAATGAGCCATGGTATATTAGAATCAAGTGTGTAATATGCAAAATCTTTTCCAAAATCTCTCCATGGTTCTAGAAATTTCTAGGAAAAGGGTTAAATTGAAAAAGTTAGATAATAAAGGGTTTAAGTGAAAAAAATGCATTATTTATGAACTTTCTACACAATACCACACATTTTTTCTCTCTCTCCATCCTCCTCCCTCTCCATGGCCGGCCTCCCCTCCATGGGTAGCCCCAAAATTTTTCCCCCATCATTTTTGCATTAAAAATCATCAAAATTCATCAAAAATTCGAAAAATAAATCTCAAAAATCAACATTCAACCTCTACCATTTTCCTTTGACCTATTTAGCATGGATTTTGGAGATGGAAAGCATGCATTTTGGAGGCTTATTTCATGTTAGGGTTTCATATTTTGGAGGTATAAATTTCCTTCTTTTGATTTATTGTTATTAGATGTTCATTTAAGCATAATTAGATTAATTAGATTAATTCTAGTTGCAAATTCTAAAATTCAAGTTAGGTTTGTAAATTCAAGTTATGATTTTTATTAATTAATTAGGGTTATAATAGTTAGTTTAACACTTTTAGAATTGGAAAATCTTGCATGTTTGTTGAATTGTAAATTTTTTCATTTAAAATTGTTTAAATGAACCTTTTTAGCTAACTTGTTTTTGTAAAATATATATGTGGGTGATATAAAATTCCAATTAAGGTGTCTATCATTAGATTGTAGTTTTAGTGAGAACTTTAGCATGTTAATGGAAAGAAAAACTTAGTTTGATTTCTATTTTCTATTGATAATTGATAAATTGTGATAAAAATTGCTATTTTATGAACTAGATTTTAGAAATTTCTAAATAAATGTGATTAAAAATATAATTTATGGTTTCATTAAATCATTATCATTATGAATTATGGTTTAATACATTAATTCATGAAAAATCACGTTTTGTGGTGGAATTGTGGTATTTTGCTTGAAAAATGTTAAAAATTGTTAAAAGTTGCAAACTAGAAATTTCAAATAAATGCAAAATTGTGTAATAAAAATAAAGTAAGGGGTTGTATAGTCTAGTTATGCTATTTAATGAGTTTTATAACCATTGGTTTCATTTAAATGTCAAGTTTTGATGAAAAACGGTAAATTGGCATTTTCGGGTTTTATGAAATCGGGCGATTTGATGGATTTTAGGGTTTCGATAGATTTAATCATGTTTTATAATATAAGTAATGTGTTTTAAAACTAAGAGTTAATTGTTGATGTTTATCTCGATCCATCGGAGTTTGTACGCCGATATCGAGCGATATTTGGTTCTTTTGCGTGGACGGGACATAGGTTTTAACCTATGCTTGTTCCTTGTATCGTTTGACTTTCGTATGTGATTCAGTTTACGATGCTATTTATATGTTTGCGTCTAGGTACCCCTCACGTGGACTGCGTGCGATGAAGAGGAGGATGGCGACACTGTCTTCGGCAGAAATGGACCAGGTGAGTAGATGCATATCTACGGGGGGAAGTCGGATGGATGGCGTTTAGCACCCCCGCAACGTAGAATAGGAATAGTACTTATTGACATTAGGAAACAAGATGTGACCCTAGTAGGACCCTAGTATTGACCCTAGGCTGGACTAGACTGATTTAGGAAAACCATATCAGAGGATGAGTACCTTGGAAGAGATTCGTAGGTTTCAGATAGAAACTCGCCCACGCACACACTGAAACTCGACATGGGGTATACGTGTATGTGTATATATATAGAACTAGGTATAGGTATATACATATATATACAACACGTATATGTGATTCATTAATGTGATATGATATCCGAGGTATGATGAAATAGTGTAACTGGGCTTGATGCCGTGATTCTTGGCTATACAGTCGTATTAAGTGTTAGCGGATCATTAGAGAATGAGATAATGAACATGTATATTTAAATTATAAGGGGTAGTGATGATATTGAGGTACATGGGACTCTAAAATAGTACCCGGACTATAACTTGTGATTGATCACGATATGGGATATGTATGACTTGATTACGATATGATACATATAACATGATATTTCAGAGGATAAACTAATGATGCATATTATGAGGGCAATGTATATGATTGATGCAGGCGATTACAGTTTAGTGCCTTGATCATGAGATGTGTTGGTGATGACATTATACGAATGATGAGACACCTAGGAGATACTTGACCCGTACTCCGATATTGGGATGCCGTACGATGGATTTTACCGTACGGGGCATAAATATGATGATTGATCCGCACTCTTGATTCGAGGGAGCCGTACTACGTACGTGACGCTATTGAGGTCGGATCGCCGACTATTCGAGATATTGATTCAGACCTTAGGTAGACTCTTGTTTCTTATTGACTAGTTTCTTAGGTTAAGTTCTTTAGGAGGTTAGATGGACACTAATTTAGGTTCGATTTCATATAGTGGTAGTGATAATTGTTTATCAAATGAGTGGATAATGCACATCTGTCTTTGCATTCATACTGTAATCATCATGGTGCATGTTCTTTCATATGTTGCTATAATCAGTATAAACTTTACCTGTTAGGACACCAGCACCATTACCGATGATGCGCATATTCCACGCACACTTATTTGCCGGCTCACACACATCATCATCGGTAATTGCTATGTCACATACACTTTAGATTATATTATCTTTTATTGATAGAATCAGTTAACAACTAGACCGATATAATTTCGTGATTACTCTCTGATGTTAGTATAGACATGATATCTATTACTTGACATTCATGCATTCATATTTTCATGTTATCCTGTAGTATCATGGGCATATGCCGACACTTATCATATACTTACTCATGATTTTAAGATTTGGATTTCTATGAGATTTCTGGATTTTGGGGAAAACCGCAAGAAATTATAAAACCTTCTCTCTCTCTCCTCCTCTCTTTTTAAAATAAGATGCGGTTTTTTCGTGATGTATGTGTCGTCCACCATGAGATTTCATGTTTTCTGTTGGATTTCGAGACCCGATTCGAGGAGTGGATGAACCGTCTCGGGTACATGGTGGGCCCGGTATGGTACCCCGGGGCAAGAAGATCAAGTTGTAGACGATGAGCCTGGCAGGGGAAGACTACCTACCGGTGATGTCTGGCGCGGCGGATATCCGGAGGATACCGACCGTTGTCGTGAGATTTGATGATATGGGCCGATCCGGACTGACGGAGCCCGAGATATTGAGACTTGAGATTACATGTGTTGTGTCGACGCTTGACACGGATTTCCATGGATTTCATTGTTGAGATTTCAGATTCTTATACTCATTTTACTATGATAACAGCTAAAGATTTCTTATACATATATATCTGGATTTCAGGATTTGTTACTTTACATTCATGGTGCATGCATTTCATTTCATATGACATAGTATTATATGAGGCACTGACACAAGCACGGAGTATTTGCACTTACACGTAGTTTTACCCTGCTATTACTAGATGATTGGGATATTATAGTGTATTATTATGACCAAGGATAGCGTCGTGCATTCGATTTCTTTTCGTAGATGTCTTCTACTCACGAGTTGGCAACTCACCCCCGTTATGCCAAATTTTTTAACAGGTCGGTGTACAGGTTTCCCTGGCAGCTTGCTGGCACATCTATTCTTTCGGGGTGATTTGCACGGTAGGTTGGTTCACTTGTATCCGAACCACCATTGTACTTTTATTCATTCATTTGTATCTAGTAAGCTCCATCAACCATACTTGTATTACTTGATAAGTTTATTGGACCAGTCTTTTATTTCGACCTTAGAGTCGCGCATGTATTATTCTGATCTGGTGGTTTTGTTTTTCTTTTGAGTTTTGAGCCTCGCCCTTTGGCGTTGTATATTATTGTGTTTGTTGTGGTTGTTTCCGCCTGTTGGCGTTGAGCTAGCACCCGTTTGGGGATGCTTTTTATTGTTTATTTATATTATACTTGTTGTACCGTTTGGGGGCCAGTTTTTACAGAGGAGACTCTGCCGAAATTTTTGAGAAAATTTGCTGATGCTTTTAAACTTGTTTTCTTTTTCTTCTTCTTCTTTTTCATGGTTTAGATTTCTGGGCTTCGGCTTACTTAGGTTACGTGGCGCCTCTAGACGCTTCGTAATCTAAGTGCCGATCACGTTCCGTACTTTCGGGTCGTGACACAGATGGTATTATACTTCACGTCAGATGGCAGTTCTCCGGTGACACTGGTACAGAGTAGTCTGTTGACCCGAGATCGTCATAGAGTCTTGTGTGATTCCCACTGTGCTTTGATTTCCATCATACCATGTCCAAAAGGGCGTGCAAAAAGATGGTTTTTGGGCACTGTCCCGAATCACATGGAGGCATTGAGCGATAGGAGGGGATTCGTCTCTCCCGGTATAGGGAGTTGATGTTGCGCTGTGTTCGATTGGCTATAACTGGAAATCCCTGGCCAGGGTTGCTGAGATTTACTGGTAAGTGTTATCAGTAATTTCTCGAACTGTTATAGACCTCATATCGACACGACTTATCGAGCTACTGGGGTATGACGTTTACCACCCTTAGGCGAGATATGCGACATATCAGACGACGAGACCGGACTGTACGGGAGTGTTACTGTTTGGATTCACAGTAGAATGTACAGACTTGCTTGTTGATCTTCTGAGAGCTCAATACCTGGGTGGCTGTTACGTTTAGCTGACCACTTGCAGCTTGTAGGTGTTTGATATGATCATCACCTACTGCCGGCGTATTGACGATTCTTTAGAGTCCTACACAGAGCTTTCTTGACTCAGGCAAAACGGAGTAGGAGCACATATGTGATATGTGCGGGATCGAGGATAATGCGATATGAGATATCGTATTCTATTCTCGCAATATATGATATCAGCCGGGTCATTGGATCAAGTGTTGATTCGATGAATCGGTACGGATATATATTAGTCGGATATATGCGATATAGCCGGATTGTCAGATCAAGTGGTGATTCGATAATTTAATGTATAATAATATATATGATATATTAAATTACAATAACTAATATTAGCTCACTAAAAGATTCTTTTTCTCATCCGGGTAATACATTGATATATATGCGATATATGTAAATTGTATTATTTTATTTTGTTACAATAAATATTATATATGTGATATATAATATTGTAACATTATATGGTTATTAATGCAACATGTTTTGTGAAGTTTAAACATGGTTAGGGTTTGAATTAGGGTTAAGACTTCTAGTAGTTTCTAGAAGCTTTTCTTTTGTCTTGGAAAAGATATTATGCTTGATATTTTCAAGTAACTCACCTTTAACCCAACCCAAACCCTACCCCTAGTTAATTCTTTACAATGGTTACTTGAGCCATGGTTGCATTTCTAACCTTATGATTACTTTCATTATTCATCACAAAAGGATTATGAATTCTTCTTCTTCTTCTTTTTCCATGGAAAAAGCTTTCTAGCTTTTTTCCAAGTGATGAAAATGAGTGAGAATAAGAAAATAAAAGAGAGCAAAAATCCTACTTCATCATCCTCATCTACCCTTGCCATTTAGATGAGGGTGTTCACTTCATTTAGTGAGTGTTAGCTTGTGTTAATGAAACTTCAAGGTAGATCATCTTTGTTATCGAAGATCGGAAGCAAGACTGCATCTTTCTCTTCGTGGAACCTCTCGAGAGTCTGGAACACGATGATCGCAGCGAAGGGACCTCAACACGGAGCTTATGAAGTGAAGGACTGGATCTACAAAGGTTTTAATCCCTCTCACTTAGTGTTAAAGTGTTTAACATGCTTAGTTTCGCATAAACTCTAGTTTAATGATCCGGCTTTGGGTTGTTCGGCACGGCTAAAATTTTAATCGGGCATGGTTGATGCCTCGTAGACCCTTGTGTGTGTGCCCAGCAACCCTTCATACACTAGTCTACACTGGAGTATTGATACCCGGTCTCGATACTCCTACGACTAGGGACATTTAAGGATGTGCTTATAGACCCCAGCTCCCATATATATGATCACCGTCATAATGCTGGCAGTTAAGCAAGAATCTTATAGGCTCTATCAACATGTACATGATGATAAAGACAAACCAGATAGCATACTATCATCTCAAGTAAGACTGTTCTATCGGTATAGGTCCTCACTCAATCATCATAATCACAAGTCCGCGACTATGATAATTGCCTTGAGGGCACTATAGCCAACAATCTCCCGCTTATACTTCAGGCCAATTATTGCGATGTCACATACTCATAGCCCATGTGATACCGAACACCCAACTTCTCTACTAATCAGTTTCGCAAAGCCCGTTTGCGAAACTAATGCGTTCGAGAAATAGCCTCAGTGAGTGGATCCGCTCCAGTGTTTCTTTCTGTATCTCTCTATGTCTCAACTTCGCGGAGAAAGCTATCTCCCGAAATGAGCAATACCTGTCTTAGAATTTGTCGGGATATCTGATGGGACCCAGTTCACAAAGGAACTCCAAATCCAGCAAACTACTTAGACTGTATCGTCCACTGAATTTAATCAGTATTCTGCGCTATGCCTTTCCTCAGTATCCGCTTGGACCACCTGTCCAACACATTGTCCCTCAACAGAGAGAAAACTATAACTCTGGCAATCACTCTTTCATCCAGGTCATCTTGGAAGCCTGAAATGATAATCATCTCCTGAAGGAGGCTGCCGTTACCATATCCCTAGAACATCCATTTATGTTCAATAACTGCTTCCCAATGTTTCTCCAGGATTAGATATGTTTATTGCAGCTAGTGCAAAAACAACATCTGGTGTGGTACTTGTCATTTCATGATAAACTCAATTTCCTAAGCAAGTGATATGCTAATGATGCAGACCCCTCTCCCCTTTAGTCTATAAAACACCTTCAGAGAGGGTGACTCCATCATCTGCAGGTGCACCACCATGCCAGGATTCGTCCATCCTAAAATCCCTTTAGAATAATGTCAAAATACCCAGATTGGGATACTTCCCAAATCTAGATCTAAAACCATAGATCTAATAACCAGAAAACCTGATATTATATCTATATCCTATGTGGAGAAACAGCTTTGTGACAACCACAGTATAACCGATCGTAGTATAGGAATATCTCTTCCTATCAAGTGCATGCCATCCTAATACCTGGACATTACTCTCTACTACGTTCTTAGCAGATCCATCTCCTATTCTGATGAAGTCAAAGCCTATAACTGTCACATCAAAAATAGATGATCTATTTCGCTATCCCTGCTTTAGTCTATAAATAGACATAAGCTACATGCCCACTATGCTTCCGCTGCTCCCACTGACTACAATAACTCTCTTGCAGAGTCATATATACGTGCACTTCTAAATCTAGTTTAGAACGACGCTATACTCATCCTCTTACCAGGTTTTATAGTCTAGAACAGCAGCAATGGTAAGTCTGGGTAAACAAGAACCTCCCTGTCACCGTCTCTGAGAAGACCGAAATACCTCTCGGGTGCCTTAGGTTACCCACCAAATCTGCGGAGTGGCTAATGGAACATCAAAACTAATTGAATCCTCAGGTTCTATTAAATCTTCAGTAATCGTTTGTAGTTCTGAAATCATTCCAGTTCTACTATACTCCCACTTCTGTTTTCTAAAAAAATCCATTTTACTAAAAATGTGGTGTAACGTTTTAAAAATAAATAAATAAATAATTAAATAAATAAAATCCTTTGGGTGAATTTTCAGATAATCGGTAAAACAAACCGTATTTTCCGTAAAACTCAACTACAGTTATTTTTCAATATAGATTTAAATACGCCTATTTTAACTATGTAATTACTAGTAAATGGTGTTTATTTAGTGACTTATAAATTATTAATTTAGTAAAATATTTTCCGTAATTAATTAATTTTTAATATTAACATAAGCTTTTAATTATACATTAAATTGCTGCAAATTACAAATTTCAATGGGTTAATTTTACTAAAGTGAGCCATGACATATTAGAATTAAGTCTGTAGCATGCTTTTATATTCTTTATTTTTCTTCAAAGATCTAGAGAATTCTAGTTTAATTAGAATAGAAATTTAAAATGGAAATTAAAATAAAAAAGGTGCATTTAATGAGACTTGAAGGGTTGTCTAACCTAGAAATTTCTACACACAAACACACACACACCTCGCATTCTTCTCTTGGCCGAGCACCTGCAGAAAATTTCCCCCCAATTCTTCACTCTTATCCTAATCCTAAACTACATATAAAAAGGAAAAAACTATTAATTAAAGAAATAAGTTAAATGAGGTTAAGTAAAGAAGTTTCCACATACTTCTTTCTCTCTCTCTTTCTCTCACTCACCCACACCAAACTCCACAAGTCTTGGTCGAAACCCCAAGTGTGCAGCCCCTCATTTTCTCACCTCCTCTTCTCTTCAAAATTCTTCAAAAATCCATATAAAACATCATAAATTCTTAATTCAATCCTTACCCATTATTCCTCGGACTAATCTACCATGGATTTTGGAGCAAAGAAGCAATTTGGAGGCTAAGTTTGCAAGCTTGATTCAAGTTTTGTTGAGGTATAAATCCTAACCCTAGTGTTTAGTTGTAGGTTAATTACTTCAATTTATTAAATTTTGGTGTTAATTAGGTTTTAAATTGCAAGTTTGAAATTTGAAGAAAGGGTTTAAATTAAGGTTATGGTATTTATCACTTAATCTTTATTACAATGTGTAGTTTAACACTTTATGATATGCAAAATTTAGTTTAGTTGTTAAGTTGCAAATTGTTGCTTCAAACTTTTCCAAATTAGATAATTTTGCAATACTAGGTTTTAGAAATTAAATTAAAATGTGGGATTAAAAATCTAGTTAGGGTTTTAGCCCATCATTAAGGTTTCCATGAGTTGTTTAACATGTTAAAATATGCAAAATCTAGCTTAGTTGTTGAATTGAGTTTTGCTTTAAAAAGTGTTAAAAATTGATATTTTTGCAAACTAGAATTTTCAATTTAATACAAATTGATGAGATTAAATTATGGGGATGGTTTGTATGACTTAGTCATAATACTTAGTGACTATTATGGCTATTAGTTGGGTTAAAACATCATGTTTCGAATTAAAACGAAATTTTAGTGCTTTCTAGGTTTTTCCGAAATATAACGATTTGATTAATTTTAAGGTTTTGATGATTTATACCCTATTTATTTTATAATTACTGAGTTTTGTAACTACGGTTTGTAAGTTTGTGTTTCATTTCGATCAATCAGCGTTTGTACGCCGATATCGAGGGATATTTGGTTCTTTTGCATGAGCGGGTCATAGGTTTTAACCTATGCGCGTTTCATATGTAGTTTTTGGTTTTATCCGTGATTTTGGTTTACGATATTATATATGCTTGCTTATAGGTACCCCTCACGTGGACTTCGGACGATGAAGAAGAGGATGGCGGCATCGACTTCGGCAGACAAGGATCAGGTGAGTAGACGTATATCTTGTAAGTCTACGAAACGAAAACTTTTTCAAAACTTGAAACCAGCGCTATCGCAGACTTTAATCCCGGATCGAACCATTAACCTATAACTAGCTAACTAGAGAAGGGTTAGAAAAGCTGTACTGATCGATCCGTGTCCTTCGGTCTTTGGCCACCAACCCAAGCTCTTTGCGGCATCTCCAATCTCTGGTCTCCTCGTCGGAAAGGGCACCACATCTTCGAATCCTTTTACGGGCTCCCGCTTCGTCTAAAGCAACTCAGATACGAAGTTTGCTAGCCGACGTGTCCAAGGTGATATAGAGAATGTGTGTGATCACTTTGTCTCTTGCATCCATTGATTCTCAACGCATGAGAGTGTATGGATGGAGGTTGAAGATGAAGCCATTGGAGGAAATGGTGAGCTAGAGGAAGAAGAAGAAGAAGAGACCTTTTTCTTTCTTGTGTTGAATTATTGTGAGAGCACTAGAATGAAACTCAAAAGCCAATCCAAAGAGATATGGTTGCCCTTTCTCTCTCCATCCATCAATTCAACACACAAATCAATCACTAAAGATGACATGGTTCAAAAAATAAGACCATGTGTCACCACCCTTGTCCATGTCATAATTAACGCACCTCATCATGAATTAAGCTCATTATTTCCACCAAAGTAAACATTAACCTAAATTTTTAATCCAAAAAAAAGATACGACAACATCTAAAGTAAACTCGTGATGGATCACAAGGATACCCCTCACCTGTATATACATACCTGCATCCGCATTCCGACCGAATGCGAATACGATAAGACTAAAGTAATCCAACAAATCTAATACTAGGATCCGTCTTAAACCAAAGCCCACTAGTATGATCCGTCCTATCATGATCCATGCACGACTGCACGTATATGATTGAACCCTACCATAATACCATACGACCTCTACAACGTTTCGCCCGAAACTTGAGAAACTGTCTGTGGTGGACTCTAAAGACTCGTCAATATTTTGGCTGTGGATTTAACCACTAGCACGTCAGTGGTACTAGCTGTACATAACGGGCTACCAGGTATTGACCAAAAGGGAGGTCGATGAGCAAACTCATCCTGATACCCTACTGAGCCTGTCAGTGACAATATCCGTACAGTCCGGTCCGTTCGTCTATGAGCATCGCATGTCGGGCCTAGGGGGTTGGTAAAAGTCAGACCCCCAAAAGCGGTACAAGTCGTGTCGGAGTGTAGCCCAGAACACCCTGAGATACTACTGGAATACCTACCAGTAAATCTCCGGCCTTGGCCAAGGACTTCGTGTAATGGCTCTCCTAGACACAGCGCGATCTCACCCCCAATATGGGGAGAGACGAAACCCCTGCCGATCCGCTCACTCCCTCCATGTGGCTCGAGACTGTACCCCACTAAAACCTGTCTGCACGACTCCTTTGAGCCGTGGTAGGGTAGTAATCAAAGCACAGTGGGAACTCACACGAGACAAATGACGATTTCAGGTCGATGAACTAACCTGTACACATGTCACCAGGGAACTGCTATCTGACGTCAGATATAATACCAACTAGCATGTTCCCGGCGAGTCACGTCCGGTGTACTCATAACCCAATGAGAACCTGTTGTTAGATATGTATGCCCTAGATGCCATTATTGTATAGTACTGGTTTGTATAATACATTTTGGAGGCTTGGGATATATATATGGGTTTACGACAGTCTTGCTCGATATAGTAGTATGCTACTTGGTTTGTTTCTATCTTAATATGTGTCTATGTTTCTTTTAACATATCGCTAAAAACATATTGATGGAGCCCTTAGGATCTTTGCTTGACTACCGGCGTTGTGATGGCGATCACACTAGTAGGGGCTGGGTAGTCTATAAGCACATCCGTATTTTGGTCCCTAGTCGTATGATTATCGAGACAGGGCATCAATACTCCAGAGTAGACTGGTGCATACGCTTCTCGTCCCAGCAGGGGAGATGGTCTGTCCCACAGCCATCAGTACGTCGTACTGGAGATAATATGCAGGTGCTCGTTAGGTTACGAGTACACTGGACAGGACTCGTCGAGAACTGTTGGTTGGTATTATACCTATCGTCAGTTAACAGTTCCCAGGTGACATGAGTACAGCTTAGTCTGCTGACTTGACACTGTCACTTCGCCTCGAGTGTGTTCCCACTGTTCTTAGATTACTACCCTACCACGGCTCTACTGAGTCATGCAAACAGGTAGTAGTTGGGTGCAGTCCCGAAGCACTTGGAGGCAGTGACGGTTAGACAGGATTCGTCTCTCCCGGTATTGGGAGTTGATATCGCGTTGTGTTTAGGAGAGCCATTACACATTGTCGTCCCTGGCCAGCGCAAGCGAGAATTGCTGGTAGGTTTTCCAGTAGATTCTAAGGGTGTTTTGGGCTACACTCCGACACGACTTGTACCGATATTAGGGGACTGACATTTACGGCCCCCTAGGCCCGCCATGCGATATTCTCAGACGAACAGATCGGACTGTACGGAGATTGTCACATTCAGGCTCAGTAGGAGTTCGGATGGGTTCACCTCATCAGTCTTCTTGTCGGCATCTACCTGGGGAGCGTTACGTACAGCTAGTACCGCTTGTGGCCTGTGGTTAAACCCACTGCCAGCATAGTGTCGAGCCTTTAGAGTCCCACACAGAGGGTTACTCGCCTTTGGGCAAAACAGAGTAGAGGTCGCATGGTTTTGCGACGGGGTTCATTCACATCCGTGCACCTGTGCACTTTTGGTGTCCGGGAAGTTAGTACTAGCGGGCTTTGGTTTAAGCCAGATCCTAGTATTCGTTTCGGAATTGGTTTTGTCTCAGTGTATTCGTGTTCTTTGGAACACGAATGCGGGTGTGTATGCACAGTTGACAGAGGCAGAGGCAGAGGGTTCTCATTATGGTTGTTGACCATTTGGTTTTGGTTGACTAGTTGACCGTTGACTTTTTCTAAACACTAATGAGAATGAGAAATATGATTAATAATATTAATTAAGGATTATTGTGCCATGGTTGAGTTGAACATTTGACTTTTGTTGACTTGTTGATTTTGTTGACCGGTTGACCATTGTGGACTTGTTGACCATCATCATTTTATTTCTATGACTTTTGTTTACTTGTTGTTCTTTACAAAATGCATTAAATACATGAAATGATAATGGTCATTGAAACTAACCATCACAATTCTTAATTATTATTATTATCATCTTTATTTTTGCTTTTGTGAGCATGGTTGCATTATGAGAGCTCATTCTATCATTTTCTTTCTCTCTCATGAAAAAAGCTCTCCCTCTTCCTCTCTCAAGGTTCAAGTGTTCCATGAGTTGGAAATCATGAACCTTTAAGAAAAAACCACCATAACTCTTCTCTACTCATTCTAAGGTTCTAAATTTAGCAAACCAAGCACCTTAGTTATCTCTAGGTTAAGATAGGAGCTCAAGTTCGAGGCCCTCGGGTGGATCCATCTACGGCAAAGACGACGAGGAGGAGCCGTTCAAGCCACAACAAGGAGCAAGTAAGGAGGAGAACCACCAAAAGAAGAGAAGGAGTTCAAGACCTAGGTATAACCATTCTACATAGTAGCTAGAACTTGTGGTTTATTTGTTAGTTTTTGTTTAGCAAAGATCCTTCTTGAATGGTCCATGTTACCTAATGAGGAAAATTTTGATTTTTACCTATTCCGCCTCCCCGAAAGAACCGAGGTGGGTAACGTGGACCTAACAGTGGTATCAGAGCCTAGCTAAGCAACAACTAACTGTTAGCAAAGTGTTTAGAACTTCAATCCGGTAAAAATCCAAAAAACATGTCCAAAACCCATGCTTTCTGCCGTTTTTAAAAACTGCTCTAAAAATTATTCCACATGTCTGAAAAATACAACCAGTGTTTTCTAGGAAACGCCAAGAAATTTGAGCCCATGACTCGGCCAACTCGCCGCGGAAGCGCGGCGAAACCATGCGTTTCGCCGCGGATCCGCGGCCGAGTTGACTCGGCCACGACTCCGATTTCTTGTAGAATGTTCTGTTTGGTATTTTGGGATTTTTAAGATGTTTTGTTTCTGCCCAGATTATCCAGAGAAAAATGTTATTTTTTGGGGTAGTTTCAAATTTGTATTTTGATCGGAGTTCTACAAACTTTAGCAAAATGGTTATATCTGTAATGTGATATATGCACTGAACGTCGGCTAATCGCTATACGTCGATTAGTGGGGGTTATGCATATCTGTGATCTGTAATATTGTTGGTTTGTGTATATGAACTTGTTGGATTGTCGCGGATGAATAGATAGGGTTTTTTTGAGATGTGTAGGGTTCCTATGCACACTAATGAGGTCTCACAAGGCATCAACCATGCCAAATTATAATTTTTCATGTGCCAAAGAAACCCTATACTAGATCGTTAACTAGAGTTTAGGCGAAACGAAATGCTACTAAACTACTTTAGTGCTAAGTGAACGGAAATACAACATTTGTAGATCCGGTCCTCCACCTCCATAGCTCCGTGTTGACGTCCCTCCGCTGCGATCATCGGATCCCGGACTCTAGTAATGGTTTCGTCGAAGAAATGATCGGGCTAGGTCGTCGACTTTGATGCCGAAGATGATCTACGTCGAGGCAACACAAGATCAAGCTCCAACTTCACCAAGCCATGAAACTTGTGAAGAAAACACCCTATACTACTTGGCAAGTGGTAGAGGATGAAGAAATAGGAAGTGGGTTCACTTTAGAATTGGATTTCTCACTCTTTTTCTCAAGTCACCATTGAAGCTAGCAAGCTTCTTTCTTCTTGAAGAAGAAGAAGAAGAAGAAGAAGAAAAAGAATATGATAAGAATAATGAATAAATGGAAAATAATGTGATTCTTATCATAATGCAACCTTGGGTTAGTTTAACAAGTGTAGAGAATAAACTAGGGTTTAGTTGAATGGTTAGGGTTAAGGAAAAAACAAAATGGTCAAAGCTTTCAAAGCTTCATGAAGTTTCAAGAATGAAACAAATTAAGCCACCATTTTATTCTTGCCAAAATAAACAAACAAATAAATAAAATGAATAAGTGAATAATTCAAAACCCTAACCATTCACTTAACCATGGTTTAAAGTAAACATACACCCAAGCTTGCATGTATTATCAAACATGATACAATCTAGTGCACAAAAAATATATCACATATACTACTTGTGCACATCAAGTGAGAAAATCCATCTTAAGTGAACAAATACTAGTTAATGTAAAGTAATATATCAAATATATAATTATACATCAAATCATTAAATCAACACTTGATTTAATGATCCGGTCATATCGCATATAACCGACTAATATCAAGTGTATCAATATATCGAATCAACACTTGATTCGGTAATCCGGCTATATCACATATAACCTGCCGATGATACAAATCGCGAGAATAGAATCCAGTATCACATACTGGTCTTATTCTCGGTCACGCACATATCTCATTTGCGCTCCTATTTCATTTCGCTTGAGCCAGGAAACCTCTGTGTAGGACTCTAAAGACTCGTCAATACGCCGGCAGCAGGTGATGATCATATCAAACACCCACAAGCCGTAAGCGGTCTGCTAAACGTAATGGCCAACCGGGTATTGAGCGATCAGAAGATCGACGAGCAAGCCTGCTCATACTCCTGTGAATCCAACCAGTAACACATACCGTATAGTCCGATCTGTTCGTCTGATATGTCGCATATCTTGCTTAGGGGTGGTAAACATCAGACCCCAATAGCTCGATAAGTCGTGTCGATATGAGGTCTATAACAGTTCGAGAAACTACTGGTAACACTTACCGGTAAATCTCAGCAACCCTGGCCAGGGATTTCCGGTTATAGCCAATCGAACATAGTGCAACATCAACTCCCTATACCGGGAGAGACGAATCCCCTCCTATCGCTCATTGCCTCCATGTGATTCGGGACTGAACCCAAAAACCACCGTTTTGCACGCCCTCTTGGACGTGGTAAGGTGGAAATCAAAGCACAGTGGGAATCACACAAGACTCTATGACGATCTCGGGTCTACAGACTAACCTATACCAGTGTCACCAGAGAACTGCCATCTGACGTATGGTATAATACCATCTGGGAGTTCTCGGCGAGTCCGTCCAGTGTACCCAGTCTCCACTGAGCACCCGTATATCATCTCTGATGTCAAACACCAATGGATATGGGATCATCCATCGCCCATCTGTATGGGTCGAGAAGGTATACGCTAGTCTACTCTGGTATATCGATGCCCCGTCTCGATACACCCACGACTAGGGACCTTGAAGGATGTACTTATGGACTACCATGTCCCCACTAGTATGATCCGCATCATAGTACAGGTAGTCAAGTACACATCCTAAGGGCTTTACCAACATGTAACAGAGAGACAATCAGTGTACACGTTAAGGTAAAGAGCAACCAGATAGAATACTATCATGTTGAGCAAGAAAGTCCTCCCTATATATGTCCAAGCATCCACTACAATATACATCCTATGTATAGGAATGGCCTCTAGGGCATACATATAACTAACAATCACCCACTTGCACTAGGGCCATCTGATAGCAGTGGTTGTAGTATCTCATACTCAACCATCCCATAAAATTCTCTCTCTGGGAAAAGGCCTTTATGAGTAGATCCGCCGTGTTGTCCTCTGAGTCTACTCTCCTAACCTCGTTCACCCTGGAGATCAACTATCTCCATGATCAGGTGACACTGCCTCAGAATATGTCTGGATCACTGATGGGACGGACATTCCTTGGCATAAGCCATAACTCCATTGTCACACAATGGGAGGAACTAAGTTCATCTCATGAACAAATATACACGCAGACAGCCTCTTTGGTAGCATCTTAAGTAGCGATGTATCCAGCCTTTATCGTCTAGTATGCCACGGTATCTAGCTTGGAACTCTTCCAACATACCGTCCCTTTACTGAGGGTAAAGACAATGCCTGTGACTGACATTCAGTCGTTCTTATCACCCTGGAACACTTCCAGTGATTCTCCCTAGGATCATTTGATACCATCTCACTTCAACTAGTGAGAATCCTAACATCCATTTAGATCTATCTCATAGATCCAAAACCCAGGATTTAGTAGGTATCACTTTGATCCTTAGTGGAGAATCATTGTGATAAGCGGAGATTGATCGAGCGTAGCATAGGAAACTCCTTCCCTATCAAGAGTATGTCATCCACGTACTCTACGAGGATCGTCACCATACTCCCTACTACCTTTTTGTTTATACAAGGTTCATCTACCATTTTTATGATGTCAAACTCTTTGACTAATACATCAAAACAGATGTTCCAACTCCGCGATGCCTGCTTTAACACATAAAACATCTTGCACACGTTTCCGCTGCTCCCACTGTCTACGAAGCCCTCTGACTGTGTACTTATAGACTCTCTTTTCTGAAACATCGTTTTAGAAAAGCAGTCATGACACCCAACCACCAGATATCGTAGTCAAGGTATGTAGCCGTGGCAAGTAGGATCTGGATGGACTTAAGCATAGCTACTTAGAAAAGGTTTCTACAAAATCCATACCTGGTCAATGATGCAAACCTTTAACAAGTCTAGCTTTGAAAGTCTCAACTTTTCCAAGTACACCAAGTAATCTTCTCAAGATATACTTACTCCTGATGGGGATTTAACCCTTCAGATAAAGCAACTAAAGTCCATACTTTTTTGTTGTATAAGGATTCCATCTCAGATCGCTAAGCATCCATCCATTCTTACAGAGTCCCACTCCTGATGGCCAGCTCGAAACTAGTTGGGTCATCATCTCATGATGCAATCCTCGCTCCTACGGTCATAGAGAAACAGAAGTATCTCTCAGGTGGATGAGGAACCCTACTAGATCGGCGGAGAGGCTGAGCTTCATTGGAATCTACTGAATCCTTTGGTTCTACCAAATCATCTGCTGTAGTTTGTACAGCTGGAACCTTTCCAGTTCTACATAACTGACCTTGCCTCGAGCTTGTCCGGATTTTGCTTTTAGACATAGGCCGGTCAACCCCAAATCTTAACTAGCTTAAGACATGGGCTATTCCCATACCATATCTCATATGGAGTGGTAGGCTGTGATCTGATTCGAACCTAATTTCAATAGGTATGCAGCTTCTCAAGTGCACAACCCCCAAAAGGAAACAGGTAACTCAGTAGTACTCATCATAGAGCGCACCATATCGAATAGGGTGCAATTGCTCTGCCCCGATATACCATCGTGCTATGGTGTATACGGAGGAGTAATGCTGAGAGAGAATCTCATTCTCCTTTAGAATAGTCCAGGAATTCTATGCACAAGTATTCTCCTCCTTGATCTCATCAAAGGACATAATACTTATACCCGTATTGGTTCTCTACTTCTAACTTATATTCTGTGAATATCTCAAAAGGTTAGGACTTGTGTTTCAACAAGAACATATGACTGAATCTTGAGAGATCATCAGAGAATGTAATGAAGTACAAAGAACCGTTCTTGGCATGTGTAGACGGGGGACCTTACATACATCAACATGTATCAGTCCCAAGAGTATACTAACTCTTTCTCTGCTTCCAATAAACAGAGCTGTGGTCATCTTATCTTTGTGACTTGACCGGCAAGTTTTCACAAGATGTAAATTCAAACAGATTTAAATATGCATCTATGTGCAACTTAGCTAGTCGGGTCGCATTGATATGACCTAGTCTACAATACCTCAAGAAGGATTCGTTCATTTCTGAACTCTTCCTCTTGTGTGTGTTCTGTATACTAAGAACTGTAGTTTGATTTAGAACGTTAATGCTTTTAGATAACGTGCCTGAACCGATCAACTTTTGATATAGGAAATGTTCAAAACATTATCCAACAATACAAAATTTTATCATTTCTTTACTAAAAAAAAGACTGATATGATTTTGTATATCAGGTTCGGTATCTAATAACATTTGTTCAGAATCAATGTATTTGGAATACAGGGTGACAGTGACCAACAGACTTGGCTGCAACACACACCGTTTTCTGTCTTATGAAACTCATCATCCGTTCTCAGTTCTCTACCTTTCTGTAGCCCTATGTAACAGATTACATATCTGGGATCCTGATCCGGTATCAAATACCCAGGACGTAGAGGATATAGAGAAACAGTTCTTTGTAATGAACACACCCGAAGGAGATGCATTATATGCACTTTCTTCGTTTGGGCGGCACGGGAATTCTGGTAATCCCCAAATTCCTGCTCGGTCTTATAACAATTATAAGTTGGAGCGGGACCAACGTTCCCCAGTTCAGTTTAACAAGCGGGTTCGGTCAATAATCCGTATTATTATCTTGATTAAGGCGTGACATGGTCGCTACCTGGAGAGAGAGAGAAGAAAACACTCTGCGTGCGCTCTTGCAAGATCAGATTGGTTATTATTTTATCTAATCAGGATGGCTCCCACTGTTTTTATCAAATCTTCCTTCAAACCCTAAAAGGAAAGACTAGCCGGGATTAATTACACGCTACAAGTTCGCCAATCTTTCAGCCAGGCCAGTGTCGGTACTTTGAGAGAGGTTCCCCATGCTTTCACACGGACCTAATTAAAGTAAACCTCGTTTTCCCAGAGGGGTAACCCCGTTGACACCTTTCTAGACACCTACTTGATCGGTAAATTGTAATGTGTAAAACTCTCCCTGGAGTAACAATTACTCGCAGTGGGTATCGGGATCCAACTATCTCATAAAGGTATGCAATCTCATTGCAAACTTCAACACTTGAAATTCCCGATAATTTTGCCCCTAGCGTTCTATGACCTTGACGAATTCCAAACAACCCATAGTCCACTAGTCAAGTTCAACCCGTACATTTCTTGATTGAATTAAACCCACCCGCACGACCCTTGACGAATGCCAAACAACGCCGTACGAATACCCTAATCCAATCTGCATCATATGCATAAGCAGATAAATACCAGTTAGCTACCATATACTACACCTTGACGAATGCCAAACTACCGTAGCACGAATACTAACTAGTTCTTATCTGAAATGACGGGGGGCTACGACAGGTTTTTCTGAAAACCTATTGTGTAATGAACTTGATATCGTTGTAGAATCAAATAATTTTAAAATGGAGTGTTTTTGAGGCTTTTCTAGTTTTGCTACAGGGGTCACTCCCGGTGAAGAGATCGTCGGCCCTTTCCTCGTCGAATGAGGTGCGGGATATATCATATATATCACTGTGCAAAGCAGAAACTATAGAAGCTATCAAATGACAAACCGAGTGTGTAGCATCTGCCAGTTATTGCTAAAGGGGTCACTCCCGGTGATGGGATCGTCAGCCCTTTCCTCATCGAATAAGGTGCAGGATATATCATATATACCGCTGTGCAAAGCAAGAACTGTAGCTACCTGTTTTATTTTTGAAATTCGATTCTACAACATCTTAGGTTTCTTTTTCTTCCATTAATCATATTAATGAAGTCCCATCATTTAAGCACCTAAACATCACAGATAAATACGACGTATACTTATGCCATCCGCATTCGCCTCGATGTCCCCTCGTGCACCGTTAGGTTAGGTAACTAACGACAGAGCGGGGCAGGGCTAGCGCTGGTGTAAAACATAAGCAACGTCTATATAATATATCATATATACTATATACAGTATTTATCACAGAACATCACAAGATCACATCACAGATATCGCAGCAGAAGAAACATATGAAATATTGGATATACTAGGACGTCCGTGTTTTCAATACAAGCCAGTATAAAACACGGATTCCACGGTCGGGATGAATAGCCAAACCCACACCCCTAGACCCCTACGAGAGCGGCAAGCAACCCTACCAATTCTGGAGTTAGGAGACCCGAACTCGACTCCTCGAGTTGGTCCCCCACTGGACTCCAGAACCCGGTTACTTGTGCTCTCCTCCTTGGGTCTATCCTAGTGCGGAAAAGTAAATAATATACAAAAGGTGACATCTTCCGCAACCTGGAAGTGCCCCAATAAAAGAAAATTACATACAAGTTTTTACATGAATGAAAATGAAAAACACCCATCTCATATAAAAACCCCCGGCTATTCAAACACGACGATCCAATATAACATATCCAGCAACACATAACATCACATGTCATCAACATAAGTAAACATGCGTATCCCAATTGTCATTAACATATAGCAACGAAACCGACGATATCACATATTACACTTACGGTCACAGAAAAGAAAGTGTAAAACTACAACAGTTGGAATCCGCAACCTTTTTAGACATCGCATGCCTAACCATATGAATTCCTTAGACATCGCATGCCTAACAATTATAAACCCCGCATTTTAGTCTCATTATCGAAAACTCTTTTCAATATCAAGTCGGGCAATTCAACAAGATTCCCGACATTTTGATCGAATGCTCGTCGCAAACTTTATTAGGCGGCCGCACCCCCGATGCCGTCGACGAAGTGCACCAAGGCGGAACACCGCTGCCGTGAGTACCCGAACGGATGCTTTCGGCGACGGGGTTCTCCTACAGTCACTTGGTCGGGGCTATGGGGCGTGGCTGTCTATTAAGTTTACTCGGCGAATATCCGCGTACGCTACGCGATTGCGACGGACTTTTGATCGCATAAAAATTCCGTGGCAACCGATCAACTGAGACTAAAGTGCTATGTTTATAACATTCATATCAGTTATCTCATAACTACTTGTGGATTCCAAATATTGTATCACATTCCGGGAAAATAGAAAATGTTAAACTTTCCGATCGAACAACCAAACACCCAAGTTTTCCCGAAACAGCTCAACACATCAAATAAGTTTAAAAACATCGACTTCATGCCTCAGTACCAACGGTCCAGCCGTAGAAGGGTCAAGCCAACGCCTCACATGTGGCACGCCGTACTGCCCCAAACCCTATGGTTCAAAGGGCAGTTCAAGACGGTCACATAATCGAGTTAAGGTTTGTTGTCTTCTAGAGGGTCCATCGCGTTACTTGCACTACTTAGAACGTTATTAAACCACGGAAAGATCCAACACTTGGAAATTTCCCGACAGGGGAAAAAGTGGGTATTTATATCCGGTCGAACTTTTCAACATATTCTAAAATTACCTGGAAAAACACATAGACAAAGTTTGACAATCCGATCGATTATACGAACTCCCAATACAACCCAGAATACTCAACTCTTGAGTAGAAGTTAAAAATTCCCAGAAAATACAGCACCAACAGATAAGAATTACTGTGCAATTTTAAAAACCTAATCAGACTTAATGGCCGCGGAACCGCCGCACGAGCCATGCTCGAGCCGCGGTTCCGCCGCGTTTTAGTTGAATCATGGGCACGTGCTGCACAGTATTTCTTAAAATTCCCTGCTGAATTTTCTGCATATTTTTAATGTGGAAAAATACACAGTTTTGAAAACAGTACAGAGAATGGCATCGATTAGGGTTTCGGGGTTCGATCGGATTTCTAACATCGTCTACGCATCGTCTAAGGCTCTAGCTAGGCTCTGATACCACTGTAGGATTCCTAGGCACACTAATGAGGTCTCACAAGGCATCAACCATGCCAAATTATAATTTTTCATGTGCCAAAGAAACCCTATACTAGATCGTTAACTAGAGTTTAGGCGAAACGAAATGCTACTAAACTACTTTAGTGCTAAGTGAACGGAAATACAACCTTTGTAGATCTGGTCCTCCACCTCCATAGCTCCGCGTTGACATCCCTCCACTGCGATCATCGGATCCCGGACTCTAGTAATGGTTTCGTCGAAGAAATGATCGGGCTAGGTCGTCGACTTTGATGCCGAAGATGATCTACGTCGAGGCAACACAAGATCAAGCTCCAACTTCACCAAGCCATGAAACTTGTGAAGAAAACACCCTATACTACTTGGCAAGTGGTAGAGGATGAAGAAATAGGAAGTGGGTTCACTTTAGAATTGGATTTCTCACTCTTTTTCTCAAGTCGCCATTGAAGCTAGCAAACTTCTTTCTTCTTGAAGAAGAAGAAGAAGAAGAAAAAGAATATGATAAGAATAATGAATAAATGGAAAATAATGTGATTCTTATCATAATGCAACCTTGGGTTAGTTTAACAAGTGTAGAGAATAAACTAGGGTTTAGTTGAATGGTTAGGGTTAAGGAAAAAACAAAATGGTCAAAGCTTTCAAAGCTTCATGAAGTTTCAAGAATGAAACAAATTAAGCCACCATTTTATTCTTGCCAAAATAAACAAATAAATAAATAAAATGAATAAGTGAATAATTCAAAACCCTAACCATTCACTAAACCATGGTTTAAAGTAAACATTCACCCAAGCTTGCATGTATCATCAAACATGATACAATCTAGTGCACAAAAATTATATCACATATACTACTTATGCACATCAAGTGAGAAAATCCATCTTAAGTGAACAAATACTAGTTAATGTAAAGTAATATATCAAATATATAATTATACATCAAATCATTAAATCAACACTTGATTTAATGATCCGGTCATATCGCATATAACCGACTAATATCAAGTGTATCAATGTATCGAATCAATACTTGATTCGGTAACCCGGCTATATCACATATAACCTGCCGATGATACAAATCGCGAGAATAGAATCCAGTATCATAAACTGGTATTATTCTCGGTCCCGCACATATCTCATATGCGCTCCTATTTCGTTTCGCTTGAGCCAGGAAACCTCTGTGTAGGACTCAAAAGACTCGTCAATACGCCGGCATCAGGTGATGATCATATCAAACACCCACAAGCTGCAAGCGGTCTGCTAAACGTAACGGCCACACGGGTATTGAGCGATCAGAAGATCGACGAGCAAGCCCGCTCATACTCCTGTGAATCCAACCAGTAACACTTACCGTACAGTCCGGTCTGTTCGTCTGATATGTCGCATATCTTGCCTAGGGGTGGTAAACGCCTGACCCTAATAGCTCGATAAGTCATGTCGATATGAGGTCTATAACAGTTCGAGAAACTACTGATAACACTTACCAATAAATCTCAGCAACCCTGGCTAGGGATTTCCGGTTATAGCCAATCGAACACAGTGCAACATCAACTCCCTATACCGGGAGAGACGAATCCCCTCCTATCGCTCATTGCCTCCATGTGATTCGGGACTGTACCCAAAAAACACCATTTTGCACGTCCTCTTGGACGTGGTAAGGTGGAAATCAAAGAACAGTGGGAATCACACAAGACTCTATGACGATCTCGGGTCTACAGACTAACCTGTACCAGTGTCACCAGAGAACTGCCATCTGACGTAAGGTATAATACCATCTGGGAGTTCTCGGCGAGTCCTTCCAGTGTACCCAGTCTCCACTGAGCACCCGTATATCATCTCTGATGTCAAACACCAATGGATATGGGATCATCCATCGCCCATCTGTATGGGTCGAGAAGGTATACTCTAGTCTACTCTGGTATATCGATGCCCCGTCTCGATACACCCACGACTAGGGACCTTGAAGAATGTACTTATGGACTACCATGTCCCCACTAGTATGATCCGCATCATAGTCCAGGTAGTCAAGTACACATCCTAAGGGCTTTACCAACATGTAACAGAGAGAAAATCAGTGTACACGTTAAAGTAAAGAGCAACCAGATAGCATACTATCATGTCGAGCAAGAAAGTCCTCCCTATATATGTCCAAGCATCCACTACAGTATACATCCTATGTATAGTAATGGCCTCTAGGGCATACATATAACTAACAAGATGAGGGTTTCTTTATCTTTCATTTGATGTAAAATGTAAATTGATGTAATATTATTTTTATGGCCGCACATCCGGGATGAGGTTGTAGCCGCCATTGTATATTATTTCTTTTACTATTTTTGCTCCTAGGATAGACCCAAGGTAGGGTGCACAAACTACCGGGTACGTTGAAGTGCTGAGTGGCCTACTCACGGTGTTGATGGAGGCTGCTTCACTTCGGGTATTTAGCGGGTAGTTTGCCGCACCCATGGGGGTCTAGGGTAGGGTTTGGCTATTCATCGCGACCGTGTAATCCGTCTTTCGTTGCAGGCTCGAACGAAACACGGATTCCTAGCATATCCAATGTGTTCATCTGTGATCTGGAATGGCTATCATTGCATCTGAGGAATGTATATATCTATATATGATATCTAGTAGGCGTTGTTTATGTTTTGCATCCGCGCTAGTCCAGCCCCCGCTCTGTCGTTAGTTAAGTAACCTAACGGGTAATGACGAGGCCCCGTGGCGAATGCGGATGGCATAAGCGTACGTCATATTTTCGTTGTTTTCTGCAATGGTAGGATTAATTGATGGGACGCATTATATTAATGCAAAGAAAAAACAAACCTAAAAGACGTTGTTGGAACAATTTTCAAAAAAAAGGCTATTATTGCAAAGACGTTCTCTTTTGTTTTGCATAGAGGTATTCGGTTATGAATGCCCAGCACCTCATTCGACGAGGCAAGGGCCGAGATCCCTTCATCGGGAGTGACCCCTTGGATAAAAGTTTGCTTCAGAGTAATAACTTCACTATAGTCGATTATTCTTGCTTTGCATCGAGGTATTAAGTTTGGAATATCCTGCACCTCATTCGACGAGGAAAGAGCCGAGATCCCTTCACAGGGAGTGACCTCTTTAGCAAAAGTCATCGTCACTATAATTTTAAAAGGAAATCATGTTCCTTCAACGATATCAAGTTCATTACGTTAACGGGTTTTTCGCCAAAAACCCAGCCGTAGCCCTCCGTCATTTCTTACAAGTAACACTTAGTATTCGTGCTGCGTTTGTTGACTCCGTCAAGGCGTAGTGTACGGTAGCTGAGTGCTGCTTGTTTGTAGCAGTATATGGGATTGGTTAGGACAATCGTATAACCTTATTGACTCCGTCAAGGGTTATGCAGGTGGGTTTAATACAATCCAGTTAATGACGGGTTGAACTTGACTAGGACTCTTTAATTTGTTAACTCCGTCAAGGTCACTTGGGTCCTAGGGGCAAAAATCCATATCGGGAGTTTCTAAAGAAACTGAAACTTATAGATTTAGCATATCTTCTGGAGTGTGGTGACTAGAGTGGATTCCATCTAGGTAATCGCACAATGATAGTTGGATCCCGATCCCACTGATGAGTTGGATTACTCTCGGGAGATTATTTCACTTAACAATAAATGCTATAAACCAAGTAGGTGTCTAGAACGGTGTTAGCGGGGCTACGCCTCCAGGGAAAAGAGGTTATTTAATTAAGGAACTTCACGAAAGCGTTGGAAAACCTCCCTCGAAGTACCAACACTAGCCTGGCTGAAAGGTTAAGCAAGTATTGTGACGTGCGATTAATCCCGACTAGTTCTTCTTTTAGGGTTTGAAGAAGAATTTGAGGAAACAGTGGGAGCCATCCTGGTTAGATAAATTAATAAACCAATCTAATCTTGCAAGAGCGCACGCTGAGTGTTTCTTTTCTCTCTCTCCAGGTAGCGACCATTTCACGCCCTAATCAAGATAATAAAATGTATCCGATCCGAATTCTTATTCAGGGTTGGGGAACGTTAGTCCGGCTCTAACTTACGACACCAGTCATAAGTATGAGCAAGGGAAAGAGGATTGTATGGATTCCAAAGATACCCAGTTGAAGAAGAAGCATATTTTTGCATCTACTTCAGGTGTTCTTGTAATTGAGAACTGCTTTACGGTCAGCCCTACCTCCTGGGTACTTGATACCGGATCAGGATCTCATATTTGTAATCTATTGCAGGGACTGAGAAAAAGTAGGAAAGTTATACCTGGTGATATGTCGCTCAGGGTACAAACGGAGTACAAGTTAATGCTGCAGCCGTCGGTGAATATCACCTAATGTTGCCAAACGGCAATATTATGATTTTGAACGATTGCTACTATGTACCTTCCATGGTTTGCAACATCATATCAATTTCTTTACTCGATAAAGATGGATATAACTTTGTTCTAGATAGAAATATAATGAACATCTACCTTCATAAGGTACTGGTTGCAGAAGGTACACTGTGTAATGGTATGTACGTTCTAAATCAGAATACAGTTCTCAATATACAAAACGCACGCAAGAGGAAGAATTCAGATACGAATGAATCATACTTGTGGCATTGTAGACTTGGTCATATCGGAGAGAAAAGACTAAGTAAGTTGCATAAAGATGGACTTTTGAATACGTTCGAGTTTTCATGTTATGAAACTTGTCAGTCTTGTCACAAAGGAAAGATGACCAAAATCTCCGTTCACTGGACATGGAGAAAGTGCAACAGAGCTCTTGGGACTCATACATAGTGATGTATGTTGTCCAAAGTCTATACATGCAAGGGATGGGTTCTCGTACTTCATCACATTCACTGAAGATCTCTCTAGGTTCGGATATGTGTATCTGATGAAACACAAATCTGAAGCTTTTGAGAAATTCAAGGAATTCAGAAACAAAGTAGAGAACCAGACTGGCAAAAGTATCAAGATCCTCCGGTCTGATAGAGGAGAGGAGTACTTAAGCACGGAATTCCTAGATTACTTAAAATAGAATGGTATTCTCTCTCAGCTTACTCCCCCTTATACACCACAGCACAACGGTGTATCGGAGCGAAGGAATCGTACCCTATTGGATATGGTTCGCTCCATGATGAGTAGTGCCGAGTTGCCTCTTTCATTTTGGGGACATGCGCTTCAGACAGCGGCATACCTACTGAATTACATTCCATCCAAATCTGTGCCTAAGACTCCATATGAAGTACGGAGTGGAAGAAATCCGTATCTTAAGAGATTTAAGATATGGGGTTGTCCGGCCTATGTGAAAACACAGAAACCGAACAAGCTAGAGGCACGGTCAGTTCTATATAAATTTATGGGATATCCTAAAGACTCACTAGGATATCTGTTCTATCATACTGAGGAACAGAAGGTGTTTGTATCTCGCCAAGCTACATTTTTAGAAAGGGAGTTTCTTGCAAAAGAAACTAGTAGGAGTTCGGTAGAACTGAGAGAAATCCATGAACCATAAAATGTAACTGAAAATTTGGAGGAACCACTGGATTCAATAACCCCAGACAAACCTCAGCCACTCCGCAGATCTGGTAGGATTTCTCATCCACCCGAGAGATACTACAGTTTTCTCTTAGACGGGGATCGAGAGGATTGCATCTTGGAAGAAGATGACCCTACCAGTTTCAGGAAGGCCATTATCAGTAGAGACTTTGATAAGTGGCCGGAAGCTATGCAATCCAAAATGGAGTCCATGTACACCAATAAAGTGTGGACCTTGGATATTGCTCCACCTGAGGTAAAACCCGTTGGATGCAAATGGATCTACAAAAGGAAACTTGGTGTAGATGGGCAGGTGGAAACCTATAAGGCTAGACTCGTTGCAAAAGGTTTTCGTCAAAGACCTGGTGTGGACTATGACGAAACTTTTTCTCCAGTGGCTATGCTCAAATCCATTTGGATCCTACTTGCCATTGCTGCCTTCCATGACAATGAAATCTGGCAGATGGACGTAAAAACGGCTTTTCTAAACGGCTGTTTAGAAGAGTGCGTTTACATGGATCAGCCAGAGGGTTTGTAGACAGTGGGAGCAGCGGGAAGGTGTGCAAGTTGCTTAAATCCATTTATGGATTAAAACAGGCATCGCGGAGCTGGAACATCTGTTTTGATGAGGCAATCAAGGAATTTGATTTCATCAAGAACGAAGATGAACCTTGTGTCTATAAGAAGATTGTAGGACGAACTGTCGTGTTCCTAGTCTTGTACGTGGACGACATTCTTTTGATAGGAAATGACATTCCTATGCTACAATCGGTCAAGCTATTCTTGTCACAACGGTTCTCCATGAGGGACCTGGGTGTTGCCTCGTAGATTCTGGGGATCAAGATCTACAGAGATAGATCCAAAAGACTACTGGGACTTTCGCAGTCCAGGTACATAGAGACCGTACTAAAGAGATTTAGTATGGAAGATTCCAAGCGCGGTAATGTACCCGCATTGCACGGAATCACCCTCTCCAAGAAGATGACTCCTAAGACTGACGAGGAGAGGGTTTGCATGAGCACTATACCCTACGCTTCGGCGGTAGGATCTATAATGTATGCGATGCTATGTACAAGACCAAATGTAGCTTACGCGCTGAGCGTGGTGAGCCGATATCAGTCAGACCCAGGTGAGGACCACTGGACGGCAGTGAAGAACATTCTCAAGTACCTGAGAAGGACTAAGGAGATGTTCCTGGTTTACGGTAATGGAGACCTCATGGTCGAGTCCTTTACCGATTCAAGCTTCCAGAGTGACAAAGATGACAGGAAGTCTATCTCGGGTTTTGTGTTTACCCTCAATGGAGAAGCGGTATGTTGGAGGAGTTCCAAACAGGATACCGTCGCAGACTCGACGATGGAGGCCGAATACATTGCTGCAAGCGATGCCGCAAAAGAGGCGGTTTGGATAAAGAAGTTCATTAGTGAACTTCAGGTGGTTCCGTCCATTGTTGACCCAATACCTTTGTATTGCGATAACAATGGGGCAATAGCTTTAGCGAAGGAACCAAGGTCCCATCAAAAATCCAGACACATCTTAAGGTGGTATCTCCTGATCAGGAAGATCATTGGTCGCCAGGAGATCGAGGTACGGAGAGTGGACACAAAAGACAACACGGCGGATCCATTCACAAAGGCCCTCCCTCAAACACAGTTCGAGCGACTTTTTGAGCTATGGGTATGCGGTACGTGATTTTAATGATTTAGCGTGCTTGCGTTTTCTAAAAGATAGATCAAAAATATTTGTAACCGTAATCAAGAACGGCGTCGCATGAAGCTAGCCGGTGAGTACGGGTCGGTCCACAGGGATTTTGTGAATTTCCGATTCGTTCTTACGAGTTAATTCCGAAGGGTGTTCGGTTGATTATTAAATCTAAAAATCTAATTAACATAGGGCAATTATCTAGATCTACTCTTGCTAGGGCTAGGTTTAGGGATGGTTTGGAAATGTAATTAAATCTCACCGCTTTCAATACCCGAATGAAGATCTATGAGGAGTTATGGTAATTATCAATAAAGTGGATTAGATCCGTTCGGGAAGGTGTTCCTTCCTCTAGGTTCTTGTCCTTCCTTTAGAGATCCTTACCCTAACCTCCATGGAAAACATCACACCCGGGCCTTTATACTACGGTATCACCGCTACCTCGAGGGATAGAGTGCCGTAGGGAGCGGTATGTGCATGTATGCATGGAGTCCTATTGTAAATTTTGGTGGGTAAGAAAAGGATGAGAGATCTCATCTCTCAAAATCCTTCCCAAAAGCTAAACCCTAAACAAGTTCCTAGGGCAAGAAATTAAATCTACCTAGGGCAAGGAATTTAAATCTACATTAAGGCAAGAAATTAAATCACTTACAGATGCATCCCTCCAATCATCCATGCAAGGTTGTCAGATCTGAATTTCTGAATGGAGAAGAAATACCGATGCTCTCCAAAAGATTTCTAAATTTTATTCATTAAAGGGAGGCATAAAGAATTACAATGATTTGAGTTCCTATTTATAGAGAATAGGAAACCCTAGGTTATATTTGACCCGCATGTCCACAATTACAAAAATAGCCCTAGAAAGACCCATTCAGCGCCGCTTTGAATTATAATATAATTTTTAACTCCTAAGTGCCCTAGATGGCCGCGGAACCGCGGCCCTAGGCCTGGTTTGGCCGCAGTTCCGCAATCAAACAGTGGAATTGGGCTATGAGATTTCATGGCCTGGCTCTGGTTGTTTTGGGCTTCCTGTATCTATATATCTTTTTCCATTTGGGCTTCTAGGTTGGTTCCAGATCTTCAGTGAATAATTGCGGTGGACTTTTAACCGTTCGCTTTGTAATCTTGGACCTTGCATTGCCTTGTACTTTGTGAATTTTATCTTTGATGTAGGCTTGATCAAGATCTTCTGTTCATTGGTTAAAGTTCACTATTTCGTCGTCTTTACCTCGTTTTCCCTGTTTTCTGTCCAAGAACCTGTAACCTGTAATATGTAGCAGACATGCGTCAAAAGTACATGTTTATTAATAAAAAGATTAAGAATGGGGAATATAGTAATGCAATATTATGGTGTGAACAAATACCTCCAAACTTATCTTTTGCTCGTCCTCGAGCAAACTTATTTTTATTCACTAAAATCCTAACCGCACTTTCGCAGGGAAACGCGATTGCACTGAGCACGTGCAACAAGTCGTTAAACCTCTAGGTGTCCCTAGTAAGAGGAGTGTTGTCTCCTGAGGGTTTTCAGCGGATTACACCCACAAAATCCTATCAACTCGGCCCATTGACTTTTGTTCTCTAATTAGGTTTTCTAACAAGGAATTCTATTACCTTTTGACTCGCAAATTAACCACCCATATTCTTCACACTTCCTCATTATTTAACTTAAGATTATATATGTTATGTAGACCTACTTAGCTTTCTGCATCTCTTAAGTCTTCCTTCTAGGATTTCATCTCCACTTAGAAATTTCTATCAACTCTATTAAAGATACAAGTTCTATCTTTCATTCCTCTCTCTTATCTAAATTCTAATCACATACCCCTACGTGTGTGTATAGATCACCCCTACACTTGGAAATTCAAATCAAGCAATCATACCCTTGTCTGTTGTCCAAAGTACTAATTAGTTGGTGAATTTTTAATTGAATTTGCTTACACATCCTTCATGCGACCATTAATACTTCTTGAGGTACCAACGACCGATTACAAGATGCGTTTGCACTTTAAAGCGTAATTCCTAGTCTTGCAACACCCAAGGCTTTAGCAGTGACTCCCAAACCAGTTGGTCTAAGGCACTAGGTGATGAAGCACCCTCGCTAAATATTTTTCTATTTTTGCAGCCTTAAGTAATCACAAAAACCAGTGTCCATTTTTTTTTATTCTTTATTCACACTTTTTTTTTTATTTTCTTCGTACTAAGGACTTTAGACAAGAGCATTTCAAGGTCTCTTCTACTATTCCAAGTTTCAAGGTGCGTGATTGTGCAAATTGTAGGGTATATCGTTTTCAGAATCTAGACTTAAGCTAGGAACTATTTTTCAAACTTATACTCTAATAAGAACATCAATACTCTTCCCTCATTTTGACTTAACCCAAGAAGTGAACCCAAAATTTGCCTATTTCTAAATAAACTACAAGGCATATACTTTCTACCGTTAAACTTTAAGGAATGTTATTTTTAGGGTTTTTAATTCACTAAGTCTAAGATCTAGTTGTTCCTAGCCAGTTAACCTATTTGTCAAACTCAAGTCAATTATAGCCAAAATTGAATACAATAATTTTTATAATTATTGAAATTTTTCAAATTTTTATGGGTTTCAAATAAATATGCACATGCAAAAATATGTACAAATGAATGCGAAGGAAGAAGACGTACCGAGCATACCCCCAAACTTGAACTTGACAATGTCCTCACTGTCATACTAAACCAAGAGGGTCAAAATACTGGCACTCCCCTGTTTATTTATTTATAAAAAAAATTTTGTTTTTATTTTTTTGAATTTTTATTTTATTTTTTTATAGAAAAAAGAAAACAAAAAGATATATACATATATACAACAAGCATCCCCCCAAACTTAAGCTTGGCCTTACACAAGCCAAAGGTTAGCACCAACCATTCAAAAATCTTATCGTAGAAATGGTATAGTTGGTGCAAGAAAATAAGAAGCACGCGAGACCGTGTGGAAAGAAGAATGGTAGAATACGGTCTCGGTGGGGGAGAAGAATGGCGAAAAGAAGAAGGAAGTGGAGTACGATCTTGAGGGTGTAAATTTAGTGAATAAATTAGCGCAATATGTGATGACCGATATGTTATAAACGATTGCGCTAACCTATCTACTCGTCGAGAAATGGGATCAAATCCCTCAAGATTCGCAAGAAAACATGGGTACCCCGAACTTGGTATAGTAGATGAAAGCGTAACGTTCACTTGTTCGGTCGGAACAATGGGAAAGACGAAAGGGAGTGAATTAGTGATAGTATCTTTCTCACCATAGTAAACTGTTTCGAACTTGAAAGATTCCATTAATGGTTCGAAACTACTATAATCAACTGAGTCTGATGGCTCATCTGAAAATGTAAAGGACTCAAATTCGGGTGGTGAGTCATCAACATCGTCCGAAAAGGTGAAACACTCGTAGGTGTTATCGTCTGTGAGAACAGAATCGGATTCAAAGGAAAATCTTTCAAGCTCACAGTCTTCAAGCGGGGTCGGAACGATGGGAAGGAAAGAGGGTGATATAACAGTCAAAGGTTCAGGAGGATGAATTGGAAAATCAGACACATCAAACAAAAATGATTCAACCTCAATATTATCCTCAAGACTCTTCTCGATACTATCCTCAATATTCAACTCATCCATGCCATTATCATCAAAATCTAGACGCATATGAGATTCGGGAGAAACATTTAATAACTCAGGATGATGATTTGAACATAAAATTTCAAGCAAATCGACATGTTCATCATCCGAAATATTCCCGGCGTCTATATCCTCAATCATGTGAAAATCAATTTCTTTAGACACCTCATCAAAAGCATGGATATCTATCGATTTAGGTTCTAGAGTGGAGGTGTAAAGATCGAAAGGATTAGGTGTGGTTTCACTCGAAAGGGGTTCCATACAATCTGGCAAATCAAGCACTACAAAATCACACAACTCATCATTTTGGACACATGTTTGAAAAGTGGAGTTGTTGGATTCAATAGGGTATGGGTAGGTTTGATTTGGAAATCCTCTCGCATTCTCACTCTGTCCAACCGCCTCCTTATACATTGAAAATTTTGTAGCTAGTGGGAGACTAGCTACCGGTTCACTAGGTTGCATAAGGGCGGCCATGGACGCTTCCACATTCCTCATCATTTTATTTGTTACTGCAATGTACGCCTCCAACGACTCTTCCAAACTAGACTTAGGTGGTGACGGGGTTTCGGTGAAAGATTCAAAATGGTGTGGATATACAAAACTCCCAACAGGCTGTGTAGAAACGGTGTCTATTGAAGGTGGGAAGGTCGGGTAAGACTGGTAGGAAGTGGGTGGTAGGGCAAGGGTAGGGTCAACATATGGATAAAAAGGTGAATAGTCGTGTTGATCCCTAGAACTAGACGAGTGGAGAGGGGTGAAAGATCGACTGCGAGATTGAGCAATATGCTCAGCAATGGACATCGGCCTAGGAGTGACAGAAGGACTTGAAGAAGTGGTATCAACATATGTAGGTGGTAAAGGTTGACTCGATTGACACAAAGTAGGTTGAAAAGTCAAACTATTTCTCCTAGACGCCTCTATGTGATCATTCAAAGATTTTTTAGGCATGGAGGGATCGTTTTTAAATTGACCGAACAAATTAACATATGACGCAAAATTAGGTTCGGGATACCAAAGTTTGGCTAATGATTTATTGTGTGGGGTACCCATGTTAGAAGAAGAAAGGTGACAAGAAGGAAGGTTGGATGGTGCAAGGATTTATTTGGGGCTAAAAAATTTTTGCAAGTTCTATAAAATATTTGTCCTTTTTATTTTCATTTTTCATTGATTTTTTCTTTCTCTTTATTTGGAAAAATTTTGTTGCAAAAAGATTTTTAGAGAAAAGATATGCAACAGCAAAATATTTTATAGAAAAGATATACAACAGCAAAATATTACTTGCAATCTATTTCATTTCAAGCGGGGCCCAAAAATCCTGCACAAGATCGTTATTTGGAAGGGAATATATTTTTAATGTGCACAAAATCCTGCAGGCAATTTTCAGAAAATTTATTAAAAATTACAGAAAAGAAATAACAGAGGAGCTTACAGTGCAAAGCTGGTCAGATGACGTCACTATTCCACCGCCCTTCCGCGGCAAAACGTGGCTCCCACCGCGATTTCGAGGTCAAATTGACTGAACACTGACCCAGAAAACTTTTGGTTCTTTGATTCGACTAGACGGCCGCGGTTCCGCGGCCTAAGGTGGGTTTTGGCCGCGGAATCGCGGCACTTTGGGCGGTTCACTGCTTCAAAAAAAATCCAGTGTTCTGTTGTTTAAAATATCTTCTGTTCCAATACCCCGTTTTCTGTTTCGCTTTCTGGAAATTTCCAGATCCGAATTTGTATATCCTGCAAAAATTCAACCACAAAGTATCCCTTCCGAAAATAACAAATTATATAATTTTATAATTTTTGGGGGTTTTCAGATTTTTATGATTTTTTAAATTTTATAATTAACCCGAAATTGCGAAAAGGAAAGTTCTACGCCATCCCCGGCAACGGCGCCATTTGATTTTAATGATTTAGCGTGCTTGCGTTTTCTAAAAGATAGATCAAAAATATTTGTAACCGCAATCAAGAACGGCGTCGCATGAAGCTAGCCGGTGAGTACGGGTCGATCCACAGGGATTTTATGAATTTCCGATTCGTTCTTACGAGTTAATTCCGAAGGGTGTTCGGTTGATTATTAAATCTAAAAATCTAATTAACATAGGGCAATTATCTAGATCTACTCTTGCTAGGGCTAGGTTTAGGGATGGTTTGGAAATGTAATTAAATCTCACCGCTTTCAATACCCGAATGAAGATCTATGAGGAGTTATGGTAATTATCAATAAAATGGATTAGATCCGTTCGGGAAGGTGTTCCTTCCTCTAGGTTCTTGTCCTTCCTTTAGAGATCCTTACCCTAACCTCCATGGAAAACATCACACCCGGGCCTTTATACTACGGTATCACCGCTACCTCGAGGGATAGAGTGCCGTAGGGAGCGGTATGTGCATGTATGCATGGAGTCCTATTGTAAATATTTGGTGGGTAAGAAAAGGATGAGAGATCTTATCTCTCAAAATCCTTCCCAAAAGCTAAACCCTGAACAAGTTCCTAGGGCATGAAATTAAATCTACCTAGGGCAAGGAATTTAAATCTACATTAAGGCAAGAAATTAAATCACTTACAGATGCATCCCTCCAATCATCCATGCAGGGTTGTCAGATCTGAATTTCTGAATGGAGAAGAAACACCGATGGTCTCCAAAAGATTTCAAAATTTTATTCATTAAAGGGAGGCATAAAGAATTACAATGATTAGAGTTCCTATTTATAGAGAATAGGAAACCCTAGGTTACATTTGACCCGCATGTCCACAATTACAAAAATAGCCCTAGAAAGGCCCATTCAGCGCCGCTTTGAATTATAATATAATTTTTAACTCCTAAGTGCCCTAGATGGCCGCGGAACCGCGGGCCTAGGCCTGGTTTGGCCGTGGTTCCACGGTCAAACAGTGGAATTGGGCTATGAGATTTCATGGCCTGGCTCTGGTTGTTTTGGGCTTCCTGTATCTATATATCTTTTTCCATTTAGGCTTCTAGGTTGGTTCCAGATCTTCAGTGAATAATTGCGGTGGACTTTTAGCCGTTCGCTTTGTAATCTTGGACCTTGCATTGCCTTGTACTTTGTGAATTTTATCTTTGATGTAGGCTTGATCAAGATCTTCTGTTCATTGGTTAAAGTTCACTTTTTCATCGTCTTTACCTCGTTTTCCCTTTTTCTGTCCAAGAACCTGTAACCTGTAATATGTAGCAGACATGCGTCAAAAGTACCTGTTTATTAATAAAAAGATTAAGAATGGGGAATATAGTAATGCAATATTATCGTGTGAACAGTACGCCAACAGCTGGCCTTAGAGCAGACGTTAGGTATGCGGTACACCAATTACTGGCCTTTAGTGCAAGTGGGAGATTGTTGGATATGTATGCCCTAGAGGCCATTATTGTATAGTACTAGTTTGTATAATACATTTTGGAGGCTTGGGGTATATATACGGGTTTACGACAGTCTTGCTCGATATAGTAGTATGCTACTTGGTTTGTTTCTATGTTAATATGTGTATATGTTTCTTTTAACATATCACTAATACATATTGATGGAGCCTTTAAGATCTTTGCTTGACTACCGGCGTTGTGATGGCGATCACACTAGTAGGGGATGGGTAGTCTATAAGCACATCCTTATTTTGGTCCCTGGTCGTAGGATTATCGAGACAGGTTATCGATACTCCAGAGTAGACTAGTGCATACGCTTCTCATTCCAGCAGGGAAGATGGTCTATCCCACAGCCATCAGTACGTCGTACTGGAGAGAGTATGCAGGTGCTCGTTAGGTTACGAGTACACTGGACAGGACTCGTCGGGAACTGTTGGTTGGTATTATACCTATCGTCGGTTAACAGTTCCCTGGTGACATGAGTACAGCTTAGTCCGCTGACTTGACACTGTCACTTCGCCTCGAGTGTGTTCCCACTGTTCTTAGATTACTACCCTACTACGGCTCTACTGAGTCATGCAAACAGGTAGTAGTTGGGTGCAGTCCCGAAGTTCTTGGAGGCAGTAACGGTTAGACAGGATTCGTCTCTCCCGGTATTGGGAGTTGATATCGCGCTGTGTCTAGGAGCGCCATTACACATTGTCATCCCTGGCCAGGGCAAGCGAGAATTGCTGGTAGGTTTTACAGTAGATTCTGAGGGTGTTTTGGGCTACACTCCGACACGACTTGTACCGCTATTAGGGGACTGACGTTTACCTCCCCCTTAGGCCTGCCATGCGTTATTCTTAGACGAACAGACCAGACTGTACGGAGATTGTTACATTCAGGCTCAGTAGGAGTTCAGATGGGTTCACCTCATCAGTCTTCTTGTCGGCATCTACCTGGGGACCGTTACGTACATCTAGTACCGCTTGCGGCCTGTGGTTAAACCCACTGCCAGCGTAGTGTCAAGCCTTTAGAGTCCTACACAGAGGGTTACTCGCCTTTGGGCAAAACAGAGTAGAGGTCGCATGGTTTTGCGACGGGGTTCGTTCACATCCGCGCACTTTTGCACTTTTGGTGTCCGGGCAGTTAGTACTAGCGGGCTTTGGTTTAAGCCAGATCCTAGTATTCGTTTTGGGATTAGTTTTGTCTCAGTGTATTCGTATTTCTCTGAACACGAATGCGGGTGTGTATGCACAGTTGACAGAGGCAGAGGGTTCTCATTAGGGTTGTTGACCATTTGGCTTTGGTTGACTAGTTGACCGTTGACTTTTTCTAAACCCTAATGAGAATGAGAAATATGATTAATAATATTAATTAAGGATTATTGTGCCATAGTTGAGTTGAACATTTGTCTTTTGTTGACTTGTTGACTTTGTTGACCGGTTGACCATTGTGGACTTGTTGACCATCATCATTTCATTTCTATGACTTTTGTTTACTTGTTGTTCTTTACAAAATGCATTAAATGCATGAAATGATAATGGTCATAGAAACTAACCCTCACAATTCTTAATTATTATTATTATCATCATTATTTTTGCTTTTGTGAGCATGGTTGCATTATGAGAGCTCATTCTATCATTTTCTTTCTCTCTCAAGAAAAAAGCTCTCCCTCTTCCTCTCTCAAGGTTCAAGTGTTCCATGAGGTGGAAATCATGAACCTTTGAGACAAAACCACCATAACTCTTCTCTACTCATTCTAAGGTTCTAGGTTTAGCAAACCAAGCACCTTAGTTATCTCTAGGTTGATATAGGAGCTCAAGTTTGAGGCCCTCGGGTGGATCCATCTACGGCAAAGAGGAGACGGCGAGGAGGAGGCGTTCAAGCCACTACAAGGAGCAAGTAAGGAGGAGAACCACCAAAAGAAGAGAAAGAGTTTAAGACCTAGGTATAACTATTCTACATAGTAGCTAGAACTTGTAGTTTATTTGTTAGTTTTTGTTTAGCAAAGATCCTTCATGAATGGTCCATGTTACCTAATGCGGAAAATTTTGATTTTTACCTATTCCGCCTGCCCGAAAGAACCGGGGTAGGTAGCGTGGACCTAACACCTCTATACATCTTAGGTGAACCAACTGACACCAATGGCTTGTGAGACCGGCCACCGTCCCTCGTCGGGGTCTCGACTGTATACACTAGTCTACTAATAGAGTATCGATACCCAGTCTCGAAACTCCCACGACTAGGGACCACTTAAGGATGTGCTTATAGACCCCAGTTCCCACGTATATGATCGCCATCATATTGCTGGTAGTCAAGCAAGAATCCTAAGGGCTCTATCAACATGCAATAGTGACCTGTAATGTCACCTAAAGCATGTACACGATGATAAAGATAAACTAGATAGAATACTATCATCTTGAGTAAGACACCTACCGGTATAGGTCCTCCCTCAATCATTGCAATCACGTGCCTGTGATCCAATAATTGACTCTGAGGGCACTATATCCAACAATCTCCCACTTGCACTCAAGGCTAATTATTGCGATGTCGCATACTCACAGCCCGTGTGATACCGAACACCCAACTCCTCTACTAATCAGTTTCACAAAGCCCGTTTGCGAACTATTGCGTTCGAGGAATAGCCTCAGTGAGTGGATCCGCCCTGATGTTTCTTTCTATGTCTCTCTTTATCTCAAGTTCGCGGAGAAAGCCATCTCTCGAAATGAGCAATACCTGTCTTAGAATATGTTTGGATATCTGATGGGACCTAGTTCACAAATGAACTCCAAATCCAAACTTCTTAGACTGTATCGTCAACTGAATTTAATCAGTATCCTGCGCTATACCTCCCTCAGTATCCGCTTGGAGCTCCTGTCCAAACAACTTCCCCTCATCAGAGGAAAACTATAACTCTGACAGTCACTCTGTCATCCAGGTCACCTTGGAAGCCTGGAATGATAACCGTCTCCTAAAAGAGGCTGTTGTTATCATATCCCTAGAACAACCACTTATATTCTAAAATTGCTTCCGAACGTTTCTCCAGGATAGGATTAATATCAACTTATTGCATCTAGTGCAAAACATAACGTCTGGTGTGGTACTTGACATCTCATGATTGACTCAATTGCCTAAGCAAGCGATGTGCCAATCTTGCGCATCCCTCTGCCCTTTAGTCTGTAAGACACCTTTAGAGAGGGTGACTCCATCATCTGCAGGTACACTACCGTGCCAGGAGTCGTCCATTCTAAAGCACCTTTAGAATGTTGTCTAAGTACCCGGATTGGGAAACTACCCAAATCTAGATCTAAAACCATAGATCTAGTTACCAGAATGTCTGATATAATATCCAAGTCCTATGTGGAGAAACCACTGTGTGACAACCAAAGTATAACCGATCGTAATATAGGAATTTCACTTCCTACTATGTGTATGTCATCCAAATACCAGGACATCACACCCTACTACCTTCTTCACAGATCCATCCCCTATTCTGATGAAGTCAAACCTATGACTGTCACATCAGAAATAGATGATCTATCTCCGCTATATTTGCTTTAGTCCAAAAATAGACATAAGCTACTTGTCCACTATGCTTCCGCTGCTCCCTCTGACTACGACAACCCTCCGGCAGAGTTATATACACGTACACTTCTAAAGCTAGTTTAGAACGACGCTATACTCATCCTCCTGCCAGGTCTCACAGTCTGGAACAACAGCAATGGCAAGTCTAGGTAAACAAGAACCTCCTTGTCACCGTCTTTGAACATACCGAAGTATCTCTCGAGTGCCTGAGGTTACCCACCATATCTGCGGAGTGGCCAATGGAATATCAAACCAGATTGAATCTTTAGGTCCTATTAAATTTTCAGTAATCATTTGCGGTTCTGGAATCGCTTCCAGTTCTACCATTCTCCTACCACTGTTTTATGAAAAAATCCATTTTAATTAAAACTGTGGCAAGTCAAGAACAATATCACTATTGATCTTCCAGATGGTAGAAAGTCAACCCTCGCCATAGCCCGGGTCAACCCACAAACTGCCATTACAAAAACGTGCCTTGAGTTATCCAGAGTCTGGTTTTAAGCATAAGCCGGAAAACTCCCCGTACCTTAACAATGTTAAGATATGAACTATTCTATATACAATATAGAAACAGAGGCACTGATTTAATTGGAACCAGATTCAAATCATGCAGCTGTTTCCAGTGCATGTCAACTAAATGGAGAGAGGCCGATCAGCATTACTCAACTTAGGAATACATTCAGATATGAGTAACCTGAAAGAGAAGCAAGTTTCTCAAAATCATTACTATCAACTGAATAACATACATAAGTATCTACATCTTCGATCACCTTGAAGAATCCTGATACTTGCAACACCTGGTTCTCTACTATATTCATATACCTATAACTTCTCAAAACTCAAACCTTGCATTTCTACGAAACACATGTCTAAGAACTAGAGAAGTCACAAGTAAACAGAATATAGTATGAGTACCAACCCCTCTGTCCTCATGGACACTGGACAACATGCAATACTCTGTATAAGTCCCCTGAGTCTAATAACTCATTCCCTGTGTGTCGTAAGTTGAAAACTGTACTTATGGTTAAGAAGAATTACACCGCTGTTTAATACTCCTTACCTAACCATCCATTGATATAGGTAAATGTCATAGACATAATTTCAAAAAGTTATATCTCACTTTATAAAAATAAACGTACTGATATATCAATTTGAAATTGGTGCATAACAACGGATATTCAAAACCAAATATTTGCCGTCCGGCAAAACAACCCAGACGATTTCCTCAAATATCACCAATTACAACAAATCCCGATATAATGAGGATGATCACCCAATTCCCAATAACTCACTCCCACTCATCATCTGTAAAACCATACAGATGTGAGAATCAAACCTGGTAAATACATACCCTGGAGCAAGGGCTAATTGGGAAATCAGTTTTCTTTTAACAATACACAGTAAAACTGAAACTTGTAAATGTTTCGAAGGGGTATTCGGGTATTCTTAGTAATGCCTCTTCCATTATCAGATTCACAACTGTAACCGTATATTTCTTTGCCATCTCTCCAAATCCCTTTATATGTCTTTAGTCATTACCTTCTGTACACCCCTTTAGGCTAAATGGTTTTCTGCCTTCCCTACCGTTCGGCGCCATCCTATGGTTTGGAAGAAGACTATCCAATAAGCGTAATAGGTGTACTCTCCTAATCCTAGGAGTACTCGCAACCCGAGAGAAGGTAAAGATAAAAGACAACTGAATAAAACCTTATTCCTATTTCTCCTGAACCAGAATCCATTCCCGAACTGGAACAAGTTCCTTCGAGTTCGTATATAACCATACGATGGAGTATCCAAATAACTGTGGATCTTCGTAGTGATACAGAGTGTCCTAGATAAATACAAAGGTAAAGTAGGAGTGGTGATGAAATACTTGGTTTGGTCGTGAATAGTAGTCGCAGTTTACTTTGTCCTCTTACTAATCTCTTTATTTGTTTTTACTTAATACCTTCTGTACACCTTTTAGGCTAAATGGTTTTCTTCATTCCCTACTGTTCGGCACCTGTCTATGGTTTGGATGAAGACTATCCAATTAGCGTAACAGGTGTACCGTCCTAATCAAAGGAGCACTCACAACCTGAGAGAAAGTAAAAGGAAAAGACAACTGAATAGTCATATTCATTTTCTCCAGAACCGGAAACCATCCTCGAATCTGGAACAAGTTTCTTCGAGTTCGTATATAACCATACGATGGTTTTATCCAATGGAAGTGGATGTTCGTAGTAATACGGGGTGTTCTGGAGAAAAGGGTAAAAGTAGGAGTGGCAATGAGGTATGCAACTCTGACAATCTAAAAGCCAGTTTTAAAAAGTTCGATTAATTAGTCACTGAGTCATAGTCAAGGGTCGGGTCATGGTCGCTGCCAAAGAGAGAGAGAAAAGAAACACTCTGCTTGCACTCTAACCTAGATCAGAATGGTTATCAATTTATCTAATCAGGAAACCTCCCACTGTATCGTCAAATTCTCCTCCAAACCTGAAAAAAGAATTAGTCGGGATCACCCGAGGAATAAACCAACTCAACAGTGGAAATCAGGATCCAACTATCATCGCATGATAACGTGATGGAATCCACTCACGTTATCACACTCCAGAAGGTATGCGCATATCTGGCAAGTTTCAGTTTCTTTAGAAACTCCCAATGTGATTTTTACCCCATGCTCTTATGACCTTGACGAAGGCCAACAAATCATAAGTCACATGTCAAGTTCTACCCGTCATTGTCCAGGTTAATTTGAACCCACCCATACAAGCCCTTAACGAAGGTTAATAAGGCTATACGACTGTCCCAAACCAACGCATCTATCTATGCAGCAGAAAAGTAACAAATAGCTACCATACACTATGCCACGACGAAGGCCAACAAACATAGCATGAATACTAAGTGCTACCCTTCTGAAATGACGGAGGGCTACGAATGGTTTTTGGCGAAAAACCTTTAACGTAATGAACTTAATATCGTTGAAGGAACCGGATAGCCTTTTATAAATATAGTGGCGAAAACCTTTGCTAAAGAGGTCAATCTCGGTGAAGGGATCTCGGCTCTTTCCCCGTAGAATGAGGTGCAGGATATTCCAACTGAATACCACGATGCAAAGCAAAAAATAATCGGCTATAGTGAAGTTATTACCCTGACGCAAACTTCTGTCCGAGGGGTCACTCCCGGTGAAGGGTTCTCGGCCCTTGCCTCGTCGACTGAGGTGTTGGATATTCATAACCGAATACCACTGTGCAAAACAAAAGAGAACGTCCTTGGAATAACAGTTTTTTGAAAAATGTTCGAACAACATTAGAATAGGTTTGTTTAGCTTGCATTGATTCGAATCAATGCAGTCCCATCAATTGATCACACCACAAAAGAACGAAAATATGATTTACATATATGCCATCTGTATTCGCCACTGGATCCCGTCATCACCCGTTAGGTTACTTAACTAACGACAGAACGGGGACTGGACTAGCGTGGGTTTAAAACATAAACAACATCTACTAGTATATATATCAATATATAATATTCGCTCCAGGCGTGATAAATGCAACATCACAGAAAAGTAATAAGCATCACAGAACAATAAGATAATCAGGGATCCCCGAGTTTCCTTTGAGCCGCAAGTGAAACCCGACGTTCCCCTTGTCGTGTGGATAGCCTGTGCAATGAAATCCTAGACCCCTACGGGCGCGGCAAGTTACCCGCCAAAACCTGAAGCGAGGCAGCCCCCTTCAACAAAGTGAATTGACCACCCAGTACTTCACGGAATCCGGTAACTTGTGCACCCTTCCTTGGGTCAACCTATACCTCCTACGAGTGCGGTGAATAGCCCGCCAATTCTAGAGTGAAGCTCCCTCCGTCTCAAATCCATGAGATGTGGGCCCGTTGCCCTCTAGAATCCGTCTACCCGTGCACCCCTCCGCGGGGTAATCCTAGTACAGAAAGTAAAATATACAACGGGTATATCGACCTCAGCCCGGTCGTGCCCCAAAAGAATAATATACAAACAGGCAGTGACGGCAGTCCACATGTCGGATGCTCGCCCCGCAATATCAAATGTACAAATACAACCAAACTGTACTACCATTGCATCCAGGCTATCAACCACGACAAATCCGCAACATCACAGCACAACACAGAACATCAACGTGAATGTCACGTTCGCAAATCCGTCTAAAAGAACTATAGCAATTAGACAAGATTTACCGCTCGAATGACATTCACGGTCACAGATATAAAGTAAGCACTGTGATCTAACATATTTAAATTTTCGATCGACAAAATTTCCTGAAGTAGGCCCCAAGCACAAATCCGGCACCCAAAATAATCTGGGCCAAAACTAAAAATACCAGAAACCCCAATTCTAAACTAAAGACCACTGTAGAAAGATTGGTGCAGAGAAGCCACAATAGTGCGGCGGAACCGCGGCTAACACAAGGTTATTGCCGCGGTTCCGTGGTGTAACTGTAGCAACATGCAACCAAATTTTCACAGCTGTCTTAGAAAAGCCTGCCTGATTTTCTGCAATACCCAAAATAATTTTTCGACGACAAAAAAAATTCGACATAAACTGCAAAATTGGAATCGCGGTTTTGGAAATTTCGTTCGATCGATATTTTAAATACATTAGAACAAGTTAGTAATGGTTAATGGCGTGGCTCTGATACCATGTAAGTCTACGCTAGCACCCCGGCCGTCTGTCCGAGGACAAAATATGGAAACGAAAACTTTTTCAAAACATGAAACCGGCACTATCGCGGACTTTAATCCTGGATTGAACCATTAACCTATAACTAGCTAACTAGAGAAGGGTTAGAAAAGCTATACCGATCGAACCGTGTCCTTCGGTCTTTGGCCACCAACCCAAGCTCCTCACGGCATCTCCGATCTCCGGTCTCCTCTTCAGAAAGGGCACCACATCTTCGAATCCTTTTACGGGCTCCCGTTTCGTCCGAAGCAACTCGAACACGAAGTTTGCTAGCCGACGTGTCCAAGGTGATGTAGAGAATGTGTGCGATCACTTTATCTCTTGCATCCATTGATTCTCAACGTATGAGAGTATATGGATGGAGGTTGAAGATGAAGCCATTGGAGGAAATAGTGAGCTAGAGGAAGAAGAAGAAGAAGATGCCATTTTCTTTCTTGTGTTGAATTATTGTGAGAGCACTAGAATGAAACTCAAGAGCCAATCCAAAGAGATATGTCTGCCCTTTCTCTCTCCATCCATCAATTCAACACACAAATCAATCACTAAAGATGACATGGTTCAAAGAATAAGACCATGAGTCACCGCCCTTGTCCATGTCATAATTAATGCACCTCATCATGAATTAAGCTCACTATTTCCACCAAAGTAAACATTAACCTAAATGTTTAATCCAACAAAAAGATACGGCAACATCTAAAGTAAACTCGTGACGGATCACAAGGATACCCCTCACCTGTATATACATACCTGCATCCGCATTCCGACCGAATGCGAATACGATGGGACTAAAGTAATCCAACAAATCTAATACTAGGATACGGTTTAAACCAATGCCCACTAGTATGATCCGTCCGATCATGATCCGTGCACGACTGCACGTATATGATCGAACCCTGCCTTAATACCATACGGCCTCTCCAACATTTCGCCCGAAACTTGAGAAACTGTCTGTGGAGGACTCTAAAGACTCGTCAATACTTTGGCTGTGGATTTAACCACTAGCACGTCAGTGGTACTAGCTGTACATAACGGGCTACCAGGTATTGACCAAAAGGGAGGTCGATGAGCGAACTCATCCTGACACCCTACTGAGCCTGTCAGTGACAATATCCGTACAGTCCGGTCCGTTCATCTATGAGCATCGCATGTCGGGCCTAGGGGGTTGGTAAAAGTCTGACCCCCAAAAGCGGTACAAGTCGTGTCGGAGTGCAGCCCAGAACACCCTGAGATACTACCGGAATACCTACCAGTAAATCTCCTGCCTTGGCCAAGTTCTTCGTGTAATAGCTCTCCTAGACACAGCGCGATCTCACCCCCAATACCGGGAGAGACGAAACCCCTGCCGATCCACTCACTGCCTCCATATGGCTCGGGACTGTACCCAACTAAAACCTATTTGCATGACTCCTTTGAGCCGTGGTAGGGTAGTAATCAAAGCACAGTGGGAACTCACACGAGACAAATGACGATCTCAGGTCGATGAACTAACCTGTACACATGTCACCAGGGAACATCTATCTGACGTCAGGTATAATACTAACTAGTATGTTCCCGGCGAGTCCTGTCCGGTGTATTCATAACCCAATGAGCACCTATATACATCTTAGGTGAACCAACTGACACCAATGGCTTGTGAGACCGGCCACCGCCCCTCGTCCGGGTCTCGACTTTATACACTAGTCTACTAATGGAGTATCGATGCCCAGTCTCGAAACTCCCACGACTAGGGACCACTTAAGGATGTGCTTATAGACCCCAGCTCCCACGTATATGATCGCCATCATATTGCTGGTAGTCAAGCAAGAATCCTAAGGGCTCTATCAACGTGCAATAGTGACCTGTAATGTCACCTAAAGCATGTACACGATGATAAAGATAAACCAGATAGCATACTATCATCTTGAGTAAGACTGTCCTATCGTTAAAGGTCCTCCCTCAATCATTGCAATCACGTGCCTGTAATCGAATAATTGACTCTGAGGGCACTATATCCAACCTATCTATGGGGGAAGTCGGGTGGATGGTATATAGCATCCCGCAAACGTAGAATAAGGATATTACGTATTGTTATTAGGAAGTCGGACGTGACCTTAGATTCTTGGCGAGTAGGGTACTATTGAAGACTTTAGGTTGGATTAGACTAATTTAGAAAGACTTAACCATGAGGATGACTGCCTTGGAGGGAATTCATAGGTTTCATGTAGACACACATACGCGCACATACATAAACATGACTTGGTGTATATGTGAGTATATATATATATATATACATATAGGGATGTGTGTAGGTGTATACACACACACATACACACACACACACACACAACATATACACATGATATGAGAATGTTATATGATATCTGGGAATGAGTCAATATGACTGGGCATGATGCCGTGAGATATTGGATATACGATTGAGTTATGATATGAGATGTGTTATGATAATAGCGGATCGTTGGGCAATGAGATTATATAAAATATATTTATATAAACGATAATATGTGTTGATGACATTAGAATGAACGAGACTCTAGAATAGAATCCATATTGTAATATGTGACTTAATCACGATATGACATATGACATGATATTTTAGTGGATCATTTGACAATGTATATTTACACAGACGAGGATATATGTTTGATGATATTGGGATGTATGCGATTATAGTATAGTACCCTTGATCATGATATTGTTTGATGATGATACTATACGAACGATGATGTATATATCTGATGATTAATCCACACTCTTGACTTGAGGAAGTCGTACTATGTACGTGACGCTATTGAGGCTGGATCGCCGACTACTTGAGATATCGACTCAGACTTTAGGAGGATTCTTCTTACCTTTCGACTGTATCTTTAATTAGTTCCTTAGTTGGTTAGGTAGATCTTAGTTTAGGCTCGAGTCATACTTATTTTCAAACTAATGAATCGTACTTTTTCAACCAACAAACTGTATGACTCGTAATTAGTATGTATTTTCTAGTTGTGCATTTACTACACATTCACCGTTATATTCATGTTGTGTTCATCGCATTGCATATTCATACATATGTTTCTTTAGCTAATATGAAACTCTGCCTGTTTGGACACCAGCACCATTACCGATGATGCGTATGTTCCACGTACACTTATTTGCTGGCTCACACACATCATCATCGGTAATTGCCATATTACGTACACTTTAAAACATATTATCTTTTATTGATATAATCAGCTAAATGCTAGTCCAATTTAATATTGTGTGATTACTCTCATGTGCTAGTTTAGACATTGCATCTATTACTTAAACACTTCATGCATTCACATTTTCATATTATCATGCAGTATTGTGGGGCTTATGCCGATACTCATTATTTAATTACTCATGATTTTGGGATTTTGGATTTCTATGAGATTTCTGGATTTTGGGGAAAACCGCAAGAATATATATAAAAACTTCTCTCTCTCTCTCTCTCTCTCCCCCTCTCATTTTAAAATACAAGTTGCGGTTTTCTCATGATGTATGTGTCGTCCACCATGAGATTTCATGTTTTCTGTTGGATTTCGAGACCCGTTTCGAGGAGTGGATGAACCGTCTCAGGTACATGGTAGGCCCGGTATGGTACCCCGGGGTAAGAAGCTCGAGTTGTAGACGATGAGCCTGGCAGAGGAAGACTACCTGCCAGTGATGTCTGGCACGACGGATATCCGAAGGATACCGACCGTTATCGTGAGATTTGATGATACGGGCCGATCCAGACTGACGGAGCCCGAGATATTGAGACTATGAGATATTGAGACTATGAGGTATTGAGACTTTGAGATTTACATGTTTTGTGTCGATGCTTGACACGGATTTCCATGGATTTCATTGATGATGTTTCAGATTACCGTACAAATTTTACTATGATACAAGTTAAAGATTTCTTATACAGATATATCCAGATTTCATTGTTGATTGTTTTACATTTATGGTGCATGCATACTCATACACATGACATGTTACTACTTGAGGCACTGACACGAGCACTGAGCATTGCACTTACGCATAGATTATTACCCTGCCGCTACTACATGACTAGTGTTATATTAGGTATATTATTATGACCTAGGAAAGCGTCGTGCATGCGATTTCTACTCGCAGATGTTTTCTACTCACGAGTTGGCAACTCACCCCCATTGTGCCAAATTTTCTTACAGGTTTCGGTGTACAAGTTTCCTTGGCAGTTTGCTGGCACATCATTTCATTCAGGGTGATTTTCTTGGTAGGTTGGTTCATTATATCAGGACCGCCGGTGTACTTTTATTATTTCAGTTGTATCTAGTAAGCTCCATCAACCAGACTTGTATTACTTGATAGAATTAGAAGACCGGATGTTTATTCTTTCGACCTTAGAGTCGTACTTGTACAATTATGGTTTTCTGGTGGTTTTGATGGTTTTCTTAGAGTTTTGTTCCTCACCCTTCGGCGTTGTATATTATATTGCTTGTATGGTTGTTTCCGCCTTTTGGCGTAGAGCTAGCTCCCGCTTGGGGATGCCTTTTTATTATTGCATATGTATATATTCTTGCTTGTACCCGTTTGGGGGCAGTTTTTACAAAGGAGACTCTGCCGAAATTTTTAAGAAAATTTGATGTTGTTTTTATACTTGTTTTCCTATACTTCTTCTTTTAAATGGTTTAGATTTCTGGGCTTCAGCTTACTTAGATTACGTTGCGCCTCTAGTCGCTTCGTAATTTAAGTGCCGGTCACGTTCCGTACCTTCGGGTCGTGACTTGTGGCGAGTCAAGAACTATATAAATATTGATCTTCCAGATGGTAGAAAGTTAACCCTCGTCAAAGCCCGGGATAACCCACAAACAGCCATTCCTGAAACATGCCTCGAGTTTATCCGAATTCTGGTTTTAAGCATCAGCTGGACAACTCCCTATACCTTAACATCGTCAAGATATAAATTGATTCTATATATATCTGATATAGAAATAAAAGCGCTAATTTAATTTGAACCAGAATCAAAATCATGCAGCTGTCTCAAGTGCATATCTACTAAATGGAAGGAAGCTACTCAGCATTACTCAACCAAGAGTGCATCCATATATGAGTAACCTGAAAGAGAAGCAAGTTCTCAAAACCATTACTATCAGTGGAATAACAAACACAAGTATCTACATCTTCGACTTCCTCGAAGAATCCTGATACTTCCAACAAATGGTTCTCTACTTTATTCTTATACCTATAACTTCTCAAAATCTTGACCTTGCATTTCAACGAAATACTTGTCTAAAATTAGAGAAGTCATGAGTAAACAGAATATAGTACGAGTACAAACCCAATTGTCCTAATGGACACTGGACAACATACAATACTTTGTATAAGTCCCCTGAGTTCAATAACTCAAACACTGTGCGTTGTAGGTTGAAAAACTGTACCATGGTTAAGAAGAATTACACCGCTGTTGAATACACCTTACCTAATCACCAACTGATATAGGTAAATGTCACAGACATAATATCAAAAAATTAAATCTCACTTTATAAAATAAACGTACATATATATCAGATTGAAATTGGTGCATAACAACGGATATTCAAAACCAAATATTTGCCATCCGGCAAAATCCAGATGATTTCCTCAAATATCACCAATTACAACGAATTCCGATATAATGAGGATCTAATCTCCCAATTCCTAATATTTTACTCCCACTCACCATCTGTAATAACATACAGATGTGAGAAACTAGTCTGGTAAATATATATTCTGGAGTTAGATTCCAATTGGTAAAACAGTTTTCAATTAACATCGCGCAGTTAGACTGAAACATGAAAATGTTTCAAAAGGGTTAACTGGTATTCCTACTAATGCCTCTTCCACTATCCTGATTCACGACAGTAACCATATACTTATCTGCCCTCACTCCAATCCCTTTATTATGTCTTTACTTATTACCTTTTGTACACCTTCTTTAGGGTAATTGGTTTTCTTCTTTCCCTACCCTTCGGCACCAGCCTAAGGTTTGGAAGAAGACTATCCAATAAGCGTAATAGGTGTACTCTCCTAATCCTAGGAGCCCTCGCAACCTGCGAGAAGGTAATGGGAAAAGACATCTGAATAATCCTATTCTGTTTATCCTGAACAGGAAACCATCCTCGAATCTGGAACGAATTCCTTCGAGTTCGTATGTAACTATACGATAGCATATCCAATAGAAGTGGATATCCGTAGTGATACGGAGTGTTCTAGAGAAAAGCAAAGTGGATGTAGGAGTGGCAGGGGTATACACGGTTTTTGTCGTGAATGATAGCAGTCGCAATTTTCTTTGCCGTTATTCTAATCCCTTAATTTGTCTTTACTTATTACTTTCTGTACACCACACTTAGGCTTAATTGGTTTTCTTCCATCCTTACCTTTCGGCACTAGCCTAAGGTTTGGAAGAAGACTATCCAATAAGCGTAATAGGTGTACTCTCCTAATCCTAGGAGCCCTCGCAACCTGAGAGAAGGTAATGGGAAAAGACATCTGAATAATCCTATTCTGTTTCTTCTGAACCGGAAACCATCCTCGAATCTGGAACAAATTCCATCGAGTTCGTATGTAACTATATGATGGATTAATCCAATAGAAGTGGATGTTTGTAGTGATACGAGGTGTTCTGGAGAAATGTAAAGGTGATATAGAAGTGGCATTGATGTATGCGACACCGTGATATTCTAAAAGTTAAAGTGTTTTAAGAAGGTCTGGTTAACTTGGTTTCATGAGTTTTAGTCAAAGGTCGGGTCATAGTCGCAGCCAGAGAGAGAGAGAGAGAAAAGAAACACTCAGCGTGCACTCTAACCTAGATCAGAATGGTTAATCATTTTTTTCTAATCAGGATGGCTCCCACTATTTCCTCAAATTCTCCTCCTAACCCGAAAGGAGAATTAGTCGGAATCACCCGAGGAGTAATCCTACTCGTTAGTGGGAATTGGAATCCAACTATCATCGCATGATAACCTGATGGAAGCCACACAAGTCACCACACTCCAGAAGGTATGCGCATGCCTGGCAAGTTTCCTGTATGTTTGAAACTCCCGATATGTGTTTTTACCCCAAGTGGTTTATGACCTTGACTTTGCCAACAAATCATAACCCGCAAGTCAAGTTCTACCCGTCATTGTCCTGATTGATTTAGACCCACCTGCACACATCCTTGACTTTGGCCAACAAAGCGGTACGACTGTCCAAACGGACAAGCAACACACAGCTACCGCACACGATGCCTTGACTTTGGCCAACAAACACCGCACGAATACTATGCGCTACTTATCCGAAATGACAGAGGGCTACGACTGGGTTTTGGCGAAAAACCTTTAGCGTAATGAACTTGATATCGTTGAAGAAATCCAAGTGGTTTTACAAATATATAGTGGCGAAAACTTTTGCTAAAGAGGTCACTCCCGGTGAAGGGATCTCGGCTCTTTCCTCGTAGAATGAGGTGCAGGATATTCTAAACTGAATACCACGATGCAAAAGAAAATAATCGACTGTAGTAAAGTTATTACGTTGACACAAACTTTTACCCAAGGGGTCACTCCCGATGAAGGGATCTTGGCCCTTACCTCGTCGAATGAGGTGCAGGATATTCCCAATCGAATACCGCTGTGCAAAGCAAAAGAGAACGTCTGTAATGTCAGTTTTTTAAAAACTTGGTTCCAACAACATCATATATAGGTTTGTTTTATCCTTGCATTGATAAGAATCAATGCAGCCCCATCAATTAATCACACCAGAAAAGAACGAAAATAAAATGTACGTATATGCCATCCGCATTCGCCACTGGGTCCCGTCATCACCCATTAGGTTACTTAACTAATTACAGAGCGGGGACTGGACTAGCGCGGGTGAAAAATATATACAACATCTACTAGTATATATATAAATATATATAACAATCGTCCTAGGCATGATATAAAGCAACATCACAGAAATATCACAGAAACAATACAGAATGGTGGATAATCTGGAGCCCCGGGTTTCACTTAAGCCGCAAGTGAGACCCGACGTTTCCTGTCGTGTGGATAGCCTGTGCAATGAAACCTAAACCCCTACGAGCGCGGCAAGTTACCCGCAAAACTAGAAGCAAGGCAACCCCCTTCAACAACGTGAATGGGCTACCCAGCACTTCACAGAATCCGGTAACTTGAGCACCCCTTCTGGGTCAACCTATACCTCCTATGAGTGCGGCGAATAGCCCACCAATTCTAGAGTAAGGTCCCTTCCGTCCCAACGTCATGAGATGCGGATCAGTTGCCCTCTAGAACCCGGCTATTCGTGCACTCCACCTCGGTGTAATCCTAGTACAGAAAAGAAAATAATATACAATGGTGACATCGACCTCAACCCGGTCGTGCCCCAAATGAATAATATACAAACTGGCAGTGACGGCAGTCCTCATTTCGGACGCTCGCCCCGCAATATCAAATGTACAAATGAAAATAAAACTGTACTAACATTGCACCATAGCTATCCACCACGACGATCCAACCAACATCACAGCACAACACAGAACATCAACGTGAATGTCACATTCGCAAACCTGTCTAAAAGACATATAGCAATTATACGAGTTGTACCGATCAAATGACATTCACGGTCGCAGATAATAATGTATGTACTGATAAATATTTAAACAGTGTTAAAACATCGACTTTGAAACGCCCCGAATTGCCCCCGAACTACTGATAACACATTATCAAAAATGGGCTAAACAAACAATACCACTGCATTAAGTTTCCATAGACCAAACCACACCCAAAAAACCAAGCCAAAACATTACAATAAGGCTGGCCTCATCGGAATTTCCCCACATGTGCTCGGCCCAATTCCGGCGAGATGGGCTCGTTTTTGGGGTATGGTCTTCTGGTCAGGTCAGTAGTCTTCTGCACTTGTTTGCAAAATTTTTTGAACACTTTGAAAATCGACAGAGAACACAATCTGCAGTGCATCGTTTCGGGACTGTTTCGATTTCTATACTTTTACATTGTCTAAACTAGCTAGCTAAGGGTTTAAAGGGTGGCTCTGATACCATGAAGGGTTACGGCAGCGCCCCGTCCATCGTAACGCGGCCAAAATGCGGAAGAAAAATTTCTAAACTAGCGTTACCGTTACCTGAATCCCGGATCGACCTTAAACCCTAATCTAGCATGCTTAAAAGGAGGATAGAATCGTTATACCGAGTGGATACGTGCCCTTCGGCCTTCATTCCAAGCTCCTAGTAGTTCCTTGATGTGGTTTGGTTGCCGGTCTTCCTTCATCTCCGATGATCCACCCGAAGGATGTAGCTCCGGCTCTAGCTCCTCAACACAATGCATATGGAGCAACTAGGGTCTCTAGGATGCTACCCTAGAGAGCCTAGGATGTAGTGTGTAGGATCATAGTGTTAGCTATCACAAAACAAAGAAGGTGATAGCATTCATGGAAATCTAGAGGAGGTGAAGCAAATGGTGAGGGAGGAGCTCAAGAAGAAAATCTAAGTGAAGAAAAACTATCATGCTTGCAAAAATGAGCTCTCTTAGGAAAGAGAAAATAGCATGATAGATTTTGTAAAATCAATTTTTCCAATTTTAAAATCCTCCCATACTTGAATAGTGGACACAAATGAATTAACAATTCATTTGTGTGCACTATTTCAAGTATAGTTCTCACCATACCTCCATTTCCAAATATCCACCTCATTAACCATTTTATGTAAATGGTCAAATCAAGAAATGAGGTGGCACCTTCTAGAATGTTATCCGGTAAAAAAACGGATTACATTCTACTGTAAATATATCTGCATTCTTACCGAAATACGAATACCCAAAGAGATAGAATAACACAAAGAATACAATACTAGAATATACGTACCGAAATACATATACATAAATTATTAAATCAATACCTGATTTAATAATCCGGCTCAAAACCGAGCCGGCTAGTAATATCAATTGTCCAATCGAAAACCCGAGTACAATGTAAATCAATCGATCGGAACCCTACACGTATCCAATACGGCTACTACATCATTTCGCCAGAACCAGGGAAACCCTCTGTGTGGAACTCTAAAGACACGTCAATACGCTGGCAGTGGGTTTAACCACAAGCACGTCAGCAGCACTAGCTGTACATAACAGCTACCCAGGTATTGAGCGAAAGGAAGGCCGATGAGCAAACTCATGCAGAACCCCTACTGAGCCTGACAGTGACAATATCCGTACAGTCTGGTCTGTTCGTCTAAGAGTATCGCATATCGAGTCTAAGGGGGTGGATAAAGTCAGACCCCTAACAACGCGACATTTAGTGTCGGGATGAAACCAATCACCACCTGAGAAACTATCGATCATGGATCAGTAATTCTCGTCCACCGTGGCCACGGATTTCGGGTGATGCCCATCCGTACACAACGCGACATCAACCCCAAATATCGGGAAAGACGAATCCCCGATGATCCGATCACTGCCTCCATGTGGCTCGGGATGTACCCAACTAAAACCTGTTTGCACGACTCCTTTGAGCCGTGGTAGGGTAGTAATCAAAGCATAGTGGAAACTCGCACGAGACAAATGACGATCTCAGGTCGACAGACTAACCTGTACACATGTCACCTGGGAACTGCTATCTGACAATAGATATAATATCAACTAGCAGGTTCCCAGCGAGTCCGTCCAGTGTACTCATAAGCTAATGAGCACCTGTATACTAACTTAGGTGAACAAACTAACACCAATGGCTTGTGAGATCTGGACACTGCCCCTCATCGGGGTCTCGATCAGTATACACTAGTCTACACTGGAGTATCGATGCCCGGTCTCGATACTCCTATGACAAGAGACATTTAAGGATGTGCTTATAGACCCCAGCTCCCACATATATGATCTCCATCATAATGCTGGTAGTCAGGCAAGAATCCTATGGGCTCTATCAATATGTACATGATAATAAAGACAAACCAGATAGCATACTATCATCTCAAGTAAGACTGTTCTATCGGTATAGGTCCTCACTCAATCATCATAATCACAAATCCGCGACTATGATAATTGCATTGAGGGCACTATAGCCAACAGACTATTCAACACTCTTCTCTTGTGTTGACTAAAGTCAATACCATGGTTTCATTGCCCATGGTTTTGTAGCCTATGGTTTTGCTTAAACTCAAGTCTCAAAATATCTAGATATTTTGTAACCATGGTTATGTTAGTTATATTTATGCCCTAGAGGCCATTGATGTACATGTGAAATATATTGTAGTGGATGCTTGGAAATATATAGGGAGGACTTTTTTGCTCGACATGATAGTATGCTATCTGGTTGCCCTTTATCTTAACATGTAAACTTATTGTCTCTCTATTATATGTTGATAAAGACCTTAGGATGAGTACTTGACTACCAGGATTATGATACAGATCATACTAGTGGGGACAGGGTAGTCAGCAAGTACATCCTTCAAATGTTCATAGTCATGGGAATATCGAGACAGGGCATCGATACTCCAGATTAGACTAGCGTATGCACTTCTTAACCCATATGATGGGCGATGAATGATCCCACATCCATTGGTATTTTACATTAGAGAAGGTATACGGGTGTTTAGCGGAGACTAGATACACCGAACGGACTCGCCGAGAACTCCTAGATGGTATTATACCTATCGTCGGATAGCAGTTCTCTGGTGACACTGATACAGGTTAGTCTGTCGACCCGAGATCGTCATAGAGTCTCGTGTGATTCCCACTGTTCTTTAATTTCTACCATACCACATTCAAGAGATCATGCAAAAAGGTGGTTTTTGGGTACAGTCCCGAGTCACATGGAGGCAATGAGCGATAGGAAGGGATTCGTCTCTCCCGGTATTGGGAGTTGATGTTGTGCTATACTCGATTGGCCATAACAGGAAATCCCTAGCCAGGGTTGCTGAGATCTACTGGCAAGTGTTATCAGTAGTTTCTCGAACCGTTACGGACCTTGCATCGGCATGACTTATTAGGCTATTGGTGTCTGACGTTATACCACCCCCAGGCTGTGATATACGACATATCTGACGAAGAGACCGGACTGTACGGTAGTATTATTGATTAGATTCACAGAAGTATATGCAGGCTTTCTTGTTGATCTTCTGATCACTTAATACCCGGGTGGCCGTTACGTTTAACAGACCGCTTGCGGCTTATGGATGTTTGATATGATCATCACCTACCGCCAGCGTATTGATAAGTATTTAGAGCCCTACACAGAGCTTTCCTGGTTCATGCGAAATGAAGTAGGAGCACATATGTGATATGTGCGGGATCGAGATTAATGCGCGTATGTGATACCGTGTTCTATTCTCGCGATATGTGATATCGTTCGGTTATATGTGATATAGCATGGTTATCGGATTAAGTGTTGATTCGATAAGTTGTTACATTTGATATTAGTCGGTTGTATGTGATATAGCCGGATTATTAAATCAAGTGTTGATTTGATAATTTAATGTATAATTATATATGTGATATATTAATTTACATTAACTAATATTAGCTCACTAAACATTTCTTTTTCTCGCTTGTGTGCATATAGTATATATGTGATATATATTAATATACATTTTATTGTGTCATGCATGATGCCACATGCAACATGGGTGTATGAGACTTGCACCATGGTTATGATAATTCTAAGGTTTTTATTTATTTTGGTAATTCACAAATTGGTAGAATTATGTCATGGCTAGAACCTTGGAGAAGCTTGATGAATCCATTGACTTAGTCCACTAATTTGTTTTACCTAAGATATTTATTAACCTAACCAATTATCCTTAGCCAAGATTTATTCTCTACATGTATTAGTGTATGACACTAACTCACCCATGATTGCTATTCTCACCTCATGAGTTTCATTCTCATCATCTTCTTCCTCATGGAAAAGCTTTCTAGGTTTTGAAAAGGTGATGAAATATTGTAAGAAAAATTAATCTAAAGTGAGCCCATTTCCTATCTCATCATCCTCTACTAAATAAGCCATATAGTTTAGGGTGTTCGCTTCACTAATCTACCATTAGTGAAGTGGTTGCATGAGCTAGAGTCGTCTCGACGTAGATCATCTTCGTCCTCGAAGACTTCGAGCAAGCTTGTTCATTTCTTCATTTGAACCCTTACTAGAGTTCGGGTGTTCACTACTCGGAGCGAAGGGACTACTACTGTTAGTTATATGTATGCCCTAGAGGCCATTGCTTTATATAGGATGTATATTGTAGTGGATGCTTGGACATATATAGGGAGGACTTTCTTGCTCGACATGATAGTATGCTATCTGGTTGCTCTTTACCTTAACGTGTACACTGATTGTCTCTCTGTTACATGTTGGTAAAGCCCTTAGGATGTGTACTTGACTAGCTGGACTATGATGCGGATCATACTAATGGGGACATGGTAGTCCATAAGTGCATCCTTCAAGGTCCCTAGTCGTGGGTGTATCGAGACGGGGCATCGATATACCAGTGAAGACTAGCGTATACCTTCTCGACCCATACAGATGGGCGATAGATGATCCCATATCCATTGGTGTTTGACATCAGAGATGATATACGGGTGCTCAGTGGAGACTGGGTACACTGGACGGACTCGCCGAGAACTCCCAGATGGTATTATACCTTACGTCAGATGGCAGTTCTCTGGTGACACTGGTACAGGTTAGTCTGTAGACCCGAGATCGTCATAGAGTCTTGTGTGATTCCCACTGTGCTTTGATTTCCATCTTACCACGTCCAAGAGGGCGTGCAAAACGGTGGTTTTTGGGTACAGTCCCGAATCACATGGAGGCAATGAGCGATAGGAGGGGATTCGTCTCTCCCGGTATAGGGAGTTGATGTTGCCCTGTGTTCGATTGGCTATAACGGGAAATCCCTGGCCAGGGTTGCTGAGATTTACCGGTAAGTGTTACCAGTAGTTTCTCGAACTGTTATAGACCTCATATCGACACGACTTATCGAGCTACTGGGGTCTGACGTTTACCACCCCTAGGCGAGATATGCGACATATCAGACGAACAGACCGGACTGTACGGTAAGTGTTACTGGTTGGATTCACAGGAGTGTGAGCGGGCTTGCTCGTCGATCTTCTGATCGCTCAATACCCGGGTGGCTGTTACGTTTAGCAGACCGGTTGCGGCTTGTGGGTGTTTGATATGATCATCACCTGCTGCCGGCGTATTGACGAGTCTTTAGAGTCCTACATAGAGGTTTCCTGGCTCAAGAGAAACGAAATAGGAGCGCATATGAGATATGTGCAGGACCGAGAATGATACGTGTACATGATACCGTATTCTATTCTCGCGATGAATGTATCGATTGGTTGTATGCGATATAACCTAGTTATCGAATCGAGAATTGATTCGATAAGTCGATACATCGGATATTAGCCGGTCATATGCGATATGACCGGATCGTTAAATCAAGTGTTGATTTAATGATTTAATGTATAATTATATATTTGATATATTACTTTGCATTAACTAACATTTGTTCACTTTAAATGGATTTTCTCACTTGATGTACACAAGTTGTATATGTGATATACTTTTGTGCACTTGTTTGTATCATGTTTGATGATACATGCAAACTTGGGTTTGTGTAAAGAATTAAACCATGGTTATGTTAATGGTTAGGGTTTTGATTTACTTATCCCTTCATTTATTTATTTATTCATTTTTGAAAGATAAAGAGAAATGATGGCTTGATTTGTTTTCTAGTTGAAGCTTCATGAAGCTTTGAATAAGTCCACCATTTTCATACTTAACCCTAACTATTCAACCTAACCTTAGTTAATTCTCTACACCTAACTATGGTTGCTATATGATAAGATAATTCTTTTTATTCTTATCATAATTCTTTTCTTTTCTTCTTCTTCTTCTTCTTCAACAATAAAGAAAAGCTTGCTACCATTAATGGCAACTTGAGAAAAAGAGTGAGAAATCCAATTCTAAAGTGAACCCACTTCCTATTTCTTCATCCTCTACCACTTGCCAAGTAGTATAGGGTGTTTTCTTCACAAGTTTCATGGCTTGGTGAAGTTGGAGCTTGATCTTGTGTTGCCTCGACGTAGATCATCTTCGGCATCGAAGTCGACGACCTAGCCCGATCATTTCTTCGATGAAACCACCACGAGAGTCCGGGATCCGATGGGTACAGCGGAGGGACTTCATCACGGAGCTATGGAAGTGGAGGACCAGATCTACAAAGGTTGTATTTCCGTTCACTTATTAGTAAAGCAGTTTATTAGTTCTAGTTTTCGCCTAATCTCTAGTTAACGATCCGTATTAGAGTTTGTAGGCACCGAAATTTTTTGAAATTGGCATGTTTGATGCCTTGTGAGACCTTATTAGTGTGCCTAGGAACCCTACAGTGGTATCAGAGCCTAGCTAGAGCCTTAGGCGATGCGTAGACGAAGTTAGAAACCCGAACGAACCCGAAACCCTAATCCGAGACCCTTCTCTGTACATTTTCTGGAACTGTGGTTTTTTCCAAATTAAAAATAGCCAAAAAAATCATCAGGCAATTCTAGGAGTTACTGTGAAGTTCGAGCTCTTAATTCGATGAAACCGCCGCGGAACCACGGCATTAGCATGCTAATGCGGCGGTTCCGGGGCCATATAGTCGCATCATTCTTTGAAATTTGACAGTAATGTCCTATTTTCATTCCTGATTCTTATGGATATTTTTAATGTATACTCCACAGTGGATTTTTCTGGGTTATATTGGGGACTCGGTGTTTCGATCGGGATGTCTAATTTTGTCTGTGTTTTCCAGATAATTTTTGAATTTGTTAAAAAGGTTCGACCAGATATAAATACCCACTTTTTCCCCTATCGGGAAATTTCCAAGTGTTGGATTTTTCCGTGGTTTAAAGACGTTCTAAGTAGTGCAAGTAACGCGATGGACCCTCTAGAAGACAACAAACCTTAACTTGATTATGTGACCGTCTTGAACCGCCCTTTGAACCTTAGGGTTTGGGGCAGTACGGCGTGCCACATGTGAGGCGTTGGCTTGACCCTTCTACGGTTGGACCGTTGGTACTGAGGCATGAACTGGATGTTTTTAAACCTATTTCATGTGTTGAGCTATTTCGGGAAAACTTGGGTGTTCGATTGTTCGATCGGAAAGTTTGACATTTTCTATTTATCCTGAATGTGATACAATAATTGGAATTCACAAGTTGTTATGAGATAACTGAATGAATGTTATAAATCTAGCGGTTTAGTCTCACTTGATCGGTTGCCACGGAATTTTGATGTGATCAAAAGTTCGTCGCAATCACGTAGCGTACGCGGATACTCGCTGGGTAAACTTAATAGACAGCCACGCCCCATAGCCCCGACCAAGTGACTGTAGGAGAACCCCGTCGCCGAAAGCATCCGTTCGGGTGCTCGCGGCAGCGGTGTTCCGCCTTGGTGCACTTCGTCGACGGCGTCGGGGGTGCGACCGCCTACTAAAGTTTGCGACGAGCATTCGATCAGGATGTCGGGAATCTTGTTGAATTGCCCGACTTGATATTGAAAAGTGTTTTCGATAATGAGACTAAAATGCGGGGTTTATAATTGTTAGGCATGCGATGTCTAAGGAATTCATTTGATTAGGCATGCGATGTCTATGAAGATTGGGGATTCCAACTGTTGTAGTTTTACACTTTCTTTTCTGCGACCGTAAGTGTAATATGTGATATCGCCGGTTTCGTTGCTATATGTCAACGACAATTGGGATACGCATGTTTACTTACGTTGATGACATGTGATGTTATGTGTTGCTGGATATGTTATATTGGATCGTCGTGTTTGAATAGCCGGGGGGGTTTTATGTGAGATGAGTGTTTTTCATTATCATTCATGTAAAAACTTGTATGTAATATTCTTTTATTGGGGCACTTCCAGGTTGCGGAAGATGTCACCTTTTGTATATTATTTACTTTTCCGCACTAGGATAGACCCAAGGAGGGGAGCACAAGTAACCGGGTTCTGGAGTCCAATGGGAGACCAACTCGAGGAGTCGAGTCCGGGTGTCCAAACTCCAGAATTGGTAGGGTTGCTTGCCGCTCTCGTAGGGGTCTAGGGGTGTGGGTTTGGCTATTCATCGCGACCGTGGAATCCGTGTTTTATACTGGCTCGTATTGAAAACACGGACGTCCTAGTATATTCAATATTTCATATGTTTCTTCTGCTGCGATATCTGTGATGTGATCATGTGATATTCTGTGATAGATACTGTATATAGTATATATGATATATTATATAGACGTTACTTATGTTTTACACCCGCGCTAGCCCTGCCCCGCTCTGCCGTTAGTTACCTAACCTAACGGTGCACGAGGGGACATCGAGGCGAACACGGATGGCATAAGTGTACGTCGTATTTATCTGTGATGTTTAGATGACTTAAAATGATGGGACTTCATTAATATGATTAATGAAAATAAAAGAAACCTAAAGATGTTGTAGAATTGAATTTCAAAATAAAACAGGTAGCTACAGTTCTTGCTTTGCACAGCGGTATATATGATATATCATGTACCTTATTCGATGAGGAAAGGGCCGACGATCCCTTCACCAGGAGTGACCCCTTTAGCAATAACTGGCAGATGCTACAACCCTCGGTTTGTCTTTTGATTGCTTCTATAGTTTCTGCTTTGCACAGTGATATATATGATATATCCCGCACCTCATTCGACGAGGAAAGGGCCGACGATCCCTTCACCGGGAGTGACCCCTTTAGCAAAACTAGAAAAGCCTCAAAAACACTCCATTTCAAAATCATTTGATTCTACAACGATATCAAGTTCATTACGCAATAGGTTTTCAGAAAAACCTGTCGTAGCCCTCCGTCATTTCAGATAAGTCCTGTTTAGTATTCGTGCTGCGTTTGTTAACCTTGTCAGGGCGCAGTGTGCGGTAGCTAACCAGTATTTATCTGCTTATGCATATGATGCAGATTGGGTTAGGGTAGTCGTACGGCCTTGTTGACCTTGTCAAGGGTCGTGCGGGTGGGTTTGATTCAATCAAGAAATGACGGGTTGAACTTGACTTGCGGTCTATGGTTTGTTGACCTTGTCAAGGTCATAGATCGTTCGGGGCAAAATATTATCGGGAATTTCAAGTGTTGAAATTTGCAATGAGATTGCATACCTTCTATGAGATAGTTGGATCCCGATACCCGCTGCGAGTAAGAGTTACTCCTGGGAGAGTTTTACACATTACAATTAGCTGATCAAGTAGGTGTCTAGAAAGGTATTAACGAGGTTACGCCTCTGGGAAAACGAGGTTTACATTAATTAGGTTCGTGCGAAAGCATGGGGGACCTCCCTCAAAGTACCGACACTGGCCTGGCTGAAAGATTGGCGAACTTGTAGTGTGTAATTAATCCCGGCTAGTCTTTCCTTTTAGGGTTTGAAGGAAGATTTGATAAAAACAGTGGGAGCCATCCTGATTAGATAAAATAATAACCAATCTGATCTTGCAAGAGCATACGCTGAGTGTTTTCTTCTCTCTCTCTCCAGGTAGCAACCATATCACGCCTTAATCAAGATAATAATACGGATGTATTGACCGAACCCGCTTGTTATACTGAGCTGGGGAACGTTGGTCCCGCTCCAACTTATAATTGTTATAAGACCGAGCAGGAAATAGGGGAATACCAGATTTCCCGTGCCGCCCAAACGAAGAAAGTGCATGCTGATGCATCATCTTCGGGTGTGTTCATTACAAAGAACTGTTTCTCAGTGTCCTCTACGTCCTGGGTATTTGATACCGGATCAGGATCCCAGATATGTAATCTGTTACATAGGGCTACAGAATGGTTAAGAACTGAGAACGGGTGATAAGTTTCATGAGACAGAAAACAGGGCAAGTGTTGCAGCCAAGTCTGTTGGTCACTATCACCCTGTATTACCAATACATTGATTCTGAACAAATGCTATTAGATACCGAACCTGATATACAAAATCATATCAGTCTCTTTATTAGTAAAGAAATGATAAAATTTTGTATTGTTGGATAATGTTTTGAACATTTCCTGTATCAAAAGTTGATCGGTTCAGGCATGTTATCTAAAAGTATTGACGTTCTAAATCGAACTACAGTTCTTAGTATACGGAACACACACAAGAGGAAGAGTTCAGAATTGAACGATTCCTTCTTGAGGTATTGTAGACTAGGTCAGATCAATGTGACCCGACTAGCTAGAGTTACATAAAGATGCATATTTAAATTAGTTTGAATTTACATCTTGTGAAACTCGCCAGTCATGTCACAAAGATAAGATGACCATAGCTCCGTTTACTAGAAACAGAGAAAGAGTTAATGAACTCTTGGGATGATACATGTTGATGTATGTAGGTCCCCTGTCTACACATGCCAAGACCGGTTCTTTGTACTTCATTACATTCTCTGATGATCTCTTTAGATTCAGACATATGTTCTTGTTGAAACACAAGTCCAAACCTTTTGAGATATTCACAGAATATAAGTTAGAAGTAGAGAACCAATACGGGTATAAGTATTATGTCCTTTGATGAGATCAAGGAGGAGAATACTTGAGCACGGAATTCTTGGACTTTTCTAAAGGAGAATGAGATTCTCTCTCAGCATTACTCCTCTGTATACACCATAGCACGATGGTATATCGGGATGGAGCAATAACACCCTATATGATAAGGTGTGCTCTATGATGAGTACTACTGAGTTACCTGTTTCCATTTGGGGGTTATGCACTTGAGAAGCTGCATATCTATTGAATAGGGTTCAAATCAAATCAGTTGCCTTCCACTTCATATATGATATGGAAAGGGTAGAGCCCATGTCTTAAGATAGTTAAGATTTGGGGTTGTCCGGCCTATGTCTAAAATGAAAATCCGGACAAACTCGAGGCAAGGTCTGTAATGTAGAACTGGAAAAGTTCCAGCTATACAAACTACAGCAGATGATTTGGTTGAACCAAAGGATTCAGTAGATTCCAACGAACCTCAGCCTCTCCGCCGATCTAGTAGGGTTCCTCACCCACCTGAGAGATACTTCGGTTTCTCTATGACAGTGGGAGCGAGGATTGCATCATGAGATGATGACCCAACTAGTTTTGAGCTGGCCATCAGGAGTAAGACTCTGTAAGAATGGCTGGATGCTTAGTGATCTGAGATGGAATCTATGTACACTAACAAAGTATGGACTTTGGTTGCTATATCTGAAGGGTTAAATCCCCATCAGGAGCAAGTATATCTTGAGAAGATTACTTGGTGTAGATGGAAAATTTGAGACTTTCAAAGCTAGACTTGTTAAAGGTTTTCGTCATCGACCAGGCGTGGACAATGATGAAACCTTTTCAAGTGGCTATGCTTAAGTCCATCCAGATTCTACTTGCCACGGCTACATACCATGACTACGATATCTGGCGGTTGGGTGCCATGACTGCTTTTCTAAATGATGTTTTAGAAAAGAACGTCTATAAGTACACAGCCAGAGGGCTTCGTAGACAGTGGGAGTAGCGAAAACATGTACAAGATGCTTTATAGGATAAAGCAGGCATCGCGGAGTTGGAACATCTATTTTGATGTGTTAGTCAAAGAGTTTGACATCATCAAAATGGTAGAGGAACCTAGTATAAACAAAAAGGTAGTAGGGAGTATGGTGACGATCCTCGTAGAGTACGTGGATGACATGCTCTTGATAGGGAAGGAGTTTCCTATGCTACGCTCGATCAATCTCCGCTTATCACATTGATTCTCCATATAGGATCAAAGTGATACCTCCTAAATCCTGGGTTTTGGATCTATGAGATAGATCTAAATGGATGTTAGGACTCTCACTAGATGTAGTGAGATGGTATCAATCGATCCAGGGGAGAATCACTGGAAGTGTTCCAGGGTGATGAGAACGACTAAATGTCAGTCACAGGCATTGCCTTTACCCTCAGTAAAGGGACGGTATGTTGGAAGAGTTCCAAGCTAGATACCGTGGCATACTAGACGATTAAAGGCAAGATACATCGCTACTTAAGATGCTACCAAAGAGGCAGTCTGGGTGTATATTAGTTCATGAGATGAACTTCGTTCCTACCATTGTGAGAGAATGGAGTTGTGGCTTATGCCTAAGAACGTCCGTCCCATCAGTGATCCAGACATATTCTAAGGCAGTATCACCTGATCATGGAGATGGTTGATCTCCAAGGAGATCGAGGTAAAGAGAGTAGACTCAGAGGACAACACGGCGGATCCACTCACAAAGGCCTTTTCCCAGAGAGAGACATTTATGGGATGGTTGAGTATGAGATACTACAACCACTGCTATCAGATGGCCCTAGTGCAAGTGGGAGATTGTTAGTTATATGTATGCCCTAGAGGCCATTGCTATACATAGGATGTATATTGTAGTGAATGCTTGGACATATATAGGGAGGACTTTCTTGCTCGACATGATAGTATGCTATCTGGTTGCTCTTTACCTTAACGTGTACACTGATTGTCTCTCTGTTACATGTTGGTAAAGCCCTAAGGATGTGTACTTGACTACCTGGACTATGATGCGGATCATACTAGTGGGGACATGGTAGTCCATAAGTGCATCCTTCAAGGTCCCTAGTCGTGGGTGTATCGAGACGGGGCATCGATATACCAGTGTAGACTAGCGTATACCTTCTCGACCCATACAGATGGGCGATGGATGATCCCATATCCATTGGTGTTTGACATTAGAGATGATATACGGGTGCTCAGTGGAGACTGGGTACACTGGACGGACTCGCCGAGAACTCCCAGATGGTATTATACCTTACGTCAGATGGCAGTTCTCTGGTGACACTGGTACAGGTTAGTCTGTAGACCCGAGATCGTCATAGAGTCTTGTGTGATTCCCACTGTGCTTTGATTTCCACCTTACCACGTCCAAGAGGGCGTCCAAAACGGTGGTTTTTTGGTACAGTCCCGAATCACATGGAGGCAATGAGCGATAGGAGGGGATTCGTCTCTCCCGGTATAGGGAGTTGATGTTGCACTGTGTTCGATTGGCTATAACCGGAAATCCCTGGCCAGGGTTGCTGAGATTTACTGGTAAGTGTTACCAGTAGTTTCTCGAACTGTTATTGACCTCATATCGACACGACTTATCGAGCTACTGGGGTTTGACGTTTACCACCCCTAGGCGAGATATGCGACATATCAGATGAACAGACCGGACTGTACGGTAAGTGTTACTAGTTGGATTCACAGGAGTGTGAGCGGGCTTGCTCGTCGATCTTCTGATCGCTCAATACCCGGGTGGCCGTTACGTTTAGCAGACCGCTTGCGGCTTGTGGGTGTTTGATATGATCATCACCTGCTGCCGGCGTATTGACGAGTCTTTAGAGTCCTACACAGAGGTTTCCTGGCTCAAGCGAAACGAAATAGGAGCGCATATGAGAAATGTGCAGGACCGAGAATGATGCGTGTATGTGATACCGTATTCTATTCTCGCGATGAATGTATCGATTGGTTGTATGCGATATAACCTAGTTATCGAATCGAGGATTGATTCGATAAGTCGATACATCGGATATTAGCCGGTCATATGCGATATGACCGGATCGTTAAATCAAGTGTTGATTTAATGATTTAATGTATAATTATATATTTGATATATTACTTTGCATTAACTAACATTTGTTCACTTTAAATGGATTTTCTCACTTGATGTACACAAGTTGTATATGTGATATACTTTTGTGCACTTGTTTGTATCATGTTTGATGATACATGCAAACTTGGGTTTGTGTAAAGAATTAAACCATGGTTATGTTAATGGTTAGGGTTTTGATTTACTTATCTCTTCATTTATTTATTTATTCATTTTTGAAAGATAAAGAGAAATGGTGGCTTGATTTGTTTTCTAGTTGAAGCTTCATGAAGTTTTGAATAAGTCCACCATTTTTGTTTCATACTTAACCCTAACCATTCAACCTAACCTTAGTTAATTCTCTACACCTAACTATGGTTGCTATATGATAAGATAATTCTTTTTATTCTTATCATAATTCTTTTCTTTTCTTCTTCTTCTTCAACAATGAAGAAAAGCTTGCTACCATTAATGGCAACTTGAGAAAAAGAGTGAGAAATCCAATTCTAAAGTGAACCCACTTCCTATTTCTTCACCCTCTACCACTTGCCAAGTAGTATAGGGTGTTTTCTTCACAAGTTTCATGGCTTGGTGAAGTTGGAGCTTGATCTTGTGTTGTCTCGACGTAGATCATCTTCGGCATCAAAGTCGACGACCTACCCCGATCATTTCTTCGATGAAACCACCGCGAGAGTCCGGGATCCGATGGGTACAGTGGAGGGACTTCATCACGGAGCTATGGAGGTGGAGGACCGGATCTACAAAGGTTGTATTTCCGTTCACTTATTAGTAAAGCAATTTACTAGTTCTAGTTTTTGCCTAATCTCTAGTTAACGATCCGTATTAGGGTTTGTAGGCACCGGAAATTTTTGAAATTGGCATGTTTGATGCCTTGTGAGTCCTTATTAGTGTGCCTAGGAACCCTATAACTGCACGGAGCTTTAGAAGTGAAGGACCAGTCTACAAAGCTTGTATTCCTCGTTCACTTAGATGTAATGATGTTTGCATGTTGGTTCGTCTAAATCTCTAGTTAAGATTCTAGGGTTAGGGTTCTTTACTACGACAATTTTTAAAATTGGCATGGACAATGCCTCCCGAAACCTTGCTGACGCGCTAGGTAACCCTACAGTGGTATCAGAGCCAAGCTAGAGAATTAGACGATGTTTGTTAGATTACGAAACCGAAACTACTCCAAAACTTGAAACAAGAAATCCTAGTTTCTGTCGAATTTTAAATGGCCTCTAAAAATTTTTTTTGCAACTGCAGAATGTTGTATGGGATATGACATGAACACCAAGAAAATTTGAAGGGGTTTGCTCAGAAAATGGCTGTCCACAATGAGGAAAAATCCAAGATCCTCGGCCCACATGAGGAATTTTGACTTCAAATTTTCATGGTGTTCCAGTCTCTGGGTTTTGGTGTTTCAGGTGTTGCTAGTTTTTGCTAAATTTGCATGTGATGTTAACTTTCTGCAAAGGCAATTTGGAGTGTTTCGTAATTGTAATTCTAACATCTATTCGGGTTATTTAGACGACGTTAAAAAGTTCGAACGGATATCAATATCCCAATTTTTCCCTTGCTGGAAATTTTCCAAGAGTTGGATTTTTTCCAAGTTTAAAATCTTCAGAAAATCATGCAAGCGATTCTGTGGACCCTCTAGAAGAACGATACCCAAACTCAACTTTTTGGATCACGGAAACGCAGTCATACCCTAGGGTTTGCGACAGTTCCATGGCGACATGAGTGAGGCATGGTTCGGCCCTTTTACGGATGGTTCATAGGTGTTGTGGCATGTTCTGGGTACTTTTTGAACTCCGCTCAAGTGTCGAGCTCTTTGGAAAAATTTAGGTGTTTGTTCATTCGATCGAAAAGTTTAACATCGTCTAGCTATCAGTGATTGTGATACAATATTTGGAATCCACATAATTAGTTATGAGATAACTAGTTTGAATTTTATAAATCTAGCAGTTTAGTCTCATTTGATCGGATGCCACGGAATTTTGATATGGATCAAAACTCCGTCGCAATTACGTAGTGTACACGGATACTCACCGGGTAACCTTAATAGATAGCCACGCCCCATAGCCCCGACCAAGTGACTGTAGGAGAACCCCGTCGCCAAAAGCATCCGTTCGGGTTCTCGTGGATGCGGTGTTCCACCTAAGTGCATTTCGTCGATGGCATCGAGGGTGCGGACGTCTACTAAAGTTTCATATGAGCATTCGATCAGGTTATCAGGAATCTTGTTGAATTACTCGATTGGTTATTGGAAAGTTTTTTCAATATCGAGACTAAAATGCGGGGTTTATAATTGTTAGGTATGTGATGTCTAAGGAATTCATTTAGTAAGGCATGAAATCCAAAGTATGTGATACATTGGGTTTATGATGTCTAAGATGGTTGCGGATTCCAATTGTTGTGGTTTTTCACTTTCCTTTCTGCAACCGTAAGTGTAATATGTGGTGTATCGCCGGTTTCGTTGCTATATCTCAACGATAATTGGGATACGCATATTTACTTACGTTGATGACATGTGATGTTATGTGTTGCTGTGATATATTATATTGGATCGTCGTGATTTGAATAAACGGGGTTTTTTTATGTTAGATGAGAGTTTTTCATTTTCATTCATGTAAAAGATTGTATATAATATTCTTTTATTGGGGCACTTCCGGGTTGAGGATGATGTCACCATTGATGTATATTATTTACTTTTCTGCATTAGGATAGACCCAAGGCGGGGAGAACAATAACCGGGTTCTAGGGTCCAGTGAGAGACCATCTCGAGGAGTCGAGACCGGGTCTCCTAACTCTAGAATTGGGAGGGTTGTTTGCCGCTCTCGTAGGGGTCTAGGGATGTGGGTTTGGCTATTCATCACGACCGTGGAATCCGCGGTTTTTAATGGCTTAATTTAGAACATGGAATTCCTAGTATATCCAATATTTCATATGTGTTCGTCTGCTGCTGATATTCTGTGATGTGCTCACTTGATATGTTGAGACGATTGCTTATATTATATATATGAGATATAATAAATATTTATGCTTTCGTTTCTTATGTGATGCTTAGGAAGTATAATTGATGGGACTTCATTAATGAGATTAATGAAATAAAAGAAACCTAAAGATGTTGTAGAAACTTATTTAAAAACTGGTAGCTCTAGTTCTTGCTTTGCATAGCGGTATTCCTTGTAGAATATCCAGCACCTTATTCGATAAGGAAAGAGCCGAGATCCCTTCACCGGGAGTGACCTCTATAGCGAAACTAGTAGATACTACAACCCACTTGGTTGTTTTTTGGTTGCTTTTTTAGTTGATGCTTTGCATAGTGGTATTTGTGAAATATCCTGCACCTTATTTGATAAAGAAAGAGCCGAGATCCCTTCACCGAGAGTGACCTCTTTAGCTAAACTAGTAAAATCCTCAAAAACATTCCTTTCAAAATCATTCGATTCTACAACGATATCAAGTTCATTACGCAAAAGGTTTTCTTAAAAACCTGTCATAGCCCTCCGTCATTTCAGATAAATAGTGTTTAGTATTCGTGCTGCGTTTGTTGACCTCTGTCAAGGCGTAGTGTGCGGTAGCTGATTAGTGCTTATCTGCAAAGCATATGATGCGATTGGATTAGGGTAGTCGTACGACCTTGTTGACCTCTGTCGAGGGTCGTGCGGGTGGGTTTAATTCAATCATGAAATGACGGGTTGAACTTGACAAGCGCACTATGGTTTGTTGACCTCTGTCAAGGTCATAGGACGCTAGGGGAAAAATATTATCGGGAATTTCAAGTGTTGAAATTTGCAATGAGATTGCATACCTTCTATAAGATAATTGGATCCCGATACCCACTGCGAGTAAGAGTTACTCCTGGGAGAGTTTTACACATTACAATTAGCCGATCAAGTAGGTGTCTAGAAAGGTGTTAACGGGGTTACGCCCCTGGGAAAATGAGCTTTATTTTAATTAGGTCCGTGCGAAAGCACGGGGAACCTCCCTCAAAGTACCGACACTGGCCTGGCCGAAAGATTGGCGAACTTGTAGGGTGTAATTAATCTCGGCTAGTCTTATATTTTAGGGTTTGAAAGAAGATTTGATAAAAACAGTGGGAGCCATCCTGATTAGATAAAATAATAACCAATCTGATCTTAAAAGAGCGCTACAGTGTTTTCTTCTCTCTCTCTCTCCTGGTAGCGACCATGTCACGCCTTAATCAAGATAATAATATGGATGCATTGACCGAACCTGCTTATTTTACACAGCTGGGGAACATTGGTTCCGCTCTATCTTATAATTGTTATAAGTCCGAGCAGGAAATAGTGAAATATTGGAAATAGTGAAATATCCGGATTCCATGCGGCCCAATCGAGGAATGAGCATATTGATGCATATTCTTCGGGTGTGTTCATTACCAAGAACTGTTTCTCAGTATCCTCTACGTCCTTGGTATATGATATCGGATCAGGATCCCGCATATGTAATATGTTAAATGGACAACAGAAAGGTAGAGAACTGAGAATGGGTGATATATCTCTAAGAGTTAGAGAATGGTGCAATTGTTGCAGCCAAGTCAGTTGGCAGATATCATCTTGTATTAATACATTGATTCTGAACAAGTGTTATTACATACCGAACCAGATATACAACAATACATCTGATTCTTTATTAAGTTAAAGAAGGATATAATTCTGTATTGGAGGATAATGTTGTGAACATTTTCCTGAATCAAGAGTTGATTGGATCAGGCATGTTATATAATAGCATATATGTTCTAAATCAAACCACAGTTCAAAGTATGTAGAACACACACAAGAGGAATAGTTCAGAAATGAACGAATCCTTCTTGTGGCATTGTATACTGGGTCATATCAATGCGACATGACCAGCTAAGTTACATAAGGATGAATATGAGAATCTGTTCGAATTTTCATCTTATGATGCTTGTCAGTCTTGTCTCAAAATTAATATGACCAATACTCCGTTTACTGGAAACAGAGAAAGAGTTACTGAACTCTTGGGACGAATACATGATGATGTATACGGTCCTAAGTCTACAAATGCTAAGGTTGGTTCTTTATACTTCATTACATCCATCAATGATCTCTCAAGATTTGAATATGTGTTCCTGTTTATACACGAGTCTAAAATTTTTGAGAAATTCAAGGAATATAAGCTTGAAGTTAAGAACCAGACGGGCAGAAGTATTAAGTCCTTCGATGTAATCGAGGAGGAGAATACTTGTGCATGGAGTTCCTGGAGTTTCTTAAAAGAGAATGTGATTCTCTCTCAGCTTACTCCTTCGAATACACCACAACACAACGGTGTATCGAGGCAGAGGTATCGCACCCTATGAGATATGGCACGCTCTATGATGAGTATTGCTGAGTTACCTGTTTCCTTTTGGTATTATGCACTTGAGAAGCTGCATACCTATTGAATAGGGTTCCATCAAAATCAGTGCCTACTACTCCATATGAGATATAGAATAGGAAGGGACCATGTCTTAAACGAGTTAAGATATGGGGTTGTCCGGCCTATGTTTAAAGGCAGAATTCGGACAAGCTCGAGGAAAGGTCAGATCTATATAAGTATGTTGGATATCCCAAACATTTGCGAAGGTATATCTTCTACATAACTGAGGAGCAAAAGGTGTTTTGTTTCTCAGCATGCCACCTTTATAGAAAAGGAATTTCTTGTGAAGAAATTTATGATCATGAGGTAGAACTAGAAGAAGTTCCATCTAGACAAACTAAGAGCTGATGATTTGGTAAAACCAAAGGATTCAATAGTCTCCAATGAATCTCAGCCTCTCCGCGAATCTGGTAGGGTTCCTCATCCACTTGAGAGATACTACGGTCTTCTCGGTGACAGTGAGAGCAATTAATGCATCATGGTAGATGATAGCCCAACTAGGTTCAGGCAGGCTATCACGAGTGGCGACTCTGTGAAAAGGCTGGATGCTATGCGATCAAAGATGGAATCCATGTACACCAACAAATTATGACTTTGCATGTTGCACCTGAAAGGGGTAAAACCCATTGGGAGCAAATGGATCTTGAGAAGATTCTTGGTATAGATGGAAAAGTTGAGACTTTAAAAGCTATGCTTATCACATCCCGAAAGTACGGAACATGACCGGCACTTAAACTACGAAACGTCTCGAGGCGTACGTAATCCAAGTAAGCCGAAAACCCAGAAATGTAAACCAAGAAAAGTAGTAGAGTGAAGGAAAACCAATTTAAATAAGTAGTTTTAATAGCATAAGCCGAATTATGCGGGTTTCTAAAAACATCAAAAATTTCCTGAAAATTTCGGCAGAGTCTCCTTTGTAAATACTGGCCCCCAAACGGGATACAACATGAATAGTATACGAAATCAATAAAAAGGCATCCCCAAGCGGGAGCTAGCTCTTCGTCAATCGACGGTCACAACCACACAAGTAATAAAATATACAACGCCAACGGCGAGGATCAAAACTCAAAAGGAAACTCAAAACCACAAGAAAACCACAGAAATATAACGCGCGACTCTAAGGTCGAAAGAATAAACATCACTGGTCTCTATCTCAAATAAATACATGTTTGGTTGATGGAACTTCTAGATACAACAGAATAATAATATACAAGATATATAATAGGGGTACGATACAAGTAAACCCACCTACTAGCAAATCACCCGAAGGAAACTATGCCCGCAAGCCGTAATGAAACCTGTACGGCAAACCTGCAAGAAACTGGGGCACAACGGGGGTGAGTTGCCAACTTGTGAATAGAAAAACATCTACGCACAGAAATCGCATAAATAACGCAACCTAGGTCAATGATCATAATATATATCCTCAAATATATGTATAACATGCAGCCTATAATAATGGCTAGGGTAATATCTAACTCGAGTGTGATCTCATATGCCCGTGTCAGTGCCTCAGGTAGGAATATATCATATGAATGAGGTATGAATGCATGAAAACAGAATACATGTAAATGAAGAAACTGTTTTCATAAATTAGTGAGATTTCCTTTGTATTTTTAAAATGAGGTATCATAAATGAACTCAGCATCAACAGTATCTAGCATCGACACAAAACATAAATCTCAATGTCCCAAAACCTCAGGCTCCGGCTATCCGGACTGGCCTGTATCATCAAATCTCAGTACCTCAATATCTCGAAATCTCAATGTCTCAATCTCAATATCTAGGGCGCCGTCAGTCCAAACCGGCCCCTACCATCCATCTCAAGACCACGACGGTATCCTCCGGATATCCGACGCGTCGGGTAATATCACCGGTAGGTGGTCTCCCCTGCCAGGCTCACATCGTCATCATCACGCGCTTCTTGCCCCATGGTACCTTACCGGGCCCACCATGTACCCGAAACGGTTCATCCGTCTCCTCGAATCGGGTCTCGAAATCCATCAGCAAACTCATGGTGGACGACTCATACATCATGGGAAAACCGCACTTTTTATTTAAAAAGAGAGACAAAAGGTTTATTTATGTTTTTGCGGTTTTCCTTCAAATCCAAGAAATCTCATGAAATCCGAATCCAAATCATCAATAGCATGTAAACAGTGAATATAGGCATGAAAATCCATGAATGCGGCACAACAGTGAATAATAACATGCATGAAGTAGCAGGCAATAACTACAATGTCTAAACTATTAGCTAACAACCTATGTCAATGAAATAGTATTTCTAAAATGTTCGTGACATGGCAATTACCGATGAAGATGTGTGTGAGCCGGCAAGTAAGTGTACGTGGTACATACGCATCATCGGTAATGGTGCTGGTGTCCTAACCACAAGATATCAACAGTAGAATATGAAGCATAATATAAGCATGTGATGCGGAGCGAACAACAATAGTGAGCGGGAGCTGAATACTAGACGCAACTATAACTAATCTGCATTAATCTAATAGAAGTCCTATAAATGGTGCCTTTTGAAATAACACGAATCATGGGGTTTTGAAAATAGGGGCTACGGTGTTTTTATGAAAAGATACGTCTTTTGAAATATCCGTAGGATCCCTTGGGCTGTCTTTTAAAATACCCACGATTCGTTAGTTTTTAAAATAGGTAAGAATCGAATCTAATTTAACAACTAAACTAAACTAAAGGGCTAAGCTAACAAGCTGGACTACAGGTAAGGAAACCGCCTAACATCTGGGTCGATCCATATACATACCTGTATATATATTAGTCGGTGATCCCGCCTCAATAATATCATATCCGATACCATATCTATAATCAGACATCCCAAGTCAAGAGTGCGGATCAATCATCAAGATATAGCTCGTACGTAAATCCGTCGTACGGCATCCCCAAATCTGGGTACGGGTCAATATCATACTCATCTCACTGTTCATCTGATATCCTCTTTATCAAGATCATCATCTGGGGTACTGACCTACGTCTAATACACTACTAATATCACTATTCACGTGGCATTGTCATCCAAAGATCCCCTATAATATCAGGACGTATCTCAAGTACGAATCCTGCCATATCACCGATCTCACGGCCTCAACTCAAATCTTATCGACTCATCTCAAACCCAAGTATCATCCGCAAATCCAGTATGTGAACACCTAGTCCCATACCCAGGTGAACACATAACCACCTCTCCCCATATACGCACAGGTAATAACATAGATGTATGCATGTGTGTGCGTTTGTGCGTGGGTGTAACAACTACTCTAGGCTTTCGCAACTGACACTAAACTAATCCATGAACACCTAGAATCCACCTTTATCATCAAGTCTCATATCAACATAATATATATAATCAAAATATATGTGTGTATACGTATTCGTATACATCACCACGAACTACGGGGGTGCTATACGCCATCCACCCGACTTCTCCCCGTAGATATAAATCTACTCACCTGGTCCTCGCTCGCCGGTGCCGACGTCGCCACGCGCTTGCTTGTCGTCTCGAAGTACGCATGGGGTACCTACATATCATAATGCACCATATTGCATTAAAATCCGACTCATGACCAAAACGACTCACGAATCCCACATAGGTCAAAACCTATGGTTTCCTTTATAAATCAACCCCAAAACCCTCGATGTCGGGGTACAAACGCCAAACCATCGAGAAAACCCAAACACACTCATTTGCACAATCACATGCACTAATTATAATATAAAATAGGTTAAAATTCACAAAAAACTCAAACTCACTTTAAAAGCCATTTTTCCGAAAATCTAGCAAGCAAAAATTTACCTTTTTAGTACAAAAATCGACGTTTAAAAAAATCTAGCAGCCGCAATATCCACTCAATATCATAACCAAGTCATATAAACCATTACAATAATTTATTCTCATCAAAATATATATATTTACAAAACCTAGTTAACAAAACTAGCACAATTTTCCATTTTAGCTCAAAACTTGGTGTTTTAATCAACTTTAACTATTTTAACAATTCTAGTGGCTAAAATGCCCACTAAATAACTTAATTAAGTCACCCAAACCCAAACTAAATTTTAAACTCACTAATTATAATAGATCTAAAAAAACTAGTTTGCAATTAGCTTAATTATGATAATTTAGATGTAGAAATTAGCAAATTTGGCACTTAGATTACACTTTGCATGATTTAGCATGATAACTACACTATACAATCATAAACAATGTTAAAACCCAATTCTAGAATTTCCAAACCCTAACTTTAAAATTCTAACTAGCAATTCAAAACTTAATTTAAACCACTCATTAACTTAATTGAAGAAATAATCAAACAATTTAACAAAAAGCCAAGATTTATTATACCTCAAGAACAATGGAACATACATAGAACATGGCCTCCAAATTGAAATCTTTGCATCAAGATCCATGCTAAAAGAGACAAGGGAAAATGGGTAGGGATTGGATTTTTATTTTGTGGGATTTTTGTGTCGATTTTTGGGCATTTTGTGATGAAATTTTGATGAGAAATGGGAAGAAAAGAGAGAGGGGCTGCTGTTGTGGGAAGGAGAGAGAGAGGGTCGGCTGAATGGGGAGGGGGGAGAGAGAGGGAGGTGGGGAAAAAGTCAAGGCAATACCCAAAAGTCAAAGCCCAAACTCCTTTTGCCCAATTTCTTTCATTCCTTTGTTCTCTTTTCTTTGTTTTTTTTTGTGAGATGAGAGGCCCAAGAATGGTAGGCTGTAAAGGGGCCGGCCAGAGCTATAGGGGAGGGGGTGTGGGTTTTGTTTGGGTGAGAAAAAAAGATAAATGTTGTACCCCACTTCCATTAACACTAATTTCACCGAAAAAAGCCTTTTTTCGATATTTTCTAAACCGTTTTGGCAAACGATTTCATTTCAAAAACTACATGATAAAATTTTATTTAATGTGTCATGATGCACAAAATTTGTTTCAACTCATTCCAATTTTTAATTTTCCCTAATTAAATGTATTAGTGACGGCTTAAAATAATAATAAAATAAAAAAAATTCAGAAAATTTGAAATTTCACCAGTGGCTCAATAAACACCAAATACTAGCCATTACATAGCTAGAATATGTATATTTAATTTTTATAATAAGATATTTGCATTTTGACTTTTTACAGAAAACACCCTTATTTTACCGATTTTCCGAAATTTCACCGAAACGATTTTCAAAACGCTACAATGCTTAAGTCCATCAGGATCAAAGCAAGCATCGCGGAGTTGGAACATCTGTTTTGATGCGGCAGTCAAAGAATTTGACTTCATCAAAATAGTAGATGAACCTTGTATATACAAGAAGGTTGTAGAGAGTGAGGTTGTCATACACGTATTATATGTAAATGGCATACTCTTGATAGAAAATGGTTACCTATGCTACACTAGGTCAAGCTCCTCTTATCACGAGGATTCTCCATGGAAGATCTGGATGATACCTACTACATCTTGTGGATTATGATCTATGGTGATAGATCTAAATGGATGTTTGGAGTGTCCCAAATCTAGGTACATTAACACCATACTATAGGGGTTTAGTATGGAAGATTCTAAGCGTGATGGTTTGCCCAATTACTCATGGATCACTCTCTCCAAAAAGATGTCTCACGAGACTGATTTGGAGAGAGCTCGCGTGCAAGGGATAACCTATGCTTCGGCAGTAAGCTCTATCATGTGTGCGATGTTATGTACCGGACCAGATGTAGCTAACTCACTAAGTGTAGTGATCAGAAATCAATCGGATCTTGGGAGAATCACTGGACAGCTGTGCAGGACATTCTTAAGTACTTGAGAAGCACTAAATGAATGTTCTTGGTTCGAGCTTCCAGAGTGATAAGGTCGACTGAAGGTCAGCCATAGGCTTTGTCTTTACCCTCAGTGGAGGGACGGTATGTTGGAAGAGTTCCAAGCTAGATACCGTGACATACTAGACGATAAAGGCTGAATACATTGCTACCAATGATGCTGCCAAAGTGGCTGTCTGGGCATTTCTTATTCATAAGATGAACATGGTTCCTACCATTGAGCGTCAAATAACTGTTATTGTGACAATAATGGAGTTGTGGCTTTAGCCTAGGAATGCAGGTCCCATCAGCGTTCCAGACATATTTTGAGGACAGTATCACCTGATCAGGGAGATGGTTGATCTCTAAGGGATCGAGGTTAGGAGAGTAGACACGAAGGATAACACGGCGGATCCACTCACAAAGGTTTCCCTAGAGAAACTTCTATAGACGTTGAGTATGAGATAATACAACAAATGGCCTTAGTGCAAGTGGGAGATTGTTAGTTATATGTATGCCCTAGAGGCCATTACTGTACATGTGATGTATATTGTAGTGGATGCTTGGACATATATAGGGTGGAATTTCTTGCTAGACATGATAGTATGCTATCTAGTTGCCCTTTATCTTAGCATGTACACTTATTGTCTCTCAATTACATGTTAATAAAGACCTTAAGATGAGTACTTGACTACCAGGATTATGTTGCAGATCATACTAGTGAGGACAGGGTAGTCGGTAAGTAGATCCTTCATATGTTCCTAGTCGTGGGATTATCGAGACAGGGCATCGATACTCCATAGTAGACTAGCGTAAGCACTTCTTGACCTATATGATGGGCGATGGATGATCCCACATCCATTGGTGTTTAACATCAGAGAAGGTATACAGGTGCTCAGTGGAGACTGGGTACACTGAACGGACTCGCCGAGAACTTCTAGATGGTATTATACCTATCGTCAGATAGCAGTTCTCTGGTGACACTGGTACATGTTAGTCTGTCGACCGGAGATCGTCATAGATTCTTGTGTTATTCCCACTGTGCTTTGATTTCCCCCATACCATGTTCAAGAGATCATGCAAAAAGGTGGTTTTTTGGGTATAGTCCCGAGTCACATGGAGGCAATGAGCGATAGGATGGGATTCGTCTCTCCCGGTATTGGGAGTTGATGTTGCGCTATGCTCGATTGGTCATAATAGGAAATCCCTGGTCAGGGTTGCTGAGATCTACTGGTAAGTGTTATCAGTAGTTTCTCGAACCGTTATGGACCTTGCATCGGCATGACTTATCAGGCTATTGGGGTCTGACATTATACCACCCCTAGACTATGATATGCGACATATTTGATGAAGAGACCGGACTGTAGAGTAGTGTTACTGATTGGATTCGCAGGAGTATGAGCAGGCTTGCTTGTTGATCCTCTGATCGGTCAATACCCGGGTGGCCATTACGTTTAGCAGACCGCTTGCGGCTTGTGGGTGTTTGATATGATCATCACCTACTGCTGGCGTATTGACGAGTCTTTAGAGTCCTACACAGAGGTTTCCTGTGTAGGGTTCCCTAGCATGACAGCAAGGTTTCGGGAGGCATCGTCCATGCCATTTTCAAAAAAATTGTCATGCTAAACAACCCTAATCCTAGAATCTTTAACTAGAGATTTAGACAATACCAAATGTAAACTACTTTACATCTAGAGAACAAGAATACAACCTTTGTAGACCGGTCCTTCTCTTCACTTGCTCCGTGTTGTTGTCCCGCGACTCCACTAGGCTTCTCATGAGATTTTGAACGAGCTTCCTCCATTGACCTTCGTGCCGAAGATGATCCACGCGAAGTCCCTCCAACTCAAGCTATCTTTACACTAAACTCTTTAGCGTATGAAACACGCTACACTTGATCGCTAGTCAAGTGTAGGATGGTGAAGTAGGGGATGTTAAGAGCTCACAAGTTTGTGTTCAAGCTTCATGATTCACATCACATGTGAGGGATGAAGCTTGAGCCATGACAAGAGGAGGAGGAAGAAGCTAGAGTGCAACCATGGGAGCAACTCAAGAAAATTGGCTAAGTGTTGAGAATGAGCTAGAATCAATGCCAAGTCTTGACCCCTCACTCATTCAAGCATGGAATTATGCAATATAAAATTGCAACCATGCTTGAATAGTGAGTCAAGATGAATAAACAAAAGTAAATCCCATGCTTGCAACCATGCTTACACTTTCCACCTCATTTCTATTTTCACAAAATAGAAATATATATGTCATGCTTCTTCTTCTTCTTCATTATTATTATTATTATTATTATTATTATTATTATTATTATTATTATTATATATCACATATATTAATATATACATAATGAAGAATAATTAGTGAGCTAATGATATTAGTTAAGATATAATTATATCACATATAATATATATCACATTATTAAATCAACACTTGATCTAATAATCCGGTTATATCACATATGACCGATTAATATCATTTATCTGTATATCACATTATCGAATCAACACTTGATTCGAAAATCTGGTTATATCATAAATAACCGAACCGATAACAGATGACTGCCAGATTACAATACGGTATCACATACTCGTATTTAATCAGGCCCACACACATATCACATATGTGTCTTACTTCATTTGGATTGAACCAGGGAACTTCTGTGTGGGACTCTAAAGACTCGTCAATACGCCAGCAGTAGGTGATAATCACATCAGTCACCTACAAGCCGTCTGCGGTACTAGATGGACGTAACGGCTACCCGGGTATTAAGCGATATGAAGATCAACAAGAAAGCCTGTCCACAGTCTCCATGAAGCCTATCAGTAACACTACCGTACAGTCCGGTCTCTTCATCGGATATGTCGCATATCATGTCTAGGGGTGGAAATCGTCAGACCCCGGTAACGTGATAAGTCATGTCGATGTCTGGCCTATATTGGTTCGAGAAACTACTGATAACACTTATCAGAAAATCTCGGCAGCAGCCCTGGCCAGGGACTTCCAGTTATAGCCAATCGAGCATAGCACAACATCAACCCCTAATATTGGGAGAGACGAAACCCCTCCTATCGCTCATGGCCTCCATGCGACTGGGGACTGTACCCAAAATCCACCTGTTTGCACGTCTCCTTTGAGCATGGTAAGGCGGAAATCAAAGTACAGTAGGAGCCGTACAAGACTCTATGACGATCTCGGGTCTACAGACTAACATGTACCAGTGTCACCAGAGGACTACTATCTGACAATAGGTATACTACCACATAGGAGTCCTCGGCGAGTCCTGTTCCGTGTACCCTGTTTCCACTGAGCACCCGTATACCATCTTTGATGTCAAACACCAATGGATGTGGGATCATCCATCGCCCATCATATGGGTCAAGAAGCGTATACACTAGTCTACTATAGAATATCGATGCCCTGTCTTGATATTCCCTCGACTAGGAACAATTAAAGGATGTACTGGTGAACTACCCTGGCCCTACTAGTATGATCTCCATCATAGTCCTGGTATTTATGTACATATCCTAAGGGCTTTATCAACATGTGAGAGCAAAACAGCATCACAATACAAGTCTACATGTTAAGACAAAGAACCAGATAGCATACTATTATGTCGAGCAAGAAAGTCCTTTATATATATGTCTAAGCATCCACTATAATATACATCATATGTACAATAACGGCCTCTAGGGCATACATATAACTAACAATCTTCCACTTGCACTAAGGCCATGTATTGTAGTATCGCATACCCAACATCCCAAAAAGTCTCTCAAATTGTATCTGGGGGAGGGCCTTTTTGAGTGGATCCGCTACGTTGTCCTTCGTGTCAACTCTCCTGACCTCGATCACCCGGCGATCAACTATCTCCCAGATCAGGTGATACCGCCTCAGAATATGTCTGGATCTCTGATGGGACCTGGGTTCCTTGGCCAAAGCCACCGCTCCATTGTTATCACAATACACAGGTATTGGATGCTCAATGGATGGAACCACACCAAGCTCAGCAATGAACTTGTTCATCCAGACAGCTTCTTTGGCAGCATCGTTGGCAGCGATGTATTCAGCCTCCAGCGTCGAGTCTGCAACGTTGTCTTGCTTGGAAATCTTACAACACACCGCCCCTCCGTTGAGGGTAAAGACAAAACCCGAGACTGACTTACTATTGTCCTTATCACTCTGGAAGCTCGAGTCGGTAAAGGAATCCACTTGGAGTTCACCGTTACCGTACACAAAGAACATCTCTTTAGTCCTTCTCAAGTACTTGAGAATGTTCTTCACAGCTGTCCAGTGATTCTCTCCTGGATCTGGTTGATAGCTACTCACCACACTTAGTGAGTACGCTGCATCGGGTCTGGTACATAACATCGCGTACATGATAGAGCCTACTGCCGAAGCATAGGTTATCCCTTGCATGCGATCTCTCTCCAAATCAGTCTTGGGAGACATCTCTTTGGAGAGAGTGAGTCATGAGATCGTGGGTATATTCCCACGCTTGGAATCTTCTATACTAAACCTCTTTAGTACGGTGTCAATGTACCTGGATTGGGACAATTCCAGTATCCGTTTAGATCTATCTCTATAGATCTTAATCCCCAAGATGTAGGAGGCATCACCTACATCTTTCATTGAGAATCTTTATGATAAGAAGAGCTTGACCGAGTGCAGCATAGGAACATCATTTCCTATCAAGAGTATGCCATCTAATACGAGGAAGACGACCTTACTCTCTGCGACCTTCTTGTATATACAAGGTTCATCTACGTTTTTGATGAAGTTAAACTCTTTGAATACCTCATCAAAACAGTTGTTCCAACTCCGTGATACCTGCTTCAACCCATAAATTGATTTAAGCAGCTTACACACCTTTCTGCTGCTCCCACGGTCTACGAAGCCCTCTGGCTGAGTCATGTACACGCTCTCTTCTAAATCACCATTTAGAAAGGCGATCTTAACATCCATTTGCCAGATTTCGTAGTCATGGTATGCAGCGATGGCAAGTAGGATCCGGATGGACTTAAGCATAGGCACTGGAGAAAAGGTTTCATCATAATCCACACCTGGTCATTGACGAAAACCTTTTGCAACAGGTCTAGTTTTGAAAGTCTCAACTTTTCCATCTACACCAAGTTTCTTTTTAAAGATCCATTTGCTCCTAATGGGTTTTACCCCTTTGGGAGCAACTTCCAAATTCCATACTTTTTTGGTGTACATGGATTCCATTTCAGATCGCATTGCATCCAGCCATTTCAGAAAGTCCCCACTTGTGATGGCCTTCTCGAAGCTAGTTGGGTCATCGTCTTCCATGATGCAATCCTCGCTCCCACCCTCAATGAGAAAACCGTAGTATCTCTCAGGTAGATGAGGAACCCACTAGATCTACGAAGAGGCTGTGGTTCGTTGGAGACTCCTGAATCCTCTGGTTCCAATAAATCATCAGTTGTAGTTTATGTAACTGGAACTTCTTCCAGCTCTACCTCTTTGCCACTAATTTCTTTTACAAGAAATTCCTTTTCCAAAAAGGAGGCGTATTGTGAAAAAAACACCTTTTGTTCCTCAGCGTGGTAGAAGATATATCCTTGTGAATTCTTTGGATATCCCACAAACTTGCAAAGAACTGATCGTGCCTTGAGTTTGTCCGGATTTTTCCTTTTGACATAGGCCGGACAACCCCATATCTTAACTCGTTTAAGATATGGTCTCTTTCCACTACATATCTCATATGGTGTGGTAGGTACCGATTTAGATGGAACTTGATTCAATAGGTATGCTGCTGTCTCAAGCGCATAACCCCAAAAGGAAATAGGTAACTCAGCGGTGCTCATCATAGAGCGCGCCATATCCAATAGGGTGTGATTCCTCCACTCCGATACACCGTTGTGTTGTGGAGTATACAGAGGAGTAAGCTGAGAGAGAATCCCATTCTCTTTTAGATAGTCACGGAATTCTGTGCTTAAGTATTCTCCTCCCCGATCATATCGAAGGATTTTAATACTTTTACCCGTTTAGTTATCAACTTCATGCTTATATTCTTTGAATTTCTCAAAAGCTTCAAACTTGTGTTTCAACAGGAACACATGACCGAATCTTGAGAGATTGTCAGTGAATGTAATGAAGTATGAGGAACCGTTCCTGGCTTGTGTAAATATGGGACCGCATACATCACTGTGTATCAGTCCCAAGAGTTCCGTAACTCTTTCTCCGTATTCTGTAAACGGAGTTTTGGTCATCTTTCCTTTGAGACATGACTGGCAATTTTCATAAGATGAAAATCCGGACGGATTCAAATATCCATCCTTATGTAACTTAGCTAGTCGTGTTGCATTGATATGACCTAGTCTACAATGCCACAAAAAAGATTCGTTCATTTCTGAACTTTTCCTCTTGTGTGTGTTCTGTACGTTAAGAACTGTGTTTTGATTTAGAACGTATAATCCGTTACATAACGCACCAAACCCAATCAACACTTGATTTAGGTAAATGTTCATAACATTATTCTCTACTACAAAGTTATATCCTTCTTTATGTAATAAAGAAATTGATATTAAATTGCATATCATAGAGGGTACGTAATAACAGTCGTTCAGGATCAATGTATTCCCAGTTAGCAATACAAGGTGATATTCACTAACTGCTTTGGCTGCAACACCTGCACCATTCCATACCTTTAGAGAATGATCACCTCTTCCCAGTTCTCTACCTTTCTTTAGCCCATGCAACAAATTACATATGTGAGATCCTGATTCGGTATCTAATACCTAGGACGTAGAGCGTACTGAGAAATAGTTCTCAGTAACTAACACACTCGAAGAAGATGCATCAACATGCTTATTTTCGTTTGGGTGGTGTGGTAATCCGGATATTCCCCTATTTCCTGCTTGGACTTATAACACTTATAAGTTGGAGCGGAACCAACTTTCCCCTGCTCAGTATAACAAGCGGGTTCAGTCAATATATCCATATTATTATCTTGATTAAGGCGTGACATTGGTTGCTTCCTGGAGAGAGAGATAGAAGGAAATGCGTTAGCGTGCGCTCTTTGGAAGATTAGATTGGTTATTATCTTATCTAGTCAGGACAGCTCCCACTGTTTTTATCAAATCTTTCTTCAAACTCTAAAAGGTAAGACTAGCCGGGATTAATTACACCTTACAAGTTTGCCAATCTTTTAACTAGGCCAGTGCCGATACTTTGAGGAAGGTTCCTCGTGCTTTTGCATGGACCTAATTAAAATAAAGCTCATTTTCCCAGGGGCGTGACCCCGTTAATACCTTTCTAGACATCTACTAGATTGGGTAATTGCGATGTGTAAAACTCTCCCAGAAGTAACTCTTACTCGCAGTGGGCATTGGGATCCAACTATCTCATAAAAGGTATGCAATCTCATTGCAAATTTCAACATTTGAAATTCCCGATAATATTTTTGCCCCTAGCAACTTATGACCTTAACATAGTCAACTAATCATAAATGCTAGCCAAGTTCAACCCGTCATTTCCAGATTGAATTAAACCCACCCATACAACTCTTAACATAGTCAACAAAGTCGCACGACTACCCTAATCCAATCGCATCTCATGCTTTAGCTGATAAGCACTAATTAGCTACCGCACACTATGCCTTAACATAGTCAACAAACGTAGCACGAATACTAAGTAGTACTTATCTGAAATGACGGAGGGCTACGACAGGTTTTTAAGAAAAACCTTTTGTGTAATAAACTTAATATCGATATAGAATCGAGTGATTTTTGAAAAGGAGTGTTTTTTAGGCTTTTGCTGGTTTTGCTAAAGAGGTCACTCCCGGTGAAGGGATCTCGTCTCTTTCCTTATCGAATAAGGTGCTGGATATTCTACAAGGAATACCGCTATGCAAAGCAAGAACTAAAAAAAGCAATCAAAAACAAAACCGAGTGGGTTGTAGTATCTGCTAGTTTCGCTAAAGAGGCCACTCCCGGTGAAGGGATCTCGACTCTTTCCTTATCGAATAATGTGCTGGATATTCTACAAGGAATACCGCTATGCAAAGCAAAAATTAGAGCTACCCTTTTTGAAAATTTGATTCTACAACATCTTTTAGGTTTCTTTTCTTTCATTAATCTCATTAATGAAGTCCCATCAATTATGCTTCCTAAGCATCACAGAAGAAATGAAAATACAACGTATGCTTATGCCATCCGCATTCGCCACAGTGTCCCATTATGCACCGTTAGGTTACTTAACTAACGGCATATCGGGGCGGGACTAGCGCGGGTGCAAAACATAAGCAACGTTTATTATATATCATATATACAATAATAAACCATTCGTCTCACGCATATAAAATGATCATATCACAGAATATCAGCAGCAGAAGATAACATATGAAATATTGGATATACTAGAAATTCCGTGTTTTAAATTAAGCCAGTATAAAACACGGATTCCACAGTCACGATGAATAGACAAACCCACATCCCTAGACCTCAACGAGAGCGACAAGCAACCCTACCAATTCTAGAGTTAGGAGACCCGGACTCGACTCCTCGAGATGGTCTCCCACTGGACTCTAGAACCCGGTTATTTGTGCTCCCCGCCTTAGGTCTATACTAAGGCGGAAAAGTAAATAATATACAACAATGGTGACAGCATCCTCAACCCGGAAGTGCCCCAATAAAAGAATATTACATACAATGAATTTTACATGAATGAAAATAAAAACTCCCATCTCACATAAAACCCCCGGCTATTCAAAATACGACGATCCAATATAACATATCCCAGCAACACATAACATCACATGTCATCAAATATCTAGACGATGTTAAACATTCCGATCGAATCAACAAACACCCAAATTTTCCCGAAAAGCTCAACACTTGAGCGCAATTTAAAAATACTCAGAACATGCCACAGTACCTATGGACCAACCGTAGAAAGGCCAACCCTTGCCTCACCTATGGCGCCGCGGAACTACCGCAAACCCGAGGGTTTTGCGGCAGTTCTTACTGTCATAGAATCGAGTTAGGGTTTCGTTCTTCTAGAGGGTCCATCGAATCACTTGCATGATGTTTGAATGTTCTTTAACTTGGAAAAAATCCAAATCTTGGAAAATTTTCCGGCAAGGGTTAAAGTGGGTATTTGATATCCGTTCGAACTTTTTAACACCATCTAAATAACCCGAAATATAGTTAGAATTACGACTATGAAACACTCCAAATTGCCTTTATAGAAAATTAACATCTCATGCAATTTTAGCAAAAATAAAAAAACCTAAAACACCAAAACCCAGAGCCTGGAACACAAAAACAAATTGAAGCCAAAATTCCCTGAAGAGGCTGGCCTCCTCCGTTTTTGAGCTCATGTGCTCGGCCAAAAACGGGCCAAGTGAGTTCAAATTTCTTCTGTGTTCATGTAATATCTCATATAACATTCTGCAGTTACTGAAAAAAAATTTAGAGCACTTTTAAAAATTGAAAGAAACCAGTTTTCCGTGTTTCAAGTTTCGGAGTCGTTTCGGTTTCGTAATCTAACAAACATCGTCTAATTCTCTAGCCTGACTCTGATATGACTGTAAGGTTCCCTAGCACGACAGAAAGGTTTCGGGAGGCATCGTCCATGCCATTTTCAAAAAAAAATCATGCTAAACAACCCTAATCCTAAAATCTTTAACTAGAGATTTAGACAATACCAAATGTAAACTACTTTACATCTAGAGAACAAGAATACAACCTTTGTAGACCGGTCTTTCTCTTCACTTGCTTCGTGTAGTAGTCCCGCGACTCCATTAGGCATCTCTTGAGACTTTGAAGGAGCTTCCTCCGATGACCTTCGTGCTGAAGATGATCCACGTGAAGTCCCACCAACTCAAGCTACCTTTACACTAAACTCTTTAGCGTTTGAAACACGCTACACTTGATCGCTAGTCAAGTGTAGGATTGTGAAGTAGGGGATGTTAAGAGCTCACAAGTTTGTGTTCAAGCTTCATGATTCACATCACATGTGTGGGTTGAAGCTTGAGCCATGATAAGAGGAGGAAGAAGAAGCTAGAGAGCAACCATGGGAGCAACTCAAGAAAATTGGCTAAGTGTTGAGAATGAGCTAGAATCAATGCCAAGTCTTGACCCCTCACTCATTCAAGCATGGAATTATGCAATATAAATTGCAACCATGCTTGAATAGTGAGTCAAGATGAATAAACAAAAGTAAATCCCATGCTTGCAACCATGCCTACACTTTCCACCTCATTTCTATTTTCACAAAATAGAAATATATATGCCATGCTTCATTATTATTATTATTATTATTATTATTATATATATATATCACATATATTAATATATATATAATGAAGAATAATTAGTGAGCTAATGATATTAGTTAAGATATAATTATATCACATTATTAAATCAATACTTGATCTAATAATCCGGTTATATCACATATGACCGACTAATATCATTTATCTGTATATCACATTATCGAATCAACACTTAATTCGACAATCTGGTTATATCACATATAACCTAACTGATAACAGATGACTGCCAGATTACAATACGGTATTACATATTCGTATTTAATCAGGCCCACACATATATCACATATGTGTCCTACTTCGTTTGGCTTGAACTAGGGAACTTCTGTATGGGACTCTAAAGACTCGTCAATATGCCAGCAGTAGGTGATGATCACATCAGTCACCTACAAGCCGTCAGCGGTACTAGCTGGACGTAACGGCTACCCGGGTATTAAGCGATACGAAGATCAACAAGCAATCCTGTCCACAATCTCTATGAAGCCCATTAGTAACACTACCGTACTGTCCGGTCTCTTCGTCTGATATGCCGCATATCATGTCTAGGGGTGGAAATTGTCAGACCCCAGTAACGTGATAAGTCATGCCGATGTCTGGCCTATAACGGTTCAAGAAACTACTGATAACACTTATCAGTAAATATCGGCAGTAGCCCTGGCCAGGGACTTCCAGTTATAGTAGCGCAACATCATCCCCCAATACCGGAAGAGACGAAACCCCTCCATTCGCTCATTACCTCCATGCGACTCGGGACTGTACCCAAAATCCACCTGTTTCCACGTCTCCTTTGAGCGTGGTAGGGAGGAAATCAAAGCACAGTGCGAGCCGCACAAAACTCTATGACGATCTCTGTCATGACCCGAAATGGCACGTGACCGGCACTTGAATCATGTGAAGTCTATAGGACCACACCTAATTCAAGTAAGCCAAAAGCCCAGAAATCAAACCATTTGAAAGAGAAGTGAAGGAAAACTTGTTTAAAAGTTTACATATAAATCCCCTTGAAAGTCGTAGTAAGCATTTTAAAAACATCAAGTCCTTTCCAAAAATTTCGGCAGAGTTTCCTTTGTAAATACTGGCCCCAAGCGGGTACAAACATGCATAATATAAAGACATCCCCAAGCGAGAGCTAGCTCTTCGCCAATTGGCGGACACAACCACGCAATGCAATATAATATACAACGCTAAAGGGCGAGGATCAAAACTCATCAAGAAAAGCAATATCCTCAAGAAAACAAGAGAAAAACCATAATAATACAGGCGCGTGACTCTAAGGTCGAAAGAATATACACTGGTCTTCTAAGTCTATCAAATATACAAGTCTGGTTGATGGAGTTATTAGATACAACTGAAATAATAAAAGTACAATGGTGGTCACGATACAAGTGAACACACATACCAAAACAATCACCCGGAAGGAAGCCGTGTGCCAGCAAAGCTGCCAAGGAAACCTATATGGCAAAACCTGCAAGAAACTGTGGCACAACGGGTGTGAGTTGCCAACTCGTGAGTAGAAAACATCACCGAGCAGAAATCGCATGTATGACTCTATCCTAGGTCATACAGTAATATAATCTCAATATAATACAATCCTGAAACATCTACACATAAGTGTAATATCAAGTGCTTGTGTCAGTGCCTCATGTAGCAACATAATACATATATGATGTATGAATGCATGAAAACAGAATGCAACTAAATGAGAAAACTGTTCTCATATCTCAGTGAGATTTCTGTATAAAAATCGAAGTATCATCAATAAAATCAACAGAGAATCCATGTCAAGTATCGACCCAAAATGTGTATATCCCAATATCTCAATATCTCGGGCTCCAGCAATCCGGACTGGCCCATATCATAAAATATCAATATCTCGGGCTCCGGCAATCCGGACTGGCCCCTATAATTAAATCTCACGACTACGTCGGTATCCTCCGGATATCCGCCGTTTCACAAATAACCAATCGGTAATGCTCCGCTGCCAGGCTCAACGCCATCATCTATGACCATCTTGCCCCGGGATACCGCACCGGGTCCACCATGCACCCGCAGACGGTTCCTCCTACTCCCCGAATCGGGTGTATGATACCGCTCAAGAGCCGAGAAAACTCATGGTGGACATATCTCATATCATATCACGAGAAAATCGCAATTTCTATTTTTAGAAATAATAATCAGTTTATAAAATCCTTACGGTTTCTCCAAATCCGGAAATCTCATGGAAATCCGAAATCTCAAAATTGCGATGTCAATAAACAGTGAATACTGGAATAAAGACCCATAATATTGCATGACAAATGGGTATATGAATGCATCGGATATCAAGCAAGGAATGCAATAATTAAACTAGCATATAAAAGCAAGTGTACTGGTACTTTGTCGAAACTACCAACTAGCAATTTTTACCAATGAAGTAGTATTTTCTAATGTGTACATGAAATAAAAATTACCGATGATGATGTGTGTGAGCCGACAAATAAGTGTACATGGGGCATACGCATCATCGGTAATGGTGCTGGTGTCCTGACAACAGGTTTCATAATAACTAACGAAAACACATATAAGCATGAAATGCGATACGAACAGCAGGAATATATGGCAAATGAATAGTAAATGCAACAATAAAGAAATATACATTCCTATATATGAGTCATACAACTTTTAGCATCTGAAATCGCACGAATCGTGGTTTTTGTAAATATAGGGCTACGGAGTCTTTGAGAAAAGATGTATCCTTTGAAAAAATCCGTATTATCCTTAGGCCTGCCTTTAAAATACTCACGATTCGTTAATTTTGAAAATAAGTATGACTCGAGACAAATCTAACATCTACCTGATAACTACAGGACTAATCTAAGAGACTAAATCAAAAGGGTAAGGAAATTCAACTAAGTCTGAGTCGATATATCTAGTAGTCGGTGATCCCGCCTCAATAGCGTCACGTACGATAAAATATATTATACAACATCCTCGAGTCGAGAGTGCAGATCAATCATCATATTTATATACCGTACGATAAATGTCATGACCCGAAAGTACGGAACGTGACTGGCACTTAGATTACGAGACGTCTCAAGGCATAACGTAACCTAAGTCAGCCAAAGCCCAGAAAATCTAAACCATAAACAATAAGAGTGAAGGAAAACCTTTTATGAAAACGATTTTGAACCAATTAAGTAATATTAATCCCCTTTTAGAAACATAAAAATTTTCCGAAAATTTCGGCAGAGTCTCCTTTGTAAATACTAGCCCCCAAAATAGGTACAACAAGATATATAAACCTATAATGAAATAATGGCATCCCCAAGCGGGAGCTAGCTCTTCGCTCAAGGCGGATCACAACCACACGCAATATATATGTAATATCAAGCAAATAAGCATAAAGAAATGCAAAAATAAGAAAAACACAACGTCGGCTCAAGTGAGCTCGACCTCAGAGAAACCACATATACACAAATCTCTCGGTCTCATCACTAGGTCGCATATACAAATAAGAAGTGGTAGATGGAGAATACTAGATACAATGATAGGACAAAAAGAGACAAAAGTGTCCTCACAACCCACCTATGAGCAATGTCGCGAGTCCGAACAAAAGAAGCCAATGAAAAGATACGCCCGCCGCTGCAAAGCTGACGGGTCCGACCTGCAAGACACTGTGGCACAACGGGGGTGAGTTGCCAGCTTGTGAGTAGCAGTAACATCTAATAAGGCTATCGTAAGAATGCATGCAATGCGTCGCAATCTGCATATCTAAGTATAATGCGATGCTACTAATATGTATGCACATGGATGCAAAATCAATACGAAATCTTTAAGTGTTTAAATACGATGATCTTTGCATATTAACTTAGAAAAAAAATATCTGTACAATAGCCAAGGTACCATCAATGAAATCATCTGAAAATCGTGTCAAGCATCGACACCAAATATGGAAATATATCTGTCTCAATGTCTCACTATATCAATGTCTCAATACCTCGGGCTCCGTCAGTCCGGATCGGCCCATATCATCAATCTCACGACAACGGTCGGTATCCTCCGGATATCCGCCACGCCAGACATCATCGGTAGGTAGTCTTCCCCAGCCAGGCTCATCTTCTACAACTCGATCTTCTTACCCCGGGGTACCATACCGGGCCCACTATGTACCCGAGACGGTTCATCCACTCCTCGAATCGGGTCTCGAAATTCAACAGAAAACATGAAAACTCATAGTGGACGACACATACATCACGAGAAAATCGCAACTTTATATTAAAAATGATAATAACAAGCTTTTGTTAAATTCTTACGGTTTTCCCCAAAATCCAGAAAGCTCATCAATACTGAAATGCTCAAGAAAATCATAATACCCAACATGTTGTATATGATAAATGCTTATGATATCAATGGTATGAAATTTGATTTATGGCTAGGAATCTATATAAGCATGATGATGAAGTGAGGTATATACATGCTATGCAATTCAATGTATCATGTATGATGCAAGTGTTTGATACTGAACTAAGCAGATTCTACAGTGCTCGTGGTATGGCAATTACCAAAAACGTGTGTGTTCACATGAATAGTGTGCGTGCAATATAAGACAATGGTAATGGTGTAGGTGTCCTAAGAGGTGATATCACACAAAGGTATATAAATAATCATGCAATGCCAGCAGACGAATAACTAGAAATATATGCATATAAATGAGATGGTTAACTAACTAATTATGCATATAGTTTGCAAGTAATAAAGTGATCCTAACTATGGAGCACCTCGCGCCATCCAGACGATTTTCCCATAGATGTATACATCTACTCACCCGAACGCCTCGCTAATCTGATCCAACCATCTCTTTGCCTTTGCGCACCGCGTCCGATGTTTCCGCAACCGGTCCTAAAATTGCATAACACACAACATAAGATTACACTCATAGAATGACGCAAGTCATAATATGAAAAGATCGACGCTCACAAGTTAGGCACAACGTGCACTAAGCACGCGGAACACACACGAAAACCACTAAAACCTTAACTATAATCGTCGTTTCAGAGCAACCGTCAAAACTAAAACCCGATTAAACCAAACTTCGTATTCGCACACTCTAAATGTCATAGGAGATGCTATAAATATCATCAAGATAGCACAATTAATTCACCACATAAATATATGAAAAACCTAGTAAGCACCAAAATTTCATTTTCGAGGCAAACATCGCTGATTAACGATATAGCGATCACAATATAGCATAGTTATCTAAACTAACCCACTAGATAACCACTACACCTAATTTAATCTATTAACAATGCTTCAAACCCTAATTACAAAAGCAACCCTTTTCCTGAATTTCAAAAACAAGCAATTACTATGAAATTAACACTTTAAAATTCTAAATTAACATGTTTAACTACAATTTAACAATTAGATTAGAATTTTCACGTCACAAGTTTCGAACCTCTTGCACTTAGCCTCCAATGTTGCCTCTTTTCTCCATGTTTTAAACCAATTTTGGCTTGAGAAGAGATAGAATAAGGATTTGTGTTGAATTTGTGAAGAAAATTGTGGATTTCGGTGGATTTTTGATAGAATTTTGAAGCAAAAGAGAGGGGAAATTTTTGGGAGCTGCTGCAGGTGAGGCTCAGCCTGAGGGGAGAGGGGGGTTGTGAGGGAAAGTGTGTAGAAAATTCTATGTAAAAAGTATCTTTTAAACTCATTTAATGCATATCACATCATTCTTTACAAAGAAAACCCATTTTAATTCATTTTTAAACCATAAAACAACCAATCTAGGAAAGTCTTGATAAAATTTTTGTTAACACTAGATTTTAGTTTATAATGGTTTCTATGTATGTAATTTACCCATTTAAATTTGTACTTATCACTAATTTAATGTATATTTAAAAGCTTAAAATAATATTAAAAATAATTAATTAAGGAAAAAAATTTAAATGACTAGAAATTTTTAAGTGACAATTAATTAACCAATTACTAGCAATTTCTTATCTAAATTTTGTATAATTAGGCCTGTATTGAAAAATAATTAATTTGACATTTTACGGAAAATACTGTTTATTTTACCGATTATCGAAAAACTACCTAAACGAAAATTCAAAGCGTTACAATCTTCCTCCCTTAAAGAAATTCGGTCCCCGAATTTAAAATTTAACTACGCGTACCTTCAAAAAGATGGGGATATTTCTTCCTCATCTCGTCCTCGGTCTCCCAGGTGACCTCCTCACTGTTCGGGCCGCGCCAAAGAACTTTAACCGATGGTATAACCTTCGACCTCAATCTCTTCACCTGCCGATCCAAAATGACCACCGGCTGCTCGGTGAATGAAAGATCGCGCTCCAGCTGAATCGTCTGGTGCTGAATCGCATGGGAAGGGTCTTGAAGGTACTTGCGGAGCAACGAAACACGGAACATGGAGTGAACATCTGGGAAGCTGGGCGGAAGAGCCAACTGATAAGCCACCGAACCGACACGCTCTAGGATCTCGAAGGGTCCAACATATCTAGGACTAAGCTTTCCTTTCCTCCCAAATCTCATCACGCCCTTCATCGGAGAGACCCTCAGGAAAACATGATCGCCAACAGCGAACTCGAGTCGGCGACGGCGCCTGTCAGTATATGATTTCAGCCTACTCTGTGCTGCTCTCATCCTGTCCCGAATCAGCTGTATCATTTCGGTCTTCTCCTGTATGATCTGTAGCCCTAAAATAATGCTCTCCCTGAGCTCTATCCAACATACAGGCGATCGACATTTCCTCCCATATAAAGCCTCGAAAGGTGCCATCTGAATCGTCTCCTGGAAGCTATTATTGTAGGAGGACTCGATCAAGGGCAAATGACGATCCCAGCTACCACCGAAATCTAAAACACAAGCTCTGAGCAAGTCCTCAAGAGTCAGAATAGTACGCTCTGACTGACCCTCAGTCTGTGGATGAAAAGCTGTGCTAAAACTCAATCGGGTGCCCAAAGCCTCCTGAAGTTTCTGCCATAATCGGCTGGTAAACTGGGTGCCCTGGTCGGACACGATGCAAGTCGGGATGCCATGCAATCGCACGATCTCATCAATATAAACCTGAGCTTACTGAACAAATCCAAAAGTGGTCTTCACTGGAAGAAAGTGAGCCGCTTTCGTCAGTCGATCCACAATCACCCAAATAAAGTCATACCCTCGACTACTCTTGGTTAGACCCACAATGAAGTCTATGGAGACCTGTTCCCACTTCCACTCAGGAATTGGCAAAGGCCGTAACTCGCCGGCTGGCCTCTGGTGCTCGGCCTTGACTTGCTGACAAGTCTGGCATCTCGATAAAAAGTATGTAACATCCTTCTTCATCCCGTCCTACCAGACCTTTCTCAAATCATGGTACATCTTGGTGGAACCTGGATGAATACTGTGTACTGATCTATGTGCCTCCTCAAGAATGTCCCGCCTCAGTCCTTCAAAATCTGGTACGCACAGTCAAGTCCCAAATCAAAGTATCCTCTGATCATCAATCACGAACTCGGAAACTCTGCTCTGCCGAATCTGCTTGATAATATCTAAAATACGGGCATCATCGGACTGTGCCTCGCGGATACGGTCAAGTAACTGTGGGCGTGCTCTGAAATGGGCCAGCTGTCCCACTGTAGGAGTAAACTCGAACTACACTCTACTGTCATATAACACCTACCAATCCACCGTCGACTACATCTGTACTGCGCTCAAACAAGATAAGCTACCTCCGGGCCTCCTACTCAAAGCATCTGCCACCACATTCGCCTTGCCCGGATGGTATAGAATCTCGCAGTCATAATCTTTCACCAACTCCATCCAACGGCATTGTCTCAAATTCAGATCTTGCTGCTGAAGGATATACCTCAAGCTCTTGTGGTCAGTGAATATCTTGGCACGACTCGCCGTATAGGTAATGTCTCCAGATCTTGAGTGCAAACACAACTACAGCCATCTCTAAATCATGAGTGGGGTAGTTCTGCTCGTGTTTCCTCAACAACAGAGAAGCATACGCGATAACTCTATCGCGCTGCATCAATACATAGACCAGCCCCACACGAGAAGCATCACAATATACCAAGAAACCGCCCGATCCTGAAGGCAATGATAACACTGGTGCAATAGTCAGACGATTCTTCAACTGCTGGAAGCTGTCCTCACATGCCTCGGTCCAATCAAAAGTAACCCCTTTCCAGGTCAACCCGGTCAACGGTGCAGCTATACGGGAGAAATCCTGGACAAAGCGTCGACAATAGCCGGCCAGACCTAGAAAGTTGCAAACCTCTGTAACTGATACCGGTCTGGGCCAACGTGAACTGCCTCGATCTTCTTCTGGTCCACACAAATACCATCTCTCGTCACCACATGACCCAAGAAGTCGACACTGTCTAGCCAGAATGCGCACTTGGAAAATTTGGCGAACAGCTGATGCTCCCTCAAAGTCTGCAATGTGATACGCAAGTGCAGCTCGTGCTCCTCCCGGCTCCGAGATAAACCAAGATGTCGTCAATGAAAACAATGATGAAATGATCAAGATACGGCCTGAATACACGGTTCATCAAGTCCATAAATGTTGCTGGGGCATTGGTGAGCCCGAACGATATCACCAAGAACTCGTAATGACCATATCGTTTACGGAAAGCGGTCTTTGGAATATCCTCCTTCCGAACCCGCAACTGGTGATAACATGACCGTAAATCAACCTTCGAGAAATACCCCACACCCTGGAGCTGATCAAATAAGTCGTCAATGTCGGGTAGGGGATATCTGTTCCGTACAGTAACCCGGTTCAGCTGACGATAATCAATGCATAAGCGCATACTGCCGTCCTTCTTCTTAACAAACAGGATGGGAGCACCCCAAGGTGACACACTCGGTCGGATAAGTCCTTTGTCCATCAAGTCCTGCAACTAATCCTTCATCTCTCTAAGCTTCGCCGGGGCCATCCGATAGAGCGGTATAGAGATAGGCCCTGTGCCGGGGATCAAGTCAATGCAGAACTCAATCTCGCGCTCTGACGACAGACCAGAAAGATCGTCAGGGAATACATCAGGAAACTCTCTCACAATAGGGACATGGTCCAATGGAACCTCTCTGGCGCTCACATCACAAACATAAGCTAAGAATCCTTGACACCCTTTCCACAAGAGCTGACCAGCGCGAAGCGAAGAAATCAAGCTGGGAAGCGCAGCGCTACGATCTCCCTGAATAACAAGAACCGGCTCACCAGGAAAACTGAATCTGACTGCCTCCTCACGGCAGTCCACAGATGCATAACAGATGGCTAGCCAGTCCATACTAAGAAGAACGTCTAAGTCTAGCATATCGAGGAGAATCAAATCAACTGAAGAGTCTCTCTCCCCAATACGAACGGGACACGATCGGTACACAAAACGAGCAACAAACGACTCGCCTACCGGAGTAATGACAACAAGCGGCTGATCTAACGAAGAAGACTCTCGGCCCAACCTCAGTGCAAAGTATGTGGATACAAAAGAATGTGTGGAGCCTGGATCAAATAGTACCCGTGCCTCAAAAGATCATTCTGGCAGAGTACCTGTCACTATGGCATTGGATGCCTGCGAATCCTGAGGAGTCAAAGCAAACACTCGGGCCTGTCCACCACTAATAGCTAGTTGTCCTCTGCCTCTGCCTCTACCTCTGCCTCTACCTCTGTCTCCTCGTCCTCTCTGAATAGGACCACCATGCCCACGACCTCTAGGAGCATCTGCCTGGCGTGGAGCATCAACAGGGGTAGGAAGTAGAGCTCTCTGAGGAGGTGGTGAGGGTGGTAAAGTCACATATGGCACTGTCTCCACGCCTTGGTGCCCTATGGTACAGTCTCTGACACGATGGTACTGACTCCCGCACCGAAAACATCCCGGCGACGACTGCTGGGTCTGCGGATATGAACCAAATAACTGACCCCGTCTCAATCTTCTGTCGCCGCCATCTCCCGGAAAGAATCTATCACGGTGTCTACCCATCTACCACTGAGCTGGCGTATCAGTACGAATCCGCTTCGGGCCAGAAATGACCGGAGTCTCAGAAATGCGCTCCTCCAAAAGTAAGGCTGCATCCATCGCGGCTGCGTGTGTGTCAAAGTGCTGGGTGCCAATGGCAAGGAATAACTGCATGTCGAGTCCTCACACAAACCTCTTTATCCTCTTTTCTTCAGTGTTTACTAGGTACGGAGCATATCGGGACAAGTGAGTAAACTGTATATCATACTCGGACACTGTCATCCCAGGGGTCTTGCGCAAAGACTCAAAACTACGGGCTCGAGCATCTCGGACACTTTCCGAAAGAAAACGGGCAAGAAATGCAGCTGTGAACTCGTCCCAAGTCATAGGAGGTAGACCTGCAGCTCGGCCTCTCTCTACTGAATCATACCACGTTTGAGAAAGGCCCTCCAGATGAAAACTCGTAAACTCCACCCACCTATCATCAGAACACCTCAACGAACGGCAAATCCTAGTCATCCTATCAAGAAATGCCTGTGGGTCCTCTGTCGCATCTGTACCGGTAAAAGCTGGAGGACTCAGCCTCATAAACTAATATAGTGATACGGGGATAGTCGCAGTAGTAGCAGGAGCAACCGTCTGGGCAGCAGGTACAATCTTGGTCTGTGCGATGGAAGGAACGTCCTCGGAACTCTGTGCCCGACTGGCCTCAACTAAAGATCCCATAATCTGTCACAACTCCTGTATACCGGCCTCTAATCTGGCAATACAGTCTGGAAAAGGCGGATCAATCTGACCCTGAGGGGTAGGCGTATCATCCCGCTCGACCCTCGTCTCACACGAGCCCGCTCGAAGCTCATCCCTGGTGGCAGCCCGCTGAGCTCTCATAGTCTTTGGCGGCATCGAAGCTGGAGTAAGAAACAGGAGCGATAAGAACATTGCAATTGAATCAAGGAATGCATGGAATCAAGGAGGAAATACAAGCAATTATGTCCTAAGGTCACTTAGGCGGAGTACCGTATCGTAAGAATGCCGCGGAATATATCCACGCTACGCAACTCTGCTTAAGTCACCTACTCCATCTACCAAGGGTCGTCCTGCACTCAGAAAGGTAAAACCTATGGCTCTGATACCAACTTTGTCACGACCCGAAAGTACGGAACGTGACTGGCATTTAGGTTACGAGACGTCTCAAGGAGTAACGTAACCTAAGTCAGCCAAAACCCAGAAAATCTAAACCATAAACAATAAAAGTAAAGGAAAACCTTTTATGAAAACGATTTTGAACCAATTAAGTGATATTAATCCCTTTTTAAAAACATCAAAATTTTCCGAAAATTTCGGCAGAGTCTTCTTTGTAAATACTAGCCCCCAAAATGGGTACAACAAGATATATAAACCTGTAATGAAATAATGGCATCCCCAAGCGCGAGCTAGCTCTTCGCCCAAGGCGGATCACAACCACACGCAATATATATGTAATATCAAGCAAATAAGCATAAAGAAATGCAAAAATAAGGAAAACACAACGTCGGCTTAAGTGAGCTCGACCCCAGAGAAACCACATATACACAAATCTCTCGGTCTCATCACTAGGTCGCATATACAAATAAGAAGTGGTAGATGGAGAATACTGGATACAATGATAGTACAAAAAGAGACAAAAGTGTCCTCGCAACCCAACTACGAGCAATGTCACGAGTCCGAACAAAAGAATCCAACGAAAAGATACGCCCGCCGCTGCAAAGCTAACGGATCCGACCTGCAAGATACTGTGGCACAACGTGGGTGAGTTGCCAGCTCGTGAGTAGCAGTAACATCTAATAAGGCTATCGTAAGAATGCACGCAATGCGTCGCAATTTGCATATCTATGTATAATGCGATACTACTAATATGTATGCACATGGATGCAAAATCAATACGAAATCATTAAGTGTTTAAATACGATGATCTTTGCATTCTTAACTTAGAAAAAAATATATGTACAATAGCCAAGGTACCATCAATGAAATCATCCGAAAACATGTCAAGCATCGACACCAAATATGGAAATATATTTGTCTCAATGTCTCACTATATCAATGTCTCAATACCTCAGGCTCCGTCAGTCCGGATCGGCCCATATCATCAATCTCACGACAACGGTCGGTATCCTCTGGATATCCGCCACGCCAGGCATCACCGGTAGGTAGTCTTCCCCTGCCAGGCTCATCGTCTACAACTCGATCTTCTTGCCCCTGGGTACCATACCGGGCCCACCATGTACCCGAGACGGTTCATCCACTCCTCGAATCGGATCTCGAAATCCAACAGAAAACATGAAAACTCATGGTGGACACATACATCACGAGAAAACCGCAACTTTATATTAAAAATGATGATAATAAGTTTTTATTAAATTCTTGCGGTTTTCCCCAAAATCCAAAAATCTCATCAATACTGAAATCTTCAAAAAAATCATAACACCCAACATATTGTATATGATAAATGCTTATGATATCAAAGGTATGCAATGTGATTTATGGCTAGGAATCTACATAAGCATGATGATGAAGTGAGGTATATACATGCTATGCAATTCAATGTATCATGTATGATGCAAGTGTTTGATACTGAACTAAGCAGGTACTATAGTGCTCGTGGCATGGTAATTACCAAAGGCGTGTGTGTTCACATAAATAGTGCGCATGCAACATGAGCCAATGGTAATGGTGTAGGTGTCCTAAGAGGTGATATCACACAAAGGTATATAAATAATCATGCAATGCCAGCAGACGAGTAACTAGAAATATATGCATGTGAATGAGATGGTTAACTAATTAACTATGAATATAGTTGTAATAAAGTGATCCTAACTGTAGGGTGCCTCGCGCCATCCAGACGATTTCTCCATAGATGTATTCATCTACTCACCCGGACGCCTCGCTAATCTGATCCAACCACCTCTTTGCCTTTGCGCGCCGTATCCGATATTTTCGCAACCGGTCCTAAAATTGCATAACACACAACATATGATTACATCTCATGAAACGACGCAAGTCAAAATATGAAAAGATCGACGCTCACAAGTTAGGCACAACGTGCACTAAACACGCGGAACACATATGAAAACCACTAAAACCTTAACTAAAATCGTCGTTCCGGAGCAACCGTCAAAACTAAAACCCGATTAAACCAAACTCCGCATTCACACACCCTAAATATCGTAGGAGATTCTATAAATATCGTCAAGATAGCACAATTAATTCACCACATAAAAATATGAAAAACCTAGTAAGCACCAAAATTTCAATTTCGAGGCAAACATCGCGGATTAACGATATAGCGATCACAATCTAGCATAGTTATCTAAACTAACCCACTAGATAACCACTACACCTAATTTAATGTATTAACAATACTTCAAACCCTAATTACAAAAGAAACCCTTTTCTTGAATTTCAAAAACAAGCAATTACTATAAAATTAACACTTTAAAATTCTAAATTAGCATGTTTAACTACAATTTAACAATTAGATTAGAATTTTCACCTCACATGTTTTGAACCACTTGCACTTAGCCTCCAAAGTTGCATCTTTTCTCCATGTTTTAAACCAATTTGGGATTGAGAAGAGATAGAATATGGATTTGTGTTCAATTTGTGAAGAAAATTGTGGATTTCGGTGGATTTTTGATAGAATTTTGAAGCAAAAGAGAGGGGGAAATTTTAGGAGCTGCTGCAGGTGAGGCTTGCCCTGAGGGGAGAGGGGTGTTGTGAGGGAAAGTGTGTAGAAAATTCTATGTAAAAGCATCTTTTAAACTCATTTAATGCATATCACATCATTCTTTACAAAACCATAGAACAACCAATCTAGGAAAGTCTTGATAAAATTTTTGTTAACACTATATTTTAGTTTATAATGGTTCCTAAATATGTAATTTACCCATTTAAATTTGTATTTATCACTAATTTAATGTATATTTAAAAACTTAAAATAATATTAAAAATAATTAATTAAGGAAAAAAATTTAAATGACTAGATATTTTTAAGTGACAATTACTAGCAATTTCTTATCTAAATTTTGTATAATTAGGCCTATATTGAAAAATAATTAGTTTGGCATTTTACGGAAAATACTGTTTATTTTACCGATTATCGAAAAACTACCTAAACGAAAATTCAAAGCGTTACAGTAAAATTCATCGTACGACATCCCAAAATCGGGGTACGGATCAATATCACATATATCTCATTATTCAACTGGTATCGTTATCATCATATCATAAACTAGGGGTACTGATCTAAAGTCTAGTACATTCCGATAACATCAACATATATCGCGTGTGCATGAAAACACATCGCCCAACGATCCTCTATAATATCATGTCGTGTCTCATCACACAACCCAAATCACATCACCGATCTCACGGCATCATGCGCAATCACATCGACTTATCTCCAAGTATCATATACTATCCTCATCATACATGTATACGTATACATACATATATATATATATATATATATACATACTCACATACATAAATGTGTGTGTGTGTGTATGTATATATATATATATCCCCATATACGCACAAGAAAAATCAAATGTATGCGTGTGTGTGTGCGTGTGTGCAAATCATTACTCTAGGGTTTCGCGACTATGAAACTAAGCTAAAAGCATTATCCTACAATTACGCTAAAACTAACCCAAAGTCACCTAAGCATTTCTTCCTAAGTATACACATCTCATAAAATACATAAGTATATATATATATATATATCATAACGCATTCGCGTGCTACACTACGAAACTATGGGGGTGCTATACGTCATCCACCCGACTTCCCCTTTAGATATATATCTACTCACCTTGATCCTTGCTTGCCGAAATCGAGGTCGCCATGCTCCTTCTTGTCGTACGACGTCCACGTGAGGGTACCTATGTTATCTACACACATAGCATCGTAAACAGAAATCGCGCACGAAAACCAAAACGGCACGCGAATCACATATAGGTTAAAACCTATGGTCTGCGCATGCAAGAATAACCCAACAACTCTCGAGATTGACGTGCAAACGTCACACCACCGAGTCAAAACCCAAATACTAAAATCCAAGTCGTAAATAGTCGCAAAACCAAAGCAGCAACATAAGAAAACATTTCCAGAATTTGTTTCAGGTGACATTAGCCAATTCTGCATATAGGGGAGGTCTAATTAACCGATATAGGGGCCCCAACCAAGCACGAATCATTTCTACCCTACCCAGGCTGCAATTTGCGGCCAAAGGGGTTTAATTTGCGGCCCTAAAGTGGAATTGGGGTCCCGGGTCTTCAGGGTAGCTTCCAGGTCACCTGCTTGTGTCACTGTAATCGCTATATATTTTTCCAGGTTTCCGAGTCAAAGCAGATTTCTAAAGTCATCACTATTCCTACACAAATACGATGTCGGGGATTTCTAAGTTCATGTCTTAGGGTTTTAGTCTCTGATTTAGTCTAATATACTATCACCACAGGGGTTGTGGTCTCTAACTAAGTCTTATGTACACCTTCACTTACCAAAATATTCCTAAATCCTTATCTTGGAATTTTCCAAGCTCACAAAACTACACTAAAACAATTCTAAACTAATATGGATGCTAAAGAAAATGAATTTCTACTCTAATGGTGAAGGAAATATCTCATTTAGCAACTCAAGAATTTTCTTGAGTTGCCCCAAGTGCTCAAAATCCAAACTTTCTTGATCTCCCATGCTTGTAGTGAGCCTGTGCATGATTTTTGTGAAGAGAACATGATGTTTTGGTGTGGGATTGAGGGTGTTTGTGAGGATGTATAGGAGGTGGAGAAGAGGGCAGCCAAGATGAAGGAGAAGGAGAAAGAGAATGAACAAAAATGAAATGGAGGGAAAATATCCATGGTCAGGTGACCCTTCACCCTCTCTCTCTCTCTTCTCTCTCTCTTGCCCATGCTTTCTTGTCTCCCCATGCCACATTCTTTATTCTTTTTCCCTTTTTCTTTTCTTTTCTATTCTTTTCTTTAACGAAAATTCAAAAACCACGCATAAAGGAAAAACGGAGAATTAAAGCCATGGTAGAATGAAATGTAACAAGTGTTAGCAATATGACATGGTGCATGTCATGTGCATAATCACGCTTAATGCATAATTAGTGATTATTAATCAAGCTTAGACATAACTTGTATATAATAAATTATATAATAATTCATAAAATGTCTAAATCTCACAATTTCTTTAAAATCAACATTCAAGTTAATTTTTCCAAAATTTTTTCAATCTAATGGTATATAATTATACCACATCATTAAAATATTCATAATATTTATTTTTTTAATTATATAAATTCCCAAAAATAATATTTATTTTTCTGAAATGTTGCAATCTCGGGTCTACAGATCAACCTGTACCAGTTTCACCAGAGGACTGCTATCTGACGATAGGCATACTACCACATAGGAGTCCTCGGCGAGTCATGTTCAGTGTACCCAGTCTCCACTGAGCACCTGTATACCATCTTTGATGTCAAATACTAATGGATGTGGGATCATCCATTGCCCATCATATGGGTAAAGAAGCATATACGCTAGTCTACTCTGGAATATCGATACCCTGTCTCGATATTTCCTCGACTATGAACAATTAAAGGATGTACTTGTGAACTACCCTGGCCCCACCAGTATGATCTCCATCATAGTCCTGGTAGTCAAGTACATATCCTAAGGGCTTTATCAACATGTAAGAGTAAGACAGTATCACAATACAAGTCTACATGTTAAGACAAAGAACAACCAGATAGCATACTATTATGTCGAGAAAGAAAGTCCTCTCTATATATGTCCAAGCATCCACTATAATATACATCATATGTACAATAATGGCCTCCAGGACATACATATAACTAACATCCTAGTTCATGCAAAACGAAGTTGGAGCATATATGTGATATGTGTGGGACCGAGATTAATGCGCGTATGTGATACCGCATTCTATTCTCGCGATATGTGATTTAACATTTCAGAAAAATAAAATATTATTTTTGGGAATCTTATAATTAAATAATAAATATATTGAATATTTTAATATTGCGGAATAATTAAATACCGATAAATTGGGAAAAATTTGGAAAATTATAGAAAATACTAAAAAGATGGTGTTTTATATGAATTAAGCAAATTATGAATTTTTATGATTTATTATATTCACGTTTAATGCTAATCGCGATTAAATATCGCTAATCTCGCATTAATCCGGTTTTGTGCACATAGCATGCACAAAGTCTTTTTTTAACACTTGTTACATTTTTATCATGGTTTTCCTTCATGAATCATTTCATTTTGGGTTTTAAATGAAAAGAATAGAAAGGAAAAGGAAAGGAAAAGGAAAACAATATTATATGAAGCATGGGCAAGTGAGAGAGAGTAAGGGGTCAAGAGAGAACCATTCCCATTTGTCCCCCTCATTTTCTTCATCTCTTCCTCTCTCCCTTTCATCCATGGCTGCCTCTCCCTCTCCCCCTTCCACTTCATCCTCAAAACACCTCATTTCCCACCTCAAAACACCTCACTCGTTTCATTAAAATCATGCACAAGCTCACAAGCTACACTTTGGACAAAGAAAAATTTGATTTTGGTGCTCTAGGGGATTCATGAGTGCCAAATTATGTAATTATTCCATCATTAGTGTAGAATTTCCATTTGCTTTTGTATCCTTGTTAACTTAAAACCGATATAGTGAGGTTTGTTGAGGTTTGAAAATTCCAAGTTAGGGTTTGAGGAATCCTTGAGTTGTGAAGTGCAATTGAGTGTAGTAGTAATCTTAAAACCCCCTTAGTGATAACATTTTGGACTAAAACAGATACTTAAACCACAATTAGCAAACATAGAAATTCCGCCGATATTGAAATTGTGGATTTTGTGATGTTTTTTGTATATCTGCTAACACCCGGGGACACTAAAACTATTTTAGCAAACACAGAGACACAAGCAGGCAACCTAGGACCCACCACTGAAACCCTAACCCCTAACCTTCTACCCAGGAAGCAGAAAAATCCCTTCTGGCCGCAATTTGCGGCCAGACCTGGAGCAATTGCCTTCGTGCTTCTCCTGCAGCTCCATCTCCAGTAAATTAGACCCTCCATATGTGCAAAATTGACTAATTTAACCTAGGGTAAAATCTGGGACCATTTTCATGAGTTGATGCATTGTTTTACGACTTCATTTTAACTTGATTTTGGTATTTGATATTGTGTTTCCATCGTGTGGCATTTGAACGTCAACGACTAGGGTTACTGATCGTGTTTTGCATGCAAGGCTATTGGTTTTGACCTACGAGCGAAACGTGTGCCGTTTCGATTTTCCAACTTGATTTTCATACGCATTGCGATTGTATTATATATGTAGGTACCCCCACGTAGACGTCGAGATGATGAAGAAGAAGATGGCGACATCGACATCGGCAAGCAAGAGCAGGTGAGTAGATTTATATCTACGGGGGAGTCGGGTGGATGGCGTATAGCACCCCCGCAAAGTTATAAGGAATGATGTGATGTGATATAGATGTACATTTATGTGTTATTGAGAGATATGAACACTTAGAAAGAAAGGCATTAGGAGATCATGGGTTAATGTTAGCGAGATTTGAGGAAAGTGGTTTAGTTGGTTTCTTAGTCGTGAACCCTAGAGTAAGGTTGTACGCATACATATACACACACGGGATATGGTTTTGGGTGCATACGTCATATGTATATATATGTATATGTGGATGTGTTAGTGTTTATATATATATACATACACGTATACACGGATGTTGAGAATATTATATGGTATTTGGAGATGAGTCGATGAGATTAGGCATGGTGCCATGAGATCGGTGATGTGATTTGGTTCGTATTATGAGATACGACATGATATTAGCGGATTGATGGGCGATGTGTATTCACACACACGCGTACGCATATGTTGATGATATTGGTTTTGTACTAGACTTAGATCGGTACCCTCCTTTTCACGATATGTGATAATAAGGATATCAGATGAGTAATGAGATATATGTGATGTTCGACCCGTACCCAGATTTCGGATGCCGTACGATAGATTTACCGTACGAGATATAATTATGATGTTAGATCCGGACTCTTGACTCGAGGATGTTATATATATATATATATATATATATATTGTATTGTACGTGATACTATTGAGGCGAGATCACCGACGACTAGATATATTTATAGGTCGACTCAGACCTAGGTGGATTTCCTTACCCTTTTGACTTGGCTCGAGTCATACTTGTTTTCAAATGCAGTGAATCGTGAGTACTTTAACATACCAACTGTATGACTCGTATATTGTGTAGGTTTATTCTTCAGTGTTGTTGTTACTTTACCACTTTCTGTATATTCATGATATTTCATCGCATTGCATGCTTATACATATGTTATCGGTAATTATTATGAAACCCTACTGTCAGGACACCAGCACCATTGCCGATGATGCGTATGTTCCACGTACACCTGCTTGCCGGCCCACACACATCATCATCGATAATTGCCATGTCACATACACTTTAGAGAATATTATTTCTTTGACATCGCTTGCTAGCTGATAGTTGCAATATGTTATCACTTTCATATGCTAGTTTAACTATTGCACTCATTGCATGATTTCAGAGACATTCATATATTCATTGTTCATGCAGTATTATGGAGATTTATACCGTTGTTCACTGTTTACTCACTCTTGATTCTTAGATTTTGGACTCCCATGAGATTTCTGGATTTGGGGGAAAACCGCAAGAATATATATATAAACTTCTCTCTCCCTCTTTTTAAAATGCAAGTTGTTGTTTTCTCATGATGTATGAGTCGTCAACCATGATATTTTCTCGGTTCTGAGATGGTTTTCGAGACCCGATTCGAGGAGCCGGATGAACCGTCTGCGGGTACATGGTGAACCCAGTATGGTACCCCGGGGCAAGAAGCTCGAGTTGTAGACGATGAGCCCAGCAGGGGCAGACTGCCTACCGGTGATTGTTTGGCACGGCGGATATCCGGAGGATACCGTTCGTGGTCGTGTGATTGATGATATGGGCCGATCCGGACTGACGGAACCCGAGGTATTGGGATATTGAGATATTGAGATTTGGTGATACAGGCCAGTCCGGATAGCCGGAGCCTGAGATATTGAGATATTGAGATTCATGTTTTGTGTCGATGCTTGACACTGATTTCTCTGTTGATTTCATTGATGATATTCGATTTATATACATACAAGAATCTCATTAAATAAAGAAAACGGTTGTCTCACTCATGATGTATTCTGTTTTCATTTGTAATGCATTCATACATCATATATCTGATATGTTGCTATCTGAGGAACTGACACGAGTACGTAGTATTATACTTATATGTAGATGGATTAAGATATTATTATTTGAGGATATTACTTGATATGACCTAGGATGTGTCATACATGCGATTTCTGCTCTGTGATGTCTTCTACTCACGAGTTGGCAACTCACCCCCGTTGTGCTACAGTTCCTTGCAGGTTTTGCCGTACAGGTTTCGTTGCAGCCTTGCTGACACACTGTTCCTTCCGGGTGATTGCTTTGGTAGGTGGGTTCTTTTGCATCAGGACCACCATTGTATATTTGTTATTTCAGTTGTATCTAGTAAAACTCCATCAACCAGACTTGTTTATTTGATAGAACTAGAAGACCAGTGTATATTCTTTCAACCTTAGAGTCGCGCTTGTATTATTATGATTTTCTGGTGGATATGGGCTTTCTTTTGAGTTTTGATCCTCGCCCCTCGGCGTTGTATATTATATTGCTTGCATGGTTGTGACCGTCAATTGATGAAGAGCTTGCTCCCGCTTGGGGATGCCTTTATTCATTATATATATGCTTTATCAGGTTTGTACCCGTTTGGGGTCAGTTTTTACAAAGGAAACTCTGCCGAAATTTTCAGAAAAGACTTGAGGTTATTAAAAAATGTATTTTTCGGCTTATGTTGTTAAACTACTTGCTTTAAATTGGTTTTTCTTTCACTCTACTGCTTTACTTGGTTTGGATTTCTGGGTTTTGGCTTACTTAGATTGCGTACGCCTCGAGACGTTTTGTAACTTAAGTGTCTGTCATGTTCCGTACTTTTCGGGTTGTGACAAAGTTGGTATCAGAGCGTTAGGTTTTACCTCCTGAGTGTAGGATGACCCTTGATTGATGGAGTAGGTGAGTAAAGTAGAGTGGCGTACCGTGTGTATGTTCCGCGGCATACTTAAGATACGCTACTCCGCTTAAGGAGCCTTAGGATGTACATTTCCTTGCACAACATTATATTCATTCCTATGATCTATCCTCATCGATTTTGGTCTATGGTTTTGCTGCCAAGATTACACGAGCAGAGAGAGCTACGCCTAGAGTTTTGTTCAGCACGAGCTCGTCATGGATGAGGACTGACCAGGACGTGACTCTAGGGACATACGATTGCATAGGGAGGCATCGTTTCATTGTGTTTTCGCGACATGAGCGTTGATTTGGAGAGATTTTTATCGATCAAAAATATATTACCGCAATCAAGAACGGCGTCGCTTGGTAGCTAGCCGGTGAATACGGGTCGGTCCACAGGGATGTTGTAAATCTCCTAAATGTTCTTACGAGCTAATTCCAAAGGGTGTTTGATCTTTTAATTAAATCTAAAACTAAGTTGAGTTATACTAGGATTAGGAAACTTGCTAGGATTAGTTTTAGGTAAAGTTTGGTAAATAAAGATCTACACCTCTTTCCAATGCCTTAAATTAGATATCATGTTAGGGGTTATGGTAAATATTAATAAAGGGGATTAGGATGATTGGGAAGATATTTCTTCCTCTATATTCTTGTCCTTCCTTTCTTAATCTTTACCCTAACCTCCATGGAAAACTTACAGATCCGGTCTTTTATACTACGGTATCACCGCTACCTCGTGGGTAGAGTGCCATAGGGAGCGGAAGATGAAAGTATGCATGGAGTCCTAACTTTTTCATAAGAGATTGGCAAAGAAAAGAGATGAGAGGTCTTCATCTCTCAAACCCTTCCCTATTCCTAACCCTAACAAGCGAGGAAACTACTCGCTCATTGAGGAATCTACGAAAGACATAATTTTTATTTTGTTTTGATTTAAGAGATGAAAGATCTACTGCAGATTAAAAGAAATTCTAAACTAGATTAAACTAGGGCAAGAAGAGAAATTACCTAGGGCAGAAATTAAAACTAAAACTAGGGCAGAAAAATAAACCTACTTATGATTGATGCTCTCCAACTTCAAAGAAAACTGAAATTTTATTGATGAATAGAGGCATGAGAAAATACAATGAATTGGGTCTCTATTTATAGGACATAGAAACCCTAGGTTACAATTGACTCGCACGTCTGCATTTACCAAAATATCCCTAGGTTGACTAGTCAGCGCCGCACCCAGATTTTGGTAAAAAAGTTTTCAAGCCCGAGCTCTTAATGGCCGCGGAACCGCGGCCTGGGTAGGGGTTGGGCCGCGGTTCCGCGGCCCATTGGTTGGCTCATTTTCTGGAATTTTGTAGGCTGCTTGTGGGCTTTCTGGGCTTCTTTCTTCTTTGGTTCTTTACTAAATTTGGCTTTTCTGTTTCTTCCAGATCTCCAGTGAACAATTGCATTGGGCTTTTAACCGTTTGCTTTGTAATCTTGGACCTTGCGTTGCCTTGTACATTGTGAACTGTTCTTCGTCTAGGCTTGACTAAGATCCTTCTATTTATTGGTCAAAAGTCCCTCTTTTGTATCGTCTTTTGTCTTTTTCACTGTTTTCGCTCCAAGAACCTGTAACCTGTACTATGTAGCAGACATGGGTCAAAAGCACCTGTTTTATTTGTAAAATGTATAAGAATGGGGAATATAATAATGCAGTATTATGGTATGAACAAATACCCCCAAACTTATCATTTGCTCGTCCTCAAGCAAACTTATTTTTTTATTCTCGACAAAAACCTAACCGCACTTTCGCAGGGAATCACGATTGCACTGAGCTCGTGCAACAAGCCGTTAAACCTCTAGGTGTCCCTAGTAGGAGGAGTGTTGTCTCCTGAGGGTTTTCAGCGGATACTACCCATAAAATCCTATCAATTTGGCCCAATTAACTCTTATTCTCCATTTAGGTTTCCTAACAAGGAAATCTATTATCTTCGACTCGTAGATTATTCACCCATATTCTTCATACTTCCTCATTATTTGACTTAAGATTATATATGCTCTATAAACTTACTTAGCTTTCGGCATTTCTTAAGTTTTCCTTCTAGGGTTCCATCTCCACTTAGGAATTTTTATCAACTTTACTAAAGATACAAGTTCTATTCTTCTCTCCCTTCTCTCATCTAAACTCCAATCACATATCCCTACGTGTGTGTGTATATCACCCCTACACTTGGAAATTCAAATCAAGCAATCATACTCTTGTCCGTTGTCCAAAACACTTATTAATTGATGAATTTTTAATTGAATTTTGCTTTCACATCCTTCATGCGACCGTTAATACCTCTTGAGGTACCAACGACCGATTACAAAATGCGTTTGCACTTTAAAGCGTAATTCCTAGTCTTGCAACACCCAAGGCTTTAGCAGTGACTTCCAAACCAGTTGGTCTAAGGCACTAGGTGATGAAGCACCCTCGCTAAATATTTTTCTATTTTTTTAGCCTTAAGTAATCACAAAAACCAGTGTTCATTTTTTCTTTATTCACACTTGTATTTTTTTTCATTTTCTTCGTACTAAGGACTTTAGACAAGAGCATTTCAAGGTCTCCTCTACTATTCCAAGTTTCAAGGTGCGTGATTGTGCAATTTGTAGGGTATACATTTTCAGAGTCTAGACTTAAGCTAGGAATTATTTTTCAAACTTATACTCTAATAAAAATATCAATACTTTTCCTTTGTTTCGACTTAGCCCAAGAATTGAACTTAAAATTTGCCTATTTCTAAATAGACTACAAAGACATATACTTTCTACCGTTAAACTTTAAGAAAGGTTATTTTTAGGGTTTTTAATTTACTAAGTCTAAGATCTAGTTGTTCCTAGCCAGTTGACCTATTTGTCAAACTCAAGTCAATTAGCCAAAATTGAATACATTAATTTTTATAAAAAATTTTTAAATTTTTAAATTTTTATGGATTTTTTCTTTTTCTATTTTTTTTATTTTTCAAATTTTTATGATTTTTATATAAGGATGCAATGCAGAAATATACATATGAATGCAAAGGAAGAAAACTTACCGAGCATACCCCCAAACTTAAACTGGACAGTGTCCTCACTGTCATGCTGCACCAAGTGGGTTGATAATGTCGGCAATTTCCTGTTTATTAACATATTTACAAATGATTCACACCCCCAAACTTAGTTGAAATAACGTTTTGGAAAAATTGATTGGAAATTCGGGGGTGAATGTGGAGGAAAATCAAACGGTGTAAATCGGCTCCTGTAAAAACAGGAGCTCCTCCGAATGGTCCGCTGTGAAGAACGGTTTCAATCGATGTCCATTTACTTTGAATAAAGTACCGTCTTCCGGATTTTCAAGATCGACCGCATCGTGCGGATAAACGGTGCGAACTACAAAAGGTCCTTTCCACCTAGAACGGAGCTTGCCGGGGTGATAATGTAACCGAGTGTCATAGAGTAAAACCTGTTGACCAGGTTTAAACGTTTTTCGCAGAAGGTGTTTATCGTGGAACACCTTAGTTCGGTTTTTAACAATTACAGCATTATCATAAGCCTCATCCCGCAGCTCTTCTAGTTCATTTAATTGCAGCTTTCGATTGCTGCTCGTATCTCCTAATGATAAATTCAACTCTTTGATAGCCCAAAATGCCTTATGCTCAATCTCTACTGGGAGGTGGCAAGCCTTCCCGTAAACAAGCCGGTATGGAGACATACCAAGATCGGTCTTGTATGCAGTACGGAAAGCCCATAGTGCATCGATCAGTTTAAGTGACCAATCTTTACGGTTTTTAGAAACCGTTTTCTCCAAAAATTGCTTGATTTGCCGATTCGAAATCTTGGCTTGCCCACATGTTTGGGGATGGTATGGCGTTGACAGCTTGTGGGTAATAGAATATTTGCGCATTAAGGACTCAAAAGTCCTATTGTTAGTGTATATGCCCTAGAGGCCATTATTGTATCATACTAGTATGTATATTACTTGATGGAAGCTTGGGATATTCACAGTTGTATAGATAATCTTGCTCGAAATAGTAGTATGCTACTTGGTTTGTCTCTGCTTTAATGTGTACATGTGTTTATTTTATTATATCACCTATACGCATTAGTGAAGCCCTTAGGATCTTTGCTTGATTACCAGCGTTGTGATGGCAGTCACACTCATGGGGGCTGGGTAATCTACAAGCACATCCTTATTTACACATCCCTGGTCGTGGGATTATCGAGACAGGGCATCGATACTCCGGAGTAGACTAGCGTATGCGCTTCTCATCCCAGCACGGGAGACGGCCTGTCCCACAGCCGTCAGTACGTCGTACTTGAGATAGTATGCGGGTGCTCCTTGGATTACGAGTACACTGGACAGGACTCGTCAGGAACTGTTGGTTGGTATTATACCTATCGTCGGTTATCAGTTCCCAGGTGACATGAGTACAGCTTAGTCCGCTGACTTGACACTGTCACTTCTCCTCAAGTGTGTTCCCACTGTACTTTGATTACTACCCTACCACGGCTCAAAGGAGTCGTGCAAACAGGTAGAAGTTGGGTACAGTCCCGAAGCACTTGGAGGCAGTGACGGTTAGACAAGATTCGTCTCTCCCGGTATTGGGGGTTGGCATCGCGCTGTGTCTAGGAGAGCCATTACACAAGTAGTCCCTGGCCATGGCAAGCGAGATATACTGGTAGGTTTCTAGTGTTATCTCAGGGTGTTCTGGGCAACACTCCAACACTTGTACCGCTATTAGGGGACTGACGTTTTACCGCCCCCCTAGGCCCACCATGCGATGTTATCAGACGAACAGACCGGACTGTACGGAGACTGTCACATTCAGGCTCAGTAGGAGTTCAGATGGGTTTACCTCATCAGTCTTCTTATCGGCATCTACCTGGGGACCGTTACGTACAGCTAGTGCCGCTTGTGGTTGGTAGTTAAACCCACTGCCAGCGTAGTGTCGAGTCTTTAGAGTCCCACACAGAGGGTTATTCGCCTTTAGGCAAAATGAGTAGAGGTCGCATGGTTTTGCGACAGGGTTCGTTCACATCCGTGCACTTGTGCACGTTTGGTGTCCGGACAGCTTATACTAGCGGGCTTTGGTTTAAGTCGGATCCTAGTATATGATTTGGGATTGGTTTTATCTCATTGAATTCGTGTTCCTCGGAACACGGATACGGGTGTGTATGCACAGTTGACTGAGACAGAGGCAAAGGACTTTGATTAGGGTTGATGACCATTGTCATTAACTTAACCCTAATGTTTATGTGTGAATTATGATTTATTGATATTAGTTAATTATAATTGTGCATGGTTAGGGTTGTTGACCATTTGACTATACTTGACTTGTTGACCTAGGTTGACAAGTTGACCATCATCATTCCATATGAAAGATGCTCTTTGATCCTTGCAAAAGCATTTAATGTGAAATGAAAATGGTCATTTCTTGATTAACCATGACAATTATCTTAGCTAATTATCAATTTTTCATAAATCACATATATGTGAGAAGGGTTGCATTATTCTACTCACTTGTTCATTTCCATTCTCTCTCCTCCTCTTCCTCTCTCTCTAGCTCTCCCCACTCATGAGTTGAGAACCATTTGAGCTTGAGATAATCCCTTCAAAAACACTCTCTACTCTTTCTAAGGTCCTAGGTCTAGCACACCAAGCACCTTAGTTACTTCTAGTTTGAGGTTGGAGCCAAAGGTTGAAGCCCTCGGGTGGATCTTTCTTCGGCAAGAGAAGCGACAAGGAGAACCCGTTCTTTCACACCAAGGAGCAAGAAGAGAAGGTCTTGAAGACCTAGGTATAACCCCGTTTCCGAGTAGCTAACTCTCTTTAGCTTTGTAGTTAGTTTTGTTTAGCAAAGATCCCTCCTTTAGCTAGTCCATGTTGCCTAGTGTGTTAAAAATCAAATTTTTCATAACGTTTCCGCCTCCCCGCAAGCACCGGGGTAGGCAACGTGGACTTACAGTGGTATCAGAGCCTAACTAAATATAAACTAGCTAGTTAATAAAGTATATAGAACTTCGATCGGTAAAAATCACAAAACATTTTTCAAAAACCCCAAGTTTCTGCCAATTTTTAAACCTGCTTTAAAAATAATAAATCACACCTTAAAAATCGGCTCAGGGTTTTTACAGTACACCCAAGAAAAATGAACCAGCGAACCGACCAACTCACCGCGGATCCGCGGCAGAGTTGACTCGGCCGCGGCTCGTTTCTCTTGCAGTGTTCTTATTTTAGGGTTTCGGGATTTTTAGGATGGTTTGTTTCTGCCCAGATTTTCCAGAGAGCAAATTTGTTTTCCGGGTAGTTACAAATCCGTATTTTGATCGATCTTCCCTATACTTTGACTAATGGGTTATATCTGTGATGTATTATATGTATTGAACGTCTGCTAATCGCTATACGTCGATTAGTAGGGGTTATACATATCTGTGATCTGTAATGCTTGTTGGTTTGTGTATATGAATTCGTTGGATTGTCGCGGATGAATAGCCAGGGGGTTGTGAGATGAGAGTTTTCTTATTCTTTCAATTCTTGTAATATGTAAATTGATGTAATATTATTTGTTTGGCCGCACATCCGGGTTGAGGTTGTAGCCGCCATTGTATAATTTCTTTTTACTGTTTTTGCTCCTAGGATAGACCCAAGGAAGGGTGCACAAACTACCGGGTATCCCGAAGTGCCGAGTGGCCTACTCACGGTGTTGAAAGAGGTTTCTTCGCTTCGGGTACTTGGCGGGTAGTTTGCCGCACCCGTAGGGGTCTAGGGTAGGGTATTGGCTATTCATCGCGACCGTGTAATCCGCTTTTCGTTACAGGCTCGAACGGAATGCGGATTCCTAGTATATCCAATGTATTCATCTGTGACTGGATTGGCTATCATTGCTATATATATATATATATATATATATATATATATACGATATCTATTTAGGCGTTGCTTATGTTTTGCATCCGCGCTAGCCCAGCCCCCGCTCTGTCGTAAGTTAAGTAACCTAACGGGTGATGACGGGGCCTCGTGGAGAATGCGAATGGCATAAGCGTACGTCATATTTTGGTTGTTTTCTGCAATGGTAGGATTAAATGATGGGACGCATTGGAATTAATGAAAGAAAATAAACCAAGTAAAAGTCGTTGGAACACTTTCAAAACCACTCGGTTCTTTTCAAAAACCAACTTTTAAATGCGGAGCTTGAACCACTCCTTTTAAAAGCTATCTCGTTCCATCGATTATATCAAGTTGACTACGTTCACGGTTTCGTCAAAACCATTCGTAGCCCTCCATCATTTCAGTTAAATATTCGGTAGTATTCAAGCTATGTATTTTGACCTCACGCCAAGGCATAGTGATTGGTAGCTGCCGGATATTTATCTGTTGCATAGATAGAATGCGTTGATTTGAGACAGTCGTACTGCCATTTTGGCCTACGTCAAGGGTAGGTACGGGTGGGTTCAAATTAACCTGGATAATGATGGGTAGAACTTGATATGTGACTTATGACATTTTGACCTCACGCCAAGGTCATAAGAGCATGGGGCAAAAATCTACATCGGGAGTTTCATAAGTACTGAAACTTGCTAGCACTGCATACCATTTGGAGTGTGATAATTCTGGTAGGATTCCTTCAGTTTTGTCATGCGATGATATTTGGATCCCGATCCTACTGTGAGTACATGCTACTCCTCGGGAAATTTCTCACTTAACGATCAATGCTATAAACCTAGTAGGTGTCTAGAAAGGTGTTAGCGGGGCTACGCCCCCAGGGAAAAGAGGTTACTTAATTAAGGAACTTCGTGAAAGCGTTGGAAAACCTCCCTCGAAGTACCGACACTGGCCTGGCTGAACGGTTAAGCAAGTATTGTATGGTGAGATTGATCCCGACTAATTCTTCCTTCATGGTTTGAGGAGGGATTCGAGAGACAGTGGGAGCCATCATGTTTAGACAAACTAAAAACCACTCTAAACTTGCAAGAGCATCATGCTAAAGTGTTTCTTTTCTCTCTCCTAATTGCAGCGACCAATCAAGATGACCAGACTTAAGTTATTACTAGATAAAAACATACTGACAGGGCCAAACTACAAATATTGGCTCAGGAATGTCAAAATGGCAATCACTTATGACAAGTTGGGGTATCTTCTTACCACCAAAGCTCCCCCTGTCCCAGGTCCCAAAACCAGTGTCGTAGATAGGGAAATCTATAAGACCTGGGAAATCGACTGTGCGAAGGCCAAGTGCCTCGTTCTTGCCTCTATGGACAATGAACATCAGAGGAGGCACGAGAATATGGACCTCGAATCCATATTTCTCCATACAAAAGAACTGTATGGAGAGCAATCTCGTATCGCCAGATACGAAGTGTCGAAGAAGTTGTTTTCGGAAAGATTAGCCGTCGGATCATCGGTAGCGGAACACGTGCTTAAGATGATTGGCTACATAGAGGAGCTCGCGGACCTTGGACCACGTTGGAGAATGAGCTCTATACGGACTTGATTCTCCAGTCCCTTCCTTCCACTTACGCCCAGTTTATCCTAAACTTCAACATGCAAGGAAAGGAGGTTGAACTTTCCGAGCTTCTGAACATGTTGAGGAGTGCTGAGGGCACCATACAAAAGGGTAGGGAAACATCCACTTTGTTTGTAGGAGGATCTTCCTCTTCTAAGTCCAGGGCGAAAGCCAAGGGAAAGAAGAAGAAAACCCTCGCCAAATCAAGAGGCGGTGTTAGTAAAGTGGATACGAAGGGAAAGGCAAAAGCAACAAAGGTAGCGAGGAAGCTTGTGGGGAAAGAAGAGTGCTTTTACTGTCACAAGAGTGGACACTGGAAGAAAGATTGCAGGGCTTGGAAGGCCAGAACACAGGATCTGAAGCAAGTTGCGGCTTCAGCTTCATGTGTGTATGTTATTGAAAACTGTCTATCAATAAACTCTACTTCCTAGGTATTGGATACCAGATTAGGATCTCATATCTGTAATTCTTTGCAGGGGTTGAGAAAGCGTAGATTTTTGAAGGTAGGTGACATGGCCCTCAAAGTTGCAAACGGAGCTAGCATGGATGCTGAGGCCGTGGGGGACTATCATCTGGGGATGTCAGATGGATATGTTTTGGTTTTACGTAATTGCTTTTTTGTACCCAATGCAACTTGTAATATCATTTCTGTATCTTTAATATCTAAAGAAGGTTATGAATTTGCGTTTGTAAGTAATATTGTGAACATTCACCTTAATCAAGTTCTGATTGGGTCAAGTACATTAAGCAATGGTATATACGTATTGAACCAACCACAGATTTTCAATGTCCAGAATACACACAAAAGAAAGTCTCCAGATATCAATCAGGCTTTCTTATGGCATTGTAGACTGGGTCACATCAATGAGAGAAGATTGACTAAGTTACATACTGAAGGATATTTGGATCCGTTCGAATATCAATCATATGCAACTTGTCAATCCTGTCTCACAAGAAAGATGACAAAAACTCCGTTCACTGGACATGGAGTAAGAGCGAGCGAGCTCTTGGGACTCGTACACAGCGACGTGTGCGGTCCAATGTCTACACATGCGCGAAGCGGTTATTCTTACTTCATTACTTTTACGGATGATTTTTCAAGGTTCGGACATGTCTTCTTAATGAAGCATAAATCTGAAGCCTTTGAAAAGTTCCAGGAATACAAGAATGAAGTAGAAAAACAAACAGGAAAAAGTATCAAGACACTAAGATCTGATCGAGGTGGTGAATACTTGAGTGCCGAGTTCCTGGATTACCTAAAAGAGAATGGAATTCTCTCTCAGCTTACTCCTCCATACACTCCGCAACATAACGGTGTATCGGAGAGACGGAACCGAACCCTATTAGATATGGTACGGTCCATGATGAGTAATGCTGAGTTACCGCGATCATTCTGGGGATATGCACTAGAATCAGCCGCATACCTTTTGAACCGAGTTCCAACTAAGACTGTGACTACCACACCATATGAGTTATGGAGTGGGAAGAAACCCTATCTTCAATATCTGAAGATCTGGGGATGTCCAGCTTTTGTCAAAAAGCAGCTTGCGGACAAACTCGAGGCACGCTCAGTACTGTGCAAGTTTGTGGGATACCCAAAGAACACCAGGGGGTATCTTTTCTACCACGCAGAGGAACAAAAGGTCTTTGTTTCTCGTAATGCCCATTTTCTAGAACACCAGTTCTTGGAAAAGGAAATTAGTGGGAGCACAGTAGAACTGGAAGAAATTCCAGAACCACAAGCTATTACTGAAAGCTTAGTAGAACCAGAGGGTTTGAAAGATCAGGACATTCCTACGCCGCTCTGCAGGAGTAGTAGGCAGTCTCATCCGCCCGAGAGATACTACGGTTTTCTCATAGACGGGGATAGAGAGGATTGCGTCATTGATTGTGATGAGCCTACTAGCTTCCAGCAAGCCATTCAGAGCGTTCACTCGGTAAAATGGCTGGATGCAATGCGGACCGAAATGGAGTCCATGTACACTAACAAAGTATGGACGTTGGACATTTCTCCAGATGGAGTAAAACCCGTAGGATGCAAGTGGATCTTCAAAAGAAAGATTGGTGTAGATGGACAGGTTGAGACCTATAAAGCTAGACTTGTTGCAAAGGGTTTTCGTCAAAGACCTGGTTTGGACTATGACAAAACCTTTTCTCCAGTGGCTATGCTGAAATCCATTCGAATCCTTCTTTCCATTGCTGCCTTCCACGATTATGAGATTTGGCAGATGGACGTAAAGACCGCTTTTCTAAATGGAAATTTAGAGGAGTGTGTCTATATGAACCAGCCAGAGGGTTTCATTCAGAGTGGGAGCAGCGGAAAAGTGTGCAAGTTGCTTAAGTCCATCTATGGACTAAAGGCATAGCGGAGTTGAAACATCTGTTTTGATGAGACGGTCAAAGAATTTGGCTTTATCAAAAATCCAGATGAACCATGCATCTATAGTAGATTTGTAGCAAGAACTGTCGTATTCCTCGTTTTGTACGTGGATGACATTCTGTTGATAGGAAATGACATTCCTATGCTACAATCTGTCAGGGGTTTTTTGTCACACAGGTTCTCCATGAAAGACCTGGGTGATGCCTCCTACATTCTGGGGATCCGGATCTATCGTGATAGATCCAAGAGGATATTAGGACTTTCGCAGTCCAGGTACATCGACACTATACTGAAAAGATTCAGTATGGAAGATTCCAAGCGCGGTAATCTGCCGGCTTGTCACGGGATCACCCTCTCCAACGAGATGTCTCCCAAGACTGATTTGGAAAGGGATCGCATGTCTATTATACCCTACCCTTCTGCGGTAGGCTCTATAATGTATGCGATATTGTGTACCAGACCAGATGTTGCTTACGCACTGAGTGTAGTAAGCCGGTATCAATCAAACCCTGGGGAGAAACACTAGATAGCGGTAAAGAACATTCTCAAGTACCTGAGAAGGACTAAGGAGAGGTTCTTAGTGTATGGCGGAAAAGACCTCCAGATCGAGGCCTTTGCTGACTCCAGCTTCCAGAGTGACAAGGATGATTCTAAGTCCATGTCGGGTTTTGTCTTTACCCTCAATGGAGGGGCGGTGTGTTGGAAGAGTTCCAAACAGGAAACCGTTGCTGACTCGACTATGGAAGCGGAATATATCGCTGCATCTAATGCCGCAAAAGAAGTCGTCTGGATGAGGAAGTTCTTGAAAGAACTTCAGGTGGTTCCGTCCATTATTGATCCAATACCTCTGTATTGCGACAACAACGGGGCTATAGCTTTAGCGAAGGAACCCAGGTCCCATCAGAAATCCAGACACATCTTGAGGCGGTATCACCTGATCAGGGAGATCGTGGATCGCCAGGAGATCGAGGTTCGGAGGGTTGCTTCAGAAGATAACACTGCAGATCCATTCACGAAGGCCTTACCCCAGACTCAGTTCGATCGGCTGATCGAGATGATAGGTCTTCGATACGCCAGTACGTGGCCTTAGTGCAAGTGGGAGATTGTTAGTGTATATGCCCTAGAGGCCATTACTGTATCATACTAGTATGTATATTACTTGATGGTAGCTTGGGATATTCACAGTTGTATAGACAATCTTGCTCGAAATGGTAGTATGCTACTTGGTTTGTCTCTGCTTTAATGTGTACATGTGTTTCTTTTATTATATCACCTATACGCATTAGTGGAGCCCTTAGGATCTTTGCTTGATTACCAGCGTTGTGATGGCAGTCACACTCGTGGGGGCTGGGTAATCTACAAGCACATCCTTATTTACACGTCCCTGGTCATGGGATTATCGAGACAGGGCATCGATACTCCGGAGTAACTAGCGTATGCGCTTCTCATCCCAGCACGGGAGACGGCCTGTCCCACAGCCGTCAGTACGTCGTACTTGAGATAGTATGTGGGTGCTCGTTGGGTTACGAGTACACTAGACAGGACTCATCGGGAACTGTTGGTTGGTATTATACCTATCGGCAGTTATCAGTTCCCAGGTGACATGAGTACAGCTTAGTCCACTGACTTGACACTGTCACTTCGCCTCAAGTGTGTTCCCACTGTACTTTGATTACTATCCTACCACGTCTCAAAGGAGTCGTGCAAACAGGTAGTAGTTGGGTGCAGTCTCGAAGCACTTGGAGGCAGTGACGGTTAGACAGGATTCGTCTTTCCCGGTATTGGGGGTTGGCATCGCGCTGTGTCTAGGAGAGCCATTACACAAGTAGTCCCTGGCCAGGGAAAGCGAGATATACTGGTAGGTTTCCAGTGTTATCTCAGGGTGTTCTGGGCTACACTCCGACACGATTTGTACCGCTATTAGGGGACTGACGTTTTACCGCCCCCCTAGGCCCGCCATGCGATGTTATCAGACGAACAGACCGGACTGTACGGAGACTGTCACATTCAGGCTCAGTAGGAGTTCAGATGGGTTTACCTCGTCAGTCTTCTTATCGGCATCTACCTGGGGACCGTTACGTACAGCTAGTGCCTCTTGCGGTCTGTGGTTAAACCCACTGCCAGCGTAGTGTCGAGTCTTTAGAGTCCCACACAGAGGGTTATTCGCCTTTAGGCAAAATGAGTAGAGGTCGCATGGTTTTGCGACAGGTTCATTCACATCCGCGCACTTGTGCACGTTTGGTGTCCGGACAGCTTATACTAGCGGGCTTTGGTTTAAGCCGGATCCTAGTATATGATTTGGGATTGGTTTTATCTCATTGTATTCGTGTTCCTCGGAACACGGATACGGGTGTGTATGCACAGTTGACTGAGACAGAGGCAGAGGACTTTGATTAGGGTTGATGACCATTGTCATTAACTTAACCCTAATGTTTATGTGTGAATTATGATTTATTGATATTAGTTAATTATAATTGTGCATGGTTAGGGTTGTTGACCATTTGACTATACTTGACTTGTTGACCTAGGTTGACAAGTTGACCATCATCATTCCATATGAAAGATGCTTTTTGATCCTTGCAAAAGCATTTAATGTGAAATGAAAATGGTCATTTCTTGATTAACCATGACAATTATCTTAGTTAATTATCTATTTTTCATAAATCACATATATGTGAGAAGGGTTGCATTATTCTACTCCCTTGTTCATTTCCATTCTCTCTCCTCCTCTTCCTCTCTCTCTAGCTCTCCCCTCTCATGAGTTGAGAACCATTTGAGCTTGAGATAATCCCTTCAAAAACACTCTCTACTCTTTCTAAGGTCCTAGGTCTAGCATACCAAGCACCTTAGTTACTTCTAGTTTGAGGTTGGAGCCAAAGGTTGAGGCCCTCGGGTGGATCTTTCTTCGGCAAGAGAAGCGACAAGGAGAACCCGTTCTTTCACACCAAGGAGCAAGAAGAGAAGGTCTTGAAGACCTAGGTATAACCCCCTTTCCGAGTAGCTAACTCTCTTTAGCTTTGTAGTTAGTTTTGTTTAGCAAAGATCCCTCTTTTAGCTAGTCCATGTTGCCTAGTGTGTTAAAAATCAAATTTTTCATAACGTTTCCGCCTCCCCGCAAGCACCGGGGTAGGCAACGTGGACTTACACCTATTGCAAAAGTGAGAACCATTATCACTTATTATCGCTCGAGGGTGCCCAAATCGAGAAAAGATATGTTCTTTAAGAAATCGAACGACAACCTTATTGTCATTCCTTCGGTTAGGCACAGCCTCGACCCACTTTGAAACGTAGTCAACAGCCAAAAGAATATAAACATTCCCAAAAGAATTGGGAAATGGTCCCATGAAGTCTATTCCCCAAACATCAAAAACATCCACAACCAAAATTGGTTGGAGCGGCATTTCGTTTCTCCGTGATATCCGGCCCAAGTGTTGGCACCGGGAGCTTGTCCTGCAGTATTCATATGCATCCTTCAAGAGTCGTGGCCAATAGAAACCACACTGCAAGAATTTCTCGGCTATCTTTTTTGGGCCAAAGTGCCCGCCACATGCTTGATCGTGTCAAAAAGACAACACACTCTTAAACTCGTTTTCCGGTACACACCGACGAATGATTTGGTCGGAACAATATTTAAAAAGATAAGGTTCGTCCCTGTAAAAATGCTTTGCTTTGGACAAGAATCGAAGTTTATCTTGTTTCTACCAATCTTTAGGTATAAAGCCGGTGGCTAAGTAGTTTACGATATCAGTGAACCATGGTTCACCAGAAACGGTTAAGAGTTGCTCATCGGGAAAAACATCTTTGATTGGAAGTTCAAGTGTAGGCGAAGAAGGAAGTCGTGAAAGGTGATCGGCCACTACGTTTTCACATCCTCTTTTGTCCCTTATGACAAGGTCAAACTCTTGTAGTAAGAGGATCCAACGTATTAGCCTCGATTTAGCACCCTTCTTCGCAAAAAGATGGCGAAGAGCTGAATAGTCGGTATACACAATAACTGGAGAGCCGATTAAATAAGGCCGGAATTTTTCAAGTGCAAACACAACTGCTAAAAACTCTTTTTCCGTTGTTGTGTAGTTTAGTTGGGCCTCATTTAGTGTTCGGCTAGCATAATAAATCACGTGCGGCATCTTATTAATGTGCTGTCCAAGAACAGCACCAATGGCAAAATCTGATGCTTCGCACAAGATTTCAAAAGGATGCGTCCAGTCTGGAGATGAAAAGAATGGGCGCAGAAATGAGAGAGTGTTTCAAAGACTCGAACGCTTCCATGCAAGTTGAGTCAAAATCAAATGTTGTGTCATTGGCCAATAAGAGAGTCAAGCGTCTAGCAATCTTGCTAAAATCCTTGATGAACCGTCTATAAAAACCGGCATGGCCAAGGAAAGCTCGGATGCCTTTGACGCATTTAGGAGGAGGAAGATTAGAAATGACCTCAATTTTGGCTTTATCAACCTCTATGCCGTTTTGCGAGATGACATGTCCTAAGACAATGCCTTCTCGTACCATAAAGTGGCACCTCTCCCAATTTAAAGTTAGGTTCTTATCCCTACAGCGGGTAAGAACTGCGTCAAGGTGTAACAAACACTCATTGAAGGAGTCACCAAAAATGGAGAAGTCGTCCATAAAGATTTCCAAAAACTTTTCCACTATGTCCGAAAAGATCCCCATCATACACTGCTGAAATGTAGCGGGTGCATTGCATAACCCAAAGGGCATGCGACGATAAGCAAAAGTGCCAAAGGGACACGTAAATGAGGTCTTGTCTTGATCCTCTTTGGCTATGGGGATTTGGTTATAGCCGGAATAGCCATCTAAAAAGCAGTAGAACTCGTGCCCAGCCAATCGTTCTAGCATTTGGTCAATGAAAGGTAAAGGAAAGTGGTCCTTCCTTGTCGCGGCATTGAGTTTTCTATAGTCGATGCAAACTCGCCACCCAGTTTGGGTGCGAGTGGGAATTAACTCATTTGCCTCATTGGTAATGACCGTGATGCCCGATTTCTTTGGCACAACATGAATGGGGCTAACCCATTGGCTATCCGAGATAGGGTAAATGATACCACTATCAAGACATTTAACAATCTCCTTCTTGACAGCCTCTTTCATAATGGGGTTGAGGCGTCTTTGTGGATCCCTTACCGGCTTGGCATCATCTATCAAGTGTATATGATATTCGACTATGAGGGGACTAATCCCCTTGATGTCCGCCATAGACCAGCCAAAAGCTTGCCGATTATTTTGTAAGACCCTTAAAAGGGCCTTCTCTTGCTCAAGAGCTAGAGAGGCCGATATGATGACGGGTAAGGTCTCATTATCGCCTAGATAAGCATATTTAAGGTGCGATGGCAAAAGCTTTAGTTCAAGTTTAGGAGGTGAAACCATAGATGGTAACAATGGAGTAACTGTTTCAAACTCGAAGGATTCCATCAAAGGTTCAAATCGAGTGAATCCAACCGAGTCGGATAGTTCAACTAACTCATCCGAAAAAGCAAAAGACTCAAACTCGGATGGTGAGTCTTCAAAATCGTCTACAAAGGTGAAACACTCATAATCGTTGTCCGCCGTGAAAGCTGTGTCGGATTGTAGGAGGGACGCACTAGTGGCGTCGATACTGCTGTGATCAAACATAAAATTTTCGAACTCACAGTCCTCCTCCACGATCTCATTGATCGAGCAAACATCAAGTACGCTAGAATTAGGCTCGCAAGGCTGATTTCCCAACTTAAAAATATTGAGTTCAATTGTTATATTGCCAAAAGATAGATTCATTGAACCGTTACGACAATTGATCACCGCGTTAGAAGTCGCAAGGAATGGTCGACCAAGTATCACCGGAATTTGACTCCGGGGGTTAGCTACAGGTTGTGTATCCATAACAATAAAGTCAACGGGGAAAATGAAATCCCCTACTCTAATTAACACATCCTCCAACTCCCCCCTAAGATGGATGATGGATCGGTCGGCCATTTGGAGAGTACAATGAGTGGGCTTAAGCTCTCCAACGCCTAATTGCTCGTACACAGAATAAGATAGCAAATTGACACTAGCACCAAGATTTAATAGTGCTCTATTGATGTTCTTGTCCCCAATTGTTATCGAAATAGTAGGAAAACCGGGGTCCTTGTCTTTTTGGGGTAAAGATTGGACAAGAGCATCGCTAACAGCATTAGCCACGAAAACTTTCTTTGGTACTTGTGACTTCCTCTTTTTGGTGCATAAGTCCTTTAAGATTTTTGCATATGAAGGTACTTGTTGGATTGCATCCAAAAGAGGGATATTTATGCTAACCTGTTTGAACAACTCTACAATCTTCTCCATTTATGGAGTTGGTTTATTGGATCTCAACCGGTTTGGAAAAGGAACAATTTGAAAAGTTGTTGAGTCCAGTTTTTGTGGATCAGATTGTTGAGTTGGAATGGATCCCCGTGTAGATGTGTTCGTGTTGTGAGAAGTGGGTCCGTTCGAGCTAGAAGAAGTAGAGCCGTGTGAAAGATGGAGAATAGGCTCTAACGAAGAAGAAGAAGAAGAAGGTGAAGAAGATGAAGAAGGACCACCGGCAGGGGTGTCATTGTTAATACCCACATTATTATGCAACATTTTTCCATATCTCAACATGGTCACAGCATTTACGTTATGATTCTGGTGTTCATATGCAACATGTGCGTGACCGGGATTGGGCAGTGGTTGAGATGGAAGCTTTCCTTTTTCTCGCTCTTTCAACGCAGCATTGAGTTGTGCAATTTGTGCCTCAATAGATTTGATGCTTTGATCGTGTGAGGCACTGTTTTGCACCAAAGATTGAATAGAAGTTTCTAATCTTGCTGCGGATTGTGTAGATTGCTTTAGGAATGCATCTGGACTTCTTTCGAGCGAGCTAACCTTGTCATTCTGAGGTGGAACAAAATTGTTTGGCGGGTAAGAAGTGTTAGGCACAAAATTGCTCACTTGATTAGGGTAAGGTTGCTGTTGGAAAGGTTGTTGAAATTGAGTTTGTGAAGGTGCTTGTTGTTGTGGAGGAGGAGGCCTTTGAAAATTGTTGTTTCCTTGGAATTGTTGATTTTGGTTCCAAGCGAAATTTGGGTGACTCTTCCTACCCGGATTGTATGTCGAAGAGTATGGATCATTTCTTTGTCGTTGCTGAAAGGAAGCATTGACTTGATCATGTCCTCAGGTAGATGCATTATAAGGACACTCTTCGGTGAGGTGTGATGGATCCGAACAACAAGGACAAACAGTTCGTGGAGGCACAACAGGGGCAGGAGAAGGCGATGAGATTCTGGTCTCAATCGCTTCTAGCTTTTTCGTAAGAGTGGCTATCTCGGCCTTCATAGCAATCGACATATCTAAGTGATGTATGCCTTCCCTAGATTGACCACTAGAAGAAGATGATGTGGTTTTGGTGCTCTCCCACTGAATTGTTTGTTCACTAAGGTCCTCAAGAAACTGCCATGCTTCCTCACTAGATTTGAATAGAAAGTGACCTTGACAAATGGTTTCTAGCAGCTGCTTCGTTGCCAGGTTCAATACCTCGTATAATGATTGGCAAAGTTGCCAATTTTCAATCCCATGGTGAGGGCATTGAACGAGTAGGTCTTTGAATCTTTCAAAACACTTCCAAAATGGTTCGGAAGGAAGCTGTGAAAATTGTATAATCTCATTACGGATTCTAGCAGTTTTGTGATGAGGATAGAACTTTTTAAGAAAGGCTTTCACAAACTCTTCCCAATTCTTAATTGAATGGGACGCGGTGCTGTATAGCCACTTCTCGGCTAAGTCACATAAGGTGAAAGGAATGAACCTTAGCCTTATAGCATCGTTGGATAATTGGGTTGTTTTCATCATAGCTCAAACGTTTTGGAATTTGTTGATAAAGATATATGCATCTTCGGATTCCAATCCATGAAACTTAGGCAGAATATTGATGAAGTGGGGTTTGATCTCGAAATTGTCCCCATTTGCCGGTGGGAGGGAAAGACAAGTAGGTAGGGCGGTGCGGATGGGGTAGAAAAGATCCTGGAGCGTGACTCGTGTGGGCGCTTCAACAGGCGGGTGATTCGGATTATTCGCACCTAACGGAAGTGGAATCATTCCCGTCGGTAAGGTATTGTTAGGATTGTATCCCGACATACCTTCGGAAGAAGAATTTGAAGGTGAAAGTGAAGAAGTGGAAAGGATTTCGACTTCGGAGTCGAAAGGTTCGTCAGTCGGTACCAACGAAACACGGACTAATCGGGCGCTAGTGTCCCTAGTCCAACCGGACATACACTAAAGGGGTAGTGTAGTCAAAAAGCGAAAGACAGAATGTGGAGGTAAGAGAACGTCAATGAGAAGAAGTGGTGTTAGTGAGTGCAAAGATTTCTTTAGCGACAAGTTGCAAGTTTTGAAAAGATTTTTTCCATTTTTATGTGAGATTTTTTTTTGCAAAAAGATTTTTAAGAAAATACTTTTGACACAAATGCAATTAACCACAAATGCACAATTAGGCCTAGATCTAGGGTCACCTAGGTCAACTAGACAGCTCCTAACTGTTCCAAAGGGCTAAAGATAGGACCTCAAACCGCCTCTTCACCACCAATTGTGGCCAGGTAAGTGCCAGGTAAGTGGGAAGGAACCACAGTAGTGGGCCTAATTAAAAACCACTAGCCTTTGACACACTTGCCTAGACACCGCAAAGTCAGGTTAGGATAAACGGCCGATACCTATAACTAGTCCTCTGTCCTAGTGAGCGCGATGTCCTTAGGGTTGAGTCTAGTATTTTTTAATTAAGAGTGGTCAATGCAAATGCTTTAAGTGATTTCTGTGGTCCTGGGAAGGGTGATGAAATCCCCACCCAATCTGAATTGGTCAAAAGCCCCTTAAAGTCCGATTAAAATATGCAAAGCAGTAAATCACTTGCAATCAATTATTGTTTAGCGCGGCGTAAAGAATCCTGCAAAAAATCAATTATTGGAAGGGGGAAGATTTTTTTTAGCGCAAAGAATCCTGCAGAAGATTTGGCAAAAAGATATATGGAAATATTCAGAGGAATAGGAAACAAACAGTGCAAAAATTGCGCGATGAGGAGCACAGGGGACCACGGATCCGCGGCAATGATGGCGGTAAGGCGGCGGAAACGCGGCTCTATGGAGGCTTCAGATCTCCAAAAAAATTATACTGTTCTGTTCTTGCAATCCCTCTCTGTTTTGATGTAGCTTTTTCTGTTTCGAACTCTGGATTTTTCAAGATCCGTCAATCCTGCAAAGATTCACACGAGAAACCCTTCAAACAATAAAAGATGATAGAATTTTTATATTTTTGATTTTTCATATTTTTATGATTTTTAATATTTTATATTACCCGAAATTACAAAAAGGAAATTTTACGCCATCCCCAGCAACGGTGCCATTTGATTTGGAGAGATTTTTATCGATCAAAAATATATTACCGCAATCAAGAACGGCATCGCTTGGTAGCTAGCCGGTGAATACGGGTCGGTCCACAGGGATGTTGTAAATCTCCTAAATGTTCTTACGAGCTAATTCCAAAGGGTGTTGGATCTTTTAATTAAATCTAAAACTAAGTTGAGTTATACTAGGATTAGGAAATTTGCTAGGATTAGGTTTAGGTAATGTTTGGTAAATAAAGATCTACACCTCTTTCCAATGCCTTAAATTAGATATCATGTTAGGGGTTATGGTAAATATTAATAAAGGGGATTAGGATGATTGGGAAGATATTTCTTCCTCTAGATCCTTGTCCTTCCTTTCTTAATCTTTACCCTAACCTCCATGGAAAACTTACAGATCCGATCTTTTATACTACGGTATCACCGCTACCTTGTAGGTAGAGTGCCGTAGGGAGCGGAAGATGAAAGTATGCATGGAGTCCTAACTTTTTCATAAGAGATTGGCAAAGAAAAGAGATGAGAGATCTTCATCTCTCAAACCCTTCCCTATTCCTAACCCTAATAAGCGTGGAAACTACTCGCTCATTGAGGGATCTACGAAAGACATAATTTTTATTTTATTTTGATTTAAGAGATGAAAGATCTACTGCAGATTAAAAGAAATTCTAAACTAGATTAAACTAGGGCAAGAAGAGAAATTACCTACGGCAGAAATTAAAACTATAACTAGGGCAGAAAAATAAACCTACTTACGATTGATGCTCTCCAACTTCAAAGAAAACTGAAATTTTATTAATGAATAGAGGCATGAGAAAATACAATGAATTGGGTCTCTATTTATAGGACATAGAAACCCTAGGTTACAATTGACTCGCACGTCTGCATTTACCAAAATAACCCTAGGTTGACTAGTCAGCGCCGCACCCAGATTTTGGTAAAAAAGTTTTCAAGCCCGGGCTCTTAATGGCCGCGGATCCACGGCCTGGGTAGGGGTTGGGCCACGGTTCCGCGGCCCATTGGTTGGCTCATTTTCCGGAATTTTGTGGGCTGCTTGTGGGCTTTCTGGGCTTCTTTCTTCTTTGGTTCTTTACTGAATTTGGCTTTTCTGTTTCTTCCAGATCTCCAGTGAACAATTGCATTGGGCTTTTAACCGTTTGCTTTGTAATCTTGGATCTTGCGTTGCCTTGTACATTGTGAACTGTTCTTCTCTAGGCTTGACTAAGATCTTTCTATTTGTTGGTCAAAAGTCCCTCTTTTGTATCGTCTTTTGTCTTTTTCACTGTTTTCGCTCCAAGAACCTGTAACCTGTACTATGTAGCAGACATGGGTTAAAAGCACCTGTTTTATTTGTAAAATGCATAAGAATGGGAAATATAATAATGCACTATTATGGTATGAACAAGTGTTTGATGGATCGCTTTTAAAAGATTACTCGGACGTGCGGATCAGTACCATAGGATTAGGCCACTGAAAGAGGCCAGCCAGAATGTGATGACCGTCGATGCACCGACCATTCATGATGATTGATGGCACTATTCAGCGTGCAGACGACAGATTCAGTTGTTGCTGCGAATGACGAGATATCTCCCCAGATGTTGGAGCTATTGCAGAACAAGTTATACTTAGAGATATGATAGAAGATCGCTAGTCACCCGAGGATGAATGACTAGGACATGTGGTTCGTTCGCTTACCCGATGCGAGGTCATCAGATAGATTGATTCCATCAGAGACGACTTCACGCAGGTACGTTGAGAGTCGATAGAGATGATCGAATGTCAGGAGCCCATTTTCCAAGTTTAAAGTATTCGGAAAAACTTGCAACTATTTCCGTGGACCCTCTAGAAGAATGAAAACCCTGACTCAACATGATGACCATGTGAAAGCCTTTGAACCTTAGTGTTTGCGGCAGTTCCGCGGTGCCATTAGTGAGGCTTAGGTTTCCCCTTCTACGACTGGTCCACCGGTGCTGTGGTATGTACTCGATACTATTAAACTGTACTCAAGATGTTGAGCTCTTGGGTGATTGTGGGACTTTGACGAATAGATCGAAAGGTTCGACTTCATTCGGATATCATGAGATGGGATACATTGCTTAGGAGACTCCAGATACGAGTATCGCCGTTGGAGCACAGTCCATGCAGCCATGAAGAGACGAGTCCAAAGCAGTTGACATTAAAGATAAGTGGAGTAAGAGGTTCGTATGAGATCTTGATGAGATGACATTCCACTCCGCCGACATCCGAGATGTGATACGCATGCAGAGGCATTGTATATGGATATATCTTCCGGAAGGAGTCGTGATGAGTATGTAACCATTTCGGAACTAAAAACAGATATAGTAAAGGGTGATAACCTCCGGACAGTTCGCCAGAGACGTCGACGGGACCTATCTGGAATAAGTTACGAGAATACTTGGACCCAAGAGCGGTCCTGTTATGCACACCCAGCAGGCTAGAGTTCGGTATCGTCGACGAGACATGTTATGAGTGACCACGACAGTTGGCCAGAGACTCTTAGAGGATGTGCTTGAGCAGGACTATTCCGCCATACTTGATTTCGGTATTTTAGGCGATCTATTCGCATGATTGAATTTTGATGACTAAGTTTCATGATATTTGTTTTTGTGCACCATGGCTGCACCTACTTAGTATTTACGTTTTGTGCATAGTTATTACACTTGAGATATGCTTTATACACCGTTGTGTTGATTTATGATTTGTGCAGGTTTATTACACTTGATTCAGTTTTGTGCCTTGGCTGCACATGTTTATGATTTTATGGATTGCATACAGCTGATTTGATTTATGTGCAGGTGGTATGCACTCGGTTTGGTTTTTGCACTCGGTATAGCTTACATGTGCTTGTAGTGCGTGGATAGGTGTTTTGTGCACGCAGTTGCACGCGTTTATGATTTTACACACCTTGGCACACTCGGTGTTGCTTTTTATACGCATTTGAGTTATTGATGCATTTCCGTGCACTTGTTTCACCTGATTTGTATTTTGTGCAGTTGTTACACTAGGTTTTTACGCTGTGCATTGTTGCACCATATTGTATTTTGTGCACTGGATGCACTGTAACTGATATTTCGTGCACTGGATGCACTGGAGTTGGTATTTTGTGCACTTGATGCACCATATTTGTATTTTTGTGCGATTGTTGCACTGTAATGTATTTCGTGCACTGGATGCATCGGATTCATATTTTGAGCATTTATGTTACCAGATTTCTGTTTTGTGTGCATCTGCACTTGATGTTCATTTTCGTGCATGTTACTGCACTAGATACTTTTCACGGACTGACGCGCTTGGGTTGAATTTTGCGCATATTAGGCGCTTAATATTGGATTTTGTGCGCATCGGATGCACTTGATTTAGATTTATTCGTGCATATTGGATACACTTGATTTAGATTTTATTCATGCATGTTCGATGCCCTTGATTTAGCCTTCATTCGTGTATGACGGATGTACTTGATTTGGATTTTCGCGCATATTGAGCGCATGATATGAGATATGGTTTTGTGCACACCGGATGCACTCGATTGGGATTTCCATTCGTGCATGTTAGTTGCACTGGATTGAGATATTGTGCACCACAGTAGCACTTGATTTTGATTAGATATCATTCGAGATGTTGATTTTGATTTCATGCCTATGGTATGCATGTGATTTGACTTATACTTTCGGCATAGTTTTCGTACACTCTAGGTTTTTTGATTCGATTTTGTGCACGCTGATGCACATGGTTGTGAGATTATATACCACGGTATACCTGAATTGGATTTGGATTGAGATGTGTTGTATACCGTCGATTTCGATTACGATGTTCGATATTGTTTTCGTACACCTTGTGCACTGGATTTGGATTCTTGCGCATATTTGGGCGCTTGATACGATTTTGGTGCACACCAGATACACTAAATCGAGGTTTTCATGCATATTTGATGCACCTGGTATTGCTGTCGGGCACACACGGTTGCCCTTGACAGGTATTTTCGTGCACACCCGTTGCACTTAGATTTTGTTCTGTACACATGTATGGCACATTCATTGATTCCGATTTCTGTGTGCACCAGACGCATGCAGCAGTCTTATATACCTTTTGGGATTGATATCCTTTGAGCAGTATGTTTTATGATATTTACTATTTGATATAGTAGTGGAGCAGGACTAGTCCGAGGACTGTACCTTATTATGTTTTTGCATGCATTTCCTTCAGATGTTTACATGTATAGTTTTGATGTAGATCATATTGGTTTTCATAGTGGATTTGAGATTGGTGTCTTCACCATGACTCCGATGATTGCGGGAGGCTTGAAGGAGTTTTGATTTCGAGTTATCTGCTCACTGTTCATGCGCATGCATTGCGCTACGATGCATTTTATGTATTGATGATTTCGGAGCCCCGACGACTTGGACTTTTTACTCAAATGTTTTAGTATTTGAGGCTTTAAATTTAAATTTGGGGACCGAATTTCTTTAAGGGGGAAAGACTGTAACATTTCAGAAAAATAAAATATTATTTTTGGAATTTTTATAATTAAATAATAAATATATTGAATATTTTATATTGCGGTATAATTAAATACCGATAAATTGGGAAAATTTTGAAAAATTATAGAAATTACTAAAAAGAGGGTGTTTTATATGAATTAAGCAAATTATGAATTTTTATGATTTATTATATTCGCTTTTAATGCAAATCGTGATTAAATATCGCTAATCTCGCATTAATCCGGTTTTGTGCACATGGCATGCACAAAGTCTTTTTTTAAAACTTGTTACATTTTTATCATGGTTTTCCTTCATGAATCATTTCATTTTGGGTTTTAAATGAAAAGAATAGAAAAAAAAGGAAAGGAAAAGGAAAACAATATTATATGAAGCATGGGCAAGTGAGAGAGTGTGAGGGGTCAAGAGAGAACCATGCTCATTTGTCCCCCTCATTTTCTTCATCTCTTTCTCTCTCCCTTTCACCCATGGCTACCTCTCCCTCTCCCCCTTCCTCTTCATCCTCAAAAAACCTCATTTCCCACCTCAAAACACCTCACTCCTTTCATTAAAATCATGCACAAGCTCACAAGCTATACTTTGGACAAAGAAAAATTTGATTTTGGTGCTCTAGGGGATTCATGAGTGCCAAATGAGCTAATTATTCCATCATTAGTGTAGAATTTCCATTTGCTTTTGCATCCTTGTTAACTTAAAACCGATATAGTAATGTTTGGTGAGGTTTTAAAATTCCAAGTGAGGGTTTGAGGAATCCTTGAGTTGTAAGTGCAATTGAGTGTAGTAGTGACCTTAAAACCCCCTTAGTGATAACATTTTGGACTAAAACAGAGACTTAAACCCAATTAGCAAACATAGAAATTCTGCCGATATTGAAATTGTGGATTTTGTGATGGTTTTTGTATATCTGCTAACACCCGGGGACACTAAAAATATTTTAGCAAACACAGAGGCACAAGCAGGCAACCTAGGACCCACCAACCCTAGCCCCTAACCCTCTACCTAGGCCGTAGAAAAATCCCTTATGGCCGCAATTTGCGGCTAGACCTGGAGCAATTGCCTTCGTGCTTCTCCTGCAGCTCCATCTCCAGTAAATTAGACCCTCCATATGTGCAAAATTGACTAATTTAACCTAGGGTAAAATCTTGGACCATTTTCATGAGTTGATGCATTGTTTTACGACTTCGTTTTAACTTGATTTTGGTATTTGATATTTTGTTTTCGTCGTGTGGTGTTTGAACGTCAACGACTAGGGTTACTAATCGTGTTTTGGATGCGAGACTATAGGTTTTGACCTACGAGCGAAACGTGTGTCGTTTCGGTTTTCTAACTTGATTTTAATACGCATTGCAATTGTGTTATATATGTAGGTACCCCTACGTGGACATCGAGATGATGAAGAAGAGGATGGCGACATCGACATCGATAAGCAAGAGCAGGTGAGTAGATTTATATCTATGGGGGAAGTCGGGTGGATGGCGTATAGCACCCCCGCAAAGTTGTAAGGAAGGATGTGACGTGATACAGATGTACATTTATGTGTTATTGAGAGATATGAACACTTAGCAAGAAAGTCATTAAGAGATCATGGGTTAATGTTAGCGGGATTTGAGGAAAGTGGTTTAGTTTGTTTCTTAGTCGTGAACCCTAGAGTAAGGTTGTACGCATACATATACACACACCGGATATGGTACGGGATATGGTTTTGGGTGCATACGTCATATGTATATATATGTATATGTGGATGTGTTGGTGTTTATATATATACATACACGTATACACGGATGTTGAGGATATTATATGGTATTTAGAGATGAGTCGATGAGATTAGGCATGGTGCCATGAGATCGGTGATGTGATTCAGTTCGTATTATGAGATACGACATGATATTAGCGGATTGATGGGCGATGTGTATTCACACACACGCGTACGCATATGTTGATGATATTAGTTTTGTACTAGACTTAGATCGGTACCCTCATTTTCACGATATGTGATAATAAGGATATCTGATGAGAAATGAGATATATGTGATGTTCGACCCGTACCCAGATTTGGGATGCCGTACGATAGATTTACCGTACGAGATATAATTATGATGTTAGATCCAGACTCTTGACTCGAGGATGTTATATATATATATATATATATATATATATATATATTGTATTATACGTGATACTATTGAGGCGAGATCACCGACGACTAGATATATTTATAGGTCGACTCAGACCTAGGTGGATTTCCTTACCCTTTTGACTGGGCTCGAGTCATACTTGTTTTCAAATGCAGTGAATCATGAGTACTTTAATATACCAACTATATGACTCGTATATTGGGTAGGTTTATTCTTCAGTGTTGTTGTTACTTTACCACTTTCTGTATATTCATGATGTTTCATCGCATTGCATGCTTATACATATGTTATCTGTAATTATTATGAAACCCTGCTGTCAGGACACCAGCACCATTACCGATGATGCGTATGTTCCATGTACACCTGCTTGCCGGCCCACACACATCATCATCGGTAACTGCCATATCACGTACACTTTAGAGAATATTATTTCTTTGACATCGCTTGCTAGCTGATAGTTGCAATATGTTATCACTTTCATATGCTAGTTTAACTATTGCACTCATTCCATGATTTCAGAGGCATTCATATATTCATTGATCATGCAGTATTATGGAGATTTATATCGATGTTCACTGTTTACTCACTCTTGATTCTTGGATTTCGGACTTCCATGAGATTTCTGGATTTGGGGGAAAACCGCAAGAATATATATATAAACTTCTCTCTCCCCCTCTTTTTAAAATGCAAGTTGCGGTTTTCACGTGATGTATGAGTCGTCCACCATGATGTTTTCTCGGTTCTGAGATGGTTTTCGAGACCCGATTCGAGGAGGCGGATGAACCGTCTGTGGGTACATGATGGACCCAATATGGTACCCGGGGCAAGAAGCTCAAGTTGTAGACGATGGGCCCAGCAGGGGCAGACTGCCTACCGGTGATTATTTGGCGCGGCGGATATCCGGAGGATACCGTTCGTGGTCGTGTGATTGATGATATGGGCCGATCCGGACTGACGGAGCCCTAGGTATTGGGATATTGAGATATTGAGATTTGAGACACTGATATTGTGATTTGATGATACAGGCCAGTCCGGATAGCCGGAGCCTTAGATATTGAGATATTGAGATTCGTATTTTGTGTCGATGCTTGACACTGATTTCTCTGTTGATTTCATTGATGATATTCGATTTATATACATACAGGAATCTCATTAAATAAAGAAAACAGTTGTCTCACTCATAATGTATTCTGTTTCCATTTGTAATGCATTCATACATCATATATCTGATATGTTGCTATCTGAGGCACTGATACAAGCACGTAGTATTGTACTTATATGTAGATGGATCGGGATATTATTCTTTGAGGATATTACTTGATATGACCTAGGATGCGTCATACATGCGATTTCTGCTCTGTGATGTTTTCTATTCACGAGTTGGCAACTCACCCCCGTTGTGCCACAGTTCCTTGCAGGTTTTGCCGTACAGGTTTCGTTGCGGCTTTGCCGGCACACTGTTCCTTCCGGGTGATTGCTTTGGTAGGTGGGTTCTTTTGCATCAGGACCACCATTGTATATTTGTTATTTTAGTTGTATCTAGTAAAACTCCATCAACCAGACTTGTTTATTTGATAGAACTAGAAGACCAGTGTATATTCCTTCGACCTTAGAGTCGCGCTTGTATTATTATGGTTTTCTGGTGGATATGGGCTTTCTTTTGAGTTTTGATTCTCGCCCTTCGGCGTTGTATATTATATTGCTTGCGTGGTTGTGACCGTCAATTGATGAAGAGCTAGCTCCCGCTTGGGATGCCTTTATTCATTATATATATGCTTTATTAGGTTTGTAGCCGTTTGGGGTCAGTTTTTACAAAGGAAACTTTGCCGATATTTTCAGAAAAGACTTGAGGTTTTTAAAAAATGCATTCTTCGGCTTATATTGTTAAACTACTTTCTTTAAATTGGTTTTTTCCTTCACTCTACTGCTTTACTTGGTTTGGATTTCTGGGTTTTGGCTTATTTAGATTACGTACACCTCGAGATGATTCGTAATTTAAATGCGGGTCATGTTCTGTACTTTTTGGGTCGTGGCATGTGATATCGGTCGGTTATATGTGATAAAGTCGGGTTATCGGATCAAGTGTTGATTCGATAAATTGTTACATTAGATATTAGTCGGTTGTATGTGATATAGACGGATTATTAAATCAAGTGTTGATTTGATAATTTAATGTATAATTATATATGTGATATATTAATTTACATAACTAATATTAGCTCACTAAACATTTCTTTTTCTCATTTGTGTGTATATAGTATATATGCGATATATATTAATGTACATTTTATTGTGCCATACTTGATGCCACATGCAACATGGGTGTATGAGACTTACACCATGGTTATGATAATTCTATGGTTTTTATTTATTTTGGTAATTCACAAATTGGTAGAATTATGTCATGGCTAGAAGCTTAGAGAAGCTTAATGAATCTATTGACTTAGTCCACTAATTTGTTTTACCTAAGATATTTATTAACCTAACCAATTATCCTTAGTCATGATTTATTCTCTACATGAGTTAGTGTATGACACTAACATCCATGGTTGCTATTCTCACCTCATGAGTTTTATTCTCATCACTTCATTTTATTCTTCCTCATGGAAAAGCTTTCTAGCTTTTGAAAAGGTGATGAAACATTTTGAGAAAAATTAATCTAAAGTTAGCCTATTTCCTACTTCATCAACCTCTACTATATTAGCCATTTAGTTTAGGATGTTTGCTTCACTAATCTACCATTAGTGAAGAGGTGGCATGAGCTTGAGTCTCCTCGACGTAGATCATCTTCGGCCACGAAGATTTCGAGAAAGCTTGTTCATTTCTTCATATGAACCCTTACTAGAGTTCGGGTGTTCACTACTTGGAGCGAAGGGACTACTACACGGAGCTTTAGAAGTGAAGGACCGGTCTACAAATGTTGTATTCCTCATTCACTTAGATGTAAAGATGTTTGCATGTTAGTTCGTCTAAATCTCTAGTTAAGATTGTAGGGTTAGGGTTCTTTAGTACGGCAATTTTTTGAAATTGGCATGGACGATACCTCCCGAAATCTTGCTGCCGCGCTAGGTAACCCTACAGGTTAAGCATGACACAATTCTCTCTCTCTTTGGATTATGTGGATTATTCTCACATGAGTCAAGTTTAGCCATAATCATCTTCTTCTTCCTCCTTCAAGCTCTCTAGGTTTTGAGTGTGAGTGAAGAACATAAAAAGAAAAGGTTTTTAAGTGAGATCTAAACCCACATCACCAATCTATATTAGTCTAGCCCACTAGTGTAGGTTGTTTGCTCCACTTCTTCAAAGATCAAGTGAAGCTAGGAGCTTGAGCAAAGGGATTCCGTGGTGGATCGTCGTGGACTTGGAAGGATTCAAGCGAATCGGTTCAAACCCTAGTAGATCCAAAGAGTCACAAGAGGAGGTTAAAAAAGGTTTTATTACTTACCTCTTAATGTTAGACACTTGTTTGTATGAGATACTAGTTGTTGTTACCCTAATTTTCGAGCTCGATTCATGGTTGGTATTGTTTAGCACCCCCTAAATTTTTATTATAGCATGTGTGATGCAACCCAAACCCTAGGATAGTGCTAGAGAATCCCTACAATAGTTACATACAAACTCGAAGGAACTTGTTCCAGATTCGAGGATGGATTCTGGTTCAGGAGAAATGGAATAAGATTATTCGGTTGTCTTTTCCCTTTACCTTCTCTCTAGTTACGAGGGCTCTTAGGATTAGGAGAGTAGACCCATTACGCTTATTGGATAGTCTTCTTCCAATCCTTAGGCTGGTACCGAAGGGTAGGGAAGGAAGAAAACCAATTAGCCTAAAGGTGGTGTACAGAAGGTAATAAGTAAAGACATTTAAAGGGATTGGAGTGAGGGCAAAGGACATTGCGACTACTATCATTCACGAAAAAACCGCGTATACCCCTGCCACTCCTAGTTCACCTTTGATTTTTTCCGGAACATTCTGTATCACTACGAAGATCCAGGATATGCCATCGTATAGTTACATATGAACTCGAAGGAACTTGTTCCAGTTCGTGGATGGATTCTGGTTCTGGTGAAATAGAATAAGGATTATTCAGTTGTCTTCTCCCTTTACCTTCTCTCAGGTTGCGAGGGCTCCTGGTATAAGAAAAGTACACCTATTACGCTTATCGGATAGTCTTCTTCCAAACCTTAGGATGGTGTCGAAAGGTAGGGAAGGAATAAAATCAATTAGCCTAAGTGTGGTGTACAGAAGGTAATGAGTAAAGACAAATAAAGGGATTAGAGAGATGGAAAGGAAATATACGGTTACTGTCATAAATCTGGATAGTGGAAGAGGCATTACTAGGAATACCCGGATACCCCTTCGAAACAATTTCATGTTTCAGATTTAATGTGCAATGTTAATTGAAAACTGTTTTCCCAATTGGATTCTAAGTCCAGGGTATGTATTTACCAGATTCGTTTCTCACATCTGTATAATGTTGAATATGGTGAGTGGGAGTAAGATATTGGGAATTAGGTGATTATATCCTCATTATATCGGAATTCTTTGTAATTGGTGATATTTGAGAAAATCACCTAGGTTTTGCCGAATGGCAAATTTTTGGTTTTGAATATCCGTAGTTATGCACCAGTTTCAAACTTATATATATGTACGTTTATTTTATAAAGTGAGATATAAATTTTTGAAATTATGTCTGTGACATTTACCTATATCAGTTGATGGTTAGGTAAGGTGCATTCAACAGCGGTGTAATTTTTCTTAACCATAGTACAGTTTTCAACCTACGACGCACAAGGTTTGAGTTATTGAACTCAGGGGACTTGTACAAAGTATTGTATGTTGTCCGGTGTCCATTAGGAAAAAGGGGTTGGTACTTGTACTATATTCTGTTTACTCATGACTTCTCCAGTTCTAGACAAGTATTTCATTGAAATACAAGTTCCAAATTTTGAGAAGTTATAGGTATAAGAATAAAGAAGAGAACCATTTGTTGGAAGTATCAGGATTCTTCGTGGTAGTCGAAGATGTAGACACTTGTGTTTGGTATTTCGTTGATAGTAATGGTTTTGAGAACTTTCTTCTCTTTCAGATTACTCATATATGGATACACTCCTAGATGAGTAATGCTGATTGGCCTCTTTCCATTTGGTTGATATGCACTGGAGACAGCTGCATGATTTTGAATCTGGTTCCAAATAAATTAGTGCTTTTGTTTCTATATTGGATATATATAGAATCAATTTATATCTTAACGATGTTATGGTATAGGGAGTTGTCTGGCTGATACTTAAAACAAGAATCCGGATAAACTCAAGGCACGTTTCAGTAATGGCAGTTTGTGGGTTATCCCGGGCTTTGACGAGGGTTAACTTTCTACCATCAGGAAGATCAATAGTGATATTATTCTTGACTCGCCACAGTTTTAGTAAAATGGATTTTTTCATAAAACGGTAGTGGTAGTATGGTTGAACTGGAAGTGATTCCAGAACCATAAACGATTACTAAAAATTTAATAGAACCTAAATATTCGATCGGGTTTGACATCCCATTAGCTACTCCGCAGATTTGGTGGGTAACCTCAGGCACCCGAGAGGTACTTCGGTCTTCTCAGAGACGGTGACAGGGAGGTTCTTGTTTACCCAGACATGCCATTGCTGTTGTTCTAGACTATGAGACCCGGCAGGAGGATGAGTATAACTTCGTTCTAAACAAGCTTTAGAAGTGCACGTGTATATGACTCTGCCAGAGGGTTGTTGTAGTCAGTGGGAGCAGCGGAAGCATAGAGGGAAAGTAGCTTATGTCTATTTTTAGACTAAAGCAGGTATAGTGGAAATAGATCATCTATTTTTGATATGAAATTCATAGGTTTTGACTTCATCAGAATAGGAGATGGATCTGGTAAGAAGATAGTAGGGAGTGATGTCCTGGTATTTGGATGACATACTCTTGATAGGAAGAGATCTTCCTATACTACGATCGGTTATACAGTGATTGTCACAAGGTTTTTCTCCACATAGGATATGGATAAAATATCAGGTTTTCTGGTCACTAGATCTATGGTTTTAGATCTAGATTTAGGAAATTTCGCAATTTGGGTGCTTTGACACTATTCTAAAGAGGTTTTAGAATGGACGACTCCTGGCATGGTGGTATACCTGGAGGTGATGGAGTCATCCTCTCTAAAGGATGTCTTACAGACTAAAGGGGAGAGGGATTTGCATGATTGGCATATCACTTGCTTAGGAAATTGAGTCAATCATGTAATGTCAAGTACCACACCAGATATTGCTTTTCCACTAGCTGCAATAAACATATATTAATCCAATCCTGGAGAAATATTGGGAAGCAGTTATGAACATAAGTGGATATTCTAGGGATATGGCAATGGCAGCCTCATTCAGGAGACGGTTATTATTTCAGGCTTCCAAGCTGACTTGGATGACAGAGGACTGAGTGACTGTCAGAGTTTTATTTTTCCCTCTTTTGAGGGACAGTATGTTGGACAGGTGGTCCTAGCGGATACTGAGGAAGGCACAGCGCAGTATACTGATTAAGTTCAATGGACGATACAGTCTAAGAAGTTTGCTGGATTTGGAGTTCATTTGTAAACTGGGTCCCATCAAATATCCAGACATATTCTAAGACAGGTATTGCTCATTTTGGGAGATAGCTTTCTCCGCGAAGTTGAGATATAGAAAGATATAGAAACACTGGAGCGGATCCACTCACTGAGGCTATTTCTCGAACACAATAGTTTCACAAACGAGCTTTGCGAAACTGATTAGTAGAGAAGTTGGGTGTTCGGTATCACACGGGCTATGAGTATGCGACACTGCAATAATTGGCCTTAAGTGCAAGTGGGAGATTGTTGGCTATAGTGCCCTCAAGTCAATTATTGAATCGCAGGCACGCGGTTGTGATTATTGAGGGAGGACCTATACCGGTAGAACGGTCTTACTCAAGATGATAATATGCTATCTGGTTTGTCTTTATCATCATGTACATGCTTCAGGTGGTATTACAGATCACTATTACATGTTCATAGAGCCCATAGGATTCTTGCTTAACTACCAGCACTATGATGGCGATCATATACGTGGGAGCTGGGTGGTCAATAAGCACATCCTTAAATGTCCCTAGTCATGGAAGTATCGAGACTGGGCATCAGTACTCCAGAGTAGACTAGTGTATACTGATCGAGGCCCCGACGAGGGGCGGTGGCCAGCTCTCACAAACCATTGGTGTTAGTTTTTTTTACCTAAGATAGTATACAGGTGCTCATTGAGTTATGAGTACACTGGACGGACTCGCCGGGAACCTAATAGATGGTATTATACCGATTGTCAGATGGCAGTTCTCTGGTGACATGTGTACAGGTTAGTCTGTTGACCTGAGATCGTCATTTGTCTCGTGTGAGTTCCCACTGTGCTTTGATTACTACCCTACTATGGCTCAAAGGAGTCATGCAAACAGGTTTTAGTTGGCTACAGTCCCGACCCACATGGAGGGAGTGAGCGGATCGTCGGGAGTTCTTCTCTCCCGGTATTGGGGGTTGATGTCATGTTGTGCACGGGTGGCCATCACCAGAAATCCTCACCCGGGGTGGATGAGAATTACCGATCTAGGGTCGATAGTTTCTCAGGTGGCGATGGGTTTCATACCGACACTAAATGTCGCGTTATTAAGGGTCTGACTTTATCTACCCTCTAGACTCGATATGCGATACTCTTAGACGAATAGACTGGACTGTACGGATATTGTCACTATCAGGCTCAGTAGGGGTTTGGATGAGTTTGCTTGCCGGCCTTCCTTTCGCTTAATACCTGGATAGCCGTTACATACAGCCAGTGCCGCTGACGTGCTTGCGGTTAAACCCACTGCCAGCGTATTGACGAGTCTTTAGAGTCCCACACAGAGGGTTTTCATGGTTCAGGCGATATGGTATAGATGATGTATGTTGGTACAAACAGGTGTTCGATTAAATATGTGTACAGGCTTCACAGACTTTAATCGGACGGTTCATAATACTAGCGACTCAAGATTAAGACGGAATATTAAATCAGGTCTTAATTTAATAATTTATATTTATGTATTCTAGTATTATTGTTCACTATTGATTTTCTCTCTTGGCTATTCGTATTTTGATATGAATACGCGTATATGTATTTCGATACGTGTACCGGGTGGTATTCCGTATTTATACGAAATAGCTTCTAGAAGATGGCCACCTCATTATTAGATTTTCCTTTCAGAAAATCATTTTGGAAATGAGGTGGAGGGGTGAGTTGGCATGGGCATGGCTTGGCATGTAGAGAAGCATGGCTCTCATTTGTTTATTGAAAAATTGAGGAGATATTTTGTATGCATGGTTCAAAATTAAAGTAGCCATATTCCTTACATGCAATCCAATTTGATATTCTTTGTTCACTTGATCATTCTCTCTCTCTTGAGAGACTTAGAATTTTCTTTCCATGGTTGCTCATGCCACTAGTTTTCCTCACCTCCTTCTTCATCTTCTATGGTTTCTCTTTTGAGCATTTTTGATGAGAGAAAATTATAGTGAGATAATCTTACACTTCCACTCTCCATTGCTAGCAACCTTGAAGCGTCGGTTGCCTCGCTAGGCGAGGCTGAAGCTTGCACTGTTTTCCTCGGGTGGATCATCGTAGATGGAGGAAGACCGGCAACCAAATTCGATCGCGACCACTAGGAGCTTGGGATGATGGTTGAAGACCCGAAGGACTTGGTTCATTCGGTATAACCATCTCTAACTCTTTATATTGTTTTCTAGTATATGGTTTAGGGTAGATCCGGGCATCGGGTTATGGTAGGGCCAGTTTTGTAAATTTTTGTTCCGCATTTGGTCACGGTTTGATGGCCGGGGCGCTGCCGTAACCCAAAAATCAACTCCCTATATCGGAAGAGACGATTCCCTTCTGATCGCTCACTGTCTCTATATGGCTCGGGACTGTACCCAACTGAAATCCGTTTGCATGACTCTTTAAAATTATGGTAGGATAGTAATCAAAGTGTTAGGAATATGTATGCCCTAGTGGCCATTATTGTATATTATAGGGGATACTTGGACATATATATAGAAGACTTTCTTGCTCGACATGATAGTATACTATCTAGTTGCTCTTTATCTTAACATGTACACTTGTTTTAGTTTACTATCCCATTGATACATGTTGATAAAGACTTTAGGATGTTAGCTTGACTAGCAGGACTATGATGCAGATCATACTAGTGGGGCCTATGTAATCTGCAAGCACATCCTTTAACATTTCCTGGTCAAGGGAATATCGAGTCAGGGCATCGATGTTCCAGAGTAGACTAGTGTGTACGTTTCTTGACCCTGTATGGGGCGATGGTTAATCCCACAACCATTAGTGTTTGACATCAAAGATTGTGCACAGGTGCTCATTAAAGAATGGGTACACCGAACAGGACACGTCTAGAACTCCTAAATGGTACCATACCTATCGTCAGATAGAAGTTCTCTGGTGACACTTGTACATGTTAGTCAGTAGACCCGAGATCGTCATAGAGTCTTGTGTGGTTCCTACTATGCTTTGATTTCCTCTCTACCATGACTCAGAGGAGTCATGCAAACAGGTGGATTTTAGGTACAGTCCCGAGTCACATAGAGGCAATGAGCGATAGGAGAGGTTTCGTCTCTTCCAGTATTAGGAGTTGATGTTGTGCTATGATTGATTGGCTATAACAGCAAGTCCTTGACCAGGGCTGATGAGATTTACTGGTAAGTGTTATCAATAGTTTCTCGATAAGTTATAAGCTACATATCGTCATGAGTTATCGAGTTAGTAGGGTCTGACGATTCCACCCCCTAGACTCGATATGCGACATATCAGACGAAGAGACCGGACTATACGGTAAGTATTGCTTACATGCTCTATGGGAGTTTGGACAAGTTTTCTTATTGATCTTTTATTCGTTCAATACCTGGGTAGCCATTACGTCCAGCTTGTAACGCTGACGGGTTGTGGGTATCTGATATGATCATTACCTACTGTTGGCGCATTCACGAGTCTTCAAAGTCCTACACAGAGGTTTCGTTGGTTAAGAGAAATGAAGTAGGGCACTGTTCATATCAGAATTTTGCACTTTTATACCACCCATTCTTGATCGCATTGCATATAGGTAGGTACTTTTGATCCGTGTTTGCTACATAATTGCAGGTTACAGGTTCTCAGTCCAAAACAATGAAAATCATGAACAGTCACGACAAATTCAGGACAACTGCCAACAACGAATAAATATACGGGTTCCGCTCACCATCCATTAGGTACCGCTTACCAGTTCAAGAGACAAAAGTAAAGCAAGGGTCATTCAAGCATAAAGCACGAGAGAGGCAGCACGAAAATCAAGTTGACAACGCGGAGCTCGAGAAAATCAAGGAAAAAAGTCCATACATTTTTATCTTTTGGGCTACTGAAAATCTGGGTGCAAAATGGAATTATTCTGCAAATTCAAGTGTACTAAACTGAAGATAAAAGCAACACAAGGAAGCCCCAGAAAAATGACTCAGTAATCCCTCCAATCGACTGCGGAACCGTGGCCAAGAAGCCCTTTGCGTGACGATTCCGCGGCAACATCATGTCGTCTGAAGATCATCTTTTATGGGTAGTTTGGTAATTGTATAAGGACTTAGAATATGAACCTAGGATTTCAGTTATCTGTCTATAAATACTCCAGGTTAGAGCCATATGAAGGATGTATATTTTCACTAGTTTTTGTTATAATTTAGTGTAACTTCTTCTTCATCATCATCTTTCCTCTATTAAAATTGTAGTGAGAGCTTTTGAGTGGATGATAAATGAAGAGGAGTTCTTATTATATGCATGTCTTGTAATTTGTCAAGTAGTTTTTATATATGTTGTTTGTAATTTTCTTGTTTTTCTTGTTGTTCTTTTTTCTTTCACTCTTTTCTTTTATCCTTGTAACCATGATGCTTAAGAGTGATCCTTGCCTAGGTGAGTTTTCAAGTAGCTAGCCGTAATTTTTTACCTCATTTTTTTCTATCTTCTTTACTTGTTTTATTTTCTTTTCTTTTATAATGAATGGATAGTTTCTCACTTGTTAGGGTAGGATAAGCAAAGTTTGAGAGAAGAAAATCTCTCTCACTCTTTTCTTTACCCAAGAACTTGATTCGAACTCCCGTCAGGGCAACCATAATCCGCTCCCTACGGCACCCTATCCTATATGATAGCGGTGACACCCTAATAAGACCGGTTGTGGTTGAATTGACCGGAGGTTATGGCTAAGAGCCAAGAACAGACGGACAAGGAGCAAAAGGAAGGAACTAAGCGTTGGAAAGCCTAGCTTATACTCGCAAGTTTCCTTCCTCGTTGTGCTAATCCCTGTTGTTGCCGATTACCGTAATATCGATATCAAGAGTGGCAAATGAAAGAGGTGAGCGAACTCCTAACTCAAACTAATCTAATCCTAACCCTAACAACATCTATTAACAAACATATCTAAGCACATAGTTAACCTTGAACAAACTCAGACAATTTAGACTTAACTCGTTAAAACACTAAGAAAAATATTCCCATCTCTCCGTGGATAGACCCTTACTCAACCGGCTAGCTACCAAGTGAAACCGTCTTGATTGCGGTAATTAAACTAGCATACAAAAACTTAACAATCAAATGGCTCCGTTACCGGGGAGACGGTAGTTTATTTCTTTGTGTAGTTTCGGGTTAATTTGTGAATATAAAAAAACTGTAAAAATCATCATTATTTTTTATTCCTTTTATACGAGTGTGCAGAATAAAGAGAAGATCAAGTTCAGTCCAAAGTCGCAGCGAGTAAGACCCCCATTTCGCAGCTACACCGCGACAGATCAAAGACGAAACCACGACTAACCATACAAATTCTGGAGCAAATATATTGACCAATTCAAGACTCAGAGGCTCCAAAACAGAAGAAAAGATCAAGCTTAGCACAGAGAAGAAATTTGGAGCTTTAGATCAACCAAGGGACCACGGAATCGCCGCGGTTTTGTGCCATTAACCGCGGAACCGCAGTTAACCTATTCCTTCAGAGCGCCAAAACATTTGTGAGTATCTCTTTCTTCTGTCTACCCCCTCTAAACTCTACTGAATTATTTTTTCTGCAGTATTCTTTGCGCAAACTCTCTCCCCCTCTCCAATAAACTGTTTTTGTGTAGGATTGTTTGCGCCACCACCAAATAAATTTTTTCGCAAGTGTTTTAGATTTTTATTTGTTATCGTTTTGCATAAATAATACAGACTTTAAGGGGCTATAATGAAGGTGTACACTCGCACCGCGATGGGGTTTAAACGGGCATCACACATGCAATTTTAAAAATTTCGGGTGCTAACGAACACTAACCAAGATCTTTGACTAGATGTTTAGGGTTTCCTATGATGATATCATAAAACTAAGAGAAGGAAAGATGGCTACAACCTTTGATGACCATGTCTTTCTCTTCTAAAACTCCGGGTTATAGTCTACGCAACTCTACTAGGCTCCACTTCGAGTTGGTGCAAGCTTCCTCCGATGATCTTCATGCTGAAAATGATCCACCCGAAGTCTGCCAATCCAAGCTACCTTTTCACTAAACTCTTTAGTGAAAGCAACACACTACACTTGATTGCTAATCAAGTGTAGAATGGTGAAGTAGGGGTTTTGTTTGCTCACTAGTTTTGTTCAAGCTTCATGGTTCACATCACATGTGAGGGGTTGAAGCTTAAAGGCATGAAGAGGAAGAAGAAGATGAAGAGGAGCTAAAGAGCAACTCAAGAAAGAGCTCTAGAAAAACACAAGTCCAAAATGAATGAGAGTGTATGTCAACTCTCTTGACCCCTCACTCATTCAAGAATGGAGTAAATATCAATATTAAATTGCAACCATACCTGAATAATGAGTCAAGAGAAATAAATAAATGATAAATGCCATGCCTCACCATTCCCTCTCATTTTCCACCACTTTTTCTATTTTCCAAAAATAGAAATCCATGCCATGCTTATATATATATATATATATATATATATATAATATTAGTTCAGATATAATTATATCAAATATAATATTTATCATATTATTAAATCAACACTTGATTTAATAATCCGGTTATATCACATATAACCTACTAATATCATTTATCAGTATATCACATTATCAAATCAACACTTGATTCGATAATCCGGTTATATCACATATAACCTGACCGACATCAGATAGCTGCCAGATTAGAATATGGTATCACATACACGTATTTAATCAGGCCCCCACACATATCACATATGTGCCCTACATTGTTTTGCTTGAACCAGAAAACTTCTATGTGGGACTCTAAAGACTCGTCAATACGCCAGCAGTGGGTGATGATCACATCAGTCACCCACAAGCCGTCAGCGGTACTAGCTGGACGTAACGGCTATCCAAGTATTGAGTGATCAGAAGATCAACAAGCAAGCTTGTCCAGACTCCCATGAACCCTATAAGTAACACTTACCGTACCGTCCGGTCTCTTCATCTGATATGTCGCATATCGAGTCTAAGGGTGGTATCGTCAGACCCCAATAACTTGATAAGTCATGCCGATGTATGGCTCATAACAGTATGAGAAACTACTGATAACACTTACCAGTAAATCTTATCAACAGCCCTGGCCAGGGACTTACTGTTATAGCCAATTGAGCATAGCGCAACATCAACTCTCAATACCGGGAGAGACGAAACCCCTCCTATCGCTCATTTTCTCCATGTGACTCTGGACTGTACCTAAAATCCACCAGTTTGCACAACTCCTTTGAGCCATCGTAGGGAGGAAATCAATGCACAGTGGGAGCCACACAAGACGGGTCTACAGACTAACCTGTACCAGTGTTACCAGAGAATTGATATCTGACGATATGTATAATACCAACTAGGAGTTCTCGGCGAGTCCTGTTCAGTGTACCCATTCTCTAATGAGCACCTATATACAATTGGGATCAACCATCGCCCCAATACAGGGTCAAGAAACGTACACACTAGTCTACTCTGGTGTATCGACGCCCTGTCTCGATATGCTCTCGACTAGGAACAATTAAAGGATGTGCTTGTGGACTACCCAGGTCCCAGTAGTATGATCTGCATCATAGTCCTGGTAGTCAAGCATACACCCTATGGGATTTATCAACATGTATATGAGAGACGGTATAATAATACCAGTGAACATGTTAAGATAAAGGAAACCAGGTAGCATACTATCATGTCGAGTGATTGAGTGAATTCTCGGTGTGCAGGTAGAAAATGTATAGAAATCACAACCAAAGAAATTTTTGACCGCAATCAATAACGGTGTCGATTGTAGCGCATTAGCGAGTGTGGATCGTCCACAGGGAAAGAGAGATTTGCTTGTAATTGGAATAGATGAGTCGAAAATTAAAGAGAAAAGAAAAGACAATTCAATTCAAGATTTAAAAGTGAATTTGAAGAATTATTAAAATCTAGAAATAACAAGAAAACATTAAAATCAAGAATCAAGAATTGATGATTTCCAATCGAATTAGGTTTCAAGAATCGAAGTGAGGCTCGTAGGAATCGATTGAATCTATAGACGTGATGAAAACTAGTGATTACGTTTTCTTATCCATTAATGATTTGATACTAGATCGATGACGATCAATGAGAATTAGGGATTTCTTGCGGAAACTAGGGTTTCATCATCTATCCCTTATCCTTTCGTTGATTTCATTCACACTCTAGCCTCTAGTAAATTCAAGAATCGATCGTGGATCACTAATTAAGAGCGAACACAATCAAGAAAGCATCGCTCGAAACTAGGTTGTCAATTCTTCAATTTACTAAAGTTTACAAAACTCATAGGACTTAAGAATCGTTTCAAGATTTGTAACATCATCATCTATTGATTCTCTCGACTCCTTCACGAGCGGAGTTTTACTCAAACATCATATCAAAGAACACAATCAAGAATCGAGATCTAATCATGATGCAAGAATGTTAAGAAAGCAAGATAAAGAATTTCACCTTTTATTTATCAACAATTTTGTTACAATTCTCTTAAGATCTACAATGAGGAAAGATCTCGATCGTCGATTTGGCTTCGCTCGTCTCCTTGAGTCGCAGATCTCCTTGGATCACTTGCTCTGATGAAGTCCGGCGTCGCTTCTAAAGGATTGAAGGCTTCTTGCTTGGTTTGAACTCGGAGATCTTGAATTTGGCTTTGGTGATTAGATTAGGGTTAGGGTTACAAGTTGTGTCACTTAACTTGTGTTGGGAATTGGAGAACTACTCAACAACTCAACAACCTTATAATAGAAGCTTAGGGTCCCTTTTATAGCCTTGATCTTTAGATTAGCTTCCTTTAGAAGCTAGGTTTAGTTTAGCTTCCCTTGTAAGCTTGGTAGTTATGTAGAAGGTTCTAGGCTTAGGTGGTTAGGGTTAGCTTCCTTCATAAGCTTGGAGGTTATGGAGAAGCTTCTAGGCTTTTAGGTAGTTAAGTGGCTTGCTTAAGAAGCTTGAGAGTGATTAGCTTGAACCCAAAGCTTTGCTGTTCAGACAGAAAATTCTGGAGTTCTCTGGACTTTGAAGTAACTTGAAGAGGTGCAGGCCTTGAAATAAGAATACTGGAGAAGAGCGACGCTGACTTCACCATGACGTGGCCGTGGATCCGCGGCGCCAAGGGCCTTTTGGCCGCAGATCCGCGGCCCTTTGGGTTGGTCTGCGCATGATTTTTCAAGTCTGACTTTATTCTGGCTTTTTGGCACTTTTCTGCTATGTGGAATTTCATATTTCTTTCTGTATCACTGTCATATCCCAAGTCTTGAACTTGGCGCATTTTTATCAGCACTTTTGACAATTTTGGCCATGTTCCTGGAATTTCCTGCACAGATTTTCGAGACAAGTGGTGCACTATACAAAGATGATGTGATGCCATCATAAACACTCAATTTCCCTCAAAATGTCGGTTTTAATCTATAGCACAAGTAATTTGGTATTTTACGGATGTTTTGCTAATATGTGCTATACTTAATCTGAATACCTATAGATGAGTGCAAATGGTAGGGAAATTGACGTGTTAAAAATACATTATTTTCGACTGATCAAATTTTCCCAAACTTATTTTCGGTCGTCTCGAGCGAACTGTTTTATTAAAAAGAGAAGAAGAAAATAAAGAAAAAGAAAAACTAACTAGCACACTTTCTTAGGCAAGACGATTGCGCTGAGCACGTGCAACAAGCCTTTAAACCTCTAGGTGTTCCTAGTAGGAGGAGTGTTGTCTCCTGAGGGTTTTCAACGGATTGCACCCACAAAATCCAATAATAAAAGGAAGACCGTGAAAGTTACATATAAAGATAAGAATTGTAAAAGAAAGACTTTGAAAATCAGAGTTTCCAACTATGCTAGTTTTTCGGTTGTCATGAGCCCTATCTTAATAGTCATGAAAAGATGTCAGAAATCACATCATCCCTCAATAAAACATCTTTATTCTTCATTCCTACCTTTCTTCCAAATATCGATCATATAACCCTACGTGTGTGTAAAGAACATCCCTACACCCGGAGAATTCAATTCAAGCTATAATACTCTTGTCCATCTTCCTCAGTACTTTTTAATTAATGAATATTTAGATGGATTTGCTCACACATTTTTCGTGTGACCGTTAATACTTCTTGAGGTACTAACCGACTGATTACTCATGTGCTTTCTTATATGGTGTTTTTCCTCGTCGTGCACCACCTAAGGCTTAGCAGTGACTCCCAGACCAGTTTGTCTAAGGCACTAGGTGATGAAGCACCCTCGCTATATTTTTTTTTATTACTGCCTTGGTGATAACAAAACCAGTGTTCATTTTTTTCTTTTCAACATTTTATATTTTATTCATTTTTTTTATTTCCTTCATACTTTTGGCTTTTAGACAAGAGCATTTCAAGGTATCCTCTACTATCCCGAGTTTCAAGACGTGTGTAAGTGCAAATAGTAGGGTATCAACGTTCAAATGTTTGGCTTCCAGAATATGAACTATTTTTCAGAATTATTTTTATCCTCAGATTAGTGACTTCCTTCATCTTACTAACCCTTGGGACAACGGCTCATAACTACTTATTACTAGTTCGTTAAAGAAAACTTCTAATTTTCTTGGTTTTCTTAAATTTTTCCAATCTTTTGGATGTAATTTTTCACTATCTAATCTTTTATTATCTTATTTATATACAAAATATTTTTTTACTTTTGAATTTTTTTAAAATTTTTTATAGGTTTTACAAAATGTTTTGTGCTTATGCAAAGTATGATGCAAATGATGCGACAATAGGCACAAACCTCCCCCAAACTTGTTTTCAACAGTGTCCTCACTGTTGCCATCTGCTAGTTCACAAAAACCTGTAAGCCTGGGAGGAAATTTATTAAAGGGGGCAATAAATATGATCGTGAAAATCCTCCCCCAAACTTATTCTTTTGGCTCACCATTTTGTAAAAAAATTTCTTTTCAAGAGCCAGATTATACCCCCCCCAAACTTGAGTTAAACAATGTTAATCTTTTGAAAATCACATGAGGGGGTCAAAATTATTTGTCAATGCCATGGTTTGCAAAGACCGAAGGTCAACACCAACCATTCAAAAAATTTATCAATGTAGTGCTCAGGTTGGTGGAAAGACATGTTATATGGAGCCAGAAAGAGGTGAGGAAAAGGTAAGTGGTGTGATAGAATGTGTTTGCGTCTCGTTTTGGAGAGAGATGACACGGTGTATGTGATGGATTACTCGCATTCTCTTTACAGTTCAGAAGAAGGGGTGGAGGTTCAATTTCTTTGTATTGAGGTGGATTCATCTCAACACCCGTGTTTTTCAAAAATGCGAGTTCTTCAGCGAAAATTTCCTCAAAAGTTTCATCAATACCCCGAACAATAATGTCATCACAACGTGCGGGGTGATCTTCAGACTCCAAAAACAGTTCATAATCAGTGTTAGTTGTTGACCCGGACAACTCAGTGGAAGAGTCCGTATGTGTATGATACATAGCTGGGTCAAACAACAACATATGAAAAGAGTCAAGATCAGTATCATGAGGATCGTCAAATTCTCTGCTGTCGACATCCATTAATTCGACAGAACAGACCTGAGCAGTAGGTTCGGAGGGTACACTTCCCAACTTGTAAATGTTCAGCTCAATTGACCTATTCCCGAAGGATAGGGTCATAGAGCCGTTACGACAGTTGATGATAGCATTGGAAGTGGCCAAAAAAGGGTGACCAAGAATCACTGGAAATTGATTCCGTGGGTTCGCTACAGGCTGTGTATCAAGTACAATAAAGTCAACAGGGAATACAAATTCCCCGATTTTTATCAGCACATCCTCTAGTTCACCCCTAGGTTTGGTGATTGATCGGTCAGCCATCTGAAGAGTTATGTTCGAAGGCTTTAACACTCCGATACCTAGTTGCTCATAGACTGAATACGGAAGCAAGTTAACACTAGCGCCTAGGTCAAGTAAAGCACGGTTGATGCGTTTTTCCCCGATAGAAATGGAAATAGTAGGATAGCCAGGATCCTTACGTTTCCTCGGTAGTTGTTGGGGAAAGGCTGTGTCTACTGTCTTTTCCATGAATATCTTCTTGGGCACTTGAGTCTTCCTCTTTCTAGTGCACAAGTCTTTAAGAACTTTCGCATAAGCGGGGACTTGTTGTATTGCATCTAGAAGAGGGATGTTGATGTTAACCTGTTTAAAGATTTCCGTGATCTTCTCCATTTGTGGACTTGGTCTGTTTCCCCTTAACCGATTCGGATAAGGAGCTTGAGCAATAAGGACAGGGTCCAACATTGGAGAAGATCGTGTGGGTGGGAACGATCTAAGAATCGGAGTGGGGATCGTTTTCTGTGTGGGCTGAGGTGTCGAGCCTTGGGGAAAATGGAGAATAGGCTCGGACGAAGGTGGTGGGGTAGAAGAACTGGGGTCAGAATTAGAAGAAGAAGTCGAAGGAAAGGTCTCAGCCGGGATATCATTGATAGACTTTTCAGTATCATCAATCTCTTCCCCAACATGATTGTCAAGCACTCTTCTAGTGAAAGGTTTGTGTAGCACCCTATGAAGAGTTTTGAAGCATCACATGTCCAAAAGTTTAAATTTTTATGGTGCTAAACGAACATGCAAAGGAATCGATACTAGAAAATTAGGGTTTCGAAATTTAAAGCGAACTAATTTAGGGTTTCGAGACTACAACCTTTGTAGCTCCCTTTCGCTGGGCTCCTTGGTCTCTAGGGTGTTGAATGGAAGTCCTCTTGAAGTCCTCTTGTGTCCACGACGATCCACCACGGAGTTCTCCGTCCAAGCTCGCAACTTCGTAAAACCGAAGAGAACACTCTAAACAAGTTGGCTAAACTTGTGTAGAATGAAGTTGTGGTTAAGATTCTCACTTCAAAAACCTTTCTTTAAGTGTGATTTACTCACTAGAAAAAGCTAGAGAGCAAATGAGAAAGAGGAAGAAGATGGTGGCAATATTTTTCACAAGAGGTAATTAGATAAAGATAACTCACTAGAAGAAAAAGAAATATATCAATATATATTTAATTTCTTCTTACTATGAACCATGGTTAAAGTGATGGAGACATTATTTAACTTGAGTTTTAAATGATAAAGAGAAGGATAACTCAAGTTAAGAGGTAGGTAAGCATGGTTAGGTCAAAGGAAGAATGTAGAAGCTAGAATGATTATCCTTTCCTTTTCATTTTGTTTTAAAACCAAAATTAAATAATAATCCATAATTTAATCCATGGTGTGAGTCTTATATTGCCACCATTTCCATATACTAACAACCATGATGGATGGGTGTATGTATGTATGCATGTATGCACATCCACATGTGCATGAAACTAGAATGAAAGAAAGAAACACATGCATGCATGCATACATCCATCAAACACTAGAAAGGTTTCAAGTGAGAAAACTAATGGTTAGATGATAAATCAACACTTAATTTATCAATCCGGTCATATCTCATACGACTCCACCAAAAGCAGGCCACCCGATCAATGTTCGGTATCATATACGCACATTTTAATCGGGTGCATGCGCATATCGCATACGCGCACCACAACGTTTCACCTGGACTGGGTAACTCCTTTGTGGGACTCTAAGACTCGTCAATATGTAGGCAGAGGGTGATGATCATATCAGGTACCCTCAAGCCGCAAGCGGTCAGCTAAACGTAACGGCCACCCGGGTATTGAGCGATCAGAAGAAAACAAGCGAACCTGCTACAACTCCCGTCGAGCCATCCGGCAACACTACCGTACAGTCCGGTCTCTTCGTCAGATATGCTGCATATCGAGCCTAGGTATGGTCACGTCGACCCTAATAACTCAATAAGTCGTGCCGGTGAATGGTCTATAACAGATCGAGAAACTACCGATAACACTTATCAGCAAATCTCAGCAGCCCTGGCCAGGGACTTACTGATATAACCAGTCGGGCACAGCACAGCACCAACCCCCAATACCAGGAGAGACGAAACCCCTCCTATCGCTCACTGCCTTCGTGTGTCTCGGGACTGTACCTAACGGCCACCTGTTTGGACGACTCAGTAGAGCCGTGGTAGGGTGGCAATCAAAGTACAGTGGGAGAACACATAAGACTCTATGACGATCTCGGGTCTATAGACTAACCTGTACCAGTGTCACCTGAGAACTGCTATCCGACGATAGATATAATTCCATATAGGAGTTCTCGGCGAGTCCGTCCAGTGTACCCAGTCACCACTGAGCACCCGTATATGATCTTGATGTCAAACAACAATGGATATGGGATTATCCATCGCCCATCACATGGGTCTAGTATCATATACGCTAGTCTACTCTGGTATATCAATGCCCCGTCTCGATATACCTACGACTAGGGACTTTCCAGGATATGCTTATAGACTACAGATGTCCCACTAGTATGATCTCCATCATAATCAGAGCAGTCAAGCCAATATCCTCAGGGCTTTATCAGCATGTATGAGTGAATAACAAGCATGATCAAATCAACATGTCAGATAAAGAAGAACCAGATAGCATACTATCATGTCGAGCAAGAATACATACTGAATATATATATATACATGTATAGATACATCCACTATCACATAATGGCCTCTAGGGCATACATATATCCAACAATCTCCCACTTGCACTAAGGCCAGTTATTGGCGTATCTCATACCCAACTTCTCAAAAAGTCGCTCTTGCTGCGGCTGAGGGAGGGCCTTGGTGAATGGATCCGCGGCGTTATTCTTTGTGTCTACCCTCCTAATCTCGATCTCGCGGCGATCTACAATCTCCCGGATCAAATGAAAACGCCTCAGGATGTGTCTGGACCGTTGATGGGATCTGGGCTCCTTGGCTAACGCTACAGCCCCATTATTGTCACAATACAAAGGTATTGGATCAATAATGGTTGGAACTACTCCTAGCTCCGAGAAGAACTTCTTCATCCAGACGGCTTCCTTGGCGGCATCATTTGCAGCAATGTACTCAGCTTCCATCATAGAGTCTGCAACGGTATCTTGTTTGGAACTCTTCCAACTCACCGCCCCTCCATTGAGGGTAAATACAAATCCAGAGATAGATTTGTTGTCGTCCTTATCGCTCTGGAAGCTCGAATCGGTAAAGGCCTCCATTTGGAGATCTCCATTACCATACACCAAGAACAATTCTTTAGTCCTTCGCAAGTACTTAAGAATGTTCTTCACTGCTGTCCAGTGATTCTTCCCTGGGTTGGATTGATACCTGCTTACAACACTAAGTGCGTAAGCTACATCTGGGCGTGTACATAACATCGCATACATTATAGATCCTACTGCCGAAGCATAGGGTATAATACTCATGCGAGCTCTCTCTTCATCGGTCTTTGGACAAGAATCCTTGGAGAGAGTGACCCCATGGCAAGCGGGTAAGGCACCCCGTTTGGAGTCTTCCATACTAAACCATTTTAGGATGGTGTCAATGTACCTGGTTTGGGACAATCCCAATATCCTTTTGGATCTATCCCTATAGATCCTTATGCCCAGAATGTACGTGGCATCACCCAGGTCCTTCATGGAGAACCTTAGTGATAAGAAAGATTTGACCGACTGTAGCATAGGAATATCATTTCCTATCAGAAGAATGTCGTCCACGTACAATACGATGAATGTGACAGCTCTCCCTACAGCCTTCTTATAAACACAAGGTTCATCTGGATTTTTGATGAAATCAAACTCTTTGATGACATCATCAAAACAGATGTTCCAACTCCGTGATGCCTGCTTTAACCCATATATGGATTTAAGCAATTTACATGCTTTCCCGCTGCTCCCACTATCAATGAAGCCCTCTGGCTGATCCATATAAACGCATTCTTCCAAATTTCCATTTAAAAATGCGGTTTTAACGTCCATCTGCCATATTTCATAGTCGTAGTGAGCAGCAATAGCAAGTAGGATCCGTATGGATTTAAGCATGGCTACGGGAGAAAAAGTCTCGTCATAGTCCAAACCTAGTCTTTGACGAAAACCCTTCGCCACAAGTCTTGCCTTATAGGTCTCCACCTGCCCATCTACACCAATCTTTCTTTTAAAGATCCATTTGCACCCTACAGGTTTTACCCCAGGGGGTACAACGTCCAAAGTCCACACTTTGTTGGTGTACATAGACTCCATTTCAGATCTCATGGCATCCAGCCACTTCACAGAGTCTTTACTCGTGATAGCTTGCTGAAAACTGGTAGGATCATCATCATCCATGATGCAATCTTCTCCGTTACCATCAATGAGGAAACCGTAGTACCTCTCCGGTGGGCGAGAAGTCCTACCAGACCTACGGAGTGGCCGAGGTTCTTCAGTTTCTGTTTCAACAGCCGGTTCAACCAAATCGTCATTTGTAGTTTGTGTCTCTAGAACCTCTTCTAGATCCATCACCTTGCCATCATCTTTGTCTGTGAAAAACTCTTTTTCCAAGAATGTGGCATGTTGAGAAACGAACACTTTTTGTTCCTCTTTGTGGTAGAATAGATATCCATAAGAATTCTTTGGATATCCCACAAAGTTACACATGACAGACCGTGTCTCGAGTTTGTCCGGATTCTGCTTTTTAACATAGGCTGGGCAACCCCAAATCTTAATTCTCTTAAGAGATGGTCTCTTCCCATGCCATATCTCATATGGCGTGGTAGACACGGTTTTGGTTGGAACCCTGTTTAGCAGAAACGCTGCAGTCTCCAATGCATGCCCCCAAAACGAGACTGGTAACTCAGCGTCACTCATCATGGACCGGACCATATCTAATAGGGTCCTATTCCGTCGTTCTGACACACCGTTGTGCTGTGGTGTGTAAGGAGGAGTGAGCTGAGAGAGAATCCCATTCTCTTTTAGGAAGTGTGCAAATTCTGTACCGAGATACTCACCACCTCGATCTGATCGAAGCATTTTGATACTCAAGCCGGTTTGTTTTTCTACTTCTTGTTTATATTCAATGAATTTCTCGAAAGCTTCGGACTTGTGCTATAATAAAAATACATGACCGAATCTTGAGAAATCGTCAGTGAACGTAATGAAGTATGAAAAACCGCCTCTGGCCTGTGTAGACATTGGCCCACATACATCACTATGTATGAGGCCCAGGAGCTGAGTAGCTCTTTCTCCGTGTCCGGTAAACGGAGTTTTGGTCATTTTACCCTTGATACAAGACTGGCAAGTCGCATAAGATTTATATTCAAAAGAATTTAAATATCCATCTTTGTGTAACTTGTTTAGTCTTGTTTCGTTAATATGACCAAGTCTACAGTGCCAAAGAAAAGCTTCATTTAATTCTGAATGTTTTCTTTTATTAGTGTGTTGTATACTGAAAACTGTGTGCTGATTTAGGACATATATTCCGTTGTTAAGCGTACCATACCCAACCAACATTTGATTCAGGTTAATGTTCATAACATTGTTCTGCAATACAAAATTATACCCTTCATTGTCCAACAAAGAAACGGATATTATATTACATAGCATACTTGGTACAAAATAACATGGATTTAAAACCAAAATACATCCAGATGGCAACCCCAAGTGATACTCTCCCACTGCGACTGTATGTTCATTGGAACCATTTCCAACGCGGAGAGTATGGTCACCTGTCCTCAAAACCTTGCTATTTCTCAGCCCCTGCATAGAATTGCAAATGTGAGAACCTGAACCGGTATCCAATACCCAAGAAGCAGAGTTTATAGAAAAACAGTTTTCAGTCATAAATGCACCTGAAGCAGAAGCATCACCATGCTTCTTCTTGAGACTTAAGTACTCCGTGCAATTGCGCTTCCAATGTCCTGTCTTGTGGCAGTGAAAACATTCGCCCTTCCCCGAGTCTCCAGCCTTGGACTCTCCCTTTCCCTTCACCTTTTTAACTCCACCCTTAGGATTAGTGGGTTTCTTCTTTTTCTTTCCCTTGGCCTTGGCTTTCGGGCGAGAAGAGGAAGACTGTCCAATAGTCATAACGGGAGTTTTTGCTAACTTCATAGTGCTCTCTGCACTCCTTAACATATTAAGGAGTTCAGGGAGGTCCTTCTCCATGCCATGCATGTTGAAGTTCACTATGAACTGAGCAAAGGTGGAGGGGAGGGACTGCAGAATAATATCTATATATTGTTCATTATCCATCGTCCATCCAAGGTCCTCAAGCTCTTCTATAAGAGCTATCATCTTCAGAACATGGTCTCCTACTGGTGTGCTAGGGGCCATTCGCATCTAAAACAATTTCTTTGATGCTTCGTATCGTAATACGCGGGATTGCTCCCCATACAACTCCTTTGTATGGAGCAATATACCGTGAATGTCCATGTCCTCGTGCTGCTTTTATTATGTGTTATCCATCGATGCAAGCACGAGGCATGTGGCCATGGCACAGTCAGCGTCCCATGTCTTGCGGACTTCAATGTCCGCAACTGAGGATTTTGGACCAGGGACGGGCGGGGCTGAAGCCGTGAGGATATATGATACTTTATCATAAGTCAAGGCGATTTTCAGATTCCTCAGCCAGTCTTTATAGTTGGTCCCATTCAGTTTGTTTTTATCTAGTAAAAGCTTGAGTCCAGTCATGGGTATCTGCCATTAAGAGAGAGAAAAGAATACACTCAGCGAAAGCTCTTGCATAGATTAGATTGGTTTATTATCTTGTCTAATCGATGTTTCCCACTGCTTTTATCGAGTTTTTCTTTCAAACCTTAAAAAGAAAAACTAGCCAGGATTAATTACAGTCTACAACTTCGCTAACCGTTCGGCCAGGCCAGTGTCGGTACTTTGAGGGAGGTTCCCCGTGCTTTCGCACGGACCTAATTAGAGTAAACCTCGTTTTCCCAGAGGCGGAGCCCCGTTAACACCTTTCTAGACACCTGATGAGTTAGCTAATTGTAAACTGTAAAACTCTCCTAGGAGCAACTATTGCCCACAGTGGGATCGGGATCCAACCATCATATGGAAGGTATGCAATCTCATTGCAAATTTCAATTATTGAAATTCCCGATGTGGTTTTTACCCCTAATACTCGTGACCTTGGCTAAGGTCAACAAATCACGAGCACTAGTCAAGCTCAACCCGTCATTTCTTGATTAATTAGACCCGTTCACATGACCCTTGGCTAAGGTCAACAAAGTCATATGCCCGTCCTAATTAATCTGCATCATATGTGTTTGTAGGAAGACATCACTTAGCTACCGTACACTACGCCTTGGCTAAGGTCAACAAACATAGCACGAATACTAAGTACTCTACTTCCTAAAATGACGGAGGGTTGCGGATGATTTTTAAGAAAATCTTTAACGCTTTGAACTTGATATCGTTGTAGAATCAAACGGTTTCCAAAAGGAGTGGCTTAAGCTCCGCAGTTTTGAAATATAGTTTTTTCATAAATAGCCGAGTAGTTTTCAAATCCGATTCTACAACATCTTTTTAGGTTTATTTTCTTTACATTAATCACATTAATGTAATCCCATCATTTAAGTCCTTAAGCCAATCACAGAAAAGAAACGAAAATAACACGTACGCTTATGCCATCCGCATTCGCCGCAATGTTCCGTTATGCACCGTTAGGTTACTTAACTAACGGCATACCGGGACGGGACTAGCGCGGGTGTAAAACATAAGCAACGTCTACTATATATCATATATATAATATGTCATTCGTCTCAGATATCACAGAACACAGGCAGCAGAAATATAGATATAACGTGGGATATACTAGGACGTCCGTATTTAGTATTTAGCCAGAATAGAAAATACGGATTCCACAGTCGCGATGAATAGCCAAGCCCACACCCTGGACCCCTATGAGAGCGGCAAGTGACCCTGCCAATTCTGGAGTTTAGGAGACCCGGTCTCGACTCCTCGAGATGGCCTCCCACTGAACCCCAGAACCCGGTCACTTGTGCTCCCCTCCTTGGGTCCTCCTAATGCGGAAAAGTAAATAATATACAACACTGGTAACACAACCTCAACCCGGAAGTGCCCCAAATAAAAGAATATTATATTACATTTGAATTTACATGAATGAAAATATAAAACTCTTATCTCACATAAAACCCCCCGGCTATTCAATCGCGACAATCCTGCACATCATATCTCAACAACACATAATATCTCATATCATCAACCTAAGTAAGTATGCATACCCCAATTGTCGTTGATGTATAGCAACGAAACCGACGATATCGTACATACTACACTTACGGTCACAGAAAAGAAAGTGTAAAACTGCAATATCTGGAATCCACATTCTCTTTAGACATCGCAAATGCAAAATATCACATATTCCGTATTTCATGTCTAGTAATATGAATTCCACACATTGCATCACATTCCGGATAAACAGACAGTATCGAAGTTTTCAAACGAACGATCAAATACCCAGGATTCACTAAAGCCCAACACTTGAGCAGAGTTCAAACACCTGGAGTGTGACATAGTAGTAGCGGTCCAGCCGTAGAAGGGTCAAGCCAACGCCTCACATATGGCACGCCGTACTGCCCCAAACCCTAAGGTTCAAAGGGCAGTTCAAGACGGTCACATAATCGAGTTAAGGTTTGTTGTCTTCTAGAGGGACCACCACAAAAAGACTTGCACGTATCTCCAAAGCATTTAAACCCCGTGAATAGTGAGCAAATGATACTCGTTCAAACACTTCAATACTTTCTTATTTACCCGGAAAAGCTACGAAATGAAAATACCGATCAAAATAACGCGTCCAAAACCATCTCCAGATAATACAGTACAACATTCAGATTAAACATACCTAAAACACTATACAAGCAGAAATATGAATTACAATGAAATTCCCATGCAATAATATTACAGTACGGCCGCGGAACCGCGGCCTAAGCAAGGATTTCCCGCGGTTCAGCGGCCAAATTAACTGTTCATGTCTTCGTATTTCACCATAATTCTTATATTTTCCTGCTGTATTTTTTAAGTATTTTTAATTCTGAAAAAGGTCAGATTTTAGAATTTGTCCAGAGAGGGTCCAAGAAAACCGTAATTTTGTCCGATCGGGATTTTGACTTCGTAAAAGCGACGCCTAATGTTCTAGGTCGGCTCTGATACAAATGAAAGGTTTGTGTAGCACCCTATGAAGAGTTTTGAAGCATCACATGTCCAAAAGTTTAAATTTTTATGGTGCTAAACGAACATGCAAAGGAATCGATCCTAGAAAATTAGGGTTTCGAAAATTAAAGCGAACTAATCTAGGGTTTCGAGACTACAACCTTTGTAGCTCCCTTTCGCTGGGCTCCTTGGTCTCTAGGGTGTTGAATGGAAGTCCCTTGAAGTCCTCTTGTGTCCACGACGATCCACCACGGAGTTCTCCGTCCAAGCTCGCAACTTCGTAAAACCGAAGAGAACACTCTAAACAAGTTGGCTAAACTTGTGTAGAATGAAGTTGTGGTTAAGATTCTCACTTTAAAAACCTTTCTTTAAGTGTGATTTACTCACTAGAAAAAGCTAGAGAGCAAATGAGAAAGAGGAAGAAGATGGTGTCAATATTTTTCACAAGAGGTAATAAGATAAAGATAACTCACTAGAAGAAAAAGAAATATATCAATATATATTTTATTTCTTCTTACTATGAACCATGGTTAAAGTGATGGAGACATTATTTATCTTGAGTTTTAAATGATAAAGCGAAGGATAACTCAAGTTAAGAGGTAGGTAAGCATGGTTAGGTCAAAGGAAGAATGTAGAAGCTAGAATGATTATCCTTTCCTTTTCATTTTGTTTTAAAACCAAAATTAAATAATAATCCATAATTTAATCCATGGTGTAAGTCTTATATTGCCACCATTTCCATATACTAACAACCATGATGGATGGGTGTATGTATGTATGCATATATGCACATCCACATGTGCATGAAACTAGAATGAAAGAAAGAAACACATGCATGCATGCATACATCCATCAAACCCTAGAAAGGTTTTAAGTGAGAAAACTAATGGTTAGATGATAAATCAACACTTAATTTATCAATCCGGTCATATCTCATACGACTCCACCAAAAGCAGGCCACCCGATCAATGTTCGGTATCATATACGCACATTTTAATCGGGCGCATGCGCATATCGCATACGCGCACCACAACGTTTCGCCTGGACTGGGTAACTCCTTTGTGGGACTCTAAGACTCGTCAATACGCCGGCAGAGGGTGATGATCATATCAGGTACCCTCAAGCCGCAAGCGGTCAGCTAAACGTAACGGCCACCCGGGTATTGAGCGATCAGAAGAAAACAAGCGAACCTGCTACAACTCCCGTCGAGCCATTCGGCAACACTACCGTACAGTCCGGTCTCTTCGTCAGATATGCTGCATATCGAGCCTAGGGATGGTCACGTCGACCCTAATAACTCAATAAGTCGTGCCGGTGAATTGTCTATAACCGATCGAGAAACTACCGATAACACTTATCAGCAAATCTCAGCAGCCCTGGCCAGGGACTTACTGATATAACCAGTCGGGCACAGCACAGCACCAACCCCCAATACCAGGAGAGACGAAACCCCTCCTATCGCTCATTGCCTTCGTGTGTCTCGGGACTGTACCTAACGGCCACCTGTTTGGACGACTCAGTAGAGCCGTGGTAGGGTGGCAATCAAAGTACAGTGGGAGAACACACAAGACTCTATGACGATCTCGGGTCTACAGACTAACCTGTACCAGTGTCACCTGAGAACTGCTATCCGACGATAGATATAATTCTATATAGGAGTTCTCGACGAGTCCGTCCAGTGTACCCAGTCACCACTGAGCACCCGTATATGATCTTGATGTCAAACACCAATGGATATGGGATCATCCATCGCCCATCACATGGGTCTAGTATCATATACGCTAGTCTACTCTGGTATATCAATGCCCCGTCTCGATATACCTACGACTAGGGACTTTCCAGGATATGCTTATAGACTACAGATGTCCCACTAGTATGATCTCCATCATAATCAGAGCAGTCAAGCCAATATCCTCAGGGCTTTATCAGCATGTATGAGTGAATAACAAGCATGATCAAATCAACATGTCAGATAATGAAGAACCAGATAGCATACTATCATGTCGAGCAAGAATGCATACTGAATATATATATATATATACACATGTATAGATACATCCACTATCACATAATGGCCTCTAGGGCATACATATATCCAACATCCAGATCTCAACGTGGTGATTGCATTCACATGATGTGAATAGCCAGGATTGGGTAAAGGTTGAGCTGGAAGTTTCCCTTTTTCTCTTGCACTCATTTCGTCTTTTAATTGTGCAATTTGTTCTTCCATCGATTTAATATTTTCATTTTGAGAGACAATGATCTTCAACACATTATCGAAGGAAGATTGCATTTTTGCCGTCCCTTGGATGGATTTTTTCAAGAAAGTATCCAAGGTTTGTGCTAGTGCAGAGGAATTATCAGTACCGGCTATTTGCGAAGAGTTTTCATGTGGTGCAAAAGTGTTGGCCGGATTTTGAAAGTTTTGTGCTTGGAAGGGGTGCTGACTCAATTGAAGTGGTTGCTGTTGTGGTGGAAGAGCCCTTTGGAAGTTGTTTTGATTTGGAACCGTGTTTGGAGATTGTGATTGGTTCCAAGCAAAATTAGGGTGATTCCTCCAACCCTGATTATATGTGGAAGAAAATGGATCATTTCTCGGTCTTTGAAAAGCAGCATTGGTATGCTCGTGACCTTGAAATGGAGAATTTAGTGGACATTCTTCCGTCAAATGAGAAGGATCAGAACAGCATCCACATACAGTTTTGGAAAGTGACATTTGATTTAGGGCGGCGGCTAAAAATTTATTTTCCATAGTCTCGAGTTTCTTTTGCATTGCTGACATTTCAGCTCTAACTCCTATGGAAACATCCGATTGGTTATTGCTACCCCTAGACGATTGACTCACACCCTCCCACTGTAAAGATTTTTCAGCGAAATCTTCTAGGAATTTCTAAGCTTCCCCATCGTCTTTGGTCATGAAAGTTCCTTGACACATGGATTCAAGGGTCTGTTTTGTGGTAGGATTAATGCCCTCATAAATGATTCTGCACAGATCCCATCTAGGAATTCCGTGATGTGGACATTGAACTAACAGATCCTTGAAGCGTTCAAGACACTTCGAAAATGGTTCATTTGGAAGCTGGGTAAATTGATTTATTTCTCTATGGACTCGAGTTATCTTATGATTGGGGTAGAATTTCTTTAGGAATGCATTTACGAATTCTTCCCAATTTGAAATGGAATGTGCGGTTGTATTGTAAGGCCACTTCTCGGCTATATCGCACAAAGTGAATTGGAGAAGACGAAGACGCATAGCATCCACAGAAAGCTGTGAAGTACCCATCATTGCGCATACATTTTCAAATTTGGTAATAAAGACATATGCGTCTTCAGACTCGAGACCGTGATATTTGGGTAGAAGATTGATGTATTGGGGTTTTATTTCAAAATTGTCCCCGTTGGCTGGTGGAATGGTGAGACAGGTCGAAAGAGGACCTCGCATAGGATAGCATCTCTCCTGGAGAGAGATGTGGGGTGGATTCTGCGCACCTGCGGACAGCGGCAGAGTAGTGTTAGAGAAGTTCGATGGAGAAGCGTGGTGGGTAAAGAAAAAGTAGACGTAGAAATACCGACTTCGGAGTCGATAGGGGGAACGCGGACTAAACGGGCATTAGAATCCCGTGTCCAGCCTATCTTGCACTAAAGGATTTAGTACAAGTGGCAGCGTTAAGATAATTAGAGAAAATGATAAGTGGGTGTTTGTTTTGAAAAAGATACGGATTTTTGAAAAAACGCAAATCACAGAAATGCACACACAACCCTAAGTCTAATGGTCACCTAGGTCAACTCTCTAGACCGCTCCTAACTGCCAGAAGATAAATCGTAAGATCAATCCTCTACTACCTCCTTGTCCCTCTTGTGGCCAGGTAAGTGCCAGGTAAGTGGGAGGTTCTCCACTATGTAAGTAGTGGGCCTAATTAAGTAACCACTTGCCTTAGACACACTTGCCTTAGACACCACAAAAGAAACGCGGATAAGCAATAGATTACCCACGACCTTCTCCTGTCCTAAGTGAGCGTGACGGTCCTTAGAGTCATGTCTAGATATTTTTTAGTTACTGAGGGTAATGCGGATGCAGTTTTGTGATTTTCGGGGCTTAGGAAGGGTAATGAACTCCCACCTAATCTGAATTTGGTCTTTGCCCCTTAATTTCCGTATTAAAAAATGCAAACAACCAAGATCAAAACACGCAAAAAATTTATTTTTTGCGGCGCTGCGAGTTTTGCAAAGAAACCTGCAGAAAATTGTTATTGGAGCAGATTGAGGAAAGAGATAAGAAAGTGAAGTTAGAAAATTCCGTACACTATAGCTACAGTGCCGCCGCGGTTCTGCCGCAATGAGCACGCTTCGACCGCGGATGCGCGGTGGTTCGGTCAGTTAACTGCACGAAAAAATTTCCACAGACTCCTGTTCACTTGTTGAACTCCCTGAAATGATCTGAATCTTTTTCCACTTGCTCCACAGATTGCAAATTTTCTCGCAACAAATCACAACGAATCGTTTAGTGTTTGCGCGAATTTTGATCTAAAAATTATGATGGAATAAACTTTTCAACTCAAATTTCAAAAACGAACAAATTAGCACACGAACCCCGTCAACGGCGCCATTTGATTGAGTGAATTCTCGGAGTGTAGGTAGAAAATATATAGAAATCACAACCAAAGAAATTTTTGACCGCAATCAATAACGGTGTCGATTGTAGCGCATTAGCGAGTGCGGATCGTCCATAGGGAAAGTGAGATTTGCTTATAATTGAATTAGATGAGTCGAAAATTAAAGAGAAAAGAAAAGACAATTCAATTCAAGATTTAAAAGTGAATTTCAAGAATTATTAAAATCTAGAAATAACAAGAAAACATTAAAATCAAGAATCAAGAATTGATGATTTCCAATCGAATTAGGTTTCAAGAATCGAAGTGATGCTCGTAGAAATCGATTGAATCTATAGACGTGATGAAAACTAGTGATTACGTTTTCTTATCCATTAATGATTTGATACTAGATCGATGACGATCAACGAGAATTAGGGATTTCTTGCGGAAACTAAGGTTTCATCATCTATCCCTTATCCTTTCGTTGATTTCATTCACATTCTAGCCTCTAGTAAATTCAAGAATCGATCGTGGATCACTAATTAAGAGTGAACACAATCAAGAAAGCATTGCTCGAAACTAGGTTGTCGATTCTTCAATTTACTAAAGTTTACAAAACTCATAGGACTTAAGAATCGTTTCAAGATTTGTAACATCATCATCTATTGATTCTCTCGACTCCTTCACGAGCGGAGTTTTACTCAAACATCATATCAAAGAACACAATCAAGAATCGAGATTAATCATAATGCAAGAATGTTAAGAAAGAAAGATAAAGAATTTCACATTTTATTTATCAACAATTTTGTTACAATTCTCTCAAGATCTATAAGGAGGAAAGAACTCGATCGTCGATTTGGCTTCGCTCGTCTCCTTGAGTCGCGGATCTCCTTGGATCACTTGCTCCGATGAAGTCCGGCGTCGCTTCTAAAGGATTGAAGGCTTCTTGCTTGGTTTGAACTCGGAGATCTTGAATTTGGCTTTGGTGATTGGATTAGGGCTAGGGTTACAAGTTGTGTCACTCAACTTGTGTTGGGAATTGGAGAACTGCTCAACAACTCAACAACCTTATAATAGAAGCTTAGAGTCCCTTTTATAGCCTTGATCTTTAGATTAGCTTCATTTAGAAGCTAGGTTTAGTTTAGCTTCCCTTGTAACCTTGGTAGTTAGGTAGAAGGTTCTAGGCTTAGGTGGTTAGGGTTAGCTTCCTTCATAAGCTTGGAGGTTATGGAGGAGCTTCTAGGATTTTAGGTAGTTAAGTGGCTTGCTTAAGAAGCTTGAGAGTGATTAGCTTGAACCCAAAGCTTTGCTGTTCGGACAGATGATTCTGGAGTTCTCTGGATTTTGAAGTAGCATGAAGAGGTGTAGGCCTTGAAATAAGAATACTGGAGAAGAGCAACGCTGACTTCACCATGAGTGGCTGCGGATCCGCGGCGCCAAGGGCCTTTTGGTCGCGGATCCGCGGACCTTTGGGTTGGTTTGTGCATGATTTTTCCAGTCTGACTTTATTCTGGCTTTTTGGCACTTTTCTGCTATGTGGAATTTCATATTTCTTTCTGTATCACTGCCAGATCCCAAGTCTTGGACTTGGCGCATTTTTATCAGTACTTTTGACAATTTTGGCTCTGTTCCTGAAATTTCCTGCACAGATTCTCGAGACAAGTAGTGCACTATACAAAGATGATGCGATGCCATCATAAACACTCAATTTCCCTCAAAATGTCAGTTTTAATCTATAGCACAAGTAATTTGGTATTTTACGGATGTTTTGCTAATATGTGCTATACTTAGTCTGAATACCTATAGATGAGTGCAAATGGTAGGGAAATTGACGTGTTAAAAATACATTATTTTCGACTGATCATCGAGCAAGAAAGTCCTCCAAATATATGTCCAAGCATCCACTACATCATACAATAATGGCCTCTAGAGCCTATATATCACTAACAATCTCCTACTTGCACTAAGGCCGGTTGTTCTAGTATCTCATACCCAACATCCCAAAAAGTCTCTCGATTAGCATCTGGGGGAGGGCTTTAGTGAGTGGATCCACTGTGTTATCCTCTGTGTCAACTCTCCTGAGCTCGATCTTCCGGAGATCAACTATCTCCTTGATCAGGTGATACCGCCTAAGAATATGTCTGGATCGCTGATGGGACCGGGGTTCCTAAGCCAAAACCACAGCTCCATTGTTATCACAATACACAGATATTGGATGCTCAATGGTATGAACCACATCAAGTTCATCTCATGAACTTCTTCATCCAGACAGCCTCTATGGAAGCATCATTAATAGCGATGTATTCAGCCTTCATCATCGAGTCTGCTACGGTATATAGCTTGGAACTCTTCTAACATACCGTCCCTCCACTGATGGTGAAGACAAAACCCGAAACCGACTTACTGTCGTCCTTATCACTCTGGATGCTCGAATCGGTAAAGGACTCCATGTAGGGTGTTTTCGTCACCCCATTGAGATGGGAATACGCACACGCTTGTCAGGCGCATTATAGATTCGCTCTGTCTAGGGTAGGCTGGGGTTTATTAATTGTGAGGATTCGAATCTCTGGCAGCGGCGGACTAAGCTGCCGTTAATTACCCCTCGCCTTTGGAGCAAGGGAACCTCCGATTAGTGGGTTAAACTGGTCATGTGAACTCAATGTGCAGTGTTGTATTTTGAAGGCGTTTTGGATATATCGGGGGCCCCACAGAGTTTTTTACGGGGGTCCCGCTACCCGGATAGCGGGCTGGGGGTCAAGAGGGCTAGCAGCCCCCTTGCGAGGTGCGGGGCAGCGTCCTGTTAGAAAATTTTTCTAACGGGAACAGTGTGGTGGAGTATGTGTGTGTGTGTGCATATATGTATGTATGTATGTATAAGGGAAAGGGCATCCAAAGTATGCGTGGGAGAAGGCACTAGCGCCCCACCTGCCAGGCACGCGGGCGCTGTGCGCCAGAGTGCCAGCGCCCCACGTGCCAGGCACGCGGGCACTGTGCGCCAGAGCACCAGCGCACCACGTGCCTGGCATGCAGGCGCTGTGCGCCAGAGCGCCTGGTGCGCTGTGCGCCAGAGCACCAGCGCCCCACATGCCTGGTACGCGGGCGCTGTGCACCAGAGCACCAGCGCACCACGTGCCTAGCACGCGGGCGCTAGGTGTCAGCAGCAAAAGGGACTTGGTCCCTGCACTAGGAGCTGTGCTCCCGATTTGACTTATAGACTTGAACTCCTAAGATATTTTTGAAGCTGATGAAGTGGCTTCTTCCTTGAGCCCTGTATCTTCTCTAAAGTGTGATTTTTTTGGAGATGGGTCTCCTTCCTCCTCTTCTGTCGACCGGATCTTGAAGAACAAGAAGTATGAGATTTTAAAAATCTCTTATTTTTGAGATTTGATAGGAGATCTGAGTTCCCCTTTATGGGTTTTGTGGCGAAAAACTATTTAGTTTTTGAAAAGGAAGAGTAAAACTCTTGATTTAATTCAAAAGAAAGAAGAAGGTTTTGAACATTGAGGAAGGAGAAGGAGGCACAGGAACCCTAGTTTTTTTTTCGGAGAATGAAAAGTGTATATTTTATTCATCATCATGTTGCCTTATATAGGCTTACATATTTACATATAGCCCCTTGGGCTTTACAAAATGGCATTTTTCCTATCCCATGGCTCATGTACCATTTCATTTTGCACATAAGCCATGGGCTTTACAAAAATATGGCTTTATGCCCATTTTGCTTACATTCATGCACAAAAAATTACATCAAAATTATTTATTACATGATTTTTTTATTATTTTTTATTTTAGCATGGAGGAAGGCCGGCCGCTTCATGTTCGGACTCGACCTGGGCATGGGCCCACTTGATCTGGGCTTGGGCCCACTTGGCTTGGGGTTGAACTTGACTTTGACTTGGTCAACCGGGGTGCAATTTTCGACCCCAACACTCCACCTGGAGTTCACCGTTACCATACACCAAGAACATCTCTTTAGTCCTTCTTAAGTACTTAAGAATATTCTTTACAGCTGTCTAGTATTTCTCTCCAAAATCTGATTGATACCTACTCACTACACCTATTGAGTAAGCTTATCTAGTCTGGTACATAACATTGCATACATGATTGACTAGACTGCCGAAGCATAGGGTATCCCTTGCATGCAAGCCCTCTCCAAATCAGTCTTGGGAGACATCTCTTTGGAGAGAATGATTCCTGAATAAGCAGGTACATTACCACGCTTAGAATCTTCCATACTAAACCTCTTTAGTTTGGTGTCAATGTACCTGGATTGGGACAATCCTAACATCCATCTAGATCTATCTCTATAGATTTATATCCCCAGGATGTAGAAGGAATCACTTAGATCTTTCATGGAGAACTTTTGTAATAAGAAGAGCTTGACCGAGTGTAGCATAGGAACAACGTTTCCTATCAAGAGCACGTCATCTACATACAATACGAGGAAAACAACCTTACTCTCTACCACCTACTTGTATATACATAGTTCATCTACATTTTTGATGATGTCAAACTCTTTGATAGTTTCATCAAAACAGATTTTCCATCTCCGCGATGCCTGCTTTAATTCGTAAATTGATTTAAGCAGCTTGCACATGCTTCCGCTGCTCCCACTGTCTACGAAGCCCTCTGGCTGTGTCATGTACATACTCTCTTCTAAATCACCATTTAGAAAAGCGGTCTTGATGTGCAATCTGCCAAATTTAGTAGTTATGGTATGCAGCAACGGCAAGTAGGATCCTGATGGACTTAAGCATAACCAGTGAAGAAAAAGGTTTCATCATAGTCGACACCTGGTCGTTGATGAAAACCTTTTTCTACAAGTCTAGTTTTGAAAGTCTCAACTTTTCCATCTACTCCAATTATCTTCTTAAGATCCACTTGCTCCCGATAGGTTTTACCCCTTTAGGAGAAACTTTCAAAGTCTATACTTTGTTGGTGTACATGGATTCCATCTCAGATCACATAGCATCCAGCCATTTCACATAGTCTCCACTTGTGATGGCCTACTCGAAACTAGTTGGGTCATCATCTTCCATGATGCAATCCTTGCTCCCACCATCTATGGGTAAACCGTAGTATCTCTCAGGTGGATGAGAAACCCTACTAGATCTGCGAAGTGGCTTAGGTTCATTGGGGACTATTGAATCCTCTGGTTCTACCAAATCGTCGGTTATAGTTTGTGTAGCTGAACTTCTTCCAGTTCTACCTCATTACCACTGATTTCTTTCATAAAAAAAACCCTTTTCTAAAAATGTGGCATGTCGAGAAACAAACACCTTTGTTCCTCGGTGTGGTAGAAGAGCTCAGTGGAGACTAGGTACACTGAACGGACTTACCGAGAACTCCTAGATGGTATTATACCTCACGTCAGATAGAAGTTCTCTGGTGACACTGGTACAGGTTAGTCTGTAGACCCGAGATCATCATAGAGTCTTGTGTGATTCCCACTGTGCTTTGATTTCCACCTTACCGCGTTCAAGAGAACGTGCCAAACGGTGGTTTTTGGGTACATTTCCGAGTCACATGGAGGCAATGAGCGATAGGAGGGGATTTCATTTCTCCCGGTATTGGGGGTTGATGTTGCGCTATGCTCGATTGGCCATAACAGGAAATCCCTGGTCAGGGTTGCTGAGATTTACTGGTAAGTGTTATCAGTAGTTTCTCGAACCGTTTTGAGCCTCACATCGGCATGACTTATCAGGCTATTGGGGTCTGATGTTTACCACCCCCAGGCTGTGATATGCGACATATCTGACGAAGAGACCGGACTGTACGGTAGTGTTACTTATTGGATTCACAGGAGTATGAGCAGGCTTTCTTGTTGATCTTCTGATTGCTCAATACCCGGGTAGCCGTTATGTCCAGCTAGTACCGCTGACGGCTTGTAGGTGACTGATATAATCATCACCTACTGCCGGCGTATTGACGAGTCTTTAGAGTCCTACACAGAGGTTTCCTGGCTCAGGCGAAACAAAGTAGGATCACATAAGTGATATGCGCGGGACCGAGATTAATACGCGCTGCTGCGCCCGCCCACTGAGAAGCATGTTCGGCGTATGTGATACCGTATTCTATTCTCGCGATATGTGATATCGATCTGTTATATGTGATATAGCCAGGTTTTCGAATCAAGTGTTGATTCGATAAGTTGATACATATGATATTAGTCGGTTATATGTGATATAGCCGGATTATTAAATCAAGTGTTGATTTAATAATTTAATGTATAATTATATATTTGATATATTAATTTGCATTAACTGATATTAGCTCACTTAAGCATTTCTTTTTCTCACTTGTGTACACTTAATATATATATGAGATATATATTATTGTGTCATGCTAGTTGCTACATGCTACATGGATGTATAAGACTCACACCATGGTTAATATAATGAAGGGTTTTATTTATTTAAAGTAAATCAAAATTAGTTGGAAATTAGTCTAATGGTTGAAGCTTGTGGAAGCTTGTGGAACCATTGACTTAGTCCACTAATTTTGTTTTACTTAAGATATTTATTAACCCAACCATTATGATTAGCTATGGTTTAGTCTCTACAAGAGTTAGTATATGATATTAACTCACTTAGGGTTGCCATTCTACACTTTCCTTTTTCCATGGTAGCTTTTCTTCATCTCCTTCCTCAAGCTCTCTAGCCATTCGGGAGGTGAAGAAAATTAGTGAGAAAAATATTTATAAAGTGAGAAAAATTCGTACTTCATCAACCTACACTAGACTAGCCATTTAGTTTAGGTTGTTTACTTCACTAATTCCTAATTAGTGAAGAGGTAGCATGAGTTGGTGTCTTCTCGACGTAAATCATCTTTGGCCTCGAAGACTTCAAGAAAGTTTGTTCCTTTCATCTTGTAGAGCCTTTCTAGAGTCCGGGAGTTCACTGCTTGAAGCGAAGGGATTACTACACGGAGCTATTGAAGTGAAGGACCGATCTACGAAGGTTGCATTTCTTGTTCACTTAGATGTAAAGATGTTTACAAGCATGTTTCTTCTAATTCTCTAGTTAAGATTCTAGGTTAGGGTTCTTTAGCACGCTAATTTTTTGAAAACGGCATGGTCGATGCCTCCCGAAACCCAGTGGCGGTGCTGCGGAACCCTACAAGATATACCCTCACAAATGTTTGGGATATCCTACAAACTTGCACAGAACTGACCTTGCCTTGAATTTGTTCAGATTTTGGTTTTTAACATAGGCCGGACAACCCTATATCTTAACTCATTTTAGAGATGGTCTCTTCCCATTCCATATCTTATATGGAGTGGTAGGCAACGGATTTGGTCGGAACTCTATTCAATAGGTATGCAGCTATCTCAAGTGCATAACCCCAAAATGAAATATGTAACTCAGCATTACTCATCATAGAGTGTATAATATCTAATAGCGTGTGATTCTTCCTCTCCGATACTCCGTTGTGCTGTGATGTATACGGAGGAGCAAGCTCAGAGAGAATCCGATTCTCTTTTAAGTAGTCTCGGAATTCCGTGCTCAAATATTCTCCTCCCCGATCATATCGAAGCATTTTAATACTTTTACCCATCTGGTTCTCAACTTCATACTTATATTCCTTGAATTTCTCAAAAGATTCAGATTTGTGTTTCAACAGGAACACATGTCCGTAATTTGAGAGATCATCGGTAAATCTAATAAAGTACGAGGAACCATTTCTGGCATGTGTAGATATAGGACTACATACATCACTATGTATCTATCCCAAGAGTTCAGTAGCTCTTTCTCCGTGTCCAGTAAATGGAGATTTTGTCATCTTGTCTTTGAGACATGACTGGAAAGATTCATAAGATGTAAATTCGAACGGATTCAAATATGCATCCTTATGCAACTTTAGCTATTCTTGTCGCATTGATATGACCTAGTCTACAGTGCTACAAGAAGGCTTCGTTCATTTCTGAACTGTTCCTCGTGTATGTGTTCTGTATACTTAGAACTGTTTTATGATTTAGAACGTATATACTGTTATACAACGTACCAAACCTAATCAACACTTGATTTAGGAAAACATTCATAATATTTTTGGTACGAAATAATAGTCGCTCAGAATCATTGTTTTACCTCTTTGTAATACAAGGCGATATTCACCAACTGCTTTGGCTGCAACAATTGCACCATTCCCTACTCCTAAAGACATATCACCCTTTCCCAGTTCTCTACCTATCTTTATACCATTTAACAAATTACATACATGGGATCCTGATCCGGTATCCAATACCCAGGACGTAGAGTTAACTGAGAAACAGATCTTGGTAACGAACACACCCGAAGAAGATGCATCAACATGCTTATTCTTCGTTTGGTTGGTGTGGGAATCCGGATATTCCCCTATTCCTTTCTCAGACTTATGACAATCATAAGAAAAAGAGGAACCTAGCCCAGTATAATAAGTGTGTTCGGTCAATACATCCATATTATTATCTTGATTAAGGCGCGTCATTGGTCGCTACCAGGAGAGAGAGAAGGATAATCAGTTTGCGTGCGCTGTTTGCAAGATTAGATTGGTTATTATTTTATCTAATCAGGTTGGCTCTCACTGCTTTTATCAAATCTTCCTTCAAACCCTAAAAGGTAATATTAGCCGGAATTAATTACACCCTACAAGTTCGCCAATCGTTCAGCCAGGCAGGTATTGGTACTCCGAGGGAGTCTCCCCATGCTTTCGCATGGAACTAATTAAATAAGCTCGTTTCCGCAGGGGCATCACCCCATTAACACCTTTCTTAGACACTTAATGGATCGACTAATTGTAAAGTGGAAAACTCTCCCAGGAGTAACTCTTACTCGCAGTGGGTATCGGGATCAAACTATCATATATAAGGTATGCAATCTCATTGTAAATTTCAATACTTGAATTCCCAATATCTGTTTTTACCCCTAACCACTTATGACTTTAACAAGGTCAACAAATCACAAGCGCTAGCCAAGTTCAACCAGTCATTTCTTGATTGAATTAAACCGACCCGTATGACCCTTAACAAGGCCAACAAAGCTGTATGACTACCCTAATCCAATCACATCATATGGTTGCAGATAAGCACTAATTAGCTACCGCACACTACGCCTTAACATGGTTAACAAACGTAGAACGAATACTAAATAGCACTTATCTGAAATGACGGAGGGCTACAGCTGGTTTTGAAGAAAACCTTTAACGTAATGAACTTGATATCGTTGTAGAATCTAATGATTTTGAAAAGGAGTGGTTTAAACTCCTCTTTTAAAATCGAGTAGTTTTCAAAAACAAACCGAATAGCTTTTACTAGCTTTTTCTAAAGAGGTCACTCCCGGTGAAGGGATCTCGGCACTTTCCTCATCGAATGAGGTGCTGGATATTCATCAAGGAATACCACTATGAAAAGAAAGAACTACAAAAGCTATGATGATAAACCAAATGGTTGTAGCATTTGCTAGTTTTGCTAAAAAGGTCACTCCCGGTGAAGGGATCTCGGCTCTCTCCTCATCGAATGAGGTGCTGGATATTCATCAAGGAATACCACTGTGCAAAGCAAGAACTAGAGCTATCCTTTTTAAAAACTTTTGATTCTACAATATCTTTAGGTTTCTTTCCTTTTCATTAATCTCATTAATGAAATCCCATCATTTAATGTTTCCTAAACATCACAGAAAAAGAAACGAAAATAGAACATACGCTTATGCCATCCGCATTCACCATGGAGCCCCGTCTTCACCATTAGGTTACTTAATTAACGGCAGAGCGGGGGCTGGACTAGCGCGGGTGCAAAACATAAGCAACATTTATTATATATCATATATATAATATAACATCCGTCTCACGCAGTTATATGATCACATCACAAAACCAAGCAGCAGAAGCAGCATATGAAATATTGGATATACTAGGAGGTCCGTGTTTTAAATTCAGCCAATAATGTAAAACACGGATTCCACAGTCGTGATGAATAGCCAAACCCACATCCCTAGACCCCTACGAGAGCGGCAAGAAACCCTGCCAATTCTAGAGTTAGGAGACCCGGTCTCGACTCCTCGAGATGGTCTCCCACTGGACTCCAGAACCCGGTTACTTATGCTTCCCACCTTGGGTCTATCCTAATATGGAAAAGTAAATAATATAGATCAATGGTGACATCATCCTCAACCCGGAAGTGCCCCAATAAAAGAATATTACATACAGATTTTACATGAATGAAAATTATAAAACTCTCATCTCACATAGAACCCCCGGCTATTCAATCACGACGATCCAATAAAACATATCACATCAACACATAACATCATATGTCATCAACGTAAGTAAATACGCATATCCCAAATTCCGTTGACATATAGCAACGAGATTTGGGATACCCCACATATTACACTTACGGTCGCAGAAAAGAAATGAAAAACTACAATAATTAGAATCCGTATTTCCTTAGATATCATAAACCCGTAATATCTTATATTCCCAATTTCATGCCTAACTTATAAACCTTACATTTTAGTCTCAAATTGAAAACTCTTTTCAATAAGCTGTCGGATAATTCAACAAGATTGCCGACTAAATGATCGCGTAACATACGCAATTGCGACGAAGTTTTGATCCGAATCAAAACTCCGTGGCAATCGATCAAATGAGACTAAACGGCTAGATTTACAATATACTAAATAGTTTTCATAAAACTAATTATTCTGGATTCTAACAATTGTATCACATATCATCAAGATCTATACAACATTAAAATTTTCGATCGATTTATCGAATACCCACAAATTCCAGAGACCTCACCAACTTGAGAATCTTTAAAAACATCCAGAGAGTGCATGATCACAAAATGGAGTAGCACAAGAAAAACGACACCATAACTCGACTAACATGCGGAGGAACCGCGGCTAAACATGTGGTTTGGCCGTAGTTCCGCGGCCGTTTAAGGGAGTTAAGTCGTCAATTTTCTTGAGGCTTCATTAAAAAGCCTTCACAATTTTCTGCATATTTTTAATCACTAAAATTCCAACTTTTGAAAAATCGACAGAAACTTGATAAAACCGGGTCTCGAAAATTCGATCGAATGCTATAACATCATAAACACCTACCCAAATGTTCTAGCTTGGCTCTTATACTATGAAAGTGTACGCTCGCACCGCGACGGGGTTTAAACGGGCATCACACATGCAATTTTAAAAATTTCGGGTGCTAACAAACACTAACTAAGATCTTTAACTAGAAGTTTAGGGTTTCCTATGATGATATCATAAAACTAAGAGAAAGAAAGATGGCTACAACCTTTGATGACCATGTCCTTCTCTTCTAAAGCTCCGGGTTGTAGTCCACACGACTCCACAAGCCTCCACTTCGAATTGGTGCAATCTTCCTCCATAGATCTTCATGCCGAAGATGATCCACCCGAAGTCCACCAATCAAAGCTACCTCTTCACTAAACTATTTAATGAAGGCAACACACTACACTAGATTGCTAATCAAGTGTAGGATGTTGAAGTAGGGGTTTTGTTTGCTCACTAGTTTTGTTCAAGCTTCATGGTTCACATCACATGTGAGGGGTTGAAGCTTGAAGGTATGAAAAGGAAGAAGAAGATGAAGAAGAGATAGAGAGAAACTCAAGAAGGAGCTCTAGAAAAACACAAGTCCAAAATGAATAAGAGTGTATGCCAACTCTCTTGACCCCTCACTCATTCAAGCATGGAATAAATATCAATATTAAATTGCAATCAAACTTGAATAGTGAGTCAAGAGAAATAAATAAATGATAAATTACATGCCTCACCATTCCTCCTCATTTTCCACCTCTTTTTCAATTTCCAAAAATAGAAATTCATGACGTGCTTTATATATATATATATATATATATATATATATATATATATATATATAGAGAGAGAGAGAGAGATATTAATACATATATATATCAAAATAATTAGTGAGATGATAATATTAGTTAATATATAATTATATCAAATATAATATTTATCATATTATTAAATCAACACTTGATTTAATAATCCGGTTATATCACATATAATCTACTAATATCATTTATCTGTATATCACATTATCAAATCAACACTTGATTCGATAATCCGGTTATATCATATATAACATAACCGATATCAGATAACTGCCAGATTAGAATACGGTATCACATACACGTATTTAATTAGGCCCCCGCACATATTACATATGTGCCCTACTTCATTTCTCTTTAACCAGGAAACTTCTATGTGGGACTCTAAAGACTAGTGAATACGCCAGCAGTAGGTGATGATCATATCAGTCACCCACAAGCCGGCAGCGGTACTAGCTGGACGTAACGGCTACCCATCTATTGAGAGATTAGAAGATTAACAAGCAAGCACGTCCAAACTCCCATGAAGCCTATAAGTAACACTTACCGTACAGTTCGGTCACTTCGTCTGATATGTCGCATATCAAGTCTAGGGGTGGTATCGTCAGACCCCAATAACTTGATAAGTCATGCCGATGTATGGCTCGTAACGGTATGAGAAACTACTGATAACACTTACCAGTAAATCTCATCAACAGCCCTGGCCAGGGACTTACTGTTATAGCCAATCGAGTATAGCGCAACATCAACTTCCAATACCGAACGAGACGAAACCCCTCATATCGCTCATTGCCTCCATGTGACTCGAGACTGTACCCAAAATCCACCTATTTGCACGACTCCTTTGATGTAACGTTTATTAAATAAAAAAATAAAATCTTTTAGGTGATTTTTCTGATAATCGGTAAAATAAACCGTATTTTCCGTAAAACTCAACTAGAATTATTTTTCAATATAGATTTAAATACGCCTATTTTAACTTTGTAATTACTACTAAATGGTGTTTATTTAGTGACTCATAAATTGTTAGTTTAATTAAATATTTTTCCTTAATTAATTATTTTAAATATTATTTTAATCTTTTAAATATATATTAAGTTACTGTAAATTACAAATTGGAATGGGTTAATTTTATAAAAGTGAACCATGACATATTAGAATTTAGTTTGTAGCATGCTTCTCTCTTTTTAATTGTCTCCAAAATTCTAGAGTTTTCTAGGGTGGAAAATGAAATAAAATAAAATAATTAAAGAAAAGACTAAAAAGATGCATTAATTTAAGAAGTTTCTACACACCCCCACACATTTATTTTTCTCTCTCCCCTCTCACTAAGTTCTGGCCGAAACCAAGGGGGGGCCATTCTCCATTTTCCCCACTTCATTTCCTCTCCAAAATTCTTCAAAAATTCATCAAAAATCAAAACAAAAACCTCACAAATTCCTAATCCAATCTCTACCCATTTTCCTTTGACCTATCAAGCTTGGATCTTGGAGCAAAGTTAGCATTTTGGAGGCTAGGTTGCATATTTGATTTCATGTTTGTGGAGGTATAATCCTAACTCAAGTGTTTAATTTTTGGTAAACTACTTTAAATCAATTTAATTAGCTAATTAATTGGTTCCAATTTCAAATTTGAAAATTCAAGATTTGGGTTTGTGATCAAGTGAGGATTTTTATCAATTATTCATGGTTTTAATAGGTAGATTAATATGTTAATGGAAAGCAAAACCTAATCTAGTTACTAGATTGCTAATTTTTACTTTAAAATTTATGATAATTATGCTATTTTGCAAACTAGGTTTTTAGAAATTGATTAAATAATTGAGATTAAAATCTAATTAGGGTTTTCATGACATTATTAACATTATAATTTGTAATCTAATACCTTAGATCATGTAAAACCTAGTTTAGTTGTTGTTTTGTGCATTGTTATTTTAAAATTGTTAAAATTAGACAATTTTGCAAACTAGAATTTTGGGGTTAATGAAAATTGATGGGATTAAATTATAGTTATGGTTTGTATGACTTAGTTATGATATTTAGTGAATATTATGGCCACTAGTTTTGTTAAAATATCAAGTTTCGAACTAAAACGGTTATTTGATACTTTTTAGGTTTTTGGAAATGAAACGATTTGATTAATTTTAAGGTTTTGATGATTTAAACCCTATTTCATATATAATTAGTGAGTTTTGAAACCACGCTTGGTATGTTTGGGTTTTATCTCGATTAATCCGCGTTTGTACGCCGATATCGATGGTTATTTGATTCTTTTGCGTGAGCGGGTCATAAGTTTTAACCTATGCGCGTTTCGTGTGTCGTTTTGGTTTTTGTCTGCGATTTCGGTTTACGATATTATATATGTTTGCATATAGGTACCTCTCACATGGACTTTGGAAGATGAAAAAGAGGATGCCGGCATCGACAACGGCAGACGAGGACCAGGTGAGTAGATGTATATTTACGGGGGAAGTCGGGTGGATGGCGTATACCACCCCCGCAACTTCGTAGGATATGACGTGGTCTTGATATAGTAATATATAGATATGTTATTGCGAGATACGAATATGGAGCAAGAAAGGTTTTAGGAGACCACGGATCGGAATTTGTGTATGTTGGATGATAATGCTTTTAGTCTAGTTCTTAGTCGTGAGACCCTATAGTATAGGTTGACATACACACATACACACACAGGCACACACATACACTTGACTTGGTGTGTGTGTGTGTATGAATGTGTGTAGGTTTATATATATATATAGACACACACACATACACAACATATACACGTGATATGAGGATATTATATGATACTTGGAGATGAGTCGATATGATCGGGCATGATACCGTGAGAAATTTGATATGTGACCGGGTTATGGTATTATAGCGGATAGTTGTGCGATAAGAAAATATATACTATATGATAAAATGAGTGATGACATTGGCATGTATGAGACTTAAATCAGTAACCAGATCATGATATTGTTTGACGATGATACCATGTGGATGATGATATATATATATATGATAGTTGACATATGATCCAGATATGATTTGAGATATGTTATGATATTTATAAGGGATTGTTTAGGCAATGTGAATTCATATATGATAATATGTGTTGATGACATCGGATTGCACGAGACTTTAGATCAGTAACCAGATCATGATATTGTTTCATGATGATACCATATGGATGATGTTATATATATTTTATAGTTGACCCATACCCCGATTTTGGGATGCCGTACGATTGATTTTACCGTACGAGATATATATGTGATGATTGATCCACACTCTTAACTTGAGAAAGTCGTATTATGTACGTGACACTATTGAGGCTCGATCGCCGACTACTACAGATTTCGACTCGGACTTTAGGTGGTTTTTTCTTATCTTTCGACCAGTTCTTTAGTATAGTCCCTTAGCTGGTTAGGTAGATGTTAATTTAGGCTCGAGTCATACCTATTTTCAAAAGTAGCGAATCGTGCACATTATTTTAAAAACAGCCTGAGAGATACTATGGATTTTTCAAAGGTCGTAATTTTTTTTCTCAAAAACACCGTAGCCCATATTTTTCTAAAAACCATGATTCGTGCTTTTTCAAACACCAAAACGGTATGACTCGTATTGTAAAAATGTATATTCTTCGGTATTGCGGTTATTGCTCTTTCTCTGTTATATTCATATTATTCTCATTTCACTGCATGTTTATACATATGTTTCCTTCACTGTCAGGATTCTATCTGTTAGAATACCAGCACCATTACCGATGATGCGCATGTTCCACGTACACATATTTTCTGGCTCACACACATCATCATCGGTAATTGCCATGCCATGTACACTTTAGAAAATATTATCTTATTTATATAATCAGCTAAATGCTAGTTATCGCATAATATTTTTGTGATTGCTCTCATGTGTTAACTTAGAGATTGCATTCATTACATAGATACTTCATGCATTCATATATTCATTCATGTACTATTCTGGGGCTTTATGCCGATATCCACTGTTTGCTTACTCTTGACTCTTGGATTTCATATTTTCATGAGATTTCTGGATTTGGGGGGAAAACCACAAGAATTTATAATAACTCCACCCCTCTCTCTTATTTAAAATACCAGTTGCGGTTTTCTCGTGATGTATGTGTCGTCCACCATGAGTTTTCATAATTGCTGTTGGATTTTGATACCCGATTTGAGGAGTAGGATGAACCGTTTCGGATACATGGTGGGCCCGGTAAGGTACCCCGGGGTAAGAAGCTCGAGTTATAGACGATGAGCCTGGCAGGGGAAGACTACCTACCGGTGATGTCTGGCGCGGCGGATATCCGGAGGATACCGACCGTTGTCGTGAGATTTGATGATTTGGGCCGATCCGGACTGACGGAGCCCGAGATATTGAGACAATGAGATACTGGGGACATTGAAATATTGAGACTTAAGATATTGAGATATTGTGTCGATGCTTGACACGGATTTCTGTCGATTTCATTGATGATGTTTCAGTTTTATTATACGAGATTCATTGATGTTTTCTTATATCAGATTTTTCAGATTTCGTGGTTGATTTCCTCATTCATAATGCATTCATGTATCGAATATATGACTTATTACTGTTTAATGACACTGACACGAGTGTTGAGTATTGCACTTATGCACAGATTATTACCCTGTCACTACTAGATATCTAGTATTATGTTAAGTATATTATTAGGACCTAGGAGATCGTCGTGCATGCGATTTCTACTTGCAGATGTCTTCTACTCACGAGTTGGTAACTCACCCCTGTTATGCCAAATTTTTCTTACAGGTTCAGATGTACAGGTTTCCTTGGCGGCTTGCTGGCACACCACTACAATCAGGGTGATTGCTTGGTAGGTTGGTTCACTTGTATCGTGACTGCCGTTGTACTTTTATTTATTTCATTTGTATCTAATAAGCTTCATCAACCAGACTGTATTATTTGATAGACTTAGAAGACCAGTTATTTATTCTTTCGACCTTAGAGTCGCGCTTGTAGTATTATGGTTTTCTGGTGGATTTTGGTTTTCTTCTGAGTTTTGTTCCTCGTCCTTCGGCGTTGTATATTATATTTCTTGCGTGGTTGTGACCGCCAATTGGCGAAGAGTTGCTCCCGCTTGGGGATGCCTTTTATTTGCTTATGTTTATATTCTTGTTTGTACCCGTTTGGGGCCAGTTTTTACAAAGGAGACTCTGCCGAAATTTTTGAGAAAATTTGATGTTGCTTTTAAACATGTTTTCCTACACCCTTTCTTTTAAATGGTTTAGATTTCTGGGCTTCGGCTTACTTAGATTTTGTTGCGCCTCTAGACGCTTCGTAATTTAAGTGCCGGTCACGTTCCGTACCTTCGGGTCGTGACAAAGTTGGTATCAGAGCGTTAGGTTTTACCATCCACGTGTAGGATGACCCTTGGTTGATGGAGTAGGTGACTAAAGTAGAGTGACGTACCGTGGGTATATTCCGCGGCATACTTACAATACACTACTCCGCTTAAGGAGCCTTAGGATGTACATTTCTTTGCACCGTAATTCTATTTGTTCCTATGATCTATCTTCGTCGATGTCGGATGGTAGTTTCTATTACCACGGTTGCACGGGCTGAAAGAGCTGCGGCTAGAGTTGCGGTCAGCATCAGCATTTCGATATGTCGTTTACTATGTTTTCTCGAGGACACGAGCGTTTGATATCTGCACCAGGTGATTGAGCATTTCTAGAGACCGGCTAGAATGTGATGACCATTAGTGTATCGTCTATTCTCGAGAATCGAGGCACTGTTTAGCGTGCGGACGAAGGGTATTCACATGCGTCTAGATGAAGTTAAAAGGTTCGAACGAATGTCAGAAACCCATTTTCCTAAGTTTAAGTTATTCGGAAGAACATGCAGGTAATTCTATGGACCCGCTAGAAGAATGAAACCCTAACTCGACATAATGACCATGAGAACGCCCTTGAACCTTAGGATTTGCGGCAGTTCCGCGGCGCCATTAGTAAGGCTTGGGTTTGCCCTTCTACGGCTGGTCCGCAAGTGCTGTGGCATGTACTGGATATTTTTAGACTGTACTTGAGTGTTGAGCTCTCAGGGAATTTGGGGACTTTGATGAATCGATCGAAAAGTTTAACGAAATCCGGATATCATGTGATGGGATACATTACATGGGAGACTCTAGATATGAGTATATCCGTTTGTAGCACAGTTCATACAACTACGAAGAGACGAGTTCGAATCAGTAAACACCAGAAGAAAGAGGAGCACATTGACGTCGGTGTTACGATTTGCGATTTGGTGATTCGAATATCACATTTTCGTTGTTTGGATTCTGGTATTTTGAGGATTTCGTTTTATGATTGATATTTCTAATGTGCACATCCATGGCACTTGATTAGTGTTCCATGTATCAGTTGTATTGATGTCGTTTTGTGTATACCCATTGCACATGATTTTGATTTGTATGCATTCTGAGATACTGATTTGATTTTGTGTATATAGGTTGCACATGATTTTGGACTCATGTTTTCGGTATAGTTTTCTTGCACTTTTCGTACTTCGATTTCGTCTTGTGCACACTGATGCATGTAGTTGTGAGTTTATCTATCGCGGTATACTTAATTTTGATTGGTATATGTCGTATACCGCTGATTTCGATTTTGATATTTGATATATGTTTTCGTGCACCATGTGCACTTGATTGAGATTCTTGCGCACACTTGGCGCGCTTGATGCGATTTTGTGCACACCAGATACACTAAATCGGGATTTGTGCAGATTAGATGCACCTGATATTGTTGTCGTGCACGCCCGTTGCACTTGACAAGATGGTTTTGGTACACACCCATTGCGCTCAGTTTTGTTTATGTGCGTATTCGTGGCTTCTGTATTTGATTTCGATTTTCGTGCGCAACGGACGTACGTAGTACTTTGTATAATGTATTTGAGATTGATTTCATTTTGAGCAGTACGTTTTTATGATATTTACTTTGGTATAGTAACCGAGCAGGACTATTCTGAGAACAGTACCTAGGTGTTTTGCAAGCATTGATAGTTACCGAAGGGATTTCCAAAAAAGAGTTATAGTCTCAATATTTTCTTATGTGTCTGAGGTGACACGAAACATTTTACAAAGGAAACCCTTCTAAATTATTTTCAAAAGGCGGGACGTGTATGTTAAACGAAAGATATATATGTATAGCTATTTTTCCTTAAAATTAACATCCGCTACTTGTGCCGTGACACGCGCATCGCACGGCGATTTGAAAAAGGGGCTTTTGCATGCTTCTCTTTTCAGATGTTTGGACGATTTTACTCGATGCGTACTATATGTACAAGTTATAGTTTTGATGTATATCATGTTGGTTTTCGTATTGGATTTTGACATCAGTGTCTTCATCGTGACTCCGATGATTATTTTATGCTTGACGGAGTTTTGAGTTTGAGTTATTTACTTGTTTTCCATGCGCATGCATTGCACTAAGATGTGTTTTATGTAAGTCCATGTCACGCACCCCATGATCTTGCGGGGAGGTGGAATATATGAAAAACAATTATCAAAGCTTCGTAACACGGACTTGAGCACACGAATCGTGTCTAAACCATTACTAGCAAACTACGAAAGGTTTAACTACTCTTATTCAAAGTTATACCTCACGTTACTTGTCCTTCGGGTCATCATCGTTATCCTCCATGCCTCGTAGGCTCTATGGAACGTCGGCACCTCAATAGCCTCCTTGAGTCAAAGACGATCCACCCGAGAGTCTATAGTCCAAGCTTCTATCTCGAATCTGAGATAACTACGGCTTCTAGATCGCTAATCTAGAAGTCCTAGAGAGTGTAGAGTAATAAGATGGATTAGTCAGTCACTTAAACCCTAGGTTTCTCAACTCATGAGAGCTATTAGGGTTTGAGGAAGAAGATGAAGAAGTGAGGAGAGAGAAAGCTTTTGTGATAATTAAATGAATAATGTCTCATCTTAGAATAATATGAAGCATCAAAATATCATAACAAATATCTATCATAATATCTAGCATGCTTCATTTAATTCATTTGAGATGAATCATCTCATGAGTCATTATCCATTTAATGAAAACCTGCACCTCATCTCTCCACCTCATTTGTTTAAATCCTAAAAAGAATTAAACACAAATGAGTCACCTTCTTCTAGAAGCTTCCCGACAAATTACGAGACTGCCCCTCATATCCGTATTTTCGAAAAACACGGATAATCTTTGACTGAATAAATCCATCTGTATAATACTAGAATCTGGCGTAAACCAAAGCCCGTTAGTATTATCTGCCCGATCATAATACGTGCACAAGTGCACGTAAGGGATCGCAGCCCTGCCGTAAAACCATACGGCCTTTACACCTTTTGCCCGGTGCAGGGAAACTCTCTGTGTGGGACTCTAAAGACTCGACACTACGCTGGCAGTGGGTTTAACCACAGGCCGCAAGAGGTACTAGCTGTACGTAACGGTCCCTAGGTAGATGTCGATAAGAAGGACGATGAGGAAACCCATCTGAACTCCTACTGAGCCTGATGTGACAATCTCCGTACAGTCCGGTCTGTTCGTCTAGGACTATCGCATATCGGGCCTAGGGACGGTAAACGTCAGACCCCTAATATCAGTATAAGTCGTGTGGGAGTGAAGCCCATTACACCTTGAGAAACTACTGGAACCTACCGGTAAATCTCGCTTGCCCTGGCCAGGGACTTTGCGTAATGGCTCTCCATACACAACGCGATATCAACCCCCAATACCGAAAGAGACGAATCCTGTTTAACCACCACTGCCTCCAAGTGCTTCGGGACTGCACCCAACTACTACCTGTTTGCACGACTCCTTTGAGCCGTGGTAGGGTAGTAATCTAAGAACAGTGGGAACACACCCGAGGTGAAGTAGCAGTGTCAAGTCGACGGACTAAGCTGTACTCATGTCACCTGGGAACTGCTATCTGACGATGGGTATAAATCCAACCTGCAGTTCCCGGCGAGTTCTGTCCGGTGTACCCGTAACCTAACGAGCACCTGCATACTATCTCCAGTACAACGTACTGATGGCTGTGGGATAGACCATCTCCCTATGCTGGGATGAGAAGCGTATACACCAGTCTACTCCGGAGTATCGATGCCCTGTCTCGATAATCCTACGACCAGAGATCTGTATAGGATGTTGCTTATAGACTACCCAGCCCCCACTAGTGTGACTGCCATCACAACGCTGGTAATTAAGCAAACATCCTAAGGGCTCTACTAATATGCATAAGCGATACGTTAAAAGAAATATATGCAGATATTAAAGTAGACACAAACCAAGTAGCATACTACCATTTTTACCAAGACTGTCAATACAACTGTGAATATCCCAAGCTTCCATTAAGTAATATACAAACTAGTATGATACAGTAATGGCCTCTAGGGCATAAACACTAACTATCTCCCACTTGCACTAGGGCCATGTACTGGCATATGGCAGACCTATCATCTCGAATAGCCTCTCGAACTGCGTCTGAGGAATGGCCTTTGTGAATGGATCAGCAGTGTTATTCTCTGTATCTACTCTCTTTACCTTGATCTCCCGGCGATCTACGATCTCCCTGATCAGGTGATACCGCCTTAAGATGTGTCTGGACTTCTGATGGGACCTGGGTTCCTTAGCTAAAGCTATAGCGCCGTTGTTTTCGCAATACAGAGGTATTGGATTTACACTGGTAGGAACCACCTGAAGTTCTGTGAGGAACTTCTTCATCTAGACAGCTTCTTTTGCGGCATCGCAAGCAACTATGTACTCCGCTTCCATCGTTGAGTCAGCAACGGTGTCCTGCTTGGAACTCTTCCAACAGACCGCCCCTCCATTGAGGGTAAAGTCATAACCCGACATGGACTTGGAGTCATCCTTGTCACTCTTGAAGCTGGAGTCGGCAAAGGCCTCGATCTGGAGGTCTTTTCCGCCGTACACCAAGAACATCTCCTTAGTCCTCCTCAGGTACTTGAGAATGTTCTTTACTGCTATCCAGTGCTTCTCGCCTGGGTTTACCTGATACCGGCTTACAACGCTCAATGTGTATGCTACATCTGGTCTGGTACATAACATCGCATACATTATAGAGCCTACCGCAGAAGCGTAGGGTATAATCGACATGCGATCCCTTTCCAAATCAGTCTTGGGAGACATCTCTTTGGAGAGGTTGATTCCGTGACAAGCCGGTAGGTTACCGCGCTTAGAATCCTCCATACTGAATCTTTTCAATATGGTGTCTATGTACCTGGATTGCGAAAGTCCCAACATCCTCTTTGATCTATCACGATAGATCTGGATCCCCAGAATGTAGGTGGCATCACCCAGGTCCTTCATGGAGAACTTCTGTGACAAGAATCTTTTGACTGACTGTAGCATAGGAATATCATTTCCTATTAGGAGAATGTCATCCACGTACAAGACGAGGAATACTACAACTCTCCCTACAATCTTACTGTATATGCATGGCTCATCAAGATTCTTGATAAAGTCGAATTCTTTGACAGTATCATCAAAACAGATGTTCCAACTCCGCGATGCCTGCTTTAGTCCATAAATGGACTTAAGCAACTTGCACACTTTACCGCTGCTCCCACTCTGAATGAATCCCTCTGGCTGATCCATATAGACGCATTCTTCCAAATTACCATTTAGAAAAGCCGTCTTTACGTCCATCTGCCAGATCTCATAATCGTGGAAGGCGGCAATGGCAAGAAGGACCCGAATGGATTTGAGCATAGCCACTGGAGAAAAGGTTTCGTCATAGTCCAAACCAGGTCTTTGACGAAAACCCTTTGCAACAAGTCTAGCCTTATAGGTTTCAACCTGTCCATCTACACCAATCTTCTTTCTGAAGATCCACTTGCATCCTACGGGTTTTACCCCATCTGGAGCAATGTCCAAAGTCCAGACTTTGTTAGTATACATGGACTCCATTTCGGTCCGCATTGCATCCAGCCATTTTACCGAGTCGCCGCTCTGAATGGCTTGTTGGAAGCTAGTAGGGTCATCATTATCAATGATGTTATCTTCTCGATCCCCGTCTATGAGAAAGCCGTAGTATCTCTCGGGCGGATGAGACTGCCTACTACTTCTGCGGATAGGCGCTGGTATGTCCCTTTCTTCTGAAACTTCTGGTTCTACCTATTTTCAGTAACAGCTTGTGTTTCTGGAATTTCTTCCAGTTCTATTGCACTCCCACTCTTCTGATTTTCTAAAAATTCAGCTTCCAAGAAGTGGGCATGACGAGAAACAAAAACCTTTTGTTCCTCTGCGTAATAGAAATAATACCTCTTGGAGTTCTTTGGATATCCCACAAACTTACACTGTACTGAGCGTGCCTCGAGCTTGTCCGGATGCTGCTTTTTTACAAAAGCTGGACATCTCCATGTCTTCAGGTACTAAAGAGGTTTCTTCCCACTCCACATCTGATATGGTGTGGTAGGAACAGTCTTGGTTGGAACCTTGTTCAAAAGATATGCAGCTGATCTAGTGCATAACCCCAGAAAGATCGCGGTAACTCAGCCTTACTTATCATGGAATGAACCATATCCAATAAAGTTCGATTCCTCCTTTCCGATACACTGTTGTGTTGTGGTGTGTATGGAGGAGTAAGCTGAGAGAGAATTCCATTCTCTTTTAAGTAACCCAGGAACTCGGCACTTAAGTATTCACCACCTTGATCAAATCTCAGTGTCTTGATACTTTTGCCTGTCTGTTTTTCCACTTCATTCTTTTATTCCTGGAATTTCTCAAAGGCCTCAGATTTATGATTCATTAAGAAGATATGTCCATACCTAGAGAAATCATCTGTAAAAGTAATGAAGTAGGAATAACCACCTCGCGCATGTGTAGACATTGGACCGCACACGTCACTGTGTACGAGTCCCAAGAGCTCGCTCGCTCTTACTCCATGTCCAGTAAACAGAGTCTTTGTCATCTTTCCCATGAGACAAGATTCACAAGTAGCATAAGATTGATATTCGAACAGATTCAAATATCCTTCTCTATGTAACTTCGTCAACCGTGTTTCATTGATGTGACCTAGTCTACAATGCCATAAGAAAGCCTGATTTATTTCTGGAGACTTTCTTTTAAGTGTGTTCTGGACATTGACAACCTGAGCTTGATTCAATACGTATATACCGTCATCTAATGTACCGGACCCAATCAGAACTTGATTTAGGTAGATGTGAACTACATCGCTTACGAATGTAAAGTTATATCCCTCTCTCGAAAGTGAGGATACTGATATGATATTACAAGTCAAACTAGGTATATACAAACAGTTACTTAGAATCAATATCTGCCCACTTGTCAAACCTAGGCGATATTCTCCCACGAATTCAGCGTCCATGCTCATTCCGTTTGCAACTCTGAGAGACAAATCACCTACCCTGATAACTCTATGGTTTCTCAAAGCATGTAATAAATTACAGATATGAGATCCTGATCCGGTATCTAGTACCCAGGAAGTAAAGTTAATTGACAAACAGTTCTCAATCACAAACACACTCGAGGCCGAAGCCACAACATGCTTCGTATCCTGGCTACTGGCTTCCAAAGCCCTGCAATCTTTCTGCCAATGCCCAATCCCATAACAGTAGGAATAGTCCTCCTTACCTACACCAAGTCCGGAAACTTTTGCTCTTCCCTTTCCTTCTACTTCACTGATACCGTATATCGGCTTTGTGGAGGTCTTCTTCTTTTCACCCTTTGCTTTCGCCCTGGATGCAGAAGAAGAAGGTCCCCGATTAAGCAGAGCGGGTGTCTCCCTAGTTTCTTTCAGGGTGTAAGTAGAGGTTAGGGACTGTGGAAATAAGTCAGCGCATGACCTGTTTCCCAACGTGGTCTCCAGGTCCTTGAGCTAATCAATATAGCTAGTCATCGTAAGGACGTCGTCCCCTACAGATGACCCGACAGCCAACCTCGCTTGAAATAATTCGTTCGAGGTTTCATATCTTGCGATATGAGATTGCTTTCCATATAAATCTTTGTTATGGAGAAAGATGGAAACTAAGTCCATCTTCTCGTGCTGCTTCTGGTATACACCATCAACTGAAGCCAATACGAGGCACTGGGCATTCGCATTATCCTTTTCCCTTGTCTGACGGATATCCATATCCGCGACGGTGGAAACCGGACCTGAGACGGTGGGGGCTAGAGTAGTAATAGGGTGGTCCAGCTTGTCATAGGCAATGGACATCTGGACAGACCTTTGCCAATCATATAAGTCAGATTCAGTCATTTTTTTATCTAGATGTAACCTAGTCATGGTCACAAGGTCGCTGCAAAGAGAGAGAGAGGGAACACTTTAGCATGATGCTCTTGCAAGTTTAAATTCGTTTTTAGTTTATCTAAACTGGATGGCTCCCACTGTTTCTCGAATCCTTCCTCAAACCATAAAAGAAGAATTAGCCAGGACTGATCTCACGGTACAATACTTGCTTAACCGTTCAGCTAGGCCGGTGTCGGTACTTCGAGGGAGGTTTTCCAACGCTTTTGCGAAGTTCCTTAATTAAATAACCTCTTTTCTCTGGGGGCGTAGCCCCGCTGGCACCTTTCTCGACACCTACTTGCTTTATAGCATTGATCGTTAAGTGACGAATCTCCTGATGAGTAGCGGATACTCACAGTAGGATCGGGATCCAAATATCATCGTGTGATAATGCTGAAGAATCCTACCAACATTCATCAAACTCCAAATGGTATGCAACACTAGCAAGTTTTAGTTTCTTTAGAAACTCCCGATGTGGATTTTTGCCCCATGTTCTTATGACCTTGACGAAGGCCAACAAATCATAAGTCACATGTCAAGTTCTGCCCATCATTATCTTGTTAATTTGAACCCACCCGTACATACCCTTGACGAAGGCCAACAAGGTAATACGACTTTCCCAAATTAACCCATCTATCTATGCAACAAATGAATACCCCAGCAGCTACCATGTTAGTTATATGTATGCCCTAGAGGCCATTACTGTACATAGGATGTATATTGTAGTGGATGCTGGGACGTATATAGGGAGGACTTTCTTGCTCGACATGATAGTATGCTATCTGGTTGAACTTTACCTTAACGTGTATACTGATTGTCTCTCTGTTACATGTTGGTAAAGCCCTTAGGATCTGTACTTGACTACCTGGACTATGATGCGGATCATACTAGTGGGGACATGGTAGTCCATAAGTACATCCTTCAAAGTCCCTAGTCGTGGGTGTATCGAGACGGGGCATCGATATACCAGAGTAGAGTAGCGTATACCTTCTCGACCCATACAGATGGGCGATGGATGATCCCATATCCATCGGTGTTTGACATCAGAGATGATATACGGGTGCTCAGTAGAGACTGGGTACACTGGACGGACTCGCCGAGAACTCCCAGATGGTATTATACCTCACGTCAGATGGCAGTTCTCTGGTGACACTGGTACAGAGTAGTCTGTTGACCCGAGATCGTCATAAAGTCTTGTGTGGTTCCCACTGTGCTTTGATTTCCATCTTACCACGTCTAAGTGGGCGTGCAAAACGGTGGTTTTTGGGTACAGTCCCGAGTCACATGGAGGCAATGAGCGATAGGAGGGGATTCGTCTCTCCCGGTATAGGGGGTTGATGTTGCGCTGTGTTCGATTGGCTATAACAGGAAATCCCTGGCCAGGGTTGCTGAGATTTACTAGTAAGTGTTACCAGTAGTTTCTCGAATTGTTATAGACCTCATATTGACACGACTTATCGAGCTATTGGGGTCTGACGTTTACCACCCCTAGGCGAGATATGCGACAGATCAGACGATCAGACCGGACTGTACGGTAGTGTTACTGGTCGGATTCACTGGAGTGTGAGCAGGCTTGCTCGTCGATCTTCAGATCGCTCAATACCCGGGTGGCCGTTACGTTTAGCAGACCGCTTGCGGCTTGTGGGTGTTTGATATGATCATCATCTGCTGCCGGCGTATTGACGAGTCTTTAGAGTCCTACACAGAGGTTTCCTGGCTCAAGCGAAACGAAATAGGAGCGCATATGAGATATGTGCGGGACCGAGAATAATACCAGTATGTGATACTGTATTCGATTCTCGCGATGTGACATTGATCGGTTATATGCGATATAGCCGGGTTATCGGATCAAGTGTTGATTCGATAAGTTGTTACTAATGATACCAGTCGGTTGTGTGCGACATGACCGGATCATTGAATCAAGTGTTGATTTAATGATTTAATGCATTATTATATATTTGATATATTACATTGCATTAACTAGTATCGGTTCACTTTAAAATGGATTTTCTCACTCGGGTGTGCGCATTGCTTATGCGATATGATTTTGTGCACTTCTTTGTATCATGTTTGATGATACATGAATTTTGGTTAAGTGTAAAGAATTAAACAATGGTTAAGTGGATAATTAGGGTTTTTCTTTTCTTATTTATTTATATATACATTTATTCTTTTTGGAAAACATTTAGCATGAGAAGAAATGGAGGCTTTATTTGTTGTTTTCATGAAGCTTCTTGTATGTTTGACTTTGCAACCATTTTTGTCTCATGCTTAACCTAACCATCCACTAAACCATGATTTGCTCTCTACACATAACCATAGTTATGTTATGATAAGGTTGATTTTATTTATTCTTTAAAAAAAAAAAAGGATATCATAACATTATCTTCTTCTTCCTCATCTTCTTCACTTGAAGAAAGAAAACCTCATCAATGGTGATTGATGCAAATGAGTGAGAAATCCAATTCTAAAGTTTACCCACTTCCTATTTCTTCATCCTCTACCTCTTGCCAAGTAGTAGAGTGTGTTTCCTTCACAAGTTTCATGACTTGATGAAGGTGGAGCTTGATTCATCGATGCCTCGACGTAGATCATCTTCGGCTTGGACATCGACGACCTAGCCCGCCCATTCTCCGACGAAGACGACGCTAGAGCCCGGATTCTTCTTGGACAGCGGAGACGACTTCGTTGCGGAGCTGTGGAGGTGAAGGACCGGATCTACAAAGGTTGTATTTCCGTTTCCCATTAGTTAATTGTTAACTAGTTTACTTTTCGCCTAGAAATCTAGCAAACGATCCGTAGTTTAGGGTTTCTCGGCACGTTAAAATTTGAAATGGGCATGTTCGATGCCTTGTGAGACCTCATTAGGGTGCCTAGGAACCCTACAGTAGTATCAGAGCCTAGCTAGAGCCTTAGGCGAAGTCTAGACGGAATTTGAAGTCCGAACGAACCCGAAACCCCGAATCAAACTTGCTCTCTGTCCAATTTTCAAAAACAGGGATTTTTCAGTATTAAAAATATGCAGAAAAACATGCAGGAAAATCTAAGAGTAACTGTGCAATTCGTAGCCCTAATTCAATTAAAGCGCGGCCTGTTTGTCGTTTTCTGTGGTGACGTTTGCACAGTAACTCCTATTTAACTGTGCTTGTTTTCCTGGGTATTTTTAATATATTTTCAAGAGTTGAATTTTCTGCAGTTGTTTTGGGGATTCAGTGTTTCGATCGGAGTATCAAATTTTGTCTATGTGGCTTTCCGGATAAATTTTTAGAATATGTTAAAAAGTTCGACCGGATATAAATACCCAATTTTTCCCCTGTCGGGAAATTTCCAAGTGTTGGATTTTTCCGTAGTTTAACGACGTTCTAAGTAGTGCAAGTAACTTGATGGACCCTCTAGAAGACAACAAACCTTAACTCGATTATGTGACCGTCTTGAACTGCCCTTTGAACCTTCGGGTTTGGGGCAGTACGGCGTGCCACATGTAAGGCGTTGGCTTGACCCTTCTACGGCTGGACCGTTGGTACTGAGGTACGAACTGAATGTTGTTCGACTTATTTCATGTGTTGATCTGTATCGGGAAACCTTGGGTGTTCCATTGTTCGATCGGAAAGTTTAACATTTTCTGTTTATCTGGAATGGGATACAATAATTGGAATTCACAAGTAGTTATGTGATAACTGAATGAATGTTATAAATCTAGCGGTTTAGTCTCACTTGATCGGTTGCCACGGAATTTTGATGTGATCAAAAGTCCGTCGCAATCACGTAGCGTACGCGGATACTCGCCGGATAAACTTAATAGACAGCCTCACCCCATAGCCCCGACCAAGTGACTGTAGGAGAACCCCGTCGCCGAAAGCATCCGTTCGGGTGCTCGCGGTAGCGGTGTTCCGCCTTGGTGCACTTCGTCGACGGTATAGGGGGTGCGGCCGCCTACTAAAGTTTACGACGAGCATTCGATCAGGATGTCGGGAATCTTGTTGAATTGCCCGACTTGATATTGAAAAGTGTTTTCGATGATGGGACTAAAATGCGGGGTTTATAATTGTTAGGCATGTGATGTCTAAGTAATTCATTTGGTCAGGCATGCGATGTCTGAGGTGGTTGCGGATTCCAACTGTTGTAGTTTTACACTTTCTTTTCTGTGACCGTAAGTGTAATATGTGATATCGCCGGTTTCGTTGCTATATGTCAACGACAATTGGGATGCGCATATTTACTTACGTTGATGACATGTGATGTTATGTGTTGCTGGATATGTTATATTGGATCGTCGTGTTTGAATAGCCGGGGGTTTTTATGTGAGATGAGTGTTTTTCATTTTCATTCATGTAAAAACTTGTATGTAATATTCTTTTATTGGGGCGCTTCCAGGTAGCGGAAGTTGTCACCGTTTGTATATTATTTACTTTTCCGCACTAGGATAGACCCAAGGAGGAGGGCACAAGTAACCGGGTTCTGGAGTCCAGTGGGAGACCAACTCGAGGAGTCGAGTCCGGGTCTCCTAACTCTAGAATTGGTAGGGTTGCTTGCCGCTCTCGTAGGGGTCTAGGGGTGTGGGTTTGGCTATTCATCAAGACCGTGGAATCCGTGTTTTATACTGGCTCGTATTGAAAACACGGACGTCCTAGTATATCCAATGTTTCATATGTTTCTTCTGTTGCGATATCTGTGATGTGATCATGTGATGTTCTGTGATAGATACAGTATATAGTATATATGATATATTATATAGGCGTTACTTATGTTTTACACCCGCGCTAGCCCTGCCCTGCTCTGCCGTTAGTTACCTAACCTAACGGTGCACGAGGGGACATCGAGGCGAATGCGGATGGCATAAGTGTACGTCGTATTTATCTGTGATGTTTAGGTACTTAAATGATGGGACTTCATTAATGTGATTAATGAAATAAAAGAAACCTAAGATGTTGTAGAATCGAATTTCAAAATAAAACAGGTAGCTACAGTTCTTGCTTTGCACAGCGGTATATATGATATATCCTGCACCTTATTCGATAAGGAAAGGACCGAGATCCCTTCACCGGGAGTGACTCCTTTAGCAATAACTGGCAGATGCTACACACTCGGTTTGTCTTTTGATTGCTTTTAAGTGTTTTTGTTTTGCACAGTGATATATGTGATATATCCCGCACCTCATTCGACGAGGAAAGGACCGACGATCCCTTCACCGGGAGTGACTCCTTTAGCAAAACTAGAAAAGCCTCAAAAGCACTCCATTTCAAAATCATTTGATTCTACAACGATATCAAGTTCATTACGCAATAGGTTTTCAGAAAAACCTGTCGTAGCCCTCCGTCATTTCAGATAAGTACTGGTTAGTATTCGTGCTACGTTTGTTGACTATGTTAAGGCGTAGTGTGCGGTAGCTAATTAGTGCTTATCTGCATAAGCATATGATGTGATTGGATTAGGGTAGTCGTGCGACTTTGTTGACTATGTTAAGGGTCGTGCGGGTGGGTTTAATTCAATCGGGAAATGACGGGTTGAACTTGACTAGCACTTATGATTTGTTGACTATGTTAAGGTCATATAGCTGCTAGGGGAAAAATATTATCGGGAATTTAAAGTGTTGAAATTTGCAATGAGATTGTATACCTTCTATGAGATAGTTGGATCCCGATACCCGCTGCGAGTAAGTGTTACTCCTGGGAGAGTTTTATACATTACAATTAGCCGATCAAGTAGGTGTCTAGAAAGGTGTTAACGAGGTTACGCCTCTGGGAAAACGAGGTTTACATTAATTAGGTTCGTGCGAAAGCACGGGGGACCTCCCTCAAAGTACCGACACTGGCCTGGCTGAAAGATTGGCGAACTTGTAGTGTGTAATTAATCCCGGCTAGTCTTTCCTTTTAGGGTTTGAAGGAAGATTTGATAAAAAGCAGTGGGAGCCATCCTGATTAGATAAAATAATAACCAATCTATTCTTGACAGAGCGCACGCTGAGTGTTTTCTTCTCTCTCTCTCTCCTGGTAGCGACCATATCACGCCTTAATCAAGATAATAAAACGGATTATTGACCGAACCCGCTTGTTATACTGAGCTGGGGAACGTTGGTCCCGCTCCAACTTATAATTGTTATAAGACAGAGCAGGAAATTGGGACCAGATTTCCCGTGCCGCCCAAACGAAGAGAGTGCATGCTGATGCATCATCTTCGGGTGTGTTCATTATACAGAACTGTTTCTCAGTATTCTTTACATCCTGGGTATGTGATACCAGATCAGGATCCCAGATATGTAATCTGTTACATAGGGCTAAAGAAAGGTAGAGAACTGAGAACGGGTGATAAGTTTCATGAGGCAGAAAACGGGGCAAGAGTTGCATCCAAGTCTGTCGGTCACTGTCACCCTGTATTACAATACATTGATTCTGAACGAATGTTATTAGATACCGAACCTGGTATACAAAATCATATCAGTCTCTTTATTAGTAAAGAAACGATATAATTTTGTATTGTCGGATAATGTTTTGAACATTTCCTATATCAAAAGTTGATCGGTTCAGGCACGTTATCTAAAAGCATTGACGTTCTAAATCAAACTACAGTTCTTTAGTATACAGAACACACACAAGAGGAAGAGTTCAGAAATGAACGGATCCTTCTTGAGGCATTGCAGACTAGGTCATATCTATGCGACCCGACTGGCTGAAGTTACATGAAGATGCATATTTAAATCAGTTTGAATTTACATCTTGTGAAACTTGCCAGTCATATCACAAAGATAAGATGACCATAGCTCCGTTTACTGGAAACAGAGAAAGAGTTAGTGAACTCTTGGGATGATACATGTTGATGTATGTAAGGTCCCCTGTCTACACATGCCAAGAAAGGTTCTTTGTACTTCATTACATTCTCTGATAATCTCTCAAGATTCAGACATATGTTCCTGTTGAAACATGAGTCCGAACCTTTTGAGATATTCACAGAATATAAGTAAGAAGTAGAGAACCAAAATACGGGTATAAGTATTATGTCCTATGATGTAATCAAGGAGGAGAATACTTGAGTACGGAATTCCTGGACCATTCTAAAGGAGAATGAGATTCTCTCTCAGCATTACTCCTCTGTATACACCATAGCACGATGGTATATCGGGGCGGAGCATTCACACCCTATATGATAAGGTGTGCTCTATGATGAGTACTACTGAGTTACCTTTTTCTTTTTGGGAGTTATGCACTTAAGAAGCTGCATACCTATTGAATAGGGTTCGAATCAAATCAGTTGCCTACCATTTCATATGTGATATGGAAAGGGAAGGGCCCATGTCTTAAGTTAGTTAAGATTTGGGGTTGTCCGGCCTATGTCTAAAAGCATGATCCGGACAAGCTCGAGGCGAAATCTGTAATGTAGAACTGGAAAGGTTCCAGCTATACAAACTGCAGCTGATGATTTGAAAGAACCAAAGGATTCAATAGTTACCAACGAACCTCAGCCTCTCCGCCGATCTAGTAGGGTTCCTCACCCACCTGAGAGATACTTCGGTTTCTCTATGACAGTGGGAGCGAGGAATGCATCATGAGATGATGACCCAACTAGTTTCGAGCTGGCCATCAGGAGTAAGACTCTATAAGAATGGCTGGATGCTTAGCGATCTGAGATGGAATCCTTATACGCCAACAAAGTATGGACTTTAGCTGCTATATCTGAAGGGTTAAATCCCCATCAGGAGCAAGTATATCTTGAGAAGATTACTTGGTGTAGATGGAAAAGTTTAGACTTTCAAAGCTAGACTTGTTAAAGGTTTTCGTCATCAACCAGGCGTGGATGATGATGAAACCTTTTCCAATACCTATGCTTAAGTCCATCCAGATCCTACTTGTCACGGCTACATACCATGACTACGATATCTGGTGGTTGGGTGTCTTGACTGCTTTTCTAAATGATGATTTGGAAGAGAGCGTCTATAAGTACACAACCAGAGGGCTTCGTAGACAGTGGGAGCAGCGGAAACGTGTGCAAGATGCTTTATAAGATAAAGCAGGCATCGCGGAGTTGGAACATCTGTTTTGATGAATTAGTCAATGAGTTTGACATCATCAAAATGGTAGATGAACCTTGTATAAACAAAAAGATAGTAGGGAGTATGGTGATGATCCTCGTAGAGTACGTGGATGACATACTCTTGATAAGAAAGGAGTTTCTTATGCTACGCTTGATCAATCTCCGCTTATCACAATGATTCTCCATATAGGTTCAAAGTGATACCTCCTAAATCCTGGTTTTTGGATCTATGAGATAGATCTAATTGGATGTTAGGATTCTCACTAGTTGTAGTGAGATGGTATCAACCGATCCTGGGGAGAATCAGTGGAATGGTTCCAGGGTGATAAAGACGACTGAATGTCAGTCACAGGCATTGTCTCTACCCTCAGTAAAGGGACGGTATGTTGGAAGAGTTCCAAGCTAGATACCGTGACATACTAGACGATAAAGGCTGGATACATCGCTACTTAAGATGCTACCAAAGAGGCTGTTTGGGTGTATATTGGTTCATGAGATGAACTATGTTCCTCCCATTGTGTGACAATGGAGTTGTGGCTTATGCCGAGGAACGCCGGTCCCATCAGTGATCCAGACATATTCTAAGGCAGTATCACCTGATCATGGAGATAGTTGATCTCCAGGGTGATCGAGGTTAGGAGAGTAGATTCAGAGGACAACACAGCGGATCCACTCACAAAGGCCTGTTCCCAGAGAGAGACTTTTATGGGATGGTTGAGTATGAGATACTACAACCACTGCTATCAGATGGCCCTACTGCAAGTGGGAGATTGTTAGTTATATGTATGCCCTAGAGGCCATTACTGTACATAGGATGTATATTGTAGTGGATGCTGGGACGTATATAGGGAGGACATTCTTGCTCGACATGATAGTATGCTATCTGGTTGAACTTTACCTTAACGTGTATACTGATTGTCTCTCTGTTACATGTTGGTAAAGCCCTTAGGATCTGTACTTGACTACCTGGACTATGATGCGGATCATACTAGTGGGGACATGGTAGTCCATAAGTACATCCTTCAAAGTCCCTAGTCGTGGGTGTATCGAGACGGGGCATCGATATACCAGAGTAGACTAGCGTATAACTTCTCGACCCATACAGATGGGCGATGGATGATCCCATATCCATCGGTGTTTGACATCAGAGATGATATACGGGTGCTCAGTAGAGACTGGGTACACTGGACGGACTCGCCGAGAACTCCCAGATGGTATTATACCTCACGTCAGATGGCAGTTCTCTGGTGACACTGGTACAGAGTAGTCTGTTGACCCGAGATCGTCATAGAGTCTTGTGTGGTTCCCACTGTGCTTTGATTTCCATCTTACCACGTCCAAGAGGGCATGCAAAACGGTGGTTTTTGGGTACAGTCCCGAGTCACATGGAGGCAATGAGCGATAGGAGGGGATTCGTCTCTCCCGGTATAGGGGGTTGATGTTGCGCTGTGTTCGATTGGCTATAACAGGAAATCCCTGGCCAGGGTTGCTGAGATTTACTGGTAAGTGTTACCAGTAGTTTCTCGAATTGTTATAGACCTCATATCGACACGACTTATCGAGCTATTGGGGTCTGACGTTTACCACCCCTAGGCGAGATATGCGACAGATCAGACGATCAGACCGGACTGTACGGTAGTGTTACTGGTCGGATTCACTGGAGTGTGAGCGGGCTTGCTCGTCGATCTTCAGATCGCTCAATACCCGGGTGCCCGTTACGTTTAGCAGACCGCTTGCGGCTTGTGGGTGTTTGATATGATCATCATCTGCTGCCGGCGTATTGACGAGTCTTTAGAGTCCTACACAGAGGTTTCCTGGCTCAAGCGAAACGAAATAGGAGCGCATATGAGATATGTGCGGGACCGAGAATAATACCAGTATGTGATACTGTATTCGATTCTCGCGATGTGACATTGATCGGTTATATGCGATATAGCCGGGTTATCGGATCAAGTGTTGATTCGATAAGTTGTTACTAATGATACCAGTCGGTTGTGTGCGACATGACCGGATCATTGAATCAAGTGTTGATTTAATGATTTAATGCATTATTATATATTTGATATATTACTTTTCATTAACTAGTATCGGTTCACTTTAAAATGGATTTTCTCACTCGGGTGTGCGCATTGCATATGGGATATGATTTTGTGCACTTCTTTGTATCATGTTTGATGATACATGAATTTTGGTTAAGTGTAAAGAATTAAACAATGGTTAAGTGGATAATTAGGGTTTTTCTTTTCTTATTTATTTATATATACATTTATTCTTTTTGGAAAACATTTAGCATGAGAAGAAATGGAGGCTTTATTTGTTGTTTTCATGAAGCTTCTTGTATGTTTGACTTTGCAACCATTTTTGTCTCATGCTTAACCTAACCATCCACTAAACCATGATTTGCTCTCTACACATAACCATAGTTATGTTATGATAAGGTTGATTTTATTTATTCTTTTTAAATAAAAAAAAAGGATATCATAACATTATCTTCTTCTTCCTCATCTTCTTCACTTGAAGAAAGAAAACCTCATCAATGGTGATTGATGCAAATGAGTGAGAAATCTAATTCTAAAGTTTACCCACTTCCTATTTCTTCATCCTCTACCTCTTACCAAGTAGTAGAGTGTGTTTCCTTCACAAGTTTCATGACTTGATGAAGGTGGAGCTTGATTCATCGATGCCTCGACGTAGATCATCTTCGGCTTGGACATCGACGACCTAGCCCGCCCATTCTCTGACGAAGACGACGCTAGAGCCCGGATTCTTCTTGGACAGCGGAGACGACTTCGTTGCGGAGCTGTGGAGGTGAAGGACCGGATCTACAAAGGTTGTATTTCCGTTTCCCATTAGTTAATTGTTAACTAGTTTACTTTTCGCCTAGAAATCTAGCAAACGATCCGTAGTTTAGGGTTTCTCGGCACATTAAAATTTGAAATGGGCATGTTCGATGCCTTGTGAGACCTCATTAGGGTGCCTAGGAACCCTACATACCAAACACTATGCCTTGACGAAGGCCAACAAACATAGCTTGAATACTACTGACCATCCATAAGAAATGACGGAGGGCTACGACTGGTTTTGGCGAAATCGTGAACGTAGTGAACTTGATATAATCGAAGGAACCTGATAGCTTTTTAAAAGGAGTGGTTAAAGCTCCGCAATTTAAAAATTCTTCTCTTTTAAAATAACCGAGTGGTTTCTTTTAAATTTGTTCCAACGATTCAACTTTGGTTTATTTTCTTTGCATTAATATAATGCGTCCCATCAATTAACCTATCATTACAGAAAACAACGAAAATACAACGTCCTCTTATGCCATCCGCATTCGCCACTAGGTCCCGTCATTCACCCGTTAGGTTACTTAACTAACGACAGAGCGGGGGCTGGGCTAGCGCAGGTGTAAAACATAAGTAACGTCTAATAACTATCATATATAGATATTGTATATTCGTCAGACGCAATAATAGGCATTCCAGATCACAGATGAACATTATTGGATATACAAGCAATCCGCGTTTCCTTTGAGCCTGCAACGAAAGACGGATTACACAGTTGTGATGAATAGCCATTACCCCACCCTAGACCCCACGGGTACGGCAAACTACCCGCCAAATACCCGATGTGAAGCGGTCTCCCTCAACAACGTGAGTAGGCCAACAAACACTTCAAAGTACCCGGTAGTTTGTGTACCCCATCTTGGGTCTATCCTAGGAGCAAAAAACAGTAAATGAAATAATACAACGGTGGCTACAACTTCAGCCCGGATGTGCCCCGCAAAAGAATATTACATCATATTACAATTTACATCGAATGAATGAATATAAAATCTCATCTCAAACCCCGGCTAATCATCACAACGATCCAATCAAGTTCATATACACAAGCCAGTAAAAACCATTACAGAAATGTGCAACCCCCTGCTAACCGACATATTAGCAATTAGGGGAGGTTTACGAACACATTAAACATTACAGATAAAACCCGATTAGCAAATAATTTAGAATATCGATCGACAATCTTTTTCCGTGTCTACCCCAAATGCAAGCCAGCACTGAAGTAACCTGGGCAGAAATAGAATGTACAGGAAAGCAAAACACCAAAAACTAAGAATTACTGTACAAATCCGAGTCAACTAGGAGTTGACTCGGCGGCGGATCCGTAGCGGATAGCATTAATCTGCCGCGGTTCCGCGGCCTTATCACCGAGTTAGCAGCTCGTATTTCCCCAATTTCTTAGAATTCCCTGCTGTGAATTTTCATACCTATCAATTAATATTTTCGACACGTTTAAAATTGACAGAAACTTGAGGGGTCCGGGGTTATGTTTTCGCGTTTTTCCGACGATCGAAGTTCTAATTAGTTGCTAACAAGCTAGTAAAGGTTTAGTAGGCTCTGATACCACTGTAAGTCCATATCACGCACCCCACGAGCTTGTGGGGAGGTAGAATATATGAAAAACAATTATCAAAGCTTCGTAACACGGACTTGAGCACACGGATCGTGTCTAAACCATTACTAGCAAACTTCGAAAGGTTTAACTACTCTAATTCGAAGTTATATCTCACGTTACTTGTCCTTCGGGTCATCATCGCTATCCTCCATGCCTCGTAGGCTCTATAGAACGTCAGCACCTCAACGGCCTCCTCGAGTCAAAGACGATCCACCCGAGAGTCTATAGTCCGAGCTTCTATCTCGAATCTGAGATAACTACGGCTTCTAGATCACTAATCTAGAAGTCCTAGAGGGTGTAGAGTAATAAGATGGATTAGTTAGTCACTTAAACCCTAGGTTTCTCAAATCATGAGAGTTATTAGGGTTTGAGGAAGAAGATGAAGAAGTGAGGAGAGAGAAAGCTTTTGTGATAATGAAATGAATAATGTCTCATCTTAGAATAATATGAAGCATCAAAATATCATAACAAATATCTATCATAATATCTAGCATGCTTCATTTAATTCATTTGAGATGAATCATCTCATGAGTCATTATCCATTTAATGAAAACATACACCTCATCTCTCCACCTCATTTGTTTAAATCCTAAAAAGAATTAAACACAAATGAGTCACATTCTTCTAGAAACTTCCCGACAAATTACGAGACTGCCCCTCCTATCCGTATTTCCGAAAAACAAGGATAATCTTTGACTGAATAAATCCATCTGTATAATACTAGAATCTGGCTTAAACCAAAGCCCGCTAGTATTATCTGCCCGATCATAATACATGCACAAGTGTACGTAAGTGATCGTGGCTCTGCCGTAAAACCATACGGCCTCTACACCTTTTGCCCGGTGCAGGGAAATTCTCTGTGTGGGACTCTAAAGACTCGACACTACGCTGGCAGTGGGTTTAACCACAGGCCGCAAGCGGTACTAGCTGTACGTAACGGTCCCCAGGTAGATGTCGATAAGAAGGACGATGAGGAAACCCATCCGAACTCCTACTGAGCCTGATGTGACAATCTCCGTACAGTCCGGTCTGTTCGTCTAGGACTATCGCATATCGGGCCTAGGGGGCGGTAAACGTCAGACCCCTAATAGCGGTATAAGTCGTGTGGAAGTGAAGCCCATTACACCTTGAGAAACTACTGAAACCTACCAGTAAATCTCTCTTGCCTTGGCCAGGGACTTTGCGTAATGGCTCTCCATACACAGCGCGATATCAACCCCCAATACCGGGAGAGACGAATCCTGTCTAACCGCCACTGCCTCCAAGTGCTTCAGGACTGCACCCAACTACTACCTGTTTGCACGACTCCTTTGAGCCGTGGTAGGGTAGTAATCTAAGAACAGTGGGAACACACCCAAGGCGAAGTAGCAGTGTCAAGTCGACGGGCTAAGCTGTACTCATGTCACCTGGGAACTGCTATCTGACGATGGGTATAAATCCAACCTGCAGTTCCCGGCGAGTCCTGTCCGGTGTACCCGTAACCTAACGAGCACCTGCATACTAACTCCAGTACGACGTACTGATGGCTGTGGGACAGACCATCTCCCTATGCTGGGATGAGAAGCGTATACACCAGTCTACTCCGGAGTATCGATGCCCTGTCTCAATAATCCTACGACCAAGGACCTGTATAGGATGTTGTTTATAGACTACCCTGCCCGCACTAGTGTCACTGCCATCACAACGCTGGTAATCAAGTAAAGATCCTAAGGGCTCTACTAATATGTATAAGCGATACGTTAAAAGAAACATATGCACATATTAAAGTAGACACAAACCAAGTAGCATACTACCATTTTTAGCAAGACTGTCAATACAACTGTAAATATCCCAAGCTTCCATTAAATAATATACAAACTAGTATGATACAGTAATAGCCTCTAGGGCATAAACACTAACATTTTAAGTATTGATGATTTCGGAGCCCCGACGATTTGAGTGTTTTGCTAAATGTTTTAGTATTTGGGACAGTTTTAATTTAAATTCGTGGACCGAATTTCTTTAGAGGGGGAAGATTGTAGCGTTTTATAAATAAATAAATAAATAAAAATCCTTTAGGTGAATTTTCTGATAATCGGTAAAATAAACCTTATTTTCCGTAAAACTCAACTACAATTATTTTTCAATATAAATTTAAATACGCCTATTTTAACTATGTAATTACTAGTAAATGGTGTTTATTTCGTGACTTATAAATTGTTAGTTTAATTAAATATTTTTTCTTAATTAAATGTTTTAAATATTATTTTAAGCTTTTAAATATACATTAAATTAGTGTAAATTACAAATTGGAATGGGTTAATTTTAAAAAAGTGAATCGTGACATATTCGAATTTAGTTTGTAGCATGCTTCTCTCTTCTTAATTTTCCTCCAAAATTCTAGAGTTTTCTAGGGTGGAAAATGAAATAAAATAAAATAATTAAAGAAAAGACTAAAAAGATGCATTAATTTAAGAAGTTTCTACACACACCTACACATTTCTTTTTCTCTCTCCCCTCTCACTAAGTTCTGGCCGAAACCAAGGGGGTGCCATTCTCCATTTTCCCCACTTCATTTCCTCACCAAAATTCTTCAAAAATTCATCAAAAATCAAAACAAAAACCTCACAAATTCCTAATCCAATCTCTACCCTTTTTCCTTTGACCTATCAAGCATGGATCTTGGAGCAAAGTTAGCATTTCGGAGGCTAGGTTGCATGTTTGATCTCATATTTGTGGAGGTATAATCCTTACTCAAGTGTTTAATTTTTGGCAAACTACTTTAAATCAATTTAATTAGCTAATTAATTGGTTCCAATTTCAAATTTGAAAATTCAAGATTTGGGTTTGTGATCAAGTGAGAATTTTTATCAATTATTCATTGTTTTAATGGGTAGATTAACATGTTAATGGAATGCAAAACCTAATCTAGTTACTAATTTGCTAATTTTTACTTTAAAATTTATGATAATTATGCTATTTTACAAACTAGGTTTTTAGAAATTGATTAAATAATTGAGATTAAAATCTAATTAGGGTTTTCATGAAATTATTAACATTATAATTTATAATCTAATACCTTAGATCATGCAAATCCTAGTGTAGTTGTTGTTTTGTGCATTGTTACTTTGAAATTGTTAAAATTGGATAATTTTGCAAACTAGAATTTTGGGGTTAATGAAAATTGATGGGATTAAATTATAGTAATGGTTAGTATAACTTAGTTATGATATTTAGTGAATATTATGGCCACTAGTTTTGTTAAAATATCATGTTTCGAACTAAAACGGTTATTTGATACTTTCTAGGTTTTTGGAAATGAAACGATTTGATTAATTTTAAGGTTTTGATAATTTAAACCCTATTTCATATATAATCAGTGAGTTTTGAAACCACGATTGATATGTTTGGGTTTTATTTCAATTAATCGGCGTTTGTACGCCGATATCGAGGGTTATTTGATTCTTTTGCGTGAGCGGGTCATAGGTTTTAACCTATGCGCGTTTTGTGTACCGTTTTGGTTTTTGTCCGCGATTTCAGTTTATGATATTATATATGTTTGCATATAGGTACCTCTCACGTGGACTTCAGACGATGAAGAAGAGGATGGCGGCATCGATTTCGGCAGACGAGGACCAGGTGAGTAGATGTATTTCTACGGGGGAAGTCGGGTGGATGGCGTATAGCACCCCCGCAACTTCGTAGGATATGACGTGGTCTTGATATAGTAATATATAGATATGTAATTGCGAGATACGAATACGGAGCAAGAAAGGTTTTAGGAGACCACGGATCGAAATTTGTGTAAGTTGGATGGTAATGCTTTTAGTCTAGTTCTTAGTCGTGAGGCCCTAGAGTATAGGTTTACATACACACACATGGACACACATACACTTGACTTTGTGTATGTGTGTGTGTGTAGGTTTATATATATATACACAACTTATACACGTGATATGAGGATGTTATATGATACTTGGAGATGAGTCGATATGATCGGGCATGATGCCGTGAGAAATTTGATATGTGACCGGGTTATGGTATTATAGCGGATCGTTGTGCGATAAGAATATATATACTATATGATAAAATGAGTGATGACATTGGCATGTATGAGACTTAAATCAGTAACCAGATCATGATATTGTTTGACAATGATACCATGTGAATGATGATGATGATGATGATATATATATATATATATATATATATTTGTAACACCTTAGAATGTGATTAGTGGTAATTATGTTTTAATGTTGAGTTTTTGGTAAAAAGTTTACCAAAACGGTTTCCAAATAAATTATCTGATTTTATGAATATTTTATTAGAATTTTATCTGGACTGCACACACTTGTGCATGTTAACTCGGGTTAAGCCTAGGGTTAAACCATGTTTAGGCAACCATGGTGGCCTAACCCTTTTGGTTAAGTTAATTGTGTTTAATTATGGGTTTTAGTTTTAAAATTTAAATTAGTATTATGGGTTGACTATTAGGTAGGTGAGAGAGAAAGGTTATGATGGCTTGAGCATGCAAGCATTTAATGAGAGAGAGAGAGAGAAGTGGCTCTAGGGTTGTGTCATAATCTTTTGCTTCTATCCCTCAAGCACTCATATCACTCACATCTCTCCCTCTCACTCTCACACACACATACCATCATCATAAACAACAACAACAGCTGCAACAATAGCCTCATCAGCAACCCCAACATCATCAAAAGCAACAGCTGCAGCCACATCTGAAGCAGCCACAGCAGCAATAAACAGCAGCAGCAGCTACACCAACACAACAACAGCAACACAACACCAACACAACAACACCAACACAACACCAACACAACAACAGCATCAGCACCATCAGCAGCGGCAGCGGCATCAGCAACAGCTACAATTCAGCAGTAGTAGCAGCTCAGCAGCAGCAGCAGCAACACCATCTTCTTCTTCTTCTTCTCTTCTCCTACATCCTAGGATCCTTAGAGGTATAATTTCTTAACTTGACTTCTTGCTTTGCTAGGTTATGGTTATTTAGTTTAGTTTAGTGTTTATTATATGTTTTAGTGCTAGTTTTCGGTAATTTAGGTGAGTTTTGGCAAAGTGATGGTTGTGATGGTTAGTATAGCCTTACTAGGTGCTGTTAAGGCCAGTTAACCTTGGAATTGTCCTAAATTTCGTTAAAATACCAGATCTTTGCTACTTGGTGTAACTTAGCTTTTTATATAGACTTTTAGGATATCCGAGATCTGCTACAATCTGTATCCCTTTTTACTTTAGCTAACACCTTCAGAATGTTGTGCAGGGCCTTTAGAGTAGTGTGTATGGTTGGGGCTGGTTTTCCTCTTGCAAAAACCGGCGACCTCCCCTCATTTTCCGGCGTCGCCGGCCATCTTGGTGAGTTGGGCTTGGGGGTTCTGTCCAGTAGTGTCTATAGGGTTTTACCTGTGTCTTGGTATTGTTTGGTTTTTGAGGTTCTGTTGTTGGTAAAATCTGGGGGAATTGGTGAGCTTCCTTGTGTTTTTATGGACTTTTGGCGAGTTTTGGTGGTTTAGTTGGTGAGTAGGATAGATTAAGGTTTTTAAGGTTAGCTTAGCTCCAGTATTTGCTGTTGTTATCACTTGACCCTTATAATTCCACCTAATTTCACAAAACACCATATCTTTGCAAACTTAGTGCTTTAAGCATTTTTAAAACGAGACTTTAGGATACGTAGAATCTGCTGTACGTAGGGTAGTTATTTTAGCTAGCAAACATGTACATTAGGCTGTATATGGTGTTAGGATATTAGGGTAGAAGCCCAGACCCCTGTCACCGGAATTGGGCCGGTATGACCCCCCTGCCGCCGGCCAAATCTTGGTTAAATGCCTTGAGTTTTGTTGGGTAAGTGTCTGTAGGTATGGTTAAGGGTTTGGTCTTGTTTATTTTCCTTGTTTTTGTTCCAGGTAGAATCTGGAGCCTGTTACCTATATCTAGCGTAGCGGGACTTGCGCGACACATACGATACGTGTCGAGTTGGGTTGCTGTGAATCACAGCGTACCGCTGTGTGCCACAGCGTGTCGCGTTGGGTTTTGGCGTATGCACTCACGTTACGTGCACGCGCGCATTTAGTTCGCGACGCGAGTTTCTCGTTTGGTTTTAATATCGCGTTTGTAGAATATCTAAGCTTATGTGTTGCTTTGCCTAAATTCTAGGTTTGCAGGCAGGGACTTCGAGCGCCGCGGAGAAAGGAAAGCAGGTGGTCGGACACACCTAGCGCAAGATCATGGGTGAGTAGATGTAACATCTACGGGGGACAATCGTATGGATGGCGCAAGTCGCCCGATAGATTTAGTAAAGTAAAAGATTGCTAGTGATGTCAGAAATTATAATATTTGCATGATAATTGCTATGTTCAGGATCTATATGATTTACCTACATATGCGAACTCATTCTGTAGGACACATGCACCATTATCAGGGTTTTTACATGCAGCACGAGCACTATTCATGCATACACACACGCCCTGGTAATTGCCATGTCACGACACTAGATAACTTATAATCTGAAACATGTTAATAATTGATGCTTAGACCTGTGCTATTGCAATAAATCTTTAAAATAAAATTGTAGAATTGCTATTCATGTGCATGTATATCAGTATATCATTTGTTCATGCCTAGTTAATAATCATGCATTGCAACTAAACATTGATACCATATGCTTTCATTATCATTGACATATGCACCCATGATGGTTTCTTGAGATTTTATGATATTTCTGGATTTCGGGGGAAAGCCGCAAGATTACAAACTTATTATCTTTTAAAATATAAAAAGTTGTTGTTTTCTAGTGATGTAAAGTGTCGTCCACCATGAGTTTGCTGTGGTTTTCGAGACCCGTTTCGAGGAGTTGGATAAACCGTCTCGGGTACATGGTGGGCCCAGTAAGGTACCCCGGGGCAAGAGGATCGCAGATGATGGCATTGAGCCTGGCAGGGGATGGATTACCTACCGGTGACTTTTTGGCACGGCGGATATCCAGAGGATACCGACCGAGGCCGCGAGATGATGAGATATTGATATTTGAGATGGGTCAGCCGAACGGCTGAGGCCAGAGATACTATGACATGGATATATGAGATTTGAGACAGTTTTGAGGTGTCGTTGCTGGACACGGATTCTTGTTGATTCTATGGATATTATGCTGGTATTTAAAAAGAGTTTCAAAAAGAATGAATGATTCTTATATTTACATATTGAGATCACGAGTTGATTTATGCTGCATACATACATGCTAGTATATTTATGCTGCATACATACCTGCTAGTATACCCTGCCATATCTGTTTTAGAGATGCTAGGATACTTGTGTGCATGCATGCGATAGCCTCTATAGATGTTATTTATTACTCACGAGTTGGCAACTCACCTCCGTTGTGCCACAGCTTTTCTGCAGGTCTGCTCCGTCAGCACAGTAGCGGCGGACACACTTGCCACTTTTGCCCTTCTTGCCTGGACTCGAGGCTTTTGCTCGTAGGTGGGTTGTTATCATTTTGTACCACCTTATATATTCATTGTATCTAGAGTACTCCATCTACTATATCAGCTGCACCTGTCATTTGTATTGTTGTATATTGATCTAGAGACGAGACTGTGAGATTTATGGACATTTTATGTTGTATCTGGGGTCGAGCTCACTTGAGTCGACATGTTGTGCTTCTCTTGAGTATTTACGCACATTGCTATTTTACATTATGTGGGATTTGTGACCGCCTTGAGGCGAAGAGCTAGCTCCCGCTTGGGGATGCCATATTTCATGTTATACATTTATACTCCTGTTTTGTACCCATTTGGGGGCCCGTTTTTACAAAGAAGATTCTGCCGGAATTTTGGAAAATGGATGTTTCTTTTAAAAGGCTTGATGTGACTTAATGGATTATCACTTACATTAAAATTGTTTTTTCCTTCACTCTATCTCCAAATCAGGTTCAGTTTTCTGGGTTTTGGCTTACTTAATTACGGACGCCTTGAGACGTTTCGTAACTTAAGTGCCAGTCACGTTCCGTACCCTGCGGGTCGTGACAATATATATATCATAGTTGACATATGATCGAGATATGATTTGAGATATGTTATGATATTTATAAGGGATCGCTTGGGCAATGTGAATTCATATATGATAATATGTGTTGATGACATCGGATTGCACGAGACTTTAGATCAATAACCAGATCATGATATTGTTTGATGATGATACCATATGAATGATGTTATATATATTTTATAGTTAACCCGTACCCCGATTTTGGGATGCCGTACGATGGATTTACCGTACGAGGTACATATATGATGATTGATCCGCACTCTTGACTTGAGGAAGTCGTACTATGTACGTGATACTATTGAGGCTGGATCGCCGACTACTACAGATTTCGACTCGGACTTTAGGTGGTTTTTTCTTATCTTTCGAACAGTTCTTCAGTTTAGTCCCTTAGTTGGTTAGGTAGATGTTAATTTAGGCTCGATTCATACCTATTTTCAAAACTAGTGAATGATGCGCATTATTTTAAGAACTGCCTAAGGGATACTACGGATTTTTCAAAGGTCGTAATTTTTTTTCTCTAAAACACCGTAGCCCCTATTTTTCTAAAAACCACGATTCGTGCTTTTTCAAACACCAAAACGGTATGACTCGAATTGTAAAAATGTATATTCTTCGGTATTGCGGTTATTGCTCTTTCTCTGTTATATTCATGTTATTCTCATTTCACTGCATGTTTATACATATGTTTCCTTCACTGTCATGATTCCATCTGTTAGGATACCAGCACCATTACTGATGATGCGCATGTTCCACGTACACATATTTGCCAGCACACACACATCATCATCGGTAATTGCCATGCCACGTATACTTTAGAAAATATTATCTCATTTATATAATCAGCTAAATACTAGTTACCGCATAATATTTGTGTGATTGCTCTCATGTATTAACTTAGAGATTGCATTCAATACATAGATACTTCAGGCATTCATATATTCATTCATGTACTATTCTGGGGTTTTATGCGGATATCCTCTGTTTACTTACTCTTGATTCTTGGATTTCGGATTTTCATGAGATTTCTAGATTTGGGGGGAAAACCGCAAGGATTTATAATAACTTCTCTCTCTCTCTCTCTCTCTCTCTCTTATTTAAAATACCAGTTGTGGTTTTCTCATGATGTATGTGTCGTCCACCATGAGTTTTCATGATTGTTGTTGGGTTTCGAGACCCGATTCGAAGAGTGGGATGAACCGTTTCGGTTACATGGTGGGCCCAGTAAGGTACCCAGGAGCAAGATGCTCGAGTTGTAGACAATGAGCCTGGAAGGGGAAGACTACCTACCGGTGATGTCTGGCACGGCGGATATCCGGAGGATACCGACCGTTGTCGTGAGATTTGATGATTTGGGCCGATCCGGACTGACGGAGCCCGAGATATTGAGACATTGAGACACTGGGGACATTGAGATATTAAAACTTGAGATATTGAGATATTGTGTCGATACTTGACATGGATTTCTGTCGATTTCATTGATGATATTTCAGTTTTATTATACGAGATTCATTGATGTTTTCTTATATCAGATTTTTCAAATTTCGTGGTTGATTTCCTCATTCATAATGCATTCATGCATCAGATATATGACTTATTACTGTTTAATGACACTGACATGAGCACTGAGTGTTGCACTTATGCATAGATTATTACCCTGTCACTACTAGATGTCTAGTGTTATGTTAAGTATATTATTATGACCTAGGAGATCGTCGTGCATACGATTTCTACTCACAGATGTCTTCTACTCACGAGTTGGAAACTCACCCCCGTTGTGCCAAATTTTCTTACAGGTTCAGATGTACAGGTTTCCTTGGCGGCTTGATGGCACACCACTTCATTCATGGTGATTGCTTGGTAGGTTGGTTCACTTGTATCGTGACCGCCGTTGTACTTTTATTTATTTCATTTGTATCTAGTAAGCTCTATCAACCAGACTGTATTATTTGATAGACTTAGAAGACCAGTTGTTTATTCTTTCGACCTTAGAGTCGTGCTTGTAGTATTATGGTTTTCTGGTGGATTTTGGTTTTCTTCTGAGTTTTGTTCCTCGCCCTTCGGCGTTGTATATTATATTGATTGCGTGGTTGTGACTACCAATTGGTGAAGAGTTAGCTCCCGCTTAGGGATGCTTTTTATTTGCTTATGTTTATATTCTTGTTTGTACCCGTTTGGGGCCAGTTTTTACAAAGGAGATTCTGCCGAAATTTTTGAGAAAATTTGATATTGCTTTTAAACATGTTTTCCCACACTTCTTCTTTTAAATGGTTTAGATTTCTGGGCTTCGGCTTACTTAGAATACGTTGCGCTTCTAGACGCTTCGTAATTTAAGTACCGGTCACGTTCCGTACTTTCGGGTCGTGACATTTGAGCTGTGGTAATAAGGAAATCAAAGAACAATGGGAGCCACACAAGACTCTCTGACAAACTGGCTGAACTCAGTAGTGAAAGAGCACAATAAAATCATCGCTTGATTTTTATCATCGATCTTCACCTCCATATTTCGCAAGTCCCTCACAATCTGATTGATTTCGTTGATATGATTTTTGACGGAAGTCCCTTCCTTCATCCTCAAGTTATTCAACCTCTGCTTGAGGTAGAGACAGCTTGTGAGAGTCTTTTTATTGTAGAAGGACTTCAGCCTATTCCAAAAAACTACTGCTGTAAGGTTTTATGCGATCTCGCAAAGTACCTCATTAGCTAGGTAAAGGTGCAACAAACTTCGCGTCTTATCTTCCATCGCCTCCAACTCTATATCAGTGGTCACTTTCGGTATCTTATCTCTCACAAAAACTATCTTGTGAACGCCTTATTGCTTCAAAATTGCGGTCATCTTTAACTTACATAAAGCGAAGATTTTATGACCGTCGAACTTATCTATCTTGTAGTTCATAGTCGTCTTCTCAAGATCTCCGAATTACCGAGCCTAATGCTCTGATACCACTTGTTGTAAAAGATTACGTATTTACCGCGGAGTGGAAATCCAAAACATTGTTTTTAGGGTAGATTGAGAAAAAAAAAATTATCCGACGGATACCAAATCACACGAAAAGAACAGAAAAGCACACCGACATCAACACACAAGTCCTGTAAACAACGACGAGAAATTCCACTATGAGAAATAATCATAAAATATTACACCGACTACTCATCCCTCCTTTACAAAGAAATGCACTCTCATAAAACATCTCTCTATCCGCAACAGTGCTTAGTCGTCTCTCCTACTATAATAAAACCCTAGGTTATTAGAGAATTATGGATACAAAATACCTTAGAGAAAGTAAATAAATGTTTAGAGATAAGTCCATATTTAAATTAGAGATAAATATGAATTTAAACTAGAGATTAGATTTAACTCTAAATTAACGAGATTAGATTTAAATCCTAACTAATAAATCAACTTCAACAATCTCCACCTTGATACAAATTCAACATAATCTCAAGTATTCAACAACAACAACTAAGCCTTTTATCCCAAGCATATGGGGTAGGCTACATGAACCAACATGAGAATCACGCCGGGTCCAGCACATGAATCTTCCGCCTCCACTCACTCCTATCGAACAATATACTTTCATTGAGTCCTTTGGAAACCATATCGTTTCGTATCACCTCCATCCATGTTTTCTTTGGTCTCCCTTTTGCTCTTTTGCTATTGCCCATATCGAGAGTATCTATTCATCGAATCGGTGCTTCCATAGGTCTGCGTCGCACATGACCAAACCATCTTAGCCGGTTTTCCCGCATTTTCTCCTCCATAGGTGCTACACCAACTTTTGCACAATATCCTCATTTCGCACCTTATCTTTTCTAGTGTTACCGCACATCCAACGAAGCATGCACATCTCCACTACGTGCATCTTCTGTGTATGATGCTTCTTAGGAGCCCAGCATTCTGTACCATATAATAAGGCATGCCGAATAGCGCTCCGATAAAACTTCCCTTTCAATTTTAACGGAAAGTTACGATCACACAAAATCCCAGTTGCACTCCTCCATTTCAACCAACCAGCTTGGATCGTTTGATTAACATCACTATCGATCTCCCCATTCTTTTGGATGATGGGACATAGATATCTAAACCGGTCGCTCGGTGATATCTCTTGCCCTTCCAATGTTATACCAATATGGTTCTGACTTCTCTGGTTACTAAATTTGCAATGCATATATGCTGTCTTGGACCTGCTCAATCTGAATCCCCGAGATTCCAATGTTTTCCTCTGTAATTCCAATTTGGCATTGACCCCTGCTTTCGTCTCATTTACTAGAACAATATCATCAGGGAATAGCATACACCAAGGTACCTCATATTGGATAGTTCTAGTAAGCTCATCCATCACGATGGTAAACAGGAATGGACTTAATGCAGATCCTTGATGTAAACCAATTGTAATCGGAAAATCACTTGTTAAGCCGCCGCAAGTTTTGACATTTGCCACTACTCCATCGTACATATCCTTGATTATGTCAATATACTTGACGGGTGTTAGTGTATATGCCCTAGGAGCCATTATTGTATCATACTAGTTTGTATATTACTTAATGGAAGCTTGGGATATTCACATGTATATAACAGTCTTGCTAAACATGGTAGTATGCTACTTGGTTTTTCTATCTTAATATGTGAGTATACGTATTGATAGATGTCACGACCCGAGAGTTTCGACTCATGACCGGCACTTAACCACGCAACGTCTGCAGGCGTAACGCAGCTAAGTAAGCCGAACCCAGAAATCAAAACCAATAAATAAAGAGTGATTAAAACATTTTTGTAAAAACAGTCATACATGTCAGAAAAGCTTCCATTTATTTAGTAGAAATCCTTTTAAGTTCAAGAGTTATAACTTTTATAATTTTGGCAACATTTCCTTTTTAAACATCTGTCCCGTAAGTCGGGTAAAAGCAAGGTGTAGCAGAAGTAACAAGTGAAATAAGTAAAGCATCCCATATGATATACGACGCCGTAGCGAAGAATACACAGTAAAGTAAGTACAATATCATAAAAGGTAAGACTGCATGACATAAAGTCGGCTCACATGCGAGCTCGACACCAGAATATAAAATCATACATATCGTCCTCACAACTGTCTCTAAGTCAATACAGAAAGGTAGATGGAGAATACTAGATACATCAATATACAACTGAAAGATAACAGATACAGTACAAAACCCACCTATCAGCAAAAGGCTATCTCGCCTCAAAAGGGTATCTGTGCCAAAAGATGCGGTAAACAGCCAGCCGTGACTACTCCCAAGGGCAACCTGCAAATACTGTGGCACAACGGGGGTGAGTTGCCAACTCGTGAATAGAGATAACATATAAAGGTGATCGCGAGCATGCACATATAGCGTGGCTCTACTAATGCCATCAGATGATGTCAATGCATGATAAGCAGTATGTGCAATAACCATACAGATGCTCTATCAGGTAAAATAACTACAGGATGAGATATATGGTAATCAATACTGAGCATGGGATAAATAACATCTACATGGATATGTCAACATGGAAAGCAATAATCGGTGCCTCAGACTGCACCCAAATCCTAAATACACTCAGGCGCCGGCACACCCATCGGCCCTCAAATCCTGTACATCTCTGAGAAATCACGAGTGCCCAACATCGGCACCCAAAATATCATAAAATACCCGTGTCGAGCATCGACACGTAAATCCTCGTATATCGGGCTCCGTCAGTCCGGATCGGCCCCACGGGGTCCGTCTGCGGTATCGGCCCTCGGCCCCGGCAGTACGGATCATCCCGCATCCATCTCTCGACTCTGGTCAGTATCCTCCGAACAACTACCAGGTCCAACCAATCACCGGTAGGTACTCGCCCGCCTCCAGGCTCAATCGGCAAAACCCATCGATCATCTCGCCGAGGGGAACCATACCGGGCCCACCACGAACCCGCAGACGGATCATCCACTCCTCGAATCGGGTTTCAAGCACACGTCTCAGCACCGAGAAAACGCGTGGTGGACACACCAAAATATCATATCACGAGGTACCGGGTTTTTCAAAATAGTGCATCTTTTCTTAAATACTTCCACGGTCCTCAAAACCAGAAATCGCATGAAATCCAACACCAATAAGTAAATCCAATGCGAGGTACAATGTAAATCAATCCATGGTATGAGCATGAGGGGAAAACCGCTTTTAAAAATAGTTTTCGTTTTTAAAGATGTCATGCGGCTCCCAATGTCCAGGAAATCATCACCAATCATATGCAAGATAAAGTATAACAATGTAATCATGGCAGCTCTACAGTGAGTGTGGCATGGCAATTACTAACGGTGTGTGTGTAGCATGCTAATAGTGCTCGTGCAACATAAACCGTTAGTAATAGTGCGGTGTTCTATCAGTTCTAAGCATATATATATATATGTGGCAGGGAATGTAATATGCGATGACAGTCTATGGGGTACATGCAACATATAATAATAAAGTCCTATCAGCCCTGACGCATAACGCCATGCGGGCGATATCCCCGTAGATGTGAAATCTACTCACCGTGTCTCGCGCTAAGTGTATCCAACAACTTGTTTGCCCTTCTTCGCAGCGTCCGTCTCACTGGCCTGCGAACCTAGAATCACATAACATATATCACACATAAGCTCAATTTCACAGAAACGCGACATTATGGTCCAACTAGAAACCCGTGTCGCAAACCAATCGCGCGTGTGCGCGATACGCTAAAACGTGTGATCACACGCCTGAAACTACCCTGACGCGTCGCGATACGCAGAAACCCCAAACCTACTCACGTATCAAGCGTGTCGCGAAGGTTTAGAAAAACGGCAAAATAGGTATTTGGTCTCAGATTTCTATACAGAACTAGATTTACAAAACTATATATATAACAACACCCTACACACTAGCAGACACCTACAGGACCAAACACTACCCCAAACCCTACCCATCTGGCCGCAATTTGCGGCCAGAAAGAGAAAACCGGCGGCCTACTGTAGCACTTAGGGGGTCGGGTTAAAACTATGGTATCAGCACATCACCACTATACTACAGTCTTCCCAATTTCACTCAGATCTCATCGGGTCAAAAGCAGATCCAGAAAAGCTCAAATTGGCTTAAAAACGACAAATTACATCAATTAGGGAAACTGGTGGTATTTTAGTGCAATCGGGGTTAAACTAAGTTAACATGGTCTCAACAAACATCAATTATCCTACTGAAACCAATCTACACCTCATTAGCACAAAGTTCCCACTAAACACCCCATATCACACTAAAACGCACTAAAATCCATTAACCGATGCAAATCTACACTAACCAAGCAAACTAGGGAAGCAAGTTAGGAAGTATACCTCATACTTAACCCTAGGGAGCTGCACGAAGGTGAAGAAGTGAAGGGGAGAAGCTGCAGTGGCTGTTGTGCTCACTGGAATGCTGGCTGTTGCTGTTGCTGAATGCTTGCTGCTGTTGCTTCAGTTGCTACTGCTTCAGTTGCTGCTGCTGTGTTCTGGAGCTGGGGAGTTGAAAGGTAAGTGTGTGTGTGTGTGTGTGAGTGTGTGGGTGTGAGGCTTGAAAGAAGGCAAGGAAATGAGAGGAAACACCCAAAGGTCCAATTGTCAACCCTTCTCTCTCTCTCTTCATTAAAGCCAAGCATGGGCTAAGCCATGAAGCCCACTCCCTCTCTCTCACAAGTCAACACCAAACACAACTCAATTTAAAACAAATACAAATTAACTAATTACCTTAATTTAAACCCATGTAAAAAAAACAAAAGGCTAAATCCCATGATTAATCCACCATGGTTAATAATCATGGTATTAACACATTTTAAAACCCTAGTTTACATGCACATGTGTGTGCAAGCCTAGGAAAATTTTGGAAAAATATTTATTAAATTAGGAAAAATATTTAAAACACAATTTGGTAAACTTTTTTTTGTTAAAAACCATTATTTAAATATAATTATTCACTAACCCTTATCCTAAGGTGTTACAATCTCTCCCCCTTAAAGAAATTCGTCCCCGAATTTCAAAAATCTAACTACACGTACCTTCAAAAAGATGGGGATACGTCTTCATCATCTCGCTTTCGGTCTCCCAAGTGACCTCCTCACGGTTCTGGCCACGCCAAAGTACCTTGACTGATGGAATGTCCTTCGATCTCAATCTCTTCACTTGTCGATCCAAAATCATCACCGGCTGCTCTGCATAGGAAAGGTCGCGCTCAAGCTGGATCGTCGGGTGCTAAATCGCGTGCGAAGGATCATGAAGATATCTGCGGAGCATCGAGACATGAAACACGGGGTGCACATCTGGAAAACTGGACGGAAGGGCTAATCGGTATGCTACTGCACCAACACGCTCGAGGATCTCGAAGGGGCCCACATACCTGGGACTGAGCTTTCCCTTCTTCCCAAATCTCATCACACCTTTCATTGGGGAGACCCTCAAGAAGACATGATCCCCAACAGAAAACTCAAGTCTGCGTCGCCGACGGTCCACATAAGATCTCTGCCTACTCTGGGCTGCTCTCATCCTATCGCGAATCAACTGGATCTTCGCGGTCGTCTCCTCAACGATCTGTGGCCCTAAGATACTGCTCTCACTGAGCTCTGTCCAACAAGTGGGCGACCTGCATCTCCTTCCATAAAGAGCCTCAAATGGTGCCATCTGAATGGTCTCCTGGTAGCTGTTATTGTATGAGAACTCTACCAAGGGTAAGTGATGATCCCACCTACCTCCGAAATCTAGTACACAAGCTCTGAGCATGTCCTCGAGAGTCTGGATGGTCCGCTCTGACTGTCCGTCGGTCTGCGGATGAAAAGCCGTGCTGAAACTCAAGCGAGTGCCCAAAGCCTCCTGAAGCCTCTGCCATAGTCTACTGGTAAACTGGGTGCCTCTGTCGGACACAATACATGTCGGGACTCCGTGTAAGTCGCACTATCTCGTCAATGTAGATCTGGGCATACTGAGTAAATCCGAAAGTCGTCTTCACCGGTAGGAAGTGAGCCGCTTTCGTCAAACGATCCATGATCACCCAGATGGAGTCATACCCCCGACCAGTCCTGGGTAGTCCCACAATGAAGTCCATCGAAATCTGTTCCCATTTTCACTCCGGAATGGGTAACGGCTGTAGTTCTCCCGCGGGCCTCTGGTGTTCAGCCTTGACTTGCTGACAAGTCAGGCATCTCGACAAAAAATCTGCGATGTCCCTCTTCATTCCGTCCCACCAGTAAACACCTCTCATATCATGATACATCTTGGTGGAACCAGGATGGACGCTATATACCGATCGATGTGCCTCCTCAAGAATCTCGCGTCTTAGTCCCTCAGCATCTGGTACGCACAGTCTAGCTCCAAATCGTAGTATCCCCTGACTATCGATCACGAACTCGGAAAACCTGCCCTGTCCAATCTGTGCTATGATCTCTGAACATCGGTCATCACTGAGATGTGCCTCCCGTATACGATCGATCAACTGTGGGCGGGCACGGACATGCGCTATCTGTCCTCCAATCGGCGTGAACTCGAACTGTACTCGGCTGTCGCATAATATCTGCCAGTCTGCTGATGACTGTCCCTGTACTGCGATCAAACAAGATAGACTGCTCCCGGGCCTCCTGCTCAAAGCATCTGCCACCACATTTGCCTTGCCCAGGTGATATAAGATCTCGCAATCGTAATCCTTCACTAACTCCATCCATCGACGCTGCCGAAGATTCAGGTCCCGCTGCTGGAATATGTATTTCAGACTCTTGTGATCCGTGAATATCTGGCACGACTCGCCGTATAGGTAATGTCGCCAGATCTTAAGTGCGAAGACCACTGCTGCCATCTCCAAATCGTGAGTGGGGTAGTTCTGCTCATGCTTCTTCAATTGTCGGGAGGCATACGCGATCACCCTATCATGCTGCATCAGTACGCACCCTAACCCCACACGAGAAGCATCGCAATAGACCACAAATCCGCCCGATCCGGAAGGTAAAGATAACACCGGTGCCGTCGTCAGCTGTGTCCGTAACTGCTGGAAACTGTGCTCGCACTCCTCCGTCCAAACGAAAGGAACTCCCTTCCGGGTCAACCCGGTCAACGGTGTAGCAATACGGGAGAAGTCCTGCACAAAACGTCTGTAGTAACCGGCCAACCCCAAAAAGCTGCGAATCTCCGTCACCGATGTGGGTCTGGGCCAACGCTGAACGGCCTCGATCTTCCTCGGGTCTACACATATACCGTCTCGTGAAATCACATGCCCCAAGAAATCTACGCTGTCCAGCCAAAAAGCACACTTGGAGAATTTCGCATAAAGCTGGTGCTCCCTCAAGGTCTGCAATGTAATCCGCAGGTGCTGCTCGTGCTCCTCACTACTCCAGGAATACACCAAGATATCGTCGATGAAGACTATGATGAACAGATCCAAATAAGGCCGGAAAATACGGTTCATCAAGTCCATGAAGGCTGCTGGCGCATTGGTGAGTCCGAACGACATCACCAAAAACTCGTAATGGTCGTAGCGCGTACGGAAAGCTGTCCTGGGAATGTCCTCCTGTCGAACCCGCAGCTGATGATAGCCCGATCGTAAATCGATCCTCGAAAAGTACCCTGCCCCCTGAAGCTGGTCGAACAAATCGTCGATACGCGGCAAAGGATACCTGTTCCTCACTGTCACCCTGTTCAGCTGGCGGTAGTCGATACACAGACGCAAACTGCCGTCCTTCTTCTTGACGAACAGGACTGGAGCACCCCAAGGAGAAACACTGGATTGAATAAGTCCCTTGTCCAGCAAATCTTGCAACTGACCCTTCAATTCTCTAAGTTCCGCCGGGGCCATCCGATAAGGCGGTATGGAAATAGGCCCCGAGCCAGGAACCAAATCAATACAGAAAGAAATGTCGCGCTCGGGCGGCAACCCTGGAAGCTCGGCAGGGAACACATCAGGAAACTCACTAACAACCGGAACCTGATCCAATGGAACCTCTGTAGCGCGAGCATCGCAAACATAGGCGAGAAATCCCCGGCATCCCTTCCTCAAAAGCTGTCCAGCGCGAAAAGAAGAAATCACACTGTGAGGGGCGGCACTACGGTCCCCCAACACAACAAAAACCGACTCGCCGGGGAAACAGAATCTAACTGTCTTCTCGCGGCAGTCCACAGAAGCATAGCACGTGGCTAACCAATCCATGCCCAAAAGAACGTCGAAGTCCAACATCTCCAGAAGGATCAAGTCGACAGGCAACTCTCTCTCGCCAATACAGACGATACAGGATCGGAACACGTGCCTAGCAACAAACGACTCTCCCACAGGAGTAGTCACCACAAGCGGCTGATCAAGCAAGCCAGACTCTCTATCCAAACTCGGCACAAAGTGGGTGAATACGTACGAGTGTGTGGATCCGGGATCGAACAACACGTGTGCATCAACTGAACATACAGGAAGGATACCTGAAACCACTGCATTGGACGCCTGCGCGTCCTGATGCGTCAAAGCAAAAACCCTCGCCTGTCCACCACCTGCAACTGACTGCCCTCTGCCTCGGTCATCTCGCCCTCTCTGAGCAACTCCTCCACGCCCACGACCTCTCTGTGCGTGAGTCTGGCGCGGAGCAACGGTAGGTACAACGGGCAACGCCCTCTGGGGTGGTGAAGGTGGTAAAGTAACATGCGGTGCTGCCGCCTCCCTCTGGTGTGTCTCTGGACAATCTCGAACGAGGTGAAGTAGGCTGCCACATCTGAAGCAACCCCGCGGCGACTGCTGACTTTCCTGGGGATACGAACTAAACATCTGGCCTCGTCCCGAATCTCTGCTACTCCTCGTACCAGAACGATACCTGTCGCGGCGTCTGAATGCCTGCCTCCGTGCGGAAATACTGGTACGAACTCTCTTCGGCTCTGGAACTACCGAAGTCTCAGCAAGGTGCTCCTCCACTACTAGGGCTGCGTCTACAGCTGCTGCATAGGTCTCATAGTGCTGCGCACTGATCGCGAGGAACAGTGGTGTAAGCAAGCCTCGAACAAATCTCCTGACTCGCAACTCCTCGGTAGCCACTAAATATGGGGCATAGACTGCTAGCTCTGTAAACAGCACGTCATACTCTGCCACTGTCATCCCTGGCGTCTGGTGCAAGGACTCAAATCTGCGTGCTCGGGCATCCCTAACACTCTGGGGAAGGAAACGGGCTAGAAATATGGTCACGAACTCCGTCCAGGTCATAGGAGGAAGACCTGCTGCTCTGCCCTTCTCAACTGAATCACACCACTTCTGCGCAAGACCTTCCAGGCGAAAGCTCGCAAACTCGACCCATCTCGTATCTGCGCATCTGAGGGAACGGCATATACGGGCCATCCTGTCGATGAAAGACTGTGGGTCCTCGGCTGTATCGGTACCTGTGAAGACCGGAGGCTTCAGCCTCATGAACTCTGATAGCGATACTGTAATCACCTCCGTGGCTGCAGAGATAACTGGCTGTGCGGTAGGTACCATCGCGGTCGCGGGAACAGGTGGAGCTACCTCTGGTCGCTGCGCTCGAAGCGTCTCAACTAGCGATCCTATCATCTGGCGCATCTCCTGAATGCTAGATCCCACCGTATGGCGCATCTCCTGCATACCAGCCCCTAGCCTGGCGATCTGATCTGTCACAGGAGGAACAGTCTGCTCGGGCACAACGGGTGCACTTCCCGGATCAGTCCTCGTCTCGGACGAGTCAACTCGAATCTCGGCCCTCGCGGCCGCTCTCTGTGCCCTCGTAGTCTTAGGCGGCATAATGGCTGAAAGAAAATTTGGATTCGATAAGAACACGGAAATCGAATCGCAAGAACATATGTAATCAAGGAGGAATTTAAATCAACAAGTCCTAAGGTCGCGTAGGCGGAGTACCGTATCGTGAGTATGCCGCGGAACATACACACGCTACGCTACCCTGCTGCAGCTACCTACTCCATCATACCAGGGTCATCCTACACTCCGAAGGTAAAACCTCGCTCTGATACCAACTTTGTCACGACCCGAGAGTTTCGACTCGTGACCGGCACTTAACCACGCAACGTCTGCAGGCGTAACGCAGCTAAGTAAGCCGAACCCAGAAATCAAAACCAATAAATAAAGAGTGATTAAAACATTTTTGTAAAAACAGTCATACATGTCAGAAAAGCTTCCATTTATTTAGTAGAAATCCTTTTAAGTTCAAGAGTTATAACTTTTATAATTTTGGCAACATTTCCTTTTTAAACATCTGTCCCGTAAGTCGGGTAAAAGCAGGGTGTAGCAGAAGTAACAAGTGAAATAAGTAAAGCATCCCATATGATATACGACGCCGTAGCGAAGAATACACAGTAAAGCAAGTACAATATCATAAAAGGTAAGACTGCATGACATAAAGTCGGCTCACATGCGAGCTCGACACCAGAATATAAAATCATATATATCGTCCTCACAACTGTCTCTAAGTCAATACAGAAAGGTAGATGGAGAATAGTAGATACATCAATATACAACTGAAAGATAACAGATACCGTACAAAACCCACCTATCAGCAAAAGGCTATCTCGCCTCAAAAGGGTATCTATGCCAAAAGATGCGGTAAACAGCCAGCCGTGACTACTCCCAAGGGCAACCTGCAAATACTGTGGCACAACGGGGGTGAGTTGCCAACTCGTGAATAGAGATAACATATAAAGGTGATCGCGAGCATGCACATATAGCGTGGCTCTACTAATGCCATCAGATGATGTCAATGCATGATAAGCAGTATGTGCAATAACCATGCAGATGCTCTATCAGGTAAAATAACTACAGGATGAGATATATGGTAATCAATACTGAGCATGGGATAAATAACATCTACATGGATATGTCAACATGGAAAGCAATAATCGGTGCCTCAGACTGCACCCAAATCCCAAATACACTCAGGCGCCGGCACACCCATCGGCCCTCAAATCCTGTACATCTCTGAGAAATCACGAGTGCCCAACATCGGCACCCAAAATATCATAAAATACCCGTGTCCAGCATCGACACGTAAATCCTCGTATATCGGGCTCCGTCAGTCCGGATCGGCCCCACGGGGTCCGTCTGCGGTATCGGCCCTCAGCCCCGGCAGTACGGATCATCCCGCATCCATCTCTCGACTCTGGTCAGTATCCTCCGGACAACTGCCAGGTCCAACCAATCACCGGTAGGTACTCGCCCGCCTCCAGGCTCAATCGGCAAAACCCATCGATCATCTCGCCGAGGGGAACCATACCGGGCCCACCACGAACCCGCAGACGGATCATCCACTCCTCGAATCGGGTTTCAAGCACACGTCTCAGCACCGAGAAAACGCGTGGTGGACACACCAAAATATCATATCATGAGGTACCGGGTTTTTCAAAATAGTGCATCTTTTCTTAAATACTTCCACGGTCCTCAAAACCAGAAATCGCATGAAATCCAACACCAATAAGTAAATCCAATGCGAGGTACAATGTAAATCAATCCATGGTATGAGCATGAGGGGAAAACCGCTTTTAAAAATAGTTTTCGTTTTTAAAGATGTCATGCGGCTCCCAATGTCCAGGAAATCATCACCAATCATATGCAAGATAAAGTATAACAATGTAATCATGGCAGCTCTACAGTGAGTGTGGCATGGCAATTACTAACGGTGTGTGTGTAGCATGCAAATAGTGCTCGTGCAACATAAACCGTTAGTAATAGTGCGGTGTTCTATCAGTTCTAAGCATATATATATATGTGGCAGGGAATGCAATATGCGATGACAGTCTATGGGGTACATGCAACATATAATAATAAAGTCCTATCAGCCCTGACGCATAACGCCATGCGGGCGATATCCCCGTAGATGTGAAATCTACTCACCGTGTCTCGCGCTAAGTGTATCCAACAACTTGTTTGCCCTTCTTCGCAGCGTCCGTCTCACTGGCCTGCGAACCTAGAATCACATAACATATATCACACATAAGCTCAATTTCACAGAAACGCGACATTATGGTCCAACTAGAAACCCGTGTCGCAAACCAATCGCGCGTGTGCGCGATACGCTAAAACGTGTGATCACGCGCCTGAAACTACCCTGACGCGTCGCGATACGCAGAAACCCCAAACCTACTCACGTATCACGCGTGTCGCGAAGGTTTAGAAAAACGGCAAAATAGGTATTTGGTCTCAGATTTCTATACAGAACTAGATTTACAAAACTATATATATAGCAACACCCTACACACTAGCAGACACCTACAGGACCAAACACCACCCCAAACCCTACCCATCTGGCCGCAATTTGCGGCCAGAAAGAGAAAACCGGCGGCCTACTGTAGCACTTAGGGGGTCGGGTTAAAACTATGGTATCAGCACATCACCACTATACTACAGTCTTCCCAATTTCACTCAGATCTCATCCGGTCAAAAGCAGATCCAGAAAAGCTCAAATTGGCTTAAAAACGACAAATTGCATCAATTAGGGAAACTGGTGGTATTTTAGTGCAATCGGGGTTAAACTAAGTTAACATGGTCTCAACAAACCTCAATTATCCTACTGAAACCAATCTACACCTCATTAGCACAAAGTTCCCACTAAACACCCCATATCACACTAAAACGCACTAAAATCCATTAACCGATGCAAATCTACACTAACCAAGCAAACTAGGGAAGCAAGTTAGGAAGTATACCTCATACTTAACCCTAGGGAGCTGCAGGAAGGTGAAGAAGTGAAGGGGAGAAGCTGCAGTGGCTGTTGTGCTCACTGGAATGCTGGCTGTTGCTGTTGCTGAATGCTTGCTGCTGCTGCTTCAGTTGCTGTTGCTTCAGTTGCTGCTGCTGTGTTCTTGAGCTGGGGAGTTGAAAGGTAAGTGTGTGTGTGTGTGAGTGTGTGGGTGTGAGGCTTGAAAGAAGGCAAGGAAATGAGAGGAAACACCCAAAGGTCCAATTGTCAACCCTTCTCTCTCTCTTCATTAAAGCCAAGCATGGGCTAAGCCATAAAGCCCACTCCCTCTCTCTCACAAGTCAACACCAAACACAACTCAATTTAAAACAAATACAAATTAACTAATTACCTTAATTTAAACCCATGTAAAAAAAACAAAAGGCTAAATCCGATGATTAACCCACCATGGTTAATAATCATGGTATTAACACATTTTAAAACCCTAGTTTACATGCACATGTGTGTGCAAGCGTAGGAAAATTTTGGAAAAATATTTATTAAATTAGGAAAAATATTTAAAACACAATTTGGTAAACTTTTTTTGTTAAAAACCATTATTTAAATATAATTATTCACTAACCCTTATCCTAAGGTGTTACAATAGAGCTCTTAGGATCTTGCTTGACTACCAGCGTTATGATTGCAGTCACACTAGTGGGGGCTGGGTAGTCTATAAGCACATCCTTATTCAGGTCCCTAGTCGTAGGATTATCGAGACAGGGCATCGATACTCCGGAGTAGACTGGTGTGTACGCTTCTCATCCCAGTTGGGGAGATGGTCTGTCCCACAGCCGTCAGTACGTCGTACTGGAGATAGTATACAGGTGCTCGTTGGGTTACGGGTACACTGGACAGGACTCCCTGGGAACTGTTGGTTGGGTTTTTAAACCAGTCGTCAGTTAACAGTTCCCAGGTGACATGAGTACAGCATAGTCCGCAGACTTGACACTGCTACTTCGCCTCGTGTGTGTCCCACTGTTCTTTGATTGCTACCCTACCATGGCTCAAAGGAGTCGTGCAAACAGGTAGCAGTTGGGTGCAGTCCCGAGCACTTGGAGGCAGTGGCGGTTAGACAGGATTCGTCTCTCCCGGTTTTGGGAGTTGATATCGCGCTGTGTCAGAGAGCCATTACGCAAAGTCCCTGGCCAGGGCAAGCGAGATTTACTGGTAGGTTCCAGTAGTTTCTCAGGGTGTAATGGGCTTCGCTCCGACATGACTTATACCGCTATTTGGGGACTGACGCTTGCCGCCCCCTACGCCCGATATGCGATAGTCTTAGACGAACAAACCGGACTGTACGGAGATTGTCACATCAGGCTCAGTAGGAGTTCGGATGGGTTTCCTCATCGGCCTTCTTATCGACATCTACCTGGGGACCGTTACGTACAGCTAGTGCCTGTTAGTTATATGTATGCCCTAGAGGCCATTACTGTACATAGGATGTATATAGTAGTGGATGCTGGGACGTATATAGGAAGGACTTTCTTGCTCGACATGATAGTATGCTATCTGGTTACACTTTACCTTAACGTGTATACTGATTGTCTCTCTGTTACATGTTGGTAAAGCCCTTAGGATGTGTGCTTGACTACCTGGACTATGATGCGGATCATACTAGTGGGGACATGGTAGTCCATAAGTACATCCTTCAAAGTCCCTAGTCGTGGGTGTATCGAGACGGGGCATCGATATACCAGAGTAGACTAGCGTATACCTTCTCGACCCATACAGATGGGCGATGGATGATCCCATATCCATTGGTGTTTGACATCAGAGATGATGTACGGGTGCTCAGTAGAGACTGGGTACACTGGACGGACTCGCCGAGAACTCCCAGATGGTATTATACCTCACGTCAGATGGCAGTTCTCTGGTGACACTGGTACAAAGTAGTCTGTTGACCCGAGATCGTCATAGAGTCTTGTGTGGTTCCCACTGTGCTTTGATTTCCATCTTACCACATCCAAGAGGGCGTGCAAAACGGTGGTTTTTGGGTACAGTCCCGAGTCACATGGAGGCAATGAGCGATAGGAGGGGATTCGTCTCTCCCGGTATAGGGGGTTGATGTTGCGCTGTGTTCGATTGGCTATAACAGGAAATCCCTGGCCAGGGTTGCTGAGATTTACTGGTAAGTGTTACCAGTAGTTTCTCGAACAGTTATAGACCTTATATCGACACGACTTATCGAGCTATTGGGGTCTGACGTTTACCACCCCTAGGCGAGATATGCGACATATCAGACGATCAGACCGGACTGTACGGTAGTGTTACTGGTTGGATTCACTGGAGTGTGAGCGGGCTTGCTCGTCGATCTTCAGATCGCTCAATACCCGGGTGGCCGTTACGTTTAGCAGACCGCTTGCGGCTTGTGGGTGTTTGATATGATCATCATCTGCTGCCGGCGTATTGACGAGTCTTTAGAGTCCTACACAGAGGTTTCCTGGCTCAAGCAAAACGAAATAGGAGCGCGTATGAGATATGTGCGGGACCGAGAATAATACGAGTATGTGATAATGTATTCGATTCTCGCGATGTGACATTGATCGGTTATATGCGATATAGCCGGGTTATCGGATCAAGTGTTGATTCGATAAGATGTTACTAATGATACCAGTCGGTTATGTGCGTCATGACCGGATCGTTAAATCAAGTGTTGATTTAATGATTTAATGCATAATTATATATTTGATATATTACTTTGCATTAACTAGTATCGGTTCACTTTAAATGGATTTTCTCGCTCGGTTGTGCGCATTGCATATGCGATATGATTTTGTGCACATGCTTGTATCATGTTTGATGATACATGTTTAACTATAGTTAAGTGTAATAGATTAAGCCATGGTTAAACTAATGATTAGGGTTTTCTTTTCTTACTTATTTATTTATTTATTTATTTAGAATAGATAAGAAAAGAATGGTTGCTAATTTTGGAGTTTAGTTGAAGCTTCATGAAGCTTTGATTTTGTAACCATTCTTGTCTTCATCTTTAACCCTAACCATTAATCTAACCTTAGTTAATTCTCTACACTTGACCATGGTTTAGATTAAGATAAGTTTTGATTTTTCTTTTCATTTTTTAAAATAACTTATCATAACTTTTTCATCTTCTTCTTCTTCCTCCTCACAAGAAGAAAGCTCTCTTCATCAATGGTGATTGATGTTTTTGAGTGAGAAATCCAAATCTAAAGTCTACCTATTTCCTATTTCTTCATCCTCTACCTCTTGCCAAGTAGTAGAGTGTGTTTCCTTCACAAGTTTTCATGGCAAAGTGAAGGTGGAGCTTGATCTATCGATGCCTCGACGTAGATCATCTTCGGCATGGACATCGACGACCTAGCTTGCCCATTCTCCGACGAAGCCGACTCTAGAGCCCGGATTTGATTTGGACAGCGGAGAGGACCTCGTTGCGGAGCCGTGGAGGTGGAGCACCGGATCTACAAAGGTTGTATTTCCGTATCTCTTGGTTAATTGTTAACTAGTTAGCTTTTTCGCCTAGACATCTAGCAAACGATCCGTAGTCGGGTCTCTCGGCACCCGTAAAATTTTATATTGGCATGGTTGATGCCTTGTGAGACCTCATTAGGGTGCCTAGGAACCCAACAGTGGTATCAGAGCCTAGCTAGAGCCTTAGGCGAAGTCCAGACGGAATTTGAAGTCCGAACGAACCCGAAACACCAAACCAAACTTGCTCTCTGTCCAATTTTCAAAAACAGGGATTTTTCAGTATTAAAAATATGCAGAAAGATAAGCAGGAAATTCTAAGGTATACTGTGAAATTCGTGAACCTAAGTCCACTAAGAAGGCGCGGATCCGCGGCATGAGCATGGCTCATGCGGCGGATCCGCGGCCGTACGACTTAAATGTTTAAATATTTTTACACAGTAATCCTTAGTTTTATGTGCTGGTTTTCCTGGGTATTTTTGATATTTTTTCAAGAGTTGAATTTCTGCAGTTGTTTTGGGGATTCGGTGTTTCGATCGGGGTATCAAATTTTGTCTGTGTGGCTTTCCGGATAAATTTTAGAATATGTTAAAAAGTTCGACCGGATATAAATACCCAATTTTTCCCCTGTCGGGAAATTTCCAAGTGTTGGATTTTTCCGTAGTTTAACGACGTTCTAAGTAGTGCAAGTAACGCGATGGACCCTCTAGAAGACAACAAACCTTAACTCGATTATGTGACCGTCTTGAACTGCCCTTTGAACCTTCGGGTTTGGGGCAGTACGGCGTGCCACATGTGAGGCGTTGGCTTGACCCTTCTACGGCTGGACCGTTGGTACTAAGGTACGAACTGAATGTTGTTAGACTTATTTCATGTGTTGATCTGTATTGGGAAAACTTGGGTGTTCGATTGTTCGATCGGAAAGTTTAACATTTTCTATTTATCTGGAATGGGATACAATAATTGGAATTCGCATCAGTTATGAGATAACTGAATGAATGTTGTAAATCTAGCAATTTAGTCTCACTTGATCGGTTGCCACGGAATTTTGATGTGATCAAAAGTCCGTCGCAATCACGTAGCGTACGCGGATACTCGCCGGATAAACTTAATAGACAGCCTCACCCCATAGCTCCGACCAAGTGACTGTAGGAGAACCCCGTCGCCGAAAGCATCCGTTCGGGTGCTCGCGGCAGCAGTGTTCCGCCTTGGTGCACTTCGTCGACGGTATCGGGGGTGCGGCCGTCTACAGAAGTTTGCGACGAGCATTCGATCAGACTGTCGGGAATCTTGTTGAATTGCCCGACTCGATATTGAAAAGTGTTTTCGATAATGAGACTAAAATGCGGGGTTTATAATTGTTAGGCATGTGATGTCTAAGTAATTCATTTGGTCAGGCATGCGATGTCTGAGGTGGTTGCGGATTCCAACTGTTGTAGTTTTACACTTTCTTTTCTGTGACCGTAAGTGTAATATGTGATATCGCCGGTTTCGTTGCTATATGTCAACGACAATTGGGATGCGCATATTTACTTACGTTGATGACATGTGATGTTATGTGTTGCTGGATATGTTATATTGGATCGTCGTGTTTGAATAGCCGGGGGTTTTTATGTGAGATGAGTGTTTTTTTTTTCATTTTCATTCATGTAAAAACTTGTATGTAATATTCTTTTATTGGGGGCGCTTCCAGGTAGCGGAAGTTGTCACCGTTTGTATATTATTTACTTTTCCGCACTAGGATAGACCCAAGGAGGAGGGCACAAGTAACCGGGTTCTGGAGTCCAGTGGGAGACCAACTCGAGGAGTCGAGTCCGGGTCTCCTAACTCTAGAATTGGTAGGGTTGCTTGCCGCTCTCGTAGGGGTCTAGGGGTGTGGGTTTGGCTATTCATCACGACCGTGGAATCCGTGTTTTATACTGGCTCGTATTGAAAACACGGACGTCCTAGTATATCCAATGTTTCATATGTTTCTTCTGCTGCGATATCTGTGATGTGATCATGTGATGTTCTGTGATAGATACAGTATATAGTATATATGATATATTATATAGGCGTTACTTATGTTTTACACCCGCGCTAGCCCTGCCCTGCTCTGCCGTTAGTTACCTAACCTAACGGTGCACGAGGGGACATCGAGGCGAATGCGGATGGCATAAGTGTACGTCGTATTTATCTGTGATGTTTAGGTACTTAAATGATGGGACTTCATTAATGTGATTAATGAAATAAAAGAAACCTAAGATGTTGTAGAATCGAATTTCAAAATAAAACAGGTAGCTACAGTTCTTGCTTTGCACAGCGGTATATATGATATATCCTGCACCTTATTCGATAAGGAAAGGACCGGGAGTGACTCCTTTAGCAATAACTGGCAGATGCTACAAACTCGGTTTGTCTTTTGATTGGTTTTAAGTGTTTTGCTTTGCACAGTGATATATACGATATATCCCGCACCTCATTCGACGAGGAAAGGACCGACGATCCCTTCACCGGGAGTGACTCCTTTAGCAAAACTAGAAAAGCCTCAAAAGCACTCCATTTCTAAAATCATTTGATTCTACAACGATATCAAGTTCATTACGCAATAGGTTTTCAGAAAAACCTGTCGTAGCCCTCCGTCATTTCAGATACGTACTAGTTAGTATTCGTGCTGCGGTTGTTTGGCCTGCGTCAAGGCGTAGTGTACGGTAGCTAACTAGTGCTTATCTGCTAGCATATGATGCGATTGGATTAGGGTATTCGTACGGCGTTGTTTGGCCTCCGTCAAGGGTCGTGCGGGTGGGTTTAATTCAATCAGGAAATGACGGGTTGAACTTGACTAGCGGACTATGGGTTGTTTGGCCTCCGTCAAGGTCATAGCGAGCTAGGGGCAAAATATTATCGGGAATTTCAAGTGTTGAAATTTGCAATGAGATTGCATACCTTCTATGAGATAGTTGGATCCCGATACCCGCTGCGAGTAAGAGTTACTCCTAGGAGAGTTTTACACATTACAATTAGCCGATCAAGTAGGTGTCTAGAAAGGTGTCAACGGGGTTACGCCTCAGGGAAAACGAGGTTTACATTAATTAGGTTCGTGCGAAAGCACGGGGGACCTCCCTCAAAGTACCGACACTGGCCTGGCTGAAAGATTGGCGAACTTGTAGTGTGTAATTAATCCCGGCTAGTCTTTCTTTTCAGGGTTTGAAGGAAGATTTGATAAAAAGCAGTGGGAGCCATCCTGATTAGATAAAATAATAACCAATCTATTCTTGCAAGAGCGCACGCTGAGTGTTTTCTTCTCTCTCTCTCCTGGTAGCGACCATATCACGCCTTAATCAAGATAATAATACAGAATATTGACCGAACCCGCTTGTTATACTGAGCTGGGGAACGTTGGTCCCGCTCCAACTTATAATTGTTATAAGACAGAGCAGGAAATTGGGGAATACCAGATTTCCCGTGCAGCCCAAATGAGGAGAGTGCATGATGATGCATCATCTTCGGGTGTGTTCATTATATAGAACTGTTTCTCAGTATCCTTTACGTACTGGGTATGTGATACCAGATCAGGATCCCAGATATGTAATCTGTTACATAGGGCTGCAGAAAGGTAGAGAACTGAGAACGGGTGATAAGTTTCATGAGGCAGAAAACGGGGCAAGTGTTGCAGCCAAGTCTGTTGGTCACTGTCACCCTGTATTACAATACATTGATTCTGAACGAATGTTATTAGATACCGAACCTGATATACAAAATCATATCTATCTCTTTATTTGTAAAGAAATGATAAAATTTTGTATTGTTGGATAATGTTTTGAACATTTCCTATATCAAAAGTTGATCGGTTCAGGCACGTTATCTAAAAGCATTAATGTTCTAAATCAAACTACAGTTCTTAGTATACGGAATACACATAAGAGGAAGAGTTAAGAAATGAACGGATTCTTCTTGAGGCATTGTAGACTAGGTCAGATCAATGTGACCCGACTAGCTAGAGTTACATATAGATGCATATTTAAATCAGTTTGAATTTACATCTTGTGAAACTCGCCAGTCATGTCACAAAGATAAGATGACCATAGCTCCGTTTACTGGAAACAGAGAAAGAGTTAGTGAACTCTTGGGATAATACATGTTGATGTATGTAAATCCCCAGTCTACATATGCCAAGACCGGTTCTTTGTACTTCATTACATTCTCTGATAATCTCTCAAGATTCAGACATATGTTCCTGTTGAAACATGAGTCCGAGCCTTTTGAGATATTCACAGAATATAAGCGAGAAGTAGAGAACCGATACGGGTATAAGTATTATGTCCTTTGATGAGATCAAGGAGGAGAATACTTGAGCACGGAATTCCTGACCTATTCTAAAGGAGAATGAGATTCTCTCTCAGCATTACTCCTCCGTATACACCATAGCACGATGGTATATCGGGGCGGAGCAATAACACCCTATATGATAAGGTGTGCTCTATGATGAGTACTACTGAGTTACCTATTTCCTTTTGGGAGTTATGCACTTGAGAAGCTGCATACCTATTGAATAGGGTTTAAATCAAATCAGTTGCCTACCGCTTCATATGTGATATGGAAAGGGAAGAGCCCATATCTTAAGTTAGTTAAGATTTGGGGTTGACCGGCCTATGTCAGAAAGCAAAATCCGAACAAGCTCGAGGCAAAGTCTGTAATATAGAACTTGAAAGGTTCCAGCTATACAAACTACAGCAGATGATTTGGTAGAACCAAAGGATTCAGTAGATTCCAACGAACCTCAGCCTCTCCGCCGATCTAGTAGGGTTCCTCACCCATATGAGAGATACTTCGGTTTCTCTATGACAGTGGGAGCGAGGATTGCATCATGAGATGATGACCCAACTAGTTTCGAGCAGGCCATCGAGAGTAAGACTCTGTAAGAATGGCTGGATGTTTAGTGATCTGAGATGGAATCCTTATACACCAACAAAGTATGGACTTTGGTTGCTATATCTGAAGGGTTAAATCCCCATCAGGAGCAAGTATATCTTGAGAAGATTACTTGGTGTAGATGGAAAAGTTGAGACTTTCAAAGCTAGACTTGTTAAAGGTTTTCGTCATCGACCAGGCGTGGATAATGATGAAACCTTTTCAAGTAGCTATGCTTAAGTCTATCCAGATCCTACTTGTCACGGCTACATACCATGACTACGATATCTGGTGGTTGGGTGTCATGACTGCTTTTCTAAATGATGTTTTAGAAGAATGCGTCTATAAGTACACAGCTAGAGGGCTTCGTAGACAGTGGGAGCAGCGGAAACGTTTGCAAGATGCTTTATAGGATAAAGCAGGCATCGCGGAGTTGGAACATCTGTTTTGATGAGATAGTCAAAGAAGTTGACATCATCAAAATGGTAGATGAACCTTGTATAAACAAAAAGGTAGTAGGGAGTATGGTGGTGATCCTCGTAGAGTACGTGGATGACATACTCTTGATAGGAAAGGAGTTTCTTATGCTACGCTCGATCAGTCTCCGTTTATCACAATGATTCTCCACATAGGATCAAAATGATACCTACTAAATCCTGGATTTTGGATCTATGAGATAGATCTAATTGGATGTTAGGATTCTTACTAGTTGTAGTGAGATGGTATCAATCGACCCTGGGGAGAATCACTGGAAGGGTTCCAGGGTGATAAGGACGACTGAATGTCAGTCGCAGGCATTGTCTTTACCCTCAGTAAAGGGACGGTATGTTGGAAGAGTTCCAAGCTAGATACCGTGGCATACTAGACGATAAAGGCTGGATACATCGCTACTTAAGATGCTACCAAAGAGGCTGTTTGGGTGTATAATGGTTCATGAGATGAACTATGTTCCTACCATTGTGTGACAATGGAGTTGTGGCTTATGCCAAGGAACGCCGGTCCCATCAGTGATCCAGACATATTCTAAGGCAGTATCACTTGATCATGGAGATGGTTGATCTCCAGGGAGATCGAGGTTAGGAGAGTAGACTCAGTGGACAACACAGCGGATCCACTCACGAAAGGCCTATTCCCAGAGAGAGACTTTTATGGGATGGTTGAGTATGAGATACTACAACCACTGCTACAGATGGCCCTAGTGCAAGTGGGAGATTGTTAGTTATATGTATGCCCTAGAGGCCATTACTGTACATAGGATGTATATAGTAGTGGATGCTGGGACGTATATAGGAAGGACTTTCTTGCTCGACATGATAGTATGCTATCTGGTTACACTTTACCTTAACGTGTATACTGATTGTCTCTCTGTTACATGTTGGTAAAGCCCTTAGGATGTGTGCTTGACTACCTGGACTATGATGCGGATCATACTAGTGGGGACATGGTAGTCCATAAGTACATCCTTCAAAGTCCCTAGTCGTGGGTGTATCGAGACGGGGCATGGATATACCAGAGTAGACTAGCATATACCTTCTCGACCCATACAGATGGGCGATGGATGATCCCATATCCATTGGTGTTTGACATCAGAGATGATGTACGGGTGCTCAGTAGAGACTGGGTACACTGGACGGACTCGCCGAGAACTCCCAGATGGTATTATACCTCACGTCAGATGGCAGTTCTCTGGTGACACTGGTACAGAGTAGTCTGTTGACCCGAGATCGTCATAGAGTCTTGTGTGGTTCCCACTGTGCTTTGATTTCCATCTTACCACGTCCAAGAGGGCGTGCAAAACGGTGGTTTTTGGGTACAGTCCCGAGTCACATAGAGGCAATGAGCGATAGGAGGGGATTCGTCTTTCCCGGTATAGGGGGTTGATGTTGCGCTGTGTTCGATTGGCTATAACAGGAAATCCCTGGCCAGGGTTGCTGAGATTTACTGGTAAGTGTTACCAGTAGTTTCTCGAACAGTTATAGACCTCATATCGACACGACTTATCGAGCTATTGGGGTCTGACGTTTACCACCCCTAGGCGAGATATGCGACATATCAGACGATCAGACCGGACTGTACGGTAGTGTTACTGGTTGGATTCACTGGAGTGTGAGCGGGCTTGCTCGTCGATCTACAGATCGCTCAATACCCGGGTGGCCGTTACGTTTAGCAGACCGCTTGCGGCTTGTGGGTGTTTGATATGATCATCATCTGCTGCCGGCGTATTGACGTGTCTTTAGAGTCCTACACAGAGGTTTCCTGGCTCTAGCAAAACGAAATAGGAGCGCATATGAGATATGTGCGGGACCGAGAATAATACGAGTATGTGATACTGTATTCGATTCTCGCGATGTGACATTGATCGGTTATATGCGATATAGCCGGGTTATCGGATCAAGTGTTGATTCGATAAGATGTTACTAATGATACCAGTCGGTTATGTGCGTCATGACCGGATCGTTAAATCAAGTGTTGATTTAATGATTTAATGCATAATTATATATTTGATATATTACTTTGCATTAACTAGTATCGGTTCACTTTAAATGGATTTTCTCGCTCGGTTGTGCACATTGTGCACATTGTATATTCGATATATTTTCATGCACTTGATTGTATCATGTTTGATGATACATGTTTAACTATAGTTAAGTGTAATGGATTAAGCCATGGTTAAACTAATGATTAGGGTTTTCTTTTCTTACTTATTTATTTATTTATTTATTTAGAATAGATAAGAAAAGAATGGTTGCTAATTTTGGAGTTTAGTTGAAGCTTCATGAAGCTTTGACTTTGTAACCATTCTTGTCTTCATCTTTAACCCTAACCATTAATCTAACCTTAGTTAATTCTCTACACTTGACCATGGTTTAGATTATGATAAGTTTTGATTTTTCTTTTCATTTTTTAAAATAACTTATCATAACTTTTTCATCTTCTTCTTCTTCTTCCTCACAAGAAGAAAGCTCTCTTCATCAATGGTGATTGATGTTTTTGAGTGAGAAATCCAAATCTAAAGTCTACCCATTTCCTATTTCTTCATCCTCTACCTCTTGCCAAGTAGTAGAGTTTGTTTCCTTCATAAGTTTTCATGGCAAAGTGAAGGTGGAGCTTGATCTATCGATGCCTCGACGTAGATCATCTTCGGCATGGACATCGACGACCTAGCTTGCCCATTCTCCGACGAAGCCGACTATAGAGCCCGGATTTGATTTGGACAGCGGAGAGGACCTCGTTGCGGAGCCGTGGAGGTGGAGCACCGGATCTACAAAGGTTGTATTTCCGTATCTCTTGGTTAATTGTTAACTAGTTAGCTTTTTCGCCTAGACATCTAGCAAACGATTCGTAGTCGGGTCTCTCGGCACCCGTAAAATTTTATATTGGCATGGTTGATGCCTTGTGAGACCTCATTAGGGTGCCTAGGAACCCAACAGTGCCGCTTGCGGTCTGTGGTTAAACCCGCTGCCAGCATAGTAGTCGAGTCATTAGAGTCCCATACAGAGAGTTTCCCTGCTCCAGGCGAAACGATATAGAGGTCGTATGGTTTTACGACAAGGGTTCGGACGCATACGTGTGTTTACGCACGTACGACTTTCGGACAGTTTTTACTAGTCGGCTTTGATTTAAGCCAGATTCTAGTATCGGGATATTGGATTTACACAGTCTAAAGCTTTTCCGTGTTTTCACGGATAGGAGGGGCGTTCTCGTAATTTCACGAGAAACTTCTAGAAGATGGTGACTTGGGGGTTAAGGTGGCATATGCATTAAATGAGATTAGTGAGTCATATGAGTGATTCATCCATGTCATTAATGCATCATAAATGCTTAATGACTCATGGAGATGAATCGCCCTTTGATATTTATGAAGCATGGTTGTAAATCCTTTATTTTTCTTTTATTGGATAAATGATAATGCTTGATATATATTATGATAGATCATTATCTCATCTCATTCTTATGCTCACCTTCTCTCTCCTCAAGCTCTCTCTCTTCAAACCCTAATCCTTCCCTCTCATGTGTTGAGATGAAGGATTAGAATAGACAAATCACTCCATAATCCAACTCTATATCACCTAGGTTACTTAGATTAGCACTTTAAGAAACCTAGTTACCTCTAGTTTGAGGTAAAGCTTGAAGCAAAGCTCTCGGGTGGATCGTCTAGTACTTGGAGAAGGCCGAGGAGGAGGTGGAGAACGTAAAGATGAAGGACACGGTTCTTTAGGTATAATCACTTCTCATAGTAGTTTAGAACTTCTATGATTCATGTTAGTTATCGTTTAGCTTCGATTCTTGCGGTTAGTCGATGTTTAAGTAAAGAACAAGATCGTTTTTCATATTTCCGCCTCCCCGCAAGTCGTGGGGTGTTGCACATCGACTTACAGTGGTATCAGAACCTCGCTAAAGAATAATTAACTTATTAGCAAAGTCGTATAATTTCGAACGCAAATAGAACCGGAAAAATCATCAATTTAACACGGTTTCTGTCGAATTTAAAACAGGCCATAAAAATTTTTCAGGGACCTGCAGAATAACAAGCAGGGAATTATAGGGCTACTGAAAAAATTTGGACTCGTGACTCGGCAATCTCACCGCGGAACCGCGGCGGATCCATGCGATCCACCGCGGATCCGCGGCCGAGTTGGGCCGAGTCAGCCCCAATTTTTCCAGTAACCCTTTTGTATTAATAATGATATTTCTGCGATATTTTATTTTCTGCTAAGATCTCAGGTGCACAGAGAAGTTTTGCAGTAGAATCTAAAGTGTTTGCTCGATCGAAATTTTGCGATGTTTGCTAATTTGTTTATATCTGTGTTTGTATAATGTGTTCGTAAACCTCCCTTAACTGCTAGTATGTCGGTTGGCAGGGGGTTGCACATTTCTGTAATGGATTTTACTGTTTGTGTTATGAACTGTATTGGACTGTTGTGGTGATTAACCGGGGTTTTGTAATGGGTTATTATTTTAATTCACTCAATGTAAATGTAATATGTTGTAATATTATTTTGCGGGACGCATCCAGGTTGCGGTTGTAGCCACCATTGTATTATTTCATTTTATTGTTTTTGCTCCTAGGACAGACCCAAGGTGGGGTGCACAAACTACCGGGTACTTTGAAGTGTTTAGTGGCCTACTCACTTTGTTGAGAGAGACCGCTTCACTTCGGGTATTTGGCGGGTAGTTTGCCATACCCGTAGGGGTCTAGGGTGGGGTAATGGCTATTCATCACAACTGTGTAATCTGTCTTTTGATGCAGGCTCAAAACAAACGCGGATTGCTTGTATATCCAATAATGTTCATCTGAGATCTGGAATGCCTATTATTGCGTCTGACGAATGTATAATATATATATATGATAGCTATTTAGACGTCACTTATGTTTTACACCCGCGCTAGCCCAGCCCCCGCACTGTCGTTAGTTAAGTAACCTAATGGGTGATGACGGGACCCAGAGACGAATGCGGATAGCATAAGAGGATGTTGTATTTTCGTTGTTTTCTGCAATGATAGGTTAATAATGGGACGCATTATTATTAATGCAAAGAAAATAAACCAAAGTTTAATCGTTGGAACAATTTAAAAGAAACCACTCGGTTATTTTTAAAACAGAAGATATTTTTAATTGCGGAGCTTTAACCACTCCTTTTAAAAGCTATCAGGTTCCTTCGGTTATATCAAGTTCACTACGTTCACGGTTTCGCCGAAACCATTCGTAGCCCTCCGTCATTTCATTTGGGTATTCTGTAGTATTCAAGCTATGTATTTTGACCTAACGCCAAGGCATAGTGTTTGGTAGCTGCTGGGTATTCATTTGTTGCATAGATAGATGAGTTAGTTTGGGACAGTCGTATTATCATTTTGGCCGAACGTCAAGGATATATACGGGTGGGTTCAAATTGACAAGATAATGACGGGTAGAACTTGACATGTGACTTATGACATTTTGACCTAACGCCAAGGTCATAAGAGCATGGGGCAAAAATTTATATCGGGAATTTCTAAAGAAACTGAAATTTGCAAAGAGATGCATACCATTTGGAGTTTGATGAATGTTGGTAGGATTCCTTCAGCATTATCAGACGATGATATTTGGATCCCGATCCTACTGTGAGTATATGCTACTTATCAGGATATTCGTCACTTAACGATCAATGCTACAAACCAAGTAGGTGTCTAGAAAGGTGTCAGCAGGGCTACGCCCCCAGAGAAAAGAGGTTATTTAATTAAGGAACTTCGCGAAAGCGTTGGAAAACCTCCCTCGAAGTATCGACACTGGCCTGGCTGAACGGTTAAGCAAGTATTGTACGGTAAGAATAGTCCTGGCTAATTCTTCTTTTATGGTTTGGGGAAGGATTCGAGAAACAGTGGGAGCCATCCAGTTTAGATAAACTAAAAACCACTCTAAACTTGCAAGAGCATCATGCTAAAGTGTTTTCTTCTCTATCTCCTAATTACAGCGACCCTGAAAATGACTGGACTTAAGTTACTTTTAGAGAAAAATATACTGACTGGGCCAAACTATAAAGATTGGCTGCGGAATGTCAAAATGGCTTTGACCTATGACAAATTGGGGTACGTCCTCACCGCAAAGGCACCTGCAGTCCCAGGTCCCAAATCTAGCAAAGCGGATAAGGAAATCCGCAAAACCTTGGAGTATGATTGCGCGAAGGCCAAGTGCATCGTGCTTGCCTCGATGAACAATGAACATCAGAGGAGGCACGAGGATATGGAACTAGATGCCATATTTCTCCATACAAAGGTACTTTATGGAGAGCAATCTCATATAGCAAGATACGAGACCTCTAAGAACTTGTTTCGAGCGAGGTTGGCCGTCGGATCATCGGTAGGAGAACATGTCCTAAAGATGATAGGCTATATAGAAGAGCTCGCAGACCTTGGGACGACTTTGGATAATGAGCTCTATACAGACCTTATTCTCCAGTCCCTTCCTTCCACCTACGCCCAGTTTATTCTGAACTTCAACATTCAAAGAAAAGAAGTTGAACTTCCGGAACTTCTTAACATGTTGAGGAGTGCAGAGGGCACCTTGCAGAAGGCAAGGGAAACACCCGCTATGTTTGTTAGCGGTGCATCTTCTTCCGGGTCCAAGGCAAGGGCCAAAGGAAGGAAGAAGAAGGCCGCCACCAAACCTAGAGGAGGTGTGAGTAAGGTGGGAGGGAAGGGAAAGAAAGAGATTGCATTGCCAGTAGTGGCGCAGGATGAGTGCTTCCATTGTCACAGGAAAGGGCACTGGAAGAAGGATTGCAAAGCGAGGAACGCCAAGAACCAAGGACCGAAGCAAGCTGTGGCTTCGACTTCAGGTGTGTTTGTAATTGAGAATTGTTTGTCAATCAACTCTACTTCCTGGGTATTGGATACCGGATCAGGATCTCATATATGCAATTCATTGCAGGCACTGAGAAACCGTAGAGTGCTGAAGGAAGGTGATATGACCCTAAAGGTTGCTAACGGAGCTAGCGTGAGAGCTGTGTCCGTCGGGGATTATCACCTAGGATTGACGAGTGGACATATTTTGGTTTTACATAACTGTTTTTATGTACCTAGTTTAACGTGTAATATCATATCAGTTTCCTTGTTATCAAATAAAGGTTATGATTTCACGTTTGTAAGCGATGTTGTTAACATCCACCTTAATCATGGTTTGATTGGGTCTGGTACACTAAATAACGGTACATATGTCTTAAACCAACTCCAGATTTTCAATGTCCAGAACACACTAAAAAGAAAGTCTCCAGAATTAAATAAGGCTTTCTTATGGCATTGTAGACTAAGTCACATCAATGGGACAAGGTTAACTAAGTTACATGAAGAAGGATATTTGGACTCGTTCGAATATCAAACTTATGCCACTTGTGAATCATGTCTCAAAGGAAAGATGACAAAGACTCCACTCACTGGACATGGAGTAAGAGCGACCGAGCTCTTAGGACTCGTACACAGTGATGTATGCGGTCCAATGTCTACACATGCAAGAGGTGGTTTTTCCTATTTCATTACTTTTACGGATGATTACTCAAGGTACGGATTCATTTATCTGATGAAACATAAATCTGAGGCTTTTGAAAAATTCCAGGAGTATAAGAATGAAGTAGAAAACCAAACCGGCAAAAGTATCAAGACACTAAGATCTGATCGAGATGGTGAATACTTAAGTGCCGAGTTCCTAGGTTACCTAAAAGAGAAAGGAATTATCTCTCAGCTTACTCTTCCATACACTCCACAGCATAATGGTGTATCGGAGAGACGGAATCGAACCCAATTGGATATGGTACGATCCATGATGAGTAATGCTGAGTTACCGCGATCTTTCTGGGGTTATGTGCTAGAATCAGTGGCATATCTTTTGAACATGGTTCCTACCAAGACTGTGCCTACCACTCCATATCAGATGTGGAGTGGGAAGAAACCTCATCTTCAGTATGTAAAGATATGGGGATGTCCAGCTTTTGTTAAAACGCAGCATGTGGACAAGCTCGATGCACGATCAGTGAAATGTCAGTTTGTGGGATATCCAAAGAACTCCAGGCGATATCTATTCTATTACGCAGAGGAACAAAAGGTTTTTGTTTCTCGTAATGCCCATTTTCTAGAACATCAGTTTTTAGAAAAGGAAACAAGTGGGAGCGAAATAAAACTGGATGAAATTCCAGAACCACAAACTACTACTGAAAGTTTGGTAGAACCAGTAGTTCAAGAAGAACAGGACATTCCCGCAACCCCTCCGCAGGAGTAGTAGGCCATCTCATCTGCCTGAGAGATACTACGGTTTTCTCATAGACGGGGATAGAGAGGATTGCATCATTGATGATGATGAACCTACTAGCTTTCAACAGGCTATCCAGAGCGGCGACTCGGTACGATGGCTAGATGCAATGCGGACCGAAATGGAGTCCATGTACACCAACAAAGTATGGAATTTGGACTTTGCTCCAGATGGGATAAAACCCATAGGATGCAAATGGATCTTCAAGAAAAAGATTGGTGTAGATGGACAGGTGGAAACCTATAAGGCTAGACTTGTTGCAAAGGGTTTTCGTCAAAGGCCTGGTTTGGACTATGACGAGACTTTTTCTCCAGTGGCTATGCTCAAATACATTCGGGTCCTTCTTGCTATTGCTGCCTTCCATGATTATGAAATCTGGCAGATGGACGTAAAGATGGCTTTTCTGAATGGTAATTTAGAAGAGTGCGTCTATATGGATCAGCCAGAGGGTTTCAATCAGAGTGGGAGCAGCGGGAAAGTATGCAAGTTGCTTAAGTCCATTTATGGACTAAAGCAAACATCGCGAAGTTGGAACATCTGTTTTGATGAAACAGTCAAAGAATATGACTTTATCAAAAATCCAGATGAACCATGCATATATAGTAAAGTTGTGGCCAGAAGTGTCGTATTCCTTGTCTTGTACGTGGATGACATTCTATTGATAGGAAATGACATTCCTATACTACAATCTGTCAAAGGATTCTTGTCACATAGTGTAACATTTCGAAATAATAAAAATATTATTTTTGGGAAATTAATAATTTAATATTATTTTATTGAATATTTTAATAATTCGGTATAATTAAATACAAATAAATGGGGAAAATTATGGAAAATTCTAAAATAGGGTAAATTAGAGAATTATGCCATTTCTAAGTTTAATTGATTAGTTATATGCTAAATTAGTGCTAATCGCGATTAATAATCGCTAATCGGTTTTTAGCAATTTGTGCAAAGCATGCACATATCATTCTTCTTACTCTTGTGCATTTTCTACCATGGTTTCTCATTTGGGTTTACTATTTGAGTGAGAAGGAATTTAGAGAAAAGAAAAGAAATGGAAAAGGGGTTTATATTAAAGAATGAGTAGTTGGTGAGAGAGAGAGAGGTATGGGCTTCTTTGACTAAAGACTTAGCCATTTCTTCTTCAACCTTCACTCATTTTTCTCCCTCTCCCTCTTGTTGCTGCTGCTACTCCTGCTCCTCACCTCCCTCCCCTCTTCAACTCCTCAAATCACCTCCAAAACAACTCCAAAACCCCACTCTGATTTCATTAAAAGTGTGCACAAGCTCAAGATCTACACATTGGACCAAGGAAGCAAGGATTTTGGCCACTAGGGGCAACTCAAGAAAATTCTTGAGTTGCCAAATGAGGTATTTACTGAACCCTTAGCTTAGTTTTAGTATTACTTATACCCCATGTTTAGTTTAGAACCGATATTGTGTGTTTTTGTGGATTGGAGAAAAACCTAGTTAGGGTTTGAGGGAATTTTGGGTTGTAATGTGAAATTGAGCTCAGTTGAGGTTAAATAAATACCCTAGTGCATGAATTGAGACCCCAACCTGAGAGTTGAAACCCGAAATACGGATTTAGAAACCGATATCGGAAAAGTTATAAAATCTGGGAAGCTTTTATGAGATCTGCTATCACCCGAGACATACTAAAATAAAATTGAATGGACAGTGGCATGTGCAGGCTCCCAGGAAGCTACCACCAAGACCCTAGCCCGTAACTCCATGACCTGGCCGCCAATTAATTCCCTCTGGCCGCAAATTGAGGCCAGACCTGCACCAATTTGGGTCGTTTTGGTTCTTCTGCTCCTACATCTGTAGTTTAGGCCCCTGGCATGTATAGATTTGACTAATTTGACCTAGGGTGAAATCTGGAGCCTATTTTCCTTAATTGCTGTTTTGGATTTGTGTTTCCGTATTCCGTATTTTAATTCTGAATTTGTGTATTGTGTTTTACCTCGACTATTTGGCATTTATACGACGATATCGAGGGTTGTTGATGGGTTTGGAAGGCGTTGTCCATAGGTTCTAACCTATAGATCTTAGCGTATCGTTTTGAGATTCGTATGCCGTTTTAGTTCAGAATTGGTTTTGATATGCATTTGCAATACGTTAATGTGTAGGTACCCCATGAAGACTTCGGGACGACAAGCAAACGCGTGGTGACGTCGACAATGAAGACGCAATGTGAGTAGATTATATCTACAGAGGGAAGTCGGGGGATGACGTATAGCACCCCCGCAGTCCGTAGTTGATGTATTATATCTGATAGTTATAGTGTGTCATGGATATTGTGTTAGGTGTTTTATGGATAGTTTAGGCTTAGAAGTAAACTAGTGTAGTTCATAGCCACAAACCCTAGAATAGGTTTACACCCACACGCACACCCTTGCATATTCACTATACTTATACTGTGTTGATAATGATATTGGATGACTTTGGAGATGAGTCGATGATATTGGGCTTGGTGCCGTGAGATCGGTGATTTGATATGATTCGTATTTGGGATACGATATGTGATTCTTAGCGGGCCTTTGGGCATGTGTTTTACCCCCGCACTCATAATTATATGGATGGTATCGATTTGTACTAGACTTAGATTCAGTATTCCAGATTATGGGTTATGATGATAAGAATACCAGGTACTTGATGAGATAATGTGATATTGACCCGTACCCAGCTATTGGGATGCCGTACGACGATTTACCGTACGAGCTTTATATTGATGAAAGATCCGCACTCATGACTTGAGGATTGTCATATGATATACTGTATTGTACGCGATACTATTGAGGCGGGATCACCGACTATTATATGTATATATATTTATATCGACTTAGATTTAGGTGGATTCCATACCCCTCCGGTTGACTTGATACTTAGATCTGTGGTTTGCATAATAGATGTTAGACTAGACCCCAGTCTTACCCATTACAAAAACCCCGATTTGTCTTATTTCAAATGGCAAGCTGCATTATTATTCATTTACCATTTATTCTACGGCTCGCATTGCATTGCATGCTCATATGTTATTGATTCATATTCGTTGTGCATATGCCTTTACATAGTTGCATGCTTATATTAGTGTTCTTGTTGCATGTATTATAATTCATGGATTTCGCACTGTGATATGGTTGCATATGATGATTCTGGATTGTTTTACTCCTGCGTATATATATCAGTGGTATGGGACGCTGAAATATATATGTATACCCATAGAGTATATATATCAGTGGTATGGGACGCTGATATATATATACGCATACTTAATATATCATCATGATGATCTATGCAAATTTACATATGCATTATGAGCTCGATGTGAGAGGAGCCTATGTGCTCGGAGCCTATGTGCTGGAGCCTATGAGCTCGATGTGAGAGGAGCCTATGTGCTCGGAGCCTATGAGCTCGATGTGAGAGGAGCCTATGTGCTCGGAGCCTATGAGCTCGATGTGAGAGGAGCCTATGTACTCGGGGCCTATGAGCTCGATTTGAGAGGAGCCTATGTACTCGGGGCCTTTATGGTCGATGGCATATTATATCTCCCCTACCCCACATTTATTGTATATGCATTGCATCACATATTAGTAGTACCTGATAGAGTACCTTCATGAATGCTGCATACATATCGGATAAATGATATATAGGTTTCACTTGATTTTGAGATATATAGTTTGTGTCAATGCTCGACGTTGATTTTCTGATGATTTCATTTATGATATCTTCTGTTTTCATTTTACCGCATACATACATCATATTTATGATATATTATTACGTGAGGCACTGGCACGAGTACTTGGCACTACACTTATGTTCAGATGTTACATTACCACTTTACTATGATTCAGACTTATTCATTTGAGGTTTATATTATATCTGATCGTTTGACTTAGGATTATGTCATGCTTTCAATTTCTGCTTGTAGATATTGTCTATTCACGAGTTGGCAACTCACCCGCGTTGTGCCACAGTTCTTGCAGGTTTTGCCGTACAGGTTCCATAGCGGCATTTCCGGCACATTACTTCCTTTGCGGGTGATTTGCTTGGTAGGTCGGTTCTTTGCATCAGAACCACCCTTGTATATGTATTATTCTTTGTATCTAGAGATTCCATCAACCAAAACTTGTATATTGTTTCAGACTCAGACACTAGTGATGTATTATTTCGACCTTAGAGTCGCGCTTAGTAGTGTTAAGGTTTTCATGTTATTGTGAGTTTCTTTTGAGTTTGATCCTCGCCCTTCGGCGTTGTATATTATATTGCTTGTGTGGGTTGTGCTCTTTGTTTATGCGTAGTAAGTGTTAGATAAAATGCCTCAAGGGAAAATAAATTACAAGATATGTTTCTTTACTCTTAAAAAGGTTTTAGATTTCTGGGCTTTTGGCTTACTTGGATCAGATGGAGTCCTATAGACTTCATATGGTTCAAGGGCCAGTCATGTGCTCTTTCGGGTCGTGACACACATGTTCTCCATGAAAGACCTGGGTGATGCCTCTTACATTCTGGGGATCCGGATCTATCGTGATAGATCCAATAGGATGTTGGGACTTTCGCAGTCCAAGTATATCAACACTATACTGAAAAGAGTCAGTATAGAAGATTCTAAGCGTGGTAATCTACCGGCTTGTCATGGAATCACCCTCTCCAAAGAGATGTCTCCCAAGACTGATTTGGAAAGGGAACGCATGTCTATTATACCCTACGCTTCTGCGGTAGGCTCTATAATGTATGCGATGTTGTGCACCAGACCAGATGTAGCTTACGCACTGAGCGTGGTAAGCCGGTATCAGTCAGACCTAGGGGAGAATCACTGGATAGCAGTGAAGAACATTCTCAAGTACTTGAGAAAGACTAAGGAGATGTTCTTGGTTTAAGGCGGAAAAGACCTCAAGTTAGAGGCCTTTGCTGATTCTGGCTTCCAGAGTGATAAGGACGATTCCAAGTCCATGTCGGGTTATGTCTTTACCCTCAATTGAGGGGCGGTGTGCTGGAATAGCTCCAAGCAGGACACCGTTGCTGACTCAACGATGGAAGCGGAGTATATTGCTGCTTGCGATGCCGCAAAAGAAGCAGTCTGGATGAAGAAGTTCCTAACAGAACTTCAGGTGGTTCCTACCATAGTTGATCTAATACCTCTGTATTGCGACAACAACAGAGCTATAGCTTTAGCGAAGGAACCAAGGTCCCATCAGAAGTCCAGACACATCTTGAGGCGGTATCACCTGATCAGGGAGATCATTGATCATCGGGAGATCGAGGTTCGGAGAGTTGCTACTGAAGAGAACATTGCTGATCCATTCACGAAGGCCCTACCTCAGATTCAGTTCGAGAGGCTACTCGAGATCATCGGTGTTCGATACGCCAGTACATGGCCCTAGTGCAAGTGGGAGATTGTTAGTGTATATGCCCTAGGGGCCATTATTGTATCATACTAGTTTGTATATTATTTAATGGAAGCTTGGGATATTCACATGTATATAACAGTCTTGCTAAACATGGTAGTATGCTACTTCGTTTTTCTATCTTAATATGTGAGTATACGTATTGATAGAGCTCTTAGGATCTTGCTTGACTACCAGCGTTGTGATGGCAGTCACACTAGTGGGGGCTGGATAGTCTACAAGCACATCCTTATTCAGGTCCCTAGTCGTAGGATTATCGAGACAGGGCATCGATACTCCGGAGTAGACTAGTGTGTACGCTTCTCATCCCAGTTGGGGAGATGGTCTGTCCCACAGCCGTCAGTACGTCGTACTGGAGATAGTATACAGGTGCTCGTTGGGTTACGGGTACACCGGACAGGACTCGCTGGGAACTGTTGGTTGGGCTTTTATACCAGTCGTCAGTTAACAGTTTGTTAGTTATATGTATGCCCTAGAGGCCATTACTGTACATAGGATGTATATTGTAGTGGATGCTGGGACATATATAGGGAGGACTTTCTTGCTCGACATGATAGTATGCTATCTGGTTGAACTTTACCTTAACGTGTATACTGATTGTCTCTCTGTTACATGTTGGTAAAGCCCTTAGGATGTGTACTTGACTACCTGGACTATGATGCGGATCATACTAGTGGGGACATGGTAGTCCATAAGTACATCCTTCAAAGTCCCTAGTCGTGGGTGTATCGAGATGGGGCATCGATATACCAGAGTAGACTAGCGTATACCTTCTCGACCCATACAGATGGGCGATGGATGATCCCATATCCATTGGTGTTTGACATCAGAGATGATATACGGGTGCTCAGTAGAGACTGGGTACACTGGACGGACTCGCCAAGAACTCCCAGATGGTATTATACCTCACGTCAGATGGCAGTTCTCAGGTGACACTGGTACAGAGTAGTCTGTTGACCCGAGATCGTCATAGAGTCTTGTGTGGTTCCCACTGTGCTTTGATTTCCATCTTACCACGTCCAAGAGGGCGTGCAAAACGGTGGTTTTTGGGTACAGTCCCGAGTCACATGGAGGCAATGAGCGATAGGAGGGGATTCGTCTCTCCCGGTATAGGGGGTTGATGTTGCGCCGTGTTCGATTGGCTATAACAGGAAATCCCTGGCCAGGGTTGCTGAGATTTACTGGTAAGTGTTACCAGTAGTTTCTCGAAGTGTTATAGACCTCATATCGACACGACTTATCGAGCTATTGGGGTCTGACGTATACCACCCCTAGGCAAGATATGCGACATATCAGACGATCAGACCGGACTGTACGGTAGTGTTACTGGTTGGATTCACAGGAGTGTGAGCGGGCTTGCTCGTCGATCTTCTGATCGCTCAATACCCGGGTGGCCGTTACGTTTAGCAGACCGCTTGCGGCTTGTGGATGCTTGATATGATCATCATCTGCTGCCGGCGTATTGACGAGTCTTTAGAGTCCTACACAGAGGTTTCCTTGCTCAAGCAAAACGAAATAGGAGCGCGTATGAGATATGTGCGGGACCGAGAATAATACCAGTATGTGATACTGTATTCGATTCTCGCGATGTGACATTGATCGGTTATATCCGATATAGCCGGGTTATCGGATCAAGTGTTGATTCGATAAGTTGTTACTAATGATACTAGTCGGTTATATGCGATATGACCGGATCGTTAAATCAAGTGTTGATTTAATGATTTAATGCATAATTATATATTTGATATATTAATTTGCATTAACTAGTATCGGTTCACTTTAAATGGATTTTCTCGCTCGGGTGTGCGCATTGCATATGCGATATGATTTTGTGCACATGCTTGTATCATGTTTGATGATACATGCCTTTTTAATTAAGTGTATAGAATTAAACCTTGGTTAATGGAATGGTTAGGGTTTGCTATTTGCTTATTCATTTTATTCATTTATTTATTTATCTTTTTCTTATTGGAAAAAGGAAATGAAATGATAAAATGGTGGCATTTCTTTTGAACATTCATGAAGCTTCATGATTGCTTTGACTTGATGACCATTTTGTTTTTAGCTTAACCCTAACCATTGCATCAAACCATGATTAGTTCTCTACACTTAACTATGGTCAAGTTATGATAAGAATTGATATTCTTTTCTTTTTTAATTTGAACTTATCATATCATTTCTTCTTCTTCTTCCTTGAACTCAAGAAGAAAACCTTGAGGTCATCAATGGTGATTGATGATAAAGAGTGAGAAATCCAATTCTAAATTGAACCCACTTCCTATTTCTTCATCCTCTACCTCTTGCCAAGTAGTAGAGTGTGTTTCCTTCACAAGTTTTCATGACTTGGTGAAGTTCGGAGCTTGATCTTGCGATGCCTCGACGTAGATCATCTTCGGCATGGACATCGACGACCTAGCTTGCCCATTCTCCGACGAAGCCGACGCTAGAGCCCGGGAACTCATTTGGACAGCGAGGGGACTTCATTGCGGAGCTATGGAGGTGGAGCACCGGATCTACAAAGGTTGTATTTCCGTTATCTTCTAGTTAAGTGTTAACTAGTTTACTTTTCGCCTAAATATCTAGCCGACGATCCGTAGTTTAGGGTTTCTCGGCACCGTAAAATTTGAAATTGGCATGATCGATGCCTTGTGAGACCTCCTTAGGGTGCCTAGGAACCCTACAGTGGTATCAAAGCCTAGCTAGAGCCTTAGGCGAAGTCTAGACGGAATTTGAAGTCCGAACGAACCGAAAACCCAACCCGGAAATTGCTTTCTGTCCTTTTTCTAAAATCTGGGATTTTTCGAAAATAAAAATATGCAGAAAAATCAGCAGGGAATCCTAAGAATAACTGTGCAACACGAGTCCATAATTCCATCATTCCGCCGCGGTTCCGTGGCACGAGCATGGCTCGTGCGGCGGATCCGCGGCAGGTTTGTCGTTTTCTGCGTCTAGTTCTGCACAGTAATTCTTAGTTTTGTGTGCTGGTTTTCCTGGGAATTTTTAATATTTTTTCCAGTGTTGAATTTTCTGGGATTGATTTGGGGATTCGGTGTTTTGATCGGAGTATCAAATTTTGTCTATGTGGCTTTCCGGATAAATTTTAGAATATGTTAAAAAGTTCGACCGGATATAAATACCCAATTTTTCCCCTGTCGGGAAATTTCCAAGTGTTGGATTTCTCCGTAGTTTAACGACGTTCTAAGTAGTGCAAGTAACGCGATGGTCCCTCTAGAAGACAACAAACCTTAACTCGATTATGTGACCGTCTTGAACTGCCCTTTGAACCTTCGGGTTTGGGGCAGTACGGCGTGCCACATGTGAGGCGTTGGCTTGACCCTTCTACGGCTGGACCGTTGGTACTGAGGCACGAACTGAATATTGTTAGACTTATTTCATGTGTTGAGCTGTATCGGGAAAACTTGGGTGTTCGATTGTTCGATCGGAAAGTTTAACATTTTCTATTTATCCGGAATGTGATACAATAATTGGAATTCACAAGTAGTTATGAGATAACTGAATGAATGTTATAAACATAGCAGTTTAGTCTCACTTGATCGGTTGCCACGGAATTTTGATATGATCAAAAGTCCGTCGCAATCACGTAGCGTACGCGGATACTCGCCGGGTAAACTTAATAGACAGCCTCACCCCATAGCCCCGACTAAGTGACTGTAGGAGAACCCCATCGCCGAAAGCATCCGTTCGGGTGCTCGCGGTAGCGGTGTTCCGCCTTGGTGCACTTCGTCGACGGTATCGGGGGTGCAGCCGTCTACTGAAGTTTGCGACGAGCATTCGATCAAGATGTCGGGAATCTTGTTGAATTACCCGACTTGACATTGAAAAGTGTTTTCGATAATGAGACTAAAATGCGGGGTTTATAATTGTTAGGCATGCGATGTCTAAGGAATTCATTTGGTCAGGCATGCGATGTCTGAGGAGGTTGCGGATTCCAACTGTTGTAGTTTTACACTTTCTTTTCTGTGACCGTAAGTGTAATATGTGATATCGCCGGTTTCGTTGCTATATGTCAACGACAATTGGGATGCGCATATTTACTTACGTTGATGACATGTGATGTTATGTGTTGCTGGATATGTTATATTGGATCGTCGTGTTTGAATAGCCGGGGTTTTTTATGTGAGATGAGTGTTTTTCATTTTCATTCATGTAAAAACTTGTATGTAATATTCTTTTATTTGGGGCACTTCCAGGTTGCGGAAGATGTCACCTTTTGTATATTATTTACTTTTCCGCACTAGGATAGACCCAAGGAGGAGGGCACAAGTAACCGGGTTCTGGAGTCCAGTGGGAGACCAACTCGAGGAGTCGAGTCCGGGTCTCCTAACTCCAGAATTGGTAGGGTTGCTTGCCGCTCTCGTAGGGGTCTAGGGGTGTGGGTTTGGCTAATCATCACGACCGTGGAATCCGTGTTTTATACTGGCTCATATTGAAAACACGGACGTCCTAGTATATCCAATATTTCATATGATTCTTCTGCTGCGATATCTGTGATGTGATCATGTGATGTTCTGTGATAGATACAATATATAGTATATATGATATATTATATAGACGTTACTTATGTTTTACACCCGCGCTAGCCCTGCCCCGCTCTGCCGTTAGGTAACTTACCTAACGGTGCACGAGGGGACATCTAGGCGAATGCGGATGGCATAAGTGTACGTCGTATTTATCTGTGATGTTTAGGTTACTTAAATGATGGGACTTCATTAATGTGATTAATGAAATAAAAGAAACCTAAGATGTTGTAGAATCGAATTTCAAAATAAAACAGGTAGCTACAGTTCTTGCTTTGCACAGCGGTATATATGATATATCCTGCACCTTATTCGATGAGGAAAGGACCGAGATCCCTTCACCGGGAGTGACTCCTTTAGCAATAACTGGCAGATGCTACACACTCGGTTTGTCTTTTGATTGCTTTTAAGTGTTTTTGCTTTGCACAGTGATATATATGATATATCCTGCACCTCATTCGACGAGGAAAGGACCGACGATCCCTTCACCGGGAGTGACTCCTTTAGCAAAACTAGAAAAGCCTCAAAAACACTCCATTTTAAAAATCATTCGATCCTACAACGATATCAAGTTCATTAGGCAATGGGTTTTCAGAAAAACCTGTCGTAGCCCTCCGTCATTTCAGATAAGTAGTAGTTAGTATTCGTGCTGCGTTTGTTGGCCTTTGTCAAGGCGCAGTGTGCGGTAGCTAACTGGTGCTTATCTGCTTATGCATATGATGCAGATTGAGTTAGGGTAGTCGTGCGACCTTGTTGGCCTTTGTCAAGGGCCGTGCGGGTGGGTTTAATTCAATCAGGAAATGACGGGTTGAACTTGACTAGCATCCTATGGTTTGTTGGCCTTTGTCAAGGTCATAGGAGGTTAGGGGCAAAATATTATCGGGAATTTCAAGTGTTGAAATTTGCAATGAGATTGCATACCTTCTATGAGATAGTTGGATCCCGATACCCGCTGCGAGTAAGAGTTACTCCTGGGAGAGTTTTATACATTACAATTAGCCGATCAAGTAGGTGTCTAGAAAGGTGTCTACGGGGTTACGCCTCTGGGAAAACGAGGTTTACATTAATTAGGTTCGTGCGAAAGCACGGGAGACCTCCCTCAAAGTACCGACACTGGCCTGGCTGAAAGATTGGCGAACTTGTAGTGTGTAATTAATCCCGGCTAGTCTTTCCTTTTAGGGTTTGAAGAAAGATTTGATAAAAAGCAGTGGGAGCCATCCTGATTAGATAAAATAATAACCAATCTATTCTTGCAAGAGCGCACGCTGAGTGTTTTCTTCTCTCTCTCTCCTGGTAGCGACCATATCACGCCTTAATCAAGATAATAATACGGAATATTGACCGAACCCGCTTGTTATACTGAGCTGGGGAACGTTGGTCCCGCTCCAACTTATAATTGTTATAAGACAGAGCAGGAAATTGGGGATTACCAGAATTCCCGTGCAGCCCAAACGAAGAGAGTGCATGCTGATGCATCATCTTCGGGTGTGTTCGTTACAAAGAACTATTTCTCTGTATACTCTACATCCTGGGTATATGATACCGGATCAGGATCCCAGATATGTAATCTGTTACATAGGGCTACAGATAGGTAGAGAACTGAGAACGGGTGATAAGTTTCATGAGGCAAAAAACGGGGCAAATGTTGCAGCCAAGTCTGTCGGTCACTGTCACCCTGTATTACCAATACATTGATTCTGAACAAATGTTGTTAGATACCAAACCTGATATACAAAATCATATCAGTCTCTTTATAAGTAAAGAAATGATAAAATTTTGTATTGTTGGATAATGTTTTGAACATTTCCTATATCAAAAGTTGATCGGTTCAGGCACGTTATCTAAAAGCGTTGATGTTCTAAATCAAACTACAGTTCTTAGTATATGGAACACACATAAGAGGAAGAGTTCAGAAATGAACGAATCCTTCTTGAGGCATTGTAGACTAGGTCATATCAATGCGACCCGACTGGCTGAAGTTACATTTAGATGCATATTTAAATTAGTTTGAATTTACATCTTGTGAAACTCGCCAGTCATGTCACAAAGATAAGATGACCATAGCTCTGTTTATTGGAAACAGAGAAAGAGTTAGTAAACTCTTGGGATGATACATGTTGATGTATGTAAGGTCCCCTGTCTACACATGCCAGGACAGGTTCTTTGTACTTCATTACATTCTCTGATAATCTCTCAAGATTCAGACATATGTTCCTGTTGAAACATGAGTCCGAGCCTTTTGAGATATTCACAGAATATAAGCGAGAAGTAGAGAACCAAAATACGGGTATAAGTATTATGTCCTTTGATGAGATCAAGGAGGAGAATACTTGAGCACGGAATTCCAGGACTATTCTAAAGGAGAATGAGATTCTCTCTCAGCATTACTCCTCCGTATACACCATAGCACGATGGTATATCGGGGCGGAGCAGATACACCCTATTTGATATGGTGTGCTCTATGATGAGTACTGCTGAGTTACCTTTTTCCTTTTGGGTGTTATGCACTTGAGAAGCTGCATACCTATTGAATTAGGTTCAAATCAAATCAGTTGCCTACCACTTCATATTTGATATGATAAGGGAAGAGCCCATCTCTTAAGTTAGTTAAGATTTGGGGTTGTCCAGCCTATGTCTGAAAAGCAAAATCCGGACAAGCTCGAGGCAAGATCTGTTATGTAGAACTGGAAATGTTCCAGCTAGACAAACTACAGCAGATGATTTGATAAAACCAAAGGATTCAGTAGATTCCAACGAACCTCAGCCTCTCCGCCGATCTAGTAGGGTTCCTCACCCACCTGAGAGATACTTCGGTTTCTCTATGACAGTGGGAGCGAGGATTGCATCATGAGATGATGACCCAACTAGTTTCGAGCTGGCCATCAGGAGTGTGACTCTGTAAGAATGGCTGGATGCTTAGCGATCTGAGATGGAATCCTTATACACCAACAAAGTATGGACTTTGGTTGCGATATCTGAAGGGTTAAATCCCCATCAGGAGCAAGTATATCTTGAGAAGATTACTTGGTGTACATCGAAAAGTTGAGACTTTCAAAGCTAGACTTGTTAAAGGTTTTCGTCATTGACCAGGCGTGGATAATGATGAAACCTTTTCAGTACCTATGCTTAAGTCCATCCAGATCCTACTTGCCACGGCTACATACCATGACTACGATATCTGGTGGTTGGGTGTTATGACAGCTTTTCTAAATGATGTTTTAGAAGAGTGCGTCTATAAGTACACAGCCAGAGGGCCTCGTAGACAGTCGGAGCAGCGGAAACGTGTGCAAGATGTTTTATAGGATAAAACATGCATCGCGGAGTTGGAACATCTGTTTTGATGAAGTAGTCAAAGAGTTTGACATCATCAAAATGGTAGATGAACCTTGAATATACAAAAATGTAGTAGGGAGTATGGTGACGATCCTCGTAGAGTACGTGGATGACATACTCTTGATAGGGAAAGAGTTTCCTATGCTACGCTCGGTCAATCTCCGCTTATCACAATGATTCTCCATATAGGATCAAAATGATACCTACTAAATCCTGGATTTTGGATCTATGAGATAGATCTAATAGGATGTTAGGTATCTCACTAGTAGTAGTGAGATGGTATCAATCGATCCAAGGGAAAATCACTGGAAGGGTTCCAGGGTGATAAAGACGACTGAATGTCAGTCGCAGGCATTGTCTTTACCCTCAGTAAAGGGACGGTATGTTGGAATAGTTCCAAGCTAGATACCGTGGCATACTAGACGATAAAGGCAGGATAAATCGCTACTTAAGATGCTACCAACGAGGCTGTTTGGGTGTATATTAGTTCATAAGATGAACTTTGTTCCTCCCATTGTGTGACAATGGAGTTGTGGCTTATGCCAAGGAACGACGGTCCCATCAGTGATCCAGACATATTCTAAGGCAGTGTCACCTGATCATGGAGATGGATGATCTCCAGGGTGATCGAGGTTTGGAGAGTAGATTCAGAGGACAACATAGCGGATCCACTCACAAAGGCCTGTTCCCAGAGAGAGATTTTTATGGGATGGTTGAGTATGAGATACTACAACCACTGCTACAGATGGCCCTAGTGCAAGTGGGAGATTATTAGTTATATGTATGCCCTAGAGGCCATTACTGTACATAGGATGTATATTGTAGTGGATGCTGGGACATATATAGGGAGGACTTTCTTGCTCGACATGATAGTATGCTATCTGGTTGAACTTTACCTTAACGTGTATACTGATTGTCTCTCTGTTACATGTTGGTAAAGCCCTTAGGATGTGTACTTGACTACCTGGACTATGATGCGGATCATACTAGTGGGGACATGGTAGTCCATAAGTACATCCTTCAAAGTCCCTAGTCGTGGGTGTATCGAGATGGGGCATCGATATACCAGAGTAGACTAGCGTATACCTTCTCGACCCATACAGATGGGCGATGGATGATCCCATATCCATTGGTGTTTGACATCAGAGATGATATACGGCTGCTCAGTAGAGACTGGGTACACTGGACGGACTCGCCGAGAACTCCCAGATGGTATTATACCTCACGTCAGATGGCAGTTCTCAGGTGACACTGGTACAGAGTAGTCTGTTGATCCGAGATCGTCATAGAGTCTTGTGTGGTTCCCACTGTGCTTTGATTTCCATCTTACCACGTCCAAGAGGGCGTGCAAAACGGTGGTTTTTGGGTACAGTCCCGAGTCACATGGAGGCAATGAGCGATAGGAGGGGATTCGTCTCTCCCGGTATAGGGGGTTGATGTTGCGCTGTGTTCGATTGGCTATAACAGGAAATCCCTGGCCAGGGTTGCTGAGATTTACTGGTAAGTGTTACCAGTAGTTTCTCAAAGTGTTATAGACCTCATATCGACACGACTTATCGAGCTATTGGGGTCTGACGTATACCACCCCTAGGCAAGATATGCGACATATCAGACGATCAGACCGGACTGTACGGTAGTGTTACTGGTTGGATTCACAGGAGTATGAGCGGGCTTGCTCGTCGATCTTCTGATCGCTCAATACCCGGGTGGCCGTTACGTTTAGCAGACCGCTTGCGGCTTGTGGATGCTTGATATGATCATCATCTGCTGCCGGCGTATTGACGAGTCTTTAGAGTCCTACACAGAGGTTTCCTGGCTCAAGCAAAACGAAATAGGAGCGCGTATGAGATATGTGCGGGACCGAGAATAATACCAGTATGTGATACTGTATTCGATTCTCGCGATGTGACATTGATCGGTTATATCCGATATAGCCGGGTTATCGGATCAAGTGTTGATTCGATAAGTTGTTACTAATGATACTAGTCGGTTATATGCGATATGACCGGATAGTTAAATCAAGTGTTGATTTAATGATTTAATGCATAATTATATATTTGATATATTACTTTGCATTAACTAGTATCGGTTCACTTTAAATGGATTTTCTCGCTCGGGTGTGCGCATTGCATATGCGATATGATTTTGTACACATGCTTGTATCATGTTTGATGATACATGCCTTTTTAATTAAGTGTATAGAATTAAACCTTGCTTAATGGAATGGTTAGGGTTTGCTATTTGCTTATTCATTTTATTCATTTATTTATTTATCTTTTTCTTATTGGAAAGAGGAAATGAAATGATAAAATGGTGGCATTTCTTTTGAACATTCATGAAGCTTCATGATTGCTTTGACTTGATGACCATTTTGTTTTTAGCTTAACCCTAACCATTGCATCAAACCATGATTAGTTCTCTACACTTAACTATTGTCAAGTTATGATAAGAATTGATATTCTTTTCTTTTTTAATTTGAACTTATCATATCATTTCTTCTTCTTCTTCCTTGAACTCAAGAAGAAAACCTTGAGGTCATCAATGGTGATTGATGATAAAGAGTGAGAAATCCAATTCTAAATTGAACCCACTTCCTATTCCTTCATAAGTTTTCATGACTTGGTGAAGTTCGGAGCTTGATCTTGCGATGCCACGACGTAGATCATCTTCGGCATGGACATCGACGACCTAGCTTGCCCATTCTCCGACGAAGCCGACGCTAGAGCCCGGGAACTCATTTGGACAGTGAGGGGACTTCATTGCGGAGCTATGGAGGTGGAGCACCGGATCTACAAAGGTTGTATTTCCGTTATCTTCTAGTTAAGTGTTAACTAGTTTACTTTTCGCCTAAATATCTAGCCGACGATCCGTAGTTTAGGGTTTCCCGGCACCGTAAAATTTGAAATTGGCATGATCGATGCCTTGTGAGACCTCCTTAGGGTGCCTAGGAACCCTACACAGTTCTCAGGTGACATGAGTACAGCATAGTCCGCAGACTTGACACTGCTACTTCGCCTCGAGTGTGTCTCACTGTTCGTAGATTGCTACCCTACCGCGGCTCAAAGGAGTCATGCAAACAGGTAGCAGTTGGGTGCAGTCCCGAGCACTTGGAGGCAGTGGCGGTTAGACAGGATTCGTCTCTCCCGGTATTGGGAGTTGATATCGCGCTGTGTCAGAGAGCCATTACGCAAAGTCCCTGGCCAGGGCAAGCGAGATTTACTGGTAGGCTCGAGTAGTTTCTCAGGGTGTAGTAGGCTTCGCTCCGACACTACTTATACCGCTATTTGGGGACTGACGCTTGCCGCCCCCTAGGCCCGATATGCGATCGTCTTAGACGAACAGACCGGACTGTACGGAGATTGTCACATCAGGCTCAGTAGGAGTTCGGATGGGTTTCCTCATCGGCCTTCTTATCGACATCTACCTGGGGACCGTTACGTACAGCTAGTGCCGCTTACGGTCTGTAGTTAAACCCACTGCCAGCGTAGTAGTCGAGTCATTAGAGTCCCACACAGAGAGTTTCCCTGCTCCAGGAGAAACGATATAGAGGTCGTATGGTTTTACGACAAGGGTTCGGACGCATACGTGTGTTTACGCACGTACGACTTTCGGACAGTTTTTACTAGTCGGTTTTGGTTTAAGCCAGATTCTAGTATCGGGATATTGGATTTACACAGTCTAAAGTTTTTCCGTGTTTTCACGGATAAGAGGGGCATTCTCGTGATTTCACGAGAAGCTTCTAGAAGATGGTGACTTGGGGGTTAAGGTGGCATATACATTAAATGAGATTAGTGAGTCATATGAGTGATTCATCCATGTCATTAATGCATCATAAATGCTTAATGACTCATGGAGATGAATCACCCTTTGATATTTATGAAGCATAGTTGTAAATCCTTTATTTTTCTTTTATTAGATAAATGATAATACTTGATATATATTATGATAGATCATTATCTCATCTCATTCTTATGCTCACCTTCTCTCTCCTCAAGCTCTCTCTCTTCAAACCCTAATCCTCCCCTCTCATTTGTTGAGATCAAGGATTAGAATAGACTAATCACTCCATAATCCAACTCTATATCACCTAGGTTACTTAGATTAGCACTTTAAGAAACCTAGTTATCTCTAGTTTGAGGTAAAGCTTCAAGCAAAGCTCTCGGGTGGATCGTCTAGTACTTGGAGAAGGCCGAGGAGGAGGTGGAGAACGTAAAGACGAAGGACACGGTTCTTTAGGTATAATCACTTCACATAGTTGTTTAGAACTTCTATGATTCATGTTAGTTATCGTTTAGCTTCGATTCTTGCGGTTAGTCGATGTTAAAGTAAAGAACAAGATCGTTTTTAATATTTCTGCCTCCTCGCAAGTCGTGGGGTGTTGCACATCGACTTACAACGGGGACCCCCTTCTTCGTCATTGTCCCCCATAATACCTCTCTAGGTACCTTGTCGTACGCTTTTTCTAAATCAATAAATATCATATGCAAATCTCTTCTCCTCTCTCGAAAACGCTCGACAAGTTGACGAAGAAAATAAATAGCCTATGTTGTCGATCGTCCAGGCATGAACCCAAACTGGTTCTCTGTTATCTTAACATCCTTCCTTAGCCTGTGTTCAATCACTCTCTCCCAAAGTTTTATGGTGTGACACATAAGTTTTATTCCACGGTAGTTTGAGCAACTTTGAATGTCACCCTTGTTCTTGTAGATAGGTACAAGGATACTTTTTCTCCATTCATTTGGCATCTTTTTTGTCTGCCAAATCTTATTAAACGGATCTTTCAGCCATTTAATGCCGGTTTCTCCTAAGCATCTCCAAATCTCGATAGGAATCTCGTCAGGACCAACCGCTTTTCTTAAACTCATTCTGTTCAAAACTTCTTTAACCTCAAGTGGTCTTATTTTAAGCATGAAAACACGGTTTATATCTTGAGATTGAATGACAAGTTCATCCAAATTCTTAGTAAAGCTCTCATTAAACAATTTGTCAAAATAATCTCTCCATCTTTCCTTGATATCCTCATCTCGAACTAAAACCTTCTGATTTTCATTTTTGACACACTTCACCACACATAAGTCTCTAGTCTTCCTTTCCCGCATCCGAGCAATCCGGTATATATCATTTTCAGCCTTTTTAGTGTCTAATTTCTCGTACACCTCCTTGTAGACCTTAGCTTTAGCTTCCCGAATAGCTTTCTTAACTATTTTTTAGCCGTTTTATACATCTCAAATCTCTCCACATCTCTACTTTTCTTCAAATCTTTATGAGAATCCCTTTTAATTTTAATAGCAGCCTTTACTTCTTCATTCCACCATGATGTGTCCTTAGATGGTGGAGCACCACCTCTCGACTCACCAAGTAGATCTCTAGCTACCTTCTTGATACAATTAGCCATTTTGTTCCATATTCTGTCTGAATCATCTTTCGACTGCCAATCCGTTTCTTGGACTACACGATCTATAAAAGCCTTTTGGTTACTTTCTTTCAATCGCCACCATTTAATTCTAGGCTCTACCTTGCGTCTAATCTTCCTAGGTCCTATTCTAAATCAAAAATCTAGAACTACAAGTCTATATTGAGTGGTTACACTCTCACCTAGCACTACCTTACAGTCAATACAACAAGCTCTATCTATTCTTCTCGTCAGAAAAAAAGTCTATTTGACTAGCACTTGATCCGCTCCTAAAAGTGATAAGGTGGGACTCTCTTTTCCTAAATCAGGTGTTTGCTAAGATCAAGTTATAAGATAAAGCAAAATCTAGAATCGAGTCACCTACTTCATTCCTTTGTCCAAAACCAAAACCTCCATTGATAGTATCAAACCCACTACGACTAGTACCTACATGTCCATTAAGATCACCATCAATAAATAACTTCTCTCCACTAGATATATTTTGCACCATCTCGTCTAAATTTCTCTCAGAATAGACGCTTACTAGCGTCATCAAGACCTGTCTGTGGTGCATAAGCACTAATAATATTAAGGATCTCTCCACCTAAAATAAGTTTAACCAGTAAAATTCTATCACATTTTCTCCTAATCTCAACTATATTCTCAAGCAACCGTCTATCTATGATTATGCCTACCCCATTACAATTTTTATCTCTACCCTTATACCAAAACTTATAACCTTAAGGCTCTATGACTCTACTCTTTTCACTTACCCACTTAATTTCTTGCAAACACATAATACAAACTCTCCTGCTAATCATCACCTCCACTAATTCTATTAGTCTACCCGTAAGGGAACCTATGTTCCAGGAAGCTAGACGGATCCTATGAAACCCTTACTTATTTGTCACTACACCCGGATCCGATATAGCGTACCATTTCTAGACGACGACCCTTGCTTATTTGTCACTACACCCGGGATCCGATGTAGCACGTCGTTTCTAGACGACGACCCTTGCTTATTTGTCACTACAGCCGGGGTCCGATGTAGCGTGCCGTTTCTGGACAATGAGCTAAAAGGCCTTGCATACTTAACACTACACCAGGAATCCGATGTAGCGCGTCGCTAAGTAGGGGACGCCCCAACGATATTCTTATTATGGTTCATGTCATAGAATGTGACAAAATTTTACGTTGGCTGTCACAAGCCTACAACAACCCTCACCTTTTCTCATCCGGACATGGGACCGCCAACGGTGGGTTTAACACAATCTCAAGTATTGATCATTTGATTTTAAAATTGATTGATGATGTAGCTTCTTATTATTTTAGAGAAATCAAACAAAAATTCGTCATTGATTTATGTGTAATGCACGTAACTAAATGTCATGTCATTATTATTTTATAAGCGCGATGCATGTAATTAAATTGTTATGTCATTATTATTTTATAAGTGTAATGCATGTAGTTAATTAATAAAGAAATTTATCATCAAATTTACTGTAATTACATGCAAACGCACGTGCCGAAAACGCTAGCTTCATTAGCTTAGATTTAAATATAATATCCCGATTAAATTCAGCACTTGCCGGTAACTCTAAGCATTATATGTCTATGATGTCTAGCAAGTGATCCGAGCATGATCAAATTAACAATGGATCATGCATTTTAAATTGGCAGCTGCTGTGGCATATGAAGTACATATAATTAATTAAGTACACATCCGAGTTAAAAATCATCAAATTAAGATTTACTTTTATTTTTTCCCTTACTGCTGGAAAATCATCATAACCAATATGAGAGTATTGTCAATCTTCATGTATTTTATTTTATATATTTTTGATATGTATGTCTGATCTGAATGAATATATATATATATATATATATTGGAGAGAAGAGGCCATAGGAGGGAATTTCCTCCTATGGCATCGAAAAAATACGCCCTTCATCGTATTTTCCGACGATCGGAATCCATCATTTTCATCGTTATCATCTTAGATGTGGGTACGCCAAATTTCATGTGATTCTACAACTTTTTCATCGTTGATTTAGCAATGTAAAAAGTTCTATTGTCGGTAAACCGTTAATTTTGAACCCACTAATCCAACGGTGAAAAGATTGTAGAATCATATGCAATTACCCATATCTTAGATGATAACGATGAATATGATGGATACCGATCGTCGGAAAACACGATGGAGATTGTATTTTTTCGAAGCCATAGGAGGAAATTCCCTCCTATGGCATCTTTCCTCCATTATTCTCTCTCTCTCTATATATATATATAGAATAATGGAGAAAAGATTCCATAGGAGAGAATTTCCTCCTATAGCGTCGAAAAAATACACGCTCTCTCATTTTTTCCGCCGATCGGTACCCACCATCTTCATCGTTATCATCTAATATACGGGTACGCCAAATTTCATGTGATTCTACAACCATTTCACCGTTGATTTAGTGGGTTCAAAATTAACGGTTTACCGACAATAGAACTTTTTACATTGCTAAATCAACGGTGAAATGCTTGTAGAATCACATGAAATTTGGCATACCCACATCTTAGATGATAACGATGAAGATGGTGCATTCCGATCGTCGGAAAACACGATGGATGGTGTGTTTTTTCGACGCGCCATAGAAATAAATTCCCTCCTCTCATATATACATACATACATATACATACGCACACACACATATATATATAGAGAGAGAGGGAGAGAGAATAATGGAGAAAAAAGGCCATAGGAAGGGATTTCCTCCTATGGCATGGAAAAAATACAACCTCGACCAATTTTTTCGACGATCGGCCCCCATCATCTTCATCGTTATCATCTAAGATGTGGGTACACCAAATTTCATGTGATTTTACAACTTTTTCACCGTTGATTTAGCAATGTAAAAAGTTCTATTGTCGGTAAACCGTTAATTTTGAACCCACTAAATCAACGGTGAAAAAATTGTGGAATCACATGAAATTTGGTGTACGCACATCTTAGATGATAACGATGATGATGATGGGTGCCGATCGTCGGAAAAAATGGCGGAGGTTGTATTTTTTTCATGTCATAGGAGGAAATCCCCTCCTATGGCCTCTTTCCTCCATTAATCTCATATATATATATATATATATATATATATATATATCTATCTATCTCATGATTATGGAATTATATATAAGTCCTATATATATATATATATATATATATATCATGATTATAGAATTATATATAAGTCCTGTCTCCCGCAACTAATTATGGAATTATATATAAGTCCTGTCTCCCGCAACTAACTCTTACCAACTCTTTGTACATTGAATTGAATGTATATGCGTGCACGTGGTTCATTCTTGTTATGGAATTATATATAAGTCCTGTCTCCCGCAACCAACTCTTTGTACATCGAATTGAATGTATATGCGTGCACGTGGTTCATTCATGTATGCTTCACGTGTAACGTGCTTGATTTGAGCTTCAAGGTTTTGGACAATAATATTAAGCTCAGTGAATTAGTGACTAGCTATGATTTGTTGCATGTTATTACTGAAGAACTGGAGACACCAAAAAAACAAGGTCTTCGTAAAGTTGAATCCGCCTTTTCGCTGGAGATGAATGTGGTTAAGCCGGATCCAAGTTGGTCCGACGCATACTGGCGTCTCTTGGCCGAGCATTTCTTGACTGGTGAGTTTAGAGTATGTCTTTTGACGATACATTTTTACTTTTTTGAAGCAATTCAATAAACAGTATTTGATGTTACTGCAGGAGCAGAGCGAGCGAGACAAAGCCTCTCGCGCTCATGCAAGATATTTACATGAGAGGAAGCAAGAGTTCCCAACAGATTTGCGTCGAACACGTAAATATCGACAATCAATTTTTAATATTAATACGTTCAAAAATATCTTAGAAAATTATGCGTTGCATTCTAAATATAATATTGTCACGACCCAATTTAGGAACGTGACCGGCACTTAAATTACGCAATATCTATAGACGTAACGTAATTCAAATAAGCCGAAAGCCCAGAAATCTAAACCATAAAAGTTAGAATGGGAAAAACATTTAAAATATTTGTTAAAACATTTAGAAATCTCAAGTTTTCAAATGTCGATTTAATTTATGTACTTAAAATTTTCGGCAGTATCTCCTTTGTAAAAACTAGACCCAAACGGGTACAAACAAAGAATAAATATAAAGTATCTCCAAACGGGAGCAATTCACGCCAAAAAGGCGAAACACAACCACAACAAGTATATACGACGTCGTAGCGAAGGAACAAGCAAGAAGGAAGTGAAAACATAACACATAATCAAAATAAAGCCGCTCACATGAGCTCGACACCCAGAATTACAAATAATACAATATCTGTTGGGTATTGCCGGCGCCCTGGCTATCAAACCGTGGCCAAATGCGGAACAAAAATTTTCAAAAACTTTGGCGCAAACAAAACCCGCACAAGATCGAACATTAACCCTAAACTAGCAAGCATATGAAAAGGAGTTAGATGGTTATACCGAACGGATCGTGTCCTTTGGTTTTCTACCATTTCCAAGCTTCTTGAGGTGTTGCGGATCGGATTTGGTTGCCGGTCTTTCTCCATCCATGATGATCCACCCGAGAGAAACGGAGCAAACTCCAGCCTCGCTTAGCGAGGCTACCGACGCTCCAAGATTGCTAACAATAGAGAATGGAGGTGTAGGATTATCTCACAATTATTTTTCTCTCATCATAAATGCTCAAAGAGCAACCTTAGAAGAAGGAGGAGGAGGTGAGGAAACAAGTGGCATGAGTAACTAAAGAAAATATGCTGAGTGTTTCTCCAAGTGAGAATATGAAGTAAGTGAAGAAAAAATCAAAGCATGGCATGTTGAAAAATGTGGCTGCCTCTCTTTCTCATGCACACCAAAATTTCTCCTTTCATTTTTCCAATAAACAAATGTGTGCCATACCTCTCTACATTCAAAGTCCATGCTCATGCCAACTCACCCTCCACCTCATTTGTAAAACAAATGATTTCCTAAAAAGAAAATTATACAAATGAGGTGTCCGCTTCATGAAACTATTCCATATAAATACGGAATACAACTTGATATACGTATCGAAATATATACACGCGTATTCGTACAAAAATACGAATAGGCAAGAGAGAAAATGAACAGTGAACAATAATACTAGAATACACATATATATACATATATAAATTATTAAATTAAAATCTGATTTAATAATCCGGTTCAGTCTTAAGCGGCTAGTATTATCAACCGTCCGATTAAAGTCTGTGCAGCCTGTACACATATTTATTCGGACACCTATATGTACCAACATACGTCATCTATACCATATCGTCTGAACCGTGAAAACCCTCTGTGTAGGACTCTAAAGACACGTCAATACGTTGGTAGTGGGTTTAACCACAAGCACGTCAGCGACACTAGCTGTACGTAACGGCAACCTAGGAATTGAGCGAAAGCAATGCCGACGAGCAAACTCATCCGTACCTCTACTGAGCCTGACAGTGACAATATCCGTACAGTCCGGTCTATTCATCTATGAATATCGCATATCGCGTTTAGGGGGTGGATAAAGTCAGACTCCTAATAACGCGATATTTAGTGTCGGTATGAAGCCTATCACCACCTGAGAAACTACCGATCCTAGATAAGTAATTCTCGACTACCTTGGCTAAGAATTTCTGGTGATGGCCACCCGTGCACTCCGCGACATCAACCCCCAATACCGGGAGAGACGAATCCCCTAACGATCCGCTCACTGCCTCCATGTGGCTCGGGACTGTACCCAACTAAAACCTATTTGCACGACTCCTTTGAGCCGTGGTAGGGTTGTAATCAAAGCACAGTGGGAACTCACATGAGACAAATGACGATCTCAGATCGATAGACTAATCTGTACACATGTCACCAGGGAACGGCTAGCTAACAATAGGTATAATACCAATTAGCATGTTCCCGGCGAGTCCGTCCGGTGTACTCATAACCCAATAAGCACCTGTATACATCTAAGGTGAACCAACTAACACCAATGGCTTGTGAGTCCGGCCACCGCCCCTCGTCCGGGTCTCGATCCGTATACACTAGTCTACTCCTGGAGTATCAATGCCCAGTCTCGAAACTCCCACGACTAAGGACACTTTAAGGATGTGCTTATAGACCACCCAGCTCCTACGTATATGATCGCCATCATACTCCTGCTAGTCAAGAATGAATCCTATGGGCTCTATCAACATGTAATAGTAATCTGTAATGTCACTTGAAGCATGTACATGATGATAAAGACAAACCGGATAGTATACTAGCATCTCGAGTAAGACTGTTCTACCGTGATAGGTCATCCCTCAATCATTGCAATCACGTGCCTGCGATCCAATAATTGACTTGAGGGAACTATAACCAACAATCTCCCACTTGCACTTAAGACTAATTATTGCGGTGTCGCATACTCACAGCCCGTGTGATACTGAACACCCAACTTCTCTACTAATCAGTTTCACAATGCTCGTTTGTAAAACTATTGCGTTCGAGAAATAGTCTCAGTGAGTGGATCCGCTCTAATGTTTATTTCTATGTCTCTCTTTATCTCAAGTTCACGGAGAAAGCTATCTCCCGAAATGAGCAATACCTATCTAAGAATATGTCAGGATATCTGATGGGACCTAGTTCACAAATGAACTCCAAATCCAGCAAACTTCTTAGACTGTATCGTCCACTAAATTTAATCAGTATCCTGCGCCACGCTTCCTTCAGTATCTGCTTGGACCACCTGTCCAAACAACTGCCCCTCGTTAAGAGGGAAAACTTATAACTCTGACAGTCACTTTATCATCCAGGTCACCTTGGAAGCCTGGAATGACAACCGTCTCCCGAAGGAGGCTGTCGTTACCATATCCCTAGAATATCCACTTATGTTCATAAACTGCTTCTGAACGTTTCTCCAGGATTGGATTAATATATAAACTTATTGCAGTTAGTGCAAAAACAACATCCGGTGTGGTACTTGACATCTCATGATTGACTCAATTGCCTAAGCAAGTGATATGCCAATCATGCACATACCTCTCCCCTTTAGTATGTAAGACACCTTTAGAGAGGGTGACTCCATCACCTGCAAGTTGTTAGTTATATGTATGCCTTAGAGGTCGTTACTATACATAGGATGTATATTGTAATGGATGCTTGGACATATATAGGGAGGACTTTCTTGCTCGACATGATAGTATGCTATCTGGTTGCACTTTATCTTAACGTGTACACTGATTGTCTCTCTGTTACATGTTGGTAAAGCCCTTAGTATGTGTACTTCTACCTGGACTATGATGCGGATCATACTAGTGGGGACATGGTAGTCCATAAGTACATCCTTCAAGGTCCCTAGTCGTGGGTGTATCGAGATGGGGCATCGATATACCAGAGTAGACTAGCGTATACCTTCTCGACCCATACAGATGGGCGATGGATGATCCCATATCCATTGGTGTTTGACATCAGAGATGATATATGGGTGCTCAGTGGAGACTGGGTACACTGGACGGACTCGCCGAGAAATCCCAGATGGTATTATACCTTACGTCATATGGCAGTTCTCTGGTGACACTGGTACAGGTTATTCTGTAGACCCGAGATCGTCATAGAGTCTTGTGTGATTCCCACTGTGCTTTAATTTCCACCTTACCACGTCCAAGAGGGCGTGCAAAACGGTGGTTTTTGGGTACAGTCCCGATTCACATGGAGGCAATGAGCGATAGGAGGGGATTCGTCTCTCCCGGTATAGGGAGTTGATGTTGCGCTGTGTTCGATTGGCTATAACCGGAAATCCCTAGCCAGGGTTGCTGAGATTTACTGGTAAGTGTTATCAGTAGTATCTCGAACTGTTATAGACCACATATCGACACGACTTATCGAGCTACTGGGGTCTGACGTTTACCACCCCTAGGCAAGATATGCGACATATCAGACGATCAGACCGGACTGTACGGTAAGTGTTACTGGTTGGATTGCTCAACACCCGGGTGGCCGTTACGTTTAGCAGACCGCTTGCGGCTTGTGGGTGTTTGATATGATCATCACCTACTGCCGGCGTATTGACGAGTCTTTAGAGTCCTACACAGAGGTTTCCTGGCTTAAGCGAAACGAAATAGGAGCGTATATGAGATATGTGCGGGACCGAGAATAATACCAGTATGTGATACTGAATTCTATTCTCGCGATTTGTATTATCGGACGGTTATATAAGATATAGCCGGGTTACCGAATCAAATGTTGATTCGATATATTGATACACTTGATATTAGTCGGTTATATGCAGTATGACCGGATCATTAAATCAAGTGTTGATTTAATGATTTAATGTATAATTATATATCAGATATATTACTTTACATTGACTAGTATTGTTCACTTAAGATTGATTTTCTCACTTGATATGCACAAGTTGTATATGTGATATATGTTTGTGCACTAGTTTGTATCATGATTGATGATACATGCAAACTTGGGTATATGTATGATTTACATCATGTTTAGTTAATGGTTAAGGTTTTATTTTCTTTATTCATTTTGTAAAAACAAAATGGTGGCTTTATTTGTTATTTGCTAGAAGCTTCATGATATTTTCAAGCTTCTTTGAAAAGTCTGAACCATTTTGTTTTTTTTCTTTTGACCTAACCATTACCTAAACTATGGTTTGCTCTCTACATGAGTTTACTAACCCATGGTTGCATTATGATAAATCTTCACTTGAATTTTCTTTTCACAATTAATTCATTTTCATTTCCTTCTTCTTCTTCTTCTTGATGAAGTGAAGAAAGATTTCTTGAAAATTTTCAAGTGATGAAATCAAGTGAGAAATCCAAATCCAAAGTGAACCCACTTCCTATTTCTTGATCCTCTACCACTTGCCATGTTGTATGGGGTGTTTTCTTCACAAGTTTCATGATCTAGTGAAGATGGAGCTTGAGTTAGAGTCGCCTCGACGTAGATCATCTTCGGCACCGAAGTCAACGACCTAGCCCGCTCATTTCTCCGATGCAACCAACGCTAGAGTTCAGGATCCCGATGATCGCAGCGGAGGGACGTCATCACGGAGCTAAAGAAGTGGAGGATCGGATCTACAAAGGTTGTAGTCCCTTTCACTTGTAGTTAAGTTGTTAACTTGCTTGTTTTTCGTCTTTACCTCTAGTTAACGATCTTGCATAGAGTTGTTAGGCACATAGACAAATTTAATTTTGGCATGGTTGATGCCTTGTAGAACCTCATGGGTGTGCCTAGGAACTCTACAGTGGTATCAGAGCCTAGCTAGAGCTTTAGGCGATTGGTAGACGAAGTTAGAAACCCGATCGAACCCCGAAACCCTAAACTAAACCCTTCTCTGTACATTTTTAAAAACAATGTATTTTTGTGAATTAAAAATATCCAAAAATTCAGCAGGGTTTTCTAGGAATTACTGTGGAGCACGTGACCCTAACTCGTCCAATGCGCCGCGGAACCGCGGCCCCACCCTTGGCTCGGCGGCGGTTCCGCGGCCATAATGGTGACTCTGGGCACGTGCTTTGCACAGTAATGCCCGTATGAAATTCCTCTGTTTTCTGGGAATTTTTAATCTATACTCAACAGTTGAGTTTTCTGGGTTGTTTTGAGAACTCGATGTTTCGATCGGATTATTTAACTTTGTTTAGTTTTTCCGGATAATTTAGAACGTGTTAAAAAGTTCAACCGGATATAAATACCCACTTTTCCCCTGCCGGGAAATTTCCAAGTGTTGGATTTTTCCGTAGTTTAAGAGCGTTCTAATTAGTGCAAGTAACACGATGGACTCTCTAGAAGACAACAAACCTTAACTCGATTATGTGACCGTTTTGAACTGCCCTTTGAACCTTAGGATTTGGGGCAGTACGGCGTGCCACATGTGAGGCGTTGGCTTGACCCTTCTACGGCTGGACCGTTGGTACTGTGGCATGAAGTGAATGTTTTTAAACTTATTTCATGTGTTGAGCTATTCCGGGAAAACTTGGGTGTTTGATTGTTCGATTGGAAAGTTTAACATTGTCTATTTATCTGGAATGTGATACAATATTTGGAATCCACAAGTAGTTATGAGATAACTGATTTGAATGTTATAAACATAGCAGTTTAGTCTCAAATGATCGGTTGCCACGGAATTTTGATGCGATCAAAAGTCCGTCGCAATCACGTAGCGTACGCGGATACTCGCCGGGTAAACTTAATAGACAGCCATGCCCTATAGCCCCGACCAAGTGACTGTAGGAGAACCCTGTCACCGAAAGCATCCGTTCAGGTGCTCGCGGCAGCGGTGTTCCGCCTTGGTGCACTTCGTCGACGGTTTCGGGGGTGCGGCCGTCTACTAAAGTTTGCGACGAGCATTCGTTCTGGATGTCGGGAATCTTGTTGAATTTCCCGACTTGATATTGAAAAGAGTTTTCAATAATGAGACTAAAATGCGGGGTTTGTAATTGTTAGGCATGCGGTGTCTATGAAGGTTGCGGATTCCAACTTTTGTAGTTTTACACTTTCTTTTCTGTGACCGTAAGTGTAATATGTGATATCGCCGGTTTCGTTGCTATATGTCAACGACAATTGGGATGGGCATATTTACTTACGTTGATGACATGTGATGTTATGTGTTGCTGGATATGTTATATTGGATCGTCGTGTTTGAATAGCCGGGGTTTGTTATGTGAGATGAGTGTTTTTCTTTTTCATTCATGTAAAAACTTGTATGTAATATTCTTTTATTGGGGCACTTCCAGGTTGCGGAAGATGTCACCGTTGATGTATATTATTTACTTTTCCGCATTAGGATAGACCCAAGGAGGGGAGCACAAGTAACCGGGTTCTAGGGTCCAGTGGGAGACCATCTCGAGGAGTCGAGTCCGGGTCTCCTAACTCTAGAATTGGTAGGGTTGCTTGTCGCTCTCGTAGGGGTCTAGGGGTGTGGGATTGGCTATTCATTACAACCGTGGAATCCATGTTTTATACAGGCTCAAAATAAAACACGGACGTCCTAATATATCAAATATTTCATATGATATTTTCTGCTGCGTTATCTGTGATGTGATCATGTGATTTGTTCAGATAGATATTGTATATAGTATATATGATATATTATATAGACGTTGCTTATGTTTTACACCCGCGCTAGCACTGCCTCGCTCTGGCGTTAGTTACCTAACCTAACGGTGCAGACGGGACGCGCTGGGAACTGTTGGTTGGGTTTTTATACCAGTCGTCAGTTAACAGTTTCCAGGTGACATGAGTACAGCATAGTCCGCAGACTTGACACTGCTACTTCACCTCGAGTGTGTCCCACTGTTCTTAGATTGCTACCCTACCACGGCTCAAAGGAGTCGTGCAAACAGGTAGCAGTTGGGTGCAGTCCCGAGCACTTGGAGGCAGTGGCGGTTAGACATGATTCGTCTCTCCCGGTATTGGGAGTTGATATCGCGCTGTGTCAGAGAGCCATTACGCAAAGTCTCTGGCCAGGGCAAGCGAGATTTACTGGTAGGTTCCAGTAGTTTCTCAGGGTGTAATGGGCTTCGCTCCGAAATGACTTATACCGCTATTTGGGGACTGACGCTTTCCGCCCCTAGGCCCGATATGCGATAGTCTTAGACGAACAGACCGGACTGTACGGAGATTGTCACATCAGGCTCAGTAGAAGTTCGGATGGGTTTCCTCATCGGCCTTCTTATCGATATATACCTGGGGACCGTTACGTACAGCTAGTGCCGCTTGCGGTCTGTAGTTAAACCCGCTGCCAGCGTAGTAGTCGAGTCATTAGAGTCCCACACAGAGAGTTTCCCTGCTCCAGGCGAAACGATATAGAGGTCGTATGGTTTTACGACAAGGGTTCGGACGCATACGTGTGTTTACGCACGTACGACTTTCGGACAGTTTTTACTAGTCGGCTTTGATTTAAGCCAGATTCTAGTATCGGGATATTGGATTTACACAGTCTAAAGTTTTTCCGTGTTTTCACGGATAGGAGGGGCGTTCTCGTAATTTCACGAGAAGCTTCTAGAAGATGGTGACTTAGGGGTTAAGGTGGCATATGCATTAAATGAGATTAGTGAGTCATATGAGTAATTCATCCATGTCATTAATGCATCATAAATGCTTAATGACTCATGGAGATGAATCACCCTTTGATATTTATGAAGCATGGTTGTAAATCCTTTATTTTTCTTTTATTGGATAAATGATAATGCTTGATATATATTATGATAGATCATTATCTCATCTCATTCTTATGCTCACCTTCTCTCTCCTCAAGCTCTCTCTCTTCAAACCCTAATCCTCCCCTCTCATGTGTTGAGATCAAGGATTAGAATAGACAAATCACTCCATAATCCAACTCTATATCACCTAGGTTACTTAGATTAGCACTTTAAGAAACCTAGTTACCTCTAGTTTGAGGTAAAGCTTGAAGCAAAGCTCTCGGGTGGATCGTCGAGTACTTGGAGAAGGCCGAGGAGGAGGTAGAGAACGTAAAGACAAAGGAGTTAGTTGTATGTATGCCCTAGAGGCCAGTATTGTACAGATGATGTATATTATATTGGATGCTTGGACATATATAGAGATGACTTTCTTGCTCAATATGATAGTATGCTATCTGGTTTCTCTTTATCTTAACATGTACACTTGTCTCTTTAAACTGTCTTATAGTTACATGTTGATAAAGCCCTTAGGATGTGTACTTGACTGCCTGGACTATGATGCAGATCATACTAGTGGGGACATGGTAGTCCATAAGTACATCCTTCAAGGTCCCTAGTCGTGGGTGTATCGAGACGGGGCATCGATATACCAGTGTAGACTAGCGTATACGCTTCTCGACCCATGAGATGGGCGATGGATGATCCCATATCCATTGGTGTTTGACATCAGAGATGGTGTACGGGTGCTCAGTAGAGACTGGGTACACTGGACGGACTCGCCGAGAACTCCCAGATGGTATTATACCTCACGTCAGATGGCAGTTCTCAGGTGACACTTGTACAGGTTAGTCTGTAGACCCGAGATCGTCATAGAGTCTTGTGTGATTCCCACTGTGCTTTGATCTCCACCTTACCACGTCCATGAGGGCATGCAAAACGGTGGTCTTTGGGTACAGTCCCGAGTCACATGGAGGCAATGAGCGATAGGAGGGGTTTTGTCTCTCCCGGTATTGGGGGTTGATGTTGCGCTGTGCTCGATTGGCCGTAACAGGGAAGTCTCTGGCCAGGGCTGATCAGAGATTTGCTGGTAAGTGTTACCAGTAGTTTCTCGACCCGTTATAAGCCTCACATCGGCACGACTTATCGGTTATTGGGGTCTGACGTTTACCACCCCTAGACTTGATATGCGACATATCAGACGAACAGACCGGACTGTACGGTAAGTGTTACTGGTTGGATTCACAGGAGTGTGAGCGGGCTAGCTCGTCGATCTTCTGATCGCTCAATACCCGGATGGCCGTTACGTTTAGCAGACCGCTTGCGGCTTGTGGGTGCTTGATATGATCATCATCTGCTACCGGCGTATTGACGAGTCTTTAGAGACCTACACAGAGGTTTCCTGGCTCAAGCGAAACGAAATAGGAGCGCATATGAGATATGTGCGGGACCGAGAATAATGCGTGTATGTGATACCGTATTTCATTCTCGCGATGAATGTTTCGATTGGTTGTATGCGATATAACCTAGTTATCGAATCATCGATACATTGTATACTAGTCGGTTATGTGCGACATGACCGGATCATTGAATCAAGTGCTGATTTAATGATTTAATGTATAATTGTATATTTGATATATTAATTTGCATTAACTAGTATTGGTTCATTTTAAAAGGATTTTCTCACTTGAAGTGCACATTGTATATATGATATGCTTTTGTGTGCACTTGATTGTATCTTGTTTGATGATGCATACTTACTTGGGTTTGTGCAAAGAATTAAACCATGGTTATGATAATGGTTAGGGTTTTGTGTTATTCATCTATTTATTTATCCATTATTTATTTATTTAAATAGATTAAAGAAAAGAAAATGGTTTCTTTTTATCATGAAGCTTGTTGAAGCTTCATGAAGGTTTGACTAAAGAGACCATTTGTCTTCATGCTTAACCCTAACCATTCCTACTTACCATGGTCTATTCTCTACCCTTAACCTTAGTTAGCTTATGGTAAGTATTGATTTATTTTTCATTTTAATTCAACACTTATCATATTCTTTCTTCTTCTTCATCATCTTCTTCTTCAAGAAAGCTTGATGCCATCAATGGCATCTTGAGTTCTAAAGTGAGAAATCCAATTCCAAAGTGAACCCACCTCCTATTTCTTCACCCTCTACCTCTTGCCAAGTTGTTTTGGATGTTTTCTTCACAAGTTTCACAAATTTGTGAAGTCGGAGCTTGAACTTGTGATGCCTCGACGTAGATCATCTTCGGCACGAAGCCGACGACCTAGTCCGCCCATTTCTCCGATCAAGCCGACGATTGAGTCCGGGATTCGAGATGGACAGCGAGAGGACGCCTACGTGGAGCCAAGGAAGTGGATATCCTGATCTACAAAGGTTGTAGCTTCTTATCTTTAGTTAAGTTGTTAACTAAACCAGTATTTCGCCTAAACTTCTAGTCATCGATCCGTATTAGGGTTTCTCGGCACCCGTAAAATTTGTAATTGGCATGGTTGATGCCTTGTGAGACCTCTATAGTGTGCCTAGGAACCCTTCAGTGGTATCAGAGCCTAGCTAGAGCCTTAGGCGATGTGTAGACTGAGTTAGAAGTCCGATCGAACCGAAACCCTAAAACAAAACATGCTCTCTGTACATTTTTTAAAAACTGGGTTTTTTCCAAATTAAAAATATGCAGAAAATTCAGCAGGACTTTCTAAGAATTACTGTGAAACACGATCACCCAATTCCTCCAAAGTGCGGCGGAACAGCGGCAGAAGCCTGGCTTCTGCGGCGGTTCCGCGGACGTATGATGACGTTTCCCACCCAATTTTGCACAGTAACTTCTTTTATTCAGTGCTGAGTTCTCTGAGAATTTTTAATATTTATTCTAGAGTTGAGTATTCTGGGTTGTATTGGGGACTCGGTATTTCGATCGGATTATCAAACTTTGTCTATGTGTTTTCCGGATATTTTTGAATATGTTAAAAAGTTCGACCGGATATAAATACCCAACTTTTCCCCTGCCGGAAAATTTCCAAGTGTTGGATTTTTCTGTGGATTAAGGACGTTCTGAGTAGTGCAAGTAACGCGATGGTCCCTCTAGAAGACAACAAACCTTAACTCGATTATGTGACCTTCTTGAACTGCCCTTTGAACCTTCGGGTTTGGGGCAGTACGGCGTGCCACATGTGAGGCGTTGGCTTGACCCTTCTACGACTGGACCGTTGGTACTGAGGCATGAAGCGAATGTCTTTGAACTTATTTCTTGTGTTGAACGGTTTCGGGAAAACTTGGGTGTTCAAATGTTCGATCGGAAAGTTTAATATTTTCTATTTATCCGGAATGGGATACAATAATTGGAATTCACAAACAGTTATGAGATAACTGGATGAATGTTATAAATCTAGCGGTTTAGTTTCACTTGATATTGAAAAGAGTTTTCGATAATGAGACTAAAATGCGGGATTTATAATGATTAGGCATGTGATGTCTAAAGAGGATGCGGATTCCAACTGTTGTAGTTTTACACTTTCTTTTCTGTGACCGTAAGTGTAATATGTAATATCGCCGGTTTCGTTGCTATATGTCAACGATAATTGGGATGCGCATATTTACTTACGTTGATGACATGTGATGTTATGTGTTGCTGGATATGTTATATTGGATCGTCGTGTTTGAATAGCAGGGGGTTTTTATGTGAGATGAGTGTTTTTCTTTTTCATTCATGTAAAAACTTGTATGTAATATTCTTTTATTGGGGCACTTCCAGGTTGCAGAAGTTGTCACCTTTTGTATATTATTTACTTTTCCGCATTAGTATAGACCCAAGGTGGGGAGCACAAGTAACCGGGTTCTAGGGTCCAGTGGGAGACCAACTCGAGGAGTCGAGTCCGGGTCTCCTAACCCTAGAATTGGTAGGGTTGCTTGCCGCTCTCGTAGGGGTCTAGGGGTGTGGGATTGGCTATTCATCACGACCGTGGAATCCGTGTTTTATACTGGCTCGTATTGAAAACACGGACGTCCAAGTATATCCAATGTTTCATATGTTTCTTCTGCTGCGATATCTGTGATGAGATCATGTGATGTTCTGTGATAGATACTTTATATAGTATATATGATATATTATATAGACGTTACTTATGTTTTGCACCCGCACTAGCCCTGCCCTGCTCTGTCGTTAGTTACCTAACCTAACGGTGCACGAGGGGACATCGAGGCGAATGCGGATGGCATAAGTGTACGTCGTATTTATCTGTGATGTTTAGGTATTTACATGATGGGACTTCATTAATGTGATTAATGAAAGAAAAGAAACCTAAGATGTTGTAGAATCAGATTTTAAACAAAACAGGTAGCTACAGTTCTTGCTTTGCATAGCGGTATATATGATATACCCTGCACCTTATTCGATGAGGAAAGGACCGAGATCCTTTCACCGGGAGTGACTCCTTTAGCAAAAACTGGCAGATGCTACACACTCGGTCTGCTTTTGATTGCTTCTATAGTTTCTGCTTTGCACAGTGATATATATGATATATCCCGCACCTCATTCGACGAGGAAAGGGCCGACGATCCCTTCACCGTGAGTGACCCCTTTAGCAAAACTAGAAAAGCCTCAAAATCACTCCATTTCAAAACTTCATTTGATTCTACTACGATATCAAGTTCATTACGCAATAGGTTTTCAGAAAAACCTGTCGTAGCCCTCCATCATTTCAGATAAGAACTGTTTAGTATTCGTGCTGCGTTTGTTGGCCTTTGTCAAGGCGTAGTGTGCGGTAGCTGAATAGTGATTATCTGCTTATGCATATGATGCAGATTGTTTCAGGGTAGTCGTACGACCTTGTTGGCCTTTGTCAAGGGCCGTGCGGGTGGGTTTGATTCAATCAAGAAATGACGGGTTGAACTTGACTAGCATGCTATAATTTGTTGGCCTTTGTCAAGGTCATAGGACGCTAGGGGCAAAATATTATCGGGAATTTCAAGTGTTGAAATTTGCAATGAGATTGCATACCTTCTATGAGATAGTTGGATCCCGATACCCACTGCGAGTAAGAGTTACTCCTGGGAGAGTTTTACACATTGCAATTAGCTGATCAAGTAGGTGTCTAGAAAGGTGTCAACGGGGTTACGCCTCTGGAAAAACGAGGTTTACATTAATTAGGTTCGTGCGAAAGCACGGGGGACCTCCCTCAAAGTACCGACACTGGCCTGGCTGAAAGATTGGCGAACTTGTAGTGTGTAATTAATCCCGGCTAGTCTTTCCGTTTAGGGTTTGAAGGAAGATTTGATAAAAACCAGTGGGAGCCATCCTGATTAGATAAGATAATAACCAATCTGATCTTGCACGAGCTTACGCTAAAGTGTTTTCTTCTCTCTCTCTCCAGGTAGCGACCATTTCATGCCCTAATAAAGATAATAATATGGATGTATTGACCGAACCCGCATGTTATACTGTGCTGGGGAACGTTGGTTCCGTTCTTTCTTATAAGAGTTATAGGAATGAACAGGACATAGGGGAATACCAGGATTCCCATGCCACCCGAATGAAGAAAGTACATGTTGATGCATTTTCTTCGGGTGTGTTCGTTACTGAGAACTGTTTCTCCATTTGCTCTACGTCCTGGGTATTAGATACTGGGTCAGGATCCCATATATGTAATCAGTTACATGGGCTAAGGAAAGGTAGAGAACTTGGAGAAGGTGATAAAAACATTAGAGTTGGAAATGGTGCAATTGTTGCAGCTAAGACTGTCGGGGAATATCACCTTGAATTACCTACTGGTAATACATTGGTTCTGAACGAATGCTATTACATGCCGAACCTGATATGCAACATTATATCGGTTTCTTTATTAAGTAAAGAGGGATATAATTTTGTATTACAGGATAATGTTATGAACATTTTCCGTAACCAAAAGTTGGTTGGATCAGGCACGTTGTGCAATGGCATTTATGTTCTAAATCAATCAACAGTTTTGAGCATAACTAACACACACAAGAGGAAGAGTTCTGAACTGAACGAATCCTTCTTGTGGCATTGTAGACTGGGTCACATCAATGCGACACGACTAGCTAAGTTGCATAAAGATGGATATTTAAATCCGTTTGAATTTTCATCTTATGACACTTGCCAGTCATGTCTCAAAGGCAAGATGACCAAAACTCCGTTTACGGGACACGGAGAAAGAGTTACTGAACTCTTAGGACTGATACATAGTGATGTATGCGGTCCTGTGTCTACACATGCCAGGGATGGTTCTTCATACTTCATTACATTCACTGACGATCTCTCTAGGTTCGGGTATGTGTTCCTGATGAAACACAAGTCAGAAGCTTTTGAGAAATTTAGAGAATATAAGCAAGAAGTTGAGAACCAAACCGGAAAAAGTATTAAAATCCTACGATCTGATCGAGGAGGTGAATACTTAAGCAATGAATTCCTAGACTTCCTAAAAGAGAATGGGATTCTCTCTTAGCTGACTCCTCCATATACACCACAGCACAACGGTGTATCAGAACGGAGGAACCGCACCCTATTAGATATGGTGCGCTGAGCACAGCTGAGTTACCTATTTCCTTCTGGGGATATGCGCTGGAAACAGCAGCATACCTATTGAATCAAGTTCCAACTAAATCTGTACCTACCACACCATATGAGATATGGAGTGGGAAGAGACTATGTCTTAAACGAGTCAAGATATGGGGTTGCCCGGCCTATGTCAAAAGGCAAAATCCGGACAAACTCGAGGCACGGTCAGTTCTATGCAAGTTTGTGGGATATCCCAAACATTCACATGGATATCTTTTCTACCATGCAGAGAAACAAAAAGTGTTTGTTTCTCGACATGCCACCTTTTTAGAAAAGGAATTCCTTGAAAAAGAAATTAGTGGCAAAGTGGTAGAGCTGGAAGAGGTTCCAGATACACAAACCGTAACTGAAGATTTAGTGGAACCAGAAGATTCAGTAGCTCCCAATGAACCCCAGCCTCTCCGCCGATCTAGTAGGGTTCCTCGCCAACCTGAGAGATACTACAGTTTTCTCATGGATGGTGGGAGCGAGGATTGCATCATGGAAGATGATGACCCAACTAGCTTCAAGCAGGCCATCACGAGTAGGGACTCAGTGAAATGGCTGGATGCAATGCGGTCCGAGATGGAATCCATGTACACCAACAAAGTATGGACTTTGGATGTTGCTCCTGAAGGGGTAAAACCCATCGGGAGCAAGTGGATCTTCAAGAAAAAACTTGGTGTAGATGGAAAAGTGGAGACTTTCAAAGCTAGACTTGTAGCAAAGGGTTTTCGTCAAAGACCAGGTGTGGACTATGACGAAACCTTTTCTCCAGTGGCTATGCTTAAATCCATCCGAATCATGCTTGCCATCGCTGCATATCATGACTACGAAATCTGGCAAATGGATGTTAAGACCGCCTTTCTAAATGGTGATTTAGAAGAGTGCGTGTACATGACTCAGCCAGAGGGCTTCGTAGACAGTGGGAGCAGCGGGAAGGTGTGCAAGCTGCTTAAATCCATTTATGGATTAAAGCAAGCATCGCGGAGTTGGAACATCTGCTTTGACGTCGTTATCAAAGAGTTTGATTTCGTCAAAAACCCAGATGAACCTTGTATTTACAAGAAGGTGGCAGAGAGTAAGGTTGTCTTCCTCGTATTGTACGTGGACGACATACTCTTGATAGGAAATGATATTCCTATGCTGCAATCGGTCAAGCTCTTCTTATCACAAAGATTCTCAATGAAAGATCTTGGTGATGCCTCCTGCATATTGGGAATTAGGATCTATAGAGATAGATCCAAACGGATTTTGGGATTGTCCCAATCCAGGTACATTGACACCATACTAAAGAGGTTTAGTATGGAAGAATCGAAGCGTGGGAACTTGCCCACGATCTCTGGAGTCACTCTCTCCAAAGAGATGTCTCCCAAGACTGATTTGGAGAGAGCTCGCATGCAAGGGATACTCTATGCTTCAGCTGTAGGCTCTATCATGTATGCGATGCTATGTACCAGACCCGATGTTGCATACTCACTAAGTATAGTGAGCAGGTATCAAGCTGATCCTGGAGAGAGTCACTGGACAGCTGTGAAGAGCATTCTCAAGTACTTACGAAGAACTAAAGAGATGCTCTTGGTGTATGGTAATGGAGAACTCCAAGTGGAGTCCTTTACCGATTCGAGCTTCCAGAGTGATAAGGATGACTCTAAGTCGCAGTCGGGATTTGTCTTTACCCTTTACGGAGGGGCGGTTAGCTGGAAGAGTTCCAAGCAGGAAACCGTGGCAGACTCGACGATGGAGGCTGAATACATCGCTGCCAACGATGCTGCTAAAGAGGCTGTCTGGATCAAGAAGTTCATTACTGAACTTGGAGTGGTTCCATCCATTGAGCATCCAATACCTTTGTGTTTTGATAACAATGGAGCGGTGGCTTTGGCCAAGGAACCCAGGTCCCATCAGCGATCCAGGCATATTCTGAGGCGGTATCACCTGATCCGGGAGATAGTTGATCACCGGGAGATCGAGGTCAGGAGGGTTGACACGAAGAACAACACGGCGGATCCACTCACGAAGGCCATTCCCCAGATACGGTTTGAGAGACTCTTCGGGATGCTCGGTATGCGATATTACAGCAGCTGGCCCTAGTGCAAGTGGGAAATTGTTAGTTGTATGTATGCCCTGGAGGCCAGTATTGTACAGATGATGTATATTATATTGGATGCTTGGACATATATAGAGATGACTTTCTTTCTCAATATGATAGTATGCTATCTGGTTTCTCTTTATCTTAACATGTACACTTGTCTCTTTAAACTGTCTTATAGTTACATGTTGATGAAGCCCTTAGGATGTGTACTTGACTGCCTGGACTATGATGCAGATCATACTAGTGGGGACATGGTAGTCCATAAGTACATCCTTCAAGGTCCCTAGTCGTGGGTGTATCGAGACGGGGCATCGATATACCAGTGTAGACTAGCGTATACGCTTCTCGACCCATGAGATGGGCGATGGATGATCCCATATCCATTGGTGTTTGACATCAGAGATGGTGTACGGGTGCTCAGTAGAGACTGGGTACACTGGACGGACTCGCCGAGAACTCCCAGATGGTATTATACCTCACGTCAGTTGGCAGTTCTCAGGTGACACTTGTACAGGTTAGTCTGTAGATCCGAGATCGTCATAGAGTCTTGTGTGATTCCCACTGTGCTTTGATCTCCACCTTACCACGTCCATGAGGGCATGCAAAACGGTGGTCTTTGGGTACAGTCCCGAGTCACATGGAGGCAATGAGCGATAGGAGGGGTTTCGTCTCTCCCAGTATTGGGGGTTGATGTTGCGCTGTGCTCGATTGGCCGTAACAGGGAAGTCTCTGGCCAGGGCTGATCAAAGATTTGCTGGTAAGTGTTACTAGTAGTTTCTCGACCCGTTATGAGCCTCACATCGGCACGACTTATCGGTTATTTAGGTCTGACGTTTACCACCCCTAGACTTGATATGCGACATATCAAACGAACAGACCGGACTGTACGGTAAGTGTTACTGGTTGGATTCACAGGAGTGTGAGCGGGCTAGCTCGTCGATCTTCCGATCGCTCAATACCCGGATGGCCGTTACGTTTAGCAGACCGCTTGCGGCTTGTGGGTGCTTGATATGATCATCATCTGCTACCGGCGTATTGACGAGTCTTTAGAGTCCTACACAGAGGTTTCCTGGCTCAAGCGAAACGAAATAGGAGCGCATATGAGATATGTGCGGGACCGAGAATAATGCGTGTATGTGATACCGTATTTCATTCTCGCGATGAATGTTTCGATTGGTTGTATGCGATATAACCTAGTTATCGAATCATCGATACATTGTATACTAGTCGGTTATGTGCGACATGACCGGATCATTGAATCAAGTGCTGATTTAATGATTTAATGTATAATTGTATATTTGATATATTAATTTGCATTAACTAGTATTGGTTCATTTTAAAAGGATTTTCTCACTTGAAGTGCACATTGTATATATGATATGCTTTTGTGTGCACTTGATTGTATCATGTTTGATGATGCATACTTACTTGGGTTTGTGCAAAGAATTAAACCATGGTTATGATAATGGTTAGGGTTTTGTGTTATTCATCTATTTATTTATCCATTCTTTATTTATTTAAATAGATAAAAGAAAAGAAAATAGTTTCTTTTTATCATGAAGCTTGTTGAAGCTTCTTGAAGGTTTGACTAAAGAGACCATTTGTCTTCATGCTTAATCCTAACCATTCCCACTTACCATGGTCTATTCTCTACACTTAACCTTAGTTAGCTTATGATAAGTATTGATTTATTTTTCATTTTAATTCAACACTTATCATATTCTTTCTTCTACTTCATCATCTTCTTCTTCAAGAAAGCTTGATGCCATCAATGGCATCTTGAGTTCTAAAGTGAGAAATCCAATTCCAAAGTGAACCCACCTCCTATTTCTTCACCCTCTACCTCTTGCCAAGTTGTTTTGGGTGTTTTCTACACAAGTTTCACAAATTTGTGAAGTCGGAGCTTGAACTTGTGATGCCTCGACGTAGATCATCTTCGGCACGAAGCCGACGACCTAGTCCGCCCATTTCTCCGATCAAGCCGACGATTGAGTCCGGGATTCGAGATGGACAGCGAGAGGACGCCTACGTGGAGCCAAGAAAGTGGATATCCGGATCTGCAAAGGTTGTAGCTTCTTATCTTTAGTTAAGTTGTTAACTAAACCAGTATTTCGCCTAAACTTCTAATCATCGATCCGTATTAGGGTTTCTCGGCACCCGTAAAATTTGTAATTGGCATGGTTGATGCCTTGTGAGACCTCTATAGTGTGCCTAGGAACCCTTCAAAAGGACACGGTTCTTTAGGTATAATCACTTCTCATAGTAGTTTAGAACTTCTATGATTCATGTTAGTTATCGTTTAGTTTCGATTCTTGCGGTTAGTCGATGTTTAAGCAAAGAACAAGATCGTTTTTCATATTTCCGCCTCCCGGCAAGTCGTGGGGTGTTGCACATCGACTTACAGTGGTATCAGAGCCTCGCTAAACAATAATTAACTTATTAGCAAAGTCGCATAATTTCGAACGCAAATAGATCCGGAAAAATCATCAATTTAACACGGTTTCTGTCGAATTTAAAACAAGCCGTAAAAATTTTTCAGGGACCTGCAGAATAACAAGCAGGGAATTATAGGGCTACTGAAAAAATTTGGACTCGTGACTCGGCAATCTCACCGCGGAACCGCGGCGGATCCATGCGATCCACCGTGGATCCGCGGCCGAGTTGGGCCGAGTCAGCCCTAATTTTTCCAGTAACCCTTTTGTGTTAATAATAATATTTCTGGGATATTTTATTTTCTGCTAAGATCTCAGGTGCACAGAGAAGTTTTGCAGTAGAATCTAAAGTGTTTGCTCGATCGAAATTTTGCGATGTTTGCTAATTTGTTTATATCTGTGTTTGTATAATGTGTTCGTAAACCTCCCCTAACTGCTAGTATGTCGGTTGGCAGGGGGTTGCACATTTCTGTAATGGATTTTACTGTTTGTGTTTATGAACTGTATTGGACTGTTGTGGTGATTAGCCGGGGTTTTGTAATGGGTTATTATTTTAATTCACTCAATGTAAATTTAATATGTTGTAATATTATTTTGCGGGGCGCATCCAGGTTGCGGTTGTAGCCACCGTTGTATTATTTCATTTTATTGTTTTTGCTCCTAGGACAGACCCAAGGTGGGGTGCACAAACTACCGGGTACTTTGAAGTGTTTAGTGGCCTACTCACTTTGTTGAGAGAGACCGCTTCACTTCGGGTATTTGGCGGGTAGTTTGCCATACCCGTAGGGGTCTAGGGTGGGGTAATGGCTATTCATCATAACTGTGTAATCCGTCTTTTGATGCAGGCTCAAAACAAACGCGGATTGTTTGTATATCCAATAATGTTCATCTGAGATCTGGAATGCCTATTATTGCGTCTAACGAATGTACAATATCTATATATGATATCTATTTAGACGTCACTTATGTTTTACACCCGCGCTAGCCCAGCCCCCGCTCTGTCGTTAGTTAAGTAACCTAACGGGTCATGACGGGACCCAGAGACGAATGCGGATAGCATAAAAGGATGTTGTATTTTTGTTGTTTTCTGCAATGATAGGTTAATAATAGGACGCATTATTATTAATGCAAAGAAAATAAACCAAAGTTTAATCGTTGGAACAATTTAAAAGAAACCACTCGGTTATTTTTAAAACAGAAGATATTTTTAATTGCGGAGCTTTAACCACTCCTTTTAAAAGCTATCAGGTTCCTTCGGTTATATCAAGTTCACTACGTTCACGGTTTCGCCAAAACCATTCGTAGCCCTCCGTCATTTCATTTGGGTATTCAGTAGTATTCAAGCTATGTATTTTGACCTAACGCCAAGGCATAGTGTTTGGTAGCTGCTGGGTATTCATTTGTTGCATAGATAGATGAGTTAGTTTGGGACAGTCGTATTATCATTTTGGCCGAACGTCAAGGATATATACGGGTGGGTTCAAATTGACAAGATAATGACGGGTAGAACTTGACATGTGACTTATGACATTTTGACCTAACGCCAAGGTCATAAGAGCATGGGGCAAAAATTTATATCGGGAATTTCTAAAGAAACTGAAATTTGCAAAGAGATGCATACCATTTGGAGTTTGATGAATGTTGGTAGGATTCCTTCAGCATTATCAGACGATGATATTTGGATCCCGATCCTACTGTGAGTATATGCTACTTATCAGGATATTCGTCACTTAACGATCAATGCTACAAACCAAGTAGGTGTCTAGAAAGGTGTCAGCGGGGCTACGCCCCCAGAGAAAAGAGGTTATTTAATTAAGGAACTTCGCGAAAGCGTTGGAAAACCTCCCTCGAAGTATCGACACTGGCCTGGCTGAACGGTTAAGCAAGTATTGTTTGGTGAGAATAGTCCTGGCTAATTCTTCTTTTATGGTTTGGGGAAGGATTCGAGAAACAGTGGGAGCCATCCAGTTTAGATAAACTAAAAACCACTCTAAACTTGCAAGAGCATCATGCTAAAGTGTTTTCTTCTCTATCTCCTAATTGCAGTGTAGGGTTCCTAGGCACGCTAATGAAGTCTCACAAGGCATCAATCATGCCAATTTCACATTTTACGAGTGCCGAGAAACCCTAATACGGATCGTTAACTAGAATTTTAGGCGAAAAGTTAAGCTAGTTAACATCTTAACTAAAAGTGAGAAGCTACAACCTTTGTAGATCCGGTTCTCCACTTCCTTAGCTCCACGTAGACGTCCTCTCACTGTCCTAGTCGGATCTCGGACGTTAGCATCGGCTTCATCAGAGAAATGAGCGGACAAGTCGTCGGCAACGATGCCGAAGATGATCTACGTCGAGGTTACACAAGATCAAGCTCCAACTTCACCAAGTTGTGAAACTTGTGAAGAAAACACCCTATACTACTTGGCAAGAGGTAGAGGGTGAAGAAATAGGAGGTGGGTTCACTTTAGAATTAGATTTCTCACACTTTTGCACAAGATGCCATTGATGGAATCAAGCTTTCTTTCTTGATGAAGATGATGAAGAAGAAGAAAGAATATGATAAGTGTTGCTTTTAAAATGAAAATAAAATCAATACTTATCATATGCTAACCATGGTAAAGTGTAGAGAATAGATCATGGTTAGTTAGAATGGTTAGGGTTAAGGATGAAGACAAAATGGTAACAAAGTCAAACCTTCATGAAGCTTCAACAAAATACAAAGAAAGCCACCATTTTTCTTCATAATCCTTTCCAAAATCAATAAATAAATAAATGAGTAATAAAAAGGAAACCCTAACCATTACACAACCATGGTTTAATCTTTACACAAAACACAAGTTAGCATGCAACATCTAACATGATACAATCAAGTGCACACAAAATATATCACATATACAATGTGCTTTTCAAGTGAGAAAATCCCTTTAAAGTGAACCAATACTAGTTAATACAAAATAATATATCAAATATATAATTATACATTAAATCATTAAATCAACACTTGATTCAATGATCCGGTCATGTCGCACATAACCGACTAGTATCCAATGTATCGACTTATCGAATCGATCTTCGATTCGATAACTAGGTTATATCACATACAACCAATCGAAACATTCATCGCGAGAATGAAATGCGGTATCACATACACGCATCATTCTCGGTCCCGCACATATCTCATATGCGTCCCTATTTCGTTTCGCTTGAGCCAGGAAACCTCTGTGTAGGACTCTAAAGACTCGTCAATACGCCGGTAGCAGATGATGATCATATCAAGCACCCACAAGCCGCAAGCGGTCTGCTAAACGTAACGGCCATCCGGGTACTGAGCGATCAGAAGATCGACGAGCTAGCCCGCTCACACTCCTGTGAATCCAACCAGTAACACTTACCGTACAGTCCGGTCTGTTCGTCTGATATGTCGCATATCAAGTCTAGGGGTGGTAAACGTCAGACCCCAGTAACCGATAAGTCGTGCCGATGTGAGGCTCATAATGGGTCGAGAAACTACTAGTAACACTTACCAGCAGATCTCTGATCAGCCCTGGCCAGGGACTTCCCTGTTACGGCCAATCGAGCACAGCGCAACATCAACCCCCAATACTGGGAGAGACGAAACCCCTCCTATCGCTCATTGCCTCCATGTGACTCGGGACTGTACCCAAAGACCACCGTTTGGCACGCCCTCATGGACGTGGTAAGGTGGAGATCAAAGCACAGTGGGAATCACACAAGACTCTATGACGATCTCGGGTCTACAGACTAACCTGTACAGTGTCACCTGAGAACTGCCATTTGACGTGAGGTATAATACCATCTGGGAGTTCTCGGCGAGTCCGTCCAGTGTACCCAGTCACCACTGAGCACCCATACACCATCTCTGATGTCGAAGACCAATGGGTATGGGATCATCCATCGCCCATCTCATGGGTCGAGAAGCGTATACGCTAGTCTACACTGGTATATCGATGCCCCGTATCGATACACCCACGACTAGGGACCTTGAAGGATGTACTTATGGACTACCATGTCCCCACTAGTATGATCTGCATCATAGTCCAGGTAGTCAAGTACACATCCTAAGGGCTTTATCAACATGTAACTATAAGACAGTTTAAAGAGACTAGTGTACATGTTAAGATAAAGAGCAACCAGATAGCATACTATCATATCGAGCAAGAAAGTCATCTTTATATATGTCCAAGCATCCAATATAATATACATCATCTATACAATACTGGCCTCTAGGGCATACATACAACTAATAATCTCCCACTTGCACTAGGGCCAGCTGCTGTAGTATCGCATACCGAGCATCCCGAAGAGTATCTCAAACTGTATCTGGGGAATGGCCTTCGTGAGTGGATCCGCCGTGTTGTTCTTCGTGTCAACCTTCCTGACCTCGATCTCCCGGCGATCAACTATCTCCCGGATCAGGTGATACCGCCTCAGAATATGCCTGGATCGCTGATGGGACCTTGGTTCCTTGGCCAAAGCCACCGCTCCATTGTTATCGCAATACAAAGGTATTGGATGCTCAATGGATGGAACCACTCCAAGTTCAATAATGAACTTCTTGATCCAGACAGCCTCTTTAGGAGCATCGTTGGCAGCGATGTATTCAGCCTCCATCGTCGAGTCTGCCACGGTTTCCTGCTTGGAACTCTTCCAGCTAACCGCCCCTCCGTAAAGGGTAAAGACAAATCCCGACTGCGACTTAGAGTCGTCCTTATCACTCTGGAAGCTTGAATCGGTAAAGGACTCCACTTGGAGTTCTCCGTTACCATACACCAAGAGCATCTCTTTAGTCCTTCGTAAGTACTTGAGAATGCTCTTCACAGCTGTCCAGTGACTCTCTCCAGGATCAGCTTGATACCTGCTCACTACACTTAGTGAGTATGCTACAGCGGGTCTGGTACATAGCATCGCGTACATGATAGAGCCTACAGCCGAAGCATAGGGTATCTCTTGCATGCGAGCTCTCTCCAAATCAGTCTTGGGAGACATCTCTTTGGAGAGAGTGACTCCAGAGATCGTGGGCAAGTTCCCACGCTTGGATTCTTCCATACTAAACCTCTTTAGTATGGTGTCAATGTACCTGGATTGGGACAATCCCAATATCCGTTTGGATCTATCTCTATAGATCCTTATTCCCAATATGCAGGAGGCATCACCAAGATCTTTCATTGAGAACCTTTGTGATAAGAAGAGCTTGACTGATTGCAGCATAGGAATATCATTTCCTATCAAGAGTATGTCGTCCACGTACAATACGAGGAAGACCACCTTACTCTCTGCTACCTTCTTGTAGATACAAGGTTCATCTGGGTTTTTGACGAAATCAAACTCTTTGATAACGACGTCAAAGCAGATGTTCCAACTCCGCGATGCTTGCTTTAATCCATAAATGGATTTAAGCAGCTTGCACACCTTCCCGCTGCTCCCACTGTCTACGAAGCCCTCTGGCTGAGTTATGTACACGCACTCTTCTAAATCACCATTTAGAAAGGCGGTCTTAACATCCATTTGCCAGATTTCGTAGTCATGATATGCAGCGATGGCAAGCATGATCCGGATGGATTTAAGCATAGCCACTGGAGAAAAGGTTTCGTCATAGTCCACACCTGGTCTTTGACGAAAACCCTTTGCTACAAGTCTAGCTTTGAAAGTCTCCACTTTCCCATCTACACCAAGTTTTTTCTTGAAGATCCACTTGCTCCCGATGGGTTTTACCCCTTCAGGAGCAATATCCAAAGTCCATACTTTGTTGGTGTACATGGATTCCATCTCGGACCGCATAGCATCCAGCCATTTCACTGAGTCCCTACTCGTGATGGCCTGCTCGAAACTAGTTGGGTCATCATCCTCCATGATGCAATCCTCGCTCCCACCATCCATGAGAAAACCGTAGTATCTCTCACGTTGGCGAGGAACACTACTAGATCGGCGGAGAGGCTGAGGTTAATTGGGAGCTACTGAATCCTCTGGTTCCACTAAATCTTCTGTTGTGTTTTGTTCAGCTGGAACCTCTTCCAGTTCTACCTCAGAGCCACTAATCTCTTTTGCAAGAAATTCCTTTTCTAAAAAGGTGGCATGTTGAGCAACAAAAACTCTTTGTTCCTTACTGTGGTAGAAGATATACCCTCGCGAATGTTTGGGATATCCAACAAATTTGCACAAAACAGACCTTGCCTCGAGTTTGTCCGGTTTTTGTCTTTTGACATAGGCCGGGCAACCCTAGATCTTAATAAAATTAAGATATGGTCTCTTCCCTTCCCATATCTCATATGGTGTGGTAGGCACAGATTTGGTGGGAACCCTATTCTGTAGGTATGCCGCTGTCTCTAGCGCATATCCCCAGAAGGAAATAGGCAACTCAGCTGTGCTCATCATAGAGCGCACCATATCTAATAGGGTGTGGTTCCTCCGTTCTGATACACCGTTGTGCTGTGGTGTATATGGAGGAGTCAGCTGAGAGAGAATCCCATTCTCTTTTAGGAAGTCCAGGAATTCAATGCTCAAGTATTCACCTCCTCGATCAGATCGAAGGATTTTAATACTTTTTCCGGTTTGGTTCTCGACTTCTTGTTTATATTCTCTAAATTTCTCAAAAGCTTCTGATTTGTGTTTCATCAGGAACACATATCCGAATCTAGAGAGATCGTCAGTGAATGTAATGAAGTACGAAGAACCATCCCTGGCATGTGTAGACATGGGACCGCATACATCACTATGTATCAGTCCCAAGAGTTCGGTAACTCTTTCTCCGTGTCCCGTAAACGGAGTTTTGGTCATCTTGCCTTTGAGACATGACTGGCAAGTGTCATAAGATGAAAATTCAAACGGATTTAAATATCCATCTTTATCCAACTTAGCTAGTCGTGTCGCATTGATGTGACCCAGTCTACAATGCCATAAGAAGGATTCGTTCAGTTCAGAACTCTTCCTCTTGTGTGTGTTTGTTATGCTCAGAACTGTTGATTGATTTAGAACATGAATCCCATTGCACAACGTGCCTGATCCAACCAACTTTTGGTTACGGAAAATGTTCATAACATTGTCCTGTAATACAAAATTATATCCCTCTTTACTCAATAAAGAAACCGATATAATGTTGCATATCAGGTTCGGCATGTAATAGCATTCGTTCAGAACCAATGTATTACCAGTTGGTAATACAATATGATATTCCCCGACAGTCTTAGCTGCAACAATTGCACCATTTCCAACTCTAATGTCTTTATCACCTTCTCCAAGTTCTCTACCTTTCTTAAGCCCATGTAACTGATTACATATATGGGATCCTGACCCGGTATCTAATACCCAGGACGTAGAGCAAATGGATAAACAGTTCTCTGTAACGAAGACACCTGAAGAAAATGCATCAACATGTATTTCTTCATTCGGGTGGCATGGGAATCCTGGTATTCCCCTATATCCTGTTCAGTCCTATAACTCTTATAGGAAAGAACGGAACCAACGTTCCCCGGCACAGTATAACATGCGGGTTCGGTCAATACATCCATATTATTATCTTTATTAGGGCATGACATGGTCGCTACCTGGAGAGAGAGAGAAGAAAACACTTTAGCGTATGCTCTTGCAAGATCAGATTGGTTATTATCTTATCTAATCAGGATGGCTCCTACTGGTTTTTATCAAATCTTCCTTCAAACCCTAAAAGGAAAGACTAGCCGGGATTAATTACACCCTACAACTTCGTCGATCTTTCAGCCAGGCCAGTGTCGGTACTTTGAGGGAGGTCCCCCGTGCTTTCGCACGAACCTAATTAATGTAAACCTCGTTTTCCAAGAGGCGTAACCCCGTTGACACCTTTCTAGACACCTACTTGATCGGCTAATTGTAATGTGTAAAACACTCCCAGGAGTAACTCTTACTCGCAGTGGGTATCGGGATCCAACTATCTCATAGAAGGTATGCAATCTCATTGCAAATTTCAACACTTGAAATTCCCGATAATATTTTTCCCCAAGCATCCTATGACCTTGACGGAGGTCAACAAACCACAGGGTGCAAGTCAAGTTCAACCCGTCATTTCTTGATTGAATCAAACCCACCCGCACGACCCTTGACGGAGGTCAACAAGGTCGTACGACTACCCTAATCCAATCTGCATCATATGCATTAAGCAGATAAATACTAGTTAGCTACCGCACACTACGCCTTAACGGAGGTCAACAAACGTAGCACGAATACTAAGTAGGATTTATCTGAAATAAAGGAGGGCTACGTCAGGTTTTTCTGAAAACCTATTGCGTAATGAACTTGATATCGTTGTAGAATCAAGTGAAGTTTTGAAATGGAGTGATTTTGAGGATTTTCTAGTTTTGCTAAAGGGGTCACTCCCGGTGAAGGGATCGTCGGCCCTTTCCTCGTCGAATGAGGTGCAGGGTATATCATATATACCGCTATGCAAAGCAAGAACTGTAGCTACCAGTTTTATTTTAAAATTTGATTCTACAACATCTTTAGGTTTCTTTTATTTCATTAATCACATTAATGAAGTCCCATCATTTAAATACCTAAACATCACAGATAAATACGACGTACACTTATGCCATCCGCATTCGCCTCGATGTCCCCTCGTGCACCGTTAGGTTAGGTAACTAACGACAGAGCAGGACAGGGCTAGTGCGGGTGCAAAACATAAGTAACGTCTATATAATATATCATATATATTATATAAAGTATCTATCACAGAACATCACATGATCACATCACAGATATCGCAGCAGAAGAAACATATGAAACATTGGATATACTAGGACGTCCGTGTTTTCAATACGAGACAGTATAAAACATGGATTCCACGGTCGTGATGAATAGCCAATCCCACACCCCTAGACCCCTACGAGAGCGGCAAGCAACCCTACCAATTCTAGGGTTAGGAGACCCGGACTCGACTCCTCGAGATGGTCTCCCACTGGACCCTAGAACCCGGTTACTTGTGCTCCCCTCCTTGTGTCTATCCTAATGCGGAAAAGTAAATAATATACAAAAGGTGACAACTTCCGCAACCTGGAAGTGCCCCAATAAAAGAATATTACATACAAGTTTTTACATGAATGAAAATGAAAAACACTCATCAACCATAAAAACCCCCGGCTATTCAAACACGACAATCCAATATAACATATCCAGCAACACATAACATCACATGTCATCAACGTAAGTAAATATGCGCATCCCAATTGTCGTTGACATATAGCAACAAAACCGGCGATATCACATATTACACTTACGGTCACAGAAAAGAAAGTGTAAAACTACAACAGTTAGAATCCGCAACCTCATTAGACATCGCATGCCTAATCAAATGAAATACTTAGACATCACATGCCTAACAATTATAAACCCCGCATTTTAGTCCCATTATCGAAAACTCTTTTCAATATTAAGTGAGACTAAACCGCTAGATTTATAACAGTCATCCAGTTATCTCATAACTGTTTGTGAATTCCAATTATTGTATCCCATTCCGGATAAATAGAAAATATTAAACTTTCCGATCGAACATTCGAACACCCAAGTTTTCCTGAAACTGTTCAACACATGAAATAAGTTCAAAGACATTCACTTCATGCCTCAGTACCAACGGTCCAGCCATAGAAGGGTCAAGCCAACGCCTCACATGTGGCACGTCGTACTCCCCCAAACCCGAAGGTTCAAAGGGCAGTTCAAGACGGTCACATAATCGAGTTAAGGTTTGTTGTCTTCTAGAGGGACCATCGCGTTACTTGCACTACTCAGAACGTCCTTAAACCACAGAAAAATCCAACACTTGGATATTTTCCGGCAGGGGAAAGATTGGGTATTTACATCCGGTCGAACTTTTTAACATATTCCAAAATATCCGGAAAGCGACATAGACAAAATCTGATAATCCGATCGAATCAGTGAACTCCCAAAACACCCCAGAAAATTCAACTCTTGAATAAATATTAAAAATTCCCATAAAACTCAGCACTGTAAATTAGGAATTACTGTGCAAATTTGGAGGGCTGACGTCATCATGTCGCCGCGGAACTGCCGCAGAAGCTAGGCTTCTGCCGCGGTTCCGCCGCAGGTTGGAGGCATCATTTGTCCAATTTTGCACCGTAATTCTTATAACTTCCTGCTGAATTTTTAAAGCATTTTTAATATGGAAAAAACCCAGTTTTTAGAAAAAGTCCAGAGAGCGATTTGGTTTTAGGGTTTCGGTTTCGATCGGGTTTCAAACATCGTCTAAGCATCGCCTAAGGCTCTAGCTAGGCTCTGATACCAGAGACGAATGCGGATAGCATAAGAGGATGTTGTATTTTCGTTGTTTTCTGCAATGATAGGTTAATAATGGGACGCATTATTATTAATGCAAAGAAAATAAACCAAAGTTTAATCGTTGGAACAATTTAAAAGAAACCACTCGGTTATTTTTAAAAAAGAAGATATTTTTAATTGCAGAGCTTTAACCACTCCTTTTAAAAGCTATCAAGTTTCTTCGGTTATATCAAGTTCACTACATTCACGGTTTCGCCAAAACCATTCGTAGCCCTCCGTCATTTCATTTGGGTATTCAGTAGTATTCAAGCTATGTATTTTGACCTAACGCCAAGGCATAGTGTTTGGTAGCTGCTGGGTATTCATTTGTTGCATAGATAGATGAGTTAGTTTGGGATAGTCGTATTATCATTTTGGCCGAACGTCAAGGATATATACGGGTGGGTTCAAATTGACAAGATAATGACGGGTAGAACTTGACATGTGACTTATGACATTTTGACCAACGCCAAGGTCATAAGAGCATGGGGCAAAATTTTATATCGGGAATTTCTAAAGAAACTGAAATTTGCAAAGAGATGCATACCATTTGGAGTTTGATGAATGTTGGTAGGATTCCTTCAGCATTATCAGACGATGATATTTGGATCCCGATCCTACTGTGAGTATATGCTACTTATCAGGATATTCGTCACTTAACGATCAATGCTACAAACCAAGTAGGTGTCTAGAAAGGTGTCAGCGGGGCTACGCCCCCAGAGAAAAGAGGTTATTTAATTAAGGAACTTCGCGAAAGCGTTGGAAAACCTCCCTCGAAGTATCGACACTGGCCTGGCTGAACGGTTAAGCAAGTATTGTACGGTGAGAATAGTCCTGGCTAATTCTTCTTTTATGGTTTGGGGAAGGATTCGAGAAACAGTGGGAGCCATCCAGTTTAGATAAACTAAAAACCACTCTAAACTTGCAAGAGCATCATACTAAAGTGTTTTCTTCTCTATCTCCTAATTGCAGTGTAGGGTTCCTAGGCACGCTAATGAAGTCTCACAAGGCATCAATCATGCCAATTTCACATTTTACGAGTGCCGAGAAACCCTAATACGGATCGTTAACTAGAATTTTAGGCGAAAAGTTAAGCTAGTTAACATCTTAACTAAAAGTGAGAAGCTACAACCTTTGTAGATCCGGTTCTCCACTTCCTTAGCTCCACGTAGACGTCCTCTCGCTGTCCTAGTCGGATCTCGGACTCTAGCATCGGCTTCATCGGAGAAATGAGCGGACAAGTCGTCGGCAACGATGCCGAAGATGATCTACGTCGAGGTTACACAAGATCAAGCTCCAACTTCACCAAGTTGTGAAACTTGTGAAAAAAACACCCTATACTACTTGGCAAGAGGTAGAGGGTGAAGAAATAGGAGGTGGGTTCACTTTAGAATTGGATTTCTCACACTTTTGCACAAGATGCCATTGATGGAATCAAGCTTTCTTTCTTGATGAAGATGATGAAGAAGAAGAAAGAATATGATAAGTGTTGCTTTTAAAATGAAAATAAAATCAATACTTATCATATGCTAACCATGGTAAAGTGTAGAGAATAGATCATGGTTAGTTAGAATGGTTAGGGTTAAGGATGAAGACAAAATGGTAACAAAGTCAAACCTTCATGAAGCTTCAACTAAATACAAAGAAAGCCACCATTTTTCTTCATAATCCTTTCCAAAATCAATAAATAAATAAATGAGTAATAAAAAGGAAACCCTAACCATTACACAACCATGGTTTAATCTTTACACAAAACACAAGTTAGCATGCAACATCTAACATGATACAGTCAAGTGCACACAAAATATATCACATATACAATGTGCTTTTCAAGTGAGAAAATCCCTTTAAAGTGAACCAATACTAGTTAATGCAAAGTAATATATCAAATATATAATTATACATTAAATCATTAAATCAACACTTGATTCAATGATCCGGTCATGTCGCACATAACCGACTAGTATCCAATGTATCGACTTACGATCTTCGATTCGATAACTAGGTTATATCACATACAACCAATCGAAACATTCATCGCGAGAATGAAATGCGATATCACATACACGCATCATTCTCGGTCCCGCACATATCTCATATGCGCCCCTATTTCGTTTCGCTTGAGCCAGGAAACCTCTGTGTAGGACTCTAAAGACTCGTCAATACGCCTGTAGCAGATGATGATCAAATCAAGCACCCACAAGCCGCAAGCGGTCTGCTAAACGTAACGGCCACCCGGGTACTGAGCGATCAGAAGATCGACGAGCTAGCCCGCTCATATTCCTGTGAATCCAACCAGTAACACTTACCGTACAGTCCGGTCTGTTCGTCTGATATGTCGCATATCAAGTCTAGGGGTGGTAAACGTCAGACCCCAGTAACCGATAAGTCGTGCCGATGTGAGGCTCATAACGGGTCGAGAAACTACTAGTAACACTTACCAGCAGATCTCTGATCACCCCTGGCCAGGGACTTCCCTGTTACGGCCAATCGAGCACAGCGCAACATCAACCCCCAATACCGGGAGAGACGAAACCCCTCCTATCGCTCATGGCCTCCATGTGACTCGGGACTGTACCCAAAGACCACCGTTTTGCACGCCCTCATGGACGTGGTAAGGTGGAGATCAAAGCACAGTGGGAATCACACAAGACTCTATGACGATCTCGGGTCTACAGACTAACCTGTACAAGTGTCACCTGAGAACTGCCATCTGACGTGAGGTATAATACCATCTGGGAGTTCCCGGCGAGTCCGTCCAGTGTACCCAGTCACCACTGAGCACCCGTACACCATCTCTGATGTCAAACACCAATGGGTATGGGATCATCCATCGCCCATCTCATGGGTCGAGAAGCGTATACGCTAGTCTACACTGGTATATCGATGCCCCGTCTCGATACACCCATGACTAGGGACCTTGAAGGATGTACTTATGGACTACCATGTCCCTACTAGTATGATCTGCATCATAGTCCAGGTAGTCAAGTACACATCCTAAGGGCTTTATCAACATGTAACTATAAGACAGTTTAAAGAGACTAGTGTACATGTTAAGATAAAGAGCAACCAGATGGTATACTATCATATCGAGCAAGAAAGTCATCTCTATATATGTCCAAGCATCCAATATAATATACATCATCTGTACAATACTGGCCTCTAGGGCATACATACAACTAACATGCAGCAACCCTGAAAATGACTGGACTTAAGTTACTTTTAGAGAAAAATATACTGACTGGGCCAAACTATAAAGATTGGCTGCGGAATGTCAAAATGGCTTTGACCTATGATAAATTGGGATACGCCCTCACCGCTATGGCACCTGCAGTCCCACGTCCCAAATCCAGCAATGCGGATAAGGAAATCCGCAAAACCTTGGAGTATGATTGCGCGAAGGCCAAGTGCATCGTGCTTGCCTCGATGAACAATGAACATCAGAGGAGGCACGAGGATATGGAACTAGATGCCATATTTCTCCATACAAAGGAATTTTATGGAGAGCAATCTCGTATAGCAAGATACGAGACCTCTAAGAACTTGTTTCGAGCGAGGTTGGCCGTCGGATCATCGGTAGGAGAACATGTCCAAAAGATGATAGGCTATATAGAAGAGCTCGCAGACCTTGGGACGACTTTGGATAATGAGCTCTATACAGACCTTATTCTCCAGTCCCTTCCTTCCACTTACGCCCAGTTTATTCTGAACTTCAACATTCAAAGAAAAGAAGTTGAACTTCCGGAACTCCTTAACATGTTGAGGAGTGCAGAGGGCACCTTGCAGAAGGCAAGGGAAACACCCTCTATGTTTGTTAGCGGTGCATCTTCTTCCGGGTCCAAGGCAAGGGCCAAAGGAAGGAAGAAGAAGGCCGCCACCAAACCTAGAGGAGGTGTGAGTAAGGTGGGAGGGAAGGGAAAGAAAAAGATTGCAGTGCCAGTAATGGCTCAGGATGAGTGCTTCCATTGTCACAGGAAAGGGCACTGGAAGAAGGATTGCAAGGCGTGGAACGCCAAGAACCAAGGACCGAAGCAAGCTGTGGCTTCGACTTCAGGTGTGTTTGTAATTGAGAATTGTTTGTCAATCAACTCTACTTCCTGGGTATTGGATACCGGATCAGGATCTCATATATGCAATTCATTGCAGGCACTGAGAAACCGTAGAGTGCTGAAGGAAGGTGATATGACCCTAAAGGTTGCTAACGGAGCTGGCGTGGGAGCTGTGTCCGTCGGGGATTATCACCTAGGATTGACGAGTGGACATATTTTGGTTTTACATAACTGTTTTTATGTACCTAGTTTAACATGTAATATCATATCAGTTTCCTTGTTATCAAATAAAGGTTATGATTTCACGTTTGTAAGCGATGTTGTTAACATCCACCTTAATCATGGTTTGATTGGGTCCGGTACACTAAATAACGGTATATATGTCTTAAACCAACTCCAGATTTTCAATGTCCAGAACACACTAAAAAGAAAGTCTCCAGATTTAAATAAGGCTTTCTTATGGCATTGTAGACTAGGTCACATCAATGAGACAAGGTTAACTAAGTTACATGAAGAAGGATATTTGGACTCGTTCGAATATCAAACTTATGCCACTTGTGAATCATGTCTCAAAGGAAAGATGACAAAGACTCCATTCACTGGACATGGAGTAAGAGCGAGCGAGCTCTTAGGACTCGTACACAGTGATGTATGCGGTCCAATGTCTACACATGCAAGAGGTGGTTTTTCTTATTTCATTACTTTTACGGATGATTACTCAAGGTACGGATTCATTTATCTGATGAAACATAAATCCGAGGCTTTTGAAAAATTCCAGGAGTATAAGAATGAAGTAGAAAACCAAACCGGCAAAAGTATCAAGACACTAAGATCTGATCGAGGTGGTGAATACTTAAGTGCCGAGTTCCTAGGTTACCTAAAAGAGAAAGGAATTCTCTCTCAGCTTACTCCTCCATACACTCCACAGCATAATGGTGTATCGGAGACGGAATCGAACCCTATTGGATATGGTACGATCCATGATGAGTAATGCTGAGTTACCGCGATCTTTCTGGGGTTAGGTGCTAGAATCAGTGGCATATCTTTTGAACATGGTTCCTACCAAGACTGTGCCTACTACTCCATATCAGATGTGGAGTGGGAAGAAACCTCATCTTCAGTATGTAAAGATATGGGGATGTTCAGCTTTTGTTAAAACGCAGCATGTGGACAAGCTCGAGGCACGATCAGTGAAATGTCAGTTTGTGGGATATCCAAAGAACTCCAGGGGATATCTATTCTATTACGCAGAGGAACAAAAGGATTTTGTTTCTCGTAATGCCCATTTTCTAGAACATCACTTTTTAGAAAAGGAAACAAGTGGGAGCGAAATAGAACTGGATGAAATTCCAGAACCACAAACTACTACTGAAAGTTTGGTAGAACCAGTAGTTCAAGAAGAACATGACATTCCCGCACCCCTCTGCAGGAGTAGTAGGCCATCTCATCCGCCTGAGAGATACTACGGTTTTCTCATAGACGGGGATAGAGAGGATTGCATCATTGATGATGATGAACCTACTAGCTTTCAACAGGCTATCCAGAGCGGCGACTCGGTACGATGGCTAGATGCAATGCGGACCGAAATGGAGTCCATGTACACCAACAAAGTCTGGACTTTGGACTTTGCTCCAAATGGGGTAAAACCCATAGGATGCAAATGGATCTTCAAGAAAAAGATTGGTGTAGATGGACAGGTGGAAACCTATAAGGCTAGACTTGTTGCAAAGGGTTTTCGTCAAAGGCCTGGTTTGGACTATGACGAGACTTTTTCTCCAGTGGCTATGCTCAAATACATTCGGGTCCTTCTTGCTATTGCTGCCTTCCATGATTATGAAATCTGGCAGATGGACGTAAAGACGGCTTTTCTGAATGGTAATTTAGAAGAGTGCGTCTATATGGATCAGCCAGAGGGTTTCAATCAGAGTGGGAGCAGCGGGAAAGTATGCAAGTTGCTTAAGTCCATTTATGGACTAAAGCAAATATCGCGGAGTTGGAACATCTGTTTTGATGAAACAGTCAAAGAATATGACTTTATCAAAAATCCAGATGAACCATGCATATATAGTAAAGTTGTGGCCAGAAGTGTCGTATTCCTTGTCTTGTACGTGGATGACATTCTATTGATAGGAAATGACATTCCTATGCTACAATCTGTCAAAGGATTCTTGTCACACAGTGTAACATTTCGAAATAATAAAAATATTATTTTTGGGAAATTAATAATTTAATATTATTTTATTGAATATTTTAATAATTCGGTATAAGTAAATACAAATAAATGGGGAAAATTATGGAAAATTCTAAAATAGGGTAAATTAGAGAATTATGCCATTTCTAAGTTTAATTTATTAGTTATATGCTAAATTAGTGCTAATCGCGATTAATAATCGCTAATCAGTTTTTAGCAATTTGTGCAAAGCATGCACATATCATTCTTCTTACACTTGTGTATTTTCTACCATGGTTTCTCATTTGGGTTTACTATTTGAGTGAGAAGGAATTTAGAGAAAAGAAAAGAAATGGAAAACGGGTTTATATTAAAGAATGAGTAGTTGGTGAGAGAGAGAGAGAGGTATGGGCTTCTTTGACTAAAGACTTAGCCATTTCTTCTTCAACCTTCACTCATTTTTCTCCCTCTCCCTCTTGTTGCTGCTGCTAGTCCTGCTCCTCACCTCCTTCCCCGCTTCAACTCCTCAAATTACCTCCAAAACAACTCCAAAACCCCACTCTCATTTCATTAAAAGTGTGCACAAGCTCAAGATCTACACATTGGACCAAGGAAGCAAGGATTTTGGCCACTAGGGGCAACTCAAGAAAATTCTTGAGTTGCGAAATGAGGTATTTACTGAACCCTTAGCTTAGTTTTACTATTACTTATACCCCATGTTTAGTTTAGAACCGATATTGTGTGTTTTTGTGGATTGGAGAAAAACCTAGTTAGGGTTTGAGGGAATTTTGGGTTGTAATGTGAAATTGAGCTCAGTTGAGGTTAGATAAATACCCTAGTGCATGAATTGAGACCCCAACCTGAGAGTTGAAACCCGAAATACGGATTTAGAAACCGATATCGGAAAAGTTATAAAATCTGGGAAGCTTTTATGAGATCTGCTATCTCCCGAGACATACTAAAATAAAATTGAATGGACAGTGACATGTGCAGGCTCCCAGGAAGCTACCACCAAGACCCTAGCCCGTAACTCCATGACCTGGCCGCCAATTAATTCCCTCTGGCCGCAAATTGCGGCCAGACCTGCACCAATTTGGGTCGTTTTGGTTCTTCTGCTCCTACATCTGTAGTTTAGGCCCCTGGCATGCATAGATTTGTCTAATTTGACCTAGGGTGAAATCTGGAGCCTATTTTCCTTAATTGCTATTTTGGATTTGTGTTTCCGTATTCCGTATTTTAATTCTGAATTTGTGTATTGTGTTTTACCTCGACTATTTGGCGTTTATACGACGATATCGAGGGTTGTTGATGGGTTTGGAAGGCGTTGTCCATAGGTTCTAACCTATAGATCTTAGCGTATCGTTTTGAGATTCGTATGCCGTTTTAGTTCAGAATTGGTTTTGATATGCATTTGCGATACGTTAATGTGTAGGTACCCCATGAAGACTTCGGGACGACAAGCAAACGCGTGGTGACGTCGACAATGAAGACGCAATGTGAGTAGATTATATCTACAGAGGGATGTCGGGGGATGACGTATGGCACCCCCGTAGTTCGTAGTTGATGTATTATATCTGATAGTTATAGTGTGTCATGGATATTGTGTTAGGTGTTTTATGGATAGTTTAGGCTTAGAAGTAAACTAGTGTAGTTCATAGCCACGAACCCTAGAATAGGTTTACACCCACAAGCACACCCTTGCATATTCACTATACTTACACTGTGTTGATGATGATATTGGATGACTTTGGAGATGAGTCGATGATATTGGGCTTGGTGCCGTAAGATCGGTGATTTGATATGATTCGTATTTGGGATACGATATGTGATTCTTAGCGGGCCTTTGGGCATGTGTTTTACCCCCGCACTCATAATTATATGGATGGTATCGATTTGTACTAGACTTAGATTCAGTATTCCAGATTATGGGTTATGATGATAAGAATACCAGGTACTTGATGAGATAATGTGATATTGACCCGTACCCAGCTATTGGGATGCCGTATGACGATTTACCGTACGAGCTTTATATTGATGAAAGATCCGCACTCATGACTTGAGGATTGTCATATGATATACTGTATTGTACGCGATACAATTGAGGCGGGATCACCGACTATTATATGTATATATATTTATATCGACTTAGATTTAGGTGGATTCCATACCCCTCAGGTTGACTTGATACTTAGATCTGTGGTTTGCATAATAGATGTTAGACTAGACCCCAGTCTTACCCATTACAAAAACCCCGATTTGTCTTATTTCAAATAGCAAGCTGCATTATTATTCATTTACCATTTATTCTACGGCTCGCATTGCATTGCATGCTCATATGTTATTGATTCATATTCGTTGTGCATATGCCTTTACATAGTTGCATGCTTATATTAGTGTTCTTGTTGCATGTATTATAATTCATGGATTTCGCACTGTGATATGGTTGCATATGATGATTCTGGATTGTTTTACTTCTGCGTATATATATCAGTGGTATGGGACGCTGAAATATATATGTATACCCATAGAGTATATATATCAGTGGTATGGGACGCTGATATATATATACGCATACTTAATATATCATCATTATGATCCATGCAAATTTACATATGCATTATGAGCTCTGTTAGTGTTTATGCCCTAGAAGGCCATTACTGTATCATACTAGTTTGTATATTACTTAATGGAAGCTTGAGATATTCACATGTATATAACAGTCTTGCTAAACATGGTAGTATGCTACTTGGTTTTTCTATCTTAATATGTTAGTGTACGTATTGATAGAGCTCTTAGGATCTTGCTTGTCTACCAGCGTTGTGATGGCAGTCACACTAGTGGGGGCTGGGTAGTCTACAAGCACATCCTTATTCGGGTCCCTGGTCGTTGGATTATCGAGACAGAGCATCGATACTCCGGAGTAGACTGGTGTGTACGCTTCTCATCCCAGTTGGGGAGATGGTCTGTCCCACAGCCGTCAGTACGTCGTACTGGAGATAGTATGCAGGTGCTCGTTAGGTTACGGGTACACCGGACAGGACTCACGGGGAACTGTTGGTTGGTTTGATACCAGTCGTCAGTGAGCAGTTCCCAGGTGACATGAGTACAGCGTAGTCCGCAGACTTGACACTGCTACTTCTCCTCGAGTGTGTCCCACTGTTCTTAGATTGCTACCCTACCACGGCTCAAAGGAGTCGTGCAAACAGGTAGCAGTTGGGTGCAGTCCCGAGCACTTGGAGGCAGTGGCGGTTAGACAGGATTCGTCCCTCCCGGTATTGGGAGTAGATATCGTGCTGTGTCAGAGAGCCATTACGCAAAGTCCCTGGCCAGGGCAAGCGAGATTTACTGGTAGGTTCCAGTAGTTTCTCAGGGTGTAATGGGCTTCACTCCGACACGACTTATACCGCTATTAGGGGACTGACGCTTGCCGCCCCCCTAGGCCCGATATGCGATAGTCTTGGACGAACGGACCGGACTGTATGGAGATTGTCACATCAGACTCAGTAGGAGTTCGGATGGGTTTCCTCATCGGCCTTCTTATCGACAACTACCTGGGGACCGTTACGTACAGCTAGTGCCGCTTACGGTCTGTGGTTAAACCCACTGCCAGCGTAGTAGTCGAGTCTCTAGAGTCCCACACAGAGAGTTTCCTACTCCAGGCGAAACGATATAGAGGTCACATGGTTTTGCGACAAAGGGTTCGGACGCATACGTGCGTTTACGCACGTACGACTTTCGGACAGTTTTTACCAGTCGGCTTTGGTTTAAGCCAGTTACTGGTATCCGGTTATTGGATTTTTACAGTCTAAAGTTTTTCCGTATTTTTGCGGATCGGAGGGGCGTTCTCGTAATTGTGCGAGAAGCTTCTAGAAGATGTGACTAAGGAGGTTACTTTGGATAAGATTGTGAGTCATGAGAGTGATTCATCTTTATCATTATTGCACCATAAATGATAAATGCCACATGCTTAATGAATCACCATTTTGCATTTATGAAGCATGCTTATTCATTTCATTTATTCATTATTCTTTAATAAGAATGCTTCATAATATATTATGATACATTCTCTCTCATCTCATTATCTCATCTCACATTCTCTCTCCTCAAGCTCTCATCTTCAAGAGACTAATCATTAATCCTCATGTGTTGAGATCAAAGGTTTAGTTAGACTTAAACATCCATCACCTTCACTCTATATCATCCTTTCTTCTTTGATTAGCAATCAAAGTAGATTAGTTACCTCAAGTTAGAGGTTTAGCTTGGTGTTTTGCTCTCGGGTGGATCGTCTACTACCTAGAGAAGGTCGAGGAGAACCAAGGAGGACACAAAGACGAAGGACAGATTTCGTTAGGTATAATCCCTAAACACAATAGTTAAGAAACACTTTGTGTACGGTTATTTATAGTTTAGCTTCGATTCAAGCGGTTAGTCGATGTTCGTTCTTTAAACTTGATCGTTTTTGAAAATTCCGCCTCCCAACAAGTACTGGGGTGTACTACATCGACTTACAAGCTCGATGTGAGAGGAGCCTATGTGCTCGGAGCCTATGAGCTCGATGTGAGAGGAGCCTATGTGCTCGGAGCCTATGAGCTCGATGTGAGAGGAGCCTATGTGCTCGGAGCCTATGAGCTCGATTTGAGAGGAGCCTATGTGCTCGGGGCCTTTATGGTCGATGGCATATTATATCTCCCCTACCCCACATTTATTGTATATGCATTGCATCACATATTAGTAGTACCTGATAGAGTACCTTCATGAATGCTGCATACATATCGGATACATGATATATATGTTTCACTTGATTTTGAGATATATAGTTTGTGTCGATGCTCGACGTTGATTTTCTGATGATTTCATTTATGATATCTTCTGTTTTCATTTTACCGCATACATACATTATATTTATGATATATTATTACGTGAGGCACTGGCACGAGTACTTGGCACTACACTTATGTTCAGATGTTACATTACCACTTTACTATGATTCAGACTTATTTATTTGAGGTTTATATTATATCTGATCGTTTGACTTAGGATTATGTCATGCTTTCAATTTCTGCTTGTAGATATTTTCTATTCACGAGTTGGCAACTCACCCCCGTTGTGGCACAGTTCTTGCAGGTTTTGCCGTGCAGGTTCCATAGCGGCATTTCCGGCACATTGCTTCCTTTGCGGATGATTTGCTTGGTAGGTGGGTTCTTTGCATCAGAACCACCCTTGTATACGTATTATTCTTTGTATCTAGAGATTCCATCAACCAAAACTTGTATATTGTTTCAGACTCAGACACTAGTGATGTATTATTTCGACCTTAGAGTCGCGCTTAGTAGTGTTAAGGTTTTCATGTTATTGTGAGTTTCTTTTGAGTTTGATCCTCGCCCTTCGGCGTTGTATATTATATTGCTTGTGTGGGTTGTGCTCTTTGTTTATGCGTAGTAAGTGTTAGATAAAATGCCTCAAGGGAAAATAAATTACAAGATATGTTTCTTTACTCTTAAAAAGGTTTTAGATTTCTGGGCTTTTGGCTTACTTGGATCAGATGGAGTCCTATAGACTTCATATGGTTCAAGGGCCAGTCATGTGCACTTTCGAATCGTGACACACAGGTTCTCCATGAAAGACCTGGGTGATGCCTCTTACATTCTGGGGATCCGGATCTATCGTGATAGATCCAAGAGGATGTTGGGACTTTCGCAGTCCAGGTATATCAACACTATACTGAAAAGAGTCAGTATAGAAGATTCTAAGCGCGGTAATCTACCGGCTTGTCATGGAATCACCCTCTCCAAAGAGATGTCTCCCAAGACTGATTTGGAAAGGGAACGCATGTCTATTATCATCTACGCTTCTGCGGTAGGCTCTATAATGTATGCGATGTTGTGCACCAGACCAGATGTAGCTTACGCACTGAGCGTGGTAAGCCGGTATCAGTCAGACCTAGGGGAGAATCACTGGATAGCAGTGAAGAACATTCTCAAGTACTTGAGAAGGACTAAGGAGATGTTCTTGGTTTAAGGCGGAAAAGACCTCAAGTTAGAGGCCTTTGCTGATTCTGGCTTCCAGAGTGATAAGGACGATTCCAAGTCCATGTCGGGTTATGTCTTTACCCTCAATTGAGGGGCGGTGTGCTGGAAGAGCTCCAAGCAGGACACCGTTGCTGACTCAACGATGGAAGCGGAGTATATTGCTGCTTGCGATGCCGCAAAAGAAGCAGTCTGGATGAAGAAGTTCCTAACAGAACTTCAGGTGGTTCCTACCATAGTTGATCCAATACCTCTATATTGCGACAACAATGGAGCTATAGCTTTAGCGAAGGAACCAAGGTCCCATCAGAAGTCCAGACACATCTTGAGGCGGTATCACCTGATCAAGGAGATCATTGATCATCGGGAGATCGAGGTTCGGAGAGTTGCTACTGAAGAGAACATTGCTGATCCATTCACGAAGGCCCTACCTCAGATTCAGTTCGAGAGGCTACTCGAGATCATCGGTCTTCGATACGCCAGTACATGGCCTTAGTGCAAGTGGGAGATTGTTAGTGTATATGCCCTAGGGGCCATTATTGTATCATACTAGTTTGTATATTACTTAATGGAAGCTTGGGATATTCATATGTATATAACAGTCTTACTAAACATGGTAGTATGCTCCTTCGTTTTTCTATCTTAATATGTGAGTATACGTATTGATAGAGCTCTTAGGATCTTGCTTGACTACCAGCGTTGTGATGGCAGTCACACTAGTGGGGGCTGGATAGTCTACAAGCACATCCTTATTCAAGTCCCTAGTCGTAGGATTATCGAGACAGGGCATCGATACTCCGGAGTAGACTAGTGTGTACGCTTCTCATCCCAGTTGGGGAGATGGTTTGTCCCACAGCCGTTAGTACGTCGTACTGGAGATAGTATACAGGTGCTCGTTGGGTTACGGGTACACCGGACAGGACTCGCTGGGAACTGTTGGTTGGGTTTTTATACCAGTCGTCAGTTAACAGTTCTCAGGTGACATGAGTACAGCATAGTCCGCAGACTTGACTATGCTACTTCGCCTCGAGTGTGTCCCACTGTTCTTAGATTGCTACCCTACCGCGGCTTAAAGGAGTCATGGAAACAGGTAGCAGTTGGGTGCAGTCCCGAGCACTTGGAGGCAGTGGCGGTTAGACAGGATTCGTCTCTCCCGGTATTGGGAGTTGATATCGTGCTGTGTCAGAGAGCCATTACGCAAAGTCCCTGGCCAGGGCAAGCGAGATTTACTGGTAGGTTCCAGTAGTTTCTCAGGGTGTAATGGGCTTCGCTCCGACACGACTTATACCGCTATTTGGGGACTGACGCTTGCCGCCCCCTAGGCCTGATATGCGATAGTCTTAGACGAACAGACCGGACTGCACGGAGATTGTCACATCAGGATCAGTAGGAGTTCGGATCGGTTTCCTCATCGGCCTTCTTATCGACATCTACCTGGGGACCGTTACGTACAGCTAGTGCCGCTTGCGGTCTGTGATTAAACCCACTGCCAGCGTAGTAGTCGAGTCATTAGAGTCCCACACAGGGGGTTTCCCTGTTCCAGGCGAAACGATATAGAGGTCGTATGGTTTTACGACAAGGGTTTGGACGCATACGTGTGTTTACGCACGTACGACTTTCGGACAGTTTTTACTAGTCGGTTTTGGTTTAAGCCAGATTCTAGTATCAGGATATTGGATTTACACAGTCTAAAGTTTTTCCGTGTTTTCACGGATAGGAGGGGCGTTCTCGTAATTTCACGAGAAGCTTCTAGAAGATGGTGACTTGGGGGTTAAGGTGGCATATGCATTAAATGAGATTAGTGAGTCATATGAGTGATTCATCCATGTCATTAATGCATCATAAATGCTTAATGACTCATGGAGATGAATCACCCTTTGATATTTATGAGGCATGGTTGTAAATCCTTTATTTTTCTTTTATTGGATAAATGATAATGCTTGATATATATTATGATAGATCATTATCTCATCTCATTCTTATGCTCACCTTCTCTCTCCTCAAGCTCTCTCTCTTCAAACCCTAATCCTCCCCTCTCATTTGTTGAGATCAAGGATTAGAATAGACTAATCACTCCATAATCCAACTCTATATCACCTAGGTTACTTAGATTAGCACTTTAAGAAACCTAGTTATCTCTAGTTTGAGGTAAAGCTTCAAGCAAAGCTCTCGGGTGGATCGTCTAGTACTTGGAGAAGGCCGAGGAGGAGGTGGAGAACGTAAAGACGAAGGACACGGTTCTTTAGGTATAATCACTTCACATAGTAGTTTAGAACTTCTATGATTCATGTTAGTTATCGTTTAGCTTCGATTCTTGCGGTTAGTCGATGTTTAAGCAAAGAACAAGATCTTTTTTCATATCTCCGCCTCCCCGCAAGTCGTGGGGTGTTGCACATCGACTTACAACGGGGACCCCCTTCTTCATCATTGTCCCCCATAATACCTCTCTAGGTACCTTGTCGTACGCTTTTTCTAAATCAATAAATATCATATGCAAATCTCTTCTCCTCTCTCAAAAACGTTCGACAAGTTGACGAAGAAAATAAATAGCCTATGTTGTCGATCGTCCAGGCATGAACCCAAACTGGTTCTCTGTTATCTTAACATCCTTCCTTAGCCTGTGTTCAATCACTCTCTCCCAAAGTTTTATGGTGTGACACATAAGTTTTATTCCACGGTAGTTTGAGCAATTTTGAATGTCACCCTTGTTCTTGTAGATAGGTACAAGGATACTTTTCCTCCATTCATTTGGCATCTTTTTTGTCTGCCAAATCTTATTAAACAGATCTGTCAGCCATTTAACGCCTATTTCTCCTAAGCATCTCCAAATCTCGATAGGAATCTCGTCAGGACCAACCGCTTTTCTTAAACTCATTCTGTTCAAAACTTCTTTAACCTCAAGTGGTCTTATTTTACGCATGAAAACACGGTTTATATCTTGAGATTGAATGACAAGTCCATCTAAATTCTTAGTAAAGCTCTCATTGAACAATTTGTCAAAATTATCTCTCCATCTTTCCTTGATATCCTCATCACGAGCTAAAACCTTCTGATTTTCATTTTTGACATACTTCACCACACATAAGTCTCTAGTCTTCCTTTCCTGCATCCGAGCAAATCCGGTATATATCATTTTCAGCCTCTTTAGTGTCTAATTTCTCGTACACCTCCTTGTAGACCTTAGATTTACCTTCCCGAATAGCTTTCTTAACTTTTTTTTATTCATTTTATACTTCTCAAATCTCTCCACATCTCTACTTTTCTTCAAATTTTTATGAGAATCACTTTTAATTTTAATAGCAGCCTTACTTCTTCATTCCACCATGATGTGTCCTTAGATGATGGAGCACCACCTCTCGATTCACCAAGTAGATCTCTAGCTACCTTCTTGATACAATTAGCCATTTTGTTCCATATTCTGTCTGAATCATCTTCCGACTGCCAATCCGCTTTTTGGACTACACGATCTATAAAACCCTTTTGGTTACTTTCTTTCAATCGCCACCATTTAATTCTAGGCTCTACCTTGCGTCTAATCTTCCTAGGTCCTCTTCTAAATCAAAAATCTAGAACTAAAAGTCTATGTTGAGTGGTTACACTCTCACCTAGCACTACCTTACAGTCGATACAACAAGCTCTATCTATTCTTCTCGTCAGAAAAAAGTCTATTTGACTAGCATTTGATCCGCTCCTAAAAGTGATAAGGTGGGACTCTCTTTTCCTAAATCAGGTGTTTGCTAAGATCAAGTTATAAGATAAAGCAAAATCTAGAATCGAGTCACCTACTTCATTCCTTTGTCCAAAACCAAAACCTCCATTGATAGTATCAAACCCACTATGACTAGTACCTACATGTCCATTAAGATCACCATCAATAAATAACTTCTCTCCACTAGATATATTTTGCACCATCTCGTCTAAATTCTCCCAGAATAGACACTTACTAGCGTCATCAAGACATGTCTGTGGTGCATAAGCACTAATAATATTAAGGATCTCTCCACCTAAAATAAGTTTAACCAGTAAAATTCTATCACATTTTCTCCTAATCTCAACTACATTCTCCAGCAACCGTCTATATATGATTATGCCTACCCCATTACAATTTTTATCTCTACCCTTATACCAAAACTTATAACCTTAAGGCTCTATGACTCTACTCTTTTCACTTACCCACTTAGTTTCTTGCAAACACATAATACAAACTCTCCTGCTAATCATCACCTCCACTAATTCTATTAGTCTACCCGTAAGGGAACCTATGTTCCAGGAAGCTAGACGGATCCTATGAAACCCTTATTTATTTGTCACTACACCCGGATCCGATATAGCGTACCATTTCTAGACGACGACCCTTGCTTATTTGTCACTACACCCGGGGTCCGATGTATCACGTCGTTTCTAGACGACGACCCTTGCTTATTTGTCACTACACCCGGGGTCCGATATAGCACGCCGTTTCTGGACAATGAGCTAAAAGGCCTTGCATACTTAACACTACACTCGGAATCCGATGTAGCGCGTCGCTAAGTAGGGGACGCCCCAACGATATTCTTATTATGGTTCATGTCATAGAATGCGACAAAATTTTACGTTGGCTGTCACAAGCCTACCACAACCCTCACCTTTTCTCATCCGGACATGGGATCGGCAACGGTGGGTTTAACATAATCTCAAGTATTGGTCATTTGATTTTAAAATTGATTGATGATGTAGCTTCTTATTATTTTAGAGAAATCAAACAAAAATTCGTTATTGATTTATGTGTAATGCACGTAACTAAACGTCATGTCATTATTATTTTATAAGCACGATGCATGTAATTAAATTGTTATGTCATTATTATTTTATAAGTGTAATGCATGTAGTTAATTAATAAAGAAATTTATCATCAAATTTACTGTAATTACATGTAAAGCACGTGCCGAAAACGCTAACCTCATTAGCTTAGATTTAAATATAATATCCCGATTAAATTCAACACTGACCGGTGACTCTAAGCATTATATGTCTATGATGTCTAGCAAGTGATCCGAGCATGATCAAATTAACAATGGATCATGCATTTTAAATTGGCAGCTGCTGTGGCATATGAAGTACATATAATTAATTAAGTACACATCCGAGTTAAAAATCATCAAATTAAGATTTACTTTTATTTTTTCCCTTACTGCTGGAAAATCATCATAAGCAATATGAGAGTATTGTCAATCTTCATGTATTTTATTTTATATATATTTGATATGTATGTCTGATCTGAATGAATATATATATATATATATATATATATATATATATATATATATATTGGAGAGAGGAGGCCATAAGAGGGAATTTCCTCCTATGGCATCGAAAAAATACGCCCTCCATCGTATTTTCCGACGATCGGAATCCATCATTTTCATCGTTATCATCTTAGATGTGGGTACGCCAAATTTCATGTGATTCTATAACTTTTTCACCGTTGATTTAGCAATGTAAAAAGTTCTATTGTCGGTAAACCGTTAATTTTGAACCCACTAATCCAACGGTGAAAAAGTTGTAGAATCATATGCAATTACCCATATCTTAGATGATAACGATGAATATGATGGGTGCCGATCGACGGAAAACACGATGGAGATTGTATTTTTTCGAAGCCATAGGAGGAAATTCCCTCCTATGGCATCTTTCCTCCATTATTCTCTCTCTCTCTATATATATATATAGAATAATGGAGAAAAGATTCGGAGGGAATTTCCTCCTATAGCGTCGAAAAAATACACGCTCTCTCATTTTTTCCGCCGATCGGTACCCACCATCTTCATCGTTATCATTTAAGATATGGGTACGCCAAATTTCATGTGATTCTACAACCATTTCACCGTTTATTTAGTGGGTTCAAAATTAACGGTTTACCGACAATAGAACTTTTTACATTGCTAAATCAACGGTGAAATGCTTGTAGAATCACATGAAATTTGGCATACCCACATCTTAGATGATAACGATGAAGATGGTGCATTCCGATCGTCGGAAAACACGATGGATGGTATGTTTTTTCGACGCGCCATAGAAATAAATTCCCTCCTCTCATATATACATACATACATATACATACACACACACACACATATATATATATATATATATATATATATATATATGTATATATCATCATGATTATGGAATTATATATAAGTCCTGTCTCCCGCAACCAACTCTTTGTACATTGAATTGAATGGATATGCATGCACGTGGTTCATTCATGTATGCTTCACGTGTAACGTGCTTGATTTGAGCTTCTAGGTTTTGGACAATAATATTAAGTTCAGTGAATTAGTGACTAGCTATGATTTGTTGCATGTTATTACTGAAGAACTGGAGACACCAAAAAAACAAGGTCTTCGTAAAGTTGAATCCGCCTTTTCACTGGAGATGAATGTGGTTAAGCCGGATCCAAGTTGGTCCGACGTATACTGGCGTCTCTTGGCCGAGCATTTCTTGACTGGTGAGTTTAGAGTATGTCTTTTGACGATACATTTTTACTTTTTTGTAGCAATTCAATAAACAGTATTTGATGTTACTGCAGGAGCAGAGCGAGCGAGACAAAGCCTCTCGCGCTCATGCAAGATATTTACATGAGAGGGAGCAAAAGTTCCCAACAGGTTTGCGTCGAACACGTAAATATCGACAATCAATTTTTAATATTAATACGTTCAAAAATATCTTAGAAAATTATGCGTTGCATTCTAAATATAATATTGTCACGACCCAATTTAGGAACGTGACCGGTACTTAAATCACGCAATATCTATAGACGTAACGTAATTCAAATAAACCGAAAGCCCAGAAATCTAAACCATAAAAGTTAGAATGGGAAAAACATTTAAAATATTTGTTAAAACATTTAGAAATCTCAAGTTTTCAAATGTCGATTTAATTTATGTACTTAAAAATTTCGGCAGTATCTCCTTTGTAAAAACTAGACCCAAACGGGTACAAACAAACAATAAATATAAAGTATCTCCAAACGGGAGCAATTCACGCCAAAAAGGCGAAACACAACCACAACAAGTATATACGACGCCGTAGCGAAGGAACAAGCAAGAAGGAAGTGAAAACATAACACATAATCAAAATAAAGCCGCCTACACGAGCTCGACACCCAGAATTACAAATAATACAATATCTGTTGGGTATTGCCGGCGCCCTGGCTATCAAACCGTGGCCAAATGCGGAACAAAAATTTTCAAAAACTTTGGCGCAAACAAAACCCGCACAAGATCGAACATTAACCCTAAACTAGCAAGCATATGAAAAGGAGTTAGATGGTTATACCGAACGGATCGTGTCCTTTGGTTTTCTACCATTTCCAAGCTTCTTGAGGTGTTGCGGATCGGATTTGGTTGCCGGTCTTCCTCCATCCATGATGATCCACCCGAGAGAAATGGTTCAAACTCCAGCCTCTCTTAGCGAGGCTACCGACGCTCCAAGATTGCTAATAATAGAGAATGGAGGTGTAGGATTATCTCACAATTATTTTTCTCTCATCATAAATGCTCAAAGAGCAACCTTAGAAGAAGGAGGAGGAGGTGAGGAAATAAGTGGCATGAGTAACTAAAGAAAATATGCTGAGTGTTTCTCCAAGTGAGAATATGAAGCAAGTGAAGAAAAAATCAAAGCATGGCATGTTGAAAAATGTGGCTGCCTCTCTTTCTCATGCACACCAAAATTTCTCCTCTCATTTTTCCAATAAACAAATGTGTGCCATACCTCTCTACATTCCAAGTCCATACTCATGCCAACTCACCCTCCACCTCATTTGTAAAACAAATGATTTCCTAAAAAGAAAATTATACAAATGAGGTGTCCACTTCTTGAAACTATTCCATATAAATACAGAATACAACTTGATATACGTATCGAAATACATACACGCGTATTCATACAAAAATACGAATAGGCAAGAGAGAAAATGAACAGTGAACAATAATACTAGAATACATATATATAAATACATATATAAATTATTAAATTAAAATCTGATTTAATAATCCGGTTCAGTCTTAAGCCGCTAGTATTATCAATCGTCCGATTAAAGTCTGTGCAGCCTGTACACATATTTATTCGGACACCTATATGTACCAACATACGCCATCTATACCATATCGTCTGAACCGTGAAAACCCTCTGTGTGGGACTCTAAAGATACGTCAATACGTTGGTAGTGGGTTTAACCACAAGCACGTCAGCGGCACTAGCTGTACGTAATGGCTACCTAGGTATTGAGCGAAAGCAAGGCCGACGAGCAAACTCATCCGTACCTCTACTGAGCCTGACAGTGACAATATCCGTACAGTCCGGTCTATTCATCTATGAATATCGCATATCGAGTTTAGGGGGTGGATAAAGTCAGACTCCTAATAACGGGATATTTAGTGTCGGTATGAAGCCTATCACCACCTGAGAAACTACCGATCCTAGATCAGTAATTCTCGACTACCTTGGCCAAGAATTTCTGGTGATGGCCACCCGTGCACTCCGCGACATCAACCCCCAATACCGGGAGAGACGAATCCCCTAACGATCTGCTCACTGCCTCCATGTGGCTCGGGACTGTACCCAACTAAAACCTGTTTGCACAACTCCTTTGAGCCGTGGTAGGGTTGTAATCAAAGCACAGTGGGAACTCACATGAGACAAATGACGATCTCAGATCGATAGACTAATCTGTACACATGTTACCAGGGAACTGCTATCTAACAATAGATATAATACCAATTAGCATGTTCCCGGCGAGTCCGTCCGGTGTACTCATAACCCAATGAGCACCTGTATACATCTAAGGTGAACCAACTAACACCAATGGCTTGTGAGTCCGGCTACCGCCCCTCGTCGGGGTCTCGATCCGTATACACTAGTCTACTCTTGGAGTATCGATGCCCAGTCTCGAAACTCCCACGACTAGGGACACTTTAAGGATGTGCTTATAGACCACCCAGCTCCTACGTATATGATCGCCATCATACTGTTGCTAGTCAAGCATGAATCCTATGGGCTCTATCAACATGTAATAGTAATCTGTAATGTCACCTGAAGCATGTACATGATGATAAAGACAAACCGGATAGTATACTAGCATCTCGAGTAAGACTGTTCTACCGGGATAGGTCATCCCTCAATTATTGCAATCACGTGCCTGCGATCCAATAATTGACTTGAGGGAACTATAACCAACAATCTCCCACTTGCACTTAAGACTAATTATTGCGGTGTCGCATACTCACAGCCCGTGTGATACTGAACACCCAACTTCTCTACTAATCAGTTTCACAATTCTCGTTTGTAAAACTATTGCGTTCGAGAAATAGTCTCAGTGAGTGGATCCGCTCTAATGTTTATTTCTATGTCTCTCTTTATCTCAAGTTCACGGAGAAAGTTATCTCCCGAAATGAGCAATACCTGTCTAAGAATATGTCAGGATATCTGATGGGACCTAGTTCACAAATGAACTCCAAATCCAGCAAACTTCTTAGACTGTATCGTCCACTAAATTTAATCAGTATCCTGCGCCACGCTTCTTTCAGTATCCGCTTGGACCACCTGTCCAAACAACTACCCCTCGTTAAGAGGGAAAACTTATAACTCTGACAGTCACTTTATCATCCAGGTCACCTTGGAAGCCTAGAATGACAACCGTCTCCCGAAGGAGGCTGCCGTTACCATATCCCTAGAATATCCACTTATGTTCATAAACTGCTTCTGAACGTTTCTCCAGGATTGGATTAATATATAAACTTATTGCAGTTAGTGCAAAAACAACATCCGGTGTGGTACTTGACATCTCATGATTGACTCAATTGCCTAAGCAAGTGATATGCCAATCATGCACATACCTCTCCCCTTTAGTATGTAAGACACCTTTAGAGAGGGTGACTCCATCACCTGCAAGTTGTTAGTTATATGTATGCCTTAGAGGCCATTACTATACATAAGATGTATATTGTAGTGGATGCTTGGACATATATAGGGAGGACTTTCTTGCTCGACATGCTAGTATGCTATCTGGTTGCACTTTATCTTAACGTGTACACTGATTGTCTCTCTGTTACATGTTGGTAAAGCCCTTAGTATGTGTACTTGACTACCTGGACTATGATGCGGATCATACTAGTGGGGACATGGTAGTCCATAAGTACATCCTTCAAGGTCCGTAGTCATGGGTGTATTGAGACGGGGTATCGATATACCAGAGTAGACTAGCGTATACCTTCTCGACCCATACAGATGGGCGATGGATGATCCCATATCCATTGGTGTTTGACATCAGAGATGATATATGGGTGGTCAGTGGAGACTGGGTACACTGGACGGACTCGCCGAGAACTCCCAGATGGTATTATACCTTACGTCAGATGGCAGTTCTCTGGTGACACTGGTACAGGTTAATCTGTAGACCCGAGATCGTCATAGAGTCTTGTGTGATTCCCACTGTGCTTTGATTTCCACCTTACCACGTCCAAGAGGGCGTGCAAAACGGTGGTTTTTGGGTACAGTCCCGATTCACATGGAGGCAATGAGCGATAGGAGAGGATTCGTCTCTCCCGGTATAGGGAGTTGATGTTGCGCTGTGTTCGATTGGCTATAACCGGAAATTCCTGGCCAGGGTTGCTGAGATTTACTGGTAAGTGTTATCAGTAGTATCTCGAACTATTATAGACCACATATCGACACGACTTATCGAGCTACTGGGTCTGACGTTTACCACCCCTAGGCAAGATATGCGACATATCAGACGATCAGACCGGACTGTACGGTAAGTGTTACTGGTTGGATTCACAGGAGTGTGAGCGGGCTTGCTCGTTGATCTTCTGATCGCTCAATACCTGGGTGGCCGTTACGTTTAGCAGACCGCTTGCGGCTTGTGGGTGTTTGATATGATCATCACCTACTGCCGGCGTATTGACGAGTCTTTAGAGTCCTACACAGAGGTTTCTTGGATTAAGCGAAACGAAATAGGAGCGTATATGAGATATGTGCGGGACCGAGAATAATACCAGTATGTGATACTGAATTCTATTCTCGCGATTTGTATCATCGGACGGTTATATAAGATATAGCCGGGTTACCGAATCAAATGTTGATTCGATATATTGATACACTTGATATTAGTCGGTTATATGCAGTATGACCGGATCATTAAATCAAGTGTTGATTTAATGATTTAATGTATAATTATATATCAGATATATTACTTTACATTGACTAGTATTGTTCACTTAAGATTGATTTTCTCACTTGATATGCACAAGTTGTATATGTGATATATGTTTGTGCACTAGTTTGTATCATGATTGATGATACATCAAATTTGGGTATGTGTATGATTTACATCATGTTTAGTTAATGGTTAAGGTTTTATTTTCTTTATTCATTTTGTAAAGACAAAATGGTGGCTTTATTTGTTATTTGATAGAAGCTTCATGATATTTTCAAGCTTCTTTGAAAAGTCTGAACCATTTTGTTTTTTTTTCTTTTGACCTAACCATTACCTAAACTATGGTTTGCTCTCTACATGAGTTAACTAACCCATGGTTGCATTATGATAAATCTTCACTTGAATTTTCTTTTCACAATTAATTCATTTTCATTTCCTTCTTCTTCTTCTTCTTGATGAAGTGAAGAAAGATTTCTTGAAAATTTTCAAGTGATGAAATCAAGTGAGAAATCCAAATCCAAAGTGAACCCACTTCCTATTTCTTCATCCTCTACCACTTGCCATGTTGTATGTGGTGTTTTCTTCACAAGTTTCATGATCTAGTGAAGATGGAGCTTGAGTTAGAGTCGCTTCGACGTAGATCATCTTCGGCACCGAAGTCAACTAGCTAGCCCGCTCATTTCTCCGATGCAACCAACGCTAGAGTTCAGGATCCTGATGATCGCAGCGGAGGGACGTCATCACGGAGCTAAAGAAGTGGAGGATCGGATCTACAAAGGTTGTAGTCCCTTTCACTTGTAGTTAAGTTGTTAACTTGCTTGTTTTTCGTCTTTACCTCTAGTTAACAATCTTGCATAGAGTTGTTAGGCACATAGAAAAATTTGATTTTGGCATGGTTGATGCCTTGTAGAACCTCATGGGTGTGCCTAGGAACTCTACAGTGGTATCAGAGCCTAGCTAGAGCTTTAGGCGATTGGTAGACGAAGTTAGAAACCCGATCGAACCCCGAAACCCTAAACTAAACCCTTCTCTGTACATTTTTAAAAACAGTGTATTTTTGTGAATTAAAAATATCTAAAAATTCAGCAGGGTTTTCTAGGAATTACTGTGGAGCACGTGACCCTAACTCGTCCAATGCGCCGCGGAACCGCGGCCCCACCCTTGGCTCGGCGGCGGTTCCGCGGCCATAATGGTGACTCTGGGCACGTGCTTTGCACAGTAATGCCCGTATGAAATTCCTCTGTTTTCTGGGAATTTTTAATCAATACTCAACAGTTGAGTTTTCTGGGTTGTTTTGGGAACTCGATGTTTCGATCGGATTATTTAACTTTGTTTATTTTTTCCGGATAATTTAGAACGTGTTAAAAAGTTCAACCGGATATAAATACCCACTTTTTCCCCTGCCGGGAAATTTCCAAGTGTTGGATTTTTCCGTAGTTTAAGAGCGTTCTAATTAGTGCAAGTAACACGATGGACTCTCTAGAAGACAACAAACCTTAACTCGATTATGTGACCGTTTTGAACTGCCCTTTGAACCTTAGCGTTTGGGGCAGTACGGCGTGCCACATGTGAGGCGTTGGCTTGACCCTTCTACGGCTGGACCGTTGGTACTGTGGCATGAAGTGAATGTTTTTAAACTTATTTCATGTGTTGAGCTGTTCCGGGAAAACTTGGGTGTTTGATTGTTCGATTGGAAAGTTTAACATTGTCTATTTATCTGGAATGTGATACAATATTTGGAATCCACAAGTAGTTATGAGATAACTGATTTGAATGTTATAAACATAGCAGTTTAGTCTCACTTGATCGGTTGCCACGGAATTTTGATATGATCAAAAGTCCGTCGCAATCACGTAGCGTACGCGGATACTCGCCGGGTAAACTTAATAGACAGCCATGCCCCATAGCCCCGACCAAGTGACTGTAGGAGAACCCCGTCACCGAAAGCATCCGTTCGGGTGCTCGCGGCAGCGGTGTTCCGCCTTGGTGCACTTCGTCGACGGTTTCGGGGATGCGGCCGTCTACTAAAGTTTGCGACGAGCATTCGTTCTGGATGTCGGGAATCTTGTTGAATTGCCCGGCTTGATATTGAAAAGAGTTTTCAATAATGAGACTAAAATGCGGGGTTTGTAATTGTTAGGCATGCGATGTCTAAGAAGGTTGCGGATTCCAACTGTTGTAGTTTTACACTTTCTTTTCTGTGACCGTAAGTGTAATATGTGATATCGCCGGTTTCGTTGCTATATGTCAACGACAATTGGGATGGGCATATTTACTTACGTTGATGACATGTGATGTTATGTGTTGCTGGATATGTTATATTGGATCGTCGTGTTTGAATATCCGGGTTTTTTTTTATGTGAGATGAGTGTTTTTATTTTTCATTCATGTAAAAACTTGTATGTAATATTCTTTTATTGGGGCACTTCCAGGTTGCGGAAGATGTCACCATTGATGTATATTATTTACTTTTCCGCATTAGGATAGACCCAAGGAGGGGAGCACAAGTAACCGGGTTCTAGGGTCCAGTGGGAGACCATCTCGAGGAGTCGAGTCCGGGTCTCCTAACTCTAGAATTGGTAGGGTTGCTTGCCGCTCTCGTAGGGGTCTAGGGGTGTGGGATTGTCTATTCATCACAACCGTGGAATCTGTGTTTTATACAGGCTCAAAATAAAACACGGACGTCCTAGTATATCCAATATTTCATATGATATTTTCTGCTGCGTTATCTGTGATGTGATCATGTAATTTGTTCAGATATATATTGTATATAGTATATATGATATATTATATAGACGTTGCTTATGTTTTACACCCGCGCTAGCCTTGCCTCGCTCTGGCGTTAGTTACCTAACCTAACGGTGCAGACGGGACATCGAGGCGAATGCGGATGGCATAAGTGTACGTCGTATTTATCTGTGATGTTTAGGTACTTAAATGATGGGATTTCATTAATGTGATTAATGAAAGAAATAAAAGAAACCTAAAAGATTTTGTGGAATCGAATTTTCAAAAACAGGTAGCTACAGTTCTTTCTTTGCATCGCGGTGTTCCTTATAGAACATCCTGCACCTTATTCGATGAGGAAAGAGCCGAGATCCCTTCACCGGGAGTGACCCCTTTAGAAATAACTGGTAGATGCTACAACACTCGGTTTGTATTTTGATTGCTTTTATAGTTCTTTCTTTGCATAGTGGTATATATGATATATCCTGCACCTTATTCGATGAGGAAAGGGCGGACGATCCCTTCACCGGGAGTGATCCCTTTAGCAAAACTAGAAAAGCCTAAAAAACACTCCAATTTAAAATCATTTGGTTCTACAACGATATTGTTTCCTGATTTAAAATCAGGAAAGCCTACGGAAAAGGCTTGAGGAAAGGGTCACGTGCTTACACGTGACCAGCAGTCACGTGTTGGCACGTGACATCTAAAAGCATCGGCAAGGAAAATTCAGTTTCCCAACTACATCGAAAAAAAGGCTTCAGAAAGGGTCACATGCTCCCACGTGACCAGGGTCACGTGACACTAAAAAGCGCCAGACTCAATTCCCTGATTGAATCAAGAAAATGGCTCCAGACGAGGGTCACGTGCTCACACGTGACCAGGGGTCACGTGGTGGCACGTGACAGCTAAGCAGCGACTAGAAAGCAGAGCGCAGAAAGAAAGAAGAGGGCTCGTTCCAAGGGGGTCACGTGCCCACACGTGACCAAGGGTCACGTGGCCACACGTGACCAGCTTTCAAAGCCTATCTGTTGACAGAATTAAATTCTGAGAAAAGACCTCTTAAATCTTTCTAAAGCAACCGATTGAATTAAAGATTTAAAGGTGATTAAATATCATCTATCTATGGGAAAATCTCGAATTTGGAAAGATTTCCCCGTAAAATCTAACCGAAATAACAAAGGAGAATCTCTGGATTTAAAATCCAATGGTGAATAAAATTCACCTAATAATCCAAAGGTCCAAAACGAATGATGGATACAAATCAAATCTCTCAATGAAAGATTCATCAAAAACTAATTGACTTGGCTGCTTCTCCTATAAATAGGAGCCAAGAGACACACAAAAAGGAGATATATAGGCAGAGGGAAGAAAAGAGAGAGAGCCTTGATACTTTGGAGGAATTTGGATCTTCTGCAAAAGAAAACCCTAGGTAAGAAAGGGAAGGCTTTTCGAAAGAAAAGAGAATTTAATTCTCAACAGAGTTTAACTCTGATATAAAAACAGAAGAACATAGTTCTCTCTTTGGTGGAGGATCTGTAAAGTGCACATCTCCCCTTGAGTTGAGAATTTAATTCTCAATGGGTTGAGATCCTGCCATGCAGATCCAAAGCATAGAGAGGGAATGGAAGCACGAGAATTTAATTCTCACAGAACTATAGGAATTTAATTCCTTTAAAATAAAATTAGGGTTGACCCTGTGAATGAAAAGAATCAGGGTTTAACCCTGGTTAAGAACTTAGTTCTGTTAAAACAACAGGAATTTAATTCCCTTAATCTCATTCCCCAGAATAATTCTTTAACAGAGAGTGGGAGTTTAACTCCTTAAAGCTTTTATTAGGGTTTAACTCTATTCAGTTCTTCACATAAATGAGGAATTTAATTCCTACAGAAAATTCAGAGTTCAACTCTATTCCAGAATATGAACCTTCAAAAGGAAGTAGGAATTTAATTCCTCTGAAATTATTGCCAGGGTTCAACCCTACGAGGAATTTAATTCCTGAAAGGGATTAACAGATCTTCTAAAAAACATACATAGAGGCAGGGTCACGTGTCACCACGTGACCACCAAAAAGATCTACAGAAAAGCCCCTTTGAGGCAGTGCCTCACGTGACCCACGTGACCGTTGGCAGAGGCTTTAACATACTCCATTTAAACACCCGTCACGTGATGGCACGTGGTGCTCCAAAAGATGCGATATTCTCAGCAGAACAAATGAAGGGAGGGCGCCCTCACGTGCTACCACGTGACCCCTCTTGCCTTAGCGTCTAACGCTAAATTGGAACCCCTGAATCCAGTGTTAAAACACTGTTTGGCCTTAGTGTTCAACACTAATCAAAGAGCTTTATTTGCAGTGTTCAACACTGATTACCTTAGTGTTTAACACTAATTTGAGATCTCTGCTGCCAGTGTTTTGATCTGTTTTAGTGTTTAACACTAATTTGAAAGCCTTGTTGATAGTGTTTAACACCAACTATCTTTTAGTGTTAAACACTAACTTATCAATCTCATTCCCAGTGTTCAACACTGATTGGTCTTTAGTGTTTAACACTAGGCATTGGCCCAATTGGCTAAATGGCCAGAGGCAAAGCCTCTCCTTCAATGGACCAACAGAGGGCCAATATTTTGGACTTAGCCTAAACTGGCCATAAGTCCTCAAATCATCTTGAACTGAGCACATCTGCTCTTTCAACACACTCATTGGTTCAAGGGTACATCTCTGAACTCCTCTGATATTTGTCGTTGTAATCCTTCAACGTCTTCAGAGAGGTGACGGGTCCCGACAACCACACATCAACACGGACTGTGGGGTCCTTAAACTCATGGACTTATGCGTCCCTAAACCAAGATACGGACTGTGGGGTCCTTAAACCCGTGGACTTATGCGTCCTTAAACTAACGGACTAATGCGTCCTTAAACACACCCATATGGACTGTGGGGTCCTTAAACCCATAGACTTATGCGTCCTTAAACTACCAATGGACCACCATGTCCCTAAACTGGTAATGGACCACTACGTCCCTAAACTGGAAATGGACCACTATGTCCCTAAACTGGAACAATAGAGCCCAAACGCTCTTTTGTCGGATCTAAACGATCCCGTTAAGTCGATCTTAGTCCCAAACTGGACCAACGTATCCTTAACAACCGTTTAAGTTGATCTTAGCTTCAAATATGGCTAACGTATCCTTAAACCTTCAAACAGACTGGACTATGAATCCCTCCAATCAACTTTGGTACAAGGGTACATCTCGAAACTCCTTTGACACATTTCGTTGTAATCCTTCAACGCCGTCAGAGAGGTAACGGGTCCCGATGACCATACATGCAATGGACCACTATGTCCCTAAACTGGAACAATGGAGCCCAAATGCTCTTTTGTCGGATCTAAACGATCCCGTTAAGTTGATCTTAGTCTCAAGTTAGACTAACGTATCCTTAACAAACGTTTGAGTTGACCTTAGCCTCAAATATGGCTAACGTGTCCTCAAACCAAACCCCCAAACCCAAATCTAAGATAATACGGATTTGGACTAGTCCACGCCCTACGGGCGACGACATAACTCGGTCTCCGTAAACAATCCACGGGCAAAAAAACATAAAATAGACACACACGACACGAAGTGACCATTTGGAGAAGGATAAAGTTGTTACCGCGATGCGGTAGCGTAATTAACTGCAGGGGCTTGCGCCTGCAGGGAAGAGCATCCCCACAATCAAAAACCCCTCAAGCGAGGGAGAATCTGACGAAGTCTGCTACATCGGCCGCATCCGTTCAAACCTTCAATGTATGGTGCCATAAATCAACTTGGCATCTTCGGAGAGGTGAACGGATAGCACCAATTAGCATCTGCCCCGAATCTCAGTGCCAAGACATCGCAGTCCTGTGTGCCGTCTTTCGGAAGGGAACAGATTCTGGCATGCCCGGTGGGACCTTTTCCTCTTTCCACTCCACACTTCGTGTGTCGTGATTCGCGAACCAATCGCGGTTCGCTAATGGTTGCCCTTGGGTTTCAAGATTCTAAGACTTGGCGTCCTGCTTATTGCAGAAAGCAAAGAATCGATGGCTTCTTCTTCTGCGAAACGCTCCAACTGCTCGGACTGCAATTGCAACCAACGCTCGGCCTCGCCAGGAGGTATAGCCTACGGACCCCAAGCTGCTTCGCTATTCACAATGCCCGTGGAACAGGTCACTCGAGCCACCACAGGATTGTTTTTTGGGACCATGCTCCCACCGACAAGCTTCACCGCGCCGGTGCTAACAGAGGAAGCTTCCAAGAAGTCGGTCTTTGATCGTCTTACCCCTGCCGCGGCCCCTCTCAACGGGTCGCCCAACACCAGCGCCTCGGTTTTCTCTAGATTGGGCCAAGACTCTTGTGGACCCACAATGAGGCCTACAATCCCAGAGAAGGTTGCTTCTAAGAAAGTGACCGGTCCTGCTCCTGAAGTCGTCAAAGCGGTTTCCCCTGCCACAAAGTCGGTCTTTACAAGATTGACGGCTCCAGCTCTCGCTCCTGCTATCCAAAGGACGTCGGTCTTTGACAGGCTAACACCAGCAACGACCCCCCACCTACACAGGGGGCAAGACGAAGCTATTCTCACCGCTGAACCAACGCCGTCCACTCGACACGCTCGACGTCGCCAGTGGCGCCGAGTAAGGAAGGCTGGGGGCAACTCCCCCTCTGGGCTAACTCCACCAGCCCCGATGACAGAAGTTAATGCTGCTGTTCCAACTGGGAACAGCTTTGAGATGCTAAATAAGGTGCGTAGGAATTCTCCTACCGCGATGCTAAAGAGGTCTCCTCCTCCACTAAAAAAGGTTGCGGAAATAAAGCCAGAACAGCCCCGATCCCCACAACGGCTGTCTTCCAGAATCTATAAGGTTTGGCGGCAGGCCCGAGACTCGATGATCGATCCAAACTTCTCCCGCTAACACAAGAAGCTGAAAATCCAACAGGAAGCCAGTCACCAGGCTAAACCACGAAACACTGTCTGGGTGCCCGCCTCAACGGCCCCCTCAACTGCCACTGCTCATAAAAGGAGGAAGCCAGAGAAGATCCCCCATCCTGCAACGACAGCTAAAGGCACTAAGCCCAGACGCCCTAAGTTTGGGGGCATGATGGTCTATACCGTATACATGGCGTCAGGTAAGGAAGACAGCCGTGCGTCTACGGGTCATAGACCGCTTACACGGTCGGTAACCAAAGCTCAGGAGCAACAGCAAAAGCTCCAGGAAATGATGAACGCTATGGCCGCACTTACCGGGCCAAAAGAAAACCCAGAAACGTCCTCAGACGAACGCCAGGAGGAAGAAACCGACGCTGAGTTCCTTCGCCGAATATTGGAGAAGAAGGACAAAGAGGCCGCTGAACAAGCAGCCAACATACAACGTATGGGCCTTCTCTTCCATGATATGATAGGAATGATGATCCAACAAGACCCACCCGCTGAGGATCCCCCGATCGTCCTTGAAGACGACAGGGGAGAAACGTCAAATCCACCACCGGCCCTCTCAACGGCCAAGGAGGAGACAATCTCTAAGACTGACTTGGTCGACTATATAGCCCAGCAAATCCGGGTTCATCATGCGACTGAGGCAGCTGGTCAAGTCGTAAAAACGGGGCGGCCATATCCAAGCTGGTACGACCAAATCAAGTACCCGCCAGGTTACACAATTCCCAAGTTCCATGTTTACAAGGGGACCGGCAATCCCCACCAACATGTCGCCCAGTTCAGGGCCCTTTGCGGTAACACCGGCGGTGATGATAAACTGTTGCTTCGCCAGTTCGTGGGCAGCCTATCAGAAACAGCGTTCGAATGGTATTCGGAACTCCCGAACGATTCTATCAAGACGTTCGCTGAAATGGAGTTGCTATTCACTCAGCGATTCGCAAGCGCCAGCGAACGCACTCTAATAACGGCATTGATTAACGCCAGGGTAAAACCAGGCGAAACTTGGGTCCAGTATGCTATACGCTGGCGGAATTTTTGGTCGAAATGCAAGGAACGCATTGAGGAAGCGCCCGCGGTGGGCATGTTCGTGGGAACCCTAGACCCTCACGCAACTATCTCCCAGTTTATGATGTTCTTTAAGCCGACCACATTCCAGGCTTTAATCGACAAGTTGGCTCAGATGGACCAGATGGGTCATAGACCACCTCCCCCGAAGCCAGAACCTCGGAATGACAAGGGTAAGGGAAAGGCCACCTTCGTCGCGAATGCTCAGCAGCAACCCAATGCCCCAAAGCTGACGGATCAACTGGAAGAAAGACGCCGGTATTATAATGAGAAGATGAAGCGTCCCTACTCGTTCCCACGGGACAATACGAAGCGGCTATTCGAGCTGGCAGTACGCAACAGACTTATAAACCTACCAAATCCAAGGCGACCGCCACAACCCACTGAGGTGAATAACCCTAACTATTGCCCTTATCATCAAACGGTAAGTCATCCGATTGAGGATTGCTTCGTCTTCAAAGGATGGATTGAAGATCAATACCTCCAGGGGAAGTTTGCACTGTCCGAAAAGTGGAAGGTGAACCCACCACAGCCGCATACTCCTAAGAAAGCAGATACACCGGGGGAAACCTGTTCCTTTATTGAAGAAGCTCCATGGGAGGTCGTGCTGTCAACTAAAACCAAAAGAATGCTGAGGGACCTTCATGCGTGCCCTGCAATCGAATGGAAGGACCCACTTGAACCTCAAATTATCGAAAGGATGTTGAAGCCGTGCCCGACTACGAAGACTCGTGGTAATGGCCTAAATAGTCACGCCCAACCGTCAAAATCTTTGAAGAAAAAGAAGAAGAAATCCAAGAAGCCCGTGAAGCCTGGAGACAAGCGTACGAACTTACAGAAGCAGATCGACGCGATGGAAGAGTACAATCAAAAGACGCGAACTCCTGTCACGCTGCAAGAGTTCCTCAACCACATCTTTCGAGAGGAAGATGATGGAGAGAGTTCGTCGGATGAATCCGAGGGATACGTGGCGAGTTGTAACGTAATCTCCTGCTCATTTACTGACGATGAAAAAACACCTAGCACTAAGAAACTGGGGGTAGAGCCTGAACCAGAGCGTGTGTGGCCAACAGATGAAATGATCGACGCCTTTCTAGATGAGATTCGTCTGAAAAGTAAAGCGGATTAGGAGCGTGAGATGGCCGCATCGGAAGGAGCCAAATGCAGGCGACTGAACGAAAGAGTTGAAGTACTCCCGCCAGATTGAAAGGCATCCGAGGCAGACAAGAAGATATTCAACACGAGGAAAAGGTTTGCCAAATCCATGTCAATGGGAATGAAGCTACCACCCTCGGAAGAAAACACACTCAATGGGGGGGAGAGGCACCTTAATTATTGCGCATATCATCGGAAAATTTCACACCCCACGGAGGAGTGCGACGCCTTTAGGATATGGTGGCAAGGATATGTTGCTCATCGGCAACATTTTAAGCACATGAAACGCAAGACTCGTCGGGAACGAAGAAGTACTGCCGACGGGCACAACGGAACCACTGGAAACTGTTACATGGTTAACGCCGGAGGGTCACGAGTTCTCACCTTTGGGAGCGACTCTGACGAAGAAATGGCTCTGGGCCCTCTCTTTAAAGAATTCGTTTTAGGGAAAGAGGAGGAATCGGAGGCCTGCGAAAACATTCAGCTGCGCAACCGCACGCTCCCGGAAAAGAATCTCGGGCCCGCAAATAGAAAAGACAAGGGAAAGGAAAAGGTCATTGAGGATATCACTTTAGATGACCAAGTCTTCCTCGGATTCATCATCCGACACCGAGGTATCGAAATAGATCCATCTAAGATCAAGGCGATCATGGAAATGCCTCCGCCAAGAACCCTCAAACAGTTGCGGTCTCTCCAAGGGAAGCTCGCATACATCCGGCGGTTTATCGCCAATCTTTCAGGCAAATGCCGTCCTTACAGCCACCTGATGAAGAAGGGAACTCCATTCGTTTGGGATCACAAATGCCAAGGTGCTCTAGACGAGATCAAGCAGTACCTACAGAACCCTCCGGTGTTGGCTGCGCCGGTCAAGGGAAAACCCCTCATTCTTTATACAACCACCCTCGAAAGTTCCTTAGGCGCATTGTGGGCACAAGAGAATGATCAAGGAAAAGAGAGAGCACTCTACTACTTAAGTCGAGTTCTGCTGGGGGCAGAAAACAACTACTCTCCCATTGAAAAACAATGCTTGGCGTTAATCTTCGCGATAACAAAACTCAGGCACTATGCGTTGGCACACGAAGTCCGTCTCATCTCGAAGGTAGACCCTCTTAAATATCTGATGTCAAAGGCTATATTGACGGGACGACTCGCTAAATGGACCCTACTACTGATGGAGTTCTCGATAACATATCGACCTCTCAAGGCAGTGAAAGGCCAGGCCATTGCTGACTTCCTCGCTGAGCATCCGATACCTGCCGGCTCACCTCTGAACTGGGATTTGCCGGATGAACATGCATTCGATGCGATCGGCGGCGGTGATACCCGATGGGAACTCTATTTTGACGGGGCATCTTCCATGAAGAAGCGCAAACAATGTACCCCCATAATCAAATCGGGAGTAGGCCTCATCTTCGTAACCCTACAAGGAGGGATAATGCGCTTTGCTTTCTCCTTAACGGAATCGAGAACGAACAATGAAGCCGAATACGAAGCTCTGATAGCGGGCCTCGAGATCGCCATTGACATGGGAATTGAAGACCTCTCTATATACGGGGACTCTCAACTGATCGTTAGTCAAGTAAACGGCGACTACCAAACGTGCAAACCGGAGTTGGTGAGGTACGGCGAAAAGGTGCAACAATTGTTGATCCAAATTCCCTCTTATTCTTTGGAGAACATATCGCGCGCAGAAAATAGCAAAGCAGACGTGCTGGCCAAACTTGCTAAAGAACTAGCTGATGAGAACCTCGATGACGTCAAAATCATGGTGCAAAGCCGTCGAGTGCTCGCCCCGGCAGAAATATCTCCGGAATCATGCAAAGAAAAGGTAGCGACTGAGCAGAAAATCCTACAAATAAAAGACCGTAAGAAGGCTGAGGACTAGAGGGAAGTCTTCATAGACTACTTTAAGTCCCACCGAATGCCCGAAGGAGCGTCCTTAAGACATCAGCTCATGAAACGAGCTCTATCTTTCGCTTTCGTCAATGATACTCTGTATAAGAGGTCGTTTGATTCTCTGTGGCTGAGATGCTTAAGACCTGATGAAGCAGAAAGAGGCGTTCAGGAAGTTCACGACGGACTCTGCGGTTCTCACCAAGCGGGCCCAAAGATGAAGTCGAAGATCAAACGGATGGGCTACTATTGGCCCACAATGATCCAGGACTGCCTCGAATATGCGAAGCAATGCCATTCATGCCAAATTCATGGGGATTTCATCCACCAACATCCGAATCCACTACACCCAACGGTGGCTAGCTGGCCATTCGAAATGTGGGGGACTGACATAGTCGGCCCCATCGAGCCAGCATCGTCCTGGGGACATTGTTTCATCCTGGCGACAACTGACTACTTCTCCAAATGGGCAGAGGCAATACCGCTGAGGGAAGTGAAGACGGAGAATATCCTCCACTTCTTCAAGACGCATGTCATCTATCGGTTTGGGACCCCACGGCGGATTATCTCCGATAACGGGCCAGCCTACAGAAGCCATAAGATTAGCCGCTTCGCACAGCAGCACAATATAGACTGGAGATATTCTTCAGTTTACAATCCGCGAGCTAACGGTCTGGCCGAAGCTTTCAATAAGATCTTGACAAAGATCATAAAGAAGACGGTGTCCCGAAATAAGAAGGACTGGCATGAGAGACTGCAAGAGGCTCTTTGGGCATATCGAACTACGTGCAAGACGGCCACGAACACGACGCCATACGCACTGGTATTCGGTACGGAAGCGGCACTCCCCCTCGAGATAGAGCTGCCTTCTCTACGAGTGGTAGTCCATCACGGATTGACAAACGAAGAAAATGCTCACCTTCGGCTTGAGGAGCTTGATGCCCTCGATGAAACCCGGCTCATAGCGCAACAAAATCTGGAGGCCTATAAAGTAAAGATGACGCGCTCGTATGAAAGATTGACCAGGCCGAGAACATTCCGCCAAGGCGAACTCGTGCTAGTGGTCAAAAGACCGATGATCCCCAATCGCGCCAAGCGAGAAAAATTCGAGCCAAACTATAAAGGCCCGTACATCATAGATAAGGTCTACCAGGATGGGGCCTATCTACTCATGGACATGCATGGTGAAAGGCCTTTCAGGCCAATAAACGGCCGCTTCCTAAAGAAATACTACGCTTAAGGAGCCACAGCCTAGGTCAATGATAGATGACGACGACTATGTCCGCTCGCTATCTTCCTAAAGCTCAAAGCTCTATAAGTAGTAGCCGACTCTCTCCACAACGGACCGAAATGTCCTTAAACTAACGACCGACCGAAATGTCCTTAAACTAATAGCGGACCGAAACGTCCTTAAACTAATACCGCAGCATCCTTAGGCTGACGAAATAATAAAAAAAATATAATAAAGAAAAACGGTATGTCCATAAGCAAAAAGGGCACGGATGAAAACCCGAAAGGGCTCCGTGAGTAAAAACAGCAGGGCTACCGGCAAGTGTTCATGAAAACCCGAAAGGGCGCGACCTTGTAAAAAAAAAGAGAGAGAAAAGAATAAATAAAAAAACGGTATGTCCACAAGCAAAAAGGGCACGGATGAAAACCCGAAAGGGCTCCGTGAGTAAAAAAAACAGCAGGGCTGCCGGCGAGTGTTTGTGAAAACCCGAAAGGGCGCAACCTCGTTAAAAGACACTTGCGGGATCCCCACGACCTTGCAAGGAGAAACCACCCGCGTGAGATCCTTACGACTCACAAAGGAGCAACACACTTAGGGATCCCCACGATTCCTAAGGAGAAAATACACTTGCGAGACCCTCACGACTCGTAAGGAGAATTCTCTTATGGGACCCTCACGGCTCATAAGATTTGAAAGTCTTAAGTCACAGAGACCTAAACCTGTGCTTAAGAAAAATCCCCCATACCCTTCGACATTGCCCTATAAGTGGCTCAGTACTGACCCTTGTATACAATCCACGGGCGCGAATAAACATTTCCCCAGCAAAGTCACACCCGTGACTAGGGATATGTCCATATAATGAGCAACCCTTATAGGTCCTCTCAACCCATAAGGAGAAAACCCTCTTGTAGGATCCTTACGACTTACAGAGGAACATACACTTAGGGATCCTCACGATTCCTAGGGAGAAAATACACCTACGAGATCCTCACGACTTGTAGGGAGAAATACCTTGGTGAGACCCTTACGGCTCATGAAGTCAAAAGCCTTGGTCGACAGGACCCTTAACCCTGTTTGCTAAGCCACCTTTGTTCAACATCGACAGAGGCAAATGATGATTCGCTCCTGGCAACATCCCAGTTGTAGCGGTGCTGATGCTGAAATCGGTGTCTAAAATCCAAGCTTGCGGTGAAAAAGCTAGCAAGCCACGCATGCATACGAAATAGCCGAAATGATGGGGCAACTTGCAATAAAAAGCAGCAAGTAAAAATGTATGCATGAAAAATAGCCGAAATGATGGGGCAACTCGCAATAAAAAGCAGCGAGTAGAAAATAAATAAATAGCCGAAATGATTGGGCACCGCGAAAAATAGCCGAAATGATGGGGCAATCGCGACCTTCGCGATATAAAAGCTGAAACGATAGAGCATCGCGGAAAAAGAAATAAAATAAAAATAAAATTTATGCCCTACGGGTGATGTTCCATCACACCCTGTACACAATCCAAGGGCGTAAACAAAAGGGAACATACCTCCCCCCCCAGGTTTCACCAAAGAAAGAAGCTAAATCTCGACGGGTCACAAGCGACCTAGAGATCATCCCAACACTCGTCTCGTAACGACAGACACAACTTCAAGCTAAGCGGAACAGCGGCAACTCCCAGTTCCATGGCTCGGTGGTATACATATCGCCAGCAGTCAAATCTCCATCCCGTGAAATACGGATACAATCAGCAAAATTCCTGGTTATGTGGAACGCGGATAACGTCACTCTTTGACCCCGTGGAAAACGTCCAGAGCGGATCCTGGTCCTCGCAGAGCACGGCAGTGAACCCGTGTGAAGCATCCAGAGCGGAGCCTAGTCCTCGCCGAGCACGGCAGTGAACCCGTGTGAAGCATCTAGTGCAAAATTCCTGGTTACGTGGAACGCGGATAACGTCACTCTTTGACCCCGTGGAAAACGTCCAGAGCGGATCCTGGTCCTCGCAGAGCACGGCAGTGAACCCGTGTGAAGCATCCAGAGCGGAGCCTAGTCCTCGCCGAGCACGGCAGTGAACCCGTGTGAAGCATCTAGTGCAAAATTCCTGGTTACGTGGAACGCGGATAACGTCACTCTTTGACCCCGTGGAAAACGTCCAGAGCGGATCCTGGTCCTCGCAAAGCACGGCAGTGAACCCGTGTGAAGCATCCAGAGCGGAGCCTAGTCCTCGCCGAGCACGGCAGTGAACCCGTGTGAAGCATCTAGTGCAAAATTCCTGGTTACGTGGAACGCGATAACGTCACTCTTTGACCCCGTGGAAAACGTCCAGAGCGGATCTTGGTCCTCGCAGAGCACGGCAGTGAACCCGTGTGAAGCATCCAGAGTGGAGCCTAGTCCTCGCCGAGCATGGCAGTGAACCCGTGTGAAGCATCTAGTGCAAAATTCCTGGTTACGTGGAACGCGGATAACGTCACTCTTTGACCCCGTGGAAAATGCCCAGAGCGGAGCCTGGTCCTCGCCAAGTACGGCAGTGAACCCGTGTAAAGCATCCAGAGCAAACACCGGACTGTGGAGTCCTTAAAATCCACGGACTATGATGTCCTTAACCTCGACCGTGATGTCTTAAAACTAACGATCAACCACCCCGATTCCCTACGGATTCTACCTTGGTTTAAGGGGTACATCTCTTCACTCCTTTGATACCTGGCGTTGTAATTCCTCAACGTCTTCAAAGAGGTGACGGGTCCCTGCAACCAAACATCGGACTGTGGAGTCCCTAAATCCACGGACTATGAGGTCCTTAAACTTGACCGTGAAGTCTTAAAACTAACATCGGACGGTGGAGTCCCTAAATCCACGGACTATGAGGTCCTTAACCTTGACCGCGATGTCTTTAAACTACGATGCCTTGGGAAACCCCTGACTCCGTGAAACACGGACGAGGGCGACCACATCCAGCACTTGCAGGTCCTCACGACCTGTAAGGAAGAAAAACTCTTTTATGAGGTCCTTACGACTCTCAAGGGACAACCCGCTTAAGAATCCTCACGATTCTTAAGAAGAACTTACACCTATGGGATCCTCTCGACCTATGGGGAGAAAAACTCTTTATGAGACCCTCGTGGCTCATAAAGTGCAAGAGTCTTAGGAAGCAGATCTTAACCCTGAATCCTAAGCTATCGCTACCCTGCAAGGAGATCAAGATAAATTGTCCGCAAACGCATTCAATGAAAGGGGACACACCATTGAGAAGAAAAATGTATCTTTTATTCATAAACCAAAATGGATACAAAGTACAATTCATGAAAGAAACAAAAAAGAAAGATACTCTCATCCATGAGTACGTACAAAAAGGGGGAAAAGATACAAGTCCTCAAGCCGGTGGGCGGTGCAATAATTTTACCAGCTCATCGTTCTGTTGCTGAGCCACGGCTTCATGACGCAAGATCTCCAAAAGACGAGCCTCCGCCTGAGCTTGCTGAGCCTGATACGAAGCAAGCCGAGCCTCGAGCTCTTTCTCGGTGGCTTTATGAGCCTCGACCCTCTCACGAGTAAACGTGGCAGCTTTATCGAGAGCCACCACCTCTTTTATGGACTCCTGAAGCACCCGCCAGAGTTCGTATGCTTTGTTGGCTTTGGCTGTGAGGCTGGCCTGAAGCTCGCTCAGCGCCTTAGAAGCCAACTCCCTCTCCGAGAACTTGCGGCCAAGCCTCTTCTCGCATGACGTCATGTTGGCCGCACATCGTGCTATCAGACCCCGCAACTCCGCTTTTGCAGCCACGGCTTCCGAAGAAAGGCGAGAACATTCAAGAGCGTGCAAACAAGCCTCCACCTTCCTACAGAACTCCATCCAGACCCGCACCACCTCCTCGCTATGATAGGTGGCGAGAAAAGGAAGAGAGCCGTTAGCTTCAGCGGCAAATGCTTCGGCCGTGGTCGCGCTACCAGCACGGAGCTCCTCGACGAAGGATGATAGGGAGACAAGGCTCAATTGGGCCAAGCGTTCTGAAGCCCGCAAAGCGTAAGGGCTGGGCGGCATCACGATGCGCGATTCCAACGCCATGGAGACTGGCAGGGCTATTCAAATTTGACAAATGTTAGTAAAATTCTTAAGCACAGAACGAACGGGATTATAATAAAATGTCACTCACCGACAGTCATGCAAGTAGGAGCCGAAGGTTCCCCTGGCCCTTTAAGGACCTTGACCTCATCGTCAGCTTCCAAAACTATAAGAGATATCAACGTCATTTCGCAAGATAATAACAATGCTATGGTAAAAAAAAAATGGCGAATGACACTAACCTTGCCCGGAGGAAAGGACAATACGCTGAGGGGAGATCGCCTGCGGAGCTGCCATCTCCAATAAACGCTGAAATGACTGTCGAGGCGACAGATCAGCGATAGTGGCTGCCAAACCGCGCAATTCTGGGAAAGATAAAAGAGTTTAGACTATGAAAGGGTTGCCAAATTAAAACGCAGAGGGTTACCTTCAACGCTCCTCCCATTCTGAGCCGAGGGGATAGCAGCTTCAACGTCTCCGCCGTAACGTCAGGATTCAACAAAGGAAGAGTAGTCCCGACTACCTCTCTTCCAGCCTCTGAGCCGCCCTCAGTAAGGGTCATTAGGGCAGCGACCTCCAAAGGAGCTTCCCCCAAAGGGGAAAGCGCTCCCTGATCAAGAACCGCCGCTGGAAGCTCTACCATGAGAGGAACAGACTCATCAGCCCCTTCCACATCAAGCAAGGCCTCATTGAGAATTCCGGCGGGCTTTAGCTTTAATGGGCCCGTAAAGAGCTCCCCCAGTGTCGAAGATTCTGCACAATTTGAATAAGAATAATGATACATATGCACGGGCATAAATAATCGGAAAGACTACAAAAGAAGCACAACGTACCTATACGCAAAGAAGCCCTCAATATGGCTTCTTCAAGCCGCTGCTCCTTCTCAAGGAGGTGGGCTCGCCGGGGTTCAAGGGTAGACTCATGACCACCGGTCCATAAAGAAAGTGCGTCAGCTGCGTCTTCTGAAGCGGCCTGCTTCAAAGCCCTTTCCCCCCATTCCTCCAAAGGACCGATAAATCGCCGCCGAATCCACGAAGGGTCTTCGTAAAAAATTACAACGGGATAAGACTTCTTCGGAACCTTGGCGTTATGAGACGCGTCTTTTGAACGCCGTATGGCCTCAGCCAACTGTGCGGCCTCCTCATCAGCCGAACTCGGGAAGAGAAGTCCAGCGTCTGACTCTTGCAGGGCCAATGGTTCATCTTCAAGAATAAGCTCAGACTCCGCCAAAGAATCGAGCAGGTTGGTGGCTGCTTTCCTCCGCCGTTTAGACCCAGAGCCGGTCGCCGAGGATGACCGTTTCCTCCCCCGCGAAGCCTTAGGGCGGCGCTGACCCACATCGCCTACGACGCCCTCATCTCTATTACCCTCGCCTGGTGCCACGACCGAGGATGACACTGTCTTTGTCAATGCCACGGGGGGCGGTGCTGCCACAGGCGGCGGTGCTACTACTGGGGCCCTTCCACCTCACGAGCGGGAACCCAGGGGCATACCAGCCGTTGGAGTAAGGTTTACCTCCGATTCTCCTGAGATGAGCGCAGTGCCGGTATCCCTTAGAGGAAAGCGGACCGGAGCCCTCGGTCGCAGCTTTGCTCCTGGAACCAGAGGAGGGGCATCATGTCCAAGAAGCACCCTCATTTCCTTAAGAATGATTGGGCTGACCCGATGAAGATACCAACCCGTAAACGCGCCCACGCACCGGGGCAGGTATTCAGCTTCAGGGACCATGAAGTGGGAGCTGGTGTTTAGCCTCATGAAATGATGAGCGGCATCGCGAACGACATCGACCGAAGGGATCGGGGCGACTATGAAAGCCTCGAAAGGAACACCCTAGTCGTATCCAAGTTTTTGGGCGAATCGATGCGGATTGTACCGCATGAAAAGAGCGGCACTGTCCTGGCGAAACACCAAGTAGCCCGGTCTAATTGTATACAAGTGCGCGGCCTCCCGAGGCTTCAAAGAAGGTGCGTTGTCTTTCGACTGGTCCCAGAGTTGTTGAACTGGACCTGAGGGAGTAGACAAGACCCGATCATTAAAGACCATCCCGCCAGTGGCAGCGTAAGGAGAAATCAGCACCCGAATAGCCCCGAACTGAGTCGGGTCGGCGGCAGAAGCATCCACTAATCGCATAAGTCGTGGGAAGGGATAAGCATCGTAAAATGAGGGCCTCTGATGCATGGCAAAAGCCCCCAGCACATGCATTTCGACCCAGGACGTGAAATAATGAAGCGAAAAGTTTACTACATCCACGCCGGGAGTAGAGGTATTAGCTGCAGTGCCCAACCCGTGATAAAGATGCGCCAACGCCGGGATACCGACGGCCAACCGCGTCCCCTCAGCTATACAATGAGCCGGGTAGATAACCGAAGCCCTCATAAAACGACGAGGCATGGGGATGACAAACCAACTAAGCCAGACACTGATAAACCCCACGAAGAACGTCTCCTCGTCAATATCGGGTGCTGCAATAGACTCAAAAGACACCGACGACATGATGGGGATATAGTATTGAGGTAGATCCGATTCGGTGGTCGGCAGCTTCTTCGGACCAAACCCAAAGGGGTCTCTAATGTTGGCAAACTTCGGAGCTGTCTTCGACACAACCTCCTCGCGAAGGAAACAAGCAATGAAGCTCTTGAAAGTAACACCCTGCTCTTCGGATTCGGTGAACAATCGGTCGAAGATACCTAGCATCTTGATCAAACTGGGACGCTTGTGGCGAATGGCGTTCTCTACAGACAAGCCGTCAGCCAGTGCAGACTCGGGCTCAAAGACATACTCGTCAGGAGGCAACAACTCCTCATACAGTGCACCCTTGATTGGCAATCCCGAGATTTCATAAAATTCTGCAAGAGAGATCGAGACCTCGCAATCTCCTAGAATGAAAGTGTTGGTGGGAAGATTCCATTGGTTCAAAAACGCCTTAACCCACCAGACATGCGGGGACTTATAATGGAAGAGTGACGCGTATATTGCCTGATAAAGCCCGACCTTCTGCAGCCGCGCACGATGGGTGGCAAGGATGTAGCAAGCCCAGAGAAGATAGCCCGTAGGGTGTCGGGGAGTGAGCCCTATCTTATAGATCTGCCCCCACGGGTAGGCCTCACCCTGGCAAATACGCCGCCCCAAGATATCTATGGCCGGAATCGGATGGTTCGGAATGCCGGTCGTTGAAGGCTCGAGCCTCCCCGTTGGAGTCCAGTTGGGCATTTCCACAGCAAAAACCGTTCTCGGAGGGTCCATCGGCAAGAATGGGAAAGTAGGCTCTGTCGGTACTGCACAGAGGAAACTCCGGCGACCCCGGATAATATGGCTATACCAAGTTCCCCATAGAAGCAAGTTGGTGCAGTTCGGGTCATGAGCCCGGATCATTACCATCACTTCCTCATCGGATGGTGATTGAGGAAAAGCGGCCTCCGAACGAGTAAAGGGAAAACACGGAGCAGAAGCCATCGCACCTGAAATCCAATAAAAGAAGGCCGTTAAAAGCAAAGTCAGCGATATATATATCCATGCATGAACATGAAGACTAGTTAAAGAAAGCAACAGCAGATTTTTCTGGGACCATTGGCTACAAAACACATGGGCCCCACAGAATCAGGATGACGGCTCATTAATAATGAGACCAAATAGTCACAATAAAACAAAGGGAATATCCTCATTAAATAAAGAGTGGAAACCCTACACATTCCCCCAACAGGATCTGTTTCGGGCTTTACAATGGATCCAACAAGATCAAAGGAATTAAATTCCTGCAGAAGACATCATTACAAAGCTCCTGTTCCATTAATTGCAGAAGGACAACCTCGGGTCGAGAGACCCCAAGAAGCTTCCGTGTGAAGAAACTGAGTTCTTCATTGGAATTAAATTCCTTATTAAGAGAAGGGAATTAAATTCCCAGAAACATTTTTGGATGGAATTAAGTTCCATGGAGTTGAAACGCCATCATCATCTCCCCAAAGATCATCTAAACCCTACCAGATCTACAGTTCGAAGGTTAGGTGGTTTCCTGTTCTTATGGAAAAACTTAAAGAAAAATGGGTTCCTTGTTGAAAAAGAGTAAAAACCCTTGTTTTGGGATTTAAAATCCAAAGGAATGTGAAAATTTACTGTTTGTCCAAGAACATTACCTGAGGAAAAAGGGTCACCTGAGCAGAGTTAAACTCTGAAGATTGTTTCAAGACAGAGAACTAAGCTCTGGAAGCGAGAATTAAATTCTCAAAAGAAGAAGATGAACAAAGTAAAGGCTCTTCTGAAGAAACATGAGTATTTATAAGAGGTGATGGAAACGTTTCATCTCCCCAAATCCCTAGAGAAATCCAACGGTCACAAAAGGTGACAGCGTTGCACTCACGTGCGGACACGTGAGAACAACGCTGTGGGGGCATTTGTTTCCTGATTTAAAATCAGGAAAGCCTACGGAAAAGGCTTCAGGAAAGGGTCACGTGCTTACACGTGACCAGCAGTCACGTGTTGGCACGTGACATCTAAAAGCATCGGCAAGGCAAATTCAGTTTCCCAACTACATCGAAGAAAAAGGCTTCAGAAAGGGTCACGTGCTCCCACGTGACCAGGGTCACGTGTTGGCACGTGACACTCAAAAGCGGCAGACTCAATTCCCTGATTGAATCAAGAAAAAGGCTCCAGACGAGGGTCACGTGCTCACACGTGACCAGGGGTCACGTTGTGGCACGTGACAGCTAAGCAGCGACCAGAAAGCAGAGCGCAGAAAGAAAGAAGAGGGCTCGTTCCAAGGCCAAGGGTCACGTGCCCACACGTGACCAAGGGTCACGTGGCCACACGTGACCAGCTTTCAAAGCCTATATGTTGACAGAATTAAATTCGGAGAAAAGACCTCTTAAATCTTTCTAAAGCAACCGATTGAATTAAAGATTTAAAGGTGATTAAATATCATCTATCTATGGGAAAATCTCGAATTTGGAAAGATTTCCCCGTAAAATCTAACCGAAATAACAAAGGAGAATCTTTGGATTTAAAATCCAATGGTGAATAAAATTCACCTAATAATCCAAAGGTCCAAAACGAATGATGGATACAAATCAAATCTCTCAATGAAAGATTCATCAAAAACTAATTGACTCGGCTGCTTCTCCTATAAATAGGAGCCAAGAGACACACAAAAAGGAGATATATAGGCAGAGGGAAGAAAAGAGAGAGAGCCTTGATACTTTGGAGGAATTTGGATCTTCTGCAAAAGAAAACCCTAGGTAAGAAAGGGAAGGCTTTTCGAAAGAAAAGAGAATTTAATTCTCAACAGAGTTTAACTCTGATATAAAAACAGAAGAACATAGTTCTCTCTTTGGTGGAGGATCTGTAAAGTGCACATCTCCCCTTGAGTTGAGAATTTAATTCTCAATGGGTTGAGATCCTGCCATGCAGATCCAAAGCATAGAGAGGGAATGGAAGCACGAGAATTTAATTCTCACAGAACTATAGGAATTTAATTCCTTTAAAATAAAATTAGGGTTGACCCTGTGAATGAAAAGAATCAGGGTTTAACCCTGGTTAAGAACTTAGTTCTGTTAAAACAACAGGAATTTAATTCCCTTAATCTCATTCCCCAGAATAATTCTTTAACAGAGAGTGGGAGTTTAACTCCTTAAAGCTTTTATTAGGGTTTAACCCTATTCAGTTCTTCACATATATGAGGAATTTAATTCCTACAGAAAATTCAGAGTTCAACTCTATTCCAGAATATGAACCTTCAAAAGGAAGTAAGAATTTAATTCCTCTGAAATTATTGCCAGGGTTCAACCCTACGAGGAATTTAATTCCTGAAAGGGATTAACAGATCTTCTAAAAAACATACATAGAGGCAGGGTCACGTGTCACCACGTGACCCCCAAAAAGATCTACAGAAAATCCCCTTTGAGGCAGTGCCTCACGTGACCCACGTGACCGTTGGCAGAGGCTTTAACATACTCCATTTAAACACCCGTCACGTGATGGCACGTGATGCTCCAAAAGATGCGATATTCTCAGCAGAACAAATGAAGGGAGGGCGCCCTCACGTGCTACCACATGACCCCTCTTGCCTTAGCGTCTAACGCTAAATTGGAACCCCTGAATCCAGTGTTAAAACACTGTTTGGCCTTAGTGTTCAACACTAATCAAAGAGCTTTATTTGCTGTGTTCAACACTGATTACCTTAGTGTTTAACACTAATTTGAGATCTCTGCTGCCAGTGTTTTGATCTGTTTTAGCGTTTAACACTAATTTGAAAGCCTTGTTGATGGTGTTTAACACCAACTATCTTTTAGTGTTAAACACTAACTTATCAATCTCATTCCCAGTGTTCAACACTGATTGGTCTTTAGTGTTTAACACTAGGCATTGGCCCAATTGGCTAAATGGCCAGAGGCAAAGCCTCTCCTTCAATGGACCAACAGAGGGCCAATATTTTGGACTTAGCCCAAACTGGCCATAAGTCCTCAAATCATCTTGAACTGAGCACATCTGCTCTTTCAACCTACTCATTGGTTCAAGGGTACATCTCTGAACTCCTCTGATATTTGTCGTTGTAATCCTTCAACGTTTTCAGAGAGGTGACGGGTCCCGACAACCACACATCAACACGGACTGTGGGGTCCTTAAACTCATGGACTTATGCGTCCCTAAACCAAGATACGGACTGTGGGGTCCTTAAACCCGCGGACTTATGCGTCCTTAAACTAACGGACTAATGCGTCCTTAAACACACCCATATGAACTGTGGGGTCCTTAAACCCATGGACTTATGCGTCGTTAAACTACCAATGGACCACCATGTCCCTAAACTGGTAATGGACCACCATGTCCCTAAACTGGTAACGGACCACCATGTCCCTAAACTGGTAATAGACCACTACGTCCCTAAACTGGAAATGGACCACTATGTCCTTAAACTGGAACAATAGAGCCCAAACGCTCTTTTGTCGGATCTAAACGACCCCGTTAAGTCGATCTTATTCCCAAACTGGACCAACGTATCCTTAACAACCGTTTAAGTTGATCTTAGCTTCAAATATGGCTAACGTATTCTTAAACCTTCAAACAGACTGGACTATGAATCCCTCCAATCAACTTTGGTTCAAGGGTACATCTCGGAACTCCTTTGACACCTGTCGTTGTAATCCTTCAACGCCGTCAGAGAGGTAACGGGTCCCGATGACCATACTGTAAGGTTAGTCTAGCACCCTATGAAGAGTTTTGAAGCATCACATGACCCAAAGTTTTAATTTTTATGGTGCTAAACTAATATGCAAAGGGATCGATCCTAGAAAATTAGGGTTATAAAACATTAAGCTAGTAAAGATTAGGGTTTGAAGGCTACAACCTTTGTAGCTCCCCTTTGTTAGACTCCTTGGTGTCTTGGGTGTTGAATTGAGGTCCTCTTGAAGTTCCCTTGCGTCCACGACGATCCACCACGGAATACTCCGTCCAAGCTCGCTACTTTAGAAAACCGAAGGAAACACTCTAATCAAGTTTGCTAGACTTGAGTAGAATGATGTTGTGGTTTGGAATCTCACTTCAAAAACCTTTCTTTTGTTGTATTTAACTCACTAGAAGAAACTAGAGAGGAAAAGATGAAGGAGGATGAAGATGGTGGCTAATTTTAGCAAGAGGTGTAAAAAGATAACCTTGAGTTAAAAAGAAAATGAAATATATATCACTATATATATTTATTTCCTTCTTAACTTCAACCATGATTAAATGATGGATAGTTAGTTTAACTTGGGTTTTAAATGATAAAGAGAAGGATAACCATAGGTTAGTGGTAGTTGAGATAGGTTAGGTTAGAAGAAGAGTGTAGAATCAAGAATGATTATCCTTTTCTTTTTCATTTTACTTTAAAACCAAAATTAAATAATAATCCATTATTTAATCTATGGTGTGAGTCTTATATTGCCACCATTTCCATATGCAATCAACCATGATGGATGGGTGTATGTATGTATACATGTATGCACATTTACATGTGCATGAAACTAGAAAGGAAGAAAGAAACACATGCATGCATGCATACATCCATCAAACCCTAGAAAGGTTTCAAGTGAGAAAACTAATGGTTAGATGATAAATCAACACTTAATTTATCAATCCGGTCATATCTCATATGACCCCACCAAAAGCAGGCCACCCGATCAATGTTCGGTATCATATACGCACATTTCAATCGGGTGCAAGCGCATATCGCATACGCGCACCACAACGTTTCGCCTGGACTGGGTAACTCCTTTGTGGGACTCTAAGACTCGTCAATACGCCGGCAGAGGGTGATGATCATATCAGGTACCCTCAAGCCGCAAGCGGTCAGCTAAACATAACGGCCACCCGGGTATTGAGCGATCAGAAGACAACAAGCGAACCTGCTACAACTCCCGTCGAGCCATCCGGCAACACTACCGTACAGTCCGGTCTCTTCGTCAGATATGCTGCATATCGAGCCTAGGGATGGTCACGTCGACCCCAATAACTCAATAAGTCGTGTCGGTGAATGGTCTATAACAGATCGAGAAACTACTGATAACACTTATCAGCAAATCTCAGCAGCCCTGGCCAGGGACTTGCTGTTATAACCAGTCGGGCACTGCACAGCATCAACTCCCAATACCGGGAGAGACGAAACCCCTCCTATCGCTCATCGTCTTCGTGTGTCTCGGGACTGTACCCAACGGCCACCTGTTTGCACGACTCAGTAGAGCCGTGGTAGGGTGGCAATCAAAGTACAGTGGGAGAACACACAAGACTCCATGACGATCTCGGGTCTACAGACTAACCTGTACCAGTGTCACCTGAGAACTGCTATCCGACGATAGATATAATTCCATATAGGAGTTCTCGGTGAGTCCGTCCAGTGTACCCAGTCACCACTGAGCACCCGTATATGATCTTGATGTCAAACATCGATGAATGTGGGAACATCCATCGCCCATCGTATGGGTCTAGTATCATATACGCTAGTCTACTCTGGTATATCGATGCCCCGTCTCGATATACCTACGACTAGGTACGTTCTAGGATATGCTTATAGACTACAGATGTCCCACTAGTATGATCTCCATCATAATCAGAGTAGTCAAGCCGATATCCTCAGGGCTTTATCAGCATGTATGAATGAATAAAAGCATGATCAAATCAACATGTCAGATAAAGAAGAACCAGATAGCATACTATCATGTCGAGCAAGAATGCAAACTGAATATATATACATGTATAGATACATCGACTATCACATAATGGCCTTTAGGGCATACATATATCCAACACATACATGCAATGGACCACTATGTCCCTAAACTGGAAAAATGGAGCCCAAATGATCTTTTGTCGGATCTAAACGATCCCGTTAAGTTGATCTTAGTCTCAAGTTAGACTAACGTATCCTTAACAAACGTTTGAGTTGACCTTAGACTCAAATATGGCTAACGTGTCCTCAAACCAAACCCCCAAACCCAAATCTAAGATAATACGGATTTGGGCTAGTCCACGCCCTACGGGCGACGACATAACTCGGTCTCTGTAAACAATCCACGGGCAACAAAACATAAAATAGACACACACGAAACGAAGTGACCATCTGGAGAAGGGGAAAGTTGTTACCGCGATGCGGTAGCGTAATTAACTGCAGGGGCTTGCGCCTGCAGGGAAGAGCGTCCCCATAATCAAAAACCCCTCAAGCGAGGGAGAATCTGACGAAGTCTGCTACATCGGCCGCATCCGTTCAAACCTTCGATGTATGGTGCCATAAATCAACTTGGTATCTTCGGAGAGGTGAACGGATAGCACCAATTAGCATCTGCCCCGAATCTCAGTGCCAAGACATCGCAGTCCTGCGCGCCGTCTTTCGGAGGGGAACAGATATCAAGTTCATTACGCAATAGGTTTTCAGAAAAACCTGTCGTAGCCCTCCGTCATTTCAGATAAGTCCGGCTTAGTATTCGTGCTGCGTTTGTTGACCTTGTCAAGGCGCATTGTGCGGCAGCTGACCAGTATTTATCTGCTTATGCATATGATGCAGATTGGATTAGGGTAGTCGTACGGCCTTGTTGACCTTGTCAAGGGTCGTGCGGGTGGGTTTAATTCAATCAAGAAATGACGGGTTGAACTTGACTTACGGTCTATGGTTTGTTGACCTTGTTAAGGTCATAGATCGTTTGGGGCAAAATTATCGGGAATTTCAAGTGTTGAAATTTGCAATGAGATTGCATACCTTCTATGAGATAGTTGGATCCCGATACCCACTGCGAGTAATTGTTACTCCTAGGAGAGTTTTACACATTACAATTAGCCGATCAAGTAGGTGTCTAGAAAGGTGTCAACGGGGTTACACCTCTGGGAAAACGAGGTTTACTTTAATTAGGTCCGTGCGAAAGCACGGGGAACCTCCCTCAAAGCACTGACACTGGCCTGGCCGAAAGATTGGCGAAGTTATAGGGTGTAATTAATCCCGGCTAGTCTTTCCTTTTAGGGTTTGAAGGAAGATTTGATAAAATTCAGTGGGAGACATCCTGATTAGATAAAATAATAACCAATCTATTCTTGCAAGAGCGCACGCTGAGTGTTTTCTTCTCTCTCTCTCCAGGTAGCGACCATATCACGCCTTAATCAAGATAATAATATGGATGTATTGACCGAACCCGCTTGTTATACTGAGCTGGGGAACGTTGGTCCCACTCCAACTTATAAATGTTATAAGACCGAGCAGGATATAGGGGATTACCAGAATTCCTGTGACGCCCAAACGAAGAAAGTGCATGATGATGCATCTTCTTCGGGTATGTTCATTACAGAGAACTGTTTCTCAGTATCCTTTACGTCCTGGATATGTGATACCGGATCAGGATCTCACATATGTAATTTGTTACATGGGCTACAGATAGGTAAAGAACTGAGAACGGGTGATAAGTTTCATGAGATAGAAAACGGTGCAAGTGTTGCAGCCAAGTCTGTTGATAACTATCACCCTGTATTACCAGAATACATTGATTCTGAACGAATGTTGTTAGATACCGAACCTGATATACAAAATCATATCAGTCACTTTATTAGTAAAGAAAGAATATAATTTTGTATTGTTGGATAATGTTTTGAACATTTCCTATATCAAGAGTTGATCGCTTCAGGCACGTTATCTAAAAGCATTGACGTTCTAAATCAAACCACAATTCTTAGTATACAGAACACACACAAGAGGAAGAGTTCAGAAATGAACGAATCTTTCTTGAGGTATTGTAGACTAGGTCATATCAATGTGACCCGACTAGCTGAAGTTACATATAGATGCATATTTAAATTAGTTTGAATTTACATCTTGTGAAACTTGGCAGTCATGTCACAGAGATAAGATGACCATAGCTCTATTTATTAGAAACAGAGAAAGAGTTAGTGAACTCTTGGGATGATACATACTGATGTATGAAGGTCCCCTGTCTATACATACCAAGACCGGTCCTTTGTACTTCATTACATTCTCTGATGATCTCTCAAGATTCAGACATATGTTCCTGTTGAAACATAAGTCCGAAGCTTTTGAGATATTCACAGAATATAAGTTAGAAGTAGAGAACCAAAACGGGTATAAGTATTATGTCCTTTGATGCGATCAAGGAGGAGAATACTTGAGCACGGAATTTCTGGATTATTCTAAAGGAGAATGAGATTCTCTCTCAGCATTACTCCTCCGTATACACCACAGCACGTCGGTGTATCAGGGAGGAGCAATCACACCATATATGATAAGGTGTGCTCTATGATGAGTACTACTGAGTTACCTATTTCCTTTTGGGAGTTATGCACTTATGAAGTTGCATACCTATTGAATAGGGTTCCAACCAAATCAGGTGCCTACCACTCCATATTAGATATGGTAAGGGAAGAGCCTATCTCTTAAGTTAGTTAAGATTTGAGGTTGTCCGGCCTATGTCTAAAAGCAAAATCCGGACAAACTCGAGGCAAAGTCTGATCTGTGCAAGTTTGTTGGATATCCTAAGCATTAGCAAGGGAATATCTTCTACCAAACCGAGGAACAAAAATGTTTTGTTTCTCAACATGCCACCTTTGAGAAAGGGAATTTCTTGAGAAGAAATTAGTGGTCATGAGGTAGAACTGGAAAGAGTTCCAGCTATACAAACTACAGCAGATGATTTGGTAGAACCGAAGGATTCAATAGGAACGAACGAACCTCAGCTTCTCCGCCGATCTAGTAGGGTTCCTCACCCACCTGAGAGATACTTCGGTTTCTCTATGACAGTGGGAGCGAGGAATGCATCATGAGATGATGACCCAACTAGTTTCGAGCTGGCCATCAGGAGTGGGACTCTCTAAGAATGGCTGGATGCTTAGCGATCTGAGATGGAATCCTTATACACCAACAAAGTATGGACTTTGGTTGCTTTATTTGAAGGGTTAGATCCCCATCAGGAGCAAGTATATCTTGAGAAGATTACTTGGTGTACATGGAAAAGTTGAGACTTTCAAAGCTAGACTTGTCAAAGGTTTGCATCATAGACCAATTGTGGCTAATGATGAAACCTTTTTCAAGGCCCTATGCTTAAGTCCATCCAGATCCTACCTGCCACGGCTATATACCATGACTACGATATCTGGCGGTTGGGTGTCATGACTGCTTTTCTAAATGATGTTTTAGAAGAGAGCGTCTATAAGTATACAGCCAGAGAGCTTCGTAGACAGTGGGAGCAGCGGAAACGTGTGCAAGATGTTTTATAGGATAAAGCAGACATCGCGGAGTTGGAACGTCTGTTTTGATGTGTTAGTCAAAGAGTTTGACATCATCAAAATGGTAGATGAACCTTGTATAAACAAAAAGGTAGTAGGGAGTATGGTAATGATCCTCGTAGAGTACGTGGATGGCATACTCTTGATAGGGAAGGAGTTTCCTATGCTACGCTCGGTCAATCTCTGCTTATCACAATGATTCTCCATATAGGATCAAAGTGATACCTACTAAATCCTAGGTTTTGGATCTATGAGATAGATCTAATTGGATGTCAGGATACTCACTAGATGTAGTGAGTTGGTATCAATCGATCCTCGGGAGAATCACTGAAAAGGTTCCAGGGCGATAAGGACGACTAAAAGTCAGTCACAGGCATTGTCTTTACCCTCAGTAAAGGGACGGTATGTTGGAAGAGTTCCAAGCTAGATACCGTGGCATACTAGACGATAAAGGATGGATACATCGCTACCAAAGATACTACCAAAGAGGAAGTCTTGGTTTATATTCGTTCATGAGATGAACTTCATTCCTACTATTGTGTGACAATGGAGTTGTGGCTTATGCCTAGGAATGCCCATCCCATCAGTGATCCAGACATATTCTAAGACAGTTTATGAGGGTAGACTCAGAGGACAACACTGCGGATCCACTCACAAAGGCCTTTTCCCAGAGAGAGACTTTTATGGGATGGTTGAGTATGAGATACTATAACCATTGCTATCAGATGGCCCTAGTGCAAGTGGGAGATTGTTAGTTATATGTATGCCCTAGAGGCCGTTACTCTACATAGGATGTATATTGTAGTGGATGCTTGGACATATATAGGGAGGACTTTCTTGCTCGACATGATAGTATGCTATCTGGTTGCACTTTACCTTAACGTGTACACTGATTGTCTCTTTGTTACATGTTGGTAAAGCCCTTAGTATGTGTACTTGACTACCTGGACTATGATGCGGATCATACTAGTGGGGACATGGTAGTCCATAAGTACATCCTTCAAGGTCCCTAGTCGTGGGTGTATGGAGACGGGGCATCGATATACCAGAGTAGAGTAGCGTAAACCTTCTCGACCCATACAGATGGGCGATGGATGATCCCATATCCATTGGTGTTTGACATCAGAGATAATATACGGGTGCTCAGTGGAGACTGGGTACACTGGACGGACTCGCCGAGAACTCCCAGATGGTATTATACCTTACGTCAGATGGCAGTTCTCTGGTGACACTGGTACAGATTAGTCTGTAGACCCGAGATCGTCATAGAGTCTTGTGTGATTCCCACTGTGCTTTGATTTCCACCTTACCACGTCCAAGAGGGCATGCAAAATGGTGGTTTTTGGATACAGTCCCGATTCACATGGAGGCAATGAGCGATAGGAGGGGATTCGTCTCTCCCGGTATAGGGAGTTGATGTTGCGCTGTGTTCGATTGGCTATAACCGGAAATCCCTGGCTATGGTTGCTGAGATTTACTGGTAAGTGTTATCAGTAGTATCTCGAACTATTATAGACCACATATCGACACGACTTATCGAGCTACTGGGGTCTGACGTTTACCACCCCTAGGCAAGATATGCGACATATCAGACGATCAGACCGGACTGTACGGTAAGTGTTACTGGTTGGATTCATAGGAGTGTGAGCGGGCTTGCTCGTTGATCTTCTGATCGCTCAATACCTGGGTGGCCGTTACGTTTAGCAGACCGCTTGCGGCTTGTGGGTGTTTGATATGATCATCACCTACTGCCAGCGTATTGACGAGTCTTTAGAGTCCTGCACAGAGGTTTCCTGGCTCAAGCGAAACGAAATAGGAGCGCATATGAGATATGTGCGGGACCGAGAATAATACCAGTATGTGATACTGAATTATATTCTCGCGATTTGTATCATCGGACGGTTATATAAGATATACCCGGGTTACTGAATCAAATATTGATTCGATATATTGATACACTTGATATTAGTCGGTTATATGCAGTATGACCGGATCATTAAATCAAGTGTTGATTTAATGTATAATTATATATCAGATATATTACTTTACATTGACTAGTATTGTTCACTTAAGATTGATTTTCTCACTTGATATGCATAAGTTGTATATGTGATATATGTTTGTGCACTAGTTTGTATCATGATTGATGATACATGCAAACTTGGGTATGTGTATGATTTACACCATGTTTAGTTAATGGTTAGGGTTTTATTTTCTTTATTCATTTTGTAAAAACAAAATGGTGGCTTTATTTGTTATTTGCTTGAAGCTTCATGATATTTTCAAGCTTCTTTGAAAAGTCTTAACCATTTTGTTTTTTTTTTCTTTTGACCTAACCATTACCTAAACTATGGTTTGCTCTCTACATGAGTTTACAAACCCATGGTTGTATTATGATAAGTCTTCACTTGAATTTTCTTTTCACAATTAATTCATTTTCATTTCCTTCTTCTTCTTCTTCTTGATGAAGTGAAGAAAGCTTTCTTGAAAATTTTCAAGTGATGAAATCAAGTGAGAAATCCAAATCCAAAGTGAACCCACTTCCTATTTCTTCATCCTCTACCACTTGCCATATTGTATGGGGTGTTTTCTTCACAAGTTTTATGACCTAGTGAAGATGGAGCTTGAGTTAGAGCCGCCTCGACGTAGATCATCTTCGGCACCGAAGTCAACGACCTAGCCCGCTCATTTCTCCGATGCAACCAACGCTAGAGTCCAGGATCCCGATGATCGCAGCGGAGGGACGTCATCACGGAGTTAAAGAAGTGGAGGATCGGATCTACAAAGGTTGTAGTCCCTTTCACTTGTAGTTAAGTTGTTAATTTGCTTGTTTTTCGCCTTTACCTCTAGTTAACGATCTTGCATAGAGTTGTTAGGCACATAGAAAAATTTGATTTTGGCATGGTTGATGCCTTGTGGAACTTCATGGGTGTGCCTAGGAACCCTACACAAGTACACTACCATACCATGAGTCGTACATTCTAAAACACCTTTAGAATAGTGTCAAACTATCCAGATTGGGAAACTACCCAAATCTAGATCTAAAACCATAGATCTAGTAACCAGAATGCCTGATATAATATGCATATCCTATGTGGAGAAACCACTGTGTGACAACCAAAATATAACCGATCGTAGTATAGGAATTTCACTTCCTACAAAATGTATGTTATTTAAATACCAGGACATCACACCCTACTACCTTCTTACCAGATCCATCTCCTATTCTGATGAAGTCAAATCCTATGACTGTCACACCAAAAATAGATGATCTATCTCCGCTACACTTGCTTTAGTCTATACATAGATATAAGCTACTTATCCACTATGCTTCTGCTGCTCCCACTGACTACAACAACCCTCTGGAAGAGTCATATACACATGCACTTCTAAAGCTAGTTCAGAACGACGCTATACCCATCCTCGTACCGGGTCTCATAGTCTAGAACAGCAGTAATGGAAAGTCTGGGTAAACAAGAACCTCCCTGTCACCATCTTTGAGGATACCGAAGTACCTCTCGAGCGATGGAGGTTACCCACCATATCTGTGGAGTGGCTAATGGAATGTCAAACCCAATTGAATGTTTAGGTTCTATTAAATTTTCAGTAATCGTTTGTGGTTCTGGAATCACTTCCAGTTCTACTATACTCCCACTACTGTTTTCTGAAAAAGTCCATTTTATTAAAACTGTGGCGAGTCAAGAACAATATCACTATTGATCTTCCAGATGATAGAAAGTTAACTCTCGTCATAGCCCAGGATAACCCACAAACTGCCATTACAGAAACGTGTGTAGAGTTATCCAGAGTCTGGTTTTAAGCATAAGCTGGACAACTCCATATACCTTAACATCGTTAAGATATGAACAATTCTATATACAATATAGAAACAGAGGCACTGATTTAATTGGAACCAGATTCAAATCATGCAGCCGTCTTCAGTGCATGTCAACCAAATGGAAGGAGGCCGATCTGCATTACTCAACTTAGAGTGCATCCGGATATGAGTAACCTGAAAGAGAAGAAAGTTCTCAAAAACTATTACTATCAACTGAATACCAAACACAAGTATCTACATCTTCGATCACCTCGAAGAATCCTAATACTTGCAACACATGGTTCTCTACTTTATTCTTGTACCTATAACGTCTCAAAACTTGGACCTTGTATTTCTATGAAATACTTGTCTAAAACTGCAGAAGTCACAAGTAAACAGAATATAATACGAGCACCAACCCCTTTGTCCTAATGGATACTGGACAACATACAATACTTTGTATCAGTCTTCTGAATTGAATAACTCAAATCATGTGCGTCGTAGGTTGAAAACTGTACTATGGTTAAGAAGAATTACACCGCTGTTTAATACTCCTTACCCAATCATCAACTGATATAGGTAAATGTCATGGAAATAATTTCAAAAAGTTATATCTCACTTTATAAAATAAACATACAGATATTTCAGCTTGATATTAGTGCCTAACAACTGATATTCAAAACCAAAAATTTGCCGTCAGACAAAACCCCAGGCGATTTCCTCAAATCTCACCAATTACAACGAATTTCGATATAATGAGGATTTAATCACTTAATTCCCAATAACTTAATCCCACTCATCATCTGTAAAATCATACAGATGTGAGAATCAAACATGGTAAATACATACCCTGAAGTAAGGATCTAATTGGGAAATCAGTTTTCAATTAACAACGCATAGTGAAACTAAAACATGAAAATATTTCGAAGGGGTAGCCGGGTATTCGTAATAATGCCTCTTCCACTATCCAGATTCATGACTGTAACCGTATATTTTATTGTCATCTCTCCAATCTCTTTATTTGTCTTTACTTATTACCTTTTGTACACCGTACTTAGACTAAATGGTTTTCTTCCTTCGCTACCATTCAGCACCAGCCTATGGTTTGGAAGAAAACTATCCAATAAGCGTAATAGGTGTACTCTCCTAATCTTAGGAGCCCTCGCAATCTAAAAGAAAGTAAAGATAAAAGACAACTGAATAATCATTATTCTATTTCTCCTGAACCAGAATCCATTCTCGAACTGGAACAAGATCGTTCGAGTTCGTATGTAACTATACGATGGATTATCCAATAAATGTGGATTTTCGTAGTGATACGGGGTGTTCTGGAGAAATTCAAAGGTGAAATAGGAGTGGCGATGATATACGCGGTTTGGTCGTGAATGATAGCGGTCGCAATTTACTTTTCCTTCTTTCTAATCCCTTTATTTGTCTTTACTTATCACCTTCTGTACACTTCACTTAGGCTAATTGGTTTTCTTCCTTACCCACCTTTCGACACCTGCCTATGATTTGGAAGAAGACTATCCAATAAGCGCAATAGGTGTACCATCTCCTATTCCTAGGAGTCCTTAGAACCTGAGAGAAGGTAAAGGGAAAAGACAACTGAATAGTCCTATTCAATTTCTCCAGAACCGGAAACCATTCTCGAATTTGAAACGAGTTTCTTCGAGTTCGTATGTAAATATACGATGGTCATATCCAATAAATGTGGATCTTCGTAGTGATACGGAATGTTCCTGAGAAAAGAAAAGGGTAAAAGTAGGAGTGGCAATGAAATATGCAACGCTAATAATCCAAAAGCCAGTGTGTTTTAAGAAGGTTCGGTTAACTTGGTTTATGAGTTCTAGTCTAGGGTCGGGCCATGATCGCTTCCAAAGAGAGAGAAAAGAATCACTCAGCGTGCACTCTAACCTAGATCAGAATGGTTAATCACTTTATCTAATCAGGATGTCTCCCGCTGTATCCTCAAATTCTCCTCCAAAGCCTAAAAGAAGAATTAGTCGGGATCATCTAAAATCACCCGAGGAGTAAACCAACTCATCAGTGGGAATCGAGATCCAGCTATCATCGCATGATAACTTGATGGAATCCACTCAAGTTATCACACTCCAGAAGGTATGCGCATGCCAGGCAAGTTTCATGTATGTTTGAAACTCCCGATGTGATTTTTACCCCATGCTCTTATGACCTTGACGAAGGTCAACAAATCATAAGTAACATGTCAAGTTCTACCCGTTATTGTCCAGATTAATTTGAACCCACCCGTACTCACTCTTGATGAAGGTCAACAAGGCTGTATGACTGTCCCAAACCAACGCATCTATCTATGCAACAGAAAAGTAACAAACAACTACCATACACTATGCCTTGATGAAGGTCAACAAACATAGCATGAATACTAAGTGCTACCCATCTGAAATGATGGAGGGCTACGAGTGGTTTTTGGCGAAAAACCTTTAACGTAATGAACTTGATATCGTTGAAGGAACCAGATAGCTTTTTACAAATATATAGTGAAGAAAACCTTTGCTAAATAGGTCACTCCCCGTGAAGGGATCTCGGCTCCTTCCTCGTCGAATGAGGTGCAGGATATTCCCAACTGAATACCTCGATGCAAAGAAAAAAAGTAATTGACAATAGTGAAGTTATTACCCTGACGCATACTTTTGCCCAAGAGGTCACTCCCGGTGAAAGAATCTCGGCTCTTGCCTCGTCGAATGAGGTGCTGGATATTCATAACCCAATACCGCTGTGCAAAACAAAAGAAAACGTCTTTGTAATAACAGCTTTTTAAAATTGTTCCAACAACATCATATAGGTTTGTTTTCCTTGCATTGATCAGAATCAACGCAGTCCCATCAATTAATCACACCAGAAAAGAACGAAAATATGATGTACGTATATGCCATTCGCATTCGCCACTGGGCCCCATCATCACCAGTTAGGTTACTTAACTAACGGCAGAGCGGGGGCCGTACTAGCGCGGGTGCAAAACATATACAACATCTACTAGTGTGTGTGTGTGTGTGTGTGTGTATAACATTCGTCCCAGGCATGATATAAGCAACATCACTAAATAGCGATAAGCATCACAGAACAAACGGATAATCTGGGAGCCCCGGGTTTCTTTTGAGCCACAAGTGAAACCCGACGTTCCCCTGGTCGTGTGGATAGCCTGTGCAATGAAAACCTAGACCCCTACGAGCGCGGAAAGTTACCCGCCAAAACCAGAAATGAGGCAGCCCCCTTCATCAAAGTGAATGGGCCACCCGGCACTTCACGGAATCCTGTAACTTGAGCATCCCCTCCGTGGGTCAACCTGTACCCCCTATGAGTGCGGCGAATAGCCCGCCAATTCTAGAGTGAGGCCCCCTCCATCTCAATGCTATGAGATGCAGACCCGTTGCTCTCTAGAACCCAGCTATTCGTGCACTCCACCGCGGGGTAATCCTAGTACAGAAAAGAAAATAATATGTATAAGGGTGACATTGACCTCAATTCGGTCGTGGCCCAAAAAAAAAATATACAAACTGGCAGTAACGACAGTCCACATGTCGGAGGCTCGCCCCGCAATATCAAATGTACAAATAAAACTAAACTGCACTACCATTGCACCCAAGGATATGCATCACGACAATCCGCACAAACCATAACCATATTTATATCCACAGAAGCAAGTAACCGAATCAAGTGTGTAACCCCGTCTAATTGAGCATATAGAAATTAGACAATGTTACCAACACATCCGTGCATGGAAACGAAGTCACGACATTAGAATTCCAAAACACAATTAGCGCACATCCCAAATATACTAAGGATAAAAAAACAAGTGCACTAAACATGCAAAAAAATTGAGTTTTGAGCCAATTCAGAGATCCGAATCAAAAGGAAACGCGCATGAACCTTCGCGAGGAGTTAGAGCATGAAATTAACTTTGAGTCGGAGGGCCTAAAGAGGGTACCCTACCCCCGAGGCCACTACGAGGTGGCCAGAGGCTGAGGCAAACCCAAAACTGCCCATGCAGGTGTAACGTCTTCAAAATAATAAAATATGATTTTTTGGAAATTTTATAATTTAATATTATTTTAATGAATATTTTAATATTCTGGTATAATTAAATACAGATAAATGGGGAAAAATTATGGAAAATTCTAAAATAAGGTATTTTAAGGAATTGCCTCGTTTTCTGTGCATGCCCCCATTTCCTCTAGTTTTGACCCTGAGTATGTCTAGTTTTGACTGATTCCATCTAGGGTGAAATCTGGGTTGATTTTCCTATGTTGGTGTATAATTTGGGACTTATTTTAGCATGGATTTTGGTATTTGGTGATTCATTCCTGTCGGGTGGCGTTTGGACGTCAACGACAAGTGGATTTTGATTGTGTTTACATGCGAGTCGATAGGTTTTTACCTATGCGGGTAGCGTGTGCTATTTTGGTTTCCGATGTGATTTTCATGTGCTTTAGCATTGTGATATACTTGTAGGTATCCCGCGTGATGTTGAGGCAAAGGAGGTGAAGATAGCGACATCGGCTTTGGCACACGAGAAGCAATGTGAGTAGATTTATATCTACGGGGAGAAGTCGGGTGGATGGCGTATAGCACCCCCGCAGTCCGTGGTGATGTATACGAATACGTATACACACGAATATTTATTATGTGTTGTTTAGGGTTATTGATGGTAATAATGATATTTTGATGATAAGAATATATTGGTTTAGTATAGTGCGAACCCTAGAGTAGTGGTTGCACTCACACATACATTTACACACATACTTGCATTCATTCTTTCATTTATTAGAGTGCATATGATGGTGCGTATATCTACACATGGGTATGGGACTATGTGTTTATATACGGGATTGGAGGATGATACGTGGTTTGAGATGATACTTGATGTGAGGCCGTGAGATCGGCGATGTGACATAGTTTGCCTTTGAGGTGCGATATGATAGTTTTAGCGGGCCTTTGGACATGTGCTTTACCCGCATTCATATTTTATAGATGGTGTCGATTTGTACTAGACTTACAGTAGTACCCCAGATTGTGTGATCTGATGATAAGTGATACCTGATATGTGATGAGATAGTGTGATATTGACCCCTACCCAGCTATTGGGATGCCGTACAACGATTTACCGTACGAGCCGATATTGATGATAGATCCGCACTCATGACTCGAGGATATCATACGATATGTTATTGAGGCGAGATCACCTACTATCATATCTATATTTATATATTGACTCAGATTAGGTGGTTTCATACCCCTCCTGTCTAGATTATTTAGTAGACATTAGACTAGACCGAGTCATACCTATTTCAAAACTAACGAATCGGGAATATTTTAAAGATAAGCAGATGGGTTATACGGATATTTTCAAATGATGCATCTTTTCTTAAAACACCGTAGCCCTTACTTTACCAAAAGCCCTGATTCGTCTTATTTCAAAAGGCAAGGTTGCATGACATATCTATTGGGGCAGGTTCTGTACTTTTGCGTTGATCATTCGTTTCCGCATATTCCTGCTATTTGCATTGCATCGCTTGTATTGTTGTGACATTCAGTCATGCTTCTAGGACACCAGCACCATTATCGATGATGTATATGTTCCACGTACACTTGTTGCCGGCTCACACACTCATCATCGATAATTGCCATGTCACTACACTATAGTACTATTGCATTCATGATATGATTCTGGCATGGCATATTGTACACTTATACCTGTACACATATATAGATGATTCTAGCTTGATTGGGGATTTGGGAACCGCAAGATACTCTTTAAAAATAGATTCCTTTTAAAAGAGCGGTCTCCCTCGACATGTGCACATTATTATTCCATGTTGCATGACTTACTGATATGCTTGCATTACTGTTACATGCCGCATACATCATGCTTTGACTGTACGCATTGAGATATGTTGTTTCTATGATATTTCTGGATTTGGGAACCGAGGGTATTTCAAAAGAGAATATGTCATTTCTTTAAAAACCCGGTTACCCTTGATATGATATTTCAGTGCGTCCACCATGTGTTTTCTCGGTGCTGAGAGCGATATGTGTAACCCGAATCGAGGCGTGGATGAGCCGATTGCGGGTACATGGTGGACCCGGTATGGTTCCCCTCGGCAAGATGATCGATGAGCTTTGCCGATTGAGCCTGGAGGCGGGCGAGTACCTACCGGTGATTGGTTGGACCTGGCGGTTATCCGGAGGATACCGACCAGAGTCGATAGATGTTTTGGGCATACTGCCGGGGCCGAGGGCCGATACCGCAGACAGAGCCCGCGGGCCGATCCGGACTGACGGAGCCCGATATATGAGGATTTACGTGCCGATGCTGGGCACAGTTTTCATGATGTTTTCGGGTGTCGATGCTGGGCACCCTGGTTCCATGATTTTGATGTGTCGCGAGGGACACGGGTGGTTATATCCTCATATTATTTCCCATGCACATGATTCATGATATTTACATGCATGGTGGTTATTGTCAGTGGGTGACGAGTGGACGGGATCCACGAGTGTGCAGATTTGATTACATTGGTTATACCTCATATTCATGACATGCTATTACCTGCGGCACTAGCACGAGCACTTGGCACTACACTCATGTATAGAGATTACATTGCCAGTTTAGCATGCTTCAGCTTTATTCATATTGAGGTTTATTTATATCTGATCGTTTTGACCTAGGATGGGTCGTGCATTCGATCTCTGCTTGTAGATATTTTTCTATTCACGAGTTGGCAACTCACCCCCGTTGTGCCCCAGTCCTTGCAGGTTTTTGCCGTACAGATTCCATAGCGGCATTTCTGGCACACTGCTTCCTTATGGGTGCCTTGCTTCGATAGGTGGGTTCTTTTGTATCAGAACCGCCATTGTTCATGTATCATTTATTGTATCTAGAATTTCCATCAACCAAAACTTGTATATTGTTTCAGACTTAGAAAACAGTGTTGTTTTATTTCGACCTTAGAGTTGCGCTAGTAGTATTACGGTTTTCTGGCTGTTTGAGTTTCTTTTTTTTTGGGTTTTGATCCTCGCCCTTTGGCGTTGTATATTATTATTGCTTGCGTGGTTGTGACCGTCGATGGACGAAGAGCTAGCTCCCGCTTGGGGATGCCTTTTATCATTTCATATATATTATTCTTGTTGTACCCCGTTCGGGGCCAGTTTTTACAAAGGAAACTCTGCCGAAATTTTCAGGAAAGGTTACACATTTTAAAAAAATGCATATTCGGCTTAGTTATTTAAAAACTTTGATTTCTAAACATGATTTCCTTACTTTTCAAAAACAGTTTTCCTTATTTACTCTTAAAATGGTTTTAGATTGCTGGGCTTTTGGCTTACTTGGATCAGATGGGGTCCTATAGACTTCATATGGTTCAAGGGCCAGTCACGTGCTCTTTCGGGTCGTGACAAAGTTGGTATCAGAGCGCTAGGTTGACCTTGGTTCGAGTCTAAGTTTGACTATGTGGAGCCTAGGGCGTTACTTATATACGGAACTTAGGCTTGACCTTACGGAACTTAGACTTGGTCGAGGGGGTATTAGACCCGAACTTTCTTCGCGTAGGATGACCCTTGGTTGATGGAATAGGTGACTAAAGTAGAGTGACGTACCGTTAGTATGTTCCGCGGCATACTTACGACACGCCACTCCGCTTAAGAAACCTTAGGTTGTACATTTCCTTGCATTGTGTCATATTCCTTCCTATGATCTATCTTCATCGATACTGGTTATGGTTTTGCTGCCGCGATTGCACGGGCAGAGTGAGCTATGGCTCGAGTTGTCAGCATGAGCTCGTCGCGGACGAGGGCTGACCGAGGCATGATTCCAGAGACATACGGTTGCATTGAGGCTTCGTATTTTGTGTTTCCGCACTTTGAGCGTTTGACAGATCGCTGTTGCGAGATTTCTCGGATGTACCGGACGGTACCAGAGGATTGAGCCACTGATAGAGGCCAGCCAGGATGTGATGACTGCTGATATATCGCTTATTCATGATGGTTGAGGCGCTGCTTAGCGTACCGACGAATGAGCCAGTTGTTGCTGCGAGTGATGAGATATCGCCCAGATGATTGGAGCTACTGCAGCATGAGCATATTCTTAGAGATATGGTAGTGAGTCGCTAGTCACCGAGGATGAATGACTAGGACATGTGGTTCGTTCGCTTACCCCGATGCGAGGTCATCAGATAGATTGATTCCAGCTAGAGGCGACTTCACGCAGATTCGTTGAGAGTCGATTGAGACGATCGAAGGTCAGGAACCCATTTTCCAAGTTTAAAGTATACGGAAAGACATGCAGGTGATTCTATGGACCCTCTAGAAGAATGAAACCCTAACTCGACTTAATGACCGTGTGAAAGCCTTTGAACCTTAGGGTTTGCGGCAGTTCCTCGGCGCCATTAGTGAGGCTTGGGTTTGCCCTTCTACGGCTGGACCACCGACGCTGTGGCATGTACTCGATACTATTAAACTGTACCCGAGATGTTGAGCTCTTGGGGGATTGTGAGGTTCTGACGAGTCGATCGGATGATTCGACATCATTCGGATATCATGTGATGGGACACTGCTTGGGAGACTCCAGATACGAGCATAGCCGTCGGAGCGCAGTCTGTGTAGCCATGATGAGATGAGTCCGAATCAGTCGATAGTGGAGCAAGGTGGAGTAAAGAGTTTGCACGAGATTTCGACGAGATGACGTTCCACTCCGCTGACATCAGAGATGCGATATGCACGCTGAGGACGTGTTCGGCTAGATATCTTCTACTGAGTGATGAAGATACGGAGTTCGTGATTTCGAGTCCGTGTTAGAGACTTCGGGTGGACCGTAGCCGAGGACATTGCAGTGTGCAGATAAAGACGCGATGTCGAATGGTCGATGATACAGACAAGCGGGACAAGAAGTTCGTGCGAGAGGCAGACGAGCTGTTACTACACCCCGTTAAGATTAAAGGCCGGACATGCATACAGAGGCGCAGAGATGCGACCAGCTTCCGAGGAGATGTTGTACTAAGGACGCAGAGGTCCAGAGAGCGAGAAAAGATTACGCCAGAGTACCAGCCTCCTTACAGTTTGGCTTAGGCAAGATCAGAAGAGACCTTGAGTAGGATTCCTTCCAGTACACTGCTGCAATAAGAGTTGCACCCAGGATCGGATGTGTGATATGCATTCAGAGGACCCGAGGTCGGCGCCAGAGATGTGCTGCTTTACGAGCGGTCGTGAGGATTGACCGAGAGATGACCAGGGAAGTGCAAGAACGGAATCGTTCCTGTCAGCACACCTGACCGGGCCGATGAGCCGATGGATTGCGAGTTGGTAATCTACAGGAAAGATCAGGAACCAGAGGCAGAGGACGCCAGCCGCGAGCAAGAGGCAAGTAGATATCTTACGCCGCTAGCATCGGATGTACCGGTACCTTCTCGACCCTGAAGGAGGGTATACCGACGACGGTAATTATGATTTGTGATTTTGTGATTTGATTATCACGTATCCGTTGCTTTGGATTTCGGTATTTTGGGCGATCTATTCGCATGATTTAGTCTTGATGACTGAGTTTCATGATATTTGATTTTGTGCACCATGGTTGCACCTACTGGGTATTTATACCTTGCACATAGTTATTACTCTTGAGGTATTGATTGTGATTTCATGCCTAGTTTATGCCGGTGATTTGATTACGCTTCCAGCATAGTTTCATGTACTCTTAGTGTTTTGATTTGTGCACACTGATGCACGCGGTTGTGAGTTTTTCCATCGCGGTACACCTGATTTTGATTGAGCCGCGTTGTATATCGTTTCGTGCCTTGGCTGCACCTGCTTATGACTTTATGGATTTCATACGGTTGATTTGATGTTGTGCATATGATACGCACACGATTTGATTTTTGCACCCGGTATAGCTTATATGTGCTTGTAGTGCATTGAGATGTGTTTTGTGCACGCAGTTGCGCACGTTTATGATTTTCTTTATATCTGGGTACACTTAGTGTTGCTGCTTACGCATTTGAGTTATTGCTTGATATTTGTGCATGGGATGCACCAGTTCTATACTTCGTGCGTTTGTCGCACCAGTTTTATGTTTCTTGCGTTATCGCATCAGATTTATATATCATGCCTTTGTTGCACCGGATTTACATTTTTGCATTTACGGTTGCACCTGACTTCGATTTGATGTCTTTCGATATGTCGATTTTGATTGTGATATTGATGTGGATTCTTGCACTCCGTGCTTTTGACTGGACTTACGCATGTTCTGCGTTGCTATTGGATTTTGTGATTCCGTGCATATTGAGTGCGCAGGGTCTAGATTTTCATTCGTGCATGATGGATGCACCGATTTGGATTTTCGCGCATGTTGGGCGCATGTTTTGAGATACGATTTTGGGGCACACCAGATGCACTAAATCGAGATTCTTCGTGCATGTCAGATGCACCTGTTTTGGCTGTCAGGCACACATGTTGCCTATGACAGATTCTTCGTGCACACCCGTTGCACCTAGATGTTGTTTTGTGCACATGTTTAACACATATATGGATTTTGATTTCCGTGCGCGTCAGACGCACAGGGTGGTGTTATGTGCATTTTTGGAATTTATTCCTTTTGGAGCAGTACATTTTTATGATGTGGGATATTTGCTTTCATACTGAGCAGGACTAGTCAGTGGACAGTGCCTGGATATATTTTGCATGCATCGATAGTTATCGAAGGGATTTCCGAAAAGCGAGCTATAGTCTCAGTATATACCTACGTGTCCGATATGACACAAAACGTTTTAAAAAAATAAGGAAACCCTTCTGATTGTTTTCAAAACGGCGGAACGTGCTTATTAAACAAAGGATATATATATACATATATAGTTACTTTCTTATGAAAAACGTCCGCCACTGTGCAGTGTTATGCGCATCGCACAGCGACGTAAAAAGGATTTGGCATGCTTTTACATCAGCTATTCACATGTATAGATTGGATGTCTGCATATGTAGTTCTGATCCATATCATATCGGTTTTGTATTGGATTTGACATTGTGTCCTTACCTTGACTCCGATGATTGCGGGATGCTTGATGGAGCGTTGTTTTTGAGTTATCTGCTCAGTACTCATGCGCATGCATTGCGCTGTGACGTTTTATGTGTTGATGATTTCGGAGCCCCGACGACTTGGAATTTGTATTGAAATATTTTAGTTTTTGGGGGTTTAAATTTAAATTCGGGGACCGAATTTCTTTAAGGGGGGTAGATTGTAACGTCTTCAAAATAATAAAATATGATTTTTGGGAAATTTTATAATTTAATATTATTTTAATGAATATTTTAATATTCTGGTATAATTAAATACAGATAAATGGGGAAAAATTATGGAAAATTCTAAAATAAGGTATTTTAAGGAATTGCCTCGTTTTCTGTGCATGCCCCCATTTCCTCTAGTTTTGACCCTGAGTATGTCTAGTTTTGACTGATTCCATCTAGGGTGAAATCTGGGTTGATTTTCCTATGTTGGTGTATAATTTGGGACTTGTTTTAGCATGGATTTTGGTATTTGGTGATTCATTCCTGTCGGGTGGCGTTTGGACGTCAACGACAAGTGGATTTTGATTGTGTTTACATGCGAGTCGATAGGTTTTTACCTATGCGGGTAGCGTGTGCTATTTTGGTTTCCGATGTGATTTTCATGCGCTTTAGCATTGTGATATACTTGTAGGTACCCCGCGTGATGTTGAGGCAAAGGAGGTGAAGATAGCGACATCGGCTTTGGCACACGAGAAGCAATGTGAGTAGATTTATATCTACGGGGAGAAGTCGGGTGGATGGCGTATAGCACCCCCGCAGTCCGTGGTGATGTATACGAATACGTATACACACGAATATTTATTATGTGTTGTTTAGGGTTATTGATGGTAATAATGATATTTTGATGATAAGAATATATTGGTTTAGTATAGTGCGAACCCTAGAGTAGTGGTTGCACTCACACATACATTTACACACATACTTGCATTCATTCTTTCATTTATTAGAGTGCATATGATGGTGCGTATATCTACACATGGGTATGGGACTATGTGTTTATATACGGGATTGGAGGATGATACGTGGTTTGAGATGATACTTGATGTGAGGCCGTGAGATCGGCGATGTGACATAGTTTGCCTTTGAGGTGCGATATGATAGTTTTAGCGGGCCTTTGGACATGTGCTTTACCCGCATTCATATTTTATAGATGGTGTCGATTTGTACTAGACTTACAGTAGTACCCCAGATTGTGTGATCTGATGATAAGTGATACCTGATATGTGATGAGATAGTGTGATATTGACCCCTACCCAGCTATTGGGATGCCGTACGACGATTTACCGTACGAGCCGATATTGATGATAGATCCGCACTCATGACTCGAGGATATCATACGATATGTTATTGAGGCGAGATCACCTACTATCATATCTATATTTATATATTGACTCAGATTAGGTGGTTTCATACCCCTCCTGTCTAGATTATTTAGTAGACATTAGACTAGACCGAGTCATACCTATTTCAAAACTAACGAATCGGGGATATTTTAAAGATAAGCAGAAGGGTTATACGGATATTTTCAAATGATGCATCTTTTCTTAAAACACCGTAGCCCTTACTTTACCAAAAGCCCTGATTCGTCTTATTTCAAAAGGCAAGGTTGCATGACATATCTATTGGGGCAGGTTCTGTACTTTTGCGTTGATCATTCGTTTCCGCATATTCCTGCTATTTGCATTGCATCGCTTGTATTGTTGTGACATTCAGTCATGCTGCTAGGACACCAGCACCATTATCGATGATGTATATGTTCCACGTACACTTGTTGCCGGCTCACACACTCATCATCGATAATTGCCATGTCACTACACTATAGTACTATTGCATTCATGATATGATTCTGGCATGGCATATTGTACACTTATACCTGTACACATATATAGATGATTCTAGCTTGATTGGGGATTTGGGAACCGCAAGATACTCTTTAAAAATAGATTCCTTTTAAAAGAGCGGTCTCCCTCGACATGTGCACATTATTATTCCATGTTGCATGACTTACTGATATGCTTGCATTACTGTTACATGCCGCATACATCATGCTTTGACTGTACGCATTGAGATATGTTGTTTCTATGATATTTCTGGATTTGGGAACCGAGGGTATTTCAAAAGAGAATATGTCATTTCTTTAAAAACCCGGTTACCCTTGATATGATATTTCAGTGCGTCCACCATGTGTTTTCTCGGTGCTGAGAGCGATATGTGTAACCCGAATCGAGGCGTGGATGAGCCGATTGCGGGTACATGGTGGACCCGGTATGGTTCCCCTCGGCAAGATGATCGATGAGCTTTGCCGATTGAGCCTGGAGGCGGGCGAGTACCTACCGGTGATTGGTTGGACCTGGCGGTTATCCGGAGGATACCGACCAGAGTCGATAGATGTTTTGGGCATACTGCCGGGGCCGAGGGCCGATACCGCAGACAGAGCCCGCGGGCCGATCCGGACTGACGGAGCCCGATATATGAGGATTTACGTGCCGATGCTGGGCACAGTTTTCATGATGTTTTCGGATGTCGATGCTGGGCACCCTGGTTCCATGATTTTGATGTGTCGTGAGGGACACGGGTGGTTATATCCTCATATTATTTCCCATGCACATGATTCATGATATTTACATGCATGGTGGTTATTGTCAGTGGGTGACGAGTGGACGGGATCCACGAGTGTGCAGATTTGATTACATTGGTTATACCTCATATTCATGACATGCTATTACCTGAGGCACTAGCACGAGCACTTGGCACTACACTCATGTATAGAGATTACATTGCCAGTTTAGCATGCTTCAGCTTTATTCATATTGAGGTTTATTTATATCTGATCGTTTTGACCTAGGATGGGTCGTGCATTCGATCTCTGCTTGTAGATATTTTTCTATTCACGAGTTGGCAACTCACCCCCGTTGTGCCCCAGTCCTTGCAGGTTTTTGCCGTACAGATTCCATAGCGGCATTTCTGGCACACTGCTTCCTTATGGGTGACTTGCTTGGATAGGTGGGTTCTTTTGTATCAGAACCGCCATTGTTCATGTATCATTTATTGTATCTAGAATTTCCATCAACCAAAACTTGTATATTGTTTCAGACTTAGAAAACAGTGTTGTTTTATTTCGACCTTAGAGTCGCGCTAGTAGTATTACGGTTTTCTGGCTGTTTGAGTTTCTTTTTTTTTGGGTTTTGATCCTCGCCCTTTGGCGTTGTATATTATTATTGCTTGCGTGGTTGTGACCGTCGATGGACGAAGAGCTAGCTCCCGCTTGGGGATGCCTTTTATCATTTCATATATATTATTCTAGTTGTACCCCGTTCGGGGCCAGTTTTTACAAAGGAAACTCTGCCAAAATTTTCAGGAAAGGTTACACATTTTTAAAAAATGCATATTCGGCTTAGTTATTTAAAAACTTTGATTTCCAAACATGATTTCCTTACTTTTCAAAAAAAGTTTTCCTTATTTACTCTTAAAATGGTTTTAGATTGCTGGGCTTTTGGCTTACTTGGATCAGATGGGGTCCTATAGACTTCATATGGTTCAAGGGCCAGTCACGTGCTCTTTCGGGTCGTGACAGCAGAGGCAGTTTCGGGTCCCCACCCCCAAGACTACCTTGTGGTGGTCTTGGGGAGTGGGCCTAGCCGTTCGGCCCCCTCGGTGTCTCCCCGGGGTGCCCACGCAGCACCCCGCGGCTTCTTGGTTCAAACTAAGAGCCCGTCGGGTATGCAAACTGTAGGGTTCCTATTAACGACATCAAGGTTTCGGGAGGCATCGTCCATGCCATTTTCAAAATTTTTCCGTTTTAAAGAACCATAAACTAGAGAATCCCATGAAACAACAAGTAAACTATTTTACATCTAAGTGATAACGGAATACAACCTTTGTAGACCGGTCTTTCACTTCAATAGCTCCTTGTAGTTGTCCCTTCGATGCGATCTTGGTACTCCCGGACTCTTGCATGGCTTCTCAAGGTGAAAGGAACGATCTTGCTTGAAGTCTTCGAGGCCGAAGATGATCTACGTCGAGGAGACACTAACTCAAGCTACTACTTCACTAATTGAGAGATTAGTGAAGCTAACACCCTATACTAAATTGCCAATCTAGTAGAGGATGATAAAATAGGAAGTGGGCTCACTTTAGTTTTATTTTTCTCACAATATTTTCTCTCTTTAGAAAACCCTAGCAAGCTTTTGCTCAAGGAAGAAGAAGGTGAGCTCAAGACATGAGAATGAACTAAATGAGGTGAGAGAAATAATCAGAGGTGAGTTTGTATCATATACTAACTCATGTAGAGACATAACCATGGCTTAATTACAATGGGTAGGTTAATAAATATCTTAAGTAAAACAAAACTAGTGGACTCAGTCAAAGCATTCACAAGCTTCTACAAGCTTCATGCATTTGGCTAATAATCCACTAATTTGGAATTACTTTAAATACTAAAACCCAACATTATAATTAGTATGGTGTAAGTCTCATACACCCATGTAGTGTGTATCAACAACCATGATATAAAATAAAACATAATTAATATATATCACATATATATTAAGTGTGCACATGTGAGAATAATAAATGCTTAAGTGAGCTAATATTAGTTAATGTAAATTAGTATATCAAATATACAATTATACACTAAATTATCAAATCAACTCTTGATTTAATAATCCGGCTATATCACATATAACCGACAAATATTAAATGTACCAACTTATTGAATCAACACTTGATTCGATAACCTGGTTATATCACATATTACCGTCTGATACAAATATTGCGAGAATAGAATACGGTATTATATACTCGCATTATTCTTGGTCCCGCACATATCATATATGTGCTCTTACTTCGTTTTGCCTGAGCCAGTAAAACTTCTATGTTGGACTCTAAAGACTCGTCAATACGCCGGCAGTAGGTGATGATCACATGAAGCACCCACAAGCCGTCAGCAGTACTAGCTTAATGTGACGGCTACCCGAGTATTGAACGATCAGAAGATCAACAAGCAAGCCCACTCAAGCTCCTGTAAAGCCTGTCAGTAACAATACCGTACAGTCCGGTCTCCTCGTCTGATATGTCGCATATCCAGTTTTCGGGTGGTAAACGTCAGACCCTAATAACCGATAAGTCATGCCAATATGAGGCTCATAATGGGTCGAGAAACTACTGATAACACTTACCAGTAAATCTCTAAATCAGCCCTGGCCAGGTACTTCCCTGTTATGGCCAATCGAGCACAGCGCAACATCAACCCCCAATACCGGGAGAGACGAAACCCCTCCTATTGCTCATTGCTTCCATGTGACTCGGGACTGTACCCAAAAACCACCGTTTTGCATGTCCTCTTGAACGTGGTAAGATAGAAATCAAAGCACAGTGGGAATCACACAAGACTCTATGACGATCTCGGGTCTACAGACTAATCTGTACCAGTGTCACCAGAGAACTGTTATCTGACATGAGGTATAATACGATCTAGGAGTTCTCGGCGAGTCCGTCCAGTGTACCCAGTCTCCACTGAGCACCCGTATACCATCTCTAATGTCAAACACCAATGGATATGGGATCTTCCATCACCCATCTCATGGGTCATGAAGCGTATACGCTAGTCTACTCTGGTATATCGATGCCCAGTCTTGATACACCTACGACTAGGAGCATTAAAGGATGAACTTATGGACTACCATGGTCCCACTAGTATGATCTGCATCACAATCCTGGTAGTCAAGTACACATCCTAATGGTTTTACCAACATGTAACCATAAGACAGTATCAAGAGACAAGTATACATGTTAAAATAAAGAGCAACCAGATAGCATACTATCATGTCGAGCAAGAAAGTGTTCTCTATATATGTCCAAGCATCCACTATAATATACATCATATGTACAATAATGGCCTCTAGGGCATATATACAACTAACAATCTCCCACTTACACTAGGGTCAGCTGTTGTAGTATCGCATACCCAGCATCTCGAAGAGTCTCTCGAACTGTATCTAGGGAATGGCCTTCGTGAGTGGAACCGCAGTGTTTTTTTTCGTGTCAACTCTCCTGATCTCGATCTCCCGGTGATCAACTATCTCCTAGATCAGGTGATACCGCCTCAGAATATGCCCGGATCGCTGATGGGACCTGGGTTCCTTAGCCAAAGCCACCGCTCTATTGTTGTCACAATACAAATGTATTGGATACTCAATGGATGAAACCACTCCAAGTTCAGTTATGAACTTCTTTATCCAGACAGCCTTTTTGGCAGTATCGTTGGCAGCGATGTATTCAGCCTCCACGTCGAGTCTGCCACGGTTTCCTGCTTGGAACTCTTCCAGCATACCGCCCCTGCGTTGAGGGTAAAGACAAATCCCGACTGCGACTTAGAGTCGTCCTTATCACTCTGGAAGCTTGAATCGGTAAAGGACTCCACTTGGAGTTCTCCGTTACCATACACCAAGAGCATCTCTTTAGTCCTTCTCAAGTACTTGAGAATGCACTTCACAGCTGTCCAGTGACTCTCTCCAGGATCTGCTTGATACCTACTCACTACACTTAGTGAGTGTGCTACATCGGGTCTGGTACATAGTGTCGCGTACATGATAGAGCCTACTGCCAAAGCATAGGGTATCCCTTGTATGCGAGCTCTCTCCAAATCAGTCTTAGGAGACATCTTTTTGGAGAGAGTGAGTCCTTAGATCGTGGGTAAAAACCCACACTTGGATTCTTCCATACTAAACCTCTTTAGTATGGTGTCAATGTACCTGAATTGGGACAATCCCAGTATCCGTTTAGATCTATCTCTATAGATCTTAATCCCTAAGATGTAGGAGGCATCCCCTAGATCTTTCATTGAGAATCTTTGTGATAAGAAGAGCTTGACCGATTGCAGCATAGGAATGTCATTTCCTATCAAGAGTATATCATCTACGTAAAATACGAGGAAGACAACCTTACTCTCTGCCACCTTCTTGTATATACAAGGTTCATCTACGTTTTTGACGAAATCAAACTCTTTGTTAACGACATCAAAACAGGTGTTCCAACTCCGCGATGCTTGCTTTAACCCGTAGATGGATTTAAGCAGCTTGCACACCTTTCCGCTACTCCCACTGTCTACGAAGCCCTTTGGCTGAGTCATGTACATGCACTCTTCCAAATCACCATTTAGAAAGGTGGTCTTAACATCCATTTGCCAAATTTCGTAGTCATGGTATGCAGCAATGGAAAGCATGATCCGAACGGATTTAAGCATAGCCACTGGAGAAAAGGTTTCGTCATAATCTACACCTGGTCGTTGACGAAAACCCTTTGCAACAAGTCTAGCTTTGAAAGTCTCCACTTTCCCATCTACACCAAGTTTTTTCTTGAAGATCCACTTGCTCCTGTTGGGTTACAGCAGCGCCCCGGCCGTCAACCCGACGCCAAATGCGAAACAAAAACTTTTTACAAACTGGTGCTACCGCAACCTTTACCCAGATCGTTCCATTAACTGTTAACTAGCTAACTACTAAAGTGGTTCAGAAATTATACCGATCGATCCATGTCCTTCGGTCTTCAATTCCCTTCCCTAGCTTGTTGCGGCTGCCCCGATGAAATCCGCTCTCCGGTCTCCTCGTCAAAGTGGCACCACGTCAACGAATCTTTATACGGGCTCCCGCTTCAATCTGAAGTAATTCGGACATGAAGTTTGCTAGCCAACATGTCTAAGAATGAAGTAGAGAGTGTGTAGGATACATTGTCTTAAAACACCCAAGCAATTGGATGAAGGTGAATTGAAGTTGCCATTGGAGTAGAGATGAAGTGAGCTAAGGAATATAGCATAGAAAAAATGAGCTTTCCCCAATCATGGGCTCGGCCAGCCAAAAAAAAGAACCAGGGGTGCTCTCTGTGGTTTTCTTTTGGAGTTGTAGTGGTGAAGGAATTGGCACAAGCCAAGAAAAAAATCAACAGCCACCATCCCCTAATTAATGCAACATAGTGACTCACCACCAAGCCCATCCCTCACAAAACAAACCCAAAAGACACCTCACCAATTAGCCACCTCATCTAAAGAACCATGCCCATTCAATGCCGACACAAAGCCAAAAGGAAATGGCAGACCCAGATTCGAAATAGCTCACAAATGAAGGTAAATGAAATGGCCAAAATGATATGTCAACAATAACCTTTAATTAAACATTAAATCTAATGTTTTATCAAGCGGGTGAAAAACTGGCAACGTCAAAAATAATCCCGTAAAGAATTACAGGATTACCCTACAACTGTATATACATACCCGCATTTGTATTTCGACCGAATACGAATGCAAAGAGACGAAAATATCCCTACACAATATAATACTAGGATCCGGCTTAAACCAAAGCCCACTAGTATTATTTGTCCGAACCATGACACATGCACAAGTGCACCTGTATATTCGAACCCTGCCATAAATCCATACGGCCTCTACAACGTTTCGCCCAAACTTGGGAAACTGTCTGTGGGTGACTCTAATGACTCATCAATACGCAGGCAGTTGATTTAACCATAAGCACGTCAGTGGTACTAGCTGTACGTAACGGTTTCCTATGTATTGATCGAAAGGGAATCTGACGAGCGAACTCATCCAGAAACCCTACTGAGCCTGATAGTGACAATATCCATACAGTCCGGTCTGTTCGTCTAAGAGTATCGCATATCGAGTCTACGGGGATGGATAAAGTCAGACCCCTAATAACACGATAATTCATGTCGGTATGAATCCCATCATCACCTGAGAAACAACTGATCCGAATCAGTAACTCTCGATTACCTTGGCCAAAGATTTCTGGTGATGGTCACCCGTGCACTGTGCGACATCAATCCCCAATACCGGGAGAGACGAATTCCCGACGATCCGCTCACTGCCTCCATGTGGCTCGGGACTGTACCCAACTAAAACCTGTTTGCACAACTCCTTTGAGCCATGGTAGGGTAGTAATCAAAGCACAGTAGGAACTCACACGAGACAAATGACGATCTCAGGTCGACAGACTAACCTATACACATGTCACCTGGGAACTGCTATCTGACAATAGGTATAATACCAACTTGCAGGTTCCTGGCGAGTCCTGTCCGGTGTACTCATAACCGAATGAGCACCTGTATATATCTTAGGTGAACTAACTGATACCAGTGGCTTGTGAGACCGGCCACCGCCCCTCGTCGGGGTCTCGAACTGTATACACTAGTCTACTCTGGAGTATCGATGCCCAGTCTTGAAACTCCCATGACTAGAGACACATTAAGGATGTGCTTATAGACCCCAGCTCCCACGTATATGATCGCCATCATACTGCTGGCTGTCAAGCAAGAATCCTATAGGCTTTAGCAACATGTACATGATGATAAAGACAAACCAGATAGCATACTATCATCTCGAGTAAGACTATCCTACCGGTATAGGTCCTCCCTCAATCATTGCAATCACGTACCCGCGATCCAATAATTGACTTTGAGGGCACTATATCCAACAATCTCCCACTTGCACTTAAGGCTAATTATTGCGATGTCGCATACTCACAGCCCGTGTGATACCGAACATCCAACTCCTCTACTAATCAGTTTCACAAAGCTCGTTTGTAAAACTATTGCGTTCGAGAAATAGCCTCAGTGAGTGGATCCACCTTGACGTTTCTTTCTATGTCTCTCTTAATCTCAAGTTCGCGGAGAAAGCCATCTCCCGAATTGAGCAATACCTATCTTAGAATATGTCTGGATATCTGTTGGGACCCAGTTCGTAAATGAACTCCAAATCCAAATTTCTTAGACTGTATCGTTAACTGAATTTAATCAGTATCATGCACCATGCCTCCCACAGTATCCGCTTGGACCACCTGTCCAAAATACTGCCCCTCATCAGAGGGAAAACAATAACTCTGATAGTCACTCTGTCATCCAGGTCACCTTGGAAGCCTGGAATGATAACCGTCTCCCGAAGGATACTGCCGTTATCAAATCCCTAGAACATCCACTTATGTTCTAAAACTGCTTCCGAACGTTTCTCCAGGATTGGATTAATATCTCAACTTATTACATCTAGTGCAAAAACAATATCTGGTGTGGTACTTGACATCTCATGATCGACTCAATTGCCTAAGCAAGTGATATGCCAATCATGCACATCCTTCTCCCGTTCAGTCTGTAAGACACCTTCAGAGAGGGTGACTCCATCACCTGCAGGTACACTACCATACCAGGAGTCGTCCATTCTAAATATCTTTAGAATATTGTCTAAGTACCAAGATTGGGAAACTACCCAAATTTAGATCTAAAACTTTAGATCTAGTAACCAGAATGCCTTATATAGTATCCATATCCTATGTGGAGAAACCACTGTGTGATAACCATAGTATAACCGATCGCAGTATAGGAATTTTACTTCCTACTCTGTGTATGTCATCCATATACTAGGACATCACACCCTACTACCTTCTTAACAGATCCATCTCCTATTCTGATGAAGTCAAAAACCTATGACTGTCACATCAAAAATAGATGATCTATCTCCGCTATATCTGCTTTAGTTTATAAATAGACACAAGCTACTTGTCCACTATGCTTCCGCTGCTCCCACTGACCACAACAACCCTCTGGCAGAGTCATATAGACGTACACTTCTAAAGCTAGTTTAGAATGACGCTATACTCATCCTCCTGCCGGGTCTTATAGTCTGGAACAGCAGTAGTGTCAAGTCTGGGTAAACAAGAACCTCCCTATCACCGTCCTTGAGGCTACTAGAGTACCTCTCGGGTGCCAGAGGTTACCCACCATATCTGCGGAGTGGCTAATATAATGTCAAACCTGATTGAATCTTTAGGTCCTATCAAATTTTTAGTAATCGTTTGCGGTTCTGGAATCATTTCCAGTTCTACCATACTCCCACTTCTGTTTTTCTGAAGAAAAAAAAATCCATTTTACTAAAACTGTGGCTAGTCAAGAACAATATCACTATTGATCTTCCAGATGGTAGAAAGTTAACCCTCGTCAAAACCCGGCATAACCCACAAACAACCATTACTGAAACGTGCCTTGAGTTTATCCGGATTCTGGTTTTAAGTATCAGCCGGACGACTCCCTATACCTTAACATCGCTAAGATATAAATTGATTCTATATATATCTAATATAGAAACAAAGACACTAATTTAATTGGAACCAGATTCAAATCATGCATTTGTCTCCAGTGCATGTCAACTAAATGGAGAGAGGCCGATCAGCATTACTCAACTTACGAGTGCGTCCAATTATGAGTAATCTGAAAGACAAACAAGTTTCTCAAAACCATTACTATTAACTGAATACCTCATACAAGTATCTAAATTTTCGATCACCTTGAAGAATCCCGATACTTGTGACACCTGGTTCTCCACTTTATTCTTGTACCTATAACTTCTCAAACTTGGACCTTGTATTTCTACGAAACACTTGTCCAAAACTTGAGAAGTCACAAGTAAACAGAATATAGTACGGGGACCAACCCCTTTGTCCAAATAGACACGGGACAACATACAATACTTTGTCTAAGTCCGTTGAGTTGAATGACTCAAACCCTATGCGTCGTATGTTGAAAACTGTACCCAGGCGATTTCCTCAAATATCACCAATTACAACGAATTCCGATATAATGAGGATGATCGCCTAATTCCCAATAACTTACTCCCACTCATCATCTGTAAAACCATACAGATATGAGAATCAAACCTGGTAAATACATACCCTGGAGCAAGGGTCTAATTGGGAAATCAGTTTTCCATTAACAATGCACAGTGAAACTGAAACATGAAAATGTTTCAAAGGGGTATCCGGATATTCGTAGTAATGCCTCTTCCATTATCAGATTCACGACTGTAACCGTATATTTCTTTGCCATCTCTCCAAATCCCTTTATTTGTCTTTGGTCGTTACCTTCTGTATACCTTCGTTAGGCTTAAATGGTTTTCTTCCTTCCCTACCATTCGGCACCAGCCTATGGTTTGGAAGAAGACTATCCAATAAGCATAATAGGTGTACTCTCCTAATCCTAGGAGTACTCGCAACTTGAGAGAAGGTAAGGATAAAAGACAACTGAATAAACCTTATTCTTATTTCTCCTGAACCAGAATCCATCCTCGAAAAGGTTCCTTCGAGTTCGTATATAACCATACGATGGATTTATCCAGTGAAAGTGGATGTTCGTGGTAATACGAGCTGTTCTGGAGAAATACAAAGGTGAAGTTGGAGTGGCGATGAAATACCTGGTTTGGTCGTGAATGATAGCAGTCGCATTTTATTTTGCCCTCTTTTTGTTCCCTCTATATGTCTTTACTTATTACCTTCTGCACACCCAACTTAGGCTAATTGGTTTTCTTCATTCCCTACCTTTCAGCACCTGCCTATGATTTGGAAGAAGACTATCTAATAAGCGTAATAGGTGTACCCTCTCCTAATCCTAGGAGTCCTCACAACCTGAGAGAAGGTAAAAGGAAAAGACAACTGAATAGTCCTATTCAATCTCTCCAGAACCAGAATCCATCCTCGAATCTGGAACAAGTTCCTTCGAGTTCATATATAACCATACGATGGATTTATCCAATAGAAGTGGATATTCGTAGTAATACGGGGTGTTCTGGACAAATGCAAAGGGTAAAAGAAGGAGTGGCAATGATATATGCAACTCAGACAATCCAAAAGCCAGTGTTTTAAGAAAGTTCGATTAACTTGGTCACTGAGTTATATTCTAGGGTTGAGCCATGGTCGCAGTCAAAGAAAGAGAGAAAAGAAACACTCTGCGTGCACTCTAACCTGAATGTCTCCCACTGTATCCTCAAATTCTCCTCCAAACCTGAAAGAAGAATTAGTCGGAATCACTCGAGGAGTAAGCCAACTCATCAGTGGGAATCGGGATCCAACTATCATCGCATGATAACTTGATGGAAGCCACTCAAGTCACCACACTCCAGAAGGTATGCGCAAGCGTGGCAAGTTTCCTGTATGTTTGAAACTCCCGATATGATTTTTACCCCAAGCGGTTTATGACCTTGACTAGGTCAACAAACCATAAACCGCTAGTCAAGTTCAACCCGTGATTATCCTGGATTGCATTAAACCCACCCGCATGTTCCCTTGACTAGGTCAACAAGGCCGCACGACTGTCCTGACCAATCGGATTTAAAATGCCACAAACAAGCACCACTTAGCTACCGAACACTACGTCTTAACTAGGTCAACAAACGCAGCACGAATACTAAATAATACTCATAAGAAATGACGGAGGGCTACGGCTGGATTTTGGTGAAAAACCTTTAGCGTAATGAACTCGATATCGTTGAAGGAATCCAAGTGGTTTTATAAAAATATAGTGGCGAAAACCTTTGCTAAAGAGGTCGCTCCCGGTTAAGGGATCTCGGCTCTTTCCCTGTAGAATGAGGTGCAGGATAATCCAAACTGAATACCACGATGCAAAGTAAAAAGTAATTGACTATAGTGAAGTTATTACCCTGACGCAAACTTCTGCCCAAGGGGTCACTCCCGATGAAAGGATCTCGGCCATTGCCTCGTCGAATGAGGTGCAGGATATTCCAAACTGAATACCACTGTGCAAAGAAAAACGAAACGCCCTTATAATAACAGTTTTCGAAAATTTGGTTCCCACAACATCAAATATAGGTTTGATTTATCCTTGCATTGATAAGAATCAACGCAGTCCCATCAATTAATCACACCAGAAAAGAACAAAAATATGATGTACGTATATACTATCTGCATTCGCCACTGGGTCCCGTCATCACCCGTTAGGTTACTTAACTAACGACAGAGCGGGGACTGGACTAGCGTGGGTGTAAAACATATACAACATCTACTAGTATATGTATCAATATATAATAATCACTCCAGGCATGATAAATGCAACATCACAGAAAAGTAATAAGCATCACAGAACAATACAGATAATCTGGGATCCTCGGGTTTCCTTTGAGCCGCAAGTGAAACCCGACGTTTCCCTGGTCGTGTGGATAGCCTGTGCAATGAAACCTAGACCCTTATGAGTGCAGCAAGTTACCCACTAAAACCTGAAGTGAGGCAGCCCCCTTCAGCAAAGTGAATGGACTACCCAGCACTTCACGGAATCCGGTAACTTGAGCACCCCTCCTTGGGTCAACCTATACCCCCTACGAGTGCGGCGAATAGCCCGCCAATTCTAGAGTGAAGCCCCCTCCGTCTCAACGCCATGAGATGCGGGCCCGTTGCCCTCTAGAACCCGGCTATCCGTGCACCCTACCGCGGGGTAAACCTAGTACAGAAAAGAAAATATATACAACGGGTACATCGACCTCAACCCGGTCGTGCCCCAAAAGAATAATATACAAACAGGCAGTGACGGCAGTCCACATGTTGGACGCTCGCCCTGCAATATCAAATGTACAAATATAACCAAACTGCACTACCATTGCACACAAACTATCCACCACGACAAATCCGCAACATCACAGCACAACACAGAACATCAACGTGAATGTCACGTTCGCAAATCCGTCTAAAAGGACTATAGCGATAAGACAAGATTTACCGATCAAATGACATTCACGGTCATAGATAGAAATATAATGTACTGCTAACTTTAAACAATATTAAAAAATATCGACTTCGAAATAACCCCCGAATAGCCCAAACAGCCTGATAAAACTTTATCCAAACTGGGCTACACAAACAACACCACTGCACTAACTTTCCAGAGACCAGGCAAAACCCCAAAAACCAAACCCAGAGGCCTACAAAGGGCCGGCGACGCCAGAAAAACCCTTATAGGGCTCGGCCAAATTCCAAGGATTGGGTCTCGTTTTTGGGGTGTAGGCTAATGGTCATGTCAGTAGTCTTCTGAACTAGTTTAAATAATTTTAGAAGACACTTAATAAAATGACAGAGAATCAAAATGCAGTGGTTTTGTTTGGGTTTTGTTTGGGTTTCGATACTTTAATATTGTCTAAACAAGCTAGTTTACGGTTAATGGGTGGCTCTGATACCATGTTGGGTTACGGAAGTGCCCCCGCCGTCAATCCGACGCCAAATGCGGAACAAAAACTTTTTACAAAACTGGTGCTACCACAACCTTTACCTGGATCGTTCCATTAACCGTTAACTAGCTAACTACTAAAGTGGTTTAGAAATTATACCGATCGATCCGTGTCCTTCGGTCTTCAATCCCCTCCCCTAGCTTGTTGCGACTGCCCCGATGAAATCCGTTCTCCGGTCTCCTCGTCAAAGTGACACCACGTCAACGAATCTTTATATGGGCTCCCGCTTCAAACCGAAGCAACTCGGACATGAAGTTTTCTAGCCGACATGTCCAAGAATGAAGTAGAAAGTGTGTAGGATACTTTGTCTTAAGACACCCAAGCAATTGGGTGAAGGTGAATTGAAGTTGCCATTGGAGTAGAGATGAAGTGAGCTAAGGAATATAGCATGGAAAAAATGAGCTTTCCCCAATCATGGGCTCGGCCAGCCAAAAAATAGAACCAGGGGTGCTCTCTGTGGTTTTCTTTTGGAGTTGTAGTGGTGAAGGAATTGGCACAAGCCAAGAAAAAAATCAACAGCCACCATCCCCCAATCAATGCAACATGGTGATTCCCCACCAAGCCCATCCCTCACAAAACAAACCCAAAAGACACCTCACCAATTAGCCACCTCATCTAAAGACCCATGCCCATTCAATGCCCACACAAAGCCAAACGGAAATGGCAGCCCCCAGATTCGAAATAGCTCACAAATGAAGGTAAAGGAAATGGCCAAAATGATATGTCAACAATAACCTTTAATTAAACATTAAATCTAATGTTTAATCAAGCAGAGGAAAAACTGGAAACTTCAAAAATAATCCCGTAACGAATTACAGGATTACCCCACAACTGTATATACATACCCGCATTTGTATTCCGACCGAATACGAATGCAAAGAGACGAAAATATCCCTACACAATATAATACTAGAATCCGGCTTAAACCAAAGCCCACTAGTATTATCTGTCCGAACCATGACACATGCACAAGTGCACGTGTATCTTCGAACCCTGCCATAAATCCATACGGCCTCTACAACGTTTCGCCCGAACTTGGGAAACTGCCTGTGGGGGAATCTAATGACTCATCAATACGCAGGCAGTGGATTTAACTATAAGCACGTCAGTGGTACTAGCTATACGTAACGGTTGCCCATGTATTAATTGGAAGGGAATCTGACGAGCGAACTCATCCAGAAACCCTACTAAGCTTGACAGTGACAATATCCGTACAGTCCGGTCTGTTCGTTTATGAGTATCGCATATCGAGTCTAGGGGATGGATAAAGTCAGACCCCTAATAACGCGATAATTCGTGTCGGTATGAAGCCCATCACCACCTGAGAAACTACTGATCCGGATCAGTAATTCTCGATTACCTTGGCCAAGGATTTCTGGTGATGGTCACCCGTGCACTGTGCGACATCAACCCCCAATACCGGGAGAGACGAATCCTCGACGATCCGCTCACTGCCTCCATGTGGCTCGGGACTGTACCTAACTAAAGCCTGTTTGCACGACTCCTTTGAGCCATGGTAGGGTAGTAATCAAAGCACAGTGGGAAGTCACACGAGACAAATCACGATTTCAAGTCGACAGACTAACCTGTACACATGTCACCTGGGAGCTGCTATCTGACAATCGGTATAATACCCACTAGCAGGTTCCCGGTGAGCCCTGTCCGGTGTACTCATAACTGAATGAGCACATTTATACATCTTAGGTGAACTAACTGACACCAGTGGCTTGTGAGACCAGCCACCGCCCCTCGTCGGGGTCTCGAACTGTATACACTAGTCTACTCTGGAGTATCGATGCCCAGTCTCGAAACTCCCACGACTAGGGACACATTAAGGATGTGCTTATAGACCCTAGCTCCCACGTATATGATCGCCATCATACTGCTGGCTATCAAGCAAGAATCCTATGGGCTCTATCAACATGTACATGATGATAAAGAACCAGATAGCATACTATCATCTCGAATAAGACTTTCCTACCGGTATAGGTCCTCCCTCAATCATTGCAATCACATACCCGTGATCCAATAATTGACTTCAAGGGCACTATATTCAACAGCTCCCAATGGGTTTTACCCCTTCAGGAGCATCTTCCAAAGTCCATACTTTGTTGGTGTACATGGATTCCATCTTGGACCGCATTGCATCCAGCCACCTCACTGAGTCCCCACTCGTGATGGCCTGCTCGAAACTAGTTGGGTCATCATCCTCCATGATGCAATCGTCGCTTCCACCATCAATGAGAAAACCATAGTATCTCTCAGGTGGATGAGGAAACCTACTAGATCGGCGGAGAGGCTGGGGTTCGTTGGGCACTACCGAATCCTCTGGTTCTACCAAATCTTCTGTCGTAGTTTGTATAGCTAGAACTTCTTCAAGTTCTAACCCCTTTCCATTAATTTCTTTCATAAGAAAACCCTTTTCTAAAAAGGTGGCATGTCCAGAAACAAATACCTTTTGTTCCTAGGAATGGTAGAAGATATACCCTCGCGAATATTTGGGATATTCTACAAACTTACACAGAACTGATCTTGCCTCGAGCTTGTCCGGATTTTGTGTTTTCACATAAGCCAGACAACCCCATATCTGAATAAAATTAAGATATGGCCTCTTCCCATTCCATTCTCGTATGGAGTGGTAGGCACTGATTTGGTGGGAACTCGATTCAATAGATATGTTGCTGTCTCAAGCGCATACCCCTAAAAGGAAATAGGTAACTCAGCAGTGCTAATCATAGAGCGCACCATATCTAATAGGGTGCGATTCCTCCGTTTCGATACACTGTTGTGATGTGTTGTATACGGAGGAGTAAGCAGAGAGAGAATCCCATTCTCTTTTAGAAAATCCAGGAACTTCGTGCTCAAGTATTCACCTCCTCGATCAGATCGAAGGATTTTAATACTTTTACCCGTTTGGTTTTTGACTTAGGATTTATATTCCTTGAATTTCTTAAAAGCTTCTGACTTTTGTTTCATCAGGAACACATGTCCGAATCTTGAGAGATCGTCAGTGAATATAATGAAGTACGAAGAACCATTCCTGGCATGTATAGACATAGGACCACATACATCACTATGTATTAGTCCCAAGAGCTCACTAGCTCTTTCTCCGTGTCCTGTAAACGGAGTTTTGGTCATCTTGCCTTTGAGACATGACTGGCAAGTGTCATAAGATGAAAATTTGAACGAATTCAAATAACCATCTTTATGTAACTTAGCGAGTTGTGTCGATTGATATGACCTAGTCTTCAATACCACAAGAAGGATTCGTTCATTTTTGAACTCTTCCTCTTGATTGTGTTTTGTACATTAAGAACTGTGGTTTGATCTAGAACGTATATGCCATTCTTTAATGAGCCTGATCCAATCAACTTTTGATTCAGGAAGATGTTCATAACATTATCCTGTACTACAAAATTATATCCCTCTTTACTTAATAAAGAAACTGATATAAGGTTGCATATCAGGGTCGGAATGTAATAGCATTCGTTCAGAATCAATGTATTACCATTTGGTAATACAGGGTGATATTCGCAACCTGTTTTGGCTGCAACATTTGCCCCATTCCCTACTCTTACGGAATGATCAACCATTCCTAGTTCTCTACCTTTCCTTAGCCCATGTAACATATTACATATGTGGGATCCTGATCCGGTATCTAATACCCAGGACATAGAGTGAACTGAGAAATAGTTCTCAATAACTAACACACCTGAAGAAGATGCATCATCATGCTTATTCTTCGTTTGGGCGGCGTGGGAATCTGGATATGTCCTTATTTCCTGTTCAGTCTTATAACAATTATAAGAAAGAAGGGAACCAACGTTCCCCAGCACAGTATAACATGCGGGTTCGGTCAATACATCCATATTATTATCTTGACTAAGACGTGACATGGTCGCTACCTGGAGAGAGAGAGAGAAGAAAACACTTTAGCATATACTCTTGCAAGATCAGATTGGTTATTATTTTATCTAATCAGGATGGCTCCCACTGTTTTTATCAAATCTTCCTTCAAACCCTAAAAGGAAAGACTAGCCGGGATTAATTACACCCTACAATTTCGCCAATCTTTCAGCCAGGCCAGTGTCGGTACTTTGAGGGAGGTTCCCCATGCTTTCGCACGGACCTAATTAAAATAAACCTTGTTTTCCTAGAGGCATAACCCCGTTGACATCTTTCTAGACACCTACTTGATTGGCTAATTATCCTGTGTAAAACTCTCCCAGGAGTAACTCTTACTCGCAGTGGGTATCGAGATCCAACTATCGCATAGAAGGTATGCAATCTCATTGCAAATTTCAACACTTGAAATTCCCGATAATATTTTACCCCTAGCGTCCTATGACCTTGACGGAGGCCAAACTACCCATAGTCCGCTAGTCAAGTTCAACCCGTCATTTCCTGATTGAATTAGACCCACCCGCACGACCCTTGACGGAGGCCAAACTACGCCGTACGAATACCCTAATCCAATCGCATCATATGCTGCAGATAAGCACTAATTTAGCTACCATACATAATGCCTTGACAGAGGCCAAACTACCGTAGCACGAATACTAAAATAATACTTATCTGAAATGATGGAGGGCTACGACAGGTTTTTGCGAAAACCTTTTGCATAATGAACTTGATATCGTTGTAGAATCGAGTGAATTTTGAAAATTTTGCCGGACGGAGGGCTCTGATACTACTTCAGGGTTCCTATTAACGACAACAAGGTTTCGGGAGGCATCGTCCATGTCATTTTCAAAATTTTACCGTTTTAAAGAACCCTAAACTAGAATTGATAACTAGAGAATCCAACGAAACAACATGTAAACTATTTTACATCTAAGTGATAACGGAATACAACCTTTGTAAACCGGTCCTTCACTTCAATAGCTCCTTGTAGTGGTCCCTTCGCTGCTATCATGGTACTCCCGGACTCTTGCATGGCTTCTCAAGGTGAAAGGAATAATCTTGCTTGAAGTCTTCAAGGCCGAAGATGATCTACGTCGAGGAGACACTAACTCAAGCTACTACTTCACTAATTGAGATATTAGTGAAGCTAACACCCTATACTAAATTTCCAATCTAGTAGAGGATGAAGAAATAGGAAGTGGGCTCATTTTAGTTTTATTTTTCTCACAATATTTTCTTTCTTTAGAAAACCCTAGCAAGCTTTTGCCCAAGGAAAAAGAAGATGGGCTCAAGAGATGAGAATGAACTAAATGAGGTGAGAGAAATAACCATGGGTGAGTTTGTATCATATACTAACTCATGTAGAGACATAACCATGGCTTAATTACAATTGTTAGGTTAATAAATATCTTAAGTAAAACAAAACTAGTGGACTTAGTCAAAGCATCCACAAGCTTCTACAAGCTTCATGCATTTGGCTAATAATCCACTAATTCGGAATTACTTTAAATACTAAAACCCAATATTATAATTAGTATGGTGTTAGTCACATACACCCATGTGGTGTATATAAATAACCATGATACAAAATAAAATACAATTAATATATATCACATATATATTAAGTGTGCACATGTGAGAATAATAAATGCTTAAGTGAGCTAATATTAGTTAATATAAATTAGTATATCAAATATATAATTATACACTAAATTATCAAATCAACTCTTGATTTAATAATCCGGCTATATTACATATAACCAACTAATATTAAATGTACCAACTTATCGAATCAACACTTGATTCGATAACCTGGCAATATCACATATAACCGTCCGATAAAAATATCGTGAGAATAGAATACGGTATCACATACTCGCATTATTCTCGGTCCCGCACATATCACATATGTGCTCCTACTTCGTTTTGCCTGAGCCAGTAAAACCTCTATGTAGGACTCTAAAGACTCGTCAATACGCCAGCAGTAGGTGATGATCACATCAAGCACCTACAAGCCGTCAACGGTACTAGCTGGATGTAACGGCTACCCGGGTATTGAGCGATCAGAAGATCAACAAGCAAGCCCACTCTAGCTCCTGTAAAGCCTGTCAGCAACACTACCGTATAATCCGGTCTCCTCGTCTGATATGTCGCATATCCAGTCTAGGGGTGGTAAACGTCAGACCCCAATAACCGATAATTCATGCCGATATAAGGCTCATAACGGGTCGAGAAACTACTGATAACACTTACCAGTAAATCTCTAAATCAGCCCTGGCCAGGGACTTCCTTGTTATGGCCAATCGAGCACAGCGCAACATCAACCCCTAATACCGGGAGAGAAGAAACCCCTCCTATCGCTCATTACCTCCATGTGACTCGGGACTGTACCCAAAAACCACCGTTTTGCATGTCCTTTTGAACGTAGTAAGGTGGAAATCAAAGCACAGTGGGAATCACACAAGACTCTATGACGATCTTGGGTCTACAAACTAACCTGTACCAGTGTCACCAGAGAACTGCTATCTGACGTGAGGTATAATACCATCTAGGAGTTCTCGGCGGGTCCGTCCAGTGTACCCAGTCTCCACTGAGCACCCCTATACCATCTCTGATGTCAAACACCAATAGATACGGGATCATCCATCGCCCATCTCACGGGTCGAGAAGCGTATACGCTAGTCTATTCTGGTATATCAATGCCCTGTCTCGATACACCCACGACTAGGAACATTAAAGGATGAACTTATGGACCACCATGGCCCCACTAGTATGATCTGTATCACAATCCTGGTAGTCAAGTACACATCTTAACGGCTTTACCAACATGTAACCATAAGACAGTATCAAGAGATAAGTATACATGTTAAGATAAAGAGCAACCAGATAGCATACTATCATGTCAAGCAAGAAAGTCCTCTCTATATATGTCCAAGCATCCACTATAATATACACCATATGTATAATAATGGCCTCTAGGGCATACATATAACTAACACAAACATCTCAAAACTAAAAAATTCGGTACTGTTTTTTCGACAGTTTTCGATGCCCAAAAAAACGTGAATTCTAATGTCGCAACTGGCTAGTTTATGGTGTTTGGGTGGCTCTGATACCATGTTGGGTTTTTCCGGCGCCCCGGCCATCAAACCGTGGCCAAATGGGGAGCAAAAATTATCAAAAACTTTGGCGCAAACAAAATCCGTACAACATCGAACATTAACCCTAAACTAGTAAGCATATGAAGTGGAGTTAGATGGTTGTACCGTACGGATCGTGTCCTTCGGTCTTCTACCATTTCCAAGCTCCTTGAGGTGTTGCGGATCTGATTTGGTTGCCGGTCTTCCTCCATCCATAATGATCCACCCGAGGGAAACGGTGCAAGCTCTAGCCTCGCCTAGCGAGGCAACCGACGCTCCAAGGTTTCTAGCAATGGAGAATGGAGAATGGAGGTGTACGATTATCTCACTAATGTTTTTCTCTCATCACAAATGCTCAAAGAGCAACCCTAGATGATGAAGGAGGAGGTGAGGAAACAAGTGGCATGAGCAACTAAAGAAAATATGCTAAGTGTTTCTCCAAGTGAGAATGTGAAGCAAATGAAGAAAAAATCAAAGCATGGAATGTGGAAAAATGTGGCTGCCTCTCTCTCTTATGCACACCAAAATTTCTCCTCTCATTTTTCCAATAAACAAATGTGTGCCATACCTCTCTACATGCCAAGTCCATGCTCATGCCAACTCACCCTCCACCTTATTTGTAAAACAAATGATTTCCTAAAAAGAAAATCATACAAATGAGGTGTCCACTTCTAGAAACTATTCCGTATAAATACGGAATATAACCTGGTATACGTATCGAAATACATATACGCGTATTCGTACAAAAATATGAATAGCCAAGAGAGAAAATGAATAGTGAACAATAATACTAGAATACATATATATAAATACATATATAAATTATTAAATCAAAACCTGATTTAATAATCCGGCTCAGTCCCAAGCCGCTAGTATTATCAACTGTCCGATTAAAGTCTGTGCAGCCTGTACACATATTTAATCTGACACCTGTATGTACCAACATACGTCATCTACACCATATCGCCTGAACCGTGAAAACCCTATGTGTGGGACTCTAAAGACTCGTCAATACGCTGGCAGTGGGTTTAATCACAAGCACGTCAGCAGCACTAGCTGTACGTAACGGTGTTGGGGTCAAAATTTGCACCCCAGTTGAACGGGTCAAAATCAAGCTCAACCCCAAGTAAGCGGGCCCAAGCCCAAGCAAGTGGGCCCATGCCCAAGTCGAGCCCCGCGGCTGGCCTCCCCCATGCCGAAATAAAAACAATCATGTAATAAATAGTTTTGATGTAATTTTTTATGCATAAATGTAAGAAAATGGGCATAAAGCCAAATTTTTGTAAAGCCCAAGACTTATGTGTAAAAGAAATGAGCACATGAGACATGTGATGGGAAAAATGCCATTTTGTAAAGCCCAATGGGCTATATGTAAATGTGTAAGCCTATATAAGGCAACATGATGATGAAATAAATGGACAACTTTTCATTCTCTCAAATTCGAGGGTTTGTGCCTCCTTCTTCTCTTTGCTCAAGGTTCTAAACCTTCATCCTCCTTTTGAATTAAATCAAGAGTTTTACTCTTTCTTTTCTAAAACTAAATAGTTTTTCACCACAAAACAAAACCCACAAAGAGGAGCTCAGATCTTCCATTAGATCTCAAAAAGGGGAGATTTTGAATCTCACTCCCCTCTTTTTTTCCTCTAAGGTCCGGCCAATAAAGAGGAGGAAGAAAGAGACCCATCTCCGAAAATCCCACGTTGGAAAAGATCCAAGGCTTAAGAAAGAAGAACCTCTGAAGATTTTTAGGGAGTTCAACTCCAAGACCCAAATCCTCAAAGGAGTTTAACACCTAATCCAGATCTTTTAGAGTTTAACTCCACTCAAAATCCTCTTTTGGAGTTTAACTCCTATTTCAGGGGGTAAAAACCCTTCCTTTCGCTAGCGCCCAGCGCTCAAGCACCCACGTGCCAGGAGCGTGAGGCGCGAGCGCCCAAAGCGCTGGCGCCGGCGCCCAAGCGCCCACGTGCCGGGCACGTGAGGCGCCGGTGCCCAAAGCGCTGGCGTCAGCGCTCGAGCGCCCATGTGCCGGGCACGTAAGGCGCTAGCGCCCAAAGCGCTAGTGCCTGAGCGCCCATGTGCCGGGCACGTGCGTCTCTAGCGCCCAAAGTGCTAGCGCCCGAGCACCCAAAACGCTAGCGCCCGAGCGCCCATATGTCGGGCACGTGAGGCACCAACGCCTAGCGCTAAGCGCGTGCTAGGCACGTGAGGTGCTGGCACTCACGCGACCTTTGGAAGCCACTTTCCCCTCATTTTACATGTACTCCACACTAAAAATACCTTCCCCGTTAGAAAAAATTTCTAACGGGGCGCTGCCTTACACCCCGCAAGAGGGCTGCTAGCCCCCTTGGCCCCCAACCCGCTATCCGGGTAGCGGGACCTCCGTAAAAACTCTGCGGGGCCCCCAATATATCCAAAACCCCTTCAAAACACAACACTGCACATTGAGTTCGCATGACATGTTTGCCCCGTCAATCGGAGGTTCTCTCGCTCTAAAGGTGAGGGGTAATTAACGGCAGCTTAGTCCGCGTCTGCCGGAGATTCGGATCCCCACAATCAATAAACTCCAGCCTATCCTAGGCAGGGGGAATCTGTAATGTGCCTGACAAGCGCGCGCGTATTCCTATCTTAATGGGGTGAAAAAAACACCCTACAGACCCTGGCACGCCCGGTAGGACCCAATCTCTCCTCCCATATTTCGGGTTAAACGTTCATGCGAACTCAATCAATATACATATCGATTGCCTGTAGTAAAATCATGTTTCTATTTGCAGGTTAACAATCTCCAATTGCAATCTCTGGACGCAACAAAATGTCTCTAAGGATCAACTCATCTCTCGACACAGCTCTCATCTCTTACACGATGAAGATGGATGCCAGGACGGTCCTCCCGGCCAATCTCGGGCGACAATGGGAGGAGCCGCCACTACCATTTGGCTCTATTCTGTTCGTGTCAGCTAATTCCATCCTAGCTCCTCAAGCTCCGGTAATAGACAAACCAGCCTTGAAAGGCAAGAGGCCGAATGTGGTGATCTCGAGGGCGCCCCAACCTAAACGCGAGTCGGTGTTCAAACGGCTCTTTCTGGCCCCAGCTGGGGGCAAAACTGTCAGAACAAAAGAAGTTGCCAGACGTCGCGGGCAAGCCCAGGCGATACCTTCGACGGACACGCGGGCGGATGTCTTCTCAAGCCTCCCCATCACTCAGCCTATGGCGGTTTCCCGAAGAGCAGAAGCCTGCCAAGCGCTCAAGGCAGAGAAGCTGAGGCAGAAGCGGCTCAGATACAGTGCCAACAAAAGGGCTAGGGCTTCAGCCATGTTAAAATTTATGAATTTCCAAACCTCGGACTGCTCCGCGAAACCAGCTGCCAGTGATGAAAGGATGGCTGAATGTGTTATCCACACCGTCCACATGGTGGGCACGCGTTCCAGCGACAACCTTCGCAGCAAAAGAAAGGATAGGGCCGCCACATCTCAAATCCAATCTGGTGTGAATATGGCTGCCATATTCCCAGACCAGCTTCCTCTGCAAGGTAATGAAGACCCTTCCAGTGAGGCTGATAAGTAGAGAGAACCCTCAGTTCATTAGGAGTCGGGCTCGAAAAGCGAAGAGGAGCCAATCTTCCGTCCCAAGAACGCAGAGCGGCAACTTCTCCAAGAGCTCCGAAAACAACTCAGAAGTAAAGATAAGGAGATGGCCAAACTTTACTCCAAAATTGACGACTTGACGAATTTCGTCTTGCAGCTCACGTCCTGACTTGCCTCTCAGCCACCCAATCAAGCGTAGGGCTCTACTCATGAACCAGGAAACGATGTCCCAAGGCAGCCGATGCCTATTCCCTCAAATCCAAAAGTGGCCGGACCGCATTAAAGTCAGTCGCATCCTATCTTGGGAAATGCCTTGGCTACCGATGACAGTAGCCTGCTAACTCAAGATCAAATCATGGATTTGGTTGCCAACAAAGTTAAAACATTGGTAGCCGAAGCGCAAAAAGATGTTAGCAATAGCGGGAGACCATCCTGCTCAGTATGATCTGGTAGAATTTCCTAGCGGCTATGTTATCCCCAAATTCGGAAGATTTGATGGGACAGGAAATGTGAATCAGCACATCGCCCACTTTAAAGCCTCATGCGGGAATACTGGGGGCAATGATGTGCTTCTCCTCCGCCAGTTTGTTAGTAGCCTGACCGATGTCGCTTTCGACTGGTACGCGAGCATACCGGATGGCTCCGTCACAACTTTCATCCAAATCGAGTCTCTGTTTCGGCAGAGGTTCATGAGCAACAGTGATAAGATCATCATTGCCGATCTCGTAATGACCAAGCCAAAGAACAACGAAAGCAGCACGGATTTTATAACCCGATGGTGCAATCTCTCCGTCAAATGTGAACCGCCGATAGAAAAGGACCAATCTGTCAGTCTCCTTGTCGGAAATCTCAACAATTGGATGGCCCCATTTCTATGCACCGTGGGTCTCAAAACATTCCAAGATCTGACCAGGAAAGTTCAGATGTTAGAGCGATCAAAGCAGGAGTCCTCATCGGATTGCCAAAATAACCATAGGTCCTGGAGAAACCGAAAGGACGATAATCGCAAAGGCGGAAATTCTGACGATACTGAATCTTTCAACACTTCGGCTAACCGAATAAGCGAGGGATATGCGGGCCTAATGCCAACCAGCCTTGGAAGCCAGTGTTCGGAGAAGGCGGAGAAGCTCCACTGAAAGAGAAGCTGGATAAGATCTATTCCTTCAGAAGGGATGAAATCCGTAAAATATTCAAAGACGTCCTGAGGAACGGTCTACAATTGCCAGAATCAAAATGATCGCAAGAAGAGAATATGACTGACGACCGCAAATACTGCCCCTATCATAGAGTGATAAGTCATGCTATTGAGGACTGTTTCTTCTTCAAAGATTGGGTCGAAAAACAATATAAGGCAGGAGAGATAGAACTGTCTAAAAGCATGTTGGCAAACAGTCAAGCTGCGATCGCCAACTTCATACAAAACAACTGACCACCATGTCATTAAACTGGGAATAATCGACCTCTAAGTCGTTAAACTGGGAATGTAAAAAAATGCGTAAATAAAAAAATTGTGTAAGTAAAAAAAATAAAAAGCCGAAATGATGGGGCAACTCGCAATAAAAATCAGCGAGTAAAAATAAAGATGAAAATAAAGCCGAAATGATGGAGCAACCGCGAATAAATAAAGCCGAAATGATAGGGTAATCGCAACCTTTATGATAAGAAAAGCTGAAATGATAAAGCAATCGCGGTAAAAAAACGGCGGATGATGAGTCTCTCCTGGTACCATATTCCAGTGCAGCGATGCAGACGCCGTCTAAAACTCAAATCCCCAACGGTGAATGATGAGTCGCTCCTGGTACCATATTCCAGTGCAGCGATGCAGACACCAACCAAACTCTGAATATCCCAACGGCGAATGATGAGTCGCTCCTGGTACCATATTTCAGTGCAGCGATGTAGACGCCAACCAAAATCCAATTTCCCAAAATTCTCCCAGCCCTATGGGAGGTCCCCAAATTGACTACCGTATACAATCCATGGGCTCAAATAATTCTCCTCACATCCATGCCCCACCGCAGTCACCAGTCCAGCGGCCGGTCTCCGCCCTTGGAATTATGCTCCATTTGGGAAGACCCACTCATGTGTCCTCACGATACATGAGGAGAACAAACTTATGAGATCCTCTCGACTTGTAAGAAAACACCTTCGTGGGATCCTTACGACTCACAATGGAAGAACAATCTTAGGAGTCCCCACGACTCCTAAGGAGAATACACTTACGGGATAATTTCGACTTGTAGGGAGAAAATGCTTTATGAGACCCTTACGGCTCATAAAATTGAAAAGCCTTAAATGATAGGGACCTAAACCTGTCTCCTAATGTAGGGTTCCTAGGCACTCTCAAGAGGTCTCACAAGGCATCAACCATGCCAATTTCAAAAATTAGAGGTGCCGAGAAACCCTAACACGGATCGTTGGCTAGAAATTTAGGCGACAAAGCAAACTAGTTAACACATAACTACAAGAATACGGAAATACAACCTTTGTAGATCCGGTCCTTCACCTCCACGGCTCCGTGATGAAGTCCTCTCCGCTGTCCAAATCAAATCACGGGCTCTAGCGTTGGCTTCATCGGAGAAAGAGCGGGCTAGGTCATCGACGACGTGCCGAAGATGATATACGTCGAGGCATCGCTAGATCAAGCTCCAACTTCACCAAGTCTAGAAACTTGTGAAGAAAACACACTCTACTACTTGGCAAGAGGTAGAGGATGAAGAAATAGGAAGTGGGTTCACTTTAGAATTGGATTTCTCACATTTTTCATCAAGTTGCCATTGATGAGGCAAGCTTTCTTCAAGAAGAAGATGAAGAAGAAGAAGATAATATTATGATAAGTTCACATGAAAAAGAATAATAAAATCATTCTTATCATAATATTAACCATGGTAATGTGTAGAGAGTTAATCATGGTTGAATAGAATGGTTAGGGTTAAGCATGAGACAAAATGGTCACTTGGTCAAAGTCTTCATGAAGCTTCATCAAGCTTCATGAATGAAAGCAACCATTCATTTATTTTGCAAAATAAATAAACAAAATAAATAAATGATTAAGCAAATGAAAACCCTAACCATTATACAACCATGGTTTAATCTTTACACAAACCCTAGTTAGCATGCATCATCAAACATGATACAAACTTGTGTACAAAAGTATATCACATATACAATGTGCACAAACCAAGTGAGAAAATCCATTTAAAGTGAACCAATACTAGTTAATGCAAAGTAATATATCAAATATATAATTATACATTAAATCATTAAATCAACACTTGATTTAATGACCCGGTCATATCGCATATAACCGACTAATATTCAATGTATCGGCTTATCGAATCAATACTTGATTTGATAACTAGGTTATATCGTATACAACCAATCGATACATTCATCGCGAGAATAGAATACGGTTTCACATACACGTATTATTCTCAGTCCCGCACATATCTCATATGCGCTCCTATTTCGTTTCGCTTGAGCCAGGAAACCTCTGTGTAGGACTCTAAAGATTCGTCAATACGCCGGCAGCAGGTGATGATCATATCAAGCACCCACAAGCCGCAAGCGGTCTGCTAAACGTAACGGCCACCCGGGTATTGAGCGATCTAAAGATCGACGAGCAAGCCCGCTCACACTCCAGTGAATCCAACCAGTAACACTACCGTACAGTCCGGTCTGATCGTCTGATATGTCGCATATCTCGCCTAGGGGTGGTAAACGTCAGACCCCAATAGCTCGATAAGTCGTGTCGATATGAGGTCTATAACTATTCGAGAAACTACTGGTAACACTTACCAGTAAATCTCAGCAACCCTGGCCAGGGATTTCCGGTTATAGCCAATCGAACACAGCGCAACATCAACTCCCTATACCGGGAGAGACGAATCCCCTCTTATCGCTCATTGCCTCCATGTGACTCGGGACTGTACCCAAAAACCACCGTTTTGCATGCCCTCTTAGACGTGGTAAGATGGAAATCAAAGCACAGTGGGAACCACACAAGACTCTATGACGATCTCGGGTCAACAGACTACTCTGTACCAGTGTCACCAGAGAACTGCCATCTGACGTAAGGTATAATACCATCTGGGAGTTCTCGGCGAGTCCGTCCAGTGTACCCAGTCTCTACTGAGCACCCGTATATCATCTCTGATGTCAAACACCAATGGATATGGGATCATCCATCGCCCATCTGTATGGGTCGAGAAGGTATACGCTAGTCTACTCTGGTATATCGATGCCCCGTCTCGATACACCCACGACTAAGGACTTTGAAGGATGTACTTGTGGACTACCATGTCCCCACTAGTATGATCCGCATCATAGTCCAGGTAGTTAAGTACACATCCTAAAGGCTTTACCAACATGTAACAGAGAGACAATCAGTGTACACGTTAAGGTAAAGAGCTACCAGATAGCATACTATCATGTCGAGCAAGAAAGTCCTCCCTATATATGTCCAAGCATCCACTACAATATACATCCTATGTATAGTAATTGCCTCTAGGGCATACATATAACTAACAATCTCCCACTTGCACTAGGGCCATCTGATAGCAGTGGTTGTAGTATCTCATACTCAACCATCCCATAAAAATCTCTCTCTGGGAACAGGCCTTTGTGAGTGGATCCGCTGTGTTGTCCTCTGAGTCTACTCTCCAAACCTCGATCACCCTGGAGATCAACCATCTCCATGATCATGTGATACTGCCTTAGAATATGTCTGGATCACTGATGGGACCTGCGTTCCTTGGCATAAGCCACAACTCCATTGTCTCACAATGGTAGGAACGAAGTTCATCTCATGAACCAATATACACCCAAACAGCCTCTTTGGTAGCATCTTAAGTAGCGATGTATCCTGCCTTTATCGTCTAATATGTCACGGTATCTAGCTTGGAACTCTTCCAACATACCGTCCCTTTACTGAGGGTAAAGACAATGCCTGTGACAGACATTCAGTCATCTTTATCACCCTGGAACACTTCCAATGATTTTCGCCAGGATCATCTGATACCATCTCACTACAACTAGTGAGTATTCTAACATCCATTTAGATCTATCTCATAGATCCAAAATCCAGGATTTAGTAGGTATCATTATGATCCTATATGGAGAATCCATCTGATATAGCGGAGATTGATCGAGCGTAGCATAGGAAACTCTTTCCCTATCAAGAGTATGTCATCCACGTACTCTACGAGGATCATCACCATACTCCCTACTGCCTTTTTGTATATACAAGGTTCATCTACCATTTTGATGATGTCAAACTCTTTGACTATTTCATGAAAACAGATGTTCCAACTCCGCGATGCCTGCTTTATTTTACAAAACATCTTGCACACGTTTCCGCTGCTCCCACTGTATACGAAGCCCTCTGGCTGTGTACTTATAGACGTTCTCTTCTAAAACATCATTTAGAAAAGCTGTCATGACACCTAACCACCAGATATCGTAGTCATGGTATGTAGCCGTGGCAAGTAGAATCTGGATGGATTTAAGCATAGATCCTTAGAAAAGGTTTCATCATGATCCATACCTGGTCAATGATGCAAACCTTTAACAAGTCTAGCTTTGAAAGTCTCAACTTTTCCATGTACACCAAGTAATCTTCTCAAGATATACTTGCTCCTGATGGGGATTTAACCCTTCAGATAAAGCAACTAAAGTCCATACTTTGTTGGTGTATAAGGATTCCATCTCAGATCACTAAGCATCCAGCCATTCTTACAGAGTCCCACTCCTGATGGCCAGATCGAAACTAGTTGGGTCATCATCTCATGATGCAGTCCTCGCTCCCACTGTCATCGAGAAACCGAAGTATCTCTCAGGTGGGTGAGGAACCCTACTAGATCGACGGATAGGCTGAGGTTCATTGGTAACTATTGAATCCTTTGGTTTTATCAAATCATCAGCTGCAGTTTGTATAGCTGGAACATTTCCAGTTCTACATAACTGACCTTGCCTCGAGCTTGTCCGGATTTTGCTTTTAGACATAGGCCGGACAACCCCAAATCTTAACTAACTTAAGAGATGGGCTCTTCCCTTATCATATCAAATATGAAGTGGTAGGCAACTGATTTGATTCGAACCTTATTCAATAAGTATGCAACTTCTCAAGTGCATAACTCCCTAAAAGGAAATATGAAACTCAGTAGTACTCATCATAGAGCACACCATATCATATAGGGTGTATTTGCTCCGCTCCGATATACCATCGTGCTATGGTGTATACGGGGGAGTATTTCTGAGAGGGAATCTCATTCTCCTTTAGAATAGTCCAGGATTTCCGTGCTCAAGTATTCTCCTCCTCGATCACATCAAAGGACATAATACTTTTACCCTTATTGGTTCTCTACTTCTCTCTTATATTCCGTGAATACCTCAAAAGGTTCGGACTTGTGTTTCAACAGGAACATATGTCTGAATCTTGAAAGATTATCAGAGAATGTAACGAAGTACAAAGAACCTGTCCTGGCTTATGTAGACAGGAGACCTTACATACATCAACATGTATCATCCCAAGAGTTTACTAACTCTTCCTCTGTTTCCAATAAACAGAGTTGTGGTCATCTTATCTCTGTGACATGACTGGAAAGTTTCATAAGATGTAAATTCAAACTGATTTAAATATGCATCTAAATGAAACTTCAGCCAGTCGGGTCGCATTGATATGACCTAGTCTACAATGCCTCAAGAAGGATCCGTTCATTTCTGAACTATTCTTCTTGTGTGTGTTCCATATACTAAGAACTGTAGTTTGATTTAGAACGTCAATGCTTTTAGATAACGTGCCTGAACCGATCAACTTTTGATATAGGAAATGTTCAAAACATTATCCAATAATACAAAATTTTATCATTTCTTTACTAATAAAGAGACTGATACGATTTTGTCTATCAGGTTCGGTATCTAATAGCATTAGTTCAGAATCAATGTATTGGTAATACAGGGTGACAGTGACCAACAGACTTGGCTGCAACTCTTGCCCCGTTTTCTGTCTCATGAAACTTATCACCTGTTCTCAGTTCTCTACCTTTCTGTAGCCCTATGTAACAGATTACATATCTGAGATCCTGATCTGGTATCACATACCCAGGACGTAAAGGATACTGAGAAACAGTTCTCTGTAAAATGAACACACCCGAAGATGATGCATCATCATGCACTCTCCTCGTTTGGGCGGCACGGGAATTCTGGTAATCCCCAATTTCCTGCTCTGTCTTATAACAATTATAAGTTGGAGCGGGACCAACGTTCCCCAGCTCAGTATAACAAGCGGGTTCGGTCAATATTCCGTATTATTATCTTGATTAAGGCGTGATATGGTCGCTACCTGGAGATAGAGAGAAGAAAACACTCAGCGTGCGCTCTTGCAAGAATAGATTGGTTATTATTTTATCTAATCAGAATGGCTCCCACTGCTTTTTATCAAATCTTCCTTCAAACCCAAAAAGGAAAGACTAGCCGGGATTAATTACACACTACAAGTTCGCCAATCTTTCAGCCAGGCCAGTGTCGGTACTTTGAGGGAGGTGCCCCGTGCTTTCGCACGGACCTAATTAATGTAAACCTCGTTTTCCCAGAGGCGTAACCTCGTTGACACCTTTCTAGACACCTACTTGATCGGCTAATTGTAATGTATAAAACTCTCCCAGGAGTAACTCTTACTCGCAGCGGGTATCGGGATCCAACTATCTCATAGAAGGTATGCAATCTCATTGCAAATTTCAACACTTGAAATTCCCGATAATATTTTGCCCCTAGCAGCTATATGACCTTAACATAGTCAACAAATCATAAGTGCTAGTCAAGTTCAACCCGTCATTTCCCGATTGAATTAAACCCACCCGCACGATCCTTAACATAGTCAACAAAGTCGCACGACTACCCTAATCCAATCACATCATATGCTTATGCAGATAAGCACTAATTAGCTACCGCACACTACGCCTTAACATAGTCAACAAACGTAGCACGAATACTAACTAGTACTTATCTGAAATGACGGAGGGCTACGAAAGGTTTTTCTGAAAACCTATTGCGTATTGAACTTGATATCGTTGTAGGATCGAATGAATTTTGAAATGGAGTGTTTTTGAGGCTTTTCTAGTTTTGCTAAAGGAGTCACTCCCGGTGAAGGGATCGTCGGTCCTTTCCTCGTCGAATGAGGTGCGGGATATATCATATATATCACTGTGCAAAGAAAAAACACTTAAAAGCAATCAAAAGACAAACCGAGTGTGTAGCATCTGCCAGTTATTGCTAAAGGAGTCACTCCCGGTGAAGGGATCTCGGTCCTTTCCTCATCGAATAAGGTGCAGGATATATCACATATACTGCTGTGCAAAGCAAAAACTGTAGCTACCTGTTTTATTTTGAAATTCGATTCTATATCATCTTAGGTTTCTTTTATTTTCATTAATCACATTAATGAAATCCCATCATTCATATACCTAAACATCACAGATAAATACGACGTACACTTATGCCATCCGCATTCGCCTCGATGTCCCCTCGTGCACCTTTAGGTTAGGTAACTAAGGGCAGAGCGGGGCAGGGCTAGCGCGGGTGTAAAACATAAGTAACGCCTATATAATATATCATATATACTATATATAGTATCTATCACAGAACATCACATGAACACATCACAGATATCGCAGCAGAAGAAACATATGAAATATTGGATATACTAGGACGTCCGTGTTTTCAATACGAGCCAGTATAAAACACGGATTCCACGGTCGTGATGAATAGCCAAACCCACACCCCTAGACCCCTACGAGAGCGGCAAGCAACCCTACCAATTCTAGAGTTAGGAGACCCGGACTCGACTCCTCGAGTTGGTCTCCCACTGGACTCCAGAACCCGGTTACTTGTGCCCTCCTCCTTGGGTCTATCCTAGTGCGGAAAAGTAAATAATATACAAAGGGTGACCTGGAAGTGCCCCAATAAAAGAATATTACATACAAGTTTTTACATGAATGAAAATGAAAAACACTCATCTCACATAAAAACCCCCCGGCTATTCAAACACGACGATCCAATATAACATATCCAGCAACACATAACATCACATGTCATCAACGTAAGTAAATATGCGCATCCCAATTGTCGTTGACATATAGCAACGAAACCGGCGATATCACATATTACACTTACGGTCACAGAAAAGAAAGTGTAAAACTACAACAGTTGGAATCCGCAACCACCTCAGACATCACATGCCTGACCAAATGAATTTCTTAGACATCGCATGCCTAACAATTATAAACCCCGCATTTTAGTCTCAAAATCGAAAACTCTTTTCAATATCAAGTCGGGCAATTCAACAAGATTCCCGACATCCTGATCGAATGCTCGTCGCAAACATCAGTAGACGGCTGCACCCCCGATACCGTCGACGAAGTGCACCAAGACGGAACACCGCTGCCGCGAGCACCCGAACGGATGCTTTCGGCGACGGGGTTCTCCTACAGTCACTTGGTCGAGGCTATGGAGTGAAGCTGTCTATTGAGTTTACCCGGCGAGTATCCGCGTACACTACGTGATTGCGACGGACTTTTGATCACATCAAAATTCCGTGGCAACCGATCAAGTGAGACTAAAGTGCTATGTTTATAACATTCATTCAGTTATCTCATAACTTCTTGTGAATTCCAATTGTTGTATCCCATTCAAGATAAATAGAAAATGTGAAACTGTTCGATTGAACATTCGAACACCCAAGTTTTCCCGAAACAGCTCAACACATGAAATAAGTCTAACAACATTCAGTTCGTGCCTCAGTACCAATGGTCCAGCCGTAGAAGGGTCAAGCCAACGCCTCACATGTGGCACGCCGTACTGCCCCAAACCCGAAGGTTCAAAGGGCAGTTCAAGACGGTCACATAATCGAGTTAAGGTTTGTTGTCTTCTAGAGGGACCATCGCGTTACTTGCACTACTTAGAACGTCGTTAAACTACGGAAAGATCCAACACTTGGAAATTTCCCGACAGGGGAAAATTTGGGTATTTATATCCGGTCGAACTTTTTAACATATTCTAAAATTAATCCGGAAAGCCACATAGACAAAATCTGATAAACCCGATCGAATCATCGAAGCTCCAAAACATCCCAGATTATTCAACTCTTAAATAAATATTAAAAATTCCCAGAAAAAAATCAGCATAAGAAATCATGAATTACAGTACAAAAATTAAAGGACAATCTAATAATGTGGCCGCGGAACCGCCGCATAAGCAGGGCTAATGCCGCGGTTCCGCCGCACTCTGGAAGCTTCACTCGAAAAATTTTGCATCGTAATTCTTAGAATTCCCTGCTGAATTTTTTAGCAATTTTTAATTTGGAAAAATCCACGTTTTCAGAAAAAGTCCAGAGAGGGTGGAAAAATGGGGTTTCGGGTTCGATCGGACTTCAAACTCCGTCTATACTTCGCCTAAGGCCCTAGCTAGGCTCTGATACCACTGTAGGGTTCCTAGGCACTCTCAAGAGGTCTCACAAGGCATCAACCATGCCAATTTCAAAAATTAGAGGTGCCGAGAAACCCTAACACGGATCGTTGGCTAGAAATTTAGGCGACAAAGCAAACTAGTTAACACTTAACTACAAGAATACGGAAATACAACCTTTGTAGATCCGGTCCTTCACCTCCACGGCTCCGTGATGAAGTCCTCTCCGCTGTCCAAATCAAATCCCGGGCTCTAGCGTCGGCTTCATCGGAGAAAGAGCGGGCTAGGTCATCGACGACGTGCCGAAGATGATCTACGTCGAGGCATCGCTAGATCAAGCTCCAACTTCACCAAGTCTAGAAACTTGTGAAGAAAACACACTCTACTACTTGGCAAGAGGTAGAGGATGAAGAAATAGGAAGTGGGTTCACTTTAGAATTGGATTTCTCACTCTTTTCATCAAGTTGCCATTGATGAAGCAAGCTTTCTTCAAGAAGAAGATGAAGAAGAAGAAGATAATATTATGATAAGTTCACATGAAAAAGAATAATAAAATCATTCTTATCATAATATTAACCATGGTAATGTGTAGAGAGTTAATCATGGTTGAATGGAATGGTTAGGTTTAAGCATGAGACAAAATGGTCACTTGGTCAAAGTCTTCATGAAGCTTCATCAAGCTTCATGAATGAAAGCCACCATTCATTTATTTTGCAAAATAAATAAACAAAATAAATAAATGATTAAGCAAATGAAAACCCTAACCATTATACAACCATGGTTTAATCTTTACACAAACCCTAGTTAGCATGCATCATCAAACATGATACAAACTTGTGTACAAAAGTATATCACATATACAATGTGCACAAACCAAGTGAGAAAATCCATTTAAAGTGAACCAATACTAGTTAATGCAAAGTAATATATCAAATATATAATTATACATTAAATCATTAAATCAACACTTGATTTAACGACCCGGTCATATCGCATATAACCGACTAATATTCAATGTATCGGCTTATCGAATCAATACTTGATTCGATAACTAGGTTATATCGTATACAACCAATCGATACATTCATCGCGAGAATAGAATACGGTATCACATACACGCATTATTCTCGGTCCCGCACATATCTCATATGCGCTCCTATTTCGTTTCGCTTGAGCCAGGAAACCTCTGTGTAGGACTCTAAAGACTCGTCAATACGCCGGCAGCAGGTGATGATCATATCAAGCACCCACAAGCCCCAAGCGGTCTGCTAAACGTAACGGCCACCCGGGTATTGAGCGATCTGAAGATCGACGAGCAAGCCCGCTCACACTCCAGTGAATCCAACCAGTAACACTACCGTACAGTCCGGTCTGATCGTCTGATATGTCGCATATCTCGCCTAGGGGTGGTAAACGTCAGACCCCAATAGCTCGATAAGTCGTGTCGATATGAGGTCTATAACTATTCGAGAAACTACTGGTAACACTTACCAGTAAATCTCAGCAACCCTGGCCAGGGATTTCCGGTTATAGCCAATCGAACACAGCGCAACATCTACTCCCTATACCGGGAGAGACGAATCCCCTCCTATCGCTCATTGCCTCCATGTGACTCAGGACTGTACCAAAAAACCACCGTTTTGCACGCCTTCTTGGATGTGGTAAGATGGAAATCAAAGCACAGTGGGAACCACACAAGACTCTATGACGATCTCGGGTCAACAGACTACCTGTACCAGTGTCACCAGAGAACTGCCATCTGACGTAAGGTATAATACCATCTGGGAGTTCTCGGCGAGTCCGTCCAGTGTACCCAGTCTCTACTGAGCACCCGTATATCATCTCTGATGTCAAACACCAATGGATATGGGATCATCCATCGCCCATCTGTATGGGTCGAGAAGGTATACGCTAGTCTACTCTGGTATATCGATGCCCCGTCTCGATACACCCACGACTAGGGACTTTGAAGGATATACTTATGGACTACCATGTCCCCACTAGTATGATCCGCATCATAGTCCAGGTAGTCAAGTACACATCCTAAGGGCTTTACCAACATGTAACAGAGAGACAATCAGTGTACACGTTAAGGTAAAGAGCAACCAGATAGCATACTATCATGTCGTGCAAGAAAGTCCTCCCTATATATGTCCAAGCATCCACTACAATATACATCCCTATGTATAGTAATGGCCTCTAGGGCATACATATAACTAACACCTACGCCATCGCCCCCCAATGGGTAAAGGAAAATGATGAATTGCTCCTGGCACCTGTGTTTCAGTGTTAGCAACGCTGATGCCGACCCATACCCCAAAATTCCAAAATTCCGATCCAATAGACCCCTAAGTCTTTAAACTGAGAACAGATGACCTCTAAGTCATTAAACTGGGAACAGATGACCTCTAAGTCCTTAAACTAGGCACAATAGACCCCTAAGTCTTTAAACTGGGAATAGGTGACCTCTAAGTCATTAAACTAGGCACAATAGACCCCCAATGTCTTTAAACTGGGAACAGATGACCTCTAAGTCGTTAACTGGGAACAGATGACCTCTAAGTCGTTAAACTGGGAACATATGACCTCTAAGTCGTTAAACTAGGCACAATAGACCCCAAGTCTTTAAACTAAGACCAGATGACCTCTAAGTCGTTAAACTGGAAACAAACGACCCCAAAGTCCTTAAACTGGGAACGAGGGAAATACACTCATGTGTCCTCATGATGCATGCGGAGAACAAAATTGGCGAGATCCTTATGACTCGTAAGAAAATGCCTTTGTGGGATCCTTACAACTCACAAAGGAAAAACACAATTGGGGGTCCTCACGACTCCTGAGGAGAAAATGCACCTACGGGAACCTTACGACTCGTAGGGAGAAAATGCTTTTATGGGACCTTTACGGCCCATAAAATTTAAAAGCCTTAGGTGATAGGGATCTAAACCTGTCCCCTAAGCTATCGCTTCCCAATAAGCAAAGGCAAATGATGATTCGCTCCTGATACCATATTCCAGTGTAGCGGTGCTGATGCCGCCCCAAAAAACTAATTCCCAAATCCTCTTGGGACAAATAATAAGTTGCTCCTGGTATTATTCCATTGCAGCAATACAGATACCGACAAAAAAAAACCTCTCACGGCAAATGATGATTCGCCCCTGGTACCATATTCCAGTATAGCGATGCTGATGTCAACCCAAATCAAACCAAACCAACAACCCCCGTGTCGAAATCATTCTTCGCCTCGGAATATCTCCATTCTCGGTCGGAATTATGCTTCGCCCGGGAATCAGCCTCTATATACAAACCAGCGACCTCCTCGTCGGAATTATGCTCCGTCCTGGAATCAAGTCAACTAGTGACCTCCTCGTCAGAATCTTGCTCCGCCCTGGAATCAAGTCAACAAGCGACCTCCTCGTCGGAATTATGCTCCGTCCTGGAATCAAGTCAACCAGCGACCTCCTCGTCGGAATTATGCTCCATCCTGGAATCAAGTCAACCAGTGACCTCCTCGTCGGAATTATGCTCCGCCCTGGAATCAGGTCAACAAGCGACCTCCTCGTCGGAATTATGCTCCGTCCTGGAATCAAGTCAACAAGCGACCTCCTCGTCGGAATTATGCTCCGTCCTGGAATCAAGTCAAGTCAACAAGCGACCTCCTCGTCGGAATTATGCTCCGTCCTGGAATTAAGTCAACCAACAACCTCCCTGTCGGAATTATGCTTCGACTCGGAATCAAGTCAACCAACGACCTCCCCGTTGGAAATAAGATCTGCCTCGGAATCAAATCAACTAACAAGCTCTGTGTCGAAATCATGCTTCGTCTCAGAATGTACCCCGTGTCGAAATCATGCTTTGCCTCGGAGTATCTGCTTTCCCTGTCGGAATTATGCTTCACCTGGGAGTCAACCTCTGCATCGAAATTATGCTTCGGTCAGAATGTCTGCCGCTCATCGGAATTATGCTCCGACCCCTTTGGAATCATGCTCCGCTCATCGGAATCATGCTCCGATCCCTGGAATCATGCTTCGCTCATCGGGATCATGCTCCGATCCCTAGAATCATACTTCGTTCTTCGGAATCATTCTCCAATCCCTAGAATTATGCTCCGCAAATCGGAATGATGCTCCGATCCTCGGGAATCATGCTCCTCGAGGAATGCTCTGCCCCCGGAATGATGTTCCACCTCGAAGTCCAGCTTCAAGATCCATCAATTTCATGCATACAACTCATATGCGCGGTGTGCATTTATTGATGGGGGCACTTTGTTGGAGTCAAAATTTTCACCCCAGTTGATCGGGTCAAAGTCAAGGTCAACCCCAAGTATGCAAGCACAAGCCCAAGCAACTGGGCCCATGCCAAGTCGAGCCCCGCGGCCGGCCTCCACCATGCTGAAATAAAAAAAATCATGTTATAAATAATTTTGATATAATTTTTTTTGCATGAATGTAAGAAAATGGGAATAAAGCCAAATTTTTGTAAAGCTCCTGGCTTATGTGCAAAAGAAATGAGCACATGAGAAATGGGATGGGCAAAATGCCATTTTGTAAAGCCCAAGGGGCTATATGTAAATGTGTAAGCCTATATAAGGAAATATGATGATGAAATAAAGAGACAACTTTTCATTCTCTCAAATTCGAGGGTTTGTGCCTCCTTCTTCTCTTTGCTCAAGGTTCTAAAGCTTCTTCCTCTATCAAAAGTTTTACTCTTCCTTTTCTAAAACTAAATAGTCTTTCACCACAAAACCCACAAAGGGGAGCTCAGATCTTCCATTAGATCTCAAAAGGGGGAGATTTTGAATCTCACCCCTCTTTTATTCCTCTAAGATCCGGCCAACAAAGAGGAGGAGGAAGGAGACCCATCTCCGAAAATCCCACTTTGGAAAAGATCTAAGGCTCAAGAGAAGATCCAAGGCTTAAGAGAGAAGAACCTATGAAGATTTTTAGGGAGTTCAACTCCAAATCCCAAATCCTCAAAGGAGTTTAACTCCTAATCCAGATCTTTTGGAGTTTAACTCCACTCAAAATCCTGTTTTGGAGTTTAACTCCTATTTCATAGGGTAAAAACCCTTCCTTTCGCTAGCGCCCAGCGCTCAAGCGCCCACGTGCCGGGTGCGTAAAGCGCTAGTGCCCAAAGCGCAGGCGCAGGCGCCGGCGCCCAAGTGCCTATATGCCAGGCACATGAGGCGCTCGCGCCCGAGTGCCCACGTGTCGGGCACGTGAGGCGCTAGCGCCCGAGAGCCCAAAGGACTAGCGCTCGAGCGCCCACGTGCCGGGCACGTGAGGCGCTAGCGCCCGAGCGCCCAAAGCACTAGCTCCCAAGCACCCAAAACGCTAGCGCCCGAGCACCCACGTGCTGGGAACGTGAGGCGCCAGCGCCCAAAGTGCCTGCGCCTAGCGCCATCGTGCTAGGCACGTGAGGCGCTGGCACTCACGCATCCTTTGGACGCCACTTTCCCCTCATTTTACATGTACTCCACACTAAAAATACCTCCCTTGTTAGAAAAAAATCTAACGGGGCGCTGCCCCGCATCCCGCAAGGGGGCTGCTAGCCCCCTTGACCCTCAGCCCATTATCCGGTTAGAGGGATCCCCGTAAAAACTCTACGGGGCCTTCGATATATCCAAAACCCCTTCAAAACACAACACTGCACATTGAGTTCACATGACCTGTTTTACCGGTCAATCGGAGGTTCTCTCGCTCTAAAGGCGAGGGGTAATTAACGGCAGCTTAGTTCGCGGCTGCCAGAGATTCAGATCCCCACAATCAATAAACCCCAGCCTACCCTAGGCAGGGGGAATCTGTAATGCGCCTGACAAGCGCGCGCGTATTCCCATCTCAATGGGGTGACGAAAAACACCCTACAAACGGCTACCCATGTATTGAGCGAAAGGAAGGCCGACGAGAAAACTCATCCGTACCCTTACTGAGCCTGACAGTGACAATATCCGTACAGTCCGGTCTGTTCGTCTATGAATATCGTATATCGAGTCCAAGGGGGTGGATAAAGTCGGACCCCCTAATAACGCGATATTTACTGTCGGTATGAAGCCTATCACCACCTGAGAAACTACCGACCTTAAATCAGTAATTCTCGACTAGCTTGGACAAGGATTTCTGGTGATGGCCACCCATGCACTCCTCGATATCAACCCCCAATAGCGGGAGAGGCGAATCCCCTGACGATCCGCTCACTGCCTCCATGTGGCTCGGGACTGTACCCAACTAAAACCTATTTGCACAACTCCTTTGAGCCGTGGTAGGGTAGTAATCAAAGCACAGTGGGAACTCATACAAGATAAATGACGATCTAAGGTCGATAGACTAGCCTGTACACATGTCACTAGTGAACTGCTATCTGACAATAGGTATAATACCAACTAGCATGTTCCCAGCGAGTCTGTCCGGTGTACTCATAATCTAATGAGCACCTGTATACATCTTAGGTGAATCAGCTAGCACCAATGGCTTGTGAGACAGGCCACCGCCCCTCGTCGAGATCTCGATCCGTATACACTAGTCTACTCTTGGAGTATCGATGCCCAGTCTCGAAACTCCCACGACTAGAGACACTTTAAGGATGTGCTTATAGACCACCCAGCTCCCACGTATATGATCGTCATCATACAACTGGTAGTCAAGCATGAATCCTATAGGCTCTATCAACATGTAATAGTGATCTGTAATGTCACCTAAAGCATGCACACGATAATAAAGACAAACCAGATAGCATACTATCATCTCCAGTAAGACTATTCTACTGGTATAGGTCATTCCTCAATCATTGCAATCACGTGCCTGCGATCCAATAATTGACTTCAGGGCACTATAGCCAACAATATCGATCCTCACAATCTCGTCTCTAAGTCAAATACCTGAAAGTGGTAAATGGAGAGTACTAGATACAATAAGATATACAATGAGATCATATGGATACCCGCAAAATCACACACCTATCCAAAAATCACGACCAAAAGTAGCGGTATCCGCAGAAGTAGATGCAATGAGAAGCCCTGCAGCGACTATTTTGAGGGTCAAGCCTGCAAAACACTGTGGCACAACGGGATGAGTTGCCAACACGTGAATAGTAAATAACATCATACTGATAATCATAAGTATGCATGAAAGCGATAGTCTGCAATATATAAGCTAATGGCATAAGCATAACAGTACGGATATGCAGTAACATCATGATCAAGATACACCTTTAGGATACAATAACTACATAAAACAATGCATGTCAAATAAATCCTGAGTATGGGATAACACATTAAACCTCATGTATGAATCATCATCATGAAACCTGAGTGTCCAACATCGACACTCGAAACATCATGAAAACCCGTGTCCAGCATCAACGCGTAAGTACTCATCTCTCAGGCGCCGCATACTCAGATCGACCCTCATATATCCATCTCATATCATAACTCCAAAACGGTATCCAATGGATATCCGTCGAGTTCTATACAATCACCGGTAGGTAGTACTCCCTTTGCCAGGCTCATCGTCTACCGCACAACATACCTTTCTTGCCCCGGGGTACCATACCGGGCCCCCCATGTACCCACAAACGGTTCATCCAGCTCCTCGAATCGGGTATCACACTGGTTAGAACCGAGAAAACTCATGGTGGACTCCTCAAAATATCATATCAAGAGAAACCGCGTTTTAAAGCAACATGTAATTCTTTATGAAATATATTCACGGTTCTCAAATCCAGAAAACGCATGAAATCGGTGCATCAATGCATATGTCCATGAAATACAATGCACGCAACATGGAATGGTGATGTGAGCATATCAAGGGGAAACCGCTCTTTTAAATATATCAAGTTTTCAAAAGTATCTTGCGGTTTCCCAATTTTCACGATATCGAAGTGCAACATCTTTTGAAAGCAACGGGTGATTATAACAATGTATGTATGTATGCATGTATGTATGATGCAATAGAACAAGATTTAACATCTAACTATTAGTGATCAAGAAAGTAGTACAATAAGTTATCCAAGGAAATTTCTATAGTGCGCGTGTCATGGCAATTACTAACGGTGTGTATGTGGCGTACAGTTTGGTGCTCGTGCAACATGAACCGTTAGTAATAGTGTTGTGTCTCATTAATACCATGTCCATATACAATAGGAAATGGGGTATGCAACAATGGTACTCATGCACAATCGATGTATACTTATAAATAATAGTTATGTCACTGAATCCAACCCTCGACGCATAACGCCATATGGACGATTCCCCCGTAGATGTTAAATCTACTCACCGATGATCTCGAGCTAGGTGAATCCAACCACCTCCTTCCCTTTCCCAGTAGTGCCCGAAATCCCCGCAATCGATCCTAATATCACACAAAACATAACGAGTGAAATTAGCGAACTACGATAACATACGGAGACAATGGCAACAACAAACCGACTCTCACAAGCAAGCTACCAAGTGTTTGCTTAGAGGCTAAACGCGTGCAACGACAACCTAGACCAATCCTACGGCTACTAAACGTACGAAACACTCAAATGCAATCAGATAAATCCGTATCGCATGTTGCCGAAACGCTCGAATTCTAGCTAAACGGTCCCAGATTTTTCTACACAAAGAATTAGTGAAAGTTGCAAGTTCCACGAGACTACAAATAACCCCAGAGACTGTAAGTCGATGTACTACACCCCACGACTTGCGGGGAGGCGGAAAAATGAAAAACGATCTTGTTCTTTGCGTAAACATCGACTAACCGAAGAATCTTTGCTAAACTATAACTAACAAGAAACATAGAAGTTGTTAACTACTATGAGAAGTGATTATACCTAATGAACCGTGTCCTTCATCTTTTCGTTCTCCACCTCCTCTCTGGCCTTCTCTATGTAGTAGATGATCCACCCGAGAGCTTTACTCCAAGCTTCACCTCTAAACTTGAGGTAACTAGGTTTCTTTACTTGCTGATCAAAGTACCTAGATGATATAGAGAAGGGTTATGGATTAATTAGTCTATTCTAATCCTTGGTCTCAACACATGAGTGGTAGGATTAGGGTTTGAAGAGAGAGTGAGCTTGAGAAGAGAGAAGGTGAGCATGAGAATGAGAAGAAATAATGATCTCATTTGAATATATGAAGCATTATCTTTTATGAAATAGATAAATAAAATCATTTAACAACCATGCTTCATTTATTCATATGAGTGATTCATCTCATGAGTCATTAGATCAATAAATGATGCATTAACTCCATAGATGAATCACACAAATGAGTCATTAAAACAATAAATGCAAATGCCACCTAAACCCTCAAGTCACCATCCTTCTAGAAGCTTCCCGCGAAATTACGAGAACGCCCCTCCTATCCGTGAAAACACGGAAAAACTTTAGACTGTATAAATCCAATAATCCGATACTAGAATCTGACTTAAACCAAAGCCGGCTAGTAAAAACTGTCCGAATGTCGTACATGCGTAAACACACGTACGCGTCCGAACCCTTGTCGTAAAACCATACGACCTCTATATCGTTTCGCCTGGAGCAGGGAAACTCTCTGTGTGGGACTCTAAAGACTCGACTACTACGCTGGCAGTGGGTTTAACCACAGACCGCAAGCGGCACTAGCTGTACGTAACGGTCCCCAGGTAGATATCGATAAGAAGGCCGATGAGGAAACACATCCGAACTCCTACTGAGCCTGATGTGACAATTTCCGTACAGTCCGGTCTGTTCGTCTATGACTATCGCATATCGAGCCTAGGGGGCCGCAAGCGTCAGTCCCCTAATAGCGGTATAAGTTATGTCGGAGTGAAGCCCATTACACCTTAAGAAACTACTGGAACTTACCAGTAAATCTCGCTTGCCCTGGCCAGGGACTTTGCGTAATGGCTCTCTGACACAGCGCGATACCAACTCTCAATACCGGGAGAGACGAATCATGTCTAACCGCCACTGCCTCCAAGTGCTCGGGACTGCACCCAACTGCTACCTGTTTGCACGACTCCTTTGAGCCGTGGTTGGGTAGCAATCTAAGAACAGCGGGACACACTCGAGGCGAAGTAGCAGTGTCAAGTCTGCGGACTATGCTGTACTCATGTCACCTGGGAACTGTTAACTGACAACGGGTATAATACCAACCAACAGTTCCCTGCGAGTCCTGTCCGGTGTACCCATAACCCAACAAGCACCTGTATATTATCTCCAGTACGACGTACTGACGGCTATGGGACAGACCATCTCCCCAACTGGGATGAGAAGCGTACACACTAGTCTACTCCGGAGTATCGATGCCCTGTCTCGATAATCCTATGACTAGGGACCTGAAAAGGATGTGCTTGTAGACTACCCAGCTCCCACTAGTGTGACTGCCATCACAACGTTGGTAGTCAAGCAAGATCCTAAGGGCTCTATCAATACGTTTACTCACATATTAAGATAGATAAAATCAAGTAGCATACTACCATGTTTAGCAAGACTGTTATATAACTGTGAATATCCCAAGCTTCCATTAAGTAATATACAAGCTAGTATGATACAATAATGGCCCCTAGGGCATATACACTAACAATCTCCCACTTGCACTAGGGCCATGCACTGACATATCGAAGACCGATGATCTCGAGTAGCCTCTCGAACTGAATCTGAGGTAGGGCCTTTGTGAATGGATCAGCAATGTTCTCTTCAGTAGCAACTCTCCGGACGTCGATCTCCCGGCGACCTATGATCTCCCTGATCAGGTGATACTGCCTTAAGATGTGTCTGGACTTCTGATGGGACCGTGGTTCCTTCGCTAAAGCTATAGCTCCTTTGTTGTCGCAATACAGGGGTATTGGATCAACAATGGTAGGAACCACCTGAAGTTCTGTTAGGAACTTCTTCATCCAGACCGCTTCTTTTGTGGCATCGCAAGCAGCAATATACTCCGCTTCCATCGTCGAGTCAACAACGGTGTCCTGCTTGGAACTCTTCCAGCATACCGCCCCTCCATTGAGGGTAAAGACATAACCTGACATGGACTTGGAATCGTCCTTATCACTCTGGAAGCCGGAATCAGCAAAGGCCTCCATCTTGAGGTCTTTTCCGCCGTAAACCAAGAACATCTCCTTAGTCCTTCTCAGGTACTTGAGAATGTTCTTTACTGCTATCCAGTGCTTCTCCCCTGGGTCTGACTGATACCGGCTTACCACGCTCAGTGCGTAAGCTACATCTGGTCTGGTGCACAACATCGCATACATTATAGAGCCTACCGCAGAAGCGTAGGGTATAATCGACATGCGATCCCTTTCTAAATCAGTCTTGGGAGACATCTCTTTGGATAGGGTGATTCCGTGACAAGCTGGTAGATTACAGCGCTTAGAATCTTCCATACTGAATCTTTTCAGTATAGTGTTGATATACCTAGACTGCGAAAGTCCCAACATCCTCTTAGATCTATCACGATAGATCGGATCCCCAGAATGTAAGAGGCATCACCCAGGTCTTTCATGGAGAACCTGTGTGACAAGAATCCTTTGACAGATTGTAGCATAGGAATGTCATTTCCTATCAATAGAATGTCATCCACGTACAAGACGAGGAATACGACAGTTCTGGCTACAACTTTACTATATATACATGGTTCATCTGGATTTTTGATAAAGTCATATTCGTTGACTGTTTCATCAAAACAGATGTTCCAACTCCGCGATGCCTGCTTTAGTCCATAAATGGACTTAAGCAACTTGCACACTTTCCCGCTGCTCCCACTCTGATTGAAACCTTCTGGCAGATCCATATAGACGCACTCTTCTAAATTACCATTCAGAAAAGCCGTCTTTACGTCCATCTGCCAGATTTCATAATCATGGAAGGCAGCAATAGCAAGAAGGACCCGAATGGATTTGAGCATAGTCACTGGAGAAAAAGTTTCGTCATAGTCCAAACCAGGTCTTTGACCAAAACCCTTTGCAACAAGTCTAGCCTTATAGGTTTCTACCTGTCCTTCTACACCAATCTTTTTCTTGAAGATCCATTTGCATCCTATGGGTTTTACCCCATCTGGAGCAAAGTCCAAAGTCCATACTTTGTTGGTGTACATGGAATCCATCTCGGTCCGTATTGCATCTAGCCATCGTACCGAGTCACCGCTCTGGATGGCCTGCTGGAAGCTAGTAGGTTCATCATCATCGATGATGCAATCCTCTCTATCCCCATCTATGAGAAAACCGTAGTATCTCTCAGGCGGATGAGACGACCTACTACTCCTGCGAGGGGTGCGGGAATGTCCTGTTCTTCTTGAACTACTGGTTCTACCAAACTTTCAGTAGTAATTTGTGGTTCTGGAATTTATTCCAGTTCTATTTCGTTCCCACTTATATCTTTTTCTAAAACTTGCTGTTCTAGAAAATGGGTATTACGAGAAACAAAAACCTTTTGTTCCTCTGCGTAATAGAATAGATACCCCTTGGAGTTCTTTGGATATCCCACAAACTTACACTGTACTGATCGTGCCTCGAGCTTGTCCACATGCTGCTTTTTAACAAAAGCTGGACATCCGTATATCCTCAGATACTGAAGATAGGGTTTCTTCCCACTCCATATCTGATATGGCGTGGTAGGCACAGTCTTGGTAGGAACCCTGTTCAGAAGATATGCCGCCGATTCTAGCGCATAACCCCAGAAAGATCGCGGTAACTCAGCATTACTCATCATGGAACGTACCATATCCAATAGGGTTCGATTCCGTCTCTCCGATACACCGTTATGCTGTGGAGTGTATGGAGGAGTAAGCTGAGAGAGAATTCCTTTCTCTTTTAGGTAACCTAGGAACTCGGCACTTAAGTATTCACCACCTCGATCAGATCTTAGTGACTTGATACTTTTGCCGGTTTGGTTTTCTACTTCATTCTTATACTCTTAGAATTTCTCAAAAGCCTCAGATTTATGTTTCATCGGATAAATGAATCCGTACCTAGAGTAATCACCCGTAAAAGTAATGAAATAGGAAAACCGCCTCTTACATGTGTAGACATTAGACCACATACATCGCTGTGTATGAGTCCTAAGAGCTCGCTCGCTCTTACTCCATGTCCAGTGAATGGAGTCTTTGTCATCTTTCTTTTGAAACATGATTCACAAGTGGCATAAGTTTGATATTCAAACGAGTCTAAATATCCTTCTCTATGTTGTTAGTTATATGTATGCCCTAGAGGCCATTACTGTACATCGGATGTATATTGTAGTGGATGCTGGAACATATATAGGGATGACTTTCTTGCTCGACATGATAGTATGCTATCTGGTTGCTCTTTACCTTAACGTGTATAATGATTGTCTCTCTGTTACATGTTGGTAAAGCCCTTAGGATGTGTACTTGACTACCTGGACTATGATGCGGATCATACTAGTGGGGACATGGTAGTCCATAAGTACATCCTTCAAAGTCCCTAGTCATGGGTGCATCGAGACGGGGCATCGATATACCAGAGTAGACTAGCGTGTACCTTCTCGACCCATACAGATGGGCGATGGATGGTCCCATATCCATCGGTGTTTGACATCAGAGATGATATACGGGTGCTCAGTAGAGACTGGGTGCACTGGACGGACTCGCCGAGAACTCCCAGATGGTATTATACCTTACGTCAGATGGCAGTTCTCTGGTGACACTGGTACAGAGTAGTCTGTTGACCCGAGATCGTCATAGAGTCTTGTGTGGTTCCCACTGTGCTTTGATTTCCATCTTACCACGTCCAAGAGGGCATGCAAAACGGTGGTTTTTTGGTACAGTCCCGAGTCACATGGAGGCAATGAGCGATAGGAGGGGATTCGTCTCTCCCGGTATAGGGAGTTGATGTTGCGCTGTGTTCGATTGGCTATAACCGGAAATCCCTGGCCAGGGTTGCTGAGATTTACTGGTAAGTGTTACCAGTAGTTTCTCGAACTGTTATAGACCTCATATCGACACGACTTATCGAGCTATTGGGGTCTGACGTTTACCACCCCTAGGCGAGATATGCGACATATCAGACGGACAGACCGGACTGTACGGTAGTGTTACTGGTTGGATTCACTGGAGTGTGAGCGGGCTTGCTTGTCGATCTTCAGATCGCTCAATACCCGGGTGGCCGTTACGTTTAGCAGACCGCTTGCGGCTTGTGGATGTTTGATATGATCATCATCCGCTGCCGGCGTATTGACGAGTCTTTAGAGTCCTACACAGAGGTTTTCTGGCTCAAGCGAAACGAAATAGGAGCGCATATGAGATATGTACAGGACCGAGAATAATGCGTGTATGTGATACCGTATTCCATTCTCGCGATGAATGTATCGATTGGTTATATACGATATAACCTAGTTATCGAATCAAGGATTGGTTCGATAAGCCGATGCATAGGATACTAGTCGGTTATGTGCGACATGACCGGATCGTTAAATCAAGAGTTGATTTAATGATTTAATGCCTAATTATATATATTTGATATATTACTTTGCGTTAACTAGTATTGGTTCACTTAAGATAGATTTTCTCACTCGGATGTGCGCATTATATATGTGATATGATTTTGTGCACTTGCTTGTATCATGTTTGATGATACATGCTTTTTGGTTAAGTGTAAAGTATTAAACCTTGGTCAATGAAATGGTTAGGGTTTATTATTTGTTATTCATTTATCTTATTTAATTATCCATTTATTTATGATAAATGAATAAAAGAAAATGAAATGAAATGGTGGCTTTCATTTGTTGTTTTCATGAAGCTTCATGAACACTTTGACTAAGTGACCATTTTGTCTCTAGCTTGACCCTAACCATTCCTTTAACCATGATTGATTCTCTACACATTACCATGGTTAATGATATGATAAGTACTCATTTTTATTATTCCTTTTAATTAACTTATCATAAGAATTATCATCTTCCTCTTCTTCTTCTTCTTGAAGAAAACCTTTCTTCATCAATGGTGATTGATGAAGATGAGTGAGAAATCCAATTCTAAAGTCTACCCACTTCCTATTTCTTCATCCTCTACCTCTTGCCAAGTAGTAGAGTGTGTTTCCTTCACATGTTTTCATGGCTTGGTGAAGGTGGAGCTTGATCTAGCGATGCCTCGACGTAGATCATCTTCGGCATGGACATCGACGACTTAGCCCGCCTATTCTCCGATGAAGCCGATGCTAGAGCCCGGGAATTCACTTGGACAGCAAGGGGACTTCGTTGCGGAGCTATGGAGGTGGAGCACCGGATCTACAAAGGTTGTATTTCCTTATAAACCTTAGTTAAGTCGTTAACTAGTTTACTTTTCGCCTAGAAATCTAGCCAACGATCCGTTCTAGGGTTTCTCGGCACCGTTTATATTTGAAATTGGCATGGTTGATGCCTTGTGAGACCTCACTTGTGTGCCTAGGAACCCTACAGTGGTATCAGAGCCTAGCTAGAGCCTTAGGCGAAGTCTAGACGGAGTTTGAAGTCCGAACGAACCCGAAAACCCAATTCCAAATTGCTCTCTGTCCTTTTTCTAAAATCTGGGATTTTTCAACATTAAAAATATGCAGAAAAATCAGCAGGAAATTCTAAGGGATACTGTAAAATTCGTGTGCCCAATTCCATCATTGAGCCGCGGTTCCGCGGCACGAGCATGGCTCGTGCGGCGGATCCGCGGCCGTTTTGTCTTTTGTGGCATCCAAATTTGCACAGTAATTCATAATATGCAGTGCTGGTTTTCCTGGGTAATTTTAATATATCCTATGCAGTTGAGTTTTCTGGGGTTGTTTTGGGGATTCGAATGTTCGATCGGATTATCAAATTTTGTCTGTGTGGCTTTCCGGATAAATTTTAGAATATGTTAAAAAGTTCGACCGGATATAAATACCCAATTTTTTCCCTGTCGGGAAATTTCCAAGTGTTTCCGTAGTTTGACGACGTTCTAAGTAGTGCAAGTAACGCGATGGACCCTCTAGAAGACAACAAACCTTAACTCGATTATGTGACCGTCTTGAACTGCCCTTTGAACCTTCGGGTTTGGGGCAGTACGGCGTGCCACATGTGAGGCGTTGGCTTGATCCTTCTACGGCTGGACCGTTGGTACTGAGGCACGAACGGAATGTTGTTAGACTTATTTCATGTGTTGATCTGTATCGGGAAAAATTGGGTGTTCGATTGTTCGATCGGAAAGTTTGACATTTTCTATTTATCCGGAATGGGATACAATAATTGGAATTCACAAGAAGTTATGAGATAACTGAATGAATGTTATAAACATAGCAGTTTAGTCTCACTTGATCGGTTGCCACGGAATTTTGATGTGATCAAAAGTCCGTCGCAATCACGTAGCGTACGCGGATACTCGCCGGGTAAACTTAATAGACAGCCTCACTCCATAGCCCCGACCAAGTGACTGTAGGAGAACCCCGTCGCCGAAAGCATCCGTCAGGGTGCTCGCGGTAGCGGTGTTCCGCCTTGGTGCACTTCGTCGATGGTATCGGGGGTGCGGCCGCCTACTAAAGTTTGCGACGAGCATTCGATCGGGATGTCGGGAATCTTGTTGAATTACCCGACTTGATATTGAAAAGTGTTTTCGATTTTGAGACTAAAATGCGGGGTTTATAATTGTTAGGCATGCGATGTCTAAGGAATTCATTTGGTCAGGCATGCGATGTCTGAGGTGGTTGCGGATTCCAACTGTTGTAGTTTTACATTTTCTTTTCTGTGACCGTAAGTGTAATATGTGATATCGCCGGTTTCGTTGCTATATGTCAACGACAATTGGGATGGACATATTTACTTACGTTGATGACATGTGATATTATGTGTTGCTGGATATGTTATATTGGATCGTCATGTTTGAATAGCCGGGGGTTTTTATGTGAGATGAGTGTTTTTCATTTTCATTCATGTAAAAATCTGTATGTAATATTCTTTTTTTTGGGGCACTTCCAGGTTGCGGAAGTTGTCACCCTTTGTATATTATTTACTTTTCCGCACTAGGATAGACCCAAGGAGGAAGGCACAAGTAACCGGGTTCTGGAGTCCAGTGGGAGACCAACTCGAGGAGTCGGGTCCGGGTCTCCTAACTCCAGAATTGGTAGGATTTCTTGCCGCTCTCGTAGGGGTCTAGGGGTGTGGGTTTGGCTATTCATCACGACCGTGGAATCCGTGTTTTATACTGGCTCGTATTGAAAACACGGACGTCCTAGTATATCCAATATTTCATATGATTCTTCTGCTGCGATATCTGTGATGTGATCATGTGATGTTCTGTGATAGATACAGTATATAGTATATATGATATATTATATAGGCGTTACTTATGTTTTACACCCGGGCTAGCCCTGCCCCGCTCTGTCGTTAGTTACCTAACCTAACGGTGCACGAGGGGACATCGAGGCGAATGCGGATGGCATAAGTGTACGTCGTATTTATCTGTGATGTTTAGGTACTTAATTGATGGGACTTCATTAATGTGATTAATGAAATAAAAGAAACCTAAGATGTTGTAGAATCGAATTTCAAAATAAAACAGGTAGCTACAGTTTTTGCTTTGCACAGCGGTATATGTGATATATCCTGCACCTTATTCGATGAGGAAAGGACCGAGATCCCTTCACCGGGAGTGACTCCTTTAGCAATAACTGGCAGATGCTACACACTCGGTTTGTCTTTTGATTGCTTTTAAGTTTTTTTGCTTTGCACAGTGATATATATGATATATCCCGCACCTCATTCGACGAGGAAAGGACCGACGATCCCTTCACCGGGAGTGACTCCTTTAGCAAAACTAGAAAAGCCTCAAAAGCACTCCATTTTAAAATCATTTGATTCTACAACGATATCAAGTTCATTACGCAATAGGTTTTCAGAAAAACCTGTCGTAGCCCTCCATCATTTCAGATAAGTAGTAGTTAGTATTCGTGCTGCGTTTGTTGGCCTTTGTCAAGGCGCAGTGTGCGGTAGCTAACTGGTGCTTATCTGCTTATGCATATGATGCAGATTGAGTTAGGGTAGTCGTGCGACCTTGTTGGCCTTTGTCAAGGGCCGTGCGGGTGGGTTTAATTCAATCAGGAAATGATGGGTTGAACTTGACTAGCATCCTATGGTTTGTTGGCCTTTGTCAAGGTCATAGGAGGTTATGGGCAAAATATTATCGGGAATTTCAAGTGTTGAAATTTGCAATGAGATTGCATACCTTCTATGAGATAGTTGGATCCCGATACCCGCTGCGAGTAAGAGTTACTCCTGGGAGAGTTTTACACATTACAATTAGCCGTTCAAGTAGGTGTCTAGAAAGGTGTTAACGAGGTTACGCCTCTGGGAAAACGAGGTTTACATTAATTAGGTTCGTGCGAAATCACGGGAGACCTCCCTCAAAGTACCGACACTGGCCTGGCTGAAAGATTGGCGAACTTGTAGTGTGTAATTAATCCCGGCTAGTCTTTCCTTTTAGGGTTTGAAGCAAGATTTGATAAAAAGCAGTGGGAGCCATCCTGATTAGATAAAATAATAACCAATCTATTCTTGCAAGAGCGCACGCTGAGTGTTTTCTTCTCTCTCTCTCCAGGTAGCGACCATATCACGCCTTAATCAAGATAATAATACAGAATATTGACCGAACCCGCTTGTTATACTGAGCTGGGGAACGTTGGTCCCGCTCCAACTTATAATTGTTATAAGACAGAGCAGGAAATTGGGGAATACCAGAATTCCCGTGCCGCCCAAACGAAGAAAGTGCATGTTGATGCATCATCTTCGGGTGTGTTCGTTACACAGAACTGTTTCTCAGTATCCTCTGAATCCTGGGTATATGATACCGGATCAGGATCCCAGATATGTAATCTGTTACATAGGGCTACAAAAAGGTAGAAAAACTGAGAACGGGTGATAAGTTTCATGAGACAAAAAACGGGGCAAGTGTTGCAGCCAAGTCTGTTGGTCACTGTCACCCTGTATTACCAGAATACATTGATTCTGAACGAATGTTATTAGATACCGAACATGATATACAAAATCATATCTGTCTCTTTATTAGTAAAGAAACGGTAAAATTTTGTATTGTTGGATAATGTTTTGAACATTTCCTATATCAAAAGTTGATCGGTTCAGGCACGTTATCTAAAAGCATTGATGTTCTAAATCAAACAACGGTTCTTAGTATACAGAACACACACAAGAGGAAGAGTTCAGAATTGAACGATTCCTTCTTGAGGTATTGTAGACTAGGTCAGATCAATGTGACCCGACTAGCTAGAGTTACATAAAGATGCATATTTAAATTAGTTTGAATTTACATCTTGTGAAACTCGCCAGTCATGTCACAAAGATATAATGACACCAGCTCTGTTTATTGGAAACAGAGAAAGAGTTAGTAAACTCTTGGGACTGATACATGATGATGTATGCAAGGTCCCCTGTCTACATATGCCAGGACCGGTTCTTTGTACTTCATTACGTTCTCTGATGATCTCTCAAGATTCAGACATATGTTCCTGTTGAAACACAAGTCCGAACCTTTTGAGATATTCACAGAATACAAGTTAGAAGTAGAGAACCAAAATACGGGTATAAGTATTATGTCCTTTGATGTGATCAAGGAGGAGAATACTTGAGCACGGAAATACTGGACTATTCTAAAGGAGAATGAGATTCTCTCTCAGCATTACTCCTCCGTATACACCATTGCATGATGGTATGTCGGGGCGGAGCAGATACACCCTATTTGATATGGTGTGCTCTATGATGAGTACTACTGAGTTACCTTTTTCCTATTGGGTGTTATGCACTTGAGAAGTTGCATACCTATTGAATAGGGTTCGAATCAAATCAGATGCCTACCACTTCATATGTGATATGGAAAGGGAAGAGCCCATGTCTTAAGCTAGTTAAGATTTGGGGTTGTCCGGCCTTTGTCTAAAAGCAAAATCCGGACAAGCTCAAGGCAAGGTCTGTTATGTAAAACCGGAAATGTTCCAGCTATACAGACTGCAGCTGATGATTTGATAAAACCAAAGGATTCAGTAGATTCCAACGAACCTCAACCTCTCCGCCGATCTAGTAGGGTTCCTCACCCACCTGAGAGATACTTCGGTTTCTCTATGACAGTGGGAGCGAGGATTGCATCATGAGATGATGACCCAACTAGTTTCGAGCTGGCCATCGAGAGTAGGGACTCTGTAAGAATGGCTGGATGCTTAGCGATCTGAGATGGAATCCTTATACACCAACAAAGTATGGACTTTGGTTGCTATATCTGAAGGGTTAAATCCCCATCAGGAGCAAGTATATCTTGAGAAGATTACTTGGTGTACATGGAAAAGTTGAGACTTTCAAAGCTAGACTTGTTAAAGGTTTACATCATTGACCAAGTGTGGATCATGATGAAACTTTTTCTAAGGATCTATGCTTAAGTCCATCCAGATCCTACTTGCCACGGCTACATACCATGACTACGATATCTGGTGGTTGGGTGTCATGACAGCTTTTCTAAATGATGTTTTAGAAGAGGGAGTCTATAAGTACACAGCCAGAGGGCCTCGTAGACAGTGGGAGCAGCGGAAACGTGTGCAAGATGCTTTATAGGATAAAGCAGGCATCGCGGAGTTGGAACGTCTGTTTTGATGAAGTAGTCAAAGAATTTGACATCATCAAAATGGTAGATGAACCTTGTATAAACAAAAAGGTAGTAGGGAGTATGGTGACGATCCTCGTAGAGTACGTGGATGACATACTCTTGATAGGGAAGTAGTTTCCTATGCTACGCTCGATCAATCTCCGCTTATCACCATAATTCTCCATATAGGATCAAAGTGATACCTCCTAAATCCTGGATTTTGGATCTATGAGATAGATCTAAATGGATGTTAGGATACTCACTAGCTGTAGTGAGATGGTATCAATCGACCCTGGGGAGAATCACTGGAATGGTTCCAGGGTGATAAAGACGACTGAATGTCAGTCACAGGCATTGTCTTTACCCTCAGTAAAGGGACGGTATGTTGGAAGAGTTCCAAACAAGATACCGTGACATACTAGACGATAAAGGCTGAATACATCGCTACTTAAGATGCTACCAAAGAGGCTGTTTGGGTGTATAATGGTTCATGAGATGAACTACGTTCCAACTATTGTGAGACAATGGAGTTGTGGCTTATGCCAAGGAACGCCGGTCCCATCAGTGATCCAGACATATTCTAAGGCAGTATCACCTGATCATGGAGATGGTTGATCTATAAGGGATCGAGGTAAGGAGAGTAGACTCAGAGAACAACACGGCGGATCCACTCACGAAGGCCTATTCCCAGAGAGAGACTTTTATGGGATGGTTGAGTATGAGATACTACAACCACTGCTACAGAAGGCCCTAGTGCAAGTGGGAGATTGTTAGTTATATGTATGCCCTAGAGGCCATTACTATACATCGGATGTATATTGTAGTGGATGCTAGGACATATATAGGGATGACTTTCTTGCTCGACATGATAGTATGCTATCTGGTTGCTCTTTACCTTAACGTGTATACTGATTGTCTCTCTGTTACATGTTGGTAAAGCCCTTAGGATGTGTACTTGACTACCTGGACTATGATGCGGATCATACTAGTGGGGACATGGTAGTCCATAAGTACATCCTTCAAAGTCCCTAGTCGTGGGTGTATCGAGACGGGGCATCGATATACCAGAGTAGACTAGCGTGTACCTTCTCGACCCATACAGATGGGCGATGGATGATCCCATATCCATCAGTGTTTGACATCAGAGATGATATACGGGTGCTCAGTAGAGACTGGGTACACTGGACGGACTCACCGAGAACTCCCAGATGGTATTATACCTTACGTCAGATGGCAGTTCTCTGGTGACACTGGTACAGAGTAGTCTGTTGACCCGAGATCGTCATAGAGTCTTGTGTGGTTCCCACTGTGCTTTGATTTCCATCTTACCACGTCCAAGAGGGCGTGCAAAACGGTGGTTTTTGGGTACAGTCCTGAGTCACATGGAGGCAATGAGCGATAGGAGGGGATTCGTCTCTCCCGGTATAGGGAGTTGATGTTGCGCTGTGTTCGATTGGCTATAACCGGAAATCCCTGGCCAGGGTTGCTGAGATTTACTGGTAAGTGTTACCAGTAGTTTCTCGAACTGTTATAGACCTCATATCGACACGACTTATCGAGCTATTGGGGTCTGACGTTTACCACCCCTAGGCGAGATATGCGACATATCAGACGGACAGACCGGACTGTACGGTAGTGTTACTGGTTGGATTCACTGGAGTGTGAGCGGGCTTGCTCGTCGATCTTCAGATCGCTCAATACCCGGGTGGCCGTTACGTTTAGCAGACCGCTTGCGGCTTATGGATGTTTGATATGATCATCATCCGCTGCCGGCATATTGACGAGTCTTTAGAGTCCTACACAGAGGTTTCCTGGCTCAAGCGAAACGAAATAGGAGCGCATATGAGATATGTGCGGGACCGAGAATAATGCGTGTATGTGATACCGTATTCCATTCTCGCGATGAATGTATCGATTGGTTATATACGATATAACCTAGTTATCGAATCAAGGATTGGTTCGATAAGCCGATGCATAGGATACTAGTCGGTTATGTGCGACATGACCGGATCGTTAAATAAAGAGTTGATTTAATGATTTAATGCATAATTATATATATTTGATATATTACTTTGCGTTAACTAGTATTGGTTCACTTAAGATAGATTTTCTCACTCGGATGTGCGCATTATATATGTGATATAATTTTGTGCACTTGCTTGTATCATGTTTGATGATACATGCTTTTTGGTTAAGTGTAAAGTATTAAACCTTGGTCAATGAAATGGTTAGGGTTTATTATTTGTTATTCATTTATCTTATTTAATTATCCATTTATTTATGATAAATGAATAAAAGAAAATGAAATGAAATGGTAGCTTTCATTTGTTGTTTTCATGAAGCTTCATGAACACTTTGACTAAGTGACCATTTTGTCTCTAGCTTGACCCTAACCATTCCTTTAACCATGATTGATTCTCTACACATTACCATGGTTAATGATATGATAAGTACTCATTTTTATTATTCCTTTTAATTAACTTATCATAAGAATTATCATCTTCTTCTTCTTCTTCTTCTTGAAGAAAACCTTTCTTCATCAATGGTGATTGATGAAGATGAGTGAGAAATCCAATTCTAAAGTCTACCCACTTCCTATTTCTTCATCCTCTACCTCTTGCCAAGTAGTAGAGTGTGTTTCCTTCACAAGTTTTCATGGCTTGGTGAAGGCGGAGCTTGATCTAGCGATGCCTCGACGTAGATCATCTTCGGCATGGACATCGACGACCTAGCCCGCCTATTCTCCGATGAAGCCGATGCTAGAGCCCGGGAATTTACTTGGACAACAAGGGGACTTCGTTGCAGAGCTATGGAGGTGGAGCACCGGATCTACAAAGGTTGTATTTCCGTATAAACCTTAGTTAAGTCGTTAACTAGTTTACTTTTCGCCTAGAAATCTAGCCAACGATCCGTTCTAGGGTTTCTCGGCACCGTTTATATTTGAAATTGGCATGGTTGATGCCTTGTGAGACCTCACTTGTGTGCCTAGGAACCCTACATATGTAACTTAGTTAACCTTGTCTCATTGATGTGACCTAGTCTACAATGCCATAAGAAAGCCTTATTGTTATCTGGAGACTTTCATTTTAGTGTGTTCTGGACATTGAAAATCTGTAGTTGGTTTAAGACATATATACCGTTATCCAGTGTACCGGACCCAATCAAACTATGATTAAGATGGATGCTAACAACATCACTTACAAACGTGAAATCATAACCTTTATTTGATGACAAGGAAACTGATATGATATTACACGTTAAGCTAGGTACACAAAAAAAGTTATGTAAAACCAAAATGTGTCCACTTGTCAATCCCAGGTGATAATCCCCGACGGACACAGCTCCCACGCTTGCTCCGTTAGCAACCTTTAGGGTCATATCACCTTCCTTCAGCACCCTACGGTTTCTCAGTATCTGCAATGATTTGCATACATGAGATCCTGATCCGGTATCCAATACCCAGGAAGTAGAGTTGATTTACAGACAATTCTCAATTACAAACACACCTGAAGTCGAAGCCACAGCTTGCTCCGGTTCCTGGTTCTTGGCGTTCCAAGCCTTGCAATCTTTCTTCCAGTGCCCTTTCCTATGACAATAGAAGCACTCATCCTGGGCCACTACTGGCACTGCGATCTTTTTCTTTCCCTTCACTCCCACCTTACTAACACCTCCTCTAGGTTTGGTGGCGGCCTTATTCTTCCTTCCTTTGGCCTTAGCCTTGGACCCGGAAGAAGAAGCACCGTGAACAAACATAGCGTGTGTTTCCCTTGCCTTATGCAAGGTGCCCTCTGCACTCCTCAACATGTTAAGGAGTTCTGAAAGTTCAACTTCTTTTCTTTGAATGTTGAAGTTCAGAATAAACTGGGCGTTGGTGGAAGGGAGGGACTGGAGAATAAGGTCTGTATAGAGCTCATTATCCAAAATCGTCCCAAGGTCTGCAAGCTCTTCAATATAGCCAATCATCTTTAGGACATGTTCTCTTACCGATGATCCGACGGCCAACCTCGCCTGAAATAGCTTCTTTGAGGTGTCGTATCTTGCTATACGAGATTGCTCTCCATACAGATCTTTTGTATGGAGAAATATGGATTCAAGATCCATATCCTCGTGCCTCCTCTGATGTTCATTGTTCATCGAGGCAAGAACGATGCACTTGGCCTTCGCGCAATCTAACTCCCAGGTTTTGCGGATTTCCTTATCCGCATTACTGGATTTGGGACCTGGGACTTCAGGTGCCTTAGTGGTGAGGACATACCCCAACTTGTCATAGGTCAAAGCCATTTTGACATTCCGCAGCCAATCTTTATAGTTTGGCCCTGTTAGTATATTTTTTTCTAAAAGTAACTTAAGTCCAGTCATTTTCAGGGTCGCTGCAAGTAGGAGAGAAAGAAGAAACACTTTAGCATGATGCTCTTGCAAGTTTAGAGTGGTTTTTAATTTATCTAAACTGGATGGCTCCCACTGTTTTTCGAATCCCTCCTCAAACCAAAAAGGAAGAACTAGCCAGGACTATTCTCACCGTACAATACTTGCTTAACCGTTCAGCCAGGCCAGTGTTGATACTTCAAGGGAGGTTTTCCAACGCTTTCGCGAAGTTCCTTAATTAAATAACCTCTTTTCTCTGGGGGCGTAGCCCCGCTGACACCTTTCTTGACACCTACTTGGTTTATAGCATTGATCGTTAAGTGACGAATCTCCTGATAAGTAGCATATACTCACAGTAGGATCGGGATCCAAATATCATCGTATGATAATGTTGAAGGAATCCTACCAACATTCATCAAACTCTAAATGGTTAGCATCTCTTTGCAAATTTTAGTTTCTTTAGAAATTCCCGATATTAATTTTTGCCCCATGCTCTTATGACCTTCGCGTTGGTCAAAATGGCATAAGTCACATGTCAAGTTCTACCCATCATTATCTTGTTGATTTGAACCCATCCGTACATATCCCTGACGTTGGCCAAATGATAATACGACTGTCCCAAACTAAATCATCTATCTATGCAACAAATGAATACCCAGCAGCTACCAAACATTATGCCTTGGCGTTGGTCAAAATGCATAGCTTGAATACTACTGAATACCCAAATGAAATGATGGAGGGCTACGAATGGTTTTGGCGAAACCGTGAACGTAGTGAACTTGATATAACCGAAGGAACCTGATAGCTTTTTAAAAGGAGTGGTTAAAGCTCCGCAATTAAAAATATCTTTTGTTTTAAAAAATAACCGAGTGGTTTCTTTTAAATTGTTCCAACGATTAAACTTTGGTTTATTTTCTTTGCATTAATAATAATGCGTCCCATCATTAACCTATCATTGCAGAAAACAACGAAAATACAACGTCCTCTTATGCCATCCGCATTCGCCACTGGATCCCGTCATCACCCGTTAGGTTACTTAACTAACGGCAGAGCGGGGGCTGGGCTAGCGCGGGTGTAAAACATAAGTGACGTCTAAATAGCTATCATATATAGATATTGTACATTCGTCAGACGCAATAATAGGCATTCCAGATCACAGATGAACATTATTGGATATGCAAGCAATCTGCGTTTCTTTTGAGCCTGCAACGAAAGACGGATTACACAGTTGTGATGAATAGCCATAACCCCACCCTAGACCCCTACGGGTACGGCAAACTACCCGCCAAGTACCCGAAGTGAAGCGGTCTCTCTCAACAATGTGAGTAGGCCACTAAACACTTCAAAGTACCCGGTAGTTTGTGCACCCCACCTTGGGTCTATCCTAGGAGCAAAAACAGTAAAATGAAATAATACAATGTTGGCTACAACTGCAACCTGGATGTGCCCCGCAAAATAATATTACAACATATTATAATTACATTGAATGAATGAATATAACAACCCATCATAAACCCCGGCTAATCATCACAACAATCCAATACAGTTCATAACCACAAACAGTAAAATCCATTACAGAAATGTGCAACCCCCTGCCAACCGACATACTAGCAGTTAGGGGAGGTTTACGAACACATTATACAGTCACAGATATAATCAAATTAGCAAACATCGTAAAATTTCGATCGAGCAAACACTTTAGATTCTACTCCAAAACTTCTCTGTGCACTTGAGATCTTAGCAGAAAATAAAATATCCCAGAAATATCATTATTAACACATAAGAGTTACTGAAGAAATTTGGGCTGACCCGGCCCCAACTCGGCCGCGGATCCGTGGCGGATCGCATGGATCGGCCGCGGTTCCGCGGTGAGTTTGCCGAGTCACGAGTCCAAATTTCTGCAGTAGCCCTATTATTCCCTGCTTGTATTTTTAGAGGTCCCTGAAAAATTTTTAGACCACGTTTTAAATTCGACAGAAACCGTGTTAAAACGATGATTTTTCCGGTTCTTTTTGCGTTCGAAATTCTTACGACTTTGCTAATAAATTAATTATTGTTTAGCGAGGCTCTGATACCACTGTAAGTCGATGTACTACACCCCACGACTTGCGGGGAGGCGGAAAAATGAAAAACGATCTTGTACTTTGCGTAAACATCGACTAACCGAAGAATCTTTGCTAAACTATAACTAATAAGAAACATAGAAGTTGTTAACTACTATGAGAAGTGATTATACCTAATGAACCGTGTCCTTCGTCTTTTCGTTCTCCACCTCCTCTCCGGCCTTCTCTATGTAGTAGATGATCCACCCGAGAGCTTTACTCCAAGCTTCACCTCTAAACTTGAGGTAACTAGGTTTCTTTACTTGCTAATCAAAGTACCTAGATGATATAGAGAAGGGTTATGGATTAATTAGTCTATTCTAATCCTTGGTCTCAACACATGAGTGGTAGGATTAGGGTTTGAAGAGAGAGTGAGCTTGAGGAGAGAGAAGGTGAGCATGAGAATGAGAAGAAATAATGAACTCATTTGAATATATGAAGTATTATCTTTTATGAAATAAATAAATAAAATCATTTAACAACCATGCTTCATTTATTCATATGAGTGATTCATCTCATGAGTCATTAGATCAATAAATGATGCATTAACTCCATGGATGAATCACGCAAATGAGTCATTAAAATAATAAATGCAAATGCCACCTAAACCCTCAAGTCACCATCCTTCTAGAAGCTTCCCGCGAAATTACGAGAACGCCCCTCCTATCCGTGAAAACACGGAAAAACTTTAGACTGTATAAATCCAATAATCCGATACTAGAATCTGACTTAAACCAAAGCCGGCTAGTAAAAACTGTTCGAATGTCGTACGTGCGTAAACACACGTACGCGTCCGAACCCTTGTCGTAAAACCATACGTCCTCTATATCGTTTCGCCTGGAGCAGGGAAACTCTCTGTGTGGGACTCTAAAGACTCGACTACTACACTGGCAGTGGGTTTAACCATAGATCGCAAGCGGCACTAGCTGTACGTAACGGTTCCCAGGTAGATGTCGATAAGAAGGCCGATGAGGAAACCCATCCGAACTCTTACTGAGCCTGATGTGACAATCTCCGTACAGTCCGGTCTGTTCGTCTATGACTATCGCATATTGGGCCTAGGGGCGGCAAGTGTCAGTCCCCTAATAGCGGTATAAGTCGTGTCGGAGTGAAGCCCATTACACCTTAAGAAACTACTGGAACCTACCAGTAAATCTCGCTTGCCCTGGCCAGGGACTTTGCGTAATGGCTCTCTGACATAACGCGATACCAACTCCCAATACCGGGAGAGACGAATCATGTCTAACCGCCACTGCCTCCAAGTGCTCGGGACTGCACCCAACTGCTACCTGTTTGCACGACTCCTTTGAGCCGTAGTAGGGTAGCAATCTAAGAACAGTGGGACACACTCGAGGCGAAGTAGCAGTGTCAAGTCTGCGGACTATGCTGTACTCATGTCACCTGAGAACTGTTAACTGACAACGGGTATAATACCAACCAACAGTTCCCTGCGAGTCCTGTCCGGTGTACCCGTAACCCAACGAGCACCTGTATACTATCTCCAGTACGACGTACTGACGGCTGTTGGACAGACCATCTCCCCAACTGGGATGAGAAGCGTACACACTAATCTACTCCGGAGTATTGATGCCCTGTCTCGATAATCCTACGACTAGGGACCTGAAAAGGATGTGCTTGTAGACTACCCAGCTCTCACTAGTGTGACTGCCATCACAACGCTGGTAGTCAAGCAAGATCCTAAGGGCTCTATCAATACGTATACTAACATATTAAGATAGATAAAACCAAGTAGCAAACTACTATGTTTAGCAAGACTGTTATATAACTGTGAATATCCCAAACTTCCATTAAGTAATATACAAGCTAGTATGATACAATAATGGCCCCTAGGGCATATACACTAACAGAGACCCCACGACCAAGACACGAGACCCCAGTCCCCAATCTGGCCGCAATTTATGGCCAGAACGAATATATTTGCGGCCAAAAGTGGAGGGGGTGGTCTCAGGTTTTTAGGGTAGCTCCTAGGTCTCCAAACTAGGTCTCTGTGATGGCAACTTCTCAAACAAAAACCTGGTTCGATAGCAGATTCACCCGAGACTCAAACTTAACCAAAAAGCGAAACAAAACTAAACTTACATTATGGTATTAAACTGAAACTATTTTAGCAAAACAACTTCCCTATAGCCTAAATAATAGTCAAGGATCATTAATACTCCGAAACTTAAGAAAAACCCTAGCTTTCCAAACTCCAAGTCATCACAAGAGGGTTTAAACAAGCTTGATGAAGTTTTAGTGAGGTTTAAAGAAGGTTTAGGCTCAGGGTTTGAAGGAAAAAAAGATCAAGAGAAGGGTTTTAGTGGAGAAGAAGTGTAGGGTTCCTAGGCACACTAATGAGGTCTCATATGGCATCAACCATGCCAATTTCAAATTTTACAAGTGCCGAGAAACCCTAATACGGATCGTTGACTAGAGTTCAAGCGAAACATGCAACTAGTTAACAACTTAACTATGAGTGAACGAAAATACAACCTTTGTAGATCCGGTCCTCCACCTCCATAGCTCAATGATGAAGTCCCTCCGCTGTACCTATCGGATCCCGGACTCTCGCGGTGGTTTCATCGAAAGAATGATCGGGCTAGGTCGTCGACTTCGATGCCGAAGATGATCTACGTCGAGGCAACACAAGATCAAGCTCCCACTTCACCAAGTCATGAAACTTGTGAAGAAAACACCCTATACTACTTGGCAAGAGGTAGAGGATGAAGAAATAGGAAGTGGGTTCACTTTAGAATTGTTTTTCTCACTCTTTTTCTCAAGTTGTCATTAATGGTAGCAAGCTTTCTTCTTTGTTCAAGAAGAAGAAGAAGAAGAAAGAATATGATAAGTATATGAAAAATAGGAAATAAAATGATACTTATCATATTTGCAACCATAGTTAAGTGTATAGAATGAACCAAGGTTAGGTGAATGGTTAGGGTTAGGGAAAGAAACAAAATGGTCAACCATTTCAAAGCTTCAAAGATAATCCAAAGTTAGCCACCATTTTATTTCTTTCTAAAATGAATAAATAAATAAATGAATAATTAAATGAAGCAAATGAAACCCTAACCATTGACCAACCATGGTTTAAACCAAACACACAAACTTTCATGTATCATCAAACATGATACAATCAAATACACAAAAGTATATCACATATACAATGTGCACATCAAGTGAGAAAATCCTTTTTAAGTGAACAAATATTAGTTAATGTAAAGTAATATATCTAATATATAATTATACATTAAATCATTAAATCAATACTTGATTTAACGATCCGGTCATATCGCATATAACCGACTAATATCAATAGTAACAACTTATCGAATCAACACTTGATCCGATAACCCGGCTATATCGCATATAACCGATCAATATCACAAATCGCGAGAATCGAACATAGTATCATATACTGGTATTATTCTCGGTCCCGCATATATCTCATATGCGCTCCTATTTTATTTCGCTTGAGCCAGGAAACCTCTATGTAGGACTCTAAAGACTCGTCAATACGCCTGCAGCAGGTGATGATCATATCAAACACCCACAAGCCGCAAGCGGTCTGCTAAACGTAACGGCCACCCGGGTATTGAGCGATCAGAAGATCGACGAGCAAGCCCGCTCACACTCCTGTGAATCCAACCAGTAACACTTACCTTACAGTCCGGTCTCGTCGTCTGATATGTCGCATATCTCGCCTAGGGGTGGTAAACGTCAGACCCCAATAGCTCGATAAGTTGTGTCGATATGAGGACTATAACAGTTCGAGAAACTACAGGTAACACTTACCAGTAAATCTCAGCAACCCTGGCCAGGGATTTCCGGTTATAGCCAATCGAACACAGTGCAACATCAACTCCCTATACCGGGATAGACGAATTCCCTCCTATCGCTCATTGCCTCCATGTGATTCGGGAATGTACCCAAAAACCACCGTTTTGCACGCCCTCTTGGACGTGGTAAGGTTGAAATCAAAGCACAGTGGGAACCACACAAGACTCTATGACGATCTCGGGTCAACAGACTACTCTGTACCAGTGTCACCAGAGAACTGCCATCTGACGTAAGGTATAATACCATCTGGGAGTTCTCGGCGAGTCCGTCCAGTGTACCCAGTCTCCACTGAGCACCCGTATATCATCTCTGATGTCAAACACCAATGGATATAGGATCATCCATCGCCCATCTGTATGGGTCGAGAAGGTATACGCTAGTCTACTCTGGTATATCGATGCCCCGTCTCGATACACCCACGACTAGGGACTTTGAAGGATATACTTATGGACTACCATGTCCCCACTAGTATGATCCGCATCATAGTCCAGGTAGTCAAGTACACATCCTAAGGGCTTTACCAACATGTAATAGAGAGTCAATCAGTGTACACGTTAAGGTAAAGATCAACCAGATAGCATACTATCATGTCGAGCAAGAAAGTCCTCCCTATATATGTCCAAGCATCCACTACAATATACATCCTATGTATAGTAATGGCCTCTAGGGCATACATATAACTAACAATCTCCCACTTGCACTAGGGCCATCTGATAGTAGTGGTTGTAGTTTCTCATACTCAACCATCCCATAAAAGTCTCTCTCTGGCAAAATGCCTTTGTGAGTGGATCCGCCGTGTTGTCTTCTGAGTCTGTTCTCCTAACCTCGATCACCCTGGAGATCAACCATCTCCATGATCAGGTGATACTGCCTTAGATTATGTCTGGGTCACTGATAGGACCGTGGTTCCCGGGCCAAAGCCACACTTCCATTGTCACACAATGGTAGGGACCTAGTTCATCTCATGAACCAATATACACCCAAACAGCCTCTTTGGTAGCATCATAAGTAGCGATGTATCTTGCCTTTAATCGTCTAGTATGTCACGGTATCTAGCTTGGAACTCTTCCAACATACCGTCCCTTTACTGAGGGTAAAGACAATGCATGTGACTGACTTTCAGTCGTCCTTATCACCCAGGAACACTTCTAGTGATTCTCCCCAGGATCGATTGATACCATCTCACTACATCTAGTGAGAATCCTAACATTCATTTAGATCTATCGTATAGATCCAAAACCCAGGATTTAGTAGGTATCACTTTGATCCTATGTGGAGAATCATTGTGATAAGCGGAGATTGATCGAGCGTAGCATAGGAAACTCCTTCCTTATTAAGAGTATGTCATCCACGTACTCTACGAGGATCGTCACCATACTCCCTACTACCTTTTTGTTTATACAAGGCTTATCTACTATTTTGATGATGTCAAACTCTTTGACTAATATATCAAAACAGATGTTCCAACTCCGCGATGCCTGCTTTATCACATAAAACATCTTGCACACGTTTCTGCTGCTCCCACTGTCTACGAAGCCCTCTGACTGTGTACTTACAGACTCTCTTTTCTGAAACATCATTTTAGAAAAGCAGTCATGACACCCAACCACTAGATATAGTAGTCATGGTATGTAGCCGTGGCAAGTAGGATCTGGATGGACTTAAGCATAGCTACTTAGAAAAGGTTTCAACAAAATCCATACCTGGTCAATGATGCAAACTTTTAACAAGTCTAGCTTTGAAAGTCTCAACTTTTCCAAGTACACCAAGTAATCTTCTCAAGATATACTTGCTCCTGATGGGGATTTAACCCTTCAGATATAGCAACCAAAGTCCATACTTTGTTGGTGTATAAGGATTCCATCTCAGATCGCTAAGCATCCAGCCATTCTTACAGAGTCCCACTCCCGATGGCCAGCTCGAAACTAGTTGGGTCATCATCTCATGATGCAATCCTCGCTCCCACTGTCATAGAGAAACAGAAGTATCTCTCAGGTGGGTGAGGAACCCTACTAGATCGGCGGAGAGGCTGAGGTTCGTTGGTAACTATTGAATCATTTGGTTCTTTCAAATCATCAGCTGCAGTTTATATAGCTAGAACATTTCCAGTTCTACATAACAGACCTTGCCTCGAGCTTGTCCGGATTTTGCTTTTAGACATAGCCCGGACAACCCCAAATCTTAACCAACTTAAGATATGGGCTCTTCCCTTTCCATATCACATATGAAGTGGTAGGCAACAGATTTGATTTGAACCCTATTCAATAGGTATGCAACTTCATAAGTGTATAACTCCCAAAAGGAAATAGGTAACTCGGTAGTACTCATCATAAAGCACACCATATCATATAGGGTGTTATTGCTCCACCCCGATATACCATCGTGCTATGGTGTATACGGAGGAGTAATGCTGAGAGAGAATCTCATTCTCCTTTAGAATAGTCCAGGAATTCTATGCACAAGTATTCTCCTCCTTGATCTCATCAAAGGACATAATACTTATACCCGTATTGGTTCTCTACTTCTAACTTATATTCTGTGAATATCTCAAAAGGTTCGGACTTATGTTTCAGCAGGAACATATGACTGAATCTTGAGAGATCATCAGAGAATGTAATGAAGTACAAAGAACCGGTCCTGGCATGTGTAGACAGGGGACCTTTATACATCAACATGTATCATCCCAAGAGTTCACCAACTCTTTCTCTGTTTCCAATAAACAGAGCTGGTGTCATTATATCTTTGTGACATGACTGGCAAGTTTCACAAGATGTAAATTCAAACTGATTTAAATATGCATCTACATGTAACTTCAGCTAGTCGGGTCGCATTGATATGACCTAGTCTACAATGCCTCAAGAAGGATTCGTTCATTTCTGAACTCTTCCTCTTGGGTGTGTTCTGTATACTAAAAACTGTAGTTTGATTTAGAACAACAATGCTTTTAGATAACGTGCTTGAACCGATCAACTTTTGATATAGGAATGTTCAAAACATTATCCAACAATACAAAATTTTATCGTTTCTTTACTAATAAAGAGACAGATATGATTTTGTATATCAGGTTCGGTATCTAATAGCATTTGTTCAGAATCAATGTACTCAGGTAATACATGGTGACAGTGACCAACAGACCTGGCTGCAACACTTGCACCGTTTTCTGCCTCATGAAACTTATCACCCGTTCTCAGTTCTTAACCTATTTGTAGCCCATGTAACAAATTACATATGCGGGATCCTAATCCGGTATCTCATATCCAGGACGTAAAGAATACTGAGAAACGGTTCTGTATAATGAACACACCCGAAGATGATGCATCAGTATGCACTTTCTTTGTTTGGGCGGCACGGGAATTCTGGTAATCCCCAATTTCCTGCTCTGTCTTATAATAATTATAACTTGGAGCGGGACCAACGTTCCCCAGCTCAGTATAACAAGCGGGTTCGGTCAATATTCCGTATTATTATCTTGATTAAGGCGTGATATGGTCGCTACCTGGAGAGAGAGAGAAGAAAACACTCAGCGTGCGCTCTTACAAGAATAGATTGGTTATTATTTTATCTAATCAGGATGGCTCCCACTGTTTTTATCAAAGCTTCCTTCAAACCCTAAAAGGAAAGACTGGCCGGGATTAATTACACACTACAAGTTCGCCAATCTTTCAGCCAGGCCAGTGTCGGTACTTTGAGGGAGGTCCCCCGTGCTTTCGCACGAACCTAATTAATGTAAACCTCATTTTCCCATAGGCGTAATCTCGTTAACACCTTTCTAGACACCTACTTGATCGGCTAGTTGTAATGTGTAAAACTCTCCCAGGAGCAACTCTTACTCGCAGCGGGTATCGGGATCCAACTATCTCATAGAAGGTATGCAATCTCATTGCAAATTTCAACACTTGAAATTCCCGATAATATTTTGCCCCTAGTAGCTATATGACCTTAACATAGTCAACAAATCATAAGTGCTAGTCAAGTTGAACCCGTCATTTCCCGATTGAATTAAACCCACCCGCACGACCCATAACATAGTCAACAAAGTCGCACGACTACCCTAATCCAATCGCATCATATGCTTATGAAGATAAGCACTAATTAGCTACCGCACACTGCGCCTTAACATAGTCAACAAACGTAGCACGAATACTAACTAGTACTTATCTGAAATGACGGAGGGCTACGACAGGTTTTTCTGAAAACCTATTGCGTAATGAACTTGATATCGTTGTAGAATCAAATGATTTTTGAAATGGAGTGTTTTCGAGGCTTTTCTAGTTTTGCTAAAGGGGTCACTCCCGGTGAAGGGATCGTCGGCCCTTTCCTCGTCGAATGAGGTGCGGGATATATCATATATATCACTGTGCAAAGGATAAACTATAGAAGCTATTAAAAGACAAACCGAGTGTGTAGCATCTGCCAGTTATTGCTAAAGGGGTCACTCCCGGTGAAGGGATTGTCGGCCCTTTCCTCATCGAATAAGGTGCAGGATATATCATATATACCGCTGTGCAAAGCAAGAACTGTAGCTACCTGTTTTATTTTTGAAATTCAATTCTACAACATCTTTAGGTTTCTTTTATTTTCATTAATCATATTAATGAAGTCCCATCATTTAAGTACCTAAACATCACAGATAAATACGACGTACACTTATGCCATCCGCATTCGCCTCGATGTCCCCTCGTGCACCGTTAGGTTAGGTGACTAACGGCAGAGCGGGGCAGGGCTAGCGCGGGTGTAAAACATAAGTAACGCCTATATAATATATCATATATACTATATACAGTATTTATCACAGAACATCACATGATCACATCACAGAAATCGCAGCAGAAGAAACATATGAAATATTGGATATACTAGGACGTCCGCGTTTTCAATACGAGCCAGTAGAAAACACGGATTCCACGGTCGTGATGAATAGCCAAACCCACACCCCTTGACCCCTACGAGAGCGGCAAGCAACCCTACCAATTCTAGAGTTAGTAGACCCGGACTCGACTCCTCGAGTTGGTCTCCCACTGGACTCCAGAACCCGGTTACTTGTGCCCTCCTCCTTGGGTCTATCCTAGTGCGGAAAAGTAAATAATATATAAAAGGTGACATCTTCCGCAACCTGGAAGTGCCCCAATAAAAGAATATTACATACAAGTTTTTACATGAATGAAAAAGAAAAACACTCATCTCACATAAAAAAACCCGGCTATTCAAACACGACAATCCAATATAACATATCCAGCAACACATAACATCACATGTCATCAACGTAAGTAAATATGCGCATCCCAATTGTCGTTGGCATATAGCAACGAAACCGGCGATATCACATGTTACACTTACGGTCGCAGAAAAGAAAGTGTAAAACTACAACAGTTGGAATCCGCAAACTCTTTAGACATCGCATGCCTAACCAAATGAATTCCTTAGACATCTCATGCCCAACAATTATAAACCCCGCATTTTAGTCTCAAAATCGAAAACACTTTTCAATATCAAGTCGGGCAATTCAACAAGATTCCCGACATCCTGATCGAATGCTCGTTGCAAACTTTAGTAGACGGCCGCACCCCCGATACCGTCGACGAAGTGCACTAAGGAGGAACACCGCTGCCGCGAGCACCCGAACGGATGCTTTCGACGATGAAGTTCTCCTACAGTCACTTGGTCGGGGCTATGGGGCGTAGCTGTCTATTAAGTTTACCGGCGAGTATCCGCGTACGCTACGTGATTGCGACGGACTTTTGATCACATCAAAATTCCGTGGCAACCGATCAAGTGAGACTAAACTGCTATGTTTATAACATTCATTCAGTTATCTCATAACTACTTGTGAATTCCAATTATTGTATCCCATTCCAGATAAATAGAAAATGTTAAACTTTCCGATCGAACATTCAAACACCCAAATTTTCCCGATACAGCTCAACACATGAAATAAGTTTACGAACATTCACTTCGTGCCTCAGTACCAACGGTCCAGCCGTAGAAGGGTCAAGCCAACGCCTCACATGTGGCACGCCTACTGCCCCAAACCCTAAGGTTCAAAGGGCAGTTCAAAGGGCAGTTCAAGACAGTCACATAATCAAGTTAAGGTTTGTTGTCTTCTAGAGGGTCCATCGCGTTACTTGCACTACTTAGAACGTCTTTAAACCACGAAAAAATCCAACAATTGGAAATTTCCCGGCAGGGAAAAAAGTGGGTATTTATATCCGGTCGAACTTTTTAACATATTCTAAAATTATCCGGAAAAACACAGACAAAGTTTGACAATCCAATCGAATCCTTGAACTCCCAATACAACCCAGAAAACCCAACTCTAGAGTGAAAATTAAAAATTCCCAGAGAACTCAAGACCAACTGTAAAATATTACTGTGCAAAAATTGACAAATGAAACCACAGAACGGCCGCGGAACCGCCGCACGAGCCATGCTCGTGCCGCGGTTCCGCGGCGCTTTAATTGAATTAGTCAATCTTATTTGCACAGTAACTCTTAGAAAAGCCTGCTGAATTTTCTGCATATTTTTAATTCTCAAAAATCCAAAATTCCAGAAAATGTCCAGAGAGGGATTTGAGTTAGGGTTTCGGTGTTCGTTCGGATTTCTAACTTCGTCTACACTTTGCCTAAGGCTCTAGCTAGGCTCTGATACCACTGTAGGGTTCCTAGGCACACTAATGAGGTCTCACATGGCATCAACCATGCAAATTTCAAATTTTACAAGTGCCGAGAAACCCTAATACGGATCGTTGACTAGAGTTCAAGCGAAACATGCAACTAGTTAACAACTTAACTATGAGTGAACGAAAATACAACCTTTGTAGATCCGGTCCTCCACCTCCATAGCTCCATGATGAAGTCCCTCCGCTGTACCCATCGGATCCCGGACTCTCGCGGTGGTTTCATCGAAAGAATGATCGGGCTAGGTCGTCGACTTCGATGCCGAAGATGATCTACGTCGAGGCAACACAAGATCAAGCTCCCACTTCATCAAGTCATGAAACTTGTGAAGAAAACACCCTATACTACTTGGCAAGAGGTAGAGGATGAAGAAATAGGAAGTAGGTTCACTTTAGAATTGGATTTCTCACTTTTTTTCTCAAGTTGCCATTAATGGTAGCAAGCTTTCTTCTTTGTTCAAGAAGAAGAAGAAGAAAGAATATGATAAGTATATGAAAAATAGGAAATAAAATGATACTTATCATATTTGCAACCATAGTTAAGTGTAGAGAATGAACCAAGGTTAGGTGAATGGTTAGAGTTAGGGAAAGAAACAAAATGGTCAACCATTTCAAAGCTTCATGAAGCTTCAAAGATAATCCAAAGTTAGCCACCATTTTATTTCTTTCTAAACTGAATAAATAAATAAATGAATAAGTAAATGAAGCAAATGAAACCCTAACCATTGACCAACCATGGTTTAAACCAAACACACAAACTTTCATGTATCATCAAACATGATACAATCAAATACACAAAAGTATATCACATATACAAAGTGCACATCAAGTGAGAAAATCCTTTTTAAGTGAACAAATATTAGTTAATGTAAAGTAATATATCTAATATATAATTATACATTAAATCATTAAATCAATACTTGATTTAACGATCCGGTCATATCGCATATAACCGACTAATATCAATAGTAACAACTTATCGAATCAACAATTGATCCGATAACCCGGCTATATCGCATATAACCGATCAATGTCACAAATCGCGAGAATCGAATATAGTATCACATACTGGTATTATTCTCGGTCCCGCACATATCTCATATGCGCTCCTATTTCATTTCGCTTGAGCCAGGAAACCTCTATGTAGGACTCTAAAGACTCGTCAATACGCCGGCAGCAGGTGATGATCATATCAAACACCCACAAGCCGCAAGCGGTCTGCTAAACGCAACGGCCACCCGGGTATTGAGCGATCAGAAGATCGACGAGCAAGCCCGCTCACACTCCTGTGAATCCAACCAGTAACACTTACCGTACAGTCCGGTCTCGTCGTCTGATATGTCGCATATCTCGCCTAGGGGTGGTAAACGTCAGACCCCAATAGCTCGATAAGTTGTGTCGATATGAGGACTATAACAGTTCGAGAAACTACAGGTAACACTTACCAGTAAATCTCAGCAACCCTGGCCAGGGATTTCCGGTTATAGCCAATCGAACACAGTGCAACATCAACTCCCTATACCGGGAGAGACGAATCCCCTCCTATCGCTCATTGCCTCCATGTGATTCGGGACTGTACCCAAAAACCACCGTTTTTCACGCCCTCTTGGACGTGGTAAGGTGGAAATCAAAGCACAGTGGGAATCACACAAGACTCTATGACGATCTCGGGTCAACAGACTGCTCTGTACCAGTGTCACCAGAGAACTGCCATCTGACGTAAGGTATAATACCATCTGGGAGTTCTCGGCGAGTCCGTCCAGTGTACCCAGTCTCCACTGAGCACCCGTATATCATCTCTGATGTCAAACACCAATGGATATGGTATCATCCATCGCCCATCTGTATGGGTCGAGAAGGTATACGCTAGTCTACTCTGGTATATCGATGCCCCATCTCGATACACCCACGACTAGGGACCTTGAAGGATGTACTTATGGACTACCATGTCCCCACTAGTATGATCCGCATCATTGTCCAGGTAGTCAAGTACACATCCTAAGGGCTTTACCAACATGTAACAGAGAGACAATCAGTGTACACGTTAAGGTAAAGATCAACTAGATAGCATACTATCATGTCGAGCAAGAAAGTCCTCCCTATATATGTCCAAGCATCCACTACAATATACATCCTATGTATAGTAATGGCCTCTAGGGCATACATATAACTAACAAGAATGAGAACAATAAAATAAGAGTGTGTGAGTGATGGGAAAATGAGGGAGTGAGGTTAGGGAATGAGCCATGCCTTCTCTCTCTCCTCATTAACTGCTCTCATGTTTGCCCCATGCCTCATCATTCTCTCAATTGTCAACTCTCTCTCTCTCTCTTAATAAAAGATAAAACTCTTTACTAAAAATAGGTGAAATGAGTTAGCATGGCATGAAAATGGTTTAGTGTACCATGGCTAGTTAAGCATGGTTAACACCTCCTTAACACCAAAGTTAACATGCACAAGTATGTGCAAGCTTAAAAATAATATAATAAAATATTAATTAATTTTAATAAAATATGTGAAAACTATTTTGGTTAACTTTTTATTAAAAACCGGCATTATCGTTTAATTAACACTAATTGCATTCTAAGGTGTTACAAATATGCAATAAGAAATCCATGATGGAGAGTTCTTGATCGGATCGAAATCTTCAGGGATAGATTTTAACGAAACGATGGCACGCCTGTATCGATTATGGCCCTAGAGCAATATGTAAGACTCCAATAATGTAGTATTTTTTAACTATTTCAGAATAATTATTGTGTAGTTGTTAGAACGACATTACTATATTTCTTATCCAAACAGGTAGCAAAGGCGACTGAGAGAGATTGGTTGATCGAAGAGATGGGGAGAGAGCGATGACATCTGGTTGATGACAGGCAAAGATGTTCCGCTGCAGATAGTGCTTTCGCGGCATATCGATCGGATCATCACGGGAGAGTCCAATGTGTGTCCTCCAAGATCTCTCCTCGCCTGTGTAACGCTCCTTTCCAGCCCCATGGGCATCCGCATCCTAGGTATCATCGGGCAGACGACGTGGTATCAGAGACATCGCGTGGGACCAGGACCCCTATGTTTCATGGATCTTCCCAGGATCGGACGCCGGATATCGGTGGTTCTTCAGACCGATTAGGCCCTGCTCCAGCTGTCGATCCATTTACTGGCTGGACAGTCGAGCAGAGGCTTAACCTTATCAACATGTACGTCGAACGAGGGATGCCAGTACCTCCGGTATGTTCGATAACCCAAACTTAATAATATATAAATATATAAATTGCATAGTTACTAAATTATATATTTTAAACTTTTAATTGCAAGGGCTTTACCCCGGAGCTAAAGGTGCGCCTTCCTCGTGATCGACTCTCCCTTCCAATGATGGTCTTCCCTCGTGATTTCATTCTCCACTTTTGTAAATATATGATTTTAGGATTATATTGGAATGGATATTCGATTGTAATTGATATTTGGAAAAAAAAATTTATATTCGAATTGATATTTGGAATTTAATTGATATTAGAATGGAATGGATATTGGATTGTAATCGATACTTGAATCGAAATTGGATTGTATTCGATATTTGAATCGAAATTGGAATGTAATTGAAATTCCAGATTTTCAATTTTCAATTTTCAATTAATTTTTGTTTTGTTATTAAGATTTATTTCGACGGGTATAATCCGTCGAAATAAAATATGTTTCGACGCGACTGACGCGTCGAAACGGGTAAATAATATTTTTTAAAATATTTTTTGGATTACTTTATTCGTGTAAAATAAGGTTTATTTCGAGGCAATTGACAGGTCGAAATAAACTATATTTCGACGCTTGTTACGTGTCAAAGCGTTTTAATATATTTCGACATGTAGAACGCATCGAAATAACCTTACAGCGATGCAGTTTGTCGCGACGTCGGTCTTCCATCACCATTTAGGGGGGCCCATCGAAATAACCTTGGATTTCCTGTAGAGTTGGGTCTATGATTTTTCTGATGAACATCGAAGCAAAGAAAATTTCCGAAGGAAAAGATTATTAATGGATGGACTGTTCTCTTGCTGTTTAATTACCAACTTATCTAAATTCAAGCATAATTTTTGGTCCATTTAATTTCCATTGAAAATATATACATGGAAAGTTTGAAATTCATGGGGAACTTCCAGCAGCCACTGATTTTGTACGCTTCTTTCTTGCCCAGCCCATGGCATGGGTCCCACCTGTTTGTGTTTTCTTTTAAAAACAAAAAACTAATATAAATAGTGTTTCACAAATTCTACTTCAACTATAAATTGAATATGGGTACAATCAATAAAAGTGGATGTTGTTAACATAAACTTTTAGCGTAGATAGACGGAAGTAATTTACAATTTTTTTTGTAGCTTTTCACAATTTCGTATTGAAGGTCTTAGTAGAGAACATGATATAGTTACGGATGGTCTTTAGTGCCATTCGTTAATCCTGAATGAAACCGTTCACAATTTCGTATTGATGCAGAGGAAATTTTTACGATAAGATTTTTTAGATATTTTGATATTTTAGTGGGATATTTTTGTTTAGAGATATTTCTTATTTAGTTAGTTTTTATTTGATTGATAGTTAATCTTTTATATCTTTATTTCATTTGGAAAAAGATTTGTACTCAACCCCTCCTATTTAGAGAATTGAACTTTGTATTACTTTTTTGGTGATGAATGAATGAAAATTTTTGATTGTTAAAATGTATCAATTTGGCTTCTGGGTTCCGTGTTATTCGGATCCGATATTAACCGTCTTGGCTGCAATTGAGGTACAATTAGCCGGGGTCAATCGAAAAATTACAGACAGTCAATTCACCGTCTCAGCATAGGATTCATCATCATCCATGCTACATCACAATTGCTAAGCATTTGGTTAAAAATAAAAAACAGCAAGTTTTAGACACTTTTAAATATCCAACATATAAGTAAGCTTTATATATATATTCTTCTTCTTCACCCAGGCATCATCTTTTAGGATGACATACCTGATATTAATTAAAATAACAACAAATGGAATACTTCTTTATATATCTTCTCTATTATGACTCAAATCTTTTGGACGGTGCTTTCATTGTTACATAGTTTTGAAAGAAAAAAAAAATGGGAGAAAATTCGTATAAGTAAAGCTTCTCAAGTAGGTTGTACGACTCATCTTAAGAAAAATATATACCTATCCTCGGCTCACAATAGCTTGTCCTTTCAGGAAGTTTTGTTTGTCCTATATTATTTATCATTTTGTCATATAGAGATACATAGTATATAATTTCTCACCATATTTATTATTTTGTTTTTCTAAAATATCTAAACTAACATCATTTAAAAAGTATTGATGCAAAAGACTTTAAAAACAAGTAATTATGTAAGGAGGGATTATTTCACCCACTCCCCTCCAATCCTCTCCTCTCTATGTTTCTCTCTTTCTCTCTCTCCTCCCAAAGATGCATTCACACATCATGGGACTTCAAAACCGAAACTTATACGTAACACCCTCAAATTTTATAAATTGAGAATAATGGAGGAAAGATGCCATAAGAGAGAATTTTCTCCTATTACGCCGAAAAAATACACCCTCCACGGGTTTTTTCGACGATTGATACTCATCACCATCATCTTTATCGTCTTAAATGTGGATACACCAAATTTCATTTGATTTTACCACTTTTCACCATTGTATTAGCAATGTAAAATGTTCTAATATCGGTAAACCGTTAATTTTGAACCCATTAAATCAACGGTGAAAAGTTATAGAATCAATCATATAGATTTTAAATTACAGCTTAATTGCCGTGCAAAAATCTAAAAAGACAAGTAACTGTGAAGGGAGGGTTTATTATTCACCCACTCCTCTCTTCTCTTCCCTTTGTTTCTCTTTTCTCTCTCTCTCCCCCCTTCCCAAAAAGCATTCACATAACTTTGGACTTGAAATGAAAACTTTTACATAACACATTTAATTTTTATTAATTGAGAATAATGGATGAAAGATGTCATAAAAGAGAATTTTCTCCTACTGCGTCAAAAAAGTACACCCTTCACTGGTTTTTTCGACGATCGGCACTCATCACCATCATCTTTATTATCTAGATATTGTAGATACATCAAATTTCATTTGATTCTACCACATTTTCATCCCATGTAAAAAAGTTCTATTATCAGTAAACCGTTAATTTTGCACCAATTAAATCAACGATAAAAAGTGGTAGGATTATATAAAATTAAGTGTATTCACATCTGAGATGATAAGATAAAAATGATGAATGCTGATCATGAAAATATCTTGAATTGTGTATTTTTTCAACACCATAGAAGTAAATCTTCTCATAGGACATATTTCCTCCATTATTCTTTTATAAAGTTATACAAATTCTTTTTCATTATCATATCATTCTCTATCTTTCACGTACTCGTGCAAAAATTTTAGTGTATATATACTGCATCACTTAAGATTGAATGAAAATATAGAGATTAGAAAAGGTTGGATTATTTACTGTTTCTTTCCAAATTAACGGGCGACATGAGAATTAGTAGTATAATCATAGTAGTTACTTACTGATATTTGTGATGATACAAAAATGGATGTAGAAGCGAGCATTCTCTTTGTGTTAGTTCGTTTGATTTTTATCACTTGAAGAGCCAAGTCCTAACATAAGGTGGAGAAAAACAAAATTATAGCTTGTAACTAATGGAACTTGCTTGGCACTAAAAAGAAATTAAAAATCCAAGAAAATGAGCTTTCCTTTTCTTTTTCTTTTGTTTTTCCATTTTTTTTCCTGAGATACTTGCATGCTTGATCGAGATGTCCAAAAACAGCATGGCAGTTAGGTTTGATTAGGAAAATGGGCAGCCTTGATTAGCGTTGGACCATCCACAACTACCCTGAAATTAAATAGGAGGATTTTTTAGGAGGAAATTAAATGCAGAGGTTTGATGTGCAAAAGAATAAAAGGTAGGCTTGATTTTTTACAATAGAGATATCTTATTTTGTCTATATAATATTTGTTTGCATGCAACATCTAGGACTGTGAAAATTGCCTGCTGCTCGATTACCTGATTCGAATCTGACCCGATCAAAGCACAGTGGGAACTCACACGAGACAAATGACGACCTCTGGTCGACAGACTATCTGTACTTTTGTCACCAAAGAACTGATAACTGACGATAGGTATAATACCATCTATCCAGTTCTCGGTGAGTCCGTCCAGTGTACTCACCTCTAGTAAACACCTGTATACGATCATAGGTGCTAAAGACCAATGGCTGCGGGACCAACCATCGCCCCTCGTTGGGGTCAAGAAACGTATACACCAGTCTACTCCGGAGTAACGATACCCAATCTTGATACTCTCACGACTAGGGACATTTAAGGATGTGCTTATCAACTACCCAGCTCTCATAAATATGACTGCCATCACAACGCTAGTAGTCAAGCAATGATCCTACAGGCTTTATTAACATGTATTAACGATACGTAATAACAAGTAAAATATATACACATATTAAAATAAAGACAAACCAAATAGCATATTATCAAATCGAGCAAGATTGTTCTGTACATACATATGTCCAAGCATCCACTTATATATATAAATAATAATGGCCTCTAGGGTATACATATCCAATAATCTTCCACTTACATTAAGGCCATATATTAGCGTATCGAGTACCCAACATCTGCTTTAGGGCCTGTTGTTGGTGTATCGCATACTCAACATCTCAAATAGTCTCTCGAACTGTGATTGAGGGAGGGCTTTGGTGAATGGATCAGCCATGTTCTCTTTTGTATCTACTCTCCGTATCTCGATCTCTCGGCGATCAAAAATATCCATGATCAGGTGATACCGCATCAAAATGTGTCTGGATTTCTGATAGGACCGTGGTTTCTTCGCTAAAACCATAGCCCTATTGTTGTCGCAATACAAAGGTATTGGATTAACAATGGACGGAACAATCTCAAGTTCAGTAATGAATTTCTTTATCCAGACCGCTTCTTTTGCGGCATCGTTTACAGCTGTTAGGAATATGTATGCCCTAGAGGCCATTATTGTATGATATAGTAGATGCTTGGACATATATATAGAAGACTTTTTCGCTCGACTTGATAGTATGCTATATGGTTATCTTTATCTTAACATGTAGACTGATATTACTATACTGTCTCTCTCACTTACATTTTGATAAAGCCATTAGGATATGTACTTGACTATCAGGACTATGATGAGATCATACTAGTGGGGCAAGGGTGGTCCACAAGTATATCCTTTAACAGTTCCTAGTCGACGGGAAATCGAGACAGGGCATCGATATTTCAGGGTAGACTAGTGTGTACGTTTCTTGACTCTATAGGGGGCGATGGTTGATCCCATAACCATTGATGTGAGACATCAAAGATTGTACACATGTGCTCATTATTGAATGGGTACACCGAACAGGACTCGTCGAGAACTCCTAGTTGGTACTATACCTATCGTCAGATAGCAGTTTTCTGGTGACACTGGTACAGGTTAGTCTGTAGACCCGAGATCGCCATAGAGTCATGTGTGGCTCCCACTGTGCTTTGGTTTCCTCCCTACCACGGCTCAAAGGAGTCGTGCAAACAGGTTGATTTTGGGTACAGTCCCGAGTCGCATGGAGGCAGTGAGGGATACGAGGGGTTTCGTTTGTCCAGGTATTGGGAGTTAATGTTGCACTATGCTCGATTGGCTATAACTGGAAGTCCTTGGCCAGGGCTGTTGTTGAGATTTACTGGTAAGAGTTATCAGTAGTTTCTCGAACCGTTATGAGCCATACATCGGCATGACTTATCAAGTTACTGGGGTCTGATGTTACCACCTCTAAACTCGATATGCGATATATCAGACGAAGAGACTACGGTAAGTGTTGCTTAGTGGCTTCATGGGAGTTTGGACAAACTTGCTTGTTGATCTTCTAATCGCTCAATACCTGAGTAGCCGTTACGTCCAGCTAGTGCCGCTGACGGCTTGTGGGTAACTGATGTGATCATTACCTACTGTTGGCGTATTGACGAGTCTTCAGAGTCCCACATAGAAGTTTCTTGGTTCAAGCGAAACGAAGTAGAGCACATATGCTGATATGTGTGGGGCCAGATTAAATACGAGTATGTGATACCGTATTCTAATCTGGCAGTTATTTGTTATCGGTTAGGTTATATGTGATATAACCGTATTATCGAATCAAGTGTTGATTTGATAATATGATAAACAGATAAATGATATTAGTTGGTTATATATTATATGACCGGATTATTAAATCAAGTGTTGATTTAGTAATTTGATATATATTTATATTTGATATATTTATATATTAACTAATATTAAGTTCACTTAATTTTTCCTTCTAATATATATTTATGTATTTGTATATATATGTGATATATGTGTGTGTGTGTGTGTGTGTGTATATATATATATAATTTGTGTCATGGTAGTTGACACATATGACATGGATTTTCTATTTTGAGAAAATAGAAAATGAGGTGGAAAATAAAAAAGAAGATATTTTAGATATGGGTGAAGCATGGCTCATATATTATTATTTGTGTTTGCACTTACTATTGAAGTATGGATGGATTTATTATTGTAATAATATCCACAGTTCAATGGGGGGAAAAATGTCATGAGTCATTCTTCACTGGCTCCCTTGACCATTCTCATTTGGTTTTTCCCATTCTCTCTCATCTCCACCCTCCATGGTCATCTTCCTCCTCTATGTTTTCATGAGTTGACTCAAGAGAGGAGAGAAAAATTTCTAAGTGAGTTATTAACCCTACTTCATCAATCTAGTCCAAACTAGCACTTTGGATTAGATTGTTTCCTTCAATTAAACTAGTTTTGTGAGGGGGTAGTTTGAGCTAGAGGAATTTCGGATGGATCATCTTCGACACGAAGATCGTGTAGGAAGCTTGTGCCATCTTCAAGAGGAGCTACGAGGAGTCGTAGGGACTACAACCCGGAGCCTAAGAAGTGAAGGACTCGATCTACTAGGTAGTATTCTCCTTCTCTTCTTGTGATATCATCATGTATACCCTTATATTCTAATTTGATCCTAGGTTAGTATAACGTAGCACACCAAATATTTGAAAAATTACATGCTTGATGTCGATTTAAACCTCATGGTGGTGCTAGGGTAGACTTTCATAGTATCAGAGCCAAGCTAGAAGATTAAGGAAAGTCTTTACGGTGTTAAAGTATTCGATCGATTTTTCAAAACCGAAAATTATGAAGTTTCTGTCGATTTTTTCATGTGTTGAAATTTTTGTGATTAAAAATATTCAAAAAATTGTGCAGGCTTTTTAATGGATCCCTAAGAAAAATGATCCCCTAACTCCTACAAAGTGCCACGGAACCGTGGCTCAAACCTATGTTTGGCTGCGGTTCCGCCGCACTTTTAGGGTGTTTTGTGATTTTGTTTTCTTCTGACGGTCCACTTTAAGATTGTGCACTGTTTGGATGTTTTTAATGAGACTCAAGTTGTTGAGCTCTCTGAATTTTGTGGGTGTTTGTTAAATCGATCGAAATGTTTAGCGTCATATAGATGATGATGATATGTGATACAATATTTGGAATCAACAATAATTAGTTTTGTGAAAACTAGTTGGTATATTGTAAATCTAGCTATTTAGTCTCGTGTGATCGATTGCCACAGAGTTTCGATTCGGATCAAAACTCCGTCGCAATCGCGTATTGTATGCTATCACTTAGTCGGGAATCTTGTTGAATTATCCGACTGGTTATTGAAAAGGGTTTTCGGTTTGAGACTAAAATGCAAGGTTTATAAGTTAGGCATGAAATTCGGAATATGAGATATTCCGGGTTTATGATGTCCAAGGAAATTGCGGATTCTAAATATTGTAGTTTTTCATTTCTTTTCTGCGACCGTAAGTGTAATATGTGGGGTATCCCAAATCTCGTTGCTATATGTCAATGGAATTCGGGATACGCGTATTTACTTATGTTGATAACATGTGATGTTTGTTGGCTATAGTGCCCTCAAGTCAATTATTGGGTCGCAGGCACGCGATTGCGATGATTGAGGGATGACCTATACGGGTATAACAGTCTTACTCAAGATGATAGTATGCTATCTGGTTTGTCTTTATCATCATGTACATGCTTTAGGTGGTATTACAGATCACTATTACATGTTGATAGAGCCCATAAGATTCTTGCTTGACCACCAGCAGTATGATGGCAATCATATACGTGGGAGCTGGATGGTCTATAAGCACATCCTTAAATGTCCCTGGTCGTGGGAGTTTCGAGACTGGACATCGATACTCCAGAGTAGACTAATGTATACTGATCGAGACCTCGACGAAGGGCGGTGGTTGATCTCACAAGCCATTGGTGTCTGTTTGTTGACCTAAAATAGTATACAGGTCTTCATTGGGTTATGAGTACACTGGACGGACTCGCCGGGAACATACTAGTTGGTATTATACCTATTATTAGATAGGAGTTCCCAGGTGACATGTGTACAGGTTAGTCTGTCGACTTAAGATCTTCATTTGTCTCGTGTGAGTTCCCACTGTGCTTTGATTACTACCCTACCATGGCTCAGAGGAGTCGTGCAAATTGGTTTTAGTTGGGTACAGTCCCGGGCCACATGGAGGCAGTGAGCGGATCGTCGGAGATTCGTCTCTCCCAGTATTCGGGGTTGATGTCGCGTTATGCACGGGTGGCCATCACCAGAAATTCTTGGCCAAGGTAGTCGAGAATTACTGATCCAGGATCAGTAGTTTCTCAAGTGGTGATGGGATTCATAACGACACAAAATGCCGCGTTATTAGGGGTCTAATTTTATCCACCCCCAGACACGATATGTGATACTCATAGACCAATGGACCGGACTGTACGGATATTGTCACTGTCAGGCTCAGTAAGGGTTCAGGATGAGTTTGCTCGTCGGCCTCTCTTTCGCTCAATATCTGGGTAGCCATTACGTACAGCTAGTGTCGCTGACGTGCTTATGGTTAAACCCACTACCAACATATTGACGAGTCTTTAGAGTCCCATACAGAGGGTTTCCCTGCTTCGGGTGAAACGATGTAGAGGCTGTTTGGTTTTACGGCATGGTTCAATCATATACGTGCACTTATGCACGTATCATGATTCGGATGGATAATACAGTGGGCTTTGGTTTAAGACGGATCCTAGTATTATATTGTTGGATTACTTTCGTGTCATTGTATTCGTATTCTGCGGAATACGGATGCGGTTATGTATATACGGATGAGGGTTATACTTGTAATTTATTACAATTTGCTTCTAGAAGATAACACCTCATTCTTGTTTTAACCTTTTTGGATTAAAAGGTTAATGAGGTGGAGGATGAGGGTATTATGGCTTTAATCAAGCATGACTCATTTAGTGACTCATTGGATGACTCATAGTTGACAATTGTGGCATGCTTGATATTTTGGAAAGGGTTGTGAGATATTTGTGGACTTGGAGATATTTTTTCTTGAGTTGCTAGCATGCTTGATATATCTCACAACACTTAGCCATTTTCTTCACTTGAGTTTTCTTTGCTTCACACTCTCATCCTCTCATGGTTTCTTCTTCTACTTCCACCCTTCAAGTCTCATGTGTTGAGAAATCTAAGCTGTTTTGAGACAAATTAATCCTTCATCAGTATCTACTTCTTCTAGGCTATCTAGTGTAGCGATCTAGGTACCCTAGTTACCTCGGCTATGAGGTTGGAGCTCGATTCATAGACTCTCAGGAGGGTCATCTTCAATGGAGGGTGACCGGAGATCAAGCTTGTTCAAGGAGGCTTCTAGGCGCTTAGGATAAAGGTTAAAGACCGAAGGACACAGATCATTCAATATAACTTTCCTAACTCTTAGTTTAAGTTTGCTAGTCTACGGTTAATGGTCGATCCGTAGGATAGGGTTCCGTTAGTGCCAGTTTATAAAATTTTTGTTCCGCAATCGGCAACGGTTTGATGGCCAGGGCGTTGGCGTAACCCAACATGGTATCAGAGCCAACCCATAAACCCTAAACTAGCTAGTTCTAACGTGCTTAAAAGATCGATCGACAATCATTCCCAAAATCACGATTTCAAATTTCTGGTTTCTGCCATTTTTTAAATGTGTTCATAAAATTATTTCCAGAGTCATAAAAATCCGTGTAACCTTTCTTAGAAGCACAGAAAAAATTTGGGCACACGATCATTTTAAACTGCCGCGGAATTGCCGCATTTGGTGCCTATTTATAGCAGTTCCGCGGTCGTTTAGTTGCAAGTGGGCTCAAAAGTTTTTCTGGAATTCTATTACTTAGAATTGTGATTTTTGATATATTTTGTTTTTGGCCCAGATTTGTTTGAGTACTGGATTGCACTTGGGGCCAATACGGAAAGTTTTTTGTCAATCGAAATTTTAAATACTTTAGTTTTCAGTATATGCATTACTATCTGCGACCGTGAATATCATTAGAGCGGTACAACTCATCTAATTGCTATATGCTCTTTTAGACGGGTTTGCGAACATGACATTCACGTTGATGTTCTGTGTTGTGCCGTGTGTTAGTGTATATGCCCTAGAGGCCATTACTGTATCATACTAGTTTGTATATTACTTAATGGATGCTTGGGATATTCACCTTGTATATACAATCTTGCTCAAAATAGTAGTATGCTACTTGGTTTGTTTCTACTTCAATGTGTACTTGTGTTTATTTCAGTATATCACTTATACGCATTAGTGGAGCCCTTAGGATCTTTGCTTGATTACCAGCGTTGTGATGGCAGTCACACTAGTGGGGGCTGGGTAATCTATAAGCACATCCTTATACAGGTCCCTGGTCGCAGGACTATCGAGACAGGGCATCGATACTCCGGAGTAGACTAGCGTATGCGCTTCTCATCCCAGTGTGGGAGATGGTCTGTCCCACAGCCATCAGTACGTCGTACTGGAGATAGTATACGGGTGCTCGTTGGGTTACGAGTACACTGGACAGGACTCGTTGGGAACTGACAGGTTGGTATTATACCTATCGTCAGTTATCAGTTCCCAGGTGACATGAGTACAGCTTAGTCCGCTGACTTGACACTGGCACTTCGCCTCAAGTGTGTTCCCACTGCACTTTGATCACTACCCTACCACGGCTCAAAGGAGTCGTGCAAACGGGTGGTGGTTGGGTGCAGTCCCGAAGCACTTGGAGGCAGTGACGGTTAGACAGGATTCGTCTCTCCCGGTATTGGGGGTTGACATCGCGCTGTGTCTAGGAGAGCCATTACACGAGTAGTCCCTGGCCAGGGCAAACGAGATATACTGGTAGGTTTCCAGTGTTATCTCAGGGTGTTTTGGGCTTCGCTCCGGCACGACTTGTACCGCTATTGGGGGACTGACGATTACCACCCCCTAGGCCCGCCATGCGATGTATCAGACGAACAGACCGGACTGTACGGAGACTGTCACATTCAGACTCAGTAGGAGTTCAGATGGGGTTTCACCTCGTCAGCCTTCTTGTCGGCATCTACCCGGGGACCGTTACGCACAGCTAGTGCCGCTTGCGGTCTGTGGTTAAACCCACTGCCAGCGTAGTGTCGAGTCTTTAGAGTCCCACACAGAGGGTATTCGCCTCTGGGCAAAACAGAGTAGAGGTCGCATGGTTTTGCGACAGGGTTCGTTCTCATCCGCGCACTTGTGCACGTTTGGAGTCCGGACGGATTATACTGGCAGGCTCTGGTTTGAGCCAGATACTAGTATATATATTTGGGGTTGCTTTTATATCTTGGTATTCTTGTTCCTTGGAACGAGAATGCAGGTGTGTATGCACAGTTGCTTGAGGCAGAGGATGAGGTATTTCATTAGGGTTTCGGAACGGGTGCGTATGCACAGTTGACAGTTATCTTTTTCCAAACCCTAATGGATTTATGGATTATCTATTTATAATAGTAATTAAATGAGAATTTTGTTATGGTTGATTTTGTTGACTTGTTGACCATGGTTGACTTGTTGACCATGGTTGAAAGTTGACCACCATCATGCTTCAAAAGTCTTCCTTGATTTATGCTTACATTTTTAAATGAAGCATGGTTGTGGTCATTCCAAATTGCCATCAACTATTCTCATTTTCAATTATTATTATTAGATAATTCTTTTCTTTTGCATTATGGTTGCAAGAAAGAAAAAATATAGCTCATTCTATCATTCTCATTCTCTCTCCTCTCTTCATCTTCTTCTTCCTCTAGCAAAGAGAAACCTTCTCATGAGTTGAGAATCATTCTCTTTAAAAACAAAAGCAACCCTTAGACACTCTCTCTACTCACTCTAGGATCAAGGGTTTAGCAAGCCGGCGATTCTAGTTCACTCCAAGTTCGAGAAAGAGCCCAAAGGTCGAGCCTTCGAGGTGGATCCATCTTCGACGGAAGAAGGCGACAAGAGAAGAGAACCATCAACCTCCACAAAGTTTGAAGAAGAAGGAGTTCAAGTTAAGGTATAACCATCTCTATCCGAGTAGCTAAATCTCTTTAGCTTAGTTTGCTAGTTTTAGTTTAGGTAACGATCCCGACCTAGTTTAGTCCATGTTGCCTCTTGCGATAAAAATTTGTTTTTTATACCGTTTCCGCCTCCCCGAAAGAACCGGGGGTCGCAATATGGACTTACAGTGGTATCAGAGCCTAACTAAACTTAAACTAGCTTGGTAGTGAAGTGTAACGAAGTTCGGAACCGAAAAAATCACAAAACCGGAAAATCACAAAACCTGAGTTTCTGTTGAAAATTTTTTGGCTCAAAATGAAAAACTTTATACATGTAAATTCGTCTCAGGGTTTTGTGTGAACACCCAAGAAAAACGATACAGTGATTCGACCAAACCGCCGCCCATCCGCCGCATAAACCATGCTGTTGCCGCGGAACCGCCGCGTTTTGTCGTTTTCTCTGCATCGTTTTTCGTGCAGTGTGTTTCTGTGTTGGTTTTAGGATTTTTGAAATATATTATATGTGCCCAGATTTTGCAGAAAAGAAATTTCCTTTTGGGGTCCTATAATTCCGTATTTTTTCCGAACTTCACTACACTTTGACTATGATGGTTATATCTGTGATGTTTGCATGTATTGAACGTCGGCTAATCGCTATAAGACGATTAGTCGGGGTTATACATGATCTGTAATGTGCTGGAATGTGTATATAAATATGTTGGATTGTCGCGGGTGAATAGCCGGGGTTGTGAGACGAGAGTTTTCTTTTCTTGCAATTCATTGTAAATGTAAATTGATGTAATTATATTATTTGTTTGGCCGCACAACCGGGTCGGGGTTGTAGCCGTCATTGTATAATTCTTTTTACTGTTTTTGCTCCTAGGATAGACCCATGGAGGGGTGCACAAACTACCGAGGACTTGGCGGGTAGTTTGCCGCACCCGTAGGGGTCTTGGGTGGGGATTTGGCTATTCACCGCGACCGTGTTATCTGTTCTTGTTACAGGCTCGTACAAATTACAGATTGCTAGTATATCCAATGTATTTATCTGTGATCTGAAATGTCTATCATTGCTTTCTATTTAGGCGTTGCTTATGTTTTACAGACGCGCTAGCCCAGCCCCCGCTCTGTCGTTAGTTAAGTAACCTAACGGGTAATGACGGGGCCCCGTGGCGAATGCGAATGGCATAAGCGTACGTCATATTTTGGTTGTTTTCTGCAATGGTAGGATTAAATGATGGGACGCATTAAAAGTACTAATGCAAGAATATCACGCATTAAAAGAACTAATGCAAGATAATAAACCAAGTTAAAGTCGTTGGAACACTTTCGAAAAACCACTCGGTTCTTTTCAAAAACAACTTTTAAATGCGGAGCTTGAGCCACTCCTTTTTAAAAGCTATCTCGTTCCATCGACCAAATCAAGTTCACTACGTTCACGGTTTTGCCAAAACCATTCGTAGCCCTCCGTCGTTTCGTATGAATATTCAATAGTATTCAAGCTGTGTTTGTTGACCTTCGTCAAGGCATAGTGATTGGTAGCTATTGGGTGTTCATATGTAGCATAGATAGATGCGTTGGTTTGGGACACTCGCATTACCTTGTTGACCTTCGTCAAGGGTATATACGGGTGGATTCAAATTAACCTGGATAATGACGGGCAGAACTTGACATGTGACTTATGATTTGTTGACCTTCGTCAAGGTCATAAGAGCATGGGGCAAAAATCCACATCGGGAGTTTCATAAGTACTGAAACTTGCTAGATTTGCATACCATTTGGAGTGTGGCGATTCTGGTAGGATTCCTTCAGTTTCGTCACGCGATGATATTTGGATCCCGATCCTACTGTGAGTATATGCTACTCCTCGGGAAATTTCTCACTTAACGATCAATGCTATAAACCTAGTAGGTGCCTAGAAAGGTGTTAGCGGGGTTACGCCCCCAGGGAAAAGAGGTTCTTTAATTAAGGAACTTCGCGAAAGCGTTGGAAAACCTCCCTCGAAGTACCGACACCGGCCTGGCTGAACGGTTAAGCAAGTATTGTACGGTGGGATTGATCCTGACTAATTCTTCCTTTATGGTTTGAGGAGGGATTCGAGAAACAGTGGGAGCCATCCTGTTTAGACAAACTAAAAACCTCTCTAAACTTGCAAGAGCATCATGCTGAGTGTTTCTTCTTCTCTCTCCTAATTGCAGCGACCAATCAACATGACTGGACTTAAGTTACTCCTAGATAAAAACAAACTGACAGGGCCAAACTACAAAGATTGGCTCAGGAATGTCAAGATAGCAATCACTTATGACAAGCTGGGGTATCTTCTTACCACCAAAGCTCCCCCTGTCCCTGGTCCAACTTCCAGCGTCGCGGATAAGGAAATCCGCAAGACTTGGGAGATTGATAGCGCGAAGGCCAAGTGCCTCCTGCTTGCCTCGATGGACAACGAACATCAGAGGAGGCATGAGAATATGGACATGGAGTCCATATTGCTCCATACAAAAGAACTGTATGGAGAGCAATCACGTATCGCAAGATACGAAGCGTCGAAAAAGTTGTTTTCGACAAAGATGGCCGTCGGATCATCAGTAGCCGAGCACGTGCTAAAGATGATCGGCTACATTGAGGAGCTCGCTGACCTAGGGATCACATTGGAGAGTGAGCTATATACGGATATAGTTCTCCAGTCCCTTCCTTCCACTTACGCCCAGTTTATACTGAACTTCAACCTACAAGAAAAAGAGGTTGAACTATCAGAGCTCCTCAACATGCTGAGGAGCGCAGAGGGCACCCTACAGAAAAGTAGGGATACATCCACTTTGTTTGTAGGAGGATCATCTTCTTCTAGGTCCAAGGCGAAAGCCAAGGGAAAGAAGAAGAAGGCCCCCGCCAAACCAAGGGGCGGTGTTAGTAAAGTGGATACGAAGGGAAAAGGTAAAGCAACAAAGATAGCGGGGAAGCTTGTGGATAAGGAAGAATGCTTCTTTTTTCATAAGAAAGGACACTGGAAGAATGATTGCAGGGCCTGGAAGGCCAGAACACAGGAATTGAAGCAGGTTGCAGCTTCAGCTTCAGGTGTGTATGTTATTGAAAACTGTCTTTCAATAAACTCTACTTCCTGGGTATTGGATACCGGATCAGGATCTCATATCTGTAATTCTTTGCAGGCGTTGAGAAACCGTAGGGATTTGAAGGAAGGTGACATGACCCTCAGAGTTGCGAACGGAGCTAGCATGGATGCTAAAGCCGTGGGGGACTATCACCTGGGAATGTCAGATGGACATGTTTTGGTTTTGCGTAATTGCTTTTTTGTACCCAACGCAACTTGTAATATCATTTCTGTATCTTTAGTTTCTAAAGAAGGTTATGAATTTGCGTTTGTAAGTAATGTTGTAAACATTCACCTTAATCAAGTAGTGATTGGGTCAGGTACATTGAGTAATGGTATATACGTGTTAAACCAACCACAGATTTTTAATGTCCAGAATACACACAAAAGAAAGTCTCCAGAAATAAATCAGACTTTCTTATGGCATTGTAGATTGGGTCACATCAATGAGAGAAGGTTGACTAAGTTGCATACAGAAGGATATTTGAATGCGTTCGAATATCAATCATATGCCACTTGTCAATCTTGTCTCAAAGGAAAGATGACAAAGACTCCGTTTACTGGACGTGGAGTAAGAGCGAGCGAGCTCTTAGGACTCGTACACAGTGACGTGTGCGGTCCAATGTCTACACATGCCCGAAGCGGACATTCTTACTTCATTACTTTTACGGATGACTTCTCAAGGTACGGTTATGTCTTCTTAATGAAACATAAGTCCGAGGCTTTTGGAAAATTCCAGGAGTATAAGAATGAAGTAGAGAAACAAACCGGCAAAAGTATTAAGATTCTAAGATCGGATCGAGGTGGAGAATACTTAAGTGCCGAGTTCCTGGACTATTTAAAAGAGAACGGAATTCTCTCTCAGCTTACTCCTCCATACACCCCGCAACATAACGGTGTATCGGAGAGACGGAACCGCACCCTATTGGATATGGTGCGGTCCATGATGAGTAACGCTGAGTTACCGCGATCATTCTGGGGATATGCACTAGAAGCAGCTGCGTATCTCTTGAACAAGGCTCCTACCAAGACTGTGCCCACCACCCCATATGAGATGTGGACTGGGAAGAAACCCTGTCTTAATTATCTCAAGGTATGGGGATGTCCAGCTTTTGTAAAAAAGCAGCATGCGGACAAGCTTGAGGCACGTTCAGTACAGTGTAAGTTTGTGGGATACCCAAGGAACTCCAGGGGGTATCTTTTCTATTCCACTGAGGAACAAAAGGTTTTTGTTTCTCAGCATGCCCGCTTCTTGGAAACTGAGTTTTTGGAAACCCAGATAAGTGGGAACACAATAGAACTGGAAGAAATTCCAGAACCACAGACTGTTACTGAAAGCTTAGTGGAACCAGAGGGTTCAACAGAACAGGACATTCCTACGCCGCTCCGCAGGAGTAGTAGGCAGTCTCATCCGCCCGAGAGATACTGCGGTTTTCTCATAGACGGGGATAGAGAGGATTGCATCATAGATTATGATGAGCCTACTAGCTTCCAGCAGGCCGTTCAGAGCGTTGACTCAGTGAGATGGCTGGATGCAATGCGGACCGAAATGGAGTCCATGTACACCAACAAGGTATGGACGTTGGACATTGCTCCAGACGGGGTAAAACCCGTAGGATGCAAGTGGATCTTCAAAAGGAAGATTGGTGTAGATGGACAGGTTGAGACCTATAAAGCTAGGCTGGTAGCAAAGGGTTTTCGTCAAAGACCTGGCTTGGACTACGACGAAACCTTTTCTCCAGTAGCCATGCTGAAATCCATTCGGATCCTTCTTGCCATTGCTGCCTTCCACGATTATGAGATCTGGCAAATGGACGTAAAGACAGCTTTTCTAAATGGAAATTTAGAGGAGTGTGTCTATATGGATCAGCCAGAGGGTTTCATTCAGAGTGGGAGCAGCGGAAAGGTGTGCAAGTTGCTTAAGTCCATCTATGGACTAAAGCAGGCATCGCGGAGTTGGAACATCTGTTTTGATGAGACAGTCAAAGAATTTGGCTTTATCAAAAATCCAGATGAACCATGCATCTATAGTAGATTTGTAGCGAGAACTGTAGTATTCCTCGTTTTATACGTGGATGACATTCTCTTAATAGGAAATGACATTCCTATGCTACAATCTGTCAAGGGATTCTTGTCACAAAGGTTCTCCATGAAAGACCTGGGTGATGCCTCATACATCCTGGGGATCCGGATCCATCGTGATAGATCCAAGAGGATATTGGGACTTTCTCAGTCCAGGTACATCGACACCATAGTGAAAAGATTCAGTATGGAAGATTCCAAGCGCGGTAACCTACCGGCTTGTCACGGGATCACCCTCTCTAAAGAGATGTCTCCCAAGACTGATTTGGAGAGGGATCGCATGTCTATTATACCCTACGCTTCTGCGGTAGGCTCTATAATGTATGCGATGTTGTGTACCAGACCGGATGTTGCTTATGCACTGAGTGTAGTAAGCCGGTATCAGTCAAACCCTGGGGAGAAACATTGGATAGCAGTAAAGAACATTCTCAAGTACCTGAGAAGGACTAAGGAGATGTTCTTGGTGTATGGCGGAAAAGACCTCCAGATCGAGGCCTTTGCTGACTCCAGCTTCCAGAGTGACAAGGATGATTCCAAGTCCATGTCGGGTTTTGTCTTCACCCTCAATGGAGGGGCGGTGTGTTGGAAGAGTTCCAAACAGGAAACCGTTGCAGACTCGACGATGGAAGCGGAATACATCGCTGCATCTGATGCCGCAAAAGAAGCTGTCTGGATGAGGAAGTTCTTGAAAGAACTTCAGGTGGTTCCGTCCATTGTTGACCCAATACCTCTGTATTGCGACAACAACGGGGCTATAGCTTTAGCGAAGGAACCCAGGTCCCATCAGAGATCCAGGCACATCTTGAGGCGGTATCACCTGATCAGGGAGATCGTGGATCGCAAGGAGATCGAGGTTCGGAGAGTTGCTTCAGAAGAGAACACTGCAGATCCATTCACCAAGGCCTTGCCCCAGACTCAGTTCGAGCGGCTGATCGAGATGATAGGTCTTCGATACGCCAGTACATGGCCTTAGTGCAAGTGGGAGATTGTTAGTGTATATGCCCTAGAGGCCATTACTGTATCATACTAGTTTGTATATTACTTAATGGATGCTTGGGATATTCACCTTGTATATACAATCTTGCTCAAAATAGTAGTATGCTACTTGGTTTGTTTCTACTTCAATGTGTACTTGTGTTTATTTCAGTATATCACTTATACGCATTAGTGGAGCCCTTAGGATCTTTGCTTGATTACCAGCGTTGTGATGGCAGTCACACTAGTGGGGGCTGGGTAATCTATAAGCACATCCTTATACAGGTCCCTGGTCGCAGGACTATCGAGACAGGGCATCGATACTCCGGAGTAGACTAGCGTATGCGCTTCTCATCCCAGTGTGGGAGATGGTCTGTCCCACAGCCATCAGTACGTCGTACTGGAGATAGTATACGGGTGCTCGTTGGGTTACGAGTACACTGGACAGGACTCGTCGGGAACTGACAGGTTGGTATTATACCTATCGTAAGTTATCAGTTCCCAGGTGACATGAGTACAGCTTAGTCCGCTGACTTGACACTGGCACTTCGCCTCAAGTGTGTTCCCACTGCACTTTGATCACTACCCTACCACGGCTCAAAGGAGTCGTGCAAACGGGTGGTGGTTGGGTGCAGTCCCGAAGCACTTGGAGGCAGTGACGGTTAGACAGGATTCGTCTCTCCCGGTATTGGGGGTTGACATCGCGCTGTGTCTAGGAGAGCCATTACACGAGTAGTCCCTGGCCAGGGCAAACGAGATATACTGGTAGGTTTCCAGTGTTATCTCAGGGTGTTTTGGGCTTCGCTCCGGCACGACTTGTACCGCTATTGGGGGACTGACGATTACCACCCCCTAGGCCCGCCATGCGATGTATCAGACGAACAGACCGGACTGTACGGAGACTGTCACATTCAGACTCAGTAGGAGTTCAGATGGGGTTTCACCTCGTCAGCCTTCTTGTCGGCATCTACCTGGGGACCGTTACGCACAGCTAGTGCCGCTTGCGGTCTGTGGTTAAACCCACTGCCAGCGTAGTGTCGAGTCTTTAGAGTCCCACACAGAGGGTATTCGCCTCTGGGCAAAACAGAGTAGAGGTCGCATGGTTTTGCGACAGGGTTCGTTCTCATCCGCGCACTTGTGCACGTTTGGAGTCCGGACGGATTATACTGGCAGGCTCTGGTTTGAGCCAGATACTAGTATATATATTTGGGGTTGCTTTTATATCTTGGTATTCTTGTTCCTTGGAACGAGAATGCAGGTGTGTATGCACAGTTGCTTGAGGCAGAGGATGAGGTATTTCATTAGGGTTTCGGAACGGGTGCGTATGCACAGTTGACAGTTATCTTTTTCCAAACCCTAATGGATTTATGGATTATCTATTTATAATAGTAATTAAATGAGAATTTTGTTATGGTTGATTTTGTTGACTTGTTGACCATGGTTGACTTGTTGACCATGGTTGAAAGTTGACCACCATCATGCTTCAAAAGTCTTCCTTGATTTATGCTTACATTTTTAAATGAAGCATGGTTGTGGTCATTCCAAATTGCCATCAACTATTCTCATTTTCAATTATTATTATTAGATAATTCTTTTCTTTTGCATTATGGTTGCAAGAAAGAAAAAATATAGCTCATTCTATCATTCTCATTCTCTCTCCTCTCTTCATCTTCTTCTTCCTCTAGCAAAGAGAAACCTTCTCATGAGTTGAGAATCATTCTCTTTAAAAACAAAAGCAACCCTTAGACACTCTCTCTACTCACTCTAGGATCAAGGGTTTAGCAAGCCGGCGATTCTAGTTCACTCCAAGTTCGAGAAAGAGCCCAAAGGTCGAGCCTTCGAGGTGGATCCATCTTCGACGGAAGAAGGCGACAAGAGAAGAGAACCATCAACCTCCACAAAGTTTGAAGAAGAAGGAGTTCAAGTTAAGGTATAACCATCTCTATCCGAGTAGCTAAATCTCTTTAGCTTAGTTTGCTAGTTTTAGTTTAGGTAACGATCCCGACCTAGTTTAGTCCATGTTGCCTCTTGCGATAAAAATTTGTTTTTTATACCGTTTCCGCCTCCCCGAAAGAACCGGGGGTCGCAATATGGACTTACACCGTGGTTGTAGTTGGATCGTCGTGGTGGATAGCCAGTGGTGCAATGGTAGTACAGTTTAGATTCATTTGTACATTTGATATTGCGGGGCGACTCTCCGACATGTGGACTGCCGTCAATGCCAGCTTGTATATTATTTTTTTGGGGCATGACCGGGTTGAGGTCGATGTTACCTTTGTACATATATTTTCTTTTCTGGACTAGGATTACCCTGCGGTGGATTGCACGAATAGCCGGGTTCTAGAGGCCAATGAGTCTGCATCTCATGGCGTTGAGACGGAGGGGCCCTCACTCTAGAATTGATGGGCTATTCGCCGCACTCGTAAGGGGTATAGTTTGACCTACGGAGGGGTGCTCAAGTTACCGGATTCCGTGCAGTGCTGGATGTCCCGTTCACTTTGTTGATTGGGGTTGCCTCAATTCTGGGATTGGCAGGTAATTTGCCGCATTCGTAGGGGTCTAGATTTTCATTGCACAGGCTATCCACACGACAGGGTGTAACGTTTTAAAAATTGTTTAGCTTAATTGTATGATAATTAGTAGTACAACTCGTGTTTTCCGTAAAATCTAGTTATGATTATTTTTCCACATAGAAATAAATATACCTATTTTAATTATGTAATTGCTTTTGTATGGGTATTTAATTAGTCACTTATTTAATTGCTAGTTTACTTAATTATTTTCCTTAATTATTAATTAATAAATATTATTTTTGAGCATGCACATACACACTAAATTAGTGTTAATTTTTAGTTAATATAGGTTAATACATGTTAGTGCACCATGAGACAACTAAAACCATTTTATAGCATCCTCACTTCTTTAAATCAAGATGGTTCTAGATTTGTTTTTACATGGAAAAAGAAAATAAAATAAAAAAGGAAATGAAAAGATGTATGTTTTTTTTATTGAAGTATGGTGTGAGCCATGGTACCCACACACTCTCTCTCTCTCTTCTCCTGTCCTCCTAAACCTCAGCCCCCCTCATCTCCCTCCTTCTCTTTTCTTTGCTAAACCTCATTACCTCACTACAAATCTCCACAAAATCAATGCTAAATCCTTCTAAAATCATCACAAAAATTCCTTTTTCCTAAACTAAGCAAGGTTCTTTGGTTGAAGTCTTCATTTGGGTGGCATGGCTAGCAAGTTTGGATCTTTTCCTAAATCATTTTGAGGTATAAAATCTAGTCTAATTGTTACTTTGCTAATCATTGCCTTTAATTGTCTTAATTAGGTGTTTTTATAGATTGTTTGCATGATTAGTGTGTTTAAGTGAGGTTAGGTTTAGTTAATATTTTATGGCTTAATTAGGGCATTTATGTGTAATTAGTAACAAATACTAATCCACCTAGTTTTGCACTAAATTACCTTAACGTTACTAACTAGTTTTTCTTTAAAGAAAAGGTTTTAGTTAAGTTTTCCGTTGTGAATGATCTACTATCTTTACGTTAAGCTACTAATTTATCACAATACGGTAGTGTAGTGTTTAGAGCCTTGGGTGCACCGTAGAAAACCTGGACCCACCTCACTATTTTTGGCCGGCGAGATTTCCCAAAATCCCCGACGGTGTCGGCCCCTAGATTGAATTAGGTGTTGTGTTTTAGGGTATTTGGTATTGCTTGTATTTCCTATTTCATCTTTAGGTAATATCTGCAACCTTTTTTCTCTGTTTGTTAGTGTGATGTCAACGTGCGATTCGTACGATTAGATTCTTGATTGGTGTTTGCTACGCATAGCGGCCCCTAGGTGTGGTTTGTGGCGATGTCATGCACGTTTTGTGTGCCAAGTGCACACGTGTCTGATTTATGAACGTTAATTCCTCCGTGTTATCTTGACTTCACGTCTATATAAATGTTTAGCCTCATATGTATTATTTATGCGATTATAGGATCAGTCGCGGAGACGTCGGACGCGGCAAGGAAAGGCAAGGCGGTGATCGGATTCGACTAGCCGAGGCGTTCCGGTGAGTAGATGTACACATCTATGGGGGAACCACTTGGATGGCGTAAAGCACCCGATAGATCAGGATTTAATTAAACTTCTTGTATTCACATGCGTATATCATTTTCATATAGCATTTGCATCATCATGCACATTGATATTATCACCTAGGACACTTGCACCATTACCAATGGTTCATGCCGCACGTGCACTATTTATGTGTACACACACGCCATTGGAAATTGCTATGTCACGAACACTATACAACTTGTTAAACAATCGGTATCGTTGCATCACTATTGACATGTAGTTTCAATGCCATTCATCTCATTGCATCATATTGATATCATAGATATTCATCATTTTCGGCATATTCATATATTGTGATTCTTCTTGGAGATTTCCGTATTCATGAGATTTCTGGATTTAGGGAAAACCGCAAAGGACTTTCATAAACTTATTATCATTTTTAAATAGAAATTGCGGTTTTCTCGTGATATGATGTGTGTGGCGTCCATAATGAGTTTTCTCGGTTCTTGAGCCACGTGTGTACACAAAACCGATTTGAGGAGGGGCTGCACCGTTTGCGGGTACATGGTGGACCCGGTGAGGTCCCCTGGGGCAAGAGGGCCATACAGAGAGACATTGAGCCTGGCAGGGGGGCATTACTTACCGGTGATTATTGACCTGACGGTCATCCGGAGGATACCGACCGGAGTCGTGTGATTTGACAGATTTGAGGGCCGATCTGAGAGACGGCTACCAAGATTTGACACACACACACACACACACACATATATATATGGTGTCGATATTTGACACGGTTTTCTGTCGATTTCATTTGATGATACCCTGGTTTTATTATACAAAAGTTTTACTAAGATAAGAACACAGATTTTCTCATACCAAATATATATCCGGATTTCGTGTTTAATCTTTCATTCATGTCGCATTCATATTAGTACATCACATCATGTTAGTATACATAGGTTGTGACGTATTTGCGTGCATGCTTGCGATAGCCTTATTAGATATTACTTGCTACTCACGAGTTGGCAACTCACCCCCGTTGTACCACAGTGCCTTGCAGGACTGATTCGTCGGCATAGTCGCGGTGGGCGCTCTGCCACTCCTTCTTATGCTCTCTTTGCATCTACTTGCGATTTTTTCTTGTAGGTGGGTTTTGTGAGGATATTCTTTTCTTTCCCACCGTGTATATTTATTTTGTATCTAGCATATGTTAGTGGATGTTGCATACCCTCACAACACTTATGAGGAGGCGGAAGCGATAAATAATAATTTTCTTGCATGCAACACCCACATAACCCAAGATTAGTGCTTAAACCTTAATTGGCAAACTTATCAAGAGATCTAATCTACTATGAAAGTGTGCTAAACCTAAGGAACCGGTCTTTCGGGTTTTCTCTTTATTGAAACTCCTAGGCTCCTTGATGGTTGCAAAGAGCTCGATCTTCGGCCACCTCTAGATCCAAGACGATCCACCCGGGAGCTATCGAACAAGCTACAAACTCTTCACAAGAGTTTAACTAAGAGATCAAGATTTCTATAAGTGATCACTTAGATGATGTAGAGATCAAGTAATGGATTATATTTGTCCCTTGACCTATGATTCACAACTCATGTAAAGGTTTAGGTCAAGAGGTAGCGGAAGGAGAGAATTAGGAGAGAGAATGTGTATGTGATGAATGAATGAAAAATGAAGCATAACAAAAGATATGGCTCAAAACAATAATTGAAGCATGCATTATTTTTTCACAAAAATAATGCACCATGCCTCAATAGTAAACCCAATTGAATATAAAATGATTTGAGCTATGCTTTCAACCATGCTAAGATTTTCTCCAAATTCCACCTCATTATTTCCATTTTCTCAAAATGAAAATCCATTTATGAGGTGTCTTCTTCTAGAATGTATTCTTGTACAATTATAAGAATACCCCTCACCGTATACAGTATAAGTATACCCGTATTCGAATTCCGAAAAATACGAATACAAATAATCCAATAATATAATACCGGTATCCGGCTTAAACCAAAGGCTACCAGTATTATCCTTCCGATCATTATTCTTGTAACACTTACACGAACATGATCGAAACCCTGCCGTAACAACTTACGGCCTCTACATATTTTGCCTGAACCAGGGAACTCTCTATGTGGGACTCTAAAGACTCGTCGGTACGTTGGCAGTGGGTTTAACCATAAGCACGTCAGCGGCACTTGCTGTGCATAACGGCTACCCAGGTACATGACGAAAAGGTGGCCGACGAGCGAACTCATCACAACCCTAACGAGCCTGTAAGCAACACTTACCGTACAGTCCAGTTTTTCGTTTGATACGTCGCATATGAAGTCTAGGGGTGGTAAATGTAAGACCCTAGTAACTTTATAAGTCATGCTGTTTTACGGCCCATAACGGTTCATGAAACTACTGATAACTCTTATCGGTAAATCTCGAGAACCCTGGCTAGGGATTTGCTGTTATGGCCGATCAAGCATAGCGTGACATCAACTCCCTATACCGGGAGATACGAATCCCCTCCTATCTCTCACTGCCTCCATGCGATTCGGGACTGTACGCAAAATCCACATGTTTGCATGCCTCGGTAGAGCCGTGGTAGGGAGGAAATCAAAGTACAGTGGGAATCACACAAGACACTATGACGATCTTGGGTCTACAGACTAACCTGTACAAGTGTCACCAGAGAACTGCTATCTGACAATAGGTATATATACCATCTAGGAGTTCTCGGCGAGTCCTGTTCGGTATACCCATTCTCCAATGAGCACCTGTGTACAATCTTTGATGTCAAACACCAATGGTTGTGGGATCAACCATCGCCCCTAGGGCCAAGAAACGTACACACTAGTCTACTCTGGTAATATCGACGCCCTGTCTCGATATACCCTCGACTAAGAATAACTAAAGGATATGCTTATAGACTGACCAGGCCCCACTAGTATGATCTACATCATAATCCCAGTAGTCAAGCATAATCCTAAGGGCTTCATCAACAGGTATACAAAGATATGAAATACAACACATCACACGTTAAGATGAAGATAAGATAGATAGCATACTATCATTTCGAGCAAAGATTGTTTCTATACATATACATGTCTAGCATCCTATACAATACAGGCCTCTAGGGCATACATATCTAACAATCTCCCACTTGCACTAAGGCCTGTTGTCGGTGCAATAAGTACCTAGTGCCTACACTAGAACAAGTTGCCGGCATACCGCATACCCAATAGCTCGAACAGTTTCTCAAACTAAACTTGAGGGATGGCCTTGGTGAATGGATCTGCTGTGTTGTCTTTTGTGTCTACTCTCCATACCTCGATATCCTAGCGATCCACTATCTCCCAAATGAGATGATACCCCCTTAAGATATGACTGGATTTCTGATGGGACCTCGGTTCCTTTGCCAAAGCCATGGCTCCATTGTTATCGCAATACTGAGGTATTGGATTAGCAATGGATGGAACCACCTGAAGTTCAGAAATGAACTTTCTCATCCAGACTGCCACTTTTGCGGCATCATTAGCAGAAATATACTCAGTTTCCATCATGGAGTCTGCGACGGTATCTTGCTTGGAACTCTTCCAACATACCGTCCCTCCATTTAGGGTAAATACAAACCCTGCGTTAAGAATAATTTGACCGATTGTAGCATAGGAACATCATTTCCTATCAAGAGAATGTCATCCATGTACATTACGAGGAATGTAACAGTACTCTCTACAATCCTTTTATAAATACATGGTTCATCTACATTTTTGATAAAACCAAACTCTTTGATTGTATCATCAAAGCAGATGTTCCAACTCCGTGATGTCTGCTTTAATCCATAGATGGATTTAAGCAACCTGCATGCTTTTCTGCTGCTCCCACTATCAATGAAGCCTTCTGGCTGATCCATAAAAACGCATTCTTCTAAATCACCATTTAGAAATGTTGTTTTAGCATCCATCTGCCAGATCTCATAATCATAGTGAGCAGCTATAGCAAGCAAGATCCGAATGGATTTGAGCATTACGACTGGTGAAAAGGTTTCATCATAGTCCAAGCCTGGTCTTTAACGAAATCCTTTTGTTACCAGTCTAGCTTTATAGGTCTCCACCTGACCATCCACACCGATCTTTCTCTTAAAGATCCATTTGCACCCTATGGGTTTTACTCCAGAAGGCACAACCTCCAAATTCTATGCTTTGTTGGTGTGCATGAATTCCATTTCGGATCTCATGGCATCCGGCCACTTCACTGAGTCACCACTCGTGATAGCTTGCTCGATCATCGTCATCCATGATGCAATCTTCTCTATCATCATCAATTAGAAAACCGTAGTATCTATCAGGTGGGCGAGAAGTTCTACTAGATCTACGGAGTGGCTGAGGTTCGTCAGGTTTTACTGAAACCTCAGTTTCAACCAAATCATTGGTTAATGTTTGTGTATCTAGAATTTCTTCCAGTTTTACCGCATTGCCAACAGTATCTGTTCAGTTGATAAAACTGTAAATTTGTATTACATTTTTCCTACCATTTTCATATTAAAAAAGGACTTTATTATAATATATTATACATATGAGGGTTTATGTGTAAAAACATTATTTTCCACGTGTTAATATATTTTAATTAGTATTTGGTAGGAAAATGTATGCAAATAATATTATTGACCTAATCCTAGTAGAACAAAGTCTACTAAAATCTTATTTGAGTTGTTGTGCAGAATATTTCCAAGTTGTTATGAAGAATTTATCAAACAAATTAATTTGTTGAAGAAAACTTGCCAAATTAAGAAGCAAAACTTGGAGACCAAGTCTGGAAGCAACCGAGAGAAGATTTCTGAATTCTAAAGATGCCTAGGATTGCCAAATGTCAAAATCAGAGAGCCCAAGAAAATTGGTGAAGAGATCCTCACCACTGGCCGCGGAACCGCGGCCAAACCCCTCTGTTGGCCGCGGATCCGCGACAATCTAGAGAGATTGTGTGCTAAAATTTTGTGGAGTAAATCTCTGCTGAATTTTACCAAGTTTCCAACTAAAAGATTCTGGCTTTGCACTATAAAAGGGCACCGAGGGCCTCTTGGAAAAGCTATCAAGCCGAAGAGATCACGAAGTCCAAGACGGCTCACGCATCCAGGCTGATCATCAACTGTTCATCTACCTCCTTGGAAGAGATCGAGAAGCAAACTAGTCTTTGTAATCATTTTCTAAGGAATCAAAGTGTAGATTGTTCAAGTTGATTAATAAAGGTAGTTATTTTATTTAATTCTTTTTGCATTTTACATTATGTTTTCCCTCTTTGTCTTTTCATCTTCTTCTCCTAACATGCGTGAGTAATTCTCCGCTTGTTAGGGTTCGTAGGATTAGGGTAGGCTAATGGACGATGAAAATAACTAAACCCTTTTTAAGTCCTATAAAGTTTAGGAATTTTATCAAAAGAATCATTAACATCCTAATCGGGCGCGCTAGCAATTCTTTGCTAGCTCCGACCGCGATTAGAGATTAGATTAATGATTGTTTTGGTAAAGGCTAGATATGAACGGAGTTCCGTGTCGAGATAAGGGTTAAGAGTGGGATTCCTTTTCCCTCCAGAAACCCTAATCTACACGCATCACCGTCGTTCTAGTTCTAAATCTATTAATGGATAAAAATGGTAACTTTTAATTAATCGTCCATAACTACTAAATCCTAACGAACCCTACAAGCCCTCTAATTACATTATCTAAGTCTTTAAAATAATCTACATCTATATTTTACATTCTTGTTTAACATAGATCTAGAAATTATTTTATAAAATTCTTTCTTTCTCCTCTCTTTTTCAACACATCTAAAGTAAGAATAAAAGATTCAACGTTTCCCAGAGGACGACCAGTACTCATCTCGGTCTAGCTACACGCGACACCGTTCTGATTGCGGTTAACTATAAACAAACACTCTTTCGAACCAATCAAATGGCGCCGTTGCCGGGGAAACGTGTGTAATTTTTTATTTTTGCTATTTGTGTTGAATTCTTAGACGATTCATATCATTATTACAACAAAACTGCAAATTGCATATTTAACGATTCGTGTGTGAATTTTTTGCGAGGAAATCTGGAGTCGCGGATTTGAGGAAACAGGAGATCTAGGGTTTCACACTTCTCTGGTATCTTTCTTAACTCTTTCTCTCTCCTCTCAAATCCAATAAAATCTATTTTCTGCAGGATTCTTTGCAAAATAGCGCCGCTCAAAAATCTTTTTGCAAAGTTTTGTTTTGCGGTTTGTTTTTGCATATTTTAATACGGATTTTTAAGGGGCAAGACCAAAATCCAGATTAGGTGGGGATTTCATCACCCTTCCTAAGCCCCACAAATCACAAACTGAGCATATAGATCAACCCTTCATTAATTTAAAAAATATCTAGACCAGACTCTAAGGACTGTCGCGCTCAATAAGGACAGAGGAAGGTCGTGGGTAATCTATCGTTTATCCGCATTACTTTTGTAGTGCCTAGGCAAGTGTGACAAAGGCTAGTGGTTTTTAATTAGGCCCACGACGTGGTTCCTTCCCATTTACCTGGCACTTATCTGGCTACAAGGGTAGTACGGAGGCGGTAGAGGATTCATCCTGCGGCTTGTCCTTTGGAAGTCTAGGAACGATCTAGAGACTGGACCTAGGTGACCTTAGTTCTAGGGTTGCTTGTGCATCTTAGGGTGATTTGTCTTGAGTCCCACTTTTTCGAAACAAACCAATTTTAAATCACACACACGCTGCCACTTGCACTAAACCCGCTTAGTGCATGCTCGGCTGGACACGGGATCCTAGTGCCCGTCTTGTCCGCGTTCCTGCTATCGACGCCGAAGTCGGTACTTCTTCATCTTCTTTTCCCCCACCACACACCACATCAACCGAGATGGACGTCACTCCATCAGAGTATAACACCACACTGCCACCGCCCGGAGGTGCGCAGAATCCACCGCGCATCTCTCTCCAAGAGAGATGCTATCCTATTCGTGGTCCTCTTCCTACTTGTCTATCTCTTCCACCACCTAACGGGGATAATTTCGAAATTAAACCCCACTACATCAATCTGCTGCCCAAATTTCACGGACTTGAGTCGGAAGACGTGTACGTTTTCATCACCAAATTCGAAAACGTATGCGCAATGATGGGTACTTCACAATTGACTTTAGATGTTATGCGCTTACGTCTTCTCCCATTCACACTGTGCGACTTGGCAGAAAAATGGCTTTATAATACTGCCGCACACTCTATCACTAATTGGGATGAATTCGTCGTAGCATTTCTTAAGAAGTTTTACCCAAACCATAAGACTGCCCACATTAGGAGCGAGATCAACCAGTTCACCCAGCTTCCCAATGAACCATTTTGGAAGTGCTTTGAACGTTTCAAAGATCTGCTTGTCCAATGCCCCCATCACGGAATACAAAGATGGGATTTATGTCGGATTATATATGAGGGCATTAATCCAGCGACAAAGTAGATGCTTGAAACAATGTGTCAATGCAATTTCATGTCTAAAGATGATGGTGAAGCATGGAAATATCTGGAAGATCTCGCTGAACACACGTTGCAGTGGGAAAGCGTAAGACCATCTACAACTAAGGGAGGTATTCACCAGCTCGACGTTTCCATCGCAGTGAAAGCCGAAATGGCAGCGATACAAAAGAAACTCGACGCTATTGAAAACAAGTTCTCATCTTTCTCCCTAAACCAGGTCACGCTTCCTAAGACCGTCTGTGGTTGCTGTTCGGATCCTTCACACTTAACGGAAGAATGTCCTATGAATGCATCGTTTCAAGCTAATGCTGCTTTTCAGCAGCGACCTAGAAATGACCCTTATTCTTCCACGTACAATCAAGGATGGAGGAATCATCCTAACTGTGCTTGGAATCAAAACCAACAAAGCAATTATCAAAGACCTCCTCCACAGCAACCACAACCACAGAATCAACCCCCCTTTCAATCACAGAATTTCCAAAATCCGGCCAACATTTCTATACCACAAGTGGCCGGTATTGACAACTCACTTGCACAAACTTTGGATATGTTCATGAAACAATCCATGCAAAATTCGGCTGAGATGAGGTCTTCTATTGATGCCCTAACGAAAAACTCCTCCTCCCATGGTGAGAGTATCAAATCAATAGAAAACCAAATCGCACAGTTAAACGCCGCAATGAGTGCGAGAGAGAAAGGGAAACTCCCATCTCAACCCATACCCAATCCTGGCCACTCATAAAATTATAATGTGAATGCCGTTACTACGTTGAGATCGGGGAGAGTGCTGAACAACCGAGTGGGTGAGCAGTGTGATGATAGTGACACCAATGATACCCCTTCTTCTTCTTCTTCCCCTAATTCGTCTAGTCTTCCACCTTCAACCGAGCCTATTCTCCGTTTTCCCCAAGGCTCGAACCCTTCGCCCATTTCGCCAAATCTATCTAAGTCGATTCCCACTCCAGTTTTGGGATCGAATCCGTCCCCACAATCCTCTCTAATGTTGGACCAAACCCTTATTGATAAAGCACCTTATCAAAACAGGTTAAGGGGCAACAGACCAAGTCCACAAATGGAGAAGATTGTGGAAATTTTTAAGCAAGTTAACATAAACATTCCTCTCCTAGATGCTATTCAACAAGTTCCGTCATATGCAAAAATCTTAAAGGACTTGTGCACTAGGAAGAGAAAAGTTCAAGTACCTAAAAAAGTTTTCCTTGCGAGTAATGTGAGCACTGCTTTTACACAACAACTTCTTAAGAAACGAAAGGACCCCGGAAGTCCTACAATTTCAATTTCTATTGGGGGTAAAAATATTAATCGTGCTCTACTCGATCTATGTGCTAGTGTTAACTTGCTTCCGTATTCGGTTTATGAGCAATTAGGAATTGGAGAGTTAAAACCTGCGCATTGCACTCTTCAGATGGCCGATCGATCTATCACCCAACCAACGGGTGAGCTAGAGGATGTGTTAATCAAAGTCGGGGAATTCATATTTCCTGTGGACTTTATCGTTATAGATACACAACCTGTAGCAAACCCACGCAATCAAATCCCAGTGATACTTGGTCGACCCTTTTTGGCCACTTCCAACGCAATAATCAATTGTAGAAACGGCTCTATGACCCTATCCTTTGGAAAGAAGTCAATTGAGCTTAACATTTACAAGTTGGGAAGTGAACCCTCCAAACCCTATGCTCATGTGTGTTCTGTCGAATTAATGGATGTCGACAGCAGTGAATTCGATCAACCTCATGATACTGACTCTTTTCATATGTTGTTGCTTGATACGGACTCTTCCACCGAGTTGTCCGGGTCAACATCTAACACTGATGAGGAACTTTTTATAGAGTCTGACGATCACCCCATTTTTTCTGATGACATTATTCTTCGGGGTATCGATGAAAGCTTTGAGGAAATTTTCGCTGATGAACTCGCATTTTTACAAGACACGGGTGTTGAGATGAATCAACTCCAAGGTGAAGAAATTGGACATCCACCCCTTCTTTTGGACAATCATGATAATGCGAGTAATCCATCATTACTATCACTGTGTCGTCTCTCCAAATTGAGACGCAATCCTTTTCCATTACACATCTTGTCACCTCCCCACTTCTTCACGTCAAAATGTGACATGTTCTTCCAGCAACCTTGGTACTTCATCGATAAATTTTTTGAATGGTTGGTGTTGACCTTCGGTCTTTGCAAAGCTTGGCATTGACCAATAACCTTGACCCCCTCTTGTGATTTTAAAAGATTCAAATTGTTTAACTCAAGTTTGGGGGGGGAGGGTATATTTTGGCTCTTGAAAGAAAATGATTTTTACAAAATTGTGAGCCTAAAATAAGTTTGGGGGAGGATTTTCACTTTCATATATTCTTGCCCCCATTAATAATTTCCTCCCAAGTCTACAGGTTTTTGAGCTTAACGGATGACATCAGTGAGGACACTGCTGTAAACAGGTTTGGGGGAGGTTTGTGCTTATTTACACATCAATTTGCATCATATTTTGCATAAGCACAACATTTTCAAAAATTTTAAAAAAAAAAATAATTTTTTTTTATAACAAAAGAGTTGAAAGTGAAAAATTACATCCAAAAAATAGGAATAGTTTAAGAAAACCAAGAAAATTAGAAGTTTTCTTACACGAACTAGTAATAAGTAGTTATGAGCTGTTGTCCCAAGGGTTAGTAAAATGAAGGAAGTCACTAATCTGAGGATAAAAATAAGTCTGAAAAATAGTTTCTATTCTGGAAGCCAAACATTTGAATGTTGATACCCTACTATATGCACTTACACACGTCTTGAAACTTGGGATAGTAGAGGATACCTTGAAATGCTCTTGTCTAAAAGCCAAAGTATGAAGGAAAAAAAATGAAGAAAATATAAAAATGGTGAAAAGAAAAAAATGAACACTGGTTTTTTTATCGCCAAGGCAGCAATAAAAAAAATATAGCGAAGGTGCCTCTTCACCTAGTGCCCTAAGGCCAACTGGTCTGGGAGTCACTGCTAAGCTTTAGGTGGTGCAAGACGAGGAAAATATTATCACCTAATCAGCAAGCACATGAGTAATCAGTTGGTTAATACCTCAAGAAGTATTAACGGTCGCATGAAAATGTGTGAGCAAATCTAAATATTCATTAAATTAAAAAGTACTGAGGTAGATGGACAAGAGTATGATAGCTTGAATTGAATTCTCCGAGTGTAGGGATGTTCTTTACACACACGTGGGGTTATATGATCGATGTTTGGATGAAAGGTAGGAATGAAGAATAAAGACGATGTTTTATTGAGGGATGATGTGAGTTCTAACATCTTTTCATGACTATTAAGATAGGGCTCATAACAACTGAAAAGCTAGTGTAGTTGGAAACTCTTCTTTTCAAAGTCTTTCTTTTATGGTTCTTATCTTTATATGTAAATTTCACCATCTTTTTTTTGTTATAGGATTTTGTGGGTGTAATCCGCTGAAAACCCTCAGGAGACAACACTCCTCCTACTAGGGACACCTAGAGGTTTAACGGCTTGTTGCACGTGCTCAGTGCAATCGTGTCTACCTACGAAAATGTGCTTAGTTTTCTCCTTTCTTTTTTCTCCTCTTTAATAAACTAGTTTGCTCGGGACGATCAAAGATAAGTTTGGGGGTATTTGTTCAGTTGATAAAACTGCAAATTTGTATTACATTTTTCCTACCATTTTCATATTAAAAAAGGACTTTATTATAATATATTATACATATGAGGGTTTATGTGTAAAAATATTATTTTCCATGTGTTAATATATTTTAATTATTATTTGGTAGGAAAATGTATGCAAATAATATTATTGACCTAATCCTAATAGAACAAAGTCTACTAAAATCTTATTTGAATTGTTGTGCAGAATATTTCCACGTTGTTATGAAGAATTTATCAAACAAATCAATTTGTTGAAGAAAACTTGCCAAATTAAGAAGCAAAACTTGGAAACCAAGTCTGGAAGCAACCGAGAGAAGATTTCTGAATTCTAAAGATGCCTAGGATTGCCAAATGTCAAAATCAGAGAGCCCAAGAAAATTGGTGAAGAGATCCTCACCATTGGCCGCGGAACCGCGGCCAAACCCCTCTGTTGGCCGCGGATCCGCGGCAATCTAGAGAGATTGTGTGCTAAAATTTTGTGGAGTAAATCTCTGCTGAATTTTACCAAGTTTCTAACTAAAAGATTCTGGCTTTGCACTATAAAAGGGCACCGAGGGCCACTTGGAAAAGCTATCAAGCCGAAGAGATCACGAAGTCCAAGACGGCTCACGCATCCAGGCTGATCATCAACTATTCATCTACCTCCATGGAAGAGATCGAGAAGCAAACTAGTCTTTGTAATCATTTTCTAAGGAATCAAAGTGTAGATTGTTCAAGTTGATTAATAAAGGTAGTTATTTTATTTAATTCTTTTTGCATTTTACATTATGTTTTCCCTCTTTGTCTTTTCATCTTCTTCTCCCAACATGCGCGAGTAATTCTCCGCTTGTTAGGGTTCGTAGGATTAGGGTAGGCTAATGGACGATGAAAATAACTAAACCCTTTTTAAGTCCTATAAAGTTTAGGAACTTTATCAAAAGAATCATTAACATCCTAATCGGGCGCGCTAGCAATTCTTTGCTAGTTCCGACCGCGATTAGAGATTAGATTAATGATTGTTTTGGTAAAGGCTAGATATGAACGGAGTTCCGTGTCGAGATAAGGGTTAAGAGTGGGATTCCTTTTCCCTCCAGAAACCCTAATCTACACGCATCACCGTCGTTCTAGTTCTAAATCTATTAATGGATAAAAATGGTAACTTTTAATTAATCGTCCATAACTACTAAATCCTAACGAACCCTACAAGCCCTCTAATTATATTATCTAAGTCTTTAAAATAATCTAGATCTATATTTTACATTCTTGTTTAACGTTGATCTAGAAATCATTTTATAAAATTCTTTCTTTCTCCTCTCTTTTTCAACACATCTAAAGTAAGAATAAAAGATTCAACGTTTCCCAGAGGACGACCCGTACTCATCTCGGTCTAGCTACACGCGACACCGTTCTGATTGCGGTTAACTACAAACAAACACTCTTTCGTAACAATCAGTATCATTTGTAAAAAATTCATTTTCTAAAATTGTGGCATACTGAGAAACAAACACCCTTTGTTCCTCCTTGTGGTAGAAAAGATATCCGTACAAGTGTTTTGGATGTCCCACAAATTTACATAAAACCGATTGTGTCTCGAGTTTGCCCGGATTCTGCTTTTTCACAAAAACCGGACAACCACATATCCAAACTCTTTTAAGAGATGACCTCTTCCCATACCATATCTCATATGGAGTGGTAGACACGGTTTTGGTCAGAACCCTATTCAGTAGATAAATCGCAGTCTCTAATGCGTGCCCCCAGAATGATATTGGTAACTCAGCATCACTCATAGTAGATCGTACCATATCTAATAGGGTACGATTTCTGCGTTCTGACACACCGTTGTGCTGTGGTGTGTACGGAGAAGTGAGCTGAGAGAGAATTCCATTCTCTTTTAGGAAATCTAGAAACTCTGTGCTTAGATACTCACCTCTTCGATCCGATCGAAGTTTCTTGATACTCAAGCCTGTTTGTTTTTCTACTTCAGATTTATACTCCTTGAATTTTTCGAAGGTTTCAGACTTATGTTTCAACAAGAAGACGTGTTCGAATATCGAGAAATCATCAGTAAAAGTTATGAAGTAGGAAAAACTACCTCTCGCATGTGTAGACATTGATCCACATACATCACTATGTATGAGGCCTAAGAGTTCAGTAGCTCTCTCTCCGTGTCCACTAAACGGAGTTTTGGTCATTTTACCTTTGATACAAGACTGGCAAGTCACATAAGATTTATATTCAAAAGAGTTTAAATATCCATCTTTATGTAGCTTGGTTAGTCTCGTTTCTTTAATATGACAAAGTCTACAATGCCAAATGAAAGGTTTATTTTTGTCTGAAATCTTCCTTTTGTTTGTGTGTTGTATATTGTGTGCTGATTTTGGACATATATCCCGTTATTTAATGTACCAGACCCAATCAACTCTTAATTAAGGTTAATGTTCATAACATTAGATTGTAATACAAAATTATATCCAGCATTGTCCAACAACAATACAGATATAATATTACATAACATGGAAGATACAAAATAACAAGGGTTCAAAACCAATATACAACCCGACGGCAAATCAAGGTGATACTCTCCCACTGTTGTAGCATGCACTGAGGAACCATTCCCAATCCGGAGTGTGTGATCACCTTTCTTCAAAAACCTGTTATTTCTCAGCCCCTGCACACAATTGCAGATGTGAGATCCTGACCCGGTATCTAATACCCAAGAAGAAAAGTTAATTGAAAAATATTTTTCTATTACAAACACACCTGAAGTGGAAGCATCGCCATGCTTCTTCTTCTGGAGGCCGGCCAGGTATTGTTGGGCTTCCCTTACACCTAGTCTAGGGTTTGGTAGCATCACTCATGCCACTTTAAAAATTAGAGAGGTGCAAATTAAGCAAACCATGAATCATGCTAGAATTTCTAGGGTAACAAGTTTTTATCACATACAAAGAAGTAAAGAGAGTAGGATTACAACCTTTGTAGTACGTTCCTTCGCTTCATAAGCTCCGTGTTGAGGTCCCTTCGCTGCGATCATCATGAACTCCGACCCTCGTGAGGCTCCAAGAGGTGAATGATGCATCTTGCTTGAAGTCTTCTTGATCCAAGATGATCTACCTTGAAGAATCTCTACCCCAAGCTTACACTTCACTAATGAAATAATTAGAGAAGTGATCATCCTAATCTAAGTGGCTAGAATAGATGAGGATGATGAAGTAGGAATTTTGCTCTCTTTTGTTTTCAATTTCTCACTATTAATCATCACAAATCAAGAACCTAGTGAAGTTTTTCTTTCAAGAACAAGAAGAAGAAGAAGAAGAAGAAGAAGCAAAAGATTTTGTGATGAATAATGAATTATTGTTGTGGTTAAAATTGCAACCATGAGTTAAGAATGAAAGCTTTAACTCATGTAGAGAATAAACTATGGTTAAGGGTTTGGGTTTGGTTAACAAATATCTACACAAAATATCAAAGCTAAATGACAAAGTCAAAGCTTCATGAAGCATCCATGAACCTCATCCAAAAGCTAACCCAAAAGCTAACCCTAATCCAAACCCTAACTTGGTTTAAACTCAACAACCATATTGCATTTGTAACCCTAACATGTTACAATATTATATATCACATGTATAATATATTTTGTAACAAAAGAAAATAATATAATTAACATATATCGTATATATATCAATGTATTATCCAGTGAGAAGATGAATCAATAAAGCGAGGTTATATTAGTTAACATAATGTAATATATCACATATATAATTATACATTAAATTATTGAATCAACACTTGATCCGACAATCCGGCTATATTGCATATAACCGACTAATATAACATGTACCAATTCATCGAATCAACACTTGATCCGATGACCCGGCTTTATCACATATACCCTGCCGATATCTCATATCGCGAGAATAGAATACGGTATCTCATATCGTATTATTCTCGGTCCCACACATATCGCATATGTGCTCTTACTCCGTTTTGCCTGAGCCAGGAAACCTCTGTGTAGGACTCTAAAGAATCGTCAATACGCCGGCAGTAGGTGATGATCATATCAAACACCCACAAGCTGCAAGCAGTCAGCTAAACGTAACAGCCACCCAGGTATTGAGCGATCAGAAGATCAACAAGCAAGCCTGTACATTCTGCTGTGAATCCAATCAGTAACACTACCATACAGTCCGGTCTCTTCATCTAGTATGTCGCATATCAGGTCTAGGGTTGGTAAACGTCAGACCCCAGTAACCGATAAGTCGTGTCGATCTGAGGCTAATAACAGGTCAAGTAACTACTGATAACTCTTACCAGCTGCACTCTATATAAGCCCTGGCCAGGGACTTCCAGTTATAGCCAATCGAACACAGCACAACATCAACTCCCTATACCGGGAAAGACGAAACCCAACTTATTGCTCATCGTCTCCATGTGATTCGGGACTGTACCCAAAAGCCACCATTTTGCACGCCCTCTTGGACGTGGTAAGGTGGAAATCAAAGCACAGTTTGAATCACACAAGACTCTATGATGATATCGGGTCTACAGACTAACCTGTACCAGTGTTACCGGAGAACTGCTATCTGACGATAGGTATAATACCATCTAGGAGTTCTCAGCGAGTCCGTTCAGTGTACCCAGTCTCCACTTAGCACCCGTACACCATCTTTGATGTCAAACACTGATGGATATGAGATCATCCATCGCCCATCATATTGTTAGTGTATATGCCCTAGAGGCCATTACTGTATCATACTAGTTTGTATATTACTTAATGGAAGCTTGGGATATTCACCTTGTATATACAATCTTGCTCAAAATAGTAGTATGCTACTTGGTTTGTTTCTACTTCAATGTGTACTTGTGTTTATTTTTGTATATCACCTATACACATTAGTGGAGCCCTTAAGATCTTTGCTTGATTACCAGCGTTGTGATGGCAGTCGCACAAGTGGGGGCTGGGTAATCTATAAGCACATCCTTATGCAGGTCCCTAGTCGCAGGACTATCGATACTCCGGAGTAGACTAGCGCATGCGCTTCTCATCCCTGTGTTGGAGACGGTCTGTCCCACAGCCGTTAGTACGTCGTACTGGAGATAGTATGCGGGTGCTCGTTAGGTTACGAGTACACTGGACAGGACTCGTCGGGAACTGACCGGTTGGTATTATACCTATCGTCAGTTATCAGTTCCCAGGTGACATGAGTACAGCTTAGTCCGCTGACTTGACACTGTCACTTCGCCTCGAGTGTGTTCCCACTGTACTTTGATTACTACCATACCACGGCTCAAAGGAGTCGTGCAAACAGGTAGTAGTTGGGTGCAGTCCCGAAGCACTTGGAGGCAGTGACGGTTAGACAGGATTCGTCTCTCCCGGTATTGGGGGTTGACATCGCGCTGTGTCTAGGAGAGCCATTACACGAGTAGTCCCTGGCCAGGGCAAGCGGGATATACTGGTAGGCTTCCAGTGTTATCTCAGGGTGTATTGGGCTTCACTCCGACACGACTTGTACCGCTATTAGGGGACTGACGTTTACCGCCCCCCTAGGCCCGCCATGCGATGTATCAGACGAATAGACCGGACTGTATGGAGATTGTCACATTCAGGCTCAGTAGGAGTTCAGATGGGTTTCGCCTCGTCAGTCTTCTTGTCGGCATCTACCTGGGGACCGTTACGCATAGCTAGTGCCGCTTGCGGTCTGTAGTTAAACCCACTGCCAGCGTAGTGTCGAGTCTTTAGAGTCCCACACAGAAAGCTATTCGCCTTTAGGCAAAAGAGTAGAGGTCGCATGGTTTTGCGACAGGTCGCATGGTTTTGCGACAGGGTTCAGTCACATCCGTGCACTTGTGCACGTTTAGTGTCCGGACAGTTTACACTAGCGGGCTTTGGTTTAAGCCAGATCCTAGTGTACGTATTGGGATTGGTTTTATCCAGTTTGTATTCGTGTTCCTTGGAACGCGGATGCGGGTGTGTATGCACAGTTGACGGAGAGACAGAGGCAGAGGATTCTCATTAGGGTTGTTGACCTTTGACTGTTGACTATTGACTTTTTGCTCAACCCTAATGAGAATATGATATATGATTAACAATAATATTAATTAAGTATTGTGGTGACATGGTTGTTGAGGGGTTGACTTTGTTGACCGGTTGACTAGGTTGGACTAGTTGACCATCATGATGACAATGGCTATCATTTCATGGCAAAGACTTTTCACTTGCTTGTTCTCTTGTGCAATATGAGTGCATGAAATGATATAGCCATTTTGACTTAAACCATTTACACAATACTTGATTACTATTTTTGTGATGATGGTTTTGGATTATGAGAGCCAAGAGAGAAAAGTCTTTTCTTATTCTATGATTTTTCATTCTCTCTCTTGTGTTCTTGAGCTCTCATCTTCTTCCTCTTGCTCTTCCTCTCTTTAGTCTATGGTTCACTTGTCTCATGTGTTGAGAACCAAGAACCATAGAGAAAATCCCAACACACTCTTCTCTACTCACTCTAGTTCACAAGGTTTGGCAAACCGAGTGAACTAGTTTCTTCAAAGACCGAAGAAGAAGCCAAAGGTAGAAGCTTTCAGGTGGATCGATCTTCGGCGCAAGGAGACGACGGGGTGAAGCCGATCCGGACAACCATCGAGGCTTGAAGACGAAGGAGTTCAAGAAAGAAAGGTATAACCCCCTAACCGAGTAGTTAACAACTCCTATTTAGGTTGTTAGTTAGATGTTTAACAAAGATCCGGTTTTGAGTCCATGTTACCACCTCTAGAAAATTGTTTTTCACCAAATTCCGCATGCCCGAAAGTACCGGGAGAGGTAGCATGGACTTACAGTGGTATCAGAGCCAGGTTAAACTCTATCTAACATGTTAGCATAGTAACTAGAAATTCGATCGGAGAAAAAGTCGCGAAATACACCCGGATTTCAAACTTTCTGTCGATTTTCAAAGTGCTGCAAAAATTATTTGAGATATACCAAAAACCGACTCAGGGTTTTTAGAAGAAACTGCAAAAATTCGACCCACTGAATCGATCAACGCGCCGCGTTTCCGTGGCGGGAGCTTGCACCCGCCGCGGAACCGCGGCCGAGTTGACTTGGTCGTGGGGTTTTATTTTTGCAGTTTGTTCATAGGGGTATTTTGGGATTTTTGGAATATGTATTTTCTGCCCAGATTTTCCAGAACGAAAATTTTGTGTTTGGGGCCTGAAAATCCGTATTTTTGATCGAACTTCTAAAAGACTTAAGCTGACGGGTTTTTCTGTGATGTGATATTTGTATTGAACGTCTGCTAATCTCTATATGTCGATTAGTGGGGGTTATACAAATCTGTGATCTGCAATGTTATTGGAATGTGTATATGAATTCATTGGATTGTCGCGGGTGAATAGCCGGGGGTTGTGAGACGAGAGTTTTCTTTTCTTTCAATTCATGTAAAATTTTAAATTGATGTAATAATTATTTGTATAGCCGCACAACCGGGTCGGGGTTGTAGCCGTCATTGTATAATTTCTTTTTACTGTTTTTGCTCCTAGGATAGACCCATGGAGGGGGTACACAAACTACCGGGTATGCCGAAGTGCCGAGTGGCCTACTCACGGAGTTGAGGGAGGTTGCTTCGCTTCGGGTACTTGGTGGGTAGTTTGCCGCACCCGTAGGGGTCTTAAGTGGGGTATTGGCTATTCACCGCGACCGTGTAATCTGCTTTTCGTTACAGGCTCGTACGAATTGCGGGTTCCTAGTATATCCAATGTGTTCATCTGTGATCTGAAATGGCTATCATTGCAATATATCTATATATGATATTATTTAGGCGTTGCTTATGTTTTACAGCCGCGCTAGCCCAGCTCCCGCTCTGTCGTTAGTTAAGTAACCTAACGGGTAATGACGGGGCCCCGTGGCGAATGTGAATGGCATAAGCGTACGTTATATTTTGGTTATTTTCTACAATGGTAGGATTAAATGATGGGACGCATTAAAAGAACTAATGCAAGAATATCACGCATTAAAAGAACTAATGCAAGAAAATAAACCAAGTTAAAATCGTTGGAACACTTTCGGAAAACCACTCGGTTCTTTTCAAAACTAACTTTTAAATGCTTTGAGCCACTCCTTTTAAAAGCTATCTCGTTCCATCAATTATATCAAGTTCACTACGTTCACGGTTTTGCCAAAACCATTCGTAGCCCTCCGTCGTTTCACATGAATAGTCAATAGTATTCAAGCTGTGTATGTTGGCCAAAGTCAAGGCATAGTGATTGGTAGCTATTGGGTATTCATGTGCAGCATAGATAGATGCGCTGGTTTGGGAAAGTCGTACTGCCATTTTGGCCAAAGTCAAGGGTAGGTACGGATGGATCCAAATTAACCTGGAGAATGACGGGTAGAACTTGACATGTGACTTATGATATTTTGGCCAAAGTCAAGGTCATAAGAGCACGGGCCAAAAATCCACATCGGGAGTTTCAAAAGAACTGAAACTTGCTAGTATTGCATACCATTTGGAGTGTGATGATTCTGGTAGGATTCCTTCAGTTTCGTCACGCGATGATATTTGGATCCCGATCCTACTGTGAGTATATGCTACTCCTCAGGAAATTTCTCACTTAACGATCAATGCTATAAACCAAGTAGGTGTCTAGAAAGGTGTTAGCGGGGCTACGCCACCAGGGAAAAGAGGTTATTTAATTAAGGAATTTCGCGAAAGCGTTGGAAAACCTCCCTCGAAGTACCGACACTGGGCTGGCTGAACGGTTAAGCAAGTATTGTACGGTGAGATTGATCCTGACTAATTCTTCCTTTTTGGTTTGAGGAGGGATTCGAGAAACAGTGGGAGCCATCCTGTTTAGACAAACTAAAAACCATTCTAAACTTGCAAGTGCATCATGCTGAGTGTTTCTTCTCTCTCCTAATTGCAGCGACCAATCGACATGACTGGACTTAAGTTACTTCTAGATAAAAACATACTGACAGGGCCAAACTACAAAGATTGGCTCAGGAATGTCAAGATGGCAATCACTTACGACAAGCTGGGGTATCTTCTTACCACCAAAGCTCCCCCTGTCCCAGGTCCCAAAACCAGCGTCGCGGATAAGGAAATCCGTAAGACCTGGGAACTAGATTGCGCGAAGGCCAAGTGCCTCGTGCTTGCCTCTATGGACAACGAACATCAGAGGAGGCACGAGAATATGGACCTCGAATCCATATTTCTCCATACAAAAGAACTGTATGGAGAGCAGCCTCGTATCGCAAGATACGAAGTGTCGAAGAAGTTATTTTCGGCAAGATTGGCCGTCGGATCATCGGTAGCGGAACACGTGCTTAAGATGATTGGCTACATTGAGGAGCTCGCGGACCTTGGGACCACGTTGGAGAATGAGCTCTATACGGACTGTTAGTTATATGTATGCCCTAGAGGCCATTACTGTACATTGGATGTATATTGTAGTGGATGCTGGGACATATATAGGTAGGACTTTCTTGCTCGACATGATAGTACGCTATCTGGTTGCACTTTATCTTAACATGTATACTTTCTGTCTCTCTGATTACATGTTGATAAAGCCCATAGGATCTGTACTCGACTTCCAGGACTATGATGTAGATCATACTAGTGGGGCCTGGGTAGTCCATGAGTACATCCTTGAAATGTTCCTAGTCGAGGGAATATCGAGACAGGGGCATCGATATTCCAGAGTAGACTAGCGCATATCTTCTCGACCCATGCGATGGGCGATGGATGATCCCATATCCATTGGTGTTTGACATCGAAGATGGTATGCGGGTGCTCAGTGGAGACTGGGTACACTGAACGGACTCGCCGAGAACTCCCAGATGGTATTATACCTCACGTCAGATGGCAGTTCTCTGGTGACACTGGTACAGCTTAGTCTGTTGACCCGAGATCGTCATAGAGTCTTGTGTGTCTCCCACTGTGCTTTGATTTCCACCTTACCACGGCTCTACTGAGTCATGCAAACATGTGGTTTTTGGGTACAGTCCCGATTCACATGGAGGCAATGAGCGATAGGAAGGGATTCGTCTCTCCCGGTATTGGGGGTTGATGTTGTGCTATGCTCGACTGGCCATAACAGGAAATCCCTGGCCAGGGTTGCTGTGATATACTGGTAAGAGTTATCAGTAGTTTCATGAATGTTATGGACCTCAAGTCGGCATGACTTATCGAGCTATTGGGGTCTGACGTTTACCACCCCTAGGCGAGATATGCGACATATCAGACGAACAGACCGGACCGTACGGTAAGTGTTACTGGTTGGATTCGCAGGAGTGTGAGCGGGCTTGCTCGTCGATCTTCTGATCGCTCAATACCCGGGTGGCCATTACGTTTAGCAGACCGCTTGCGGCTTGTGGGTGTTTGATATGATCATCATCTGCTGCCGGCGTATTGACGAGTCTTTAGAGTCCTACACAGAGGTTTCCTAGTTCAAGCGAAACGAAATAGGAGCGCATATGAGATATGTGCGGGACCGAGAATAATTCGTGTATGTGATACCGTATTTCATTCTCGTGATGAATGTATCGATTGGTTATATGCGATATAACCTAGTTATCGAATCAAGGATTGATTCGATAAGCCGATACATTGGATACTAGCCGGTTATATTCGAAATGACCGGATCATTGAATCAAGTGTTGATTTAATGATTTAATGTATAATTATATATTTGATATATTGCTTTGCATTAACTAGTATTGGTTCACTTTAAATGGATTCACTCACTTAGTTTGTGCACATTGCATATGTGATATATTTTGTGCACATGATTGTATCATGTTTGATGATACATGCAAGCTAGGGTTAGTGTAAAGAATTTGACCATGGTTAAGATTAAGATTAGGGTTTTCTTTTTCTTATTTATTAATTTATTTATTTTGGAAAAAGAAAATGATAAAGAAAATGAAATGGTGGCTTATTTTGTTTGTAGTTGAAGTTTCTTGAAACTTTGACTAAGTAACCATTTTGTCTTCTTTCTTAACCCTAACTCTTCAAATTAACCTTAGTCAATTCTCTACACCTAACTAAGGTTAATGATATGATAAGTATTATATTTTCTTTTCTTTTTAATAAGGTTATCATATCATCTTCTTCTTCTTCATCTTCTTTCTCCATGAAAAAAGCTTGCTACATCAATGGTGATTGATGAAAAAGTGTGTGAAATCCAAATCTAAAGTCAACCCAACTCCTATTTCTTCATCCTCTACCTCTTGCCAAGTAGTATAGGGTGTTTCCTTCACAAGTTTTCCCGACTTGGTGAAGTTGGAGCTTGTTCTTGCGATGCCTCGACGTAGATCATCTTCGGCATCGAACCGACGATCAAGCCCGCTCATTCTTCGACGAAGCCGACGCTAGAGCCCGGGAGTTCACTTGGACAGCGGAGGCACTTCGTTGCGGAGCTATAGAGGTGGACAAACGGATCTACAAAGGTTGTATTTCCGTTATCTTATAGTTTAGTTGTAAACTAGCTTGCTTGCTTTGCCTATACTTCTAGCCAACGATCCGTTCTAGGTTTCCTCGGCACCGCAATTTTTATAAATTGGCATGTTTGATCACTTGTGAGACTTCACTAGAGTGCCTAGGAACCCTACAGTGGTATCAGAGCCTAGCTAGAGCCTTAGACGAAGTCCCGACGGAATTTGAAGTCCGAACGACCCAAAACCCGACTAGAAAATTGCTCTCTGGACTTTTCTGTAAAATGTGGATTTTTCAAAATTAAAAATATCCAGAAAATTCAGCAGGAAAATGTAAGGGTTACTGCAAAATTCGTGGCCCTGATTCCACAAAAGTGGCGCGGATCCGCGGCCCAACAGTAGGCACATGCGGCGGATCCGCGGCGCTTTTGTCCCTTTGTGCATCAAAGTTTGCACAGTAACTCTTAGTAAGCAGTGCTGGGTTTCCTGGGATTATTTTAATATTTATTCCAGAGTTTTATTTTCTGGCTTGTATTGGGAACTCTGTATATTCGATCGGACTGTCTAATTTTGTCGGTATGGCTTTCCGGGTAATTTTAGAATATGTTAAAAAGTTCGACCGGATATAAATACCCACTTTTTCCCCTGCCGGGAAATTTCCAATTGTTGGATTTTTCCGTAGTTTAACGACGTTCTAAGTAGTGCAAGTAACGCGATGGACCCTCTAGAAGACAACAAACCTTAACTCGATTATGTGACCGTCTTGAACTGCCCTTTGAACCTTCGAGTTTGGGGCAGTACGGCGTGCCACATGTGAGGCGTTGGCTTGACCCTTCTACGGCTGGACCGTTGCTACTGAGGCACGAACTGAATGCTGTTAGACTTATTTCATGTGTTGAGCTGTATCGGGAAAACTTGGGTGTTCGATTGTTCGATCGAAAAGTTTAGCATTTTCTATTTATCCGGAATGTGATACAATAATTGGAATTCGCAAATAGTTATGAGATAACGGAATGAATATTATGAACATAGCAGTTTAGTCTCATTTGATCGGTTGCCACGGAGTTTTGATGTGACCAAAAGTCCGTAGCAATCACGTAGCGTACGTGGATACTCGCCGGGTAAACTTAATAGACAGCCTCACTCCATTGCCCCGACCAAGTGACTGTAGGAGAACCCCGTCGCCGAAAGCATCCGTCCGGGTGCTCGCGGTAGCGGTGTTCCGCCTTGGTGCACTTCGTCGACGGCGTCAGGGGTGCGGCCGTCTACTGAAGTTTGCGACGAGTATTCGATCAGAATGTCGGGAATCCTGTTGAATTGCCCGACTTGATATTGAAAAGAGTTTTCGGTAATGAGACTAAAATGCGGGGTTTATAATTGTTAGGCATGCGATGTCTAAAGAATTCATTTGGTCAGGCATGCGATGTCTGAGGTGGTTGCGGATTCCAACTGTTGTAGTTTTACACTTTCTTTTCTGTGACCGTAAGTGTAATATGTGATATCGCCGGTTTCGTTGCTATATGTCAACGACAATTGGGATGCGCTTATTTACTTACGTTGATGACATGTGATGTTATGTGTTGCTGGATATGTTATATTGGATCGTCGTGTTTGAATAGCCCGGGGTTTTTATATGAGATGAGTGTTTTTCATTTTCATTCATGTAAAAACTTGTATGTAATATTCTTTTATTGGGGCGCTTCCAGGTTGCGGAAGTAGTCACCGTTTGTATATTATTTACTTTTCTGCACTAGGATAGACCTAAGGAGGGGAGCACTAGTAACCGGGTTCTAGGGTCCAGTGGGAGACCAACTCGAGGAGTCGAGTCCGGGTCTCCTAACCCTAGAATTGGTAGGGTTGCTTGCCGCTCTCGTAGGGGTCTAGGGGTGTGGGATTGGCTATTCATCACGACCGTGGAATCCATATTTTATACTGGCTCGTATTGAAAACACGGACGTCCTAGTATATCCAATATTTCATATGTTTCTTCTGCTGTGTTTTATCTGAGATCATGCGATGTTCTGTGGCAGATATTATATATAGTATATATGATATATTATATAGACGTTACTTATGTTTTACACCCGCGCTAGCCCTGCCTCGCTCTGCCGTTAGTTACCTAACCTAACGGTGCAGACGGGACATCGAGGCGAATGCGGATGGCATAAGCGTACGTTATATTTATCTGTGATGGTTAGGTGGATTTATATGATGGGATATTCATTAATGAGATTAATGAAAGAAAATAAACCTAATTGATGTTGTGGAATCGAATTTCAAAATAAAAACAGGTAGCTACAGTTCTTGCTTTGCATCGCGGTGTTCATTATAGAACATCCTGCACCTTATTCGATGAGGAAAGGACCGAGATCCCTTCACCGGGAGTGACTCCTTTAGCAATAACTGGCAGATGCTACACACTCGGTTTGTCTTTGATCGCTTCTATAGTTTCCGCTTTGCATAGCGATATATATGATATATCCCGCACCTCATTCGACGAGGAAAGGGCCGACGATCCCTTCACCGGGAGTGACCCCTTTAGCAAAACTAGAAAAGCCTCAAAAACATTCCATTTAAAAACCATTTGATTCCACAACGAGATCAAGTTCAAAGCGTTAAAGGTTTTCACAAAAAAAACCAGCCGCAACCCTCCGTCATTTTTAGGAAGTAGAGTACTTAGTATTCGTGCTGTGTTTGTTGACCATAGTCAAGGCACAGTGTACGGTAGCTAAGTGATGTCTTCCTACACCGCATATGATGCGATTTGTTAGGACAGTCATGTGGCTTTGTTGACCTTAGCCAAGGGTCATGTGGGTGGGTCTAATTAATCACGAAATGACGGGTAGAACTTGACTAGTACCTATGATTTGTTGACCTTAGCCAAGGTCATAGGTGCTAGGGGTAAAAACCTTTATCGGGAGTTTCAAGTGTTGAAATTTGCAATGAGATTGCATACCTTCTATGAGATAGTTGGATCCCGATACCCGCTGCGAGTAAGAGTTACTCCTGGGAGAGTTTTATACATTACAATTAGCCGATCAAGTAGGTGTCTAGAAAGGTGTTAACGAGGTTACGCCTCTGGGAAAACGAGGTTTACATTAATTAGGTTCGTGCGAAAGCACGGGGGACCTGCCTCAAAGTACCGACACTGGCCTGGCTGAAAGATTGGCGAACTTATAGTGTGTAATTAATCCCGGCTAGTCTTTCCTTTTAGGGTTTGAAGGAAGATTTGATAAAAAGCAGTGGGATCCATCCTGATTAGATAAAATAATAACCAATCTATTCTTGACAGAGCGCACGCTGAGTGTTTTCTTCTCTCTCTCTCCAGGTAGCGACTATATCACGCCTTAATCAAGATAATAATACGGAATATTGACCGAACCCGCTTGTTATACTGAGCTGGGGAACGTTGGTCCCGCTCCAACTTATAATTGTTATAAGATAGAGCAGGAAATAGGGGAATACCAGAATTCCTATGCCGCCCAAACGAAGAAAGTGCATATGATGCATCTCCTTCGGGTGTGTTCATTACAAAGAACTGTTTCTCAGTATCCTCTGCATCCTGGGTATATGATACCGGATCAGGATCCCAGATATGTAATCTGTTACATAGGGCTACAAAAAGGTAGAAAAACTGAGAACGGGTGATAAGTTTCATGAGGCAGAAAACGGGGCAAGTGTTGCAGCCAAGTCTGTTGGTCACTGTCACCCTGTATTACGAATACATTGATTCTGAACAAATGCTATTAGATACCGAACCTGATATAAAAAATCATATCAGTCTCTTTATTAGTAAAGAAATGATAAAATTTTGTATAGTTGGATAATGTTTTGAACATTTCCTATATCAAAAGTTGATCGGTTCAGGTGCGTTATCTAAAAGCATTGATGTTCTAAATCAAACTACAGTTCTTAGTATATGGAACACACACAAGAGGAAGAGTTCAGAAATGAACGGATTCTTCTTGAGGTATTGTAGACTAGGTCAGATCAATGCGACCCGACTGGCTGAAGTTACATTTAGATGTATATTTAAATCAGTTTGAATTTACATCTTGTGCAACTCGCCAATCATGTCACAAAGATAAGATGACCATAGCCCTGTTTACTAAGAAACAGAGAAAGAGTTAGTGAACTCTTGGGATGATACATGTTGATGTATGTAAGGTCCCCTGTCTACACATGCCAGGACTGGTTCTTTATACTTCATTACGTTCTCTGATGATCTCTTCAGATTCAGACATATGTTCTTGTTGAAACACTAGTCCGAACCTTTTGAGATATTCACAGAACATAAGTTAGAAGTAGAGAACCAAAATACGGGTATAAGTATTATGTCCTTTGATGTGATCAAGGAGGAGAATACTTGAGCATGGAATTCCTGGACTATTCTAAAGGAGAATGAGATTCTCTCTCAGCATTACTCCTCCGAATACACCATAGCACGATGGTATATCGGGGCGGAGCAATCACACCCTATATGATATGGTGTGCTCTATGATGAGTACTACTGAGTTACCTTTTTCCTTTTGGGAGTTATGCACTTGAGAAGCTGCATACCTATTGAATTAGGTTTGAATCAAATCACTGCCCACCACTCCATATAAGATATGGTGTGGGAAGATCCTATCTCTTAAGCGAGTTAAGATTTGGGGTTGTCCGGCCTATGTTTAAAGCAAAATCCGGACAAGATCGAGGCAGGATCAGTTCTGTAGAACTGGAAAGGTTCCAGCTATATAAAACTGCAGTTGATGATTTGACAAAACCATAAGATTCTATAGTTCCCGACGAACCTCACCCTCTCCGCCGATCTAGTAGGGTTCCTCATCCGCCTGAGAGATACCTCGGTTTCTCGATGACAGTGGGAGCAAGGATTGCATCATAAGATGATGACCCAACTAGTTTCGAGCAGGCCATCGAGAGTAGGGACTCTGTAAGAATGGCTGGATGCTTAGCGATCTGAGATGGAATCTATGTACACCAGCAAAGTATGGACTTTAGCTGCTATATCTGAAGGGTTAAATCCCTATCAGGAGCAAGTATATCTTGAGAAGATTACTTGGTGTAGATGGAAAAGTTGAGACTTTCAAAGCTAGACTTGTTAAAGGTTTTCGTCATCGACCAGGCGTGGATAATGATGAAACCTTTTTCCAGTAGCTATGCTTAAGTCTATCCAGATCCTACTTACCACGGCTACATACCATGACTACGATATCTGGCGGTTGGGTGCCATGACTGCTTTTCTAAATACTGATTTAGAAGAGAACGTCTATAAGAACACAGCCAGAGGTCTTCGTAAACAGTGGGAGCAGCGGAAACGTGTGCAAGCTGCTTTACATAATGAAGCAGGCATCGCGGAGTTGGAACGTCTGTTTTGATGTGATAGTCAAAGTGTTTGACTTCATCAAAATGGTAGACAAACCTTGTATATACAAATGGGTAGTAGAGAGTAAGGTGGTCATCTTCGTATTGTACGAAGACAACATACTCTTGATAGGAAAAGAGTTTCCTATACTACGATCGATCAATCTCCTATTATCACAAGGATTCTCCAAATAGGATCAAAGTGATACCTCCTAAATTCTGAGTTTTCATCTATGAGATAGATGTAATTGGATGCTAGGATTCTCACTAGATGTAGTAAGATGGTATCAATCGATCCTGGGGAGAATCACTGGAAGTGTTCCAGGGTGATAAAGACGACTGAATGTCAGTCACAGGCACTGTCTTTACCCTCAGTAAAGGGACGGTATGTTGGAAAAGTTCCAAGCTAGATACCGTGGCAAACTAGACGATAAAGGCTGGTAACATCGCTATTGAAGATACTACCAAAGAGGAAGTTTGGGTGTATATTGGTTCATAAGATGAACTAGGTTCCTGCCATTGTATGACAATGGAAGTATGGCTTTGGCCCTGGAACCCTGGTCCCATCAGTGACCCAGACAAATTCTGAGGCAGCATCACCTGATCATGGAGATAGTTGATCTCCAGGGTGATCGGGGTTAGGAGAGAAGACTCAGAGGACAACACGGCGGATCCACTCACGAAGGCCTTTTTCCCAAAGAGAGACAATTTAGGGGATGGTTGAGTATGTGATACTGCAACCACTGCTACAGATGGCCCTAGTGCAAGTGGGAGATTGTTAGTTATATGTATGCCCTAGAGGCCATTACTGTACATTGGATGTATATTGTAGTGGATGCTGGGACATATATAGGTAGGACTTTCTTGCTCGACATGATAGTACGCTATCTGGTTGCACTTTATCTTAACATGTATACTTTCTGTCTCTCTGATTACATGTTGATAAAGCCCATAGGATCTGTACTCGACTTCCAGGACTATGATGTAGATCATACTAGTGGGGCCTGGGTAGTCCATGAGTACATCCTTGAAATATTCCTAGTCGAGGGAATATCGAGACGGGGCATCGATATTCCAGAGTAGACTAGCGCATATCTTCTCGACCCATGCGATCGGCGATGGATGATCCCATATCCATTGGTGTTTGACATCGAAGATGGTATGCGGGTGCTCAGTGGAGACTGGGTACACTGAACGGACTCGCCGAGAACTCCCAGATGGTATTATACCTCACGTCAGATGGCAGTTCTCTGGTGACACTGGTACAGCTTAGTCTGTTGACCCGAGATCGTCATAGAGTCTTGTGTGTCTCCCACTGTGCTTTGATTTCCACCCTACCACGGCTCTACTGAGTCATGCAAACAGGTGGTTTTTGGGTACAGTCCCGATTCACATGGAGGCAATGAGCGATAGGAGGGGATTCGTCTCTCCCGGTATTGGGGGTTGATGTTGTGCTATGCTCGACTGGCCATAACAGGAAATCCCTGGCCAGGGTTGCTGTGATATACTGGTAAGAGTTATCAGTAGTTTCACGAATGTTATGGACCTCAAGTCGGCATGACTTATTGAGCTATTGGGGTCTGACGTTTACCACCCCTAGGCGAGATATGCGACATATCAGACGAACAGACCGGACCGTACGGTAAGTGTTACTGGTTGGATTCGCAGGAGTGTGAGCGGGCTTGCTCGTCGATCTTCTGATCGCTCAATACCCGGGTGGCCGTTACATTTAGCAGACCGCTTGCGGCTTGTGGGTGTTTGATATGATCATCATCTGCTGCCGGCGTATTGACGAGTCTTTAGAGTCCTACACAGAGGTTTCCTAGTTCAAGCGAAACGAAATAGGAGCGCATATGAGATATGTGCGGGACCGAGAATAATTCGTGTATGTGATACCGTATTTCATTCTCGTGACGAATGTATCGATTGGTTATATGCGATATAACCTAGTTATCGAATCAAGGATTGATTCGATAAGCCGATACATTGGATACTAGCCGGTTATATTCGAAATGACCGGATCATTGAATCAAGTGTTGATTTAATGATTTAATGTATAATTATATATTTGATATATTGCTTTGCATTAACTAGTATTGGTTCACTTTAAATGGATTCACTCACTTAGTTTGTACACATTGCATATGTGATATATTTTGTGCACATGATTGTATCATGTTTGATGATACATGCAAGCTAGGGTTAGTGTAAAGAATTTGACCATGGTTAAGATTAAGATTAGGGTTTTCTTTTTCTTATTTATTAATTTATTTATTTTGGAAAAAGAAAATGATAAAGAAAATGAAATGGTGGCTTATTTTGTTTGTAGTTGAAGTTTCTTGAAACTTTGACTAAGTAACCATTTTGTCTTCTTTCTTAACCCTAACTCTTCAAATTAACCTTAGTCAATTCTCTACACCTAACTAAGGTTAATGATATGATAAGTATTATATTTTCTTTTCTTTTTAATAAGGTTATCATATCATCTTCTTCTTCTTCATCTTCTTTCTCCATGAAAAAAGCTTGCTACATCAATGGTGATTGATGAAAAAGTGTGTGAAATCCAAATCTAAAGTCAACCCAACTCCTATTTCTTCATCCTCTACCTCTTGCCAAGTAGTATAGGGTGTTTCCTTCACAAGTTTTCCCGACTTGGTGAAGTTGGAGCTTGTTCTTGCGATGCCTCGACGTAGATCATCTTCGGCATCGAACCGACGATCAAGCCCGCTCATTCTTCGACGAAGCCGATGCTAGAGCCCGGGAGTTCACTTGGACAGCGGAGGCACTTTGTTGCGGAGCTATGGAGGTGGACAAATGGATCTACAAAGGTTGTATTTCCGTTATCTTATAGTTTAGTTGTAAACTAGCTTGCTTGCTTTGCCTATACTTCTAGCCAACGATCCGTTCTAGGTTTCCTCGGCACCGCAATTTTTATAAATTGGCATGTTTGATCACTTGTGAGACTTCACTAGAGTGCCTAGGAACCCTACACGGACTTGATTCTCCAGTCCCTTCCTTCCACTTACGCCCAGTTCATATTGAACTTCAACTTACAAGAAAAGGAAGTTGAACTTTCAGAACTCCTCAACATGCTGAGGAGCGCAGAGGGCACCCTACAGAAAGGTAGGGAAACATCCACTTTGTTTGTAGGAGGATCTTCCTCTTCTAGGTCTAAGGCGAAAGCCAAGGGAAAGAAGAAGAAAGCCCCCGCCAAACCAAGAGGCGGTGTTAGTAAAATGGATATGAAGGGAAAGACAAAAGCAACAAAGAAAGTGGGAAAGCTTGTGGATAAGGAAGAATGTTTCTATTGTCATAAGAAAGGACACTGGAAGAATGATTGCAGGGCTTGGAAAGCCAGGACACTGGAATTGAAGCAGGTTGCAGCTTCAGCTTCAGGTGTGTATGTTATTGAAAACTGTCTTTCAATAAACTCTACTTCCTGGGTATTGGATACCGGATCAGGATCTCATATCTGTAATTCTTTGCAGGCGTTGAGAAACCGTAGGGTTTTGAAGGCAGGTGACATGACCCTCAAAGTTGCAAACGGAGCTAGCATGGATGCTAAGGCCGTGGGGGACTATCACCTAGGGTTGTCAGATGGACACGTTTTGGTTTTGCGTAATTGCTATTTTGTACCCAACGCAACTTGTAATATCATTTCTGTATCTTTGACTTCTAAAGAAGGTTATGAATTTGCATTTGTAAGTAATGTTGTAAACATTCACCTTAATCAAGTTCTGATTGGGTCAGGTACATTAAGCAATGGTATATACGTTTTAAACCATCCGCAGATTTTCAATGTCCAGAATACACACAAAAGAAAGTCTCCGGAAATAAATCAGACTTTCTTGTGGCATTGTAGACTGGGTCACATCAATGAGAGAAGGTTGACGAAGTTACATACAGAAGGATATCTGAATGCGTTCGAATATCAATCGTATGCCACTTGTCAATCCTGTCTCAAAGGAAAGATGACAAAGACTCCGTTCACTGGACACGGAGTAAGGGCGAGCGAGCTCTTGGGACTCGTACACAGCGACGTGTGCGGTTCAATGTCTACACATGCGCGAAGCGGTTATTCTTACTTCATTACTTTTACGGATGACTTTTCAAGGTACGGTTATGTCTTCTTAATGAAACATAAGTCCGAAGCCTTTGGAAAATTCCAGGAATATAAGAATGAAGTAGAAAAACAAACCGGCAAAAGTATCAAGATCCTAAGATCGGATCGAGGTGGTGAATACTTGAGTGCCGAGTTCCTGGACTATTTAAAAGAGAACGGAATTCTCTCTCAGCTTACTCCTCCATACACTCCGCAACATAACGGTGTATCAGAGAGACGGAACCGAACCCTATTGGATATGGTACGGTCCATGATGAGTAACGCTGAGTTACCGCGATCATTCTGGGGGTATGCGCTAGAATCAGCTGCATACCTTTTGAACCGAGTTCCCACTAAGACTGTGGCTACTACACCATATGAGATGTGGTGTGGGAAGAGACCCTATCTTAATCACATTAAGACATGGGGAAGTCCAGCTTTTGTCAAAAAGCAGCATGCGGACAAGCTCGAGGCACGCTCAGTACAGTGCAAGTTTGTGAGATATCCAAAGAACTCCAAGGGATATTTCTTCTACTGCGAAGAGGAACAAAAGGTTTTTGTTTCTCGTCATGCCCATTTTCTAGAACACCAGTTCTTAGAAAAGGAAATTAGTGGGAGCGCAGTAGAACTGGAAGAAATTCCAGAACCACGAGCTATTACTGAAAGCTTAGTGGAACCAGAGGGTTCAAAAGAACAGGACATTCCTACGCCGCTCCGCAAGAGTAGTAGGCAGTCTCATCCGCCCGCGAGATACTACGGTTTTCTCATAGACGGGGATAGAGAGGATTGCATCATAGATTATGATGAGCCTACTAGTTTCCAGCAGGCCGTTCAGAGCGTTGACTCGGTAAAATGGCTGGATGCAATGCGGACCGAAATGGAGTCCATGTACACCAACAAGGTATGGACGTTGGACATTGCTCCAGACGGGGTAAAACCCGTAGGATTCAAGTGGATCTTCAAAAGGAAGATTGGTGTAGATGGACAGGTTGAGACCTATAAAGCTAGACTTGTTGCAAAGGGTTTTCGTCAAAGACCTGGTTTGGACTATGACGAAACCTTTTCTCCAGTGGCTATGTTGAAATCCATTCGGATCCTTCTTGCCATTGCTGCCTTTCACGATTATGAGATCTGGCAGATGGACGTAAAGACCACTTTTCTAAATGGAAATTTAGAGGAGTGTGTCTATATGGACCAACCAGAGGGTTTCATTCAGAGTGGGAGCAGCGGAAAGATGTGCAAGTTGCTTAAGTCCATCTATGGACTAAAGCAGGCATCGCGGAGTTGGAACATCTGTTTTGATGAGACAGTCAAGGAATTTGGCTTTATCAAAAATCCAGATGAACCATGCATCTATAGTAGATTTGTAGCGAGAACTGTAGTATTCCTCGTTTTGTACGTGGATGACATTCTCTTAATAGGAAATGACATTCCTATGCTACAATCTGTCAAGGGGTTCTTGTCACACAGGTTCTCCATGAAAGACCTGGGTGATGCCTCATACATCCTGGGGATCCGGATCCATCGTGATAGATCCAAGAGGATATTAGGACTTTCACAGTCTAGGTACATCGATACCATACTGAAGAGATTCAGTATGGAAGATTCCAAGCGCGGTAACCTACCGGCTTGTCACGGGATCACCCTCTCTAAAGAGATGTCTCCCAAGACTGATTTGGAGAGGGATCGCATGTCTATTATACCCTACGCTTCTGTGGTAGGCTCTATAATGTATGCGATGTTGTGTACCAGACCGGATGTAGCTTATGCACTGAGTGTGGTAAGCCGGTATCAGTCAAACCCTGGGGAGAAACACTGGATAGCAGTAAAGAACATTCTCAAGTACCTGAGAAGGACTAAGGAGATGTTCTTGGTGTATGGAGGAAAAGACCTCCAGATCGAGGCCTTTGCTGACTCCAGCTTCCAGAGTGACAAGGATGATTCCAAGTCCATGTCGGGTTTTGTCTTTACCCTCAATGGAGGGGCGGTGTGTTGGAAGAGTTCCAAACAGGAAACCGTTGCAGACTCGACGATGGAAGCGGAATACATCGCTGCATCTGATGCCGCAAAAGAAGCTGTCTGGATGAGGGAGTTCTTGAAAGAACTTCAGGTGGTTCCGTCCATTGTTGATCCAATACCTCTGTATTGCGACAACAACAGGGCTATAGCTTTAGCGAAGGAACCCAGGTCCCATCAGAGATCCAGACACATCTTGAGGCGGTATCACCAGATCAGGGAGATCGTGGATCGCCAGGAGATCGAGGTTCGGAGGGTCGCTTCAGAAGATAACACTGCAGATCCATTCACCAAGGCCTTGCCTCAGACTCAGTTCGAGCGGCTGATCGAGATGATAGGTCTTCGATACGCCAGTACATGGCCTTAGTGCAAGTGGGAGATTGTTAGTGTATATGCCCTAGAGGCCATTACTGTATCATACTAGTTTGTATATTACTTAATGGAAGCTTGGGATATTCACCTTGTATATACAATCTTGCTCAAAATAGTAGTATGCTACTTGGTTTGTTTCTACTTCAATATGTACTTGTGTTTATTTTAGTATATCACCTATACACATTAGTGGAGCCCTTAGGATCTTTGCTTGATTACCAGCGTTGTGATGGCAGTCGCACAAGTGGGGGCTGGGTAATCTATAAGCACATCCTTATGCAGGTCCCTAGTCACAGGACTATCGAGACAGGGCATCGATACTCCAGAGTAGACTAGCGCATGCGCTTCTCATCCCTGTGTGGGAGACGGTCTGTCCAACAGCCGTTAGTACGTCGTACTGGAGATAGTATGCGGGTGCTCGTTAGGTTACGAGTACACTGGACAGGACTCGTCGGGAACTGACCGGTTGGGATTATACCTATCGTCAGTTATCAGTTCCCAGGTGACATGAGTACAGCTTAGTCCGCTGACTTGACACTGTCACTTCGCCTCGAGTGTGTTCCCACTGTACTTTGATTACTACCCTACCACGGCTCAAAGGAGTCGTGCAAACAGGTAGTAGTTGGGTGCAGTCCCGAAGCACTTGGAGGCAGTGACGGTTAGACAGGATTCGTCTCTCCCGGTATTGGGGGTTGACATCGCGCTGTGTCTAGGAGAGCCATTACACGAGTAGTCCCTGGCCAGGGCAAGCGGGATATACTGGTAGGCTTCCAGTGTTATCTCAGGGTGTATTGGGCTTCACTCCGACACGACTTGTACCGCTATTAGGGGACTAACGTTTACCGCCCCCTAGGCCCGCCATGCGATGTATCAGACGAACAGACCGGACTGTACGGAGATTGTCACATTCAGGCTCAGTAGGAGTTCAGATGGGTTTCGCCTCGTCTGTCTTCTTGTCGGCATCTACCTGGGGACCGTTATGCACAGCTAGTGCCGTTTGCGGTCTGTGGTTAAACCCACTGCCAGTGTAATGTCGAGTCTTTAGAGTCCCACACAGAAAGCTATTCGCCTTTAGGCAAAAGAGTAGAGGTCGCATGGTTTTGCGACAGGTCGCATGGTTTTGCGACAGGGTTCAGTCACATCCGTGCACTTGTGCACGTTTAGTGTCCGGACAGTTTACACTAGCGGGCTTTGTCTTAAGACAGATCCTAGTGTACGTATTGGGATTGGTTTTATCCAGTTTGTATTCGTGTTCCTCGGAACGCGGATGCGGGTGTGTATGCACAGTTGACGGAGAGACAGAGGCAGAGGATTCTCATTTGGGTTGTTGACCTTTGACTGTTGACTATTGACTTTTTGCTCAACCCTAATGAGAATATGATATATGATTAACAATAATATTAATTAAGTATTGTGGTGACATGGTTGTTGAGGGGTTGACTTTGTTGACTTGTTGACTTTGTTGACCGGTTGACTAGGTTGGACTAGTTGACCATCATGATGACAATGGCTATCATTTCATGGCAAAGACTTTTCACTTGCTTGTTCTCTTGTGCAATATGAGTGCATGAAATGATATAGCCATTTTGACTTAAACCATTTACACAATACTTGATTACTATTTTTGTGATGATGGTTTTGGATTATGAGAGCCAAGAGAGAAAAGTCTTTTCTTATTCTATGATTTTTAATTCTCTCTCTTGTGTTCTTGAGCTCCCATCTTCTTCCTCTTGCTCTCCCTCTCTTTAGTCTATGGTTCACTTGTCTCATGTGTTGAGAACCAAGAACCATAGAGAAAATCCCAACACACTCTTCTCTACTCACTCTAGTTCTCAAGGTTTGGCAAACCGAGTGAACTAGTTTCTTCAAAGACCGAAGAAGAAGCCAAAGGTAGAAGCTTTCAGGTGGATCGATCTTCGGCGCAAGGAGACGACGGGGTGAAGCCGATCCGGACAACCATCGAGGCTTGAAGACGAAGGAGTTCAAGAAAGAAAGGTATAACCCCCTAACCGAGTAGTTAACAACTCCTAGTTAGGTTGTTAGTTAGATGTTTAACAAAGATCCGGTTTTGAGTCCATGTTACCACCTCTAGAAAATTGTTTTTCACCAAATTCCGCATGCCCGAAAGTACCGGGAGAGGTAGCATGGACTTACACATATGGGTCAAGATGCGTATACGCTAGTCTACTCTGGTGTATCGATGCCCTGTCTCGATACACCCTCGATTAGGAACAGTTATAGGATGTACTCGTTGACTACCCTGGCCCCACTAGTATGATCTCATCATAGTCATAGTAGTCAAGTACATATCCTAAGGGCTTTATCAACATGTGAGAGGAAGACAGTAAACCAATACAAGTCAACATGTTAAGACAAAATGAAACCAAATAGCATACTATCATATCGAGCAAGAAAGTCCTCTCTCTATATATCCAAGCATCCACTATAATATACATCATATGTACAACAATGGCCTCTAAGGCATATATATAACTAACAATCTCCCACTTGCACTAAGGCCAGTTGTTTTAATATCTCATACCCAACATCCCGAAGAGTCTCTCAAATTGTATCTGGGGAATGGCCTTCGTGAGTGGATCCACAGTGTTGTTCTTCGTATCAACACTCCTGACCTCGATCTGGCGGCGATCAACTATCTCCCGGATCAGGTGATACCGCCTCAGAATATGTCTGGACTTCTGATGGGACCTGGGTTCCTTGGCCAAAGCCACAGCTCCATTGTTATCACAATACAAAGGTATTGGATGCTCAATGGACGGAACCACACCAAGTTCAGTGATGAACTTCTTCATCCAGACAGCCTCTTTGGAAGCATCGTTGGCAGCGATGTATTCAGCCTCCATCGTCGAGTCTGCCACGGTTTCTTACTTAGAACTCTTCCAACAAACCGCCCCTCCATTTAGGGTAAAGACAAATCCCGAGTGCGGCTTAGAGTCGTCCATATCACTTTGGAAGAATGAATCGATAAAGGACTCCACCTGGAGTTCTCCGTTACCATACACCAAGAACATCTCCTTAGTCCTTCTCAAGTACTTGAGAATGTTCTTCACAGCTGTCCAGTGACTCTCTCCTGGATCTGCTTGATACCTACTCACTACACTTAGTGAGTATGATACATCGGGTCTGGTATATAGCATCGCGTATATGATAGAGCCTACTGCCGAAGCATAGGGTATCCCTTGCATGCGAGCTCTCTCTAAATCAGTCTTGGGAGACATCTCTTTGGAGAGAGTGAGTCCAGAGATCGTGGGTTGGTTCCCATTCTTGGATTCTTCCATACTAAACCTCTTTAGTATGGTGTCAATGTATCTGGATTGGGACAATCCCAGTATCCGTTTAGATCTATCTCTATAGATCTTAATTCCCAAAATGCAGGAGGCATCACCTAGATCTTTCATTGAGAATCTATGTGATAAGAAGAGCTTGACCGAGTGCAGCATAGGAACATCATTTCCTATCAAGAGTATGTCATCCACATACAATACGAGGAAGACAACCTTACTCTCTGCAAACTTCTTGTAAATACAAGGTTCATCTACGTTCTTGATGAAGTCAAACTCTTTGACTACAACATCAAAGCAGATGTTCCAACTCCGTAATGCCTGCTTCAACCCATAGATGGATTTAAGCAGCTTGCACACCTTTCCGCTGTTTCCACTACTTACGAAGCCCTCTGACTGAGTCATGTACACGCACTCCTCTAAATCACCATTTAGAAAGGTGGTCTTAACATCCATTTGCCAGATTTCGTAGTCATGGTATGCAGCAATGGCAAGTAAGACCTGGATGGACTTAAGCATAGCCACTAGAGAAAAAGTTTCGTCATAATCCACACCTGGTCGTTGACGAAAACCCTTTGCAACAAGTCTAGCTTTGAAAGTCTCCACTTTTCCATCTACACCAAGTTTCTTCTTAAAGATCCACTTGCTCCCAATGGGTTTTACCCCTTCAGGAGCAACTTCCAAAGTCTATACTTTGTTGGTGTACATGGATTCCATCTCAGATCGCATTGCATCCAGCCTATTCACAGAGTCCCCACTCGTGATGGCTTGCTCGAAGCTAGTTGGGTCATCATCTTCCATGATGCAATCCTCGCTTCCATCGTCAATGAGAAAACCATAGTATCTCTTAGGTGGATGAGGAACCCTACTAGATCGGCAGAGAGGCTGGGGTTCGTTGGGAATTGCCGAATCATCTGGTTCCACTAAATCTTCAGTTGTAGTTTGTGGTGCTGGAACTTCTTCCAGCTCTACCGCTTAGCCACTAATTTCTTTTACAAGAAATTCCTTTTCTAAAAAGGTGGCATGTCGAGAAATAAACACCTTTTGTTCCTCGCTGTGGTAGAAAAGATATCCATGTGAATGTTTAGAATATCCCATAAACTTACAAAGAACTGACCGTGCCTCGAGTTTGTCCGGATTTTGTGTTTTGACATAGGCCGGACAACCCTATATCTTAACACGTTTAAGACATGGTTTCTTCCCACTCCATATCTCATATGGTGTGGTAGGTACAGATTTAGACGGAACTTGATTCAATAGGTATGCTGCTGTCTTAAGCGCATGCCAAAAGAAGGAAATAGGTAACTCAGCAGTGCTCATGATAGAGCGCACCATATCTAATAGGGTGCGATTCCTCCACTCCGATACACCATTGTGCTGTGGTGTATAGGAAGGAGTAAGCTGAGAGAGAATCTCATTCTCTTTTAGATAATCTAGAAACTCATTGCTCACGTATTCTCCTCCTCGATATGATCGAAGGATCTTAATACTTTTGCCCGTTTGGTTCTCTACTTCGTGCTTATATTCTCTGAATTTCTCAAAAGCTTCAGACTTTTGTTTCAATAGGAACACATGTCCGTATCTTGATAGATCGTTAGTGAATGTAATGAAGTATGAGGAACCGTTCCTGGCATGTGTAGATATGGGACCATATACATCACTATGTATCAGCCCTAAGAGTTCCGTAACTCTTTCTCCGTGTCCACTAAACAGAGTTTTGGTCATCTTGCCTTTGAGACATGACTGGCAAGTATCATAAGATGAAAATTCGAAAGAATTCAAATATCCATCCTTATGTAACTTAGCTAGCCGTGTTGCATTGATATGACCTAGTCTACAATGCCACAAGAAGGATTCGTTCATTTCTGAACTCTTCCTCTTGTGTATGTTTTGTACATTAAGTACTGTAGTTTGGTTGAGAATGTATATGCCATTATTTAACGATCCTGATCTAATCAACTTTTGATTTAGGAATATGTTCATAACATTATCCTGTACTACAAAATTATATCCTTCTTTGCTCAATAAAGAAACTGATATAAGATTGCATATCAGGGTCGGAATGTAATAGCATTCGTTCAGAACCAATGTATTACCATTTGGTAACACACGGTGATATTCGCCAACCGCTTTGGCTGCAACATTTGCACCATTCCCTACTCTTACAGAATGATCACCCTCTCCCAGTTCCCTACCTTTCCGTAGCCCATGTAACATATTACAAATATGGGATCCTGATCCGGTATCTAATACCCGGGACGTAGAGTGAACTGAGAAATAGTTCTCGATAACTAACACACCCGAAGAAGATGCATCAGCATGCTTATTCTTCGTTTGGGCGGAGTGAGAATCTGGATATTCTCCTATTCCCTGCTCGGACTTATAACAATTATAAGTTGGAGCGGGTCCAACGTTCCCCTGCTCAGTATAAAAAGCGTGTTCAGTCAATACATCCATATTATTATCTTGATTAAGGCCTGACATGGTTTCTACCTGGAGAGAGAGAGAGAGAAGAAAACACTTTAGCATATGCTCTTGCAAGATTAGATTGGTTATTATCTTATCTAATCAGGATGGCTCCCACTACTTTTTATCAAATCTTTATTAAAACCCTAAAAGGTAAGACTAGCCGGGATTAATTACACTTTACAAGTTCGCCAATCTTTCAGCCATGTCAGTGTTGGTACTTTGAGAGAGGCTCCCCGTGCTTTCGCACGGACCTAATTAAAATAAACCTCATTTTCCCAGAGGCATAACCCCGTTAACACCAGTCTAGACACCTACTTGATCTGCTATTTGTCATGTGTAAAACTATCCCAGGAGTAACTCTCACTCGCAGTGGGTATCGGGATCCAACTTGTTAGTGTATATGCCCTAGAGGCCATTACTGTATCATACTAGTTTGTATATTATTTAATGGAAGCTTGGGATATTCACATTTGTATAGACAATCTTGCTCAAAATAGTAGTATGCTACTTGGTTTGTTTCTGCTTTAATGTGTACATGTGTTTATTTTAGTATATCGCCTATACACATTAGTGGAGCCCTTAGGATCTTTGCTTGATTACCAGCGTTGTGATGGCAGTCATACTCGTGGGGGCTGGGTAATCCACAAGCACATCCTTATACAGGTCCCTAGTCGTAGGACTATCGAGACAGGGCATCGATACTCCGGAGTAGACTAGCGTATGCGCTTCTCATCCCAGCTTGGGAGACGGTCTGTCCCACAGCCGTCAGTACGTCGTACTTGAGATAGTATGCGGGTGCTCGTTAGGTTATGAGTACACTGGACAGGACTCGTCGGGAACTGTTGGTTGGTACTATACCTATCGTCAGTTATCAGTTCCCAGGTGACATGAGTACAGCTTAGTCCGCTGACTTGACACTGTCACTTTGCCTCGAGTGTGTTCCCACTGTACTTAGATTACTACCCTACCACGGCTCAAAAGAGTCATGCAAACAGGTAGTAGTTGGGTGCAGTCCCGAAGCACTTGGAGGCAGTGACGGTTAGACAGGATTCGTCTCTCCCGGTATTGGGGGTTGATATCGCTCTGTGTCTAGGAGAGACATTACATAAAGTCCCTGGCCAGGGCAAGCGAGATATACTGGTAGGTTTCCAGTGTTATCTCAGGGTGTTCTGGGCTACACTCCGACACGACTTGTACCGCTATTAGGGGACTGACGTTTACCCCCCAGGCCCACTATGCGATATTCTCAGACGAACAGACCGGACTGTACGCAGATTGTCACATTCAGGCTCAGTAGGAGTTCAGATGGGTTTCACCTCGTCCGTCTTCTTATCGACATCTATCTGGGGACCGTTACGTACAGCTAGTACCGCTTGCGGTCTGTGGTTAAACCCACTGCCAGCGTAGTGCCGAGTCTTTAGAGTCCCACACAGAGGGTTATTCGCCTTTGGGCAAAACAGAGTAGAGGTCGCATGGTCTTGCGACAGGGTTCGTTCACCTCCGCACACTTGTGCACGTTTGGTGTCCGGACAGTCATTACTAGCGGGCTCTGATTTGAGCCAGATCCTAGTATATGCTTTGGGGTTAGTTTTATCTCATTGTATTTGTGTTCCTCGGTACACGAATGCGGGTGTGTATGCACAGTTGACTGAGGCAGAGGAAGAGGATTTTCATTATGGTTTTGGAACGGGTGTGTATGCACAGTTGACAGTTGTTTTTCCAAACCCTAATGAATATGTGAAATATCAATTAATAGTATTAATTAAATGAAATTGAGTTATGGTTAGGGTTGGTGACTTGTTGACCAAGGTTGACTTGTTGACCATGGTTGAAAAGTTGACCATCATCATTTCAAGCAAAGATGCTCTTTGATCTTTGCAAAACTCATTTAATGTGAAATGATAATGGTCATTTCAACATACCATCACCTTTTTCATTTTGATTAATTTTGTTAATTGATTAATTCACATATATTTGGTTATGGTTGTAAAACTATTCTCATTCTATCATGTTGTTTCTCTCTCTTCCTTTCTTCTTTCTCTTCTTCTAGCTCAAGGAAAACTCATCTCTTGTGTTGAGAAACATTTCCTTGGAGATAAAACACCAAAGCCACTCTCTACTCATCCTAAGGTTGAAGGTCTAGCAAGCCGGACACTTTAGTTTTCTCAAGTTCGAGAAGGAAGCTAAAGGAAGAGAACCTCAGGTGGATCCATCTTCGGCAAAAGAAGGCGACGAGGAGAGAACCATCCGACCACCACAAGGAGTCCAAGAGAAGGAGTTCAAGTTGAGGTATAACCCCTAACCGAGTAGGCAAAGCTCTAGTTAGTTGCTAGTGTGTAGTTTAGCAAAGATCCGTGTTTGATAGTCCATGTTACCATGACCCGAAAAAAAACGTTTTTCACCATTTCCGCAAGCCCGAAAAAACCTGGAGAGGTAACGTTGACTTACAGTGGTATCAGAGCCTAGCTAAACACACCCTAGCATGTTAGCAAAGTATCTAGAATTTCGATCGGACGAAAAACCGCAAAACACGTTAAAAATATCAAGTTTCTGCCGATTTTTTTTCCTGCTCAAAAAATAATAAATCATATATTCAAAATCGGCTCAGGCTTTTTAAAGAAACTGCAAGAAAAACGATCCAGTGAGTCGACCAACTCACCGCGGATCCGCGGCAGGAGCTTGCTCCCGCCGCGGATCCGCGACCGAGTTGACTCGGCCGTGGATCGTTTCTCCTGCAGTTTACTCCTGTTGGTGTTTTGTGATTTTTGAGATGGTTTGTTTCTGCCCAGAATTTCCAGAGAACAAGTTTGTTTTTGGGGTGGTTACAAATCCGTATTTTGATCGATTTTCTGTAGACTTTGGCTAATGGGTTGTATCTGTAATGTTATATATGTATTGAACGTCTGCTAATCGCTATATGTCGATTAGTGGGGGTTATACATATCTGTAATCTGTAATGTTGATGGTTTGTGTATATGAATTCTTTGGATTGTCGCGGATGAATAGCCGGGGGGGGGTTATGAGATGAGAGTTTTCTTTATCTTTCAATTCATGTAATATGTAAATTGATGTAATATTATTTATATGGCCGCACAACCGGGATGGGGTTGTAGCCGTCATTGTATAATTTCTTTTATTGTTTTTGCTCCTAGGATAGACCCAAGGTGGGGTGCACAAACTACCGGGTATCTCGAAGTGCCGAGTGGCCTACTCACGTTGTTGAGGGAGGTTGCTTCACTTCAGTACTTGGCGGGTAGTTTGCCGCATCCGTAGGGGTCTAGGGTGGGGTATTTGGCTATTCATCACGACCGTGTAATCCGCTTTTCGTTACAGGCTCGAACGGAATGCGGATTCCTAGTATATCCAATGTATTCATCTGTGATCTGGAATGGCTATCATTGCATCTGACGAATGGATTTATATATCTATATATGATATTTATTTAGGCGTTGCTTATGTTTTGCATCCGCGCTAGTCCAGCCCCCTCTCTGTCGTTAGTTAAGTAACCTAACGGGTGATGACGGGACCTCATGGCGAATGCGGATGGCATAAGCATACGTCATATTTTTATTGTTTTCTGCAATGGTAGGATTAAATGATGGGACGCATTAAAATTAATGCAAGAAAAATAAACCAAAGTAAAAGTTGTTGGAACACTTTCAAAACCACTCGGTTTCTTTTCAAAAACACTTTTAAACGCGGAGCTTAAGCCACTCCTTTTAAAAGCTATCTCGTTTCGTCGATTATATCAAGTTCACTACGTTCACGGTTTCGCCAAAACCATTCGTAGCCCTCCGTCGTTTTACATGGATAGTCAATAGTATTCAAGCTATGTTTGTTGGCCAAAGTCAAGGCATAGTGATTGGTAGCTATTGGGTGTTCATGTGCAGTATAGATAGATGTGTTGGTTTGGGACAGTCGTGCTGCCTTGTTGGCCAAAGTCAAGGATAGGTACGGGTGGGTTCAAATTAACCTGGAGAATGACGGGTAGAACTTGACATGTGACTTATGATTTGTTGGCCAAAGTCAAGGTCATAAGAGCATGGGGCAAAAATCCACATCGGGAGCTTCAAAAGAACTGAAACTTGCTAGCGCTGCATACCATTTGGAGTGTGATGATTCTGGTAGGATTCCTTCAGTTTTGTCACGCAATGATATTTGGATCCCGATCCTACTGTGAGTATATGCTACTCCTCGGGAAATTTCTCGCTTAACGATCAAGGCTATAAACCAAGTAGGTGTCTAAAAAGGTGTTAGCGGGGCTACGCCCACAGGGAAAAGAGGTTATTTAATTAAGGAACTTCGCGAAAGCGTTGGAAAACCTCCCTCGAAGTACCGACACTAGCCTAGCTGAACGGTTAAGCAAGTATTGTACGGTGAGATTGATCCTGACTAATTCTTCCTTTTTGGTTTGAGGAGGGATTCGAGAGACAGTGGGAGCCATCTTGTTTATACAAATTAAAAACCATTCTAAACTTGCAAGAGCATCATGCTAAAATGTTTCTTCTCTCTCTCCTAATTGCAGCGACCAAACATCATGACTGGACTTAAGTTACTACTAGATAAAAACATAATGACAGGGCCAAACTACAAAGATTGGCTCAGGAATGTCAAAATGGCAATCACTTATGACAAGTTAGGGTATCTCCTTACCACAAAAGCTCCCCCTGTCCTAGGTCCCAAAACCAGCGTCGCGGATAGGGAAATCCGTAAGACCTGGGAAATCGATTGCGCGAAGGCCAAGTTCCTTGTGCTTGCCTCTATGGACAATGAACATCAGAGGAGGCACGGGAATATGAACCTTGAATCCATATTTCTCCATACAAAAGAACTGTATGGAGAGCAATCACGTATCGCTAGATACGAAGTCTCGAAAAAGCTGTTTTCGGCGAGATTGGCCGTCGGATCAACGGTAGCGGAACACGTGCTTAAGATGATTGGCTTCATTGAGGAGCTCGCGGACCTAGGGACCACGTTAGAGAACGAGCTCTACACGGACTTGATTCTCCACTCCCTTCCTTCCACTTACGCCCAGTTTATCCTGAACTTCAACTTGCAAGAAAAAGAAGTTGAACTTTCAGAACTCCTCAACATGCTGAGGAGTGCAGAGGGCACCCTACAGAAAGGTAGGGAAACATCCACTTTGTTTGTAGGAGGATCTTCCTCTTCTAGGTCCAAGGCGAAAGCCAAGGGAAAGAAGAAGAAAACCCCCGCCAAACCAAGAGGCGGTGTTAGTAAAGTGGATACGAAGGGAAAGACAAAGACAACAAAGGTAGCGGGAAAGCTTGTGGGAAAGGAAGAATGGTTTTAGTGTCACAAGAGTGGACACTGGAAAAAGGATTGCAGGGCTTGGAAGGCCAGAACCCAGGATCTGAAGCAAGTTGCGGCTTCAGCTTCAGATGTGTATGTTATTGAAAACTGTCTATCAATAAACTCTATTTCCTGGGTATTGGATACCGGATCAGGATCTCATATCTGTAATTCTTTGCAGGCTCTGAGAAAGCGTAGGGTTTTGAAGGCAGGTGATATGACCCTCAGAGTTGCAAACGGAGCTGGTATGGATGCTGAGTCCGTGGGGGACTATCACCTAGGGTTGTCAGATGGATACGTTTTGGTTTTGCGTGATTGTTATTTTGTACCCAATGCAACCTGTAATATCATATATGTATCTTTATTATCTAAAGAAGGTTATGAATTTGCATTTGTAAGTAATGTTGTGAACATTCACCTTAATCAAGTTTTGATTCGGTCAGGTACATTAAGCAATGGTATATACGTATTAAACCAACCACAGATTTTCAATGTCCAGAATACACACAAAAGAAAGTCTCCGGAAACAAATCAGGCTTTCTTATGGCATTGTAAACTGGGTAACATCAATGAGAGAAGGTTGACGAAGTTACATACAGAAGGATATTTGGATCCGTTCGAATATCAATCATATGCAACTTGTCAATCCTGTCTCAAAGGAAAGATGACAAAGAATCCGTTCACTGGACACGGAGTAAGAGCGATCAAGCTCTTGGGACTCGTACACAGCGACGTATGCGGTCCAATGTCTACGCATGCACGAAGCGGTTATTCTTACTTCATTACTTTTACGGATGACTTTTCAAGGTACAGATATGTCTTCTTAATGAAACATAAATCCGAAGCCTTTGGAAAATTCTAGGAATATAAGAATGAAGTAGAAAAAGAAACAGGCAAAAGTATCAAGACACTGAGATCTGATCGAGGTGGTGAATACTTAAGTGCCGAGTTCCTGGATTACTTAAAAGAGAATGGAATTCTCTCTCAGCTTACTCCTCCATACACTCCGCAACATAACGGTGTATCGGAGAGACGGAACCGGGCCCTATTGGATATGGTACGTTCCATGATGAGTAACGCTGAGTTACCGCGATCATTCTGGGGATATGCACTAGAATCAGCTGCATACCTTTTGAACCGAGTTCCAACTAAGACTGTGCCTACCACACCATATCAGATGTGGTGTGGGAAGAAACCCTATCTTAAGCACATTAAGACATCGGGATGTCCAGCTTTTGTCAAAAAGCAGCATGCAGACAAACTCGCGGCACGCTCAGTACAGTGCAAGTTTGTGGGATATCCAAAGAATACCAAGGGATATTTCTTCTATTGCGAAGAGGAACAAAAGGTTTTTGTTTCTCGTCATGCCCACTTCTTGAAAACTGAGTTTTTGGAAAATCAGATAAGTGGGAGCGCAATAGAACTGGAAGAAATTCCAGAACCACGAGCTATTACTGAAAGCTTAGTAGAACCAGAGGATTCGAAAGATCAGGACATTCCTGCACCGCTCCGCAGGAGTAGTAGGCAGTCTCATCCGCCCGAGAGATACTATGGTTTTCTCATAGACGGGGATAGAGAGGATTGCATCATTGATAGTGATGAGCCGACTAGCTTCCAGTAGGCCATTCAGAGCGTTGACTCAGTAAAATGGCTGGATGCAATGCGGACCGAAATGGAGTCCATGTATACCAACAAAGTATGGACGTTGGACGTTGTTCCAGATGGGGTAAAACCCGTAGGATGCAAGTGGATCTTCAAAAGGAAGATTGGTGTAGATGGACAGGTTGAGACCTATAAAGCTAGACTTGTTGCAAAGGGTTTTTCGTCATAGACCTGGTTTGGACTATGATGAAACCTTTTCTCCAGTGGCTATGCTGAAATCCATTCGGATCCTTCTTGCCATTGCTGCCTTCCACGATTATGAGATTTGGCAGATGGACGTAAAGACCGCTTTTCTGAATGGAAATTTAGAGAAGTGTGTCTATATGGACCAGCCAGAGGGTTTCATTCAGAGTGGGAGCAGCGGAAAGGTGTGCAAGTTGCTTAAGTCCATCTATGGACTAAAGCGGGCATCGCGGAGTTGGAACATCCGTTTTGATGAGACGGTCAAAAAATTTGGCTTTATCAAAAATCCAGATGAACCATGCATCTATAGTAGATTTGTAGCAAGAACTGTCGTATTCCTCGTATTGTACGTGGATGACATTCTTTTGATAGGAAATGACATTCCTATGCTACAATCTGTCAAGGGATTCTTGTCACACAGGTTCTCCTTGAAAGACCTGGGTGATGCCTCTTACATTCTGGGGATCCGGATCTATCGTGACAGATCCAAGAGGATATTAGGGCTTTCACAGTCCAGGTACATCGACACCATACTGAAAAGATTTAGTATGGAAGATTCCAAGCGCGGTAATCTACCGGCTTGTCACAGGATCACCCTCTCCAAAGAGATGTCTCCCAAGACTGATTTGGAAAGGGATCGCATGTCTATTATACCCTACGCTTCTGCGGTAGGCTCTATAATGTATACGATGTTGTGTACCAGACCAGATGTAGCTTATGCACTGAGTGTGGTAAGCCCGTATCAGTCAAACCCTGGGGAGAAGCACTGGATAGCGGTAAAGAACATTCTCAAGTACCTGAGAAGGAATAAGGAGATGTTCTTGGTGTATGGCGGAAAAGACCTCCAGATCGAGGCCTTTGCTGACTCCAGCTTCCAGAGTGACAAGGATGATTCCAAGTCCATGTCGGGTTATGTCTTTACCCTCAATGAAGGGACGGTGTGTTGGAAGAGTTCCAAATAGGAAACCGTTGCTGACTCGACGATGGAAGCGGAATATATCGCTGCTGCAGATGCCGTAAAAGAAGCCGTCTGGATAAGGAAGTTCTTGACAGAACTTCAGGTGGTTCCGTCCATTGTTGATCCAATATCTCTGTATTGCGACAACAACGAGGCTATAGCTTTAGCGAAGGAACCCAGGTCCCATCAGAAGTCCAGGCACATCTTGAGGCGGTATCACCTGATCAGGGAGATCGTGGGTTGCCAGGAGATCGAGGTTCGGAGAGTTGCTACGGAAGATAACACTGCTGATCCATTCACGAAGGCCTTACCCCAGACTTAGTTCGAGCGGCTGATCGAGATGATAGGTCTTCGATACGCCAGTACATGGCCTTAGTGCAAGTGGGAGATTGTTAGTGTATATGCCCTAGAGGCTATTACTGTATTATACTAGTTTGTATATTACTTAATGGAAGCTTGGGATATTCACAGTTGTATAAACAATCTTGCTCAAAATAGTAGTATTCTACTTGGTTTGTTTCTGCTTTAATGTGTACATGTGTTTATTTTAGTATATCGCCTATACACATTAGTAGAGCCCTTAGGATCTTTGCTTGATTACCAGCGTTGTGATGGCAGTCACACTCGTGGGGGCTGGGTAATCCACAAGCACATCCTTATGCAGGTCCCTAGTCGTAGGACTATCGAGACAGGGCATCGATACTCCGGAGTAGACTAGCGTATGCGCTTCTCATCCCAGCTTGGGAGACGGTCTGTCCCACAGCCGTCAGTACGTCGTACTTGAGATAGTATGCGGGTGCTCGTTAGGTTACGAGTACACTGGACAGGACTCGTCGGGAACTGTTGGTTGGTACTATACCTATCGTCAGTTATCAGTTCCCAGGTGACATGAGTACAGCTTAGTCCGCTGACTTGACACTGTCACTTCGCCTCGAGTGTGTTCCCACTGTACTTAGATTACTACCCTACCACGGCTCAAAAGTGTAAGTCCATGCTACCTCTCTCGGTACTTACGGGCATGCGGGATTTGATAAAAACGATTTTTATAGAGGTGGTAATATGGACTTATAACCCGGATCTTGGTTAAACATCTAACTAACAACCTAACTACGAGTTGCTAACTACTCGGTTAGGGGGTTATACCTTGCTTGTCTTGAACTCCTTCGTCTTCAAACTCCAATGGTGGTCCGTATCGGCTTCTTCCCGTTGTCTCCTTACGCCGAAGATAGATCCACCTGAAAGCTCCAACCTTTGGCTCCTTCTTCGAACTTTGAAGAAACTAGTTCACTCGGTTTGCTAAACCTTGTGAACTAGAGTGAGTAGAGAAGAGTTTGTATGGGATTTTATCTATGGTTCTTGATTCTCAACTCATGAGACAAGTTAACCATAGAGTCAAGAGAGGGAGCAAGAGGAAGAGGGTGAGAGCAAGAACAAGAGAGCTCAAGAACAAGAGAGAGAATGAGCAAGTGAGAATGAGCCTCTCTTTTGTCTTTCACCCTCTCATAATCCAAAAGCATCATAACTCATCATACCAATCAAGTGTTATGTGATGGTTGAAGCAACCATAATCATATCATTTCATGCACTCATTTTGCACAAATAAGCAAGCAAGCAAAAGTCTTTGCCATGAAATGATGGCTATGGTTATCATGATGGTCAACTAGTCAAGCCTAGTCAACCGGTCAACAAAGTCAACAAGTCAACAAAAGTCAACAAGTCAACAAAGTCAACAAGTCAACAACCATGTCACCATAATACTTAATTAATATAATTGTTAATCATATATCATATTCTCATTAGGGTTGAGCAAAAAGTCAATAGTCAACGGTCAACTGTCAACAACCCTAATGAGAATCCGCTGCCTCTGTCTCCCTGTCAACTGTGCATACACACCCGCATCCACGTTCCGAGGAACACGAATGCAAACTGGATAAATCCAATCCCAATACGTACACTAGGATTTGGCTTAAACCAAAGCCCTCTAGCGCAAACTGTCCGGACACTGTACGTGCACGAGTGCACGGATGTGACCGAACCCTGTCGCAAAACCATGCGACCTGTCGCAAAACCATGCGACCTCTACTCCTTTGCCTAAAGGCGAAAAGCTTTCTGTGTGGGACTCTAAAGACTCGACACTACGCTGGCAGTGGGTTTAACCACAGACCGCAAGCGGCACTAGCTGTGCGTAACGGTCCCCAGGTAGTGCCGACAAGAAGACCGACGAGGCGAAACCCATCTGAACTCCTACTGAGCCTGAATGTGACACTCTCCGTACAGTCCGGTCTGTTCGTCTGATACATCGCATGGCGGGCCTAGGGGGCGGTAAACGTCAGTCCCCCAATAGCAGTACAAGTCGTGTCGGAGTGAAGCCCAAAACACCCTGAGATAACACTGGAAGCCTACCAGTATATCTCGTTTGCCCTGGCCAGGGACTACTCGTGTAATGGCTCTCCTAGACACAGCGCGATGTCAACCCCCAATACCGGGAGAGACGAATCCTGTCTAACCGTCACTGCCTCCAAGTGCTTCGAGACTGCACCCAACTACTACCTGTTTGCACGACTCCTTTGACCCGTGGTAGGGTAGTAATCAAAGTGCAGTGGGAACACACTCGAGACGAAGTGACAGTGTCAAGTCAGCGGACTAAGCTGTACTCATGTCACCTGGGAACTGATAACTGACGATAGGCATAATACCAACTAGTCAGTTCCCGACGAGTCCTGTCCAGTGTACCCGTAACCTAACGAGCACCCGCATACTATCTCAAGTACGACGTACTGACGGCTGTGGGACAGACCGTCTCCCACACTGGGATGAGAAGCGCATGCGCTAGTCTACTCCGGAGTATCGATGCCCTGTCTCGATAGTCCTGCGACCAGGGACCTGCATAAGGATGTGCTTATAGATTACCCAGCCCCACTAGTGTGACGGCCATCACATCGCTGGTAATCAAGCAAAGATCCTAAGGGCTTCACTAATGTGTATAGGTGATATACTAAAATAAACACATGTACACATTGAAGTAGAAACAAACCAAGTAGCATACTACTATTTTGAGCAAGATTGTATATACAAGGTGAATATCCCAAGCTTCCATTAAGTAATATACAAACTAGTATGATACAGTAAGGGCCTCTTGGGCATATATACTAACAATCTCCCACTTGCACTAAGGCCATGTACTGGAGTATCGAAGACCTATCATCTCGATCAGCCGCTCGAACTAAGTCTGGGGCAGGGCCTTGGTGAATGGATCTGCAGTGTTATCTTCTGAAGCGACTCTCCGAACCTCGATCTCCTAGCGATCCACGATCTCCCTGATCAGGTAATACCGCCTCAAGATGTGCCTGGATCTCTGATGGGACCTGGGTTCCTTCGCTAAAGCTATAGCCCCGTTGTTGTCGCAATACAGAGGTATTGGATCAACAATGGACGGAACCACCTGAAGTTCTTTCAAGAACTTCCTCATCCAGACAGCTTCTTTTGCGGCATCAGATGCAGCGATGTATTCCGCTTCCATCGTCGAGTCTGCAACGGTTTCCTGTTTGGAACTCTTCCAACACACCGCCCCTCCATTGAGGGTAAAGACAAAACCCGACATGGACTTGGAATCATCCTTGTCACTCTGGAAGCTGGAGTCAGCAAAGGCCTCGATCTGGAGGTCTTTTCCGCCATACACCAAGAACATCTCCTTAGTCCTTCTCAGGTACTTGAGAATGTTCTTTACCGCTATCCAGTGTTTCTCCCCAGGGTTTGACTGATACCGGCTTACCACACTCAGTGCATAAGCTACATCCGGTCTGGTACACAACATCGCATACATTATAGAGCCTACCGCAGAAGCGTAGGGTATAATAGACATACGATCCCTCTCCAAATCAGTCTTGGGAGACATCTCTTTAGAGAGGGTGATCCCGTAACAAGCCGGTAGGTTACCGTGCTTGGAATTTTCCATACTGAATCTTTTCAGTACGGTGTCGATGTACCTGGACTGAGAAATTACTAATATCCTCTTGGATCTATCACGATGGATCCGGATCCCCAGGATGTATGAGGCATCACCCAGGTCTTTCATGGAGAACCTGTGCGACAAGAACCCCTTGACAGATTGTAGCATAGGAATGTCATTTCCTATTAAGAGAATGTCATCCACGTATAAAACGAGGAATACTACAGTTCTCGCTACAAATCTACTATAGATGCATGGTTCATCTGGATTTTTGATAAAGCCAAATTCCTTGACCGTCTCATCAAAACAGATGTTCCAACTCCGCGATGCCTGCTTTAGTCCATAGATGGACTTAAGCAACTTGCACAACTTTCCGCTGCTCCCACTCTGAATGAAACCCTCTGGCTGGTTCATATAGACACACTCCTCTAAATTTCCATTCAGAAAAGCTGTCTTTACGTCCATCTGCCAAATCTCATAATCGTGGAAGGCAGCAATGGCAAGAAGGATCCGAATGGATTTCAGCATAGCCACTGGAGAAAAGGTTTCGTCATAGTCCAAGCCAGGTCTTTGACGAAAACCCTTTGCTACCAGTCTAGCTTTATAGGTCTCAACCTGTCCATCTACACCAATCTTCCTTTTGAAGATCCACTTGAATCCTACGGGTTTTACCCTGTCTGGAGCAATGTCCAACGTCCATACTTTGTTGGTGTACATGGACTCCATTTCGGTCCGCATTGCATCCAGCCATTTTACTGAGTCAATGCTCTGAACGGCCTGCTGGAAGCTAGTAGGCTCATCATAATCTATGATGCAATCCTCTCTATCCCCGTCTATGAGAAAACCGTAGTATCTCTCGGGCGGATGAGTCTGCCTACTACTCCTGCGGAGCGGCGTAGGAATGTCCTGTTCTTTTGAACCCTCTGGTTCCACTAAACTTTCAGTAATAGTCCGTGGTTCTGGAATTTCTTCCAGTTCTACCGCGCTCCTACTGATTTCCTTTTCTAAGAACTGGTGTTCTAGAAAGTGGGCATGACGAGAATCAAGAACTTTTTGTTCCTCTTCGCAGTAGAAGAAATATCCCTTGGAATTCTTTGGATATCCCACAAACTTGCACTGTACTGAGCGTGCCTCGAGCTTGTCCGCATGCTGCTTTTTGACAAAAGATGGACTTCCCCATGCCTTAATGTGATTAAGATGGGGCCTCTTTCCACACCACATCTCAAATGGTGTGGTAGGCACAGTCTTAGTGGGAACTCGGTTCAAAAGGTATGCAGCTGATTCTAGCGCATACCCCCAGAATGATCGCGGTAACTCAGCGTTACTCATCATGGACCGTACCATATCTAATAGGGTGCGGTTCCGTCTCTCCGATACACCTTTATGTTGCGGAGTGTATGGAGGAGTGAGCTGAGAGAGAATTCTATTCTCTTTTAAATAGTCCAGGAACTCGGCACTCAAGTATTCTCCACCTCGATCCGATCTTAGAATCTTGATACTTTTGCTGGTCTGTTTTTCTACTTCATTCTTATACTCCTGGAATTTTCCAAAGGCTTCGGACTTATGTTTCATTAAGGAGACATAACCGTACCTTGAGAAGTCATTCGTAAAAGTAATGAAGTAAGAATAACCGCTTCGCGCGTGTGTAGACATTGGACCGCACACGTCACTGTGTACGAGTCCTAAGAGCTCGCTCGCTCTCACTCCGTGTCCAGTAAACGGAGTCTTTGTCATCTTTCTTTTGAGACAGGATTGACAAGTGGCATACGATTGATATTCGAACGGATTCAAATATCCTTCTGTATGTAACTTCGTTAACCTTCTCTCATTGATGTGACCCAGTCTACAATGCCATAAGAAAGCCTGATTGATTTCTGGAGACTTTCTTTTGTGTGTATTCTGGACATTGAAAATCTGTGGTTGGTTCAATACGTATATACCATTACTCAATGTACTTGACCCAATCAAAACTTGATTAAGGTGAATGTTTACAACATTACTTACAAACGCAAATTCATAACCTTCTTTAGAAACTAAAGATACAGAAATGATATTACAAGTTGCGTTGGGTACAAAAAAGCAATTACGCAAATCGAAAACATGTCCATCTGTCATTCCCAGGTGATAGTCCCCCACGGCTTTAGCATCCATGCTAGCTCCGTTCGCAACTCTGAGGGTCATGTCACCTGCCTTCAAAACCCTACGATTTCTCAACGCCTGCAAAGAATTACAGATATGAGATCCTGATCCGGTATCCAATACCCAGGAAGTAGAGTTTATTGAAAGACAGTTTTCAATAACATACACACCTGAAGCTGAAGCTGCAACCTGCTTCAATTCCTGTGTTCTGGCTTTCCAAGCCCTGCAATCATTCTTCCAGTGACCTTTCTTATAACAATAGAAGCATTCTTCCTTATCCACAAGCTTCCCCGCTTTCTTTGTTGCTTTAGCTTTTCCCTTCGTATCCACTTTACTAACACCGCCCCTTGGTTTGGCGGGGGCTTTCTTCTTCTTTCCCTTGGCTTTCTCCTTGGACCTAGAAGAAGATGATCCTCCTACAAACAAAGTGGATGTTTCCCTACCCTTCTGTAGGGTTCCCTCTGCGCTCCTCAGCATGTTGAGGAGCTCTGAAAGTTCAACTTCTTTTTCTTGTAAGTTGAAGTTCAGTATAAACTGGGCGTAAGTGGAAGGAAGGGACTGGAGAACTATGTCCGTATAGAGCTCACTCTCCAATGTGGTCCCTAGGTCCGCGAGCTCCTCAATGTAGCCGATCATCTTTAGCACGTGCTTGGCTACTGATGATCCGACGGCCATCTTTGCCGAAAATAGCTTTTTCGACGCTTCGTATCTTGCGATACGAGATTGCTCTCCATACAGTTCTTTTGTATGGAGAAATATGGATTCAAGGTCCATATTCTCGTGCCTCCTCTGATGTTCGTTGTCCATAGAGGCAAGCACGAGGCACTTGGCCTTCACGCTATCAATCTCCCAAGTCTTACGGATTTCCTTATCCGCGATGCTGGAAGTGGGACCAGGGACAGGGGGAGCTTTGGTGGTAAGAAGATACCCCAGCTTGTCGTAAGTGATTGCCATTTTGACATTTCTGAGCCAATCTTTGTAGTTTGGCCCTGTCAGTATGTTTTTATCTAGAAGTAACTTAAGTCCAGTCATGTCGATTGGTCGCTGCAATTAGGAGAGAGAAGAAGAAACACTCAGCATGATGCTCTTGCAAGTGTAGAGTGGTTTTTAGTTTGTCTAAACAGGATGGCTCCCACTGTTTCTCGAATCCCTCCTCAAACCATAAAGGAAGAATTAGTCGGGATCAATCCCACCGTACAATACTTGCTTAACCGTTCAGCCAGGCCAGTGTCGGTACTTCGAGGGAGGTTTTCCAACGCTTTCGCGAAGTTCCTTAATTAAATAATCTCTTTTCCCTGGGGGCGTAGCCCCGCTAACACCTTTCTAGGCACCTACTAGGTTTATAGCATTGGTCGTTTAGTGAGAAATTTTCCGAGGAGTAGCATATACTCACAGTAGGATCGGGATCCAAATATCACCGCGTGACGAAACTGAAGGAATCCAACCAGAATCATCACACTCCAAATGGTATGCAAATCTAGCAAGTTTCAGTACTTATGAAACTCCCGTTGTGGATTTTTGCCCCATGCTCTTATGACCTTGACTTTGGCCAAAATATCATAAGTCACATGTCAAGTTCTACCCGTCATTATCCAGGTTAATTTGGATCCATCCGTACCTACCCTTGACTTTGGCCAAAATGGTAGTACGACTGTCCCAAACCAACGCATCTATCTATGCTACACATGAACACCCAATAGCTACCAATCACTGTGCCTTGACTTTGGCCAACATACACAGCTTGAATACTATTGACTATTCATGTGAAACGACGGAGGGCTACGAATGGTTTTGGCAAAACCGTGAACGTAGTGAACTTGATATAGTCGATGGAACGAGATAGCTTTTAAAAGGAGTGGCTCAAGCTCCGCATTTAAAAGTTGGTTTTGAAAAGAACCGAGTGGTTTTTCGAAAGTGTTCCAACGACTTTAACTTGGTTTATTATCTTGCATTAGTTCTTTTAATGCATGATATTCTTGCATTAGTTCTTTTAATGCGTCCCATCATTTAATCCTACCATTGCAGAAAACAACCAAAATATGACGTACGCTTATGCCATTCGCATTCGCCACTGGGCCCCGTCATTACCCGTTAGGTTACTTAACTAACGACAGAGCGGGGGCTGGGCTAGCGCGGCTGTAAACATAAGCAACGCCTAAATAATATCATATATAGATATACTGCAATGATAAACATTCAGATCACAGATGAATACATTGGATATACTAGGAATCTGTAATTCGCACGAGCCTGTAACGAAAGACAGATTACACGGTCACGGTGAATAGCCAATACCCCACCCAAGACCCCTACGGGTGCGGCAAACTACCCGCCAAGTACCCGAAGCGAAGCAACCTCCCTCGTCTCCATGAGTAGGCCACTCGGCACTTCGGCATACCCGGTAGTTTGTGCACCCCCTCCATGGGTCTATCCTAGGAGCAAAAACAGTAAAAAGAAATTATACAATGACGGATACAACCCCGACCCGGTTGTGCGGCCATACAAATAATTATTACATCAATTTACAAATTTACATGAATTGAAAGAAAAGAAAACTCTCGTCTCACAACCCCCGGCTATTCACCCGCGACAATCCAACATATTCATATACACATTCCAGCAACATTACAGATCACAGATTTGTATAACCCCCACTAATCGACATATAGCGATTAGCAGACGTTCAATACAAATATCACATTACAGAAAAACCCGTTAGCTTAAGTCTTTTAGAAGTTCGATCAAAAATACGGATTTTCGGGACCCCAAAAATAAAATTTTCGTTCTGGAAAATCTGGGCAGAAAATATATATTCCAAAAATCCCAAAACAATCCCAGAATCACACTGCACCAAACTTGGACCTCGGCTGAGTCAACTCGGCCGCGGATCCGCGGCGGGAGCGTGCTCCCGCCGCGTTTCCGCGGCGCTTTGACTCGATCGTTAGACCAAATTTGGTGGGTGATCACAAAAAAGCCTGAGCCGATTTTTGGTGTATTTCAAAAAAGTTTTCCAGCACTTTTAAAATCGACAGAAAGTTCGAATTTCGGGGTTCATTTCGGGACTTTTCTTTGATCGATCTTCTAGCTACTTTGCTAACATGTTAGATAGAGTTTAACTAGGCTCTGATACCACTGTAAGTCCATGCTACCTCTCCCGGTACTTACAGGCATGCGGGATTTGATAAAAACGATTTTTATAGAGGTGGTAACATGGACTTATAACCCGGATCTTGGTTAAACATCTAACTAACAACCTAACAACGAGTTGCTAACTACTCGGTTAGGGGGTTATACCTTGCTTGTCTTGAACTCCTTCGTCTTCAAACTCCAATGGTGGTCTGGATCGGCTTCTTCCCGTCGTCTCCTTACGCCGAAGATAGATCCACCTGAAAGCTCCAACCTTTGGCTCCTTCTTCGAACTTTGAAGAAACTAGTTCACTCGGTTTGCTAAACCTTGTGAACTAGAGTGAGTAGAGAAGAGTTTGTATGGGATTTTATCTATGGTTCTTGATTCTCAACTCATGAGACAAGTGAACCATAGAGTCAAGAGAGGGAGCAAGAGGAAGAGGGTGAGAGCAAGAACAAGAGAGCTCAAGAACAAGAGAGAGAATGAGCAAGTGAGAATGAGCCTCTCTTTTGTCTTTCACCCTCTCATAATCCAAAAGCATCATAACTCATCATACCAATCAAGTGTTATGTGATGGTTGAAGCAACCATAACCATATCATTTCATGCACTCATTTTGCACAAATGAGCAAGCAAGCAAAAGTCTTTGCCATGAAATGATGGCTATGGTTATCATGATGGTCAACTAGTCAAGCCTAGTCAACCGGTCCACAAAGTCAACAAGTCAACAAAAGTCAACAAGTCAACAAAGTCAACAAGTCAACAACCATGTCACCATAATACTTAATTAATATAATTGTTAATCATATATCATATTCTCATTAGGGTTGAGCAAAAAGTCAATAGTCAACGGTCAACTGTCAACAACCCTAATGAGAATCCGCTGCCTCTGTCTCCCTGTCAACTGTGCATACACACCCGCATCCGTGTTCCGAGGAACACGAATGCAAACTGGAAAAATCCAATCCCAATACGTACACTAGGATTTGGCTTAAACCAAAGCCCGCTAGTGCAAACTGTCCGGACACTGTACGTGCACGAGTGCACGGATGTGACCGAACCCTGTCGCAAAACCATGCGACCTCTACTCCTTTGCCTAAAGGCGAAAAGCTTTCTGTGTGGGACTCTAAAGACTCGACACTACGCTGGCAGTGGGTTTAACCACAGACCGCAAGCGGCACTAGCTGTGCGTAACGGTCCCCAGGTAGTGCCGACAAGAAGACCGACGAGGCGAAACCCATTTGAACTCCTACTGACCCTGAATGTGACACTCTCCGTACAGTCCGGTCTGTTCGTCTGATACATCGCATGGCGGGCCTAGGGGGCGGTAAACGTCAGTCCCCCAATAGCGGTACAAGTCGTGTCGGAGTGAAGCCCAAAACACCCTGAGATAACACTGGAAGCCTACCAGTATATCTCGTTTGCCCTGGCCAGGGACTACTCGTGTAATGGCTCTCCTAGACACAGCGCGATGTCAACCCCCAATACCGGGAGAGACGAATCCTGTCTAACCGTCACTGCCTCCAAGTGCTTCGGGACTGCACCCAACTATTACCTGTTTGCACGACTTCTTTGAGCCGTGGTAGGGTAGTAATCAAAGTGCAGTGGGAACACACTCGAGACGAAGTGACAGTGTCAAGTCAGCGGACTAAGCTGTACTCATGTCACCTGGGAACTGATAACTGACGATAGGCATAATACCAACTAGTCAGTTCCCGACGAGTCCTGTCCAGTGTACCCGTAACCTAACGAGCACCCGCATACTATCTCAAGTACGACGTACTGACGGCTGTGGGACAGACCGTCTCCCACACTGGGATGAGAAGCGCATGCGCTAGTCTACTCCGGAGTATCGATGCCCTGTCTCGATAGTCCTGCGACCAGGGACCTGCATAAGGATGTGCTTATAGATTACCCATCCCCACTAGTGTGACAGCCATCACATCGCTGGTAATCAAGCAAAGATCCTAAGGGCTCCACTAATGTGTATAGGTGATATACTAAAATAAACACATGTACACATTGAAGTAGAAACAAACCAAGTAGCATACTACTATTTTGAGGAAGATTGTATATACAAGGTTAATATCCCAAGCTTCCATTAAGTAATATACAAACTAGTATGATACAGTAATGGCCTCTAGGGCATATACACTAACAAAAAGAGTCGTGCAAACAGGTAGTAGTTGGGTGCAGTTCCGAAGCACTTGGAGGCAGTGACGGTTAGACAGGATTCGTCTTTCCCGGTATTGGGGGTTGATATCGCGCTGTGTCTAGGAGAGCCATTACACAAAGTCCCTGGCCAGGGCAAGCGAGATATACTGGTAGGTTTCCAGTGTTATCTTAGGGTGTTCTGGGCTACGCTCCGACACGACTTGTACCGCTATTAGGGGACTGACGTTTACCGCCCCCTAGGCCCGCCATGCGATATTCTCAGACGAACAGACCGGGACTGTACGCAGATTGTCACATTCAGGCTCAGTAGGAGTTCAGATGGGTTTCACCTCGTCCGTCTTCTTATCGGCATCTACCTGGGGACCGTTACGTACAGCTAGTACCGCTTGCGGTCTGTGGTTAAACCCACTGCCAGCGTAGTGCCGAGTCTTTAGAGTCCCACACAGAGGGTTATTCGCGTTTGGGCAAAATAGAGTAGAGGTCGCATGGTCTTGCGACAGGGTTCGTTCACATCCGCGCACTTGTGCACGTTTGGTGTCCGGACAGTCATTACTAGCGGGCTCTGATTTGAGCCAGATCCTAGTATATGCTTTGGGGTTAGTTTTATCTCATTGTATTCGTGTTCCTCAGTACACGAATGCGGGTGTGTATGCACAGTTGACTGAGGCAGAGGAAGAGGATTTTCATTAGGGTTTTGGAACGGGTGTGTATGCACAGTTGACAGTTGTTTTTCCAAACCCTAATGAATATGTGAAATATCAATTAATAGTATTAATTAAATGAAATTGAGTTATGGTTAGGGTTGTTGACTTGTTGACCAAGGTTGACTTGTTGACTAAGGTTGAAAAGTTGACCATCATCATTTCAAGCAAAGATGCTCTTTGATCTTTGCAAAACTCATTTAATATGAAATGATAATGGTCATTTCAACATACCATCACCTTTTTCATTTTAATTAATTTTGTTAATTGATTAATTCACATATATTTGGTTATGGTTGTAAAACTATTCTCATTCTATCATTTTGATTCTCTCTCTTCCTTTCTTCTTCCTCTTCCTCTAGCTCAAGGAATACTCATCTCATGTGTTGAGAAACATTTCCTTGGAGATAAAACACCAAAGCCACTCTCTACTCATCCTAAAGTTGAAGGTCTAGCAAGCCGGACACTTTAGTTTTCTCAAGTTCGAGAAGGAAGCTCAAGGTAGAGACCCTCAGGTGGATCCATCTTCGGCAAGAGAAGGCGACGAGGAAAGAACCATCCGACCACCACAAGGAGTTCAAGAGAAGGAGTTCAAGTTGAGGTATATCCCCTAACCGAGTAGGCAAAGCTCTAGTTAGTTGCTAGTGTGTAGTTTAGCAAAGATCTGTGTTTGATAGTCCATGTTACCATGACCCAAAAAAAAAACGTTTTTCACTATTTCCGCAAGCCCAAAAAAATCGGGAGAGGTAACGTGGACTTACACAACTATCTTATAGGAGGTATGCAATCTCATTGCAAATTTCAACACTTGAAATTCCCGATAATGTTTTTTTTTGCCCCTATCCCCTTATGACCTTGACAAACGCCAACAAACCATAGGAAGCTAGTCAAGTTCAACCCGTCATTTCTTGATTGAAATAAACCCACCCGCACGACCATTGACAAAGGACAACAAGATCGTACGACTACCCTATTCCAATCACATCACATGCTTAAGAAGATAAGTACTAGTCAGCTACCGCACACTACGCCTTGACAAAGGCCAACAAACGCAGCACGAATACTAAATAGTCTTTATCTGAAATGACGGAGGGCTACGCAGTTTTTTCAGAAAACCATGAGCGTAATGAACTTGATATCGTTGTAGAAACAAGTGATTTTGAAAAGGAATGTTTTTGAGGCTTTACTAGTTTCGCTAAAGAGGTCACTCCCGGTGAAAGGATCTCGGTTCTTTCCTTATCGAATAAGGTGCAGGATATTTCACAAATACTGCTGTACAAAGCAAGAACTATAAAAGCAATCAAAAACTAAACCGTGAGTTTGTAGCATCTGCCAGTTTTGCTAAATAGGTCACTCTCGGTGAAGGGATCTCGGCTCTTTCCTCATCGAATAAGGTGCAGGGTATATCACATATACCGCTGTGTAAAGCAAGAACTGTAGCTACCCTTTTTGAAAATTTGATTCTACAACATCTTTTAGGTTTCTTTTCTTTTATTAATCTTATTAATGAATCCCATCATTTATGCTTCCTAAGCATCACAGAAGAAATGAAAATACAACGTACGGTTATGCCATCCGCATTCGCCACAATATTCCGTTATGCATCGTTAGGTTACTTAACTAACGGCATACCGGGACAAGACTAGCGCGGGTGTAAAACATAAGCAACGTTTATTATATATCATATATATACAATAATAAAGCGTTCGTCTCACGTATATAAAATGATCACATCACAATATATCAGCAGCAGAAGAAACATATGAAATATTGGATATACTAGGAGGTCCGTGTTTTATTTCGAGCCTGTATAAAACACGGATTCCACGGTCGTGATGAATAGCCAAACCCACATCCCTAGACCCTTACGAGAGCGGCATGTAACACTGCCAATTCTAGGGTTAGAAGACCCGGTCTCGGCAAGTAACACTGCGCATACCCTAGTCTACTCTGGTGTATCGATGCCCTGTCTCGATACACCCTCGACTAGGAACAGTTATAGGATGTACTCGTTGACTACTCTGGCCCCACTAGTATGATCTTATCATAGTCCTAGTAGTCAAGTACATATCCAAAGGGCTTTATCAACATGTGAGAGGAAGACAGTAAACCAATACAAGTCAACATTTTAAGACAAAGTGAAACCAAATAGCATACTATCATGTCGAGCAAGAAAGTCCTCTCTATATATATCCAAGCATCCACTATAATATACATCATATGTACAACAATAGCCTCTAGGGCATATATATAACTAACAGGTATCCAACGCAGTTTCTCTTCCAGTGCCCAGTCTGGTGGCAGTGGAAACATTCCCCTCGTCCTGTCGCAGCAGCCCCTATCTTGTTATTTCCCGGTGCCTTTTTCACTCCGCCTCTCGTCTTGATAGGATTCTTCTTCTTCTTTCCCTTGTCCTTGGCTTTCGGGACGGAGGAGGAAGTTGGCCCATCAATTAGAGCGTGAGTTTTCTCTACCTTTAGCATGCTCTCTGCACTCCTCAACCTATTGAGGAGTTCAGGTAAGGACTTCTCCATGTTGTGCATGTTGAAGTTTACAATGAACTGAGCAAAGGTTGGGGGAAGGGTCTGTAGAACAATATCAATATACTGTTCGTTCTCCATGGTCCAACCCAGATCCTCTAGATCTTCTATAAGTCCAATCATCTTCAATAAAGGGTCACCTACAAACGTGCCAGCAGCCATACGCATTTGAAACAACTTTCGAGATGCCTTGTATTGGAGAGTACGAGATTGCTCTCGATACAACTCCTTTGTATGTAGAAAGATGGATTGTACATCCATCTTCTCATGCTGCTTCTGATGTTCATTGTTCATAGAAGAAAATGCGAGGCACTTGGCTGTTGCGCATGAAAGGTTCCTAGGCACCCAAGTGAGGTCTCACAAGGCATCGAACATGCCAATTTTTAAAAAAAAGGTGCAGAGAAACCCAAGACTACGGATCGTCGCTAGAATTCTAGGCGAAATATAAATCTAGTTAACAATTTAACTAAAGTTAAGATGCTACAACCTTTGTAGATCCGGATACCCACTTCCTTAGCTCCACGAGGGCGTCCTCTCGCTGTCCATCTTGAACCATGGACTCTCGTGATGGCTTCATCGGAGAAACGTGCGGAATAGGTCGTCGGCTTCGTGTCAAAGACGATCTACGTCGAGGTTGCACAAGCTCAAGCTCCGACTTCACAAACTTGTGAAACTTGTGAAGAAAACACCCAAAACAACTTGGCAAGAGGTAGAGGGTGAAGAAATAGGAGGTGGGTTCACTTTAGAATTGGATTTATCTCACTAGATCTCAAGTTGCCATTAATGGCATCTAGGTTTCTCACTTGAAGAAGAAGAAGAAGATGATAGAATTATGATAAGTTCTTTTAAAAGAAAAAGAAAAACTATACTTATCATAACTCTAACTCAAGTTAAGTGTAGAGAATAAACCATGGTTAGTAGAGTGGGTTAGGGTTAAGCAAAATGACAAGAATGGTTACAAAAGTCAAGGGTTCATGAAGCTTCATATAAGAAACAAAAATTGCCACCATTCTCATTTAAACTTATCCAAATAAATGAATAAACAAATAAATGAATAAGCAAATATGCAAAACCCTAATTATCATAATAACCATGGTTTAATTCTATTCACTTAACCATATGATCAAGTATCATCAAACATGATACAAAAAAGTGCATAAAAGTATATCACATATACAATGTGTAATCCAAGTGAGAAAAATCCGTTTAAAGTGAACCAATACTAGTTAATGCAAAGTAATATATCAAATATATAATTATACATTAAATCATTAAATCAACACTTGATTCAATGATTCGGTCATGTCGCACATGACCGACTAGTATTCAATGCATCGATTTATCGAATCAATGATTCGATAACTAGGTCATATCGAATATAACCAATCGAAACATTTATCGCGAGAATGAAATGCGGTATCACATACGCGCATTATTCTTGGTCCCGCACATATCTCATATGCGCTCCTATTTCGTTTTGCTTGAGCCAGAAAACCTCTGTGTAGGACTCTAAAGACTCGTCAATACGCCGGTAGCAGATGATGATCATATCAAGCACCCACAAGCCGCAAGCGGTCTGCTAAACGTAACGGCCACCCGGGTATTGAGCGATCAGAAGATCGACGAGCTAGCCCGCTCACACTCCTGCGAATCCGACCAGTAACACTTACCATACAGTCCGGTCTCTTCGTCTGATACGTCGCATATCAAGTCTAGGGGTGGTATACATCAGACCCCAATAACCCGATAAGTCGTGCCGATGTGAGGCTCATAACGGGTCGAGAAACTACTGGTAACACTTACCAGCAAATCTCTGATCAGCCCTGGCCACGGACAGCCCTGCTACGGCCAATCGAGCACAGCACAACATCAACCCCCAATACCGGGAGAGACGAAACCCCTCCTATCGCTCATTGCCTCCATGTGACTCGGGACTGTGCCCAAAGACCACCATTTTGCACGCCCTCATGGACGTGGTAAGGTGGAGATCAAAGCACAGTGGGAATCACACAAGACTCTATGACGATCTCGGGTCTACAGACTAACCTGTACAAGTGTCACCTGAGAACTGCCATCTGACGTGAGGTATAATACCATCTGGGAGTTCTCGGCGAGTCCGTCCAGTGTACCCAGTCTCCACTGAGCACGCGTATACCATCTCTGATGTCAAACACCAATGGATATGGGATCATCCATCGCCCATCACATGGGTCGAGAAGCGTATACGCTAGTCTACACTGGTATATCGATGCCCCGTCTCGATACACCCACGACTAGGGACCTTGAAGGATGTACTTATGGACTACCATGTCCCCACTAGTATGATCTGCATCATAGTCCAGGTAGTCAAGTACAAATCCTAAGGGCTTTACCAACATGTAACTATAAGACAGTATAAAGAGACTAGTGTACATGTTAAGATAAAGAGCAACCAGATAGCATACTATCATGTCGAGCAAGAAAGTCATCTCTATATATGTCCAAGCATCCAATATAATATACATCATCTGTACAATACTGGCCTCTAGGGCATACATACAACTAACAATCTCCCACTTGCACTAGGGCCAGCTGCTGTAGTATCGCATATCGAGCATCCCGAAGAGTCTCTCAAACTGTATCTGGGGAATGGCCTTCGTGAGTGGATCCCCAGTGTTGTTCTTCGTGTCAACCCTCCTGACCTCGATCTCCCGGCGATCAACTATCTCCCGGATCAGGTGATACCGTCTCAGAATATGCCTGGATCGCTGATGGGACCTGGGTTCCTTGGCCAAAGCCACTGCTCCATTGTTATCGCAATACAAAGGTATTGGATGCTCAATGGATGGAACCACTCCAAGTTCAGTAATGAACTTCTTGATCCAGACAGCCTCTTTGGCAGCATCGTTGGCAGCGATGTATTCAGCCTCCATCGTCGAGTCTGCCACGGTTTCCTGCTTGGAACTCTTCCAGCTAACCGCCCCTCCGTAAAGGGTAAAGACAAAGCCCGACTGCGACTTTGAGTCGTCCTTATCACTCTGGAAGCTCGAATCGGTAAAGGACTCCACTTGGAGTTCTCCGTTACCATACACCAAGAACATATCTCTAGTCCTTCGCAAGTACTTGAGAATGCTCTTCACAGCTGTCCAGTGACTCTCTCCAGGATCAGCTTGATACCTGCTCACTACACTTAGTGAGTATGCTACATCGGGTCTGGTACATAGCATCGCATACATGATAGAGCCTACTGCCGAAGCATAGGGTATCCCTTGCATGCGAGCTCTCTCCAAATCAGTCTTGGGAGACATCTCTTTGGAGAGAGTGACTCCAGAGATCGTGGGCAAGTTCCCACGCTTGGACTCTTCCATACTAAACCTCTTTAGTATGGTGTCAATGTACCTGGATTGGGACAATCCCAAAATCCGTTTGGATATATCTCTATAGATCCTAATCCCCAATATGCAGGAGGCATCACCAAGATCTTTCATTGAGAATCTTTGTGATAAGAAGAGCTTGACCGATTGCAGCATAGGAATATCATTTCCTATCAAGAGTATGTCGTCCACGTACAATACGAGGAAGACAACCTTACTCTCTGCCACCTTCTTGTAGATACAAGGTTCATCTGGGTTTTTGACGAAATCAAACTCTTTGATAACGACGTCAAAGCAGATGTTCCAACTCCGCGATGCTTGCTTTAATCCATAAATGGATTTAAGCAGCTTGCACACCTTCCCGCTGCTCCCACTGTCTACGAAGCCCTCTGGCTGAGTCATGTACACGCACTCTTCTAAATCACCATTTAGAAAGGCGGTCTTAACATCCATTTGCCAGATTTCGTAATCATGATAAGCAGCGATGGCAAGCATGATCCGGATGGATTTAAGCATAGCCACTAGAGAAAAAGTCTCGTCATAGTCCACACCTGGTCTTTGACGAAAACCCTTTGCTACAAGTCTAGCTTTGAAAGTCTCCACTTTCCCATCTACACCAAGTTTCTTCTTGAAGATCCACTTGCTCCCAATGGGTTTTACCCCTTCAGGATAACGTCCAAAGTCCATACTTTGTTGGTGTACATGGATTCCATCTCGGACCGCATAGCATCCAGCCATTTCACTGAGTCCCTACTCGTGATGGCCTGATCGAAGCTAGTTGGGTCATCATCCTCCATGATGCAATCCTCGCTCCCTCCATCCATGAGAAAACCGTAGTATCTCTCAGGTTGGCGAGGAACCCTACTAGATCGGCGGAGTGGCTGGGGTTCATCGGGAACTACGGAATCCTCTGGTTCAACCAAATCTTCTGTTGTAGTCTGTGTCGCTGGAACCTCTTCCAGTTCTACCTCAATGCCACTTATCTGTTTCATAAGAAAACTTTTTTCTAAGAAAGTGGCATGTCGAGAAAAAAACACCTTTTGTTCCTCGGGGTGGTAGAAGATATACCCTTGTGAATTTTTTGGATATCCTACAAACTTACATAAGACAGATCTTGCCTCGAGTTTGTCCGGATTTTGTCTTTTGACATAGGCTGGACAACCCCATATCTTAATATAATTAAGATGTGGTCTCTTCCCTTTCCATATCTCATATGGAGTGGTAGGCACTGATTTGGTAGGAACTCTATTCAATAGGTCCATGGCTATCTCAAGCGCATATCCCCAGAAGGAAATAGGTAACTCAGCTGTACTCATCATTGAGCGCACCATATCTAATAGGGTGCGGTTTCTCCGTTCAGATACACCGTTGTGCTGTGGTGTATAAGGAGGAGTAAGCTGAGAGAGAATCCCATTCTCTTTTAGGAATTCCAGGAATTCATTGCTTAAGTATTCTCCTCCTCGATCAGATCGTAGGATTTTAATACTTTTTCCGGTTTGGTTCTCGACTTCTTGTTTATATTCTCTAAATTTCTCAAAAGCTTCTGATTTGTGTTTCATCAGGAACACATATCCGAATCTAGAGAGATCGTCAGTGAATGTAATGAAGTACGAAGAACCATCCCTGGCATGTGTAGACATGGGACCGCATACATCACTATGTATCAGTCCCAAGAGTTCGGTAACTCTTTCTCCGTGTCCCGTAAACGGAGCTTTGGTCATCTTGCCTTTGAGACATGACTGGCAAGTGTCATAGGATGAAAATTCAAACGGATTTAAATATCCATCCTTATGCAACTTAGCCAGTCGTGTCGCATTGATGTGACCCAGTCTACAATGCCACAAGTAGGATTCGTTCAGTTCAGAACTCTTCCTCTTGTGTGTGTTTGTTATGCTCAGAACTGTTGATTGGTTTAGAACATAAATGCCATTGCACAACGTGCCTGATCCAACCAACTTTTGGTTACGGAAAATGTTCGTAACATTGTCCTGTAATACAAAATTATATCCCTCTTTACTTAATAAAGAAACCGATATAATGTTGCATATCAGGTTCGGCATGTAATAGCATTCGTTCAGAACCAATGTATTACCAGTTGGTAATTCAAGGTGATATTCCCCGACAGTCTTAGCTGCAACAATTGCACCATTTCCAACTCTAATGTCTTTATCACCTTCTCCAAGTTCCCTACCTTTCTTAAGCCCATGTAACTGATTACATATATGGGATCCTGACCCGGTATCCAATACCCAGGACGTAGAGCAAATGGAGAAACAGTTCTCAGTAACGAACACACCCGAAGAAAATGCATCAACATGTACTTTCTTCATTCGGGTGGCATGGGAATCCTGGTATTCCCCTATATCCTGTTCAGTCCTATAACTATTATAGGAAAGAACGGAACCAACGTTCCCCAGCACAGTATAACATGCGGGTTCGGTCAATACATCCATATTATTATCTTTATTAGGGCATGAAATGGTCGCAACCTGGAGAGAGAGAGAAGAAAACACTTTAGCGTATGCTCGTGCAAGATCAGATTGGTTATTATCTTATCTAATCAGGATGGCTCCCACTGCTTTTTATCAAATCTTCCTCCAAACCCTAAAAGGAAAGACTAGCCGGGATTAATTACACACTACAAGTTCGCCAATCTTTCAGCCAGGCCAGTGTCGGTACTTTGAGGGAGGTCCCCCGTGCTTTCGCACGAACCTAATTACTGTAAACCTTGTTTTCCCAGAGGCGTAACCTCGTTAACACCTTTCTAGACACCTACTTGATCGGCTAATTGTAATGTGTAAAACTCTCCCAGGAGTAACTCTTACTCGCAGTGGGTATCGGGATCCAACTATCTCATAGAAGGTATGCAATCTCATTGCAAATTTCAACACTTGAAATTCCCGACAATCTTTTGCCCCTAGCGTGCTATGACCTTGACGCATGCCAAACAACCTATAGTCCGCTAGTCAAGTTCAACCCGTCATTTCCTGATTGAATTAAACCCACCCGCACGACCCTTGACGCATGCCAAACAACGCCGTGCGAATACCCTAATCCAATCTGCATCATATGCATAAGCAGATAAATACTAGTTAGCTACCGTACACTACGCCTTGACGCATGCCAAACAACCGCAGCACGAATACTAAATAATACTTATCTGAAATGACGGAGGGCTACGACAGGTTTTTCTGAAAACCTATTGCGTACTGAACTTGATATCGTTGTAGAATCAAATGAAGTTTTGAAATGGAGTGATTTTGAGGCTTTTCTAGTTTTTCTAAAGGAGTCACTCCCGGCGAAGGGATCTCGGTCCTTTCCTCGTCGAATGAGGTGCGGGATATATCATATATATCGCTGTGCAAAGTAAAACTCAAAAACAATCAAAAGCAAACCGAGTGTGTAGCATCTGCCAGTTATTGCTAAAGGAGTCACTCCCGGTGAAGGGATCTCGGTCCTTTCCTCATCGAATAAGGTGCAGGGTATATCATATATACCGCTATGCAAAGCAAGAACTGTAGCTACCTGTTTTGTTTAAAATCTGATTCTACAACATCTTAGGTTTCTTTTCTTTCATTAATCACATTAATGAAGTCCCATCATTTAAATACCTAAACATCGCAGATAGATATGACGTACACTTATGCCATCCGCATTCGCCTCGATGTCCCCTCGTGCACCGTTAGGTTAGGTAACTAACGACAGAGCAGGGAAGGGCTAGCGCGGGTGTAAAACATAAGTAACGTCTATATAATATATCATATATACCATATACTATATCCATCACAGAATCACAACACAGATATCACAGCAGAATAAACATATGAAATATTGGATATACTAGAACGTCCGTGTTTTCAATACGAGCCAGTATAAAACACGGATTCCACGGTCGTAACGAATAGCCAATCCCACACCCCTAGACCCCTACGAGAGCGGCAAGCAACCCTGCCAATTCTAGGGTTAGGAGACCCGGACTCGACTCCTCGAGTTGGTCTCCCACTGGACCCCAGAACCCGGTTACTTGTGCTCCCCTCCTTGGGTCTATTCTAATGCGGAAAAGTAAATAATATACAAAGGGTGACAACTTCCGCTACCTGGAAGTGCCCCAAATAAAAGAATATTACATACAAGTTTTTACATGAATGAAAATGAAAAACACTCATCTCACATAAAAACCCCCGGCTATTCGAATACGACGATCCAATATAACATATCCAGCAACACATAACATCACATGTCATCAACGTAAGTAAGTATGCATACCCCAATTGTCGTTGACGTATAGCAACGAAACCGGCGATATGAACATACTACACTTACGGTCACAGAAAAGAAAGTGTAAAACTACAACAATTGGAATCCGCAACCTCTTTATACATCACATGCCTAACAGTTACAAACCCCGCATTTTAGTCTCATTATCGAAAACTCTTTTCAATATCGTATGGGACTAAATTGCTAGATTTATAACATTCAATCAGTTATCTCATAACTACTTGTGAATTCCAATTATTGTATCACATTCCAGATAAACAGAAAATGTTAAACTTTCCGATCGAACAGACGAATACCCAAGTTTTCCCGATACAGCTCAACACATGAAATAAGTCTAACAACATTCAGTTCGTGCCTCAGTACCGACGGTCCAGCCGTAGAAGGGTCAAGCCAACGCCTCACATGTGGCACGACGTACTGCCCCAAACCCGAAAGTTCAAAGGGCAGTTCAAGACGGTCACATAATCGAGTTAAGGTTTGTTGTCTTCTAGAGGGTCCATCGCGTTACTTGCACTACTTAGAACGTCGTTAAACCACGGAAAAATCCAACACTTGGAAATTTCCCGACAGGGGAAAAATTGGGTATTTATATCCGGTCGGACTTTTTAACATATTCTAAATATTATCCGGAAATACACAAAGACGAAATTTTATACCCCGATCGAAACACCGAATCCCCAAAGCAACCCCAGAAAATTCAACTCTTGAATAATTATTAAAAATACCCAGGAAAATCACCACTGGAAACTAAGAATTACTGTGTAAAATTCTTTAAATATAGAGGCCGTACGACCGCGGATCCGCCGCATGAGCCATGCTCATGCCGCGGATCCGCGCTAGCTTGGTAGAATTACGCTCACGAATTTCACAGTAAACCTTATAATTTCCTGCTTATTTTTCTGCATATTTTTAATATTGAAAAATCTCAGATTTTAGAAAATGTACAGAGAGCATGTTAAGTTTAGGGTTTCGGGTTCGTTCGGGCTTCAAATCGCGTCTAGACTTCGCCTAAGGCTCTAGCTAGGCTCTGATACCAATGAAAGGTTCCTAGGCACCCAAGTGAGGTCTCACAAGGCATCGAACATGCCAATTTTTAAAAAAAAGGTGCCGAGAAACCCAAGACTACGGATCGTCGCTAGAATTCTAGGCGAAATATAAATCTAGTTAACAATTTAACTAAAGTGAAGATGCTACAACCTTTGTAGATCCGGATACCCACTTCCTTAGCTCCACGAGGGCATCCTCTCGCTGTCCATCTTGAACCATGGACTCTCGTGACGGCTTCATCGGAGAAACGTGCGGAATAGGTCGTCGGCTTCGTGTCAAAGACGATCTACGTCGAGGTTGCACAAGCTCAAGCTCCGACTTCACAAACTTGTGAAACTTGTGAAGAAAACACCCAAAACAACTTGGCAAGAGGTAGAGGGTGAAGAAATAGGAGGTGGGTTCACTTTAGAATTGGATTTATCTCACTAGATCTCAAGTTGCCATTAATGGCATCTAGGTTTCTCACTTGAAGAAGAAGAAGAAGATGATAGAATTATGATAAGTTCTTTTAAAAGAAAAAGAAAAACTATACTTATCATAACTCTAACTCAAGTTAAGTGTAGAGAATAAACCATGGTTAGTAGAGTGGGTTAGGGTTATGCAAAATGACAAGAATGGTTACAAAAGTCAAGGGTTCATGAAGCTTCATATAAGAAACAAAAATTGCCACCATTCTCATTTAAACTTATCCAAATAAATGAATAAACAAATAAATGAATAAACAAATATGCAAAACCCTAATTATCATAATAACCATGGTTTAATTCTATTCACTTAACCATATGATCAAGTATCATCAAACATGATACAAAAAAGTGCACAAAAGTATATCACATATACAATGTGTAATCCAAGTGAGAAAAATCCGTTTAAAGTGAACCAATACTAGTTAATGCAAAGTAATATATCAAATATATAATTATACATTAAATCATTAAATCAACACTTGATTCAATGATCCGGTCATGTCGCACATAACCGACTAGTATTCAATGCATCGATTTATCGAATCAATGATTCGATAACTAGGTCATATCGAATATAACCAATCGAAACATTTATCGCGAGAATGAAATGCGGTATCACATACGCGCATTATTCTCGGTCCCGTACATATCTCATATGCGCTCCTATTTCGTTTCGCTTGAGCCAGGAAACCTCTGTGTAGGACTCTAAAGACTCGTCAATACGCCGGTAGCAGATGATGATCATATCAAGCACCCACAAGCCGCAAGCGGTCTGCTAAACGTAACGGCCACCCGGGTATTGAGCGATCAGAAGATCGACGAGCTAGCCCGCTCACACTCCTGTGAATCCGACCAGTAACACTTACCATACAGTCCGGTCTCTTCGTCTGATACGTCGCATATCAAGTCTAGGGGTGGTATACGTCAGACCCCAATAACCCGATAAGTCGTGCCGATGTGAGGCTCATAACGGGTCGAGAAACTACTGGTAACACTTACCAGCAAATCTCTGATCAGCCCTGGCCAGGGACTTCCCTGCTACGGCCAATCGAGCACAGCACAACATCAACCCCCAATACCGGGAGAGACGAAACCCCTCCTATCGCTCATTGCCTCCATGTGACTCGGGACTGTGCCCAAAGACCACCGTTTTGCACGCCCTCATGGACGTGGTAAGGTGGAGATCAAAGCACAGTGGGAATCACACAAGACTCTATGACGATCTCGGGTCTACAGACTAACCTGTACAAGTGTCACCTGAGAACTGCCATCTGACGTGAGGTATAATACCATCTGGGAGTTCTCGGCGAGTCCGTCCAGTGTACCCAGTCTCCACTGAGCACCCGTATACCATCTCTGATGTCAAACACCAATGGATATGGGATCATCCATCGCCCATCATATGGGTCGAGAAGCGTATACGCTAGTCTGCACTGGTATATCGATGCCCCGTCTCGATACACCCACGACTAGGGACCTTGAAGGATGTACTTATGGACTACCATGTCCCCACTAGTATGATCTGCATCATAGTCCAGGTAGTCAAGTACAAATCCTAAGGGCTTTACCAACATGTAACTATAAGACAGTATAAAGAGACTAGTGTACATGTTAAGATAAAGAGCAACCAGATAGCATACTATCATGTCGAGCAAGAAAGTCATCTCTATATATGTCCAAGCATCCAATATAATATACATCATCTGTACAATACTGGACTCTAGGGCATACATACAACTAACAGCGCAGTCTATATCCCATGTCTTGCGGATTTCTCTATCCGCAATTGAAGAATCAGGGCCTGGGCTAGGAAGGGCTGGAGTAGTCAGGACGTATCCGACCTTATCATAGGTCAGGGCAATATTTACATTCCTTAGCCAATCTTTGTAATTCGGTCCCGTGAGTTTATTCTTTTCTAGTAAAAGTTTAAGTCCCGTCATAGGTATTTTCCATTAGGAGAGAGAAAAGAAGATACTCAGCGATTGCTCTTGCATAATTAGATTGGTTATTAATCTTATCTAATTGATGTCTCCCACTGCTTTTTATCAAATTTTCCTTCAAATCTTAAAAAGAAAACTAGTCAGGATTAATTGCAATCTACAAGTTCACTAACCGGTCGGCCAGGCCAGTGTTGGTACTCCGAGGGAGGTTCCCCATGTTTTCGTACGGACCTAATTATAATAAACCTCGTTTTCCTAGAGGCGTAACCCCGTTGACACTTTTCTAGACACCTACTGGATTAGCTAATTGTAAAGTACAAAACTCTCCCGGGAGTAACTTTTACTCACAGTGGGATCGGAATCCAACTATCAAATAGAAGGTATGCAATCTCATTGCAAATTTCAACTCTTGAAATTCCCGATATTATTTTTACCCCTAATGTCTTATGACCTTAATTATGGTCAACAAATCATAAGCACTAGTCAAGTTCTACCCGCCATTTCGTAATTGATTTAGACCCACCCGCATGACCCTTAACTATGGTTAACAAAGTCATATGAATGTCCTAATCAATCGCATCTAATGCTTTGTAGGAAGACATTACTTAGCTACCATACACCACGCCTTAACTATAGTCAACAAACGTGGTATGAATACTAAGTACTCTACTTCCTAAAATGGCGGAGGGCAACGGATGTTTTTATGAAAAAGCTTAACGTTTTGAACTTGATATCGATGTAGAATCTAGTGAAAGGAATGGTTTATGCTCCAGTTTAAAAAGTCGAATGGTTTTGTAGTATCTTTCTAATTTTGCTAAAGAGGTCACTCCCGGTGAAAGGATCTCGGCTCTTTCCTCATCGAATGAGGTGCTGGATATTCATGAATACCACGATGCAAAAAAAAAAACTAGATCAACTATGAAAACAATCGAGTGCTTTGTAACATCTGCTAGTTTCGCTAAAGGGGTCACTCCCGGTGAAGGGATCTCAGCCCTTTCCTCATCGAATGAGGTGCTGGATATTCATCAAGGAATACCACTATGCAAAGAAAAAACTAGAGTTACCCATTTTAAAAAGTCTGACTCTACAACATCTTTAGGTTTCTTTTTCTTAACATTAATCACATTAATGTTGTCATATTATTTACATTTCCTAAACATCACAGAAAAGAAACGATAATAGAACGTACGCTTGCCATCCGCATTCGCCACGGGGCCCCGTCATACACCGTTAGGTTACTTAACTAACGGCAGAGCGGGGGCTGGACTAGCACGGGTGCAAAACATAAGCAACGTTTATTATATATCTCATATATAAATAGCCATTCGTCGCACACATTTATAAACATTCCAGATCATAGATGAATACATTGGATATACTAAGAATTCCGTATTTCATTTAAGCCCATAATGAAAGACGGGTTCCACGGTCATGATGAATACCTAAACCCTACCCTAGACCCCTACGGATGCGGTAAACTACTCGCCAAATTCCCGAAGTGAAGCAACCTCCCTCAACAAAGTGAGTAGGCCACTCGGCACTTCGAGAACCCGGTAGTTTGTGCACCCTACCTTGGGTCTATCCTAAGAGCAAAAACAGTAAAAAGAAATTATACAACGGTGGCTACAACCTTAACCCGGATGTACCCCGTAAAATAATATTACATTACATTTTAAAAATTACATGAAAGAAAGAAAAACTCTATTCTCACATCTCCGTCCATTCATCACGACGATCCAACATATCCATATACACATATCATCACATGATACCAATACCGATGTGTGCAACCCCAACTAATCGACATATAGCAATTAGTCAACATTTCCATAACACACATACACATCACTAAGCTTGTAAAGTAATCGTGACATTAGAATTCCGTACGAGATTAGCAAACTAAACCATTTTCCAACTCTTGAAAAAATCCACTGAGCAACCTTTTAAAAACCGATATTTTGAGCCAATCCGGGAGTCGAAACGAACTCAGAAATCGCTCGAACATCGCGGAGGCGAAGAACAACATATTAATGTTTGAATGGGGGGCCTCAGGGGGGTACCACCCCCGGGGGCCACCTCGAGGTAGCCTTAAAGGGTGTGCAGACCCGATAGCACCCTGTTGGGGTGCTCTCGGGTCACCCACCCCCAAGGCCACCTTGAGGTGGTCTTGGGGTGTGGGTCTGGCCTCTAGTACCCCCTAGGGTTTCGCCGGGGTATGCACGCTCCACCCCGCAGCTTCTCGGTTCAAACCGTGAGCTCGCGGGGGTGTGCAAACAACTCAAAACTTCGATTTTCAAAACTTTTTTTCGGCAGTTTTTGCACGACGAAAAACGATGGAATTCTAACGTTGCTACAAGCTATTTAAGGTTTAAGATCGTCTCTGATACCATGTTAGTGAGGCAGCCACCCCATCCATTGGGGTAGCCGTGGCACCTACAGGTCCCTCGGCAGCTACTTTTTATGCATGCCCCCTCGCGAGGATTACAACCCGCCGGAACACCTTCCGGTCTCGGGACACCCTGGGGTAAGAGCCTATGCTTTGCCACACTGCCACACAGTAAGAACCCCCCATAGGTCGACATCCAATGCTTAGTAGCTCTGATACCATGTTAGTAGATGTTGCACACCCTCACAACACTTGTGAGGAGGCGGAAGCGATAAACAATAATTTTCTTGCATAGAACACCCACATAACCCAAGATTAGTCCTTAAACCTTAACTAGCAAACTTATCAAGAGATCTAATCTACTATGAAAGTGTGCTATACCTAAGGAACCGGTCCTTCGGGTCTTCTCTTTGTTGCAACTCCTAGGCTCCTTGATGGTTGCAAAGAGCTCGATCTCCGGCCACCTCTAGATCCAAGACGATCCACCCGAGAGCTATCGAACAAGCTACAAACTCTTCATAAGAGTTTAATTAAGAGATCAAGATTGCTAGAAGTGATCACTTAGATGATGAAGAGATTAAGTAATGGATTATATTTGTCCCTTGACCGATGATTCACAACTCATGTGAAGGTTTAGGTCAAGAGGTAGAGGAGGGAGAGAATTAGAAGAGAGAATGTGTATGTGATGAATGAATGAAAAATGAAGCATAACAAAAGATATGGCTCAAAACAATAATTGAAGCATGCATTATTTTTTCACAAAAATAATGCACCATGCCTCAATAGTAAACCCAAATGAATATAAAATGATTTGAGCTATGCCTTCAACCATGCTAAGACTTTCTCCAAATTCGACCTTATCATTTCCATTTTCTCAAAATGAAAATCCATTTATGAGGTGTCTCCTTCTAGAATGTATTCTTGTACAATTACAAGAATACCCCTCACCGTATATAGTATAAGTATACCCATATTCGAATTCCGAAAAATACGACTACAAATAATCCAATAATATAATAACGGTATCCGGCTTAAACCAAAGCCTACCAGTATTATCCTTCCGATCATTATTCTTGTAACACTTACACGATCATGATCGAAACCCTGCCGTACCAACTTACGGGCTCTACATCTTTTGCCTGAACGAGGGAACTCTCTGTGTGGGATTCTAAAGACTCGTCGGTACGTTGGCAGTGGGTTTAACCATAAGCACGTCAGCGGCACTTGCTGTGCATAACGGCTACCCAGGTATATGATGAAAAGGTGACCGACGAGCGAACTCATCATAACCCTAACGAGCCTATAAGCAACACTTACCGTACAGTCCGGTCTCTTCGTTTGATACGTCGCATATGAAGTCTACGGGTGGTAAATGTCAGACCCCAGTAACTTTATAAGTCATGCTAATTTATGGCCCATAACGGTGCGAGAAACAACTGATAACTCTTATCGGTAAATCTTGAGAACCCTGGCCAGGGATTTGCGGTTATGGCCGACCAAGCATAGCGCGACATCAACTCCCTATACTGGGAGAGACGAAACCCCTCCTATCGCTCACTGTCTACATGTGATCCGGGATTGTACCTAAAATCTACCTTTTTGCATGACTCGGTAGAGCTGTGGTAAGGAGGAAATCAAAGCACAGTAGGAATCACACAAGACACTATGACGGTCTCGGGTCTACAGACTAACCTGTACAAGTGTCACCAGAGAACTGCTATCTTACAATAGGTATATATACCATCTAGGAGTTCTCGGCGAGTCTTGTTCGGTGTACCCATTCTCCAATGAGCACCTGTGTACAATCTTTGATATCAAACACCAATGGTTGGGGGATCAACCATCGCCCTCAGGGTCAAGAAACGTACACACTAGTCTACTCTGGTAATATCGACACCCTGTCTCGATATACTCTCGACTAGGAACAATTAAAGGATATGCTTATAGACTGCCCAGGCCCCACTAGTATGATCTACATCATAATCCCGGTAGTCAAGCATAATCCTAAGGGCTTCTCAACATGTATATAAAGATATGAAATACAACACATCACACGTTAAGATGAAGATAAACCCGATAGCATACTATCATTTCGAGCAAAGATTGTTTCTTTACATATACATGCCTAGCATCCTATACAATACAGGCCTCTAGGGCATACATATCTAACATCATACTCCATCTACCATTTTGTATATGTGACTTAAAGACTGGACAGTGAGACTTGTATTATTTTGATATCTAGTGTCGAACTCGTGTGAGCCGACTTTTATGCTTTCCTTATTTCTTGCTTTTAAATGTTTATTTCACATTATTATGATATAGCTCGCATGTGGTTATGTTCCGCCTTTCGGCGAAGAGCTAGCTCCCGCTTGGGGATGCCTTTTTATTCTTGCTTATACATATTCATGTTTTGTACCCGTTTGGGGCCAGTTTTTACAAAGGACACTCTGCCGAAATTTTCAGGAAAAACTTGACACTTTTAAAATGTTTGAAGTGACTTTTTTTTGTTGGTTAAAATCAGCTTTTCAATACAAGTATTTCTTCACTCTATTTATTTAGACGGTTTAGGTCTTCTTAGCTTTGTCTTACTTAGATTATGCAACGCCTCTAGACGTTTCATGATTTAAGTGCCAGTCACATTCCACACATTCGGGCCGTGACAAAGTTGGTATCAAAGCGTTAGGTTTTACCTTTCTAAGTATAGGATGACCCTTGGAATGCTGGAGTAGGTGACATAAGCAGAGTGAAGTGGCGTATGTATATTCCGCGGCATACTCACGATACGGTACTCCGCCTAAGTGACCTTAGGATATATAATTGCTTGTACATCCTTCCTTGATTCCATATATCCTTTGATTCGATTGCAATATTCTCATCAAAAAATATTTCTTGTTCCAGCCACTATGCCGCCGAAGACTATGAGGTCCCAGAGGGTTGCCGCCAGAGATGAGATTAGAGCGGGCTCGTCTGAGACGAGGACCGACCAGGGCGGTACGACCACCCCTCAGGGACAGACTGATCCCCCTTCTCCAGGAAGGATAGCTAGGCTGGAGGAGAGCATTCAGGATTTGCACCAGATGGTTGGGTCCTTAGTTGAGACCAGCCGAGCACCGAGATCCGATGTTGTTCCTCCTACTACGGGGACTGTGATTGTACCTGCTTCCCAGACAGCTGTTCCTGCTGCTACCTAGACTATTGCAGTATCCTTACAAGAGTTTATGAGGCTGAAGCCTCCAGTTTTTACCAGCACAGATACAGCGGAGGTGTTAGGAATATGTATGCCCTAGAGGCCATTATTGATGATATAATGGATGCTTGGACATATATATAGATGACTTTTTGCTCGACATGATAGTATGCTATCAGGTTACCTTTATCTTAACATATAGAATGGTATTTATACTTTTTGTCGCTTACATGTTGATAAGGCCCTTAGGATATGTACTTGACTACCAGGACTATGATGAGATCATACTAGTGGGGCCAGGGTGGTCCAAAAGTACATCCTTTAATCAGTTTCTAGTCGTGGGAATATCGAGACTAGGGCATCGATATTCCAGAGTAGACTAGTGTGTACGTTTCTTGTCCCTTAGAGGGCGATGGTTGATCCCACAACCATTGGTGTGTGACACACAAGTTCTCATTAGAGAATGGGTACACCGAACGGACTCGCCGAGGACTCCTATATGGTAGTATACCTATCGTTAGATAGCAGTCCTCTGGTGACACTGTTACAGTTTAGTCTGTAGACCCAAGATCGTCATAGAGTCTTGTGCGGCTCCCACTATGCTTTGATTTCCTCTCTACCACGCTCAAAGGAGACATGCAAACAAGTGGATTTTGGGTACAGTCCCGAGTCGCATGGAGGTAATGAGCGATAGGAGGGGTTTCGTCTCTCCCGGTATTGGGGGTTGATGTTGCGCTATGCTCGATTGGTTATAACTGGATGGCCATGGCTGCTTATGAGATTTACTGATAAGTGTTATCAGTAGTTTCTCAAACCATTATAAACCAGACATCGGCATGACTTATCACGTTACTGGGGTCTGACGCTAACCACCCCTAGACATGATATGCGACATATCAGATGAAGAGATCAGAATGTACGGTAGTGTTACTGATAGGCTTCATGGAGACTATAGACAATATTGCTTGTTTATCTTCATATCGCTCAATACCCGGGCAGCCGTTACGTCCAGCTAGTACCGCTGACGGCTTGTAGGTGACTGATATGATCATCACCTACTGCTGGTCTATTGACAAGTCTTTACAGTCCCACACAGAAGTTCCCTGATTCAAGCGAAACGAAGTAGGACACATATGTGATATGTGTGTGGGCCTGATTAAATACGTGTATGTTGTTGGATATAGTGCCCTCAGAGTCAATTATTGGATCACAGGCACGTGATTGCAATGATTGAGGGAGGACCTATACCGGTAGGACAGTCTTACTCGAGAGGTTTGTATACTATTTGGTTTGTCTTTATCATCGTGTACATGCTTTAGGTGACATTGTAGTTCACTATTACACGTTGATAGAGAATAGTATGCTACCATAGTTTAACTTTATCATTGTGTACTGCTATAGGTGACCTTACAGGTCACTATTGCACGTTGATAGAGCCCATAGGATTCTTGCTTGACTACCAGCAGTATGATGGCGATCATATACGTGAGAGTTGGGTAGTCTATAAGCACATCCTTAAAGTGGTCCATAGTCGTGGGAGTTTCGAGACTGGGCATCGATACTCCATTAGTAGACTAGTGTATACAGTCGAGACCCCGACGAGGGGCGGTGGCCGGTCTCAAAAGCCATTGGTGTCAGTTGGTTCACCTAAGATGTATACAGGTGCTCATTGGGTTATGAGTACACCGGACATGACTCGCCGGGAACATGCTAGTTGGTATTATAACAGACGTCAGATAGCAGTTCCCTGGTGACATATGTACAGGTTAGTTCATCGACCTGAGGTCGACATTTGTCTCGTGTGAGTTCCCACTGTGCTTTGATTACTACCCAACCGCGGCTCAAAGGAGTCGTGCAAACAGGTTTTAGTTGGGTACAGTCCCGAGCCATATGGAGGCAAGTGAGCGGATCGGCAGGGGATTCGTCTCTCCCGGTATTGGGGGTGAGGTCGCGCTGTGTCTAGGAGAGCCATTACACAAAGCCCTCGGCCGAGGCAGGAGATTTACTGGTAGGTATTCCAGTAGTATCTCAGGGTGTTCTGGGCTACACTCCGACACGACTTGTACCGCTTTTGGGGTTCTGACTTTTACCAACCCCTTAGGCCCGCCATGTGATGCTCATAGACGAACGGACCGGACTGTACGGATATTGCCACTGACAGGCTCAGTAGGGTGTCAGGATGAGTTTGCTCATCGATCTCCCTTTTGGTCAATACCTGGTAGCCCGTTACGTATATCTAGTACCTCTTACGTGCTAGTGGTTAAATCCACAGCCAAAATATTGACGATTCTTTAGAGTCCCCTACAGACAGTTTCTCAAGTTTCGGGCGAAACGTTGTAGAGGCCGTATGATATATGGCAGGGTTCGATCATATACGTGCGGTATTGCACGGATTATGATCGGGCGGATCATACTAGTGGGCTTTGGTTTAAGCCGGATCCTAGTATTAGATTTATTGGATTACTTTCGTCTCATTGCATTCGCATTCGGTCGGAATGCGGATGCATGTATGTATATACAGGTGAGGGGCATCCTTGTGATCCATCACGAGTTTACTTTAGATGTTGCCGTATACTTTTTATTGTTGCAAACATTTAGATTAATGTTTGTAAATGGAAATTGTTAGCTAGAATTCATCATGAGATGCATTAAATGTGACATTGACATATATGGTGACTTATGGTCTCTTTTAGAGTGTAAATGTCACATTATGAGATTGATTTGTGTTAATATGATGAGAAGAGAGAGAGAGAGAGGCTGCATAATGTATGCTTGGTCTTGTATTTTTTATCTCACACTCTCTCATTTTATCATATTCCAACACAAGAAAAGAAAAGAAGAGAAAGCTTCTCCTCCTTCTTCTTCCTCTAGCTCATTATCTCCATCAATGGCAACACTTTCAACCTCCATCCATTTCATTGATGCAAGAGACAAAGTGATCACAAACATTCTCTACATCACCTTGGACACGTCGGCTAGCACACTTCGTGCCCGAGTTGCTTCGGATGAAGCGGGAGCCCATAAAAAGAATCAATGATGTGGTGCCCTTTCCGACGAGGAGATCGAGACCGGAGTTGCCGCGAGGAGCTTAGGATGGTGGGCCAAAGACCGAAGGACACAGATCGATCGGTATAACCCTTCTATCCCTTCTCTAGATAGCTAGTTGAAGGTTAATGGTTCGATCCGGGTTTTAAGCATACGATAGCGCCGATTTCATGTTCAGAAAAATTTTCGTTTCCGCATTTTGGCCTCGGAAAGACGGCCGGGGCGCTACCGTAGTCTTACATGGTATCAGAGCCACGCCATTAACCTTTTCTAGCTTGCTCTAGCGTGTTTAGAACTTCGATCGAACGAATTTTTCCAAAACTGCATTTCCAAGTCATCAGTTTCTGTCGAATTTTTCCTGTGGTCAAAAAATTATTTTGTGTGCTGCAGAAAATCAGGCAGGGTTTTTTAAGGCATCTGTGAAAATTTGGTAATGTGATACTACAGCAACGCCGCGGAACCGCGGCCATACCCATGTTTTGGCCGCGGTTCCGCCGCAGTAAAGTGTCATCTCCGTACCAAAATTTCTACAGTTGTCTCTGACATGGAATTGGGGTTTCTGGTATTTTTTGTTTGGGCCCATATTTGTTTGAGTACTGGGTATTGTGCTTGGGGCCCACTTCGGGGAAATTTTGTCGATCGAAAATTTTAAACATGTTAGTTCACAGTATTTACATTATATCCGCGACCGTGAATGTCATTTGATCGGTAGATCCTGTCTAATTGCTACAGTTCTTTTAGACGGATTTGCGAACGTGACATTCACGTTGATGTTCTGTGTTGTGCTGTGATGTTGCGGATTTGTCGTGGTGGATAGCCTGGATGCAATGGTAGTACAGTTTGGTTGTATTTGTACATTTGATATTGCGGGGTGAGCGTCCGACATGTGGACTGCCGTCACTGTCTGTTTGTATATTATTCTTTTGGGGCACGACCGGGCTAAGGTCGATGTACCCGTTGTATATATTTTTACTTTCTGTACTAGGATTACCCCGCGGAGGGATGCACGGGTAGCCGGGTTCTAGAGGGCAACGGGCCCGCATCTCATGGCTTTGAAACGGAGGGGGCTTCACTCTAGAATTGGCGGGCTATTCGCCGCACTCGTAGGGGTTACAGGTTGACCCAAGGAGGGGTGCTCAAGTTACCGGATTCCGTGAAGTGCTGGGTGGTCCATTCACGTTGTTGAAGGGGGCTGCCTCGCTTCAGGTTTTGGCGGGTAACTTGCCGCGTCTGTAGGGGTCTAGGATTTCATTGCACAGGCTATCCACACGACCAGGGGAACGTCGGGTTTCAGTAGCGGCTCTATGAAACCCGGGGATCCCAGATTATCTGTATTGTTCTGTGATGCTTATTACATTTCTGTGATATTGCATTTATCACGCCTTGAGCGATTATTATATATTGATATATATATACTAGTAGATGTTGTATATGTTTTACACCCGCGCTGGTCCAGTCCCCGCTCTGTCGTTAGTTAAGTAACCTAACGGGTGATGACGGGACCCAGTGGCGAATGCGGATGGCATATACGTACATAGTATTTTCGTTCTTTATTGGTGTGATCAATTGATGGGACTGCATTGATTCGGATCAATGTAAGTTAAACAAACCTATTATGATGTTGTTGGAACATTTTAAAAAAAAATCTGTTATTGCAAGGACGTTCTCTTTTGTTTTGCACAGTGGTATTCGGTTATGAATATCCAGCACCTCAGTCGACGAGGCAAGGGACGAAATCCCTTCACCGGGAGTGACCCCTTGGACAGAAGTTTGCGTCAGGGTAATAACTTCACTATAGCCGATTGCCGTTTTGCTTTGCATCGTGGTATTCAGTTGGAATATCCTGTACCTCATTCTACGGGGAAAGAGCCGAGATCCCTTCACCGGGAGTGACCTCTTTAGCAAAGGTTTTCGCCACTATATTTTTATAAAAACCTATCCGGTTCCTTCAACGATATCAAGTTCATTACGTTAAAGGATTTTCGCCAAAAACCATTCGTAGCCATCCGTCATTTCCTACAGGTGGTACTTAGTATTCGTGCTGCGTTTGTTGACTCCGTTAAGGCGTAGTGTACGGTAGCTATGTGGTGCTTGTTTGTAGCATGGATATGCGATTGGTTAGGACAGTCGTGCGGCCTTGTTGACTCCGTCAAGGGCACGTACAGGTGGGTTTAATGCAATCAAGATAATGACGGGTTGAACTTGACTAGGACTCTTTGATTTGTTGACTCCGTCAAGGTCACTTGGGTCCTAGGGGTAAAAGCACACATCGGGAGTTTCTAAAGAAACTGAGACTTGCCAGGCATGCGCATACCTTCTGGAGTGTGGTGACTTGAGTGGATTCCATTAAGTTATCATGCGATGATAGTTGGATCCCGATTCCTACTGATGAGTTGGTTTACTCCTCGGGTGATCCCGACTAATTCTTCTTTCAGGTTTGGTGGAGAATTTAAGGTTACAGTGGGAGGTTTCCTGATCAGATAAATTGACAACCATTCTGATCTAGGTTAAAGTGCACGCAGAGTGTTTCTTTTCTCTCTCTCTTTGGCAGCGACCATGGCCCGACCCTTGACTATGACTCAGTGTCCAAGTTAACCGAAACTTCTTAAAACACTGGCTTTTGGATTGTCAGAGTTGCATACCTCATTGCCACTCCTACTTTTACCCTTTTCTCCAGAACACCCCGTATTGCTACGAACATCCACTTCCATTGGATAAAACCATTGTATGGTTATATACGAACTCGAAGGAACTTATTCGAGGATGGTTTCCGGTTCTGGAGAAAACGAATAGGACTATTCAGTTGTCTTTTCCTTTTACCTTCTCTCAGGTTGTGAGTGTTCCTTGGATTAGGACGGTACACCTATTACGCTTATTGGATAGTATTCTTCCAAACCATAGGCTTGTGCCGAACGGTGGGGAATGAAGAAAACCAATTAGCCTAACGATGGTGTACAGAAGGTAATAAGTTAAGACAAATAAAGGGATTAGTAAGAGGGCAAAGTAAATTGTGACTGCTATTCACGACCAAACCAAGTATTTCTTCGCCAATCCTACATCACCTTTGTTTTTCTCCAGGACACCCCGTACCACTACGAAGATCCACAGTTATTTGGATACTCCATCGTATGGTTATATACGAACTCGAAGGAACTTGTTCTAGTTCGGGGATGGATTCTGGTTCAGGAGAAATAGGAATAAGATTTTATTCGGTTGTCTTTTATCTTTACCTTCTCTCGGGTTGCGAGTGCTCCTAGGATTAGGACAGTACACCTATTATGCTTATTGGACAGTCTTCTTCTGTAACACCTTAGGATATGTTTAGGGAATAATTATATTTAAATATTGGGTTTTTAACAAAAAGTTTACCAAATTGTGCTTTAAATATTTTTCCTAATTCAATAAATATTTTTCCAAAATTTTCCTAGGCTTGCACACACATGTGCATGTAAACTAGGGTTTTTAAAATGATTTATTACCATGATTATTAACCATGGTGGGTTAATCATGGGATTAAGTCTTATGGGTTTTTAAGTGGGTTTAATTAGTTAATTAAAAGTTACTTTAATTTGAATTGTTATGGGTGTTGACTTGTGAGAGAGGGAGAGAGGGCATCATGGCTCAAGCCATGCTTGCTATTAATGAAGAGAGAGAGAGGAGGGTTGACAATTGGGTGATAATTGTTTCCTCTCATTTCTTTGTTTTCTCTCAAGTCTCACACACACACACCCTCACACAACACTCACACTTACCTCTCAGCTCCAGAACCAAGCAGCAACAGCACCTGAAGCACAGCAGCAGCAGCAGCAGCAGCAGGTATTCAGCAGCAGCAACAGCAAGCAATTCAGCAGCAGCAACTGCAGCTTCTCCCCTTCCCCTCTTCATCTTCCTTCAGCTCCCTAGGGTTAAGTATGAGGTATATTTCCTAAACTTATTCCCTAGTTTGCTTGATTAGTGTAGTTTTGCTTCGGTTAGTGGTTTTTAGTGCGTTTTAGTGCGATATGAGGTGTTTAGTGGGAATCTTGAGCTAGTGTGGTGTGAATTGGTTTTAGTAGGTTGTTAGTGGGTTGTTGAGACCATATTAACTTAGCCCAACCCCCAATTGCACTAAAATACCACCAGTTCCCTAATTGATGCAAATTCGTCGTATTTGTGCAAAACTGAGTTTTCTGGAACTGCTTTTGACCCGATGAGTTCAGAAGGATATTGAGGATACTGCAGTATAGTAATGAGGTGCTGATACCCTAGATAGAACCCGACCCCCCAATTCCTTCCTTTGGCCGCCAATTATTTCTTTCTGGCCGCCAATTGCGGCCAGATGGGTAGGGTTTGGGTTGGGGTTTGGTCCTGTAGGTGTCTGCTAGTGTGTAGGGTGCTGTGATATATATATTTTTGTAAGTTTAGTTCTGTATGGAAATCTGGGACCAAATACCTATTTTGCCGTTTTTCTAAACCTTCGCAACACGCGTGATACGTGAGTGGGTTTGGGGTTTCTGTGTATCGCGACGCGTCAGGGTAGTTTCAGGCGCGTGATCACACGTTTTAGCGTATCGCGCACACGCGCGATTGGTTTGCAACACGGGTCTCTAGTTGGACCGTAATATCGCGTTTCTGTGAAATTGAGCTTATGTGTGATATATGTTATGTGATTCTAGGTTCGCAGGCCAGTGAGACGGACTCTGCGAAGAAGGGTAAGCAAGTCGTCGGCTACACTTAGCGCGAGACTAGGTGAGTAGATTTCACATCTACGGGGATATCGCCCGCATGGCGTTATGCGTCAGGGCTGATAGGACTTTATTATTATATGTTGCATGTACCCCATAGACTGTCATCGCATATTGCATTCCCTGCTACATATACATATGCTTAGAACTGATAGAACACTGCACTATTACTAACGGTTTATGTTGCACGGGCACTAATTTGCATGCTACACACACACCGTCGGTAATTGCCATGCCACACTCACTGTAGAGCTGCCATGATTATATTGCTGTAGTTTATCTTACATATGATTGGTGGTGATTTCCGGGAAATTGGGAGCCGCATGACATCTTTAAAAACAGAAACTATTTTAAAAGCGGTTTTCCCCTTATGCTCATACCATGGATTGATTTACATTGTACCTCGCATTGGATTTACTTATTGGTGATGGATTTTCATGTGATTTCTGGTTTTTGAGGACCGTGGAAGTATTTAAGAAAAGATGCGCTATTTTGAAAAACCCGGTACCTCGTGATATGATATTTTGGTGTGTCCACCACGCGTTTTCTCAGTGCTGAGACGTATGCTTGAAACCCGATTCGAGGAGTGGATGTTCCGTTTGCGGGTTCGTGGTGGGCCCGGTATGGTTCCCCTTGGCGAGATGATCGATGGGTTTTGCCGATTGAGCCTGGAGGCGGGCGAGTACCTACCGGTGATTGGTTGGACCTGGCAGTTGTCCGGAGGATACTGACCAGAGTCGAGAGATGGATGCGGGATGATCTATACTGCCGGGGCCGAGGGCCGACACCGCAGACGGACCCCATGGGCCGATCCGGACTGACGGAGCCCGATATACGAGGATTTGCGTGTCGATGCTGGACACGAGTATTTTATGATATTTTGGGTGCCGATGTTGGGCAATCGTGATTTCTCAGAGATATACAGGATTTGAGGGCCGATGGGTGTGCCGGCGCCTGAGTGTATTTGGGATTTGGGTGCAGTCTGAGGCACCGATTATTGCTTTCCATGTTGACATATCCATGTAGATATTATTTATCCCATGCTCAGTATTGATTACTATATACCTCATCCTGTAGCATTTACCTGATAGAGCACTTGCATTACTATTGCATCTACTGTTTGTCATGCATTGACGTTATCTGCTGGCATTAGTAGAGCCACGCTATATGTGCATGCTCGCGATCACCTTTATATGTTATCTCTATTCACGAGTTGGCAACTCACCCCCGTTGTGCCACAGTATTTGCAGGTTGCCCTTGGGAGTAGTCACGGCTGGGTGTTTACCGCATCTTTTGGCACAGATACCCTTTCTGAGGCGAGTTAGCCTTTTGCTGATAGGTGGGTTTTTGTACGGTATCTGTTATTCTTCAGTTGTATATTGATGTATCTAGTATTCTCCATCTACCTTTCTGTATTGACTTAGAGACAGTTGTGAGGACGATGTGTATGATTTTTACTCTGGTGTCGAGCTCGCATGTGAGCCGACTTTATTTTATGCAGTCTTATCTTTGTGATATTTGTCCTTGCTTTACTGTGTATTCTTCGCTACGGCGTCGTATATCATATTGTGATGCTTTATTCATTTCACTTGTTATTTCTGCTACACCTTGCTTTTACCCGACTTGCGGGACAAATGTTTTAAAAAGGAAATGTTGCCAAAATTATAAAAATTATAACTCTTGAACTAAAAAGGATTTCTACTAAATAAATGGAAGTTTCTCAGATATGTATGACTGTTTTCACAAAATGTTTTAATCACTCTTTATTTATTGGTTTTGATTTTTGGGTTCGGCTTACTTAGCCGCGTTATGCCTGTAGACGTTGCGTGGTTAAGTGCCGGTCACGAGTCGAAACTTTCGGGTCGTGACAAAGTTGGTATCAGAGTGTAGGTTTTACCTTCGGAGTGTAGGATGACCCTGGTATGATGGAGTAGGTAGCTGCAGCAGGGTAGCATAGCGTGTGTATGTTCCGCGGCATACTCATGACACGGTACTCCGCCTACGCGATCTTAGGACTTGTTGATTTAAATTCCTTCGTGAATGCATGCATTCTTGCGATTCGATTTCCGTGTTCTTATCGAATCCAAATTTTCTTTCAGCCATTATGCCGCCTAAGACTACGAGGGCACAGAGAGCGGCCCCGAGGGCCGAGATTCATGTTGACTCGTCCGAGACGAGGACTGATCCGGGCAGTGCACCCGTTGTACCCGAGCAGGCTGTTCCTACCGTGACAGATCAGATCGCCACGCTAGGAGCTGGTATGCAGGAGATGCGCCAGACGGTAGGATCTAGCATGCAGGAGATGCGCCAGATGATAGGATCGCTAGTTGAGACGCTTCGAGCACAGCGACCAGAGGTAGCTCCACCCGTTCCAGAGACCACGATGGTACCTACCGCACAGCCAGTTGTCCCTGCAGCCACGGAGGTGATTACAGTATCGCTATCAGAATTCATGAGGCTGAAGCCTCCGGTCTTCACAGGCACCGATACAGCCGAGGACCCACAGTCTTTCATCGACAGGATGGCCAGGATATGCCGTTCCCTCAGATGCGCAGATACGAGATGGGTTGAGTTCGCGAGCTTTCGCCTGGAAGGTCTTGCGCAGAAGTGGTGTGATTCAGTTGAGAAGGGCAGAGCAGCAGGTCTTCCTCCTATGACCTGGACGGAGTTCGTGACCATATTTCTAGCCCGTTTCCTTCCCCAGAGTGTTAGGGATGCCCGAGCACGCAGATTTGAGTCCTTGCGCCAGACGCCAGGGATGACAGTGGCAGAGTATGACGTGCTGTTTACAGAGCTAGCAGTCTACGCCCCATATTTAGTGGCTACCGAGGAGTTGCGAGTCAGGAGATTTGTTCGAGGCTTGCTTACACCACTGTTCCTCGCGATCAGCGCGCAGCACTACGAGACCTATGCAGCAGCTGTAGACGCAGCCCTAATAGTGGAGGAGCACCTTGCTGAGACTTCGGTAGTTCCAGAGCCGAAGAGAGTTCGTACCAGTATTTCCGCACGGAGGCAGTCATTCAGACGCCGCGACAGGTATCGTTCTGGTACGAGGAGTAGCAGAGATTCGGGACGAGGCCGGATGTTTAGTTCGTATCCCCAGGAAAGTCAGCAGTCGCCGTGGGGTTGCTTCAGATGTGGCAGCCTACTTCACCTCGTTCGAGATTGTCCAGAGACACACCGGAGGGAGGCGGCAGCACTGCATGTTACTTTACCACCTTCACCACCCCAGAGGGCGTTGCCCGTTGTACCTACCGTTGCTCCGCGCCAGACTCACGCACAGAGAGGTCATGGGAGTGGAGGAGTTACTCAGAGGGGGCGAGATGACCGAGGCAGAGGGCAGTCAGTTACAGGTGGTGGACAGGCGCGGGTCTTTGCTTTGACACATCAGGACGCGCAGGCGTCCCATGCAGTGGTTTCAGGTATCCTTCCTGTATGTTCAGTTGATGCACACGTACTGTTCGATCCCGGATCCACACACTCGTACGTATCCACATACTTTATGCCGAGTTTGGGTAGAGAGTCCGGCTTGCTTGATCAGCCGATTGTGGTGACCACTCCTGTGGGAGAGTCGTTTGTTGCTAGGCACGTGTTCCGATCCTGTATCGTCTGTATTGGCGAGAGAGAGTTGCCTGTCGACTTGATCCTTCTGGAGATATTGGACTTCGACGTTCTTTTGGGCATGGATTGGTTAGCCACATGCTATGCTTCTGTGGACTGCCGTGAGAAGACAGTTAGATTCTGCTTTCCCGGCGAGTCGGTTTTTGTTGTGTTAGGGGACCGTGGTGCCGCCCCTCACAGTGTGATTTCTTCTTTTCGCGCTGGACAGCTTTTGAGGAAGGGATGTCAGGGATTTCTCGCCTATGTTTGCGATGCTCGCGCTACCGAGGTTCCATTGGATCAGGTTCCGGTTGTCAGCGAGTTTCCTGATGTGTTCCCTGCCGAGCTTCCAGGGTTGCCGCCTGAGCGCGACATTTCTTTCTGTATTGATTTGGTTCCTGGCTCGGGGCCTATTTCCATACCGCTTTATCGGATGGCCCCGGCGGAACTTAGAGAACTGAAGGGTCAGTTGCAAGATTTGCTGGACAAGGGACTTATTCGACCCAGTGTTTCTCCTTGGGGTGCTCCAGTCCTGTTCGTCAAGAAGAAAGATGGCAGTTTGCGTCTGTGCATCGACTACCGCCAGCTGAACTGGGTGACAGTGCGGAACAGGTATCCTTTGCCGCGTATCGACGATTTGTTCGACCAGCTTCAGGGGGCAGGGTACTTTTCGAGGATCGATTTACGATCGGGCTATCATCAGCTGCGGGTTCGATAGGAGGACATTCCCAGGACAGCTTTCCGTACGCGCTACGGCCATTACGAGTTTTTGGTGATGTCGTTCGGACTCACCAATGCGCCAGCAGCCTTCATGGACTTGATGAATCGTATTTTCCGGCCTTATTTGCATCTGTTCATCATAGTCTTCATTGACGATATCTTGGTGTATTCCCGGAGTAGTGAGGAGCACGAGCAGCACCTGCGGATTACATTGCAGATCTTAAGGGAGCACCAGCTTTATGCGAAATTTTCGAAGTGTGCTTTCTGGCTAGACAGCGTAGACTTCTTGGGGCACGTGATTTCACGAGACGGTATATGTGTAGACCCGAGGAAGATCGAGGCCGTTCAGCGTTGGCCCAGACCCACATCGGTGATGGAGATTCGCAGCTTTTTGGGGTTGGCCGGTTACTACAGGCGTTTTGTGCAGGACTTCTCCCGTATTGCTACACCGTTGACCGAGTTGACCCGGAAGGGAGTTCCTTTCGATTGGACGAAGGAGTGCGAGCACAGTTTTCAGCAGTTACGGACTCGGCTGACGACGGCACCGGTGTTATCTTTGCCCTCCGGATCGGGCGGATTTGTGGTCTATTGTGATGCTTCTCGAGTGGGGTTAGGGTGCGTACTGATGCAGCATGTCAGGGTGATCGCGTATGCCTCGCGACAATTGAAGAAACATGAGCAGAACTACCCCACTCACGATTTGGAGATGGCTGCAGTGGTCTTCGCACTTAAGATCTGGCGACATTACCTATACGGCGAGTCGTGCCAGATATTCACGGATCACAAGAGTCTGAAATACATATTCCAGCAGCGGGACCTGAATCTTCAACAGCGTCGATGGATGGAGTTAGTGAAGGATTACGACTGCGAGATCTTATATCACCCGGGCAAGGCAAATGTGGTGGCGGATGCTTTGAGTAGGAGGCCCGGTGGTAGTCTATCTTGTTTGAGCACAGTACAGGAGCAGTCATCCGCAGACTGGCAGATATTATGTGACAGCCGAGTACAGTTCGAGTTCACGCCGAGTGGAGGACAGATAGCGCATGTCCGTGCACGCCCACAGTTGATCGATCGTATACGTGAGGCACAGCTCAGTGACGACCGATGTTCAGAGATCATGGAACAGATTGGACAGGGCAGATTTTCCGAGTTCGTGATCGATGATCAGGGGTTACTACGATTTGGAGTCAGACTGTGCGTACCAGATGCTGAGGGACTGAGGCGTGAGATTCTTGAGGAGGTACATCGATCGGTGTACAGCGTCCATCCTGGTTCCACCAAGATGTATCATGATTTGAGAGGTGTTTACTGGTGGGACGGAATGAAGAGGGACATCACAGATTTTGTGTCGAGATGCCTGACTTGTCAGCAAGTCAAGGCTGAACACCAGAGGCCCGCGGGAGAGCTACAGCCGTTACCCATTCCGGAGTGGAAATGGGAACAGATTTCGATGGATTTCGTTGTGGGACTACCCAGGACTAGTCGGGGGTATGACTCCATCTGGGTGATCGTGGATCGTTTGACGAAAGCGGCTCACTTCCTACCGGTGAAGACGACTTTCGGATTTACTCAGTATGCCCAGATCTACATTGACGAGATAGTGCGACTACACGGAGTCCCGACATGTATTGTGTCCGACAGAGGCACCCAGTTTACCAGTAGACTATGGCAGAGGCTTCAGGAGGCTTTGGGCACTCGCTTGAGTTTTAGCACAGCATTTCATCCGCAGACCGACGGCCAGTCAGAGCGGACCATCCAGACTCTCGAGGACATGCTCAGAGCTTGTGTATTAGATTTCGGAGGTAGCTGGGATCATCGTTTGCCCTTAGTAGAGTTCTCCTACAATAACAGCTACCAGGAGACCATTCAGATGGCGCCATTTGAGGCTCTTTATGGGAGGAGATGCAGGTCGCCCACTTGTTGGACCGAGCTCAGTGAGAGCAGTATCTTAGGACCACAGATCGTTGAGGAGATGACCGCGAAGATCCAGTTGATCCGCGATAGGATGGGAGCAGCCCAGAGTAGGCAGAGATCTTATGCGGACCGTCGGCGACGCAGACTTGAGTTTTCTGTTGGGGATCATGTTTTCCTGAGGGTCTCCCCAATGAAAGGTGTGATGAGGTTTGGGAAGAAGGGGAAGCTTAGTCCCAGGTATGTGGGCCCCTTCGAGATCCTCGAGCGTGTTGGTGCAGTAGCCTACCGTTTAGCCCTTCCGCCCAGCTTTCCAGATGTGCACCCTATATTTCATGTCTCGATGCTCTGCAGATATCTTCATGATCCTTCGCATGTGATTCAGCATCCGACGATCCAGCTTGAGTGTGACGTTTCCTATGCAGAGCAGCCGGTGATGATCTTAGATCGACAAGTGAAGAAATTGAGATCGAAGGACATTCCATCAGTCAAAGTACTTTGGCGTGGCCAGAACCGTGAGGAGGTCACTTGGGAGACCGAAAGAGAGATGATGAAGACGTATCCCCATCTTTTTGAAGGTACGTGTGGTTAGATTTTGAAATTCGGGGACGAATTTCTTTAAGGGGGAGAGATTGTAACACCTTAGGATATGTTTAGGGAATAATTATATTTAAATATTGGGTTTTTAACAAAAAGTTTACCAAATTGTGCTTTAAATATTTTTCCTAATTCAATAAATATTTTTCCAAAATTTTCCTAGGCTTGCACACACATGTGCATGTAAACTAGGGTTTTTAAAATGATTTATTACCATGATTATTAACCATGGTGGGTTAATCATGGGATTAAGTCTTATGGGTTTTTAAGTGGGTTTAATTAGTTAATTAAAAGTTACTTTAATTTGAATTGTTATGGGTGTTGACTTGTGAGAGAGGGAGAGAGGGCATCATGGCTCAAGTCATGCTTGCCATTAATGAAGAGAGAGAGAGGAGGGTTGACAATTGGGTGATAATTGTTTCCTCTCATTTCTTTGTTTTCTCTCAAGTCTCACACACACACACCCTCACACAACACTCACACTTACCTCTCAGCTCCAGAACCAAGCAGCAACAGCAACTGAAGCACAGCAGCAGCAGCAGCAGGTATTCAGCAGCAGCAACAGCAAGCAATTCAGCAGCAGCAACAGCAGCAACTGCAGCTTCTCCCCTTCCCCTCTTCATCTTCCTTCAGCTCCGTAGGGTTAAGTATGAGGTATATTTCCTAAACTTATTCCCTAGTTTGCTTGATTAGTGTAGTTTTGCTTCGGTTAGTGGTTTTTAGTGCGTTTTAGTGCGATATGAGGTGTTTAGTAGGAATCTTGAGCTAGTGTGGTGTGAATTGGTTTCAGTAGGTTGTTAGTGGGTTGTTGAGACCATATTAACTTAGCCCAACCCCCAATTGCACTAAAATACCACCAGTTCCCTAATTGATGCAAATTCGTCGTATTTGTGCAAAACCGAGTTTTCTGGAACTGCTTTTGACCCGATGAGTTCAGAAGGATATTGAGGATACTGCAGTATAGTAATGAGGTGCTGATACCCTAGATAGAACCCGACCCCCTAATTCCTTCCTTTGGCCGCCAATTATTTCGTTCTGGCCGCCAATTGCGGCCAGATGGGTAGGGTTTGGGTTGGGGTTTGGTCCTGTAGGTGTCTGCTAGTGTGTAGGGTGCTGTGATATATATATTTTTGTAAGTTTAGTTCTGTATGGAAATCTGGGACCAAATACCTATTTTACCGTTTTTCTAAACCTTCGCGACACGCGTGATACGTGGGTGGGTTTGGGGTTTCTGCGTATCGCGACGCGTCAGGGTAGTTTCAGGCGCGTGATCACACGTTTTAGCGTATCGCGCACACGCGCGATTGGTTTGCGACACGGGTCTCTAGTTGGACCGTAATATCGCGTTTCTGTGAAATTGAGCTTATGTGTGATATATGTTATATGATTCTAGGTTCGTAGGCCAGTGAGACGGACGCTGCGAAGAAGGGCAAGCAAGTCGTCGGCTACACTTAGCGCGAGACTAGGTGAGTAGATTTCACATCTACGGGGATATCGCCCGCATGGCGTTATGCGTCAGGGTTGATAGGACTTTATTATTATATGTTGCATGTACCCCATAGACTGTCATCGCATATTGCATTCCCTGCTACATATACATATGCCTAGAACTGATAGAACACTGCACTATTACTAACGGTTTATGTTGCACGGGCACTAATTTGCATGCTACACACACACCGTCGGTAATTGCGATGCCACACTCACTGTAGAGCTGCCATGATTATATTGCTGTAGTTTATCTTACATATGATTGGTGGTGATTTCCGGGAAATTGGGAGCCGCATGACATCTTTAAAAACGGAAACTATTTTAAAAGCGGTTTTCCCCTTATGCTCATACATATGAATTGATTTACATTGTACCTCGCATTGGATTTACTTATTGGTGATGGATTTTCATGTGATTTCTGGTTTTTGAGGACCGTGGAAGTATTTAAGAAAAGATGCGCTATTTTGAAAAACCCGGTACTTCGTGATATGATATTTTGGTGTGTCCACAACGCGTTTTCTCGGTGCTGAGACGTGTGCTTGAAACCCGATTCGAGGAGTGGATGTTCCGTTTGCGGGTTCGTGGTGGGCCCGGTATGGTTCTCCTCGGCGAGATGATCGATGGGTTTTGCCGATTGAGCCTGGAGGCGGGCGAGTACCTACCGGTGATTGGTTGGACCTGGCAGTTGTCCGGAGGATACTGACCAGAGTCGAGAGATGGATGCGGGATGATCCGTACTGCCGGGGCCGAGGGCCGACACCGCAGACGGACCCCGTGGGCCGATCCGGACTGACGGAGCCCGATATACGAGGATTTGCGTGTCGATGCTGGACACGAGTATTTTATGATATTTTGGGTGCCGATGTTGGGCACTCGTGATTTCTCAGAGATATACAGGATTTGAGGGCCGATGGGTGTGCCGGCGCCTGAGTGTATTTGGGATTTGAGTGCAGTCTGAGGCACCGATTATTGCTTTCCCTGTTGACATATCCATGTAGATATTATTTATCCCATGCTCAGTATTGATTACTATATACCTCATCCTGTAGCATTTACCTGATAGAGCACTTGCATTACTATTGCATCCACTGTTTGTCATGCATTGGTGTTATCTGCTGGCATTAGTAGAGCCACGCTATATGTGCATGCTCGCGATCACCTTTATATGTTATCTCTATTCACGAGTTGGCAACTCACCCCCGTTGTGCCACAGTATTTGCAGGTTGCCCTTGGGAGTAGTCACGGCTGGGTGTTTACCGCATCTTTTGGCACAGATACCCTTTCTGAGGCGAGTTAGCCTTTTGCTGATAGGTGGGTTTTTGTACGGTATCTGTTATCCTTCAGTTGTATATTGATGTATCTAGTATTCTCCATCTACCTTTCTGTATTGACTTAGAGACAGTTGTGAGGACGATGTGTATGATTTTTACTCTGGTGTCGAGCTCGCATGTGAGCCGACTTTATTTTATGCAGTCTTATCTTTGTGATATTTGTCCTTGCTTTACTGTGTATTCTTCGCTACGGCGTCGTATATTATATTGTGATGCTTTATTCATTTCACTTGTTATTTCTGCTACACCTTGCTTTTACCCGACTTGCGGGACAAATGTTTTAAAAAGGAAATGTTGCCAAAATTATAAAAATTATAACTCTTGAACTAAAAAGGATTTCTACTAAATAAATGGAAGTTTAAGTTTCTCAGATATGTATGACTGTTTTCACAAAATGTTTTAATCACTCTTTATTTATTGGTTTTGATTTCTGGGTTCGGCTTACTTAGCCGCGTTACGCCTGTAGACGTTGCGTGGTTAAGTACCGGTCACGAGTCGAAACTTTCGGGTCGTGACATCTTCCAAATCATAGGCTGGTGCCGAACGGTAGGGAAGGAAGAAAACCATTTGGCCTAAATGGGTGCACAGAAGGTAATGACTAACGACATATAAAAGGATTTGGAGAGATGGCAAAGAAATATACGGTTACAGTTGTCAATCTGATAATGGAAGAGACATTACTAAGAATACCCGGATACCCCTTCGAAACGTTTACATGTTTCAGTTTCACTGTGTATTGTTAAAAGAAAACTGATTTCCCAATTAGCCCTTGCTCCAGGGTATGTATTTACCAGGTTTGATTCTCACATCTGTATGGTTTTACAGATGATGAGTGGGAGTAAGTTATTGGGAATTGGGTGATCATCCTCATTATATCGGGATTCGTTTTAATTGGTGATATTTGAGGAAATCGCCTGGGTTGTTTGCCGGACGGCAAATATTTGGTTTTGAATATCCGTTGTCATGCACCAATTTCAAATTGATATATCTGTACGTTTATTTTTATGAAGTGAGATATAACTTTTTGAAATTATGTCTATGACATTTACCTATATCAGTGGATGGTTAGGTAAGGAGCATTAAGCAGCGGTGTAATTCTTCTTAACCATAAGTACAGTTTTCAACCTACGACACACATGGAATGAGTTATTAGACTCAGGGGACTTATAAAGAGTATTTTATGTTGTCCAGTGTCCATGAGGACAGAGGGGTTGGTACTCGTACTATATTCTGTTTACTTATGACTTCTCTAGTTCTTAGACATGTGTTTCGTAGAAATGCAAGGTCTAAGTTTTGAGAAGCTATAGGTATATGAATAAAGTAGAGAACCAGGTATTGTAAGTATCAGGATTCTTCAAGGTGATCGAAGATGTAGATACTTATATATGGTATTCAGTTGATAGTAATGATTATGAGAACTTGCTTCTTTTTTAGGTTATTCATATCTGGATGTATTCCTAAGTTGAGTAATGCTGATGGGCCTCTCTCCATTTAGTTGACATGCACTGGAGACAGCTGCATGATTTGAATCTGGTTCCAATTAAATCAGTGCCTCTGTTTCTATATTGGATATAGAACGGTTCATATCTTAACGATGTTAAGGTATGGGGAGTTGTCCGGCTTATGCTTAAAACCAGACTATGGATAACTCAAGGCACGTTTTTGTAATGGCTGTTTGTGGGTTGACCCGGGCTATGACGAGGGTTGATTTTCTACCATCTGGAAGATCAATAGTGATATTGTTCTTGACTCGCCACAGTTTAAGTAAAATGGATTTTTTTTTCAGAAAACAGTAGTCGGAATATGGTAGAACTGGAAGTGATTCCAGCACCGCAAACGATTACTGAAAATTTCATAAGAACCTAAAGATTCAATCTGGTTTGACATTCCATTAGACACTCCACAGATATGGTGGGTAACCTTAGGCACTCGAGAGGTACTTCGGTATGCTCAAAGACGGTGATAGGGAGGTTCTTGTTTACCCAGACTTTCCATTGCTGTTGTTCCAGACTGTGAGATCCGGCAGGAGGATGAGTATAGCGTCGTTCAAGCTTTAGAAGTGTACGTGTATATGACTCTGCCAGAGGGTTGTCGTAGTCATTGGGAGCAGCGGAAGCATAGTGGACAAGTAGCTTATGTCCATTTATGGACTAAAGCACATATAGTGGAGATAGATCATCTATTTCTGATGTGACAGTCATAGGTTTGACTTCATCAGAATAGGAGATGGATCTGTTAAGAAGGTAGTAGGGTGTGATGTCCTGGTATTTGGATGACATACACAGAGTAGGAAGAGAAATTCCTATACTACGGTCGGTTATGCTTTGATTGTCACACAGTGGTTTTTCCACATAGGATATAGATATAATATCAGGCATTCTGGTTACTAGATCTATAGTTTTAAATCTAGATTTGGATAGTATCCCAATCTGGATACTTAGACAGCATTCTAAAGGTGTTTTAGAATGGACGACTCCTGGCACGGTAGTATACCTGCAGGTGATGGAGTCACCCTCTGTGAAGGTGTTTTACAGACTAAAGGGGAGAGGGATGTGCATGATCGGCAGTCACTTGCTTAGGCAATTGAGTCAATCATGAGATGTCAAGTACCACACCAGATGTTTTTTTTGCATGAGATTCAATAAGTTGATATTAATCCTATCTTGGAGAAACGTTCGGAAGTAGTTTTAGAACATAAGTGGATGTTCTAGGGATATGATAACGACAGCCTCATTCGGGAGACAGTTATCATTCCAGGCTTCCAAGGTGACCTGGATAACAGAGTGACTGTCAGAGTTATAGTTTTCTCTCTGATGAGGGGCAGTATTTTGGACAGGTGGTCCAAGCGGATACTGTGGGAGGCATAGCGCAGGATACTGATTAAGTTCAGTTGACGATACTGTCTAAGAAGTTTGGATTTGTAGTTCATTTATGAACTAGGTCCCATCAGATATCCAGACATATTCTAAGATAGGTATTGCTCATTTAGGGAGATGGCTTTCTCCGCGAACTTGAGATAAACAGAGATATAGAAAGAAATATTAGGGCGGATCCACTCACTGAGGCTATTTCTCGAACGCAATAGTTTCGCAAATGGGCTTTGTGAGACTGATTAGTAGAGGAGTTAGGTGTTCGGTATCACACGGGCTGTGTGTGTGCGACAACCCAATAATTAGCCTTGAGTGCAAGTGGGAGATTGTTGGATATAGTGCCCTCAGAGTCAATTATTGGATCACAGGCACGTGATTGCAATGATTGAGGGAGGACCTATACCGGTAGGACAGTCTTACTCGAGAGGTTTGTATACTATCTGGTTTGTCTTTATCATCGTGTATATGCTTTAGGTGACATTGTAGTTCACTATTACACGTTGATAGAGAATAGTATGCTACCATGGTTTATCTTTATCATCGTGTACTGCTTTAGGTGACCTTACAGGTCACTATTGCACGTTGATAGAGCCCATAGGATTCTTGCTTGACTACCAGCAGTATGATGCCGATCATAAACGTGAGAGTTGGGTAGTCTATAAGCACATCCTTAAAGTGGTCCCTAGTCGTGGGAGTTTCGAGACTGGGCATCGATACTCCATTAGTAGACTAGTGTATACAGTCGAGACCCCGACGAGGGGCGGTGGCCGGTCTCACAAGCCATTAGTGTTAGTTGGTTCACCTAAGATGTATACAGGTTCTCATTGGGTTATGCGTATACCGGACAGGACTCGTCAGGAACATGCTAGTTGGTATTATAACAGACGTCAGATAGCAGTTCCCTAGTGACATGTGTACATGTTAGTTCATCGACCTGAGGTCGTCATTTGTCTCGTGTGAGTTCCTACTGTGCTTTGATTACTACCCAACCACGGCTCAAAGGAGTCGTGCAAACAGGTTTTAGTTGGTTACAGTCCCGAGCCACATGGAGACAAGTGAGCGGATCGGCAGGGGATTCGTCTCTCCCGGTATTGGGGGTGAGGTCGTGCTGTGTCTAGGAGAGCCATTACACAAAGCCCTCGGCCGAGGCAGGAGATTTACTGGTAGGTATTCCAGTAGTATCTCAGGGTTTTCTGGGCTACACTCCGACATGACTTGTACTGCTTTTAGGGGTCTGACTTTTACCAACCCCCTAGGCCCGCCATGCGATGCTCATAGACGAACGGACCGGACTGTACGGATATTGTCTCTGACAGGCTCAGTCGGGTGTCAGGATGAGTTCGCTCATCGACCTCCTTTTGGTCAATACCTGGTAGCCCGTTACGTATAGCTAGTACCTCTGACGTGCTAGTGGTTATATCCACAGCCAAAGTATTGACGAGTCTTTAGAGTCCCCCACAGACAGTTTCTCAAGTTTCGGGCGAAACGTTGTAGAGGCCGTATGATATATGGCAGGGTTCGATCATATAAGTGCGGTATTGCACGGATCATGATCGGGCGGATCATACTTGTGGGCTTTGGTTTAAGCCGGATCCTAGTATTAGATTTGTTGGATTACTTTCGTATCATCGCATTTGCATTCGGTCGGAATGCGGATCCAGGTATGAATATACAGGTGAGGGGTATCCTTGTGATCCGTCACGAGTTTACTTTAGATGTTGCCGTATCCTTTTTATTTTTGCAAACATTTGGATTAATGTTTGTAAATGGAAATTGTGAGCTAGAATTCATCATGAGATGCATTAAATGTGACATGGACATATATGGTGACACATGGTCTCTTTTAGTGTGTAAATGTCACATTATGAGATTGATTTGTGTTAATATGATGAGAAGAGAGAGAGAGGGGCTGCCTAATGTGAGCTTGGTATTGTATTTTTTATCTCACAATCTCTCATTTTATCATATTCCAACACAAGAAAAGAAAAGAAGAGAAAGCTTCTCCTCCTTCTTCTTCCTCTAGCTCATTATCTCCATCAATGGCAACACTTTCAACCTCCATCCATTTCATGGATGCAAGAGACAAAGTGATCACAAACATTCTCTACATCACCTTGGACACGTCGGCTAGCACACTTCGTACCCGAGTTGCTTCGGATGAAGCGGGAGCCCGTAAAAAGAATCGATGATGTGGTGCCCTTTCCGACGAGGAGATCGAGACCGGAGTTGCCGCGAGGAGCTTTGGATGGTGGGCCAAAGAATGAAGGACACGGATCGATCGGTATAACCCTTCTATCCCTTCTCTAGATAGCTAGTTGTAGGTTAATGGTTCGATCCGAGTTTTAAGCATACGATAGCGCCGGTTTCATGTTCAGAAAAATTTTCGTTTCCGCATTTTGACCTCGGAAAGACGGCCGGGGCGCTACTGTAGTCTTACATATGTGATACCGTATTGTAATCTTGAAGTTATCTGCTATCGGTTCGGTTATATGTGATATAACCGGATTGTCAAATCAAGTGTTGATTTGATAATGTGATATACAGATATATGATATTAGTCGGTCATATATGATATAACCGGATTATTAAATCAAGTGTTGATTTAATAATGCGATATATATTATATGTGATATAATTATATCTTAACTAATATCATTAGCTCACTAATTATTCTTCAATATATATATATATATATATATATATATATATAATGAAGCATGGCTTGATTTTCTATTTTTGAGAAATATAGAAATGAGGTGGAAAATGAGAGCATGGTTGCAAGCATGGGATTTATACTTGCTTATTCATCTTGATTCACAATTCAAGCATGGTTGTAATTTTATATTGCAAAATTCCATGCTTGAATGAGTGGGGGTCAAGAGTTGCCATTCATTCTATGTTCATTCTCAAGACTTAGCCATTTTCTTGAGGTGCTCCCATGGTTGCTCTTTAGCTTCTTCTTCTTCCTCAATTGCTATAGTTCAAGCTTCAACCCTCACATATGATGTGAACCATGAAGGTTGAACACAAACTTGTGAGCTTTTAACATCCCCTACTTTACCATCCTACAGTTGACTAGCGATCGAGTGTAGCGTGTTTACTACACTAAAGAGTTTAGTGTAGAGGTAGCATGAGGTGGAGGTACTTCGCGTGGATCATCTTCGACATGAAGGTCATCGGAGGAAGCTCATCCAAAGCCTCTAGTGGAGCTTAATGGAGTCGCGGGACTACTACACGGAGCATGTGAAGTGAATGACTCGATCTACGAGGGTATAGCCATGTTTCACTTCTACTAGTTTTACTAAACCCTAATATTCTAGCAATGATCTTGTATAGTCTAACCTAGCACCTAGTAAAAATTAAAATTTGGAATACTTGATGCTACTAAAACCCCATTGTGGTGCTAGGGTCGACTTTCATGGTATCATAGCCAAGCTAGAACATTAGGGTAACTTGTAGCGATGTTAGAAATCCGCCGTTTTTGTCGCGCAAAAACTGCCGATAAAAACCGTTTCCAAAATGATGTTTTGAGTAGTTTGCACACCCCACGGGCTCACGGTTTGAACTGAGAAGCTGTGGGATGGAGCGTGCGGACCCTGGGGATACCCCAGGGGGGACCATAGGCCGGACCCACACCCCAAGACCACCACAAGGTGGCCTTAGGGGTGGGTGACCCGAGAGCACCCTAACTGGGTGCTCTCGGGTCTGCCTTCCCTTAGGGGCCACTTCGAGGTGGCCTTTGGGTGTGGGTACCCCCCCGGGGCCCCCTATCCGATACTTAATTTTGGGATCTTCGCTTTCGCGAAGAATCGGACGGGTTTCGAGTTCGTTTCGACACCCGGATTGGCTTAAAACGATCGGTTTTGGAAGTTTAGCTTACTGGATTTTTCATGTCATGGAAAAATTGGTTAAGTATGCTAATTGCGTGCAGAATTCTAATGTCGCGGTTACTTTACAAGCTTTATGATGTGTGATACAATTATTAGAATCCGGATTAATTAGTCTTATGAAAACTAGTTAGTATATTGTAAGCCCAGCCGTTTAGTCTCAATTGATCGATTGCCACGAAGTTTTGATTCGGATCAAAACTCCGTCGCAATTGCGTATTGTACGCGATCACTATGTCGGGAATCTTATTGAATTATCTGACAACCAATTGAAAAGAGTTTTCAATTTGAGACTAAAATGCATGTTTTATAAGTTAGGCATGAAATCTGGAATATGAGATATTCCAGGTTTATGATGTCTAAGGATATTGCGGATTCTAATTATTGTAGTTTTTTTTTCTTTTTTGCGACCGTAAGTGTAATATGTGGGGTATCCCAATCTCGTTGCTATATTTCAACAATTTTTAAGGATACGCATATTTGCTTACGTTGATGATATATGATATCATGTGTTGCTGTTGATATGATTTATTGGATCGTCGTGAAAGAACAGCCGTGGGGTTCTATGTGAGATGAGAGTTTTTATTTTCATTCATGTGAAATCTGTATGTAATATTCTTTTATTGGGACACTTTCGGGTTGAGGATGATGTCACCATTGTTGTATATTATTTACTTTTCCGCATTAGGATAGACCTTAGGCGGGGAGCACAAGTAACCGGGTTCTAGAATCCAGTAGGAGACCATCTCAAGGAGTTGAGACCGGGTCTCCTAACTCTAGAATTGGCAGGGTTACTTGCCGCTCTCGTAGGGGTCTAGGGATGTGGGTTTGGTTATTCATCATGACCGTGGAATCCGTGTTTTACATTACTGGCTAAATTTAAAACACGGACATCCTAGTATATCCAATATTTCATATGTTGCTTCTGCTGCTTGGTTATGTGATGTTGATCATATAACTACGTGAGACGAATGTACTATTATATATATGATATATAATAAATGTTGCTTATATTTTGCACCCGCGCTAGTCCAGCCCCCGCTCTGCCGATAGTTAAGTAACCTAACGGTGCATGTCAGGGCCCCGTGGCGAATGCGGATAGCATAAGCGTACGTTCTATTTTTGTTTCATTTTTCTGTAATATTTAGGAAACATTAATTGATGGGACTTCGTTAATGAGATTAATGAAAAGAAAGAAACCTAAAGATATTGTAGATTCAAATTTTTAAAAAAGGGTAGCTCTAGTTATTGCTTTGCATAGTGGTATTCCTTGATGGATATCCAGCATCTCATTCGATGAGGAAAGAGCCGAGATCCCTTTACCGGGAATGACCTCTTTAGCGGAACTAGCAAATGCTACAACCCACTCGGTTTTGTCTTTTGACTGCTTCTCCCATTTTTGCTTTGCATAGTGGTATTCATGAATATCCAGCACCTCATTCAATGAGGAAAGAGCCGAGATCCCTTCACCAGGAGTGACCTCTATAGCGAAACTAGCAAAAGCCTCAAAAACACTCATTTTCAAAATCACTAGATTCTACATCTATATCATGTTCATTACGCTCATGGTTTTCTTAAAAATCTGCGTAGCCCTCTATCATTTCAGATAAGTACTATTTAGTATTAGTGCTACGTTTGTTGGCCTTCGTCAAGGCATAGTGTGCGGTAGCTGATTAGTGCTTATCTGCTAGCATGTGATGCGATTGGATTAGGGTAGCCGTGCGACTTTGTTGGCCTTTGTTAAGGGTCGTGCGGGTGGGTTTAATTCAATCAAGAAATGAACGGGTTGAACTTGACTAGCGGCCTATGGTTTGTTGGCCTTCGTCAAGGTCATAGGAAGCTAGGGGTAAAAACATTATTGGGAATTTCAAGTGTTGAAATTTGCAATGAGATTGCATACCTTCTATATGATAGTTGGATCTCGATACCCACTGCGAGCAAGAGTTACTCCTGGGAGAGTTTTGCACTTTACAATTAGCTAATCAAGTAGGTGTTTAGAAAGGTGTCAACGGGTTTATGCCTATAGGGAAACGGGGTTTATTTTAATTAGGTCCGTGCGAAAGCATGGTGAACCTCCCTCGAAGTATCGATACCTGCCTGGCCGAATGATTGGCGAACCTGTAGGGTGTAATTAATCCCGGCTAATCTTACCTTTTATGGTTTAAAAGAAGATTTGATAAAAATAGTGGGAGCCATCCTGATTAGATAAGATAATAACCAATTTAATCTTGCAAAGAGCACACACAAAGTGTACCCTTCTCTCTCTCCTAGTAGCGACCAATGAAATTCCTTAATCAAGATAATAATATGGATGTATTGACCGAACCTACTTATTATACTGGGCTAGGTTCCGCTCTACCTTATGATTATCATAAGTCTGAGCAAGGAATAGGGGAATGTTCGGATTCCCACGCCACCCAAACGAAGAAAAAGTATGTTGATGCATTGTCTTCGAGTGTGTTCGTTACAAAGAACTCTTTCTCAGTTTACTCTATGTCCTGGGTATTGGATACCGGATCAGGATCCCACACATGTAATTTGTTATATAGGCTATAAGAAAGGTAGAGAACTGGGATGGGTGATATGTCTCTAGTAGTAAAGATGGTGCAATTGTTGCAGCTAAAGCAGTTAGCAAATATCACCTAATGTTACCAACTGGTAATACATTGATTCTAAGTGACTGTTATTCCGTACCAAAATATTGTGAATATTTTCCTAAATCAAGTGTTGATTGGGTAAGGTACGTTGTATAACAGTGTACACGTTCTGAATCAAACTACAGTTCTAAACGTACATAACACACACAAGAGGAACAGTTCAGAAATGAACAAAGTCTTCATGAGGCATTATAGACTAGGTCATGTCGATGAAACAAGACTAGCTGAAGTTCCATAAGGATACATATTTGAATCCGTTCGAATTTATATCTTATGAAACTTGCCAGTCATGTCTCAAAGACTTGTTGACCAAATCTCCGTTTGCTGGAAACAGAGAAAGAGCTACTGAACTCCGAGAGGCCATGGTCATGGCAGTCCGACTCAGAGAGGACGAGGTGGCAGAGGCATAGGACATGCCCGAGTTTTTTCTTTAACTCCTCAGGATGCGCAGGCATCGAATACCGTTCTGACAGGTACTCTTCTAGTGTGATCTTTCGATGTGTGTGTATTGTTCGATCCAGGTTTTATGCATTCTTATGTATCTACACATTTTGTACCGAGGTTGGGCCGAGAGTCGTCTTTGCTTGATCAGCTGCTAATTGTTATTACTCCCGTAGGCGAGTCTTTTGTCGCTCGACATGTATTTCGATCGTGTTCTGTTCGTATCGAGGAGAGGGATTCTTCTGTTGATTTGATCCTTCTCGACATGTTAGACTTCGACGTTCTTCTGGCCATGGACTGGCTAGCCACTTGTTATGCGTCCGTGGACTACCGTGAGAAGGCAGTCAGTTTTAGTTTTCCGGGTGAGGCAGTTCTTGTTATTCAGGGAGATTATAGTGCCACCCTTCCCAGTTTGATTTCTGTCATTCGCGCTAGTCGGCTCTTGAGGAAAGGATGTCAGGGATTTTTGGTATATGTCCATGATTCTGGAGACGCAGTCCCGTGGGACCAGGTCCCGATTGTGAGGGAGTTTCCCGATGTTTTTCCTGACGAGTTTCCAGGATTGCCGCCAGAGCGCGATATCGAGTTCTGCATTGACTTGATCCCCAGTACGGGGCCTATTTCTATATCGCCATATCGGATGGCCCCGGCGGAGCTTAGAGAGCTGAAGGATCAGTTGCAAGATTTGCTGGATAAAAGGATTATTCGTCCGAGTGTGTCACCTTGGGGTGCTCCTGTTCAGTTCGTCAAGAAGAAGGACGGCAGTATGCGATTGTGCATCAATTATCGACAATTGAATTGAGTTACCGTGCGGAATAGATATCCCCTACCTCGCATCGATGATTTGTTTGATCTGCTCCAGGGTGCAGGACATTTCTCGAAGATTGACTTATGGTCGGGTTATCATCAGTTGCGGGTTCGGAAGGATGAAATTTCGAAGACTGCTTTTCGTATGCGCTACGGGCATTATGAGTTTTTGGTGATGTCGTTCGGGCTCACCAATGCCTCAGCAGCGTTCATGGATTTGATGAACCGCATAATCATGCCGTTTCTTGACCAGTTCATCATCGTGTTCATCGACGATATTCTATTATACTCCCGGAGTCGAGAGGAGCATGAGCTGCATTTGAGGATCACATTGCAGACTTTGAGGGAGCACCAGCTGTTTGCTAAATTTTCCAAGTGTGCCTTCTGGCTTGGCATCGTCGATTTCTTAGGTCGCGTGGTTATGACAGATAGCATATTTGTGGACCCGAAGAAGATTGAGGCCGTTCAGCACTAGCCCAGACCTGTATCAGTGACGGAGGTTCGCAGCTTTTTGGGTTTGGTCGGTTACTACCGACGATTTGTACAGGATTTTTCTCGTATCGCTGCACCGCTGAACGGGTTTACCTGGAAGGGAGTTCCTTTTCTTTGGACCGAGGCATGCGAGCAGAGTTTTCAGCAGTAGAAGACTCGTTTGACGACTGCACTGCACCGGTTTTATCCTTGCCATCAGGTTCAGGCGGCTTTGTAGTTTATTGCGATGCTTCTCGAGTGGGTTTAGGCTGTGTGTTGATACAGCACGGCAGCGTCATCACTTATGCTTCTCGGCAGTTGAAGAAGCATGAGCAGAATTTGTAACATTTCAGCAAATATAAAAATATTATTTTTGAAATTTAATATTAAAATAATATATTTCGCGAAAATTACCCGATTTGCGAAATTGGGGTTTTCTTAAAAAGGTATAAATATATACCAATAATTATGAAATAATTAGAGATTAAAATGATTTATTAATTTAAAAATATATTTATTAGATTTTTAATTTTTATAATTAATTATACTCAAGTTTAAATAAAAATTGATTAGTGCACTATAAATCGTGATTAAGCTAAATCCGAGTTTCTACATTTTCCATTGGCTAGTGCACCATATCATGTTGCATTTTGTTGCATGTTGTTGCGTGATGTTTTATTGGTATTATTTGTATTATTGTGAGAAAAAGAGAAAAGGATTAAAAAGACAATTATTGGAGAGAGAAAGTGAGACATGAGTTTGGAGAGGGTGAGAATAAGAAAGAGAGAGAGAGAGAGGGGGCATCTGCCATTTCTTCACCCCATTATTTTCCTTCATCTTCTTCCTTCTCATCTCCCTCCATCTTCACCTCTAATAATCATGTAACATTTCAGAAAATATAAAATATTATTTTTGGGATTTAATATTAAAATAATATTTTTTCCGAAAACAGCCCGATTTGCGAAATTGGGGTTTTCGAAAAAGGGTATAAATATATACCAATAATTATGAAATAAATGGAAATTAAAATGATTTATTCATTTAAAAATATATTTAAAGGATTTGTCATTATTAAAATTTATTATATGTAGTTTGGATAAAAACCCGATTAGTGCACTACTAATCACGATTAAGCCAAATCCGTGATTCTACAGTTTTCATGGTTAGTGCACCATGACATGTTTCATTTGGTTACTTGTTCATTGTGTTGTTTTATGTTATGGTTTTATTGTGGTGAGAAAAGAAAAGAAAAGGAAAATGTGTCATGATGACTTGAGGAGAGAGAGAGGGGACATAATAATGATAGGAGACCATGCTTGGAGAGAGAGAGAGAGTGAGAATAATTGAGAAAGAGAGAGAAGGGGGCTGCCTCATTGTTTTTCTCTACCATTTTCTTCTCCTTCTTCTTCCTCATCTCCCTCCACCTTCTACCCTCATGACCCATCTCAAAATACTCCCCAAAACCCTATACCCCTTTCACAAAAATGTCCCACCTACCAAGCAAACCACCCAAAAGTAGCTATGTGCCAGCGATACCACTACTGATCCGTGCGGTCAATTTGCAAGAACTGTGGCACAACGGGGGTGAGTTGCCAACTCGTGCGTAGAAAAACATCAACAAGTAGAAATTGAATAAACAACGACTCCTAGGCCAACTATATCATGAAGGTAATACTATGATATTTAGGGTGACCGTATCTATATATGTGCCAACAGGGTAGTCAATGCCTATAAGCATGTGGATATCATCCAACAATATAATCAATGTATGTATGCATGTGGATCTCGTCCAACCATATAATCAATGTATGTATGCGTGTGGATCTCTTCCACCCATATAATCAATGTATGTATGCATGTGGATCTCGTCCACTATATAATCAATGTATGTATGCATGTGGATCTCGTCCACGTGTCAACCAATGACACAACATCATGCATGTAAGTATCATAAAAGCATATGCATGAAGGTATGAGGATATAAATCAACGTGTGTCCCTTGCGACACATCAAAATCATGGAACCTGAGTGTCCAGTATCGACACTCGAAATATCATGAAAACCCGTGTCCAGCATCGACACGTAAATTCTCATATCTAAGGCGCCGTATCCTTAGATCGTCCCTCAATATCTCGTCTCATGCGCCGCCTACTCTGGTCGGCCCTCATATCCATCTCATGACTCCGGTTGGTATCCTCCGTATAACCGACGGGTCCAAATACTATCACCGGTAGGTAGTGCTCCCCTGCCAGGCTCACCATTTAACAATATTCGTCATATTGATGCGCCGACGCAGGCCCAGTTGAGTTGGAGATTTCTAGTGTGGAGAGTCTTACTCATATCTAGAGCAGACCGATCCAGAGATGATCGTTGAAGTATCGCCTTTCCTAGAGGATTGAGGCATTGTTAGCATGCGGACAAAGGGCATTCGTATGTCGTCTAGGCGAAGTTAAAAAGTTCGAACGAATGTCAGAAAACCCATTTTCCCATGTTTAAAGTGTTCGGAGGAACATGCAAGTGATTCTGTGGACCCTCCAGAAGAATGAAACCCTAACTCGACTTGATGACCATCGAACCGCTTTTGAACCTTAGGGTTTATGGCTGTTTAGCGGTGCCATCAGTGAGGCTTGGGTTTGCCCTTCTACGGTTGGTCCAGAGGTACTGTGGTATGTACCGGATATTATTAAACTATGCTCAGATGTTGAGCTTTCGGGAATTATGGGAATTTGACGAATCGATCGAAACGTTTAACTTCGTCTGGATATCATATGATAGGAGATCGGCAAGCTGACCAATTTTAGATAGAGGACCTCATCCAGATGCGTTGTGAGCTGATCGAAAATGGATGAGTATTGAGTATTCCTCCGATGGTTGGGACGAGTTCCCGAGGACATGTTCGGCCAGATATCTTCTATAGAGTGATGAAGATACCGAGTTTGTGATTTTGAGTCCATATGAGAGACTCCGGATTGACTGTAGCCGAGGACCATTGCAGTACGCAGATAGCACGACATGACATCGAAGTGGACGATGATACAGACGTGTGGAATGAGAGGTTCGTGCGAGATGCTGACGAGCTGTTTTTACTCCCCGTCGAGATTAGAGATCTGATGTGCATACAGAGGCGTTGGGATGCGGCCAGTTTCCGAGGAAATATTATGTTGAAAACGCAGATGTCCAGAAGATGAGAACAGATTATGTAAGAGTACCAGCCTCCGTACTGTTCGGCATAGGCGAGATCGGAAGAGACCTTGAGCAGGTTCTTTCCAGGACACTGCTGCAATAAGATTTGCACTGAGGATCAGATGTGTCATGTGTATTTAGAAAGTCCGAGGCCGACGCCAGTGACGTGCTGCTTTACGAGTGGTCATGCTAATTGGCCGAGAGGTGACCAGAGAAGTGCCAGAGCGGAATCGTTCCTGTTAGCACACCTGACCGCGCCGATGAGCCGAGGAATTTCGAGATTGATGATCCGAAGAGAAAATGAGGACCCAGAGACAAAAGACGCCAGACCGTGAGCAGGAGGCAAGCGGATGTTCTTGCTCTGCCAGTTTTGGGAACACCGACTTTTTTCGACATTGTAGGAGGTGTATCTCAATGTCATTGATTGCAATTTGCGTTTATAATCCGAGTATCACGCTTATATCGCTTGGATTTGAGTTTTGATGATTGAGTTTCATGATATCATTTTCGTGCACCATGGCTGCACCTACCGGGTATTTACGTTTTTGTGCATAGTTATTGCACTTGATATATATTTTATACACCGTTGTGTTGATTTGCGATTTATGCAATCTATTACACTTGAGATTCGGTTTGTGCCTTGGCTGCACGTATTTATGATTTCGTGGATTTCATACAGTTGATTTGATTTTGTGCGTATGGTACGCACTCGAATTGATTTTTGCACTCGGTATAGCTTACATATGCTTACAGTGCATTGATACGTGTTTTGTGCACGTAGTTGCAAGCGTTTACGATTTTATACACCCTGGTACACTCAGTGTTGCTTTTATACGCATTTGAGTTATGGATTTGTATTTCGTGTACTGGATGCACTGTATTCATATTTCGAGCACTGGATGCACTGTATTCATATTTCGTGCACTGGATGCACTGTATTTGTATTTCTTGCACTGGATGCACCAGATTTGCACTTCGTGCATTTGTTGCACTAGATTTTCATTTCGTGCAATTGTCGCACCAGATTTATATTTTGTGCATTTGCTGCACCAGATTCGTATTTCGTACATTAGTTGCACTAGATTTGTATTTCTTGCATTTGTTGCACCGGACGGGTATTTGTGCATTTGTCGCACTGGATTTATACTTCGTACCTTGGTTGCACCTAATTTATGTCCTTGAGCATTCGTTTTACCAGATTTGTATTTTCGTGCGCGTTTGTACTTGATATTCGTTTTCGTGCATGCTACGGCACTAGATGTTTCTTACGAACCTAACGCGTTTTGGTTGGATTTTTGCGCATATTAGGCGCTTGATTTTGGATTTTTGTGTGCATCGGATACACTTGAGTGAGATTTTATTTGTGCATGTTAGCTGCACTGGATTGAGATTTTCGTGCACACTAGATGCATTTGATATTGTTGTCGTGCACACCCGTTGCACTGGACAGATGCTTTCGTACACACCCGTTGCACTTAGTTTTGGTTTTGTGCACATTCGTAGCACTTGTATTTGGATTTAATTTCCATGCGCATCGGACGCACGTGATTATTGGATACGCTTTTTGTGGCTGATTTTGCTTTTGAGCACTTTGTTTTCATGTTGGGCACTATATTTTGTAGTAGCCAAACATGACTGATCTGAGGACAGTACATGAGTACTTTGCATGCATTAAAAGATTACCAACAGGTTTTCAAAAGAAGCTATATAGTCTCTCTATTTCCTACGTGTCCGTGAGCGACACGAACGGTTATAAAGGAAAACCTTTTGGGATATTTTGAAAAACGACGGAACGTATAATTAACAAAACATATATGGACATGTATTATTATTCTATAAATTAGCGTCCATCACTTAAGCTGTGATTTACGCATCACACAGCGATTTAGAAAAGATTTTTGCATGAGTTCTATTCAGTTCTTGAAAGTTTTCTAAAGATGCGTACTATACAAGTATTATAGTATTTGACTAGTATATATTGGATTTCTATAGTGGATTTTGAGATCTGTATCTTCATTGTAACTCCGAGGATATGTGTGCAAATCCGATGATTTGCGTGACGCTTGAAGGATTTCGATTTTGAGTTTTATACTCGTTTTCAGGCGCACGCGATATGCTGTGTTATTTCTATATCTTCCGTGATTTCGGAGCCCCGTTGTTTTGAGCTGATTATGGAAATGTTTTAGATTTTGGGAGTTTAAATTTAAATTCGGGGACCGAATTTATTTAAGGGGGAAGACTGTAACATTTTAGAAAATACAAAATATTATTTTTGGGATTTAATATTAAAATAATATTTTTTCCGAAAACTGCCCGATTTACGAAATTGGGGTTTTCGAAAAAGGGTATAAATATATACCAATAATTATGAAATAAGTGGAAATTAAAATGATTAATTCATTTAAAAATATATTTAAAGGATTTGGCATTTTTAAAATTTATTATATGCAGTTTTGATAAAAACCTGATTAGTGCACTGCTAATCGCGATTAAGCCAAATCCGTGTTTCTACAGTTTTCATGGTTGGTGCACCATGAAATATTTCATTTGGTTACTTGTTCATTGTGTTGTTTTATGTTATGGTTTTATTGTGGTGAGAAAAGAAAAGAAAAGGAAAAGATGTCATGATGACTTGAGGAGAGAAAGGGGACATAATGATGATAGGAGACCATGCTTGGAGAGAGAGATAGTGAGAATAATTGAGAGAGAGAGAGAGAAGGGGGCTGCCTCATTGTTTTCCTCCACCATTTTCTTCTCCTTCTTCTTCTTCATCTCCCTCCACCTTCTACCCTCATGACCTATCTCAAAAAACTCCCCAAAATCCTAACCCCTTTCACAAAAAATGATCACCTCTTCACCCTCATCACAATGGACCAAGCAAAGTTGGATTTTGATGACATTGAGAAGCTAGGGTTTTCTTGAGTGGCCTTAATGAGGTATAACTTCTTCCTTTTAGATTAGTTTTTGTGAGATATCGTATTTTTTAGTGTCATTTTGTGATATCGATAACCTGCTATGAGCCCGAGTGTTCACTGTAAAAATAAACAGTGTGGTAGTGTTGTCCTCGAGACCCTGAGTGTTCACCCGAAACCCTAACCCTTTCCCACTGATTTTGGCCGGCGACTTGGGGGCCAAATCCGGCGACCTCGGCCCTGAAGGGGACTGGGGGGTTGTATTTTCTAGGGTAGCTGTTTGAAGTAGTTTTGTGGTGTTTCGTCCTATTAGATTTTTTCTGTAAGGAATATAGGTGAAATCTGTGAACTGTTGTGAGTGTATACATGACCATAGTGACACGTTTCCTGACCCGAGCCATTGAATTGAACCTGATGCACGAACTTAGGATTTGTCCCGTATCAGTTTTATGACTTTTGGTGTGCCTACTGTGAATCTGGAGCAACCCGGGAAATTTTTAAGGAATCCAAACAATACCAGAGACCAAATTAGGGTACTAGGAGACCACCCTGACCATACGAGCCCCAATAAAGACACCTGGGCTGAGGAGGCCGGATTTTAGGCCAAGTGGCCGGCCACATTGGAGGGGTTAGGTCTAGGTTGGTCCAGTAGCTCATATACTCTAAGTACAACATCCTATACCTATTTGTTTAACTCCTTTTGGCCTGAGTCAAAATCTAAGGGGACATTAGTGTGATTTTTGGATATGTTTTCCGTATTTTGAAAGCTAAGTTTTGCTATTTGGATTTGAATTTGGTTGTTGGATGTTTGTACATCAACAACAGGGGTTGTTTGGTTGATTTTGTACGCGTAAGCTATAGGTTCTAACATATGAGCAATGCGCGTGCCGTATTGGATTTCAGAACTTGATTTTAATAGCGTTGCAATATGTGTTGTTATTATAGGTACCTTCACGTAGATTCCGAGGCGACGGAGCGTGGCATCATCAACTTCGGCAAGCGAAGACCACGGTGAGACGATCTATATCTACGGGGGAAGTCGGGTGGATGGCGTATAGCACTCCCGCAAACTTTGACGGAAACCGATTTATATATATAGATTATGATTAATAAAACCTTTAATAGAAGACTATAGATAGAGTAAAAAGGGTAGTTAGAGAACCATATTAGAAACTAAGGGTAGTTAGAAGTGATATGATACGACTAGTATGTGATGAGGGGATTTGAGGATGATATTTGATGATATTGCCGTTTAGCGTATTATATGACTAGATAGTCGACTTAGATGTGTCATCCGAACCATACCTATTTCCAAACTGAGGAATCGTATGCATCTTTTAAACAGATACCTTGAGGGACATTGCGGATTTTCAAATGATATTTTTTCTTTAAAAACACCGTAACCCCTACCTTCAAAACTACGACTCGCATCTTTCAAAAACTGTTTGTATGGTTCGGGTGTGTATATTAGATTAGATACGTATGATTGTAGTAAAGGTAGAATGTAATTGCAAATTGACCCTATGTGAGATATAGATGCGATGAAAAGAGAATACGGTTTGGCATGTGATATGATGATATGTTGGTATATGGATGCGAGTCGATTGAAAGGATTGAAATCTTGCCGGTCCCCTGATATGAGATTGTTATGGATGTGACCTGGGACATAGTTATATAGATATATATAGAATGTCGTGAATCATGTGTGATATGTTGTACGAGACGTTAAGTCCGTACCCCTCATCGTCGCATAGGTTGATAGGATCCCTGATAGCTTAATGCCGCCGTATGATGATTTTATTACGTGATGAGTTTGACTTGAGATTTGATCCATACCCTTGACTAGAGGATGCCGTACGATGGATTATACCGTACGTGATGTTGTGTGGCTAGATGCTAATTGATAGATTCACTGACTCGGTCATGTTAGATACGTATACCCGTCAGCATTTGCATATGATTTACCTTATGCTGCATTCATGTTATCCTTATTGCATTATATATACTTATGCTAGTACACCTACACCATTATCGATGATGCGTATGTTACACTTACACAGATTGGCCGGCTCACACACTTCATCATCGATAATTGCTATGTCACTACACAGTAGAACTGCTGCATCAGGATATGACTCCTTGCATGATATACTTGCTATAGCTACATATTGTACACTCATACTTGCGTATATACTACTTGTACATCCATACTTACGCACATACATATTGTACACTCATACTTGCGTATATACTACTTGTACATCCATACTTGCGCACATACATATTGTACACTCATACTTGCGTATATACCACTTGTACATCCATACTTGCGCACATACATATTGTACACTCATACTTGCGTATATACTACTTGTACATCCAAACTTGCGCACATACATATTGTACACCATACTTGCGTACGTACATATTGTACACCATACTTGCGTACATACACATATACACCATTATACGATGTTGTATTTGATTTTGGAGATTTGGGAACCGCATGATTTATTTTTAAAACTGGATTCATTTAAAAGAGCGGTTTTCCCTCGATATGTGCATATTACTGTTCCATGTTGCATGATATATGGATATGCTTACATTTCTGTTATATGTCGCATACATCATGCTTTATGATTATACGCATTGAGATATGTTGTTTTCATGAGATTTATGGATTTGAGAACCGCGGTCATTTTAAAATAAACTGTGTATTGTTTAAAAAAATCCGGTTTCTTTTGATATGATATTTCAGTGCGTCCACCATGTGTTTTCTCGGTTCTGAGAGTGGCATGTGAAACCCGATTCGAGGAATGGTTGGCACCGTCTGTGCGTACATGGTGGACCCGGTGAGATACCCCAGGGCAAGAAGACGCGTATTGTTAGACGGTGAGCCTGGCAGGGGAGCACTACCTGCCGGTGATAGTATTTGGACCCGTCGGTTATCCGGAAGATACCGACCGGAGTCATGAGATGGATATGAGGGCCGACCAGAGTAGGCAGCGCCTAAGACGAGATATTAAGGGTCGATCTGAGGATGCGGCACCTGAGATATGAGGATTTATATGTCGATGCTGGACACGGGTTTTCATGATGTTTCGAGTGTCGATGCTGGACACTCAGGTTCCATGATTTTGATGTGTCGTGAGGGACACACGTTGATTTATATCCTCATACCTTCATGCATATGCTTTTATGATACTTACATACATGATGTTGTGTCATTGGTTGACACGTGGACGAGATCCACATGCATACATAAATTGATTATATGGTGGACGAGATCCACATGCATACATACATTGATTATATGGTGGACGAGATCCACATGCATACGTACATTGATTATATGGGTGGACGAGATCCATACGCATACATACACTGATTATATGGTTAGACGAGATCCACATGCATACATATATTGATTATATTGTTGGATGATATCTACATGCTTATAGGAATTGATTACCCTGTTGGCACATATATAGATACGGTTACCCTAGATATCATAGTATTACCTTCATGATATAGTTGACCTAGGAGTCGTTGTTTATTCGATTTTTACTTGTTGATGTTTTTCTACTCACGAGTTGGCAACTCACCCCCGTTGTGCCACAGTTCGGATCAGTAGCGGCATCGCTAGCACATAGCTACTTTTGGGTGGTTTGCTTTATGGGTGGGACATTTGCATCGTACCTACTCTTGTATTTACTAATTCACATTGTATCTAGTCAACTTCATCAAATCAAAATTAGTATTCGTGTAAGTAATGCGACTTAGTGAGATTTGTGGTTGCGAGACTTAGAGCGAGGGTATTTCCGCTACTTGTGGTTTTGATGTCTTGCTTATTTATTTATCTTTGGTGGTGAACTTCGCCGTTGGGTGTCGTATACTTACATATACTGTCTTGCGTGGTTGTGATCCGCCGTTTGGCGAAGAGCTAGCTCCCTCTTGGGGATTCCATTATTCTTGTTATGTATTTGTGGTTTTGGATCAAAATATACAAAGGTGGTGCTGCCCAAATTTTTAAAAGACGAAACACGTTTTCAAACTAGTAAATTTTACTTGCATTTTTATGTTCCTTTTTTATGCATTAAGAAAAGTTGATTTCATTTTACCTTTATTTAAAAACCTCACCTCCTTTATTTTCTTAAAAAGGTTTAGATTTCTGGGTTTCAGCTTACTTGAATTACGTTACGCCTTTAGACGTTGCGTGATTTAAGTGCTGGTCACGAGCTAATATTTCGGGTCGTGACAAATCATCTCCATTTCTTCACCAAAACCCTACACCCTCTTCATTAAAGTTGATCCCCACCTCATCCTCAACACTTTGGACCAATTAAAGTTGGATTTCAAAGACTTTAGGAAGCTAGGGTTTTTCTTGAGTTGCCCAAATGAGATATATCTTCTTTCTTAGTTTAGTTTTAGTTTCTTGCTCCCTAGTTTAGTTTAGAGTGTGATTTGCTTAGGGTATGTGATGTTTGGAAAATTCAAGAGAAGGGTTTAAGTGTTTGTGTTGAATCATGAAGTGTAGTGAGTGTTTTAAGACCTTAGGGATTGATTTCAAGACCTGGAAATAAGTATAGAAACCAAAATACGGACTTAGGAAATTCCCCATGTCGGTTTTCTGACATTTTAGTGGCCTGCAGGGAATCTGGAGCAACCCGGGAAGTTTCTGAGAAAAACTAGCAACTCCAGAGACCTAATTAGACCAATAAGAGACCACCCTGAAAAGATGAAGCCCAACGGAGTAGTCTTGGCCGAGCAGGCCGGTTTTGGTGGGCATGTGGCTGGCCTCATTGAGGGTGATTGTGTCTAGGTTGGTTGTGTAGCTCAGTTACTTCATATACAACCCCACTGCATTGCTAGTTTAGTCCCAATTTGACTTGAGATAATTCTGGGAGCATATTAGGGTGTTTTTGGTTATTTTTTCTGAGTTTTGAATGCTTGGTTTTGATGTTTGGAGTTGTATTTAGTAGTTGGGTGTTTGTATGTCAACAACAAGGGTTGTTTGATTGTTTTGCATGCGTAGGCTATAGGTTCTAACCTATGAGCGCACTGTGCGCCGTATTGGTTTTCCGGACTTGATGTTAATAGCATTTGCGATTGTGTATTTATTATAGGTACCTTCGCGTGGATTCCGAGACTACGGAGCCCATCGACTACGGCGGAACTAGGAGTTCCACAGGTGAGTAGATTTATATCTACAGGGGAAGTCGGGTTCATGGTGTATAGCACCCCCGCAAGTTTTGATGGAAACCGATATATAGAATATGGTTAAGGAAACCATGTTAGAAACTTATGAATAGGGTCGGAGAAACCTATACTAGGAACCCACAGATGTGATTAAGGGTTTAGTATGAAATGATATGATTGATAAGGATGTCTCAAAGATATATGTAAGGATGTGAAACGTAAACGTGAATCACGATATATAAATATAGGTAGTGCACGAGAATAAGTATGAGATTTAGAGTAGCATGATATGGGATTTATAAGATAGAATGTATATGTAAGATGACTTGATGTGAGATATTAATGTGATGAAAAGAGTATACGATGTCATATGATGACTTGGTGTGATATGTCGTTATATGGATGCGAGTCGATATGTGATAGTTGATACCTTTGTCGGTCCCACGATATGAGATGGATACGGACGTGACCTGGGATATAGGTATATAGGTATATAAAATGTTGTGAATCATGAGTGATATGCCGTACGTGACGTTAGGTCCGTACCCTCATTGTCATATAAGTTGATAGGATCCTTATTGGTTTAATGCCGCGGTACGATGATTTACCGTACGTGATGAGTTTTATCTGATGGTTGATCCATACCCTTGACTAGAGGATGCCGTACGATGTGTTATACCGTACGTGATGTTGTGAGGCTGGATGTCGATTGATAGATTCACCGACTCGGATATGTGATAGAGACGTATACCTTATAGTATTGCGCCCACGATTTAATTTATGCTACGTTCATGTTATTCTCATTACATTACATATACCTATGCTAGTACACCTACACCATTATCAATGATGCGTATGTTACACTTACATAGATTGCCGGCTCACACACTTTCATCATTGATAATTGCTATGTCACTTACACAGTAGAATTGCCACGTCATTATGATATGTCGCATAATATACCGATATTGTCACATCACTATTTCATGTTGCATGATATACGGATATGCTCACATTTCTATTATATGTTTGCATATATCATGCTTTACGATTATATGCACCGAGATGCTGTTTTCATGAGATTTCTGGATTTGAGAACCATGGTTATTTCAAAAGAAAGTATGTATTGTTTTAGAAAACCCCAGTTTCTCTTGATATGATATTTTGAGACGTCCACCATGTGTTTTCTCGGTCCTGAGATTGATATGTGAGACCTGATTCGAGGAGCTGGATGAGGCCGTTTACGGGTACATGGTGGACTATGTATGGTACCCCGGGTTATGAAAGGGATGTCGTGCAGTAGACGATGGGCCTGGCAGAGGGACTACTACCTACTGGTGATTGGTTAGACCTGGCGGTTATCTAAAGGATACCTACCGGAGTCGAGAGATGGATATGGGCCGATCCATTCTGCCGAAGCCCGAGGGCCGATGCGGACAGACGGAGCCCATGGGCCGATCCGGACTGACGGAGCCCGATATATGAGGATTTACGTATCGATACTGGACACGGGTTTCATGATGTTTGGAGTGTCGATGTTGGACACTCAGGTTCCATGATTTTGATGTGTCATTGATGGACACACGTTGATTTATAATCTCATATTTTCATGCATATACTTTCATGATATTTACATGCATGATGTTGTTGTGTCATTGATGGACACGTAGATGTTAGCCACATACGGATAGGCAGTGATTATATTGTTAGCATATATGCATATACGTTCACCCTAGATATCTTAGTATTACTTTTATGATATAGTTGACCTAGGAATCGTTGTTTATTCGATTTCTACCTGATGATGTTTTCTACTAATGAGTTGGCAACTCACCCCCGTTATGCCACAGTTCTTGCAGGTTGACCGCTTGGATCAGTAGCGGTATCGCCGGCACACAGCTTACTTTCGGATGATTTGGTTTGGCAGGTGGTACATGTTGGATCGTACCACTCTTGTATTATTATTCCTATTGTATCTAGTTAACTCCATCAATCAGAAACTAGTATTTGTATATGTAGTAAGACTTAGCAGGACTTGTAGTTGCGAGACTTAGAGCGATGGGTTATATGTTCGCTTAGTGGGTTGATGTATTGCTTTATTCATTATTCTTTCTGTTGATCTTTGCCGTTGGGTGTCGTATACTCATATTATGACTTGCATGGTTGTGATTCCGCCGATTGGCGAAGAGTTAGCTCCCACTTGGGGATGCCTTTTATATTATCATGTGTACGTGGTTTTGGATCAAAATATACAAAGGAGGTGCTGCCCAAATTTTTAAAAGACGAAACATGTTTTTCAACTAGCATAGTCTACTTGCATTTTTCATGTTCCATTATCTATGCATTAAGAAAACATTTGATTTCATTATACCTTTATTTCAAAACTTCACCTTTTTTATTTTACTTAAAAAGGTTTAGATTTCTGGGTTTCGGCTTACTTGAATTACGTTACGCCTGTAGACGTGGCTTGATTTAAGTGCCATTCGCGAGCTAATATTTTCGGTTCGTGACAAAGTTGGTATCAGAGCGCTAGGTTTAACCTTGGTTCGAGTCTAGGTTTGACTATGTGGAGTCTGGGGCGTAATTTATTTCGGAACCTAGGCTTGACCTTACGGAACTTAGACTTGAACAGGGGGGTATTAGACCCAAACTTTCGTTTCATAGGTTAACTTTGATTGATGGAGTAGGTAGCTTAAGTAGAGTGACGTACTGTATGTATGTTCCGCGGCATATTTACGATACGATACTCCACTTAAGAATCCTTAGGATGTACATATTTTGAGATATGTGATTCTCCTTGTCCCCTTGATTATACATCTATTTGAGATCCTTGATCCTATTCGTTTTCATGGTTATACTCTCATTGATTCTGTTCCTCCTTATGATCATGTATCCATTCGGGATCTGTTGATTCCATTCATTCCTTTGATCTATCTTCATCGATACATGCTTGAGGTTCCTGTCACCATGGTTTGAGCGCAGATTGAGCTGCTGCTAGTGATGCGGTCAGGGCGAGCTCATCATGGATGAGGACTGACCATCGTGTTTTCTGGTGACATGGAAACGTATCGATGTAGTGTTTGTGTTGTGACTTCTTGTTTGAGGCGAGTGTTCGGTATTGCACCGGATGATCGAGCCGCTGATAGAGGCTGCCTGTTGTGAGAGGACTGTTGATGTACAGCCTACCTCAGAGATCGTGATGTCATCTACCTAGCAGACAGATGACCCAGCTGTTGCTGAGATTGATGGGATATCGCTTCTAGAGCTTATGAGCTGAGATCGCTAGAGCTTCCAGGCAGAGATGCGACAGGTGATAGCTAGTCTGTCTTGAGTTGAGAGACGAAGGTGATTCGTTATATTTGATGCGCCGACGCAAGCCCAGTTGAGTTGTGTTGGGTTACTTACAACGGAAGCAAAGTTTTGGGAAGCATCATCCATGCCAATTTCAAATTTTGCCATTGAAGATCACCCTAAACCTAGAAAGTTTAACTAGAGAATCAATCCAAACAAGCATGTTAAACTCTTTAACATCTAAGAGTTAGGGATTACAACCTTTGTAGTCCGTTCCTTTGCTTCATAAGCTCCGTGTTGAGGTCCCTTCGCTGCGATCATCAAGTACCCGGACTCTAGAGAGGCTCCATGAAGAGAAAAATGCAACCTTGCTTGAAGACTTTACTAATCCAAGATGATCTACCTTGAGGAATCTTAAACCCAAGCTCTTACTTCACTAATCAAGTATTAGTAAAGAAAACACCCTAATCTAAGTGTCTAGAATAGATGAGGATGATGAAGTAGGAATTTAGCTTTCTTTTGTTTTCAATTTCTCACTCAAAATCATCACAAACCCAAAAGCTAGAAAGCTTTTTCAAGAGCAAGAAGAAGAAGAATTTCTTTTGTGATGAATAATGAATTATTGTGTGAGGTTAGAATTGCAACCATGTGTTAAAGATCTCATCCTTAACCCTTGTAGAGAATAAACCATGGGTAGAGGTTTGGGTTGGGTTAACAAATATCAAGCTAGATGACAAAAGTCAAAGCTTCATGAAGCTTCATGAATGCTTCATCCAAAAGCTAACCCTAATCCAAATCCTAACTTGGTTTATTCTCAAAACCCTAGTTGCAATTTTAACCCTAACATGTTACAATATTATATATCACATATATAATATATATAGTAACAAAAGAAAATTATACAATTAACATATATCGCATATACATCAATGTATTATCCATGTGAGACAAGGAATCTTTAAGTGAGCTTATATTAGTTAATGTAATATAATATATCAAATATATAATTATACATTAAATTATCGAATCAACACTTGATCCGATAATCCGGCTATTTCACAAATAACTGACTAATATAATCTGTATCAGTTCATCGAATCAACACTTGATCCGATGACCCGGCTATATCACATATACCCGGCTGATATCACATATCGTGAGAATCTTGTTAGTATATATGCCCTAGGGGCCATTATTGTATTATTCTAGGTTGTATATTACTTAATGGAAGCTTGGGATATTCACAGTTGTATATAACAGTCTTGCTAAACATAGTAGTATACTACTTGGTTTGAGTCTACTTTAATATGTGCATATGTTTCTTGTAACGTATCACTTATACATATTAGTAGAGCCCATAGGATCTTTGCTTGATTACCAGCGTCGTGATGGCAGTCACACTAGTGGGGTCTGGGTAGTCTGTAAGCAACATCCTATACAGGTCCCTGGTCGTTGGATTATCGAGATAGGGCATCGATATTTCGGAGTAGACTAAGTGTATACGTTTCTCATCCCAGTTGGGGAGAAGGTCTGTCCCACAGCCATCAGTACGTCGTACTAGAGATAGTATACAGGTGCTCGTTAGGTTACGGGTACACCGGACATGACTCGCCAGGGAACTGATTGGTTGGTATTATACCCATCGTCAGTTAACAGTTCCCAGGTGACATGAGTACAGCATAGTCCGCAGACTTGACACTGCTACTTCGCCTCGAGTGTGTCCCACTGTTCTTAGATTGCTACCCTGTTAGTTATATGTATGCCCTAGAGGCCATTACTGTACATTGGATGTATATTGTAGTAGATGCTGGGACATATATAGGGAAGACTTTCTTGCTCGACATGATAGTATGCTATCTGGTTGCTCTTTACCTTAACGTGTACACTGTTTGTCTCTCTGTTACATGTTAGTAAAGCCCTTAGGATGTGTACTTGACTACCTGGACTATGATGCGGATCATACAAGTGGGGACATGGTAGTCCATAGGTAGATCCTTCAAAGTCCCTAGTCGTGGGTATATCGAGACGGGGCATCGATATACCAGAGTAGACTAGCGTATACCTTCTCGACCCATACAGATGGGCGATGGATGATCCCATATCCATTGGTGTTTGACATCAGAGATCATATACGGGTGCTCAGTAGAGACTGGGTACACTGGACGGACTCGCCGAGAACTCCCAGATGGTATTATACCTCACGTCAGATGGCAGTTCTCTGGTGACACTGGTACAGAGTAGTCTGTTGACCCGAGATCGTCATAGAGTCTTGTGTGGTTCCCACTGTGCTTTGATTTCCATCTTACCACGTCCAAGAGGGCGTGAAAAACGGTGGTTTTTGGGTACAGTCCCGAGTCACATGGAGGTAATGAGCGATAGGAGGGGATTCGTCTCTCCCGGTATAGGGAGTTGATGTTGCACTGTGTTCGATTGGCTATAACAGGAAATCCCTGGCCAGGGTTGCTGAGATTTACTGGTAAGTGTTACCAGTAGTTTCTCGAATTGTTATAGACCTCATATCGACACGACTTATCGAGCTATTGGGGTCTGACGTTTACCACCCCTAGGCGAGATATGCGACATATCAGACGATCAGACCGGACTGTACGGTAAGTGTTACTGGTTGGATTCACTGGAGTGTGAGCGGGCTTGCTCGTCGATCTTCTGATCGCTCAATACCCGGTGGCCGTTACGTTTAGCAGTCCGCTTGCGGCTTGTGGGTGTTTGATATGATCATCGCCTGCTGCCGGCGTATTGACGAGTCTTTAGAGTCCTACACAGAGGTTTCCTGGCTCAAGCGAAACGAAATAGGAGCGCATATGAAATATGTGCTGGACCGAGAATAATGCGTGTATGTGATACCGTATTCCATTCTCGCGATGAATGTATCGAATGGTTGTATGCGATATAACCTAGTTATCGAATCAAGGATTGATTCGATAAACCGATACATTGGATATTAGTCGGTTGTATGCGATATGACCGGATTATTAAATCAAATGTTGATTTAATGATTTAATGCATAAATATATATTTGATATATTACTTTGCATTAACTAGTATCGGTTCACTTTAAATGGATTTTCTCACTCGGATTGTGCACATTGTATATGTGATATACTTTTGTACACATGAATGTATCATGTTTGATGATACATGTTTACTTGGTTAAGTGTAAAGAATTAAACCATGGTTAAACATATAATTAGGGTTTTATTTTTCCATTACTTATTTATTCATTTATTTATTTGTTTATACATTTTGGAAAATAAATGGAAAAGAGAAAAGAATGGTGGCTTTATTTGTTGTTTAGTTGAAGCTTCATGAAGCTTTGACCTTGTCCACCATTCTTATCTCATCCTTAACCCTAACCATTCCTTTAACCTTGGTCAATGCTCTACACATAACCATCGTTAGAATTATGATAAGTTTTGATTTACTTTCTATTTTGGAATTAACTTATCATAACATTATTCTTCTTCTTCTTCATTTTCTTCAAGTGAAGAAAGCTTGCCTCCATCAATGGCAAGTGATGAAAAAGAGTGAGAAATCCAAATCTAAAGTGAACCCACCTCCTATTTCTTCATCCTCTACCTCTTGCCAAGTAGTAGAGTGTGTTTCCTTCACAAGTTTTCATGGCTAGGTGAAGGTGGAGCTTGATCTAGTGATGCTTCGACGTAGATCATCTTCGGCACGTCGTCGATGACCTAGCCCGCCTATTCTCCGATGAAGCCGACGCTAGAGCCCGGAATTTGTTTTGGACAGCGAGAGGACTTCATTGCGGAGCTATGGAGGTGGAGCACCGGATCTACAAAGGTTGTATTTCCGTATTCTCTTAGCAAAGTAGTTTACTAGTTGCATTTTCGCCTAGTTTTCTAGCCAACGATCCGTAGTTTAGGGTTTCCCGGCACCGTAGAATTTGAAATTGGCATGGTTGATGCCTTGTGAGACCTCATTAGGGTGCCTAGGAACCCTACAGTGGTATCAGAGCCTAGCTAGAGCCTTAGGCGAAGTCTAGACGGAATTTGAAACCCGAACGAACCCGAAACCCAACTCACAAATTGCTCTCTGTCCTTTTTTCAAAAACTGGGATTTTTCCAAATTAAAAATATGCAGAAAACCCAGCAGGGAAATCTAAGAATTACGGCGCAAAAAGTTTTGAATGAACAGTGAGAACGGCGGCGGAACCGCGGCAGAATCATGACGTCAGCCCTAACTGTTTGCACAGTAATTCATTGTTTCAGGTGCTGAGTTCTCTGGGTATTTTTAAAATTTATTCAAAAGTTGAATTTTCTGGAGTTGTTTTGGGGATTCGGTGTTTCGATCGGAGTATCAGATTTTGTCTATGTGGCTTTCCGGATAAATTATAGAATATGTTAAAAAGTTCGACCGGATATAAATACCCAATTTTTCCCCTGTCAGGAAATTTCCAAGTGTTGGATTTTTTTTCCGTAGTTTAAAGACGTTCTAAGTAGTGCAAGTAACTCGATGGACCCTCTAGAAGATAACAAACCTTAACTCGATTATGTGACCGTCTTGAACTGCCCTTTGAACCTTCGGGTTTGGGGCAGTACGGCGTGCCACATGTGAGGCGTTGGCTTGACCCTTCTACGGCTGGACCGTTGGTACTGAGGCACGAACTGAATGTTTTTAGACTTGTTTCATGTGTTGATCTGTATCGGGAAAATTTGGGTGTTCGAATGTTCAATCAGAAAGTTTAACATTTTCTAATTATCTGAAATGGGATACAATAATTGGAATTCACAAAAAGTTATGAGATAACTGAATGAATGTTATAAACATAGCAGTTTAGTCTCACTTGATCGGTTGCCACGGAATTTTGATGTGATCAAAAGTCCGTCGCAATCACGTAGCGTACGCGGATACTCGCCGGGTAAACTTAATAGACAGCCTCACTCCATAGCCCCGACCAAGTGACTGTAGGAGAACCCCGTCGCCGAAAGCATCCATTCGGGTGCTCGCGGTAGCGGTGTTCCGCCTTGGTGCACTTCGTCGACGGCATCGGGGGTGCGACCGCCTACTAAAGTTTGCGACGAGCATTCGATCAGTTTTTCGGGAATCTTGTTGAATTGCCCGACTTGATATTGAAAAGTGTTTTCGATAATGAGACTAAAATGCGGGGTTTATAATTGTTAGGCATGCGATGTCTAAGTAATTCATTTGGTCAGGCATGCGATGTCTGAGGAGGTTGCGGATTCCAACTGTTGTAGTTTTACACTTTCTTTTCTGTGACCGTAAGTGTAATATGTGATATCGCCGGTTTCGTTGCTATATGTCAACGACAATTGGGATGGACATATTTACTTACGTTGATGACATATGATGTTATGTGTTGCTGGATATGTTATATTGGATCGTCGTGTTTGAATAGCCGAGGGTTTTTATGTGAGATGAGTGTTTTTCATTTTCATTCATGTAAAAACTTATATGTAATATTCTTTTATTGGGGCACTTCCAGGTTGCGGAAGTTGTCACCCTTTGTATATTATTTACTTTTCCGCACTAGGATAGACCCAAGGAGGGGAGCACAAGTAACCGGGTTCTGGAGTCCAGTGGGAGACCAACTCGAGGAGTCGAGTCCGGGTCTCCTAACTCTAGAATTGGTAGGGTTGCTTGCCGCTCTCGTAGGGGTCTAGGGGTGTGGATTTGGCTATTCATCGCGACCGTGGAATCCGTGTTTTATACTGGCTCGTATTGAAAACACGGACGTCCTAGTATATCCAATATTTCATATATTTCTTCTGCTGCGATATCTGTGATGTGATCATGTGATGTTCTGTGATAGATACTTTATATAGTATATATGATATATTATATAGACACTACTTATGTTTTACACCCGCGCTAGCCCTGCCCTGCTCTGCCGTTAGTTACCTAACCTAACGGTGCATGAGGGGACATCGAGGCGAATGCGGATGGCATAAGTGTACGTCGTATTTATCTGTGATGTTTAGGTACTTAAATGATGGGACTTCATTAATGTGATTAATGAAATAAAAAGAAACCTAAGATGTTGTAGAATCGAATTTCAAAATAAAACAGGTAGCTACAGTTCTTGCTTTGCACAGCGGTATATGTGATATATCCTGCACCTTATTCGATGAGGAAAGGACCGAGATCCCTTCACCGGGAGTGACTCCTTTAGCAATAACTGGCAGATGCTACACACTCGGTTTTGTCTTTTGATTGCTTTTAAGTGTTTTTGCATTGCACAGTGATATATATGATATATCCCGCACCTCATTCGACGAGGAAAGGACCGACGATCCCTTCACCGGGAGTGACTCCTTTAGCAAAACTAGAAAAGCCTCAAAAACACTCCATTTCAAAATTCATTCGATCCTACAACGATATCAAGTTCAATACGCAATAGGTTTTCAGAAAAACCTGTCGTAGCCCTCCGTCATTTCAGATATGTACTGGTTAGTATTCGTGCTGCGTTTGTTGACCTCTGTCAAGGCGTAGTGTGCGGTAGCTGATTAGTGCTTATCTGCATAAGCATATGATGTGATTGATTTAGGGTAGTCATGCGACCTTGTTGACCTCTGTCAAGGGTCGTGCGGGTGGGTTTACTTCAATCAGGAAATGACGGGTTGAACTTGACTAGCAGCCTATGGTTTGTTGACCTCTGTCAAGGTCATAGGACGCTAGGGGCAAAATTATCGGGAATTTCAAGTGTTGAAATTTGCAATGAGATTGCATACCTTCTATGAGATAGTTGGATCCCGATACCCGCTGGGAGTAAGAGTTACTCCTGGGAGAGTTTTATACATTACAATTAGCCGATCAAGTAGGTGTCTAGAAAGGTGTCAATGGGGTTACGCCTCTGGAAAAACGAGGTTTACATTAATTAGGTTCGTGCGAAAGCACGGGGGACCTCCCTCAAAGTACCGACACTGGCCTGGCTGAAAGATTGGCGAACTTGTAGTGTGTAATTAATCCCGGCTAGTCTTTCCTTTTAGGGTTTGAAGGAAGATTTGATAAAAAGCAGTGGGAGCCATCCTGATTAGATAAAATAATAACCAATCTATTCTTGCAAGAGCGCACGCTGAGTGCTTTCTTCTCTCTCTCTCCAGGTAGCGACCATATCACGCCTTAATCAAGATAATAATACGGAATATTGACCGAACCCGCTTGTTATACTGAGCTGGGGAACGTTGGTCCCGCTCCAACTTATAATTGTTATAAGACAGAGCAGGAAATAGGGGATTACCAGAATTCTCGTACCGCCCAAACGAAGAGAGTGCATGCTGATGCATCATCTTCGGGTGTGTTCATTACAGAGAACTGTTTCTCAGTATCCTTTACGTCCTGGGTATGTGATACCAGATCAGGATCCCAGATATGTAATCTGTTACATAGGGCTACAGAAAGGTAGAGAACTGAGAACGGGTGATAAGTTTCATGAGGCAGAAAACGGGGCAAGTGTTGCAGCCAAGTTTGTTGGTCACTGTCACCCTGTATTACCAGAATACATTGATTCTGAGCGAATGTTATTAGATACCGAACCTGATATACAAAATCATATCTGTCTCTTTGTTAATAAAGAAATGATAAAATTTTGTATTGATGGATAATGTTTTGAACATTTCCTATATCAAAAGTTGATCGGTTCAGGCACGTTATCTAAAAGCATTGATGTTCTAAATCAAACTACAATTCTTAGTATACGGAACACACACAAGAGGAAGAGTTCAGAAATGAACGAATCCTTCTTGAGGCATTGTAGACTAGGTCATATCAATGCGACCCGACTAGCTGAAGTTACATGTAGATGCATATTTAAATTAGTTTGAATTTACATCTTATGAAATTTGCCAGTCATGTAAAAAATAAGATGACCATAGCTCTGTTTAATGGAAACAGAGAAAGAGTTAGTGTACTCTTGGGACTGATACATGTTGATGTATGTAAGTCCCCTGTCTACACATGCCAAGACCGGTTCTTTGTACTTCATTACATTCTCTGATAATCTCTCAAGATTCAGACATATGTTCCTGTTGAAACACAAGTCCGAACCTTTTGAGATATTCACAGAATATGATTTAGAAGTAGAGAACCAAAACGGGTATAAGTATTATGTCCTTTGATGAGATCAAGGAGGAGAATACTTGAGCACGGAAATCCTGGACTATTCTAAAGGAGAATGAGATTCTCTCTCGGCATTACTCCTCCGCATACACCATAGCACGATGGTATATCGGGGTGGAGCAATTACACCCTATGTGATAAGGTGTGCTCTATTATGAGTAATACTGAGCTACCTATTTCCTTTTGGGTGTTATGCACTTGAGAAGCTGCATACCTATTGAATAGGGTTCTAATCAAATCAGTTGCCTACCGCTTCATATGTGATATGGAATGGGAAGAACCTATGTCTTAAGTTAGTTAAGATTTGGGGTTGTCCGGCCTATGTCTAAAAGCAAATCCGGACAAGCTCGAGGCAAGGACTGTTATGTAGAACTGGAAATGTTCCAGCTATACAAACAGCAGCTGATGATTTGAAAGAACCAAAGGATTCAGTAGATTCCAACGAACCTCAGCCTCTCCGCCGATCTAGTAGGGTTCTTCACCCACCTGAGAGATACTTCGATTTCTCTATGACAGTGGGAGCGAGGATTGCATCATGAGATGATGACCCAACTAGTTTCGAGCTGGCCATCGAGAGTAAGACTCTGTAAGAATGGCTGGATGCTTAGTGATCTGAGATGGAATCCTTATGCACCAACAAAGTATGGACTTTGGTTGCTATATCTGAAGGGTTAAATCCCCATCAGGAGCAAGTATATCTTGAGAAGATTACTTGGTGTAGATGGAAGAGTTGAGACTTTCAAAGCTAGACTTGTTAAAGGTCTACATCATTGACCAGGTATGGATGATGATGAAACCTTTTCTAAGTAACTATGCTTAAGTCCATCCAGATCCTACTTGCCACGGCTACATACCATGACTACGATATCTGGTGGTTGGGTATCATGACTGCTTTTCTAAATGATGTTTTAAAAGAGTGCGTCTATAAGTACACAGCCAGAGGGCCTCGTAGACAGTGGGAGCAGCGGAAACGTGTACAAGATGTTTTATAGGATAAAGCAGGCATCGCGGAGTTGGAACATCTGTTTTGATGGATAAGTCAAAGAGTTTGACATCATCAAAATGGTAGATGAACCTTGTATATACAAAAAGGTAGTAGGGAGTATGGTGACGATCCTCGTAGAGTACGTGGATGACATACTCTTGATAGGGAAGGAGTTTCCTATGCTACGCTCGATCAATCTCCGCTTATCACAAGGATTCTCCAAATAGGATCAAAGTGATACCTCCTAAATCCTGGGTTTTTGGATCTATGAGATAGATCTAATTGGATGTTAGGACTCTCACTAGTTGTAGTGAGACGGTATCAACCGATCCTGGGGAGAATCACTGGAAGGGTTCCAGGGTGATAAAGACGACTGAATGTCAGTCACAGGCATTGTCTTTACCCTCAGTGGAGGGACGGTATGTTGGAAGAGTTCCAAGCTAGATACCGTGACATACTAGACGATAAAGGCTGGATACATCGCTACTTAAGATGCTACCAAAGAGGCTGTTTGGGTGTATATTGGTTCATGAGATGAACTATGTTCCTCCCATTGTGTGACAATGGAGTTGTGGCTTATGCCAAGGAACGCCGGTCCCATCAGTGATCCAGACATATTCTAAGGCAGTGTCACCTGATCATGGAGATGGTTGATCTCCAGGGTGATCGAGGTTAGGAGAGTAGACTCAGAGGACAACACAGCGGATCCACTCACAAAGGCCTGTTCCCAGAGAGAGACTTTTAAGGGATGGTTGAGTATGAGATACTACAACCACTGCTACAGATGGCCCTAGTGCAAGTGGGAGATTGTTAGTTATATGTATGCCCTAGAGGCCATTACTGTATATTGGATGTATATTGTAGTGGATGCTGGGACATATATAGGGAAGACTTTCTTGCTCGATATGATAGTATGCTATCTGGTTGCTCTTTACCTTAACGTGTACACTGTTTGTCTCTCTGTTACATGTTAGTAAAGCCCTTAGGATGTGTACTTGACTACCTGGACTATGATGCGGATCATACAAGTGGGGACATGGTAGTCCATAGGTACATCCTTCAAAGTCCCTAGTCGTGGGTATATCAAGACGGGGCATCGATATACCAGAGTAGACTAGCGTATACCTTCTCGACCCATACAGATGGGCGATGGATGATCCCATATCCATTAGTGTTTGACATCAGAGATCATATACGGGTGCTCAGTAGAGACTGGGTACACTGGACGGACTCGCCGAGAACTCCCAGATGGTATTATACCTCACGTCAGATGGCAGTTCTCTGGTGACACTGGTACAGAGTAGTCTGTTGACCCGAGATTGTCATAGAGTCTTGTGTGGTTCCCACTGTGCTTTGATTTCTATCTTACCACGTCCAAGAGGGCGTGCAAAACGGTGGTTTTTGGGTACAGTCCCGAGTCACATGGAGGCAATGAGCGATAGGAGGGGATTCGTCTCTCCCGGTATAGGGAGTTGATGTTGCGCTGTGTTCGATTGGCTATAACAGGAAATCCCTGGCCAGGGTTGCTGAGATTTACTGGTAAGTGTTACCAGTAGTTTCTCGAATTGTTATAGACCTCATATCGACACGACTTATCGAGCTATTGGGGTCTGACGTTTACCACCCCTAGGCGAGATATGCGACATATCAGACGATCAGACCGGACTGTACGGTAAGTGTTACTGGTTGGATTCATTGGAGTGTGAGGTGGCTTGCTCATCGATCTTCTGATCGCTCAATACCCGGGTGGCCGTTACGTTTAGCAGACCGCTTGCGGCTTGTGGGTGTTTGATATGATCATCGCCTGCTGCCGGCGTATTGACGAGTCTTTAGAGTCCTACACAGAGGTTTCCTGGCTCAAGCGAAACGAAATAGGAGCGCATATGAGATATGTGCGGGACCGAGAATAATGCGTGTATGTGATACCGTATTCCATTCTCGCGATGAATGTGTCGAATGGTTGTATGCGATATAACCTAGTTATTGAATCAAGGATTGATTCGATAAACCGATACATTGGATATTAGTCGGTTGTATGCGATATGACCGGATCATTAAATCAAATGTTGATTTAATGATTTAATGCATAAATATATATTTGATATATTACTTTGCATTAACTAGTATCGGTTCACTTTAAATGGATTTTCTCACTCGGATTGTGCACATTGTATATGTGATATACTTTTGTACACATGAATGTATCATGTTTGATGATACATGTTTACTTGGTTAAGTGTAAAGAATTAAACCATGGTTAAACATATAATTAGGGTTTTATTTTTCCATTACTTATTTATTCATTTATTTATTTGTTTATACATTTTGCAAAATAAATGGAAAAGAGAAAAGAATGGTGGCTTTATTTGTTGTTTAGTTGAAGCTTCATGAAGCTTTGACCTTGTCCACCATTCTTATCTCATCCTTAACCCTAACCATTCCTTTAACCTTGGTCAATGCTCTACACATAACCATAGTTAGAATTATGATAAGTTTTGATTTACTTTCTATTTTGGAATTAACTTATCATAACATTCTTCTTCTTCTTCTTCATTTTCTTCAAGTGAAGAAAGCTTGCCTCCATCAATGGCAAGTGATGAAAAAGAGTGAGAAATCCAAATCTAAAGTGAACCCACCTCCTATTTCTTCATCCTCTACCTCTTGCCAAGTAGTAGAGTGTGTTTCCTTCATAAGTTTTCATGGCTAGGTGAAGGTGGAGCTTGATCTAGTGATGCTTCGACGTAGATCATCTTCGGCACGTCGTCGATGACCTAGCCCGCCTATTCTCCGATGAAGCCGACGCTAGAGCCCAGAATTTGTTTTGGACAGCGAGAGGACTTCATTGCGGAGCTATGGAGGTGGAGCACCGGATCTACAAAGGTTGTATTTCCGTATTCTCTTAGTAAAGTAGTTTACTAGTTGCTTTTTCGCCTAGTTTTCTAGCCAACGATCCGTAGTTTAGGGTTTCCCGGCACCGTAGAATTTGAAATTAGCATGGTTGATGCCTTGTGAGACCTCATTAGGGTGCCTAGGAACCCTACATACCCTACCACGGCTCAAAGGAGTCGTGCAAACAGGTAGCAGTTGGGTGCAGTCCCGAGCACTTAGAGGCAGTGACAGTTAGATAGGATTCGTCTCTCCCGGTATTGGGAGTTGATATCGCGCTGTGTCAGAGAGCCATTACGCAAAGTCCCTGACCAGGGCAAGCGAGATATACTGGTAGGTTCCAGTAGCTTCTCAGGGTGTAATGGGTTTCGCTCCGACACGACTTATACAGCTATTAGGGGACTGACGCTTGCCGCCCCTTAGGCTTGATATGCGATAGTCTTAGACGAACAGACTGGACTGTACGGAGATTGTCACATCAGGCTCAGTAGGGGTTCAGATGGTTTTCCTCATCGGCCTTCTTATCGACATCTACCTGGGGACCGTTACGTACAGCTAGTGCCGCTTGCGGTTTGTGGTTAAACCCACTGCTAGCGTAGTGTCGAGTCTTTAGAGTCCCACACAGAGAGTTTCCCTGCTCCAGGCGAAACGATATAGAGGTCGTACGGTTTTACGACAAGGGTTCGGACGCGTACATGTGTTTACGCACGTACGACGTTCGGACAGTTTTTACTAGCCGGATTTGGTTTAAGCCAGATTCTAGTATCGGGTTATTAGATTTATACAGTCTAAACTTTTTCCGTGTTTTCACGGATTGGAGGGGCGTTATCGTAATTTGTCGGGAAGCTTCTAGAAGAGTGGTGACTAAGGGGGTAAGGTGGCATTGCATTAAATGAGATTAGTGACTCATTTGTGTGATTCATCCAAGTCATTAATGCATCATAAATGCTTAATGACTCATGGAGATGAATCACTCAAATGCATTTATGAAGCATTGATGATTAATCATTTATTTACTTATTTGATAAAATAATAATGCTTCATAAATATTATGATATATCATTATCTCATTTCATTATATCTTCACCTTCTCTCTCATCAAGCTCACTCTCTCTTCAAACCCTAACCCTAACCTCTCATGAGTTGAGATCAAGGGTTAGCTAGACTAATACATCCATAACCTCACTCTATATCCCCTAGGTAGCTTAGATTAGCACTTTGAGAAACCTAGTTATCTCAAGTTTGAGATTAAGCTTGGCGTAGGAGCTTTCGGGTGGATCGTCTTTGATTCGAGGAGGCCGTTGAGGTGCCGATGTTCCAAGGAGCCTACGAGGAGTGGAGGACCGCGATGAAGACCCGAAGGACAAGTAACGTGAGGTATAACTTCGTATCCGAGTAGTTAAACCTCTTGTAGTTAGTTAGCAATGGTTTAGAAATGATTCATGCGCTCAAGTCCGTGTTACGAAGCTTTGATAATCGTTTTTCATATATTCCGCCTTCCCGCAAGTTCGTGGGGTGCGTGACATGGACTTACAGTGGTATCAGAGCCAACTAAACCATTACTAGCTTGTTAGCAACTGATTAGAAGTTCGATCGACGGAAAACACGAAAACAAAAAACCGAAAACCCTAAGTTTCTGTTAATTTTATACTTGTCTGAAAAAATATTTAACATACCTTAAAATTCACAGCAGGGAAATATAAGAGTTATGGGAAAATACGAGCCAGTGACTCGGTAAAACGGTCGCGGATCCGCGGAAATAGAGAGATTCTGCCGCGGATCCTCCGCCGAGTCAACGCCGAGTTGACTCGGAGTTTCACAGTAATTCATATTTTTTGGGTTTTTGTCTTCCTGTATGTTCTGTTTCTACCCAGGTTGCTTCTATGTTGGTTGGCTTTTGGGGTAAACACGGAATATGGTTATCGATCGATATTCTAAGATATTTGCTAATTGGGTTTTTATCTGTAATGTTTAATGTGTTCGTAAACCTCCCCTAACTCCTAGTATGTCGGTTGGCAGGGGGTTGCACATTTCTGAAATGTTTACTGTATGTGTATATGAACTGTGTTGGACTGTTGTGATGATTAGCCGGGGTTTGAGATGTGTTTAATTTTCATTCATTCAATGTAAATGTAATTTGATGTAATATTCTTTTGCGGGGCACATCCAGGTTGCGGTTGTAGCCACCGTTGTATTATTTCTTTTTACTGTTTTTGCTCCTAGGATAGACCCAAGGCGGGGTAGACAAACTACCGGGTACTTTGAAGTGTTTAGTGGCCTACTCACTTTGTTAAGGGAGACCGCTTCACTTCGGGTACTTGGCGGGTAGTTTGCCGTACTCGTAGGGGTCTAGGGTGGGGTAATGGCTATTCATCACAACTGTGTAATCCGTCTTTTATTACAGGCTCAAAGCAAATGCAGATTGCTAATAAAACCAATAAAGTTCATCTGTGATCTGGAATGCTTATTATTACGTCCGACGAACGTACAATATCTATATATGATAGCTATTAGACGTCACTTATGTTTTACACCCGCGCTAGCCCAGCCCCCGCTCTGTCGTTAGTTAAGTAACCTAACGAGTGATGACGGGACCCCGTGGCGAATGCGGATGGCACAAGAGGACGTGGTATTTTCGTTGTTTTCTGCAATGATAGGATAAATGATGGGACGCATTATTATAATGCAAAGAAAATAAACCAAAGTTAAGTCGTTGGAACAAATTTAAAAAGAAACCACTCGGTTATTTTAAAAAGATCAGAATTTTTAATTACGGAGCTTTAACCACTCCTTTTAAAAAAAAGTATCAGGTTCCTTCGATTATATCATGTTCACTACGTTCACGGTTTTGCCAAAACCATTCGTAGCCCTCCGTCATTTCATTTGGGTATTCAGTAGTATTCAAGCTATGTATATTTGGCCCTTAGTCAAAACATAGTGTTTGGTAGCTGCTGGGGTATTCATTTGTTGCATAGATAGATGCGTTGGTTTGGAACAGTCGTATTACTTTTCTTGGCCCTTAGTCAAGAGTATGTACGGGTTGGTTCAAATTAACCTGGATAATGATGGGTAGAACTTGACATGTGACTTATGACATATTTGGCCCTTAGTCAAAGTCATAAGAGCCTGGGGCAAAAATCTATATCGGGAATTTCTAAAGAAACTGAAATTTGCAGAGAGAGCATACCATTTTGGAGTTTGATGAATGTTGGTAGGATTCCTTCAACATTATCATACGATGATATTTTGGATCCCGATCCTACTGTGAGTACAAGCTACTTATCAGGAGATTCGTCACTTAACGATCAATGCTATAAACCAAGTAGGTGCCTAGAAAGGTGTCAGCGGGGTTACGCCCCCAGAGAAAAGAGGTTATTTAATTAAGGAACTTCGCGAAAGCGTTGGAAAACCTCCCTCGAAGTATCGACACTGACCTGGCTGAACGGTTAAGCAAGAATTGTATGGTGAGAATGTTCCTGGCTAATTCTTCTTTTATGGTTTGAGGAGGGATTCGAGAAACAGTGGGAGCCATCCTGTTTAGATAAATTAAAAACCACTCTAAACTTGCAAGAGCATCATGCTAATAGTATTTTCTTCTCTCTCTTAAATTGCAGCAACCTTGTGACCACACATAGGTTACATCTAGATAACAAATTGACTGAATCTTACTTATATGACTGGCAGAAGTCTGTCCAGATGTCCATTGCCTATGACAAGCTGGACCACCCTATTACTACTCAAGATCCCGCCGTCCCAGGTCCAGTTTCCACTGTCGTGGATATGGATATCCGTCAGACAAGGGAAAAAGATAAAGCGAAAACCAAGTGCCTCATGTTAGCTTCAGTTGATGGTGTATACCAGAAGCAGCACGAGAAGATGGACTTAGTTTCCATCTTTCTCCATAACAAAGATTTATATGGAGAGCAATCTCATATCGCAAGATATGAGACCCCGAACGAATTAATTCAAGCGAGGTTGACTGACGGGTCATTTGCAGGGGACAACGTCCTTGCAATGACTAGCTATATTGATGAGCTCCAGGACCTGCTGACCATGTTGGGAAACAGGTCAGATACTGACTTGATTCTACAGTCTCTACCTTCTATCCTGAAGGAAACCAGAGAAGTAGAAGGAAAGAGAAGGGCAAAAGTTTCAGGACTGGATATAGTAAAAGAGGGACGTTCCTATTGTTATGGGATTGGGCATAGGTAGAAAGATTGCAGGGCGTTTGAAGCCTGTACCTAGGATACGAAGCATGTTGTGGCTTCAGCCTCAAGTGTATTTGTAATTGAAGACTGTATGTCAATAAACTCTACTTCCTGGGTACTAGATACCGGAGCAGGATCTCATATCTGTAATTCATTACATTCTTTGAGAAACAGTAGAGTTATAAATGTAGGTGATTGGTCTCTCAGAGTTGCAAACGAAATGACAGTGAACGCTGAATACGTGGGAGAATATCGCCTAGGTTTGACAAGTGGGCATATATTGATTTTACATAACTGTTTATATGTACCTAGTATGAATTGTAATATCATATCAGTGTCCTCACTTTCGAGAGAGGGATATGATTTTACATTCGTAAGCGATGTAGTTAACATCCACCTAAATCAAGTTCTGATTGGGTCCGGTACATTAGATAACGGTATATACGTATTAAGTCAAGCTTAGGTTTTCAATGTCCAGAACACTCTTAAAAGAATGTCTCCAGAAATAAATCAGGCTTTCTTATGGCATTGTAGACTAGGTCACATCAATGAGAGAAGGTTGACTAAGTTACATATAGAAGGATATTTGAATCCATTCGAATATCAATCTTATGCTACTTGTGAATCTTGTCTCAAAGGAAAGATGACAAAGACTCTGTTCAATGGACACGGAGTAAGAGCAAGCGAGCTCTTAGGACTCGTACACAGTGACGTGTGCGGTCCAATGTTTACACATGCGCGAGGTGGTTATTCCTACTTCATTACTTTTACGGATGATTTCTCTAGGTATGGATATTTCTTCTTAATGAAGCATAAATCCGAGGCATTTGAGAAATTCCAAGAATACAAGAATGAAGTGGAAAAAGAAACAGGAAAAAGTATAAAGACACTGAGATCTGATCGAGGTGGTGAATACTTAAGTGCCGAGTTCCTGGGTTACTTAAAAGAGAATGGAATTCTCTCTCAGCTTACCCCTCCATACACACCACAACATAACGGTGTATCGGAAAGGAGGAATCGAACCCTATTGGATATGGTTCGTTCCATGATGAGTAACGCTGAGTTACCGCGATCATTCTGGGGATATGCACTAGAATCAGCTGCATATCTTTTGAACCAGGTTCCCACCAAGACTGTGCCTACCACACCATATCCGATGTGGAGTGGGAAGAAACCCTATCTTCAGTATCTAAAGATTTGGGGATGTCCGGCTTATGTTAAAAAGAAGCATGCGGACAAACTCGAGGCACAATCAGTACTATGTAAGTTTGTGGGATATCCAAAGAACTCCAGGGGATATCTATTCTATTACGCAGAGGAACAAAAGGTTTTTGTTTCTCGTAATACCTGTAAGCCCGCGGGGGCGTCCCGGCCGTCGATCCGACGCCGGAAACGCGGAAAACAAAAACTTTGCGAACTTTGCAAAACGGCACCACCGCGGACTTTTTACCCGGATCGGGCCATTAACCTAGCTAACTAGCAAATAAGAAAAGAGTAGAGAAGTTATACCAAGCGATCCGTGTCCTTCGGTCTTCATCTCCGCTCCGATCTCCTGCGGAAAGTCCGTCACCTCCTCGCTCGTCGGAAAGGGCACCACGTAGCCGGAATCTTTTACGGGCTCCCGCCTCTTGACCGAGGCAACTCGGGCGCGAAGTTGGCTAGCCGACGCGTCCAAGACTTACTATAGAATAGTGTAGTGAACTTGTCTCTTGGGGTTATGAGGTTGCCATGATGTGGAGGAATCTTGCACAAGAATTTCATGGAGGCTTGCAAAGAAAAAGAATGGAGCATGCTTGGAAAAATTGAGCTCGGCCAGAACTCCTTTTTCTTCTCTGGAAAAATCATGAAGCCCACTCTCACTCTTTTATCTCACTGGAAATCAAAAATGGTGTGTATGAATTAATCCCAAGGAGGTTGGAGAAATACTTTCACAGCAAAAACCAAATGGGAGGGGGGTCCACCAAAACAAGTATGAAGGAATTAATTCACACCAAAAAAAAAAATCACTCCAATACCAAACAGTGGCCGGCCCATAGCAAGAAAAGGGTGGAGATAAAATGGATTAATTAAGAAAGGAAATGAGAGATAAGAATGGAAAAATGGTCACCCTTCATTCTCATCAAAGTCCACTCACAAGATAAGCAAATGAAATGACCATAATAGAATATCATCATTATGAAACCACACTCATGCAAAGAAACCCCTCACAAAATGTTAATTGCAAAATTGCAATTAACACCCTCCAACGAAAAGTCCGACCGGGAAGGAAAAAGAGAAAACCGGCCGGAACGGAATGCAAACTGGCAACCCCAGAAAAACCGATCCCGTAATAAATTACAGGAAAACCCCGCAACTGCAAATACATGCCCGTATTTGTATTCCCGCTGAACACAAATGCAAAGAGACAAAACTACACTATCTTATACTAGGATCCGGCTTAAGCCAAAGCCGGCTAGTAAAAACTGTCCGATCGCGATCCGTGCAATACCGCACGTATCTGATCGAACCCTGCCATATCTCCATACGGCCTCTACAGCGTTTCGCCCGAAACTTGAGTAACTGTCTGTGTGGTGGACTCTAAAGACTCGTCAATACTGTGGCTGTGGATTTAACCACTAGCACGTCAGAGGTATAAGCCAATACGTGACGGGCCACCAGGTATTGACCAAAAGGGACGTCGATGAGCGAACTCATCCTGACACCCTACTGAGCCTGTCAGTGACAATATCCGTACAGTCCGGTCCGTTCGTCTATGAGCATCGCATGGCGGGCCTAGGGGGTTGGTAAAAGTCAGACCCCCAAAAGCGGTACAAGTCGTGTCGGAGTGTAGCCCAGAACACCCTGAGATACTACTGGAATACCTACCAGCAAATCTCCTGCCTTGGCCAAGGACTTTTCATGTTCTGGCTCTCCTAGACACAGCACGACCTCACCCCCAATACCGGGAGAGACGAACCCCTGCAGATCCGCTCACTGCCTCCATGTGGCTCGGGACTGTACCCAACTAAAACCTGTTTGCACGACTCCTTTGAGCCGTGGTAGGGTAGTAATCAAAGTACAGTGGGAACTCACACGAGACAAATGACGATCCCAGGTCGATGAACTAACCTGTACACATGTCACCTGGGAACTGCTATCTGACATCTGGTATATCCCAACTAGCAGGTTCCCGGCGAGTCCTGTCCGGTGTACTCATAACCCAATGAGCACCTGCATACATCTTAGGTGAACCAACTGACACCAGTGGCTTGTGAGACCGGCCACCGCCCCTCGTCGGGGTCTCGACTGTATACACTAGTCTACTCTGGAGAAACGATGCCCTGTCTCGAATCTCCCACGACTAGGGACCTTTTAAGGATGTGCTTGTAGACCCCCAGCTCCCACTTATATGATCGCCCTCATACTGCTGGTGGTCAAGCAAGAATCCAAGGGGCTTTATCAACGTGTAATAGCGACTCGTAAGGTCACCTAAAGCAGTACACGATGATAAAGATAAACCAGATAGCATACTATCATCTCGAGTAAGACTGTCCTACTGGGACAGGTCCTCCCCTCAATCATTGCAATCACGTGCCTGTGATCCAATAATTGACTCTGAGGGCACTATCTCCAACAATCTCCCACTTGCACTCGAGGCTAATTATTGCGATGTCGCATACTCACAGCCCGTGTGATACCGAACACCCAACTCCTCTACTAGTCAGTCTCACAAAGCTCGTTTGCGAAACTATTGCGTTCGAGGAATAGCCTCATTGAGTGGATCCGCCTTGATGTTTCTTTCTATGTCTCTCTATATCTCATGTTCGCAGAGAAAACTATCTCCCGAAAGCGAGCAATACCTGTCCTAGAATGTCTGGATGTCTGATGGGACTTAGCTCATAAATGAACTCCAAATCCAAACTTCTTAGACTGTATCGTCAACTGAACTTAATCAGTATCCTGCGTCATGCCTTCCCTCAGTATCCAACTAGACCACCTGTCCAAAATACTGCCCCTCGTCAAAGGGAAAACTATAACTCTGACAGCCACTATGCCATCCAGGTCACCTTGGAAGCCTGGAATGATAACCGTCTCCTAAAGGAGGCTGCCGTTATCAAATCCCTAGAACATTCACTTATGTTCTAAACTGCTTCCGACCGTTTCTCCAGGATTGGATCAATATCGACTTATTGCATCTACTGCAAGAACAACATCTGGCGTGGTACTTGACATCTCATGATTGACACAATTGCCTAAGCAAGTGATCTGCCAATCATGCACATCCCTCTCCCCTTTAGTCTGCAAGACACCTTTAGAGAGGGAGACTCCATCACCTGCAGGTATACTACCGTGCCAGGAGTCGTCCATTCTAAATACTCATAGAATGCGGTCAAAGTACCCAGATTGGCAAACCACCCAAATCTAGATCTAAAACCATAGATCTAGTAACCAGAATGTCTGATATAATATCCAAGTCCTATGTGGAGAAACTACTGTGTGACGACCAAAGTATAACCGATCGTAGTATAGGAATATCACTTCCTATTCTGTGTATGTCATCAAATACCAGGACATCACACCCTACTACCTTCTCAACAGATCCATCCCCTATTCTGATGAAGTCAAACCTATGACTGTCATATCAGAAATAGATGATCTATCTCCGCTATATCTGATTTAGTCTATAAATAGACATAAGCCTGATGTCCACCAATGCTTCCGCTGCTCCCACTGACTACGACAACCCTCTGGCAGAGTCATATAGACGTGCACTTCTAAAACCAGTTTAGAACGACGCTATACTCATCCTCCCGCCGGGTCTCGCAGCCTGGAACAACAGCAATGGCAAGTCTGGGTAAACAAGAACCTCCATGTCACCGTCCTTGAGCATACCGAAGTACCTCTCGGGTGCCTGAGGTTACCCACCTTATCTGCGGAGTGGCCAATGGAATGTCAAACCAGATTGAATCTTTAGGATCTTATGAAATCTTCAGTAATCGTTTGTGGTTCTGGAATCACTTCCAGTTCTACCATACTCCCACTACTGTTTTTCTGAAAAAATCCATTTTTGATAAAACTGTGGCGAGTCAAGAACAATATTACTATTGATCTTCCAGATGGTAGAAAGTCAACCCTCGTCATAGCCCGGGTCAACCCACAAACAGCCATTACTGAAACGTGCCTTGAGTTGTCCAGAGTCTGGTTTTAAGCATAAGCCGGACAACTCCCCGTATCTTAACAATATCAAGATATGAACTGTTCTATATCCAAGAAACAGAGGCACTGATTTAATTGAACCAGATTCAAATCATGCAACTGTCTCCAGTGCATGTCAACTAAATGGAAGGAGGCCGATCAGCGTTACTCAACTTAGGAATACTTCTAATTATGAGTAACCTGAAAAAAGAGAAGCAAGATCTCTTTATCATTACAATCAACTGAATACCATACACAAGTATCTACATCTTCGATCTCTTTGAAGAATCCCGATACTTGCTATATCTGGTTCTCTACTTTATTCTTATACCTATAACTCCTCAAAACTTAGACCCTGTGTTTCTACGAAACACGTGTCTAAGAACTAGAGAAGTTAAAAGTAAACAGAATATAGTACGAGGACCAACCGCTCTGTCCTAATGGACACTGGACAATATACAATACTCTGTATAAGTCCGCTGAGTCTAACAACTCATTCACTGTGTGTCGTAGGTTGAAAACTGTACTTTTGGTTAAGAAGTACACCGTTGTTCAATGCTCCCTACCTAAACATCCACAGATATAGGTAAATGTCATAGACATAATTTCAAAAAGTATATCTCACTCTATAAAAATAGACGTACAGATATATCAATTTGAAATTGGTGCATAACAACGGATATTCAAAACCAAATATTTGCCGCCCGGCAAACAACCCAGGTGGCTTCCTCAAATATCACCAATTCCAACGAATCCCGATATAATGAGGATGGTCACCTAATTCCCAATAACTTACTCCCACTCATCATCTGTAAAACCATACAGATGTGAGAATCATACCTGGTAAATACATACCCTGGAGCAAGTGCCTAATTGGGAAATCAGCTTTCATTTAACAGTACACAGTGAAACTGAAACATTGAGATGTTTCGATGGGGTATCCTGGTATTCTTAGTAATGCCTCTTCCATTATCCAGATTCACAACTATAACCGTATAATTCTTTGCCATCTTTCCAAATCCCTTTACATGTCTTTAGTCATTACCTTCTGTACACCCCTTTAGGCCAAATGGTTTTCTTCCTTCCCTACCGTTCGGCACCAGCCTATGGTTTGGAAGAAGACTATCCAATAAGCATAATGGGTGTACTGTCCTAGTCCTAGGAGCACTCGCAATGCGAGAGAAGGTGAGGATAAAAGACAACCGAATGAACTTAATTCATAGGTGATTTAGGATTGACAAAGAAGTACATGGTTTGGTCGTGAATAGCAGTCGCAATTTACTTTGCCCTCTTACTAATCCCTTGCTTTGTCTGAACTTAATACCTTCTGTACACCGTTTAGGCTAATTGGCTTTCTTCATTCCCCACCGTTCGGCACCAGCCTAAGGTTTGGAAGAAGACTATCCAATTTGCGTAATAGGTGTACTATCTCCTAAACCAAGGAGTACTCGCAACCTGAGAGAAGGTAAAAGGTAAAGACAACTGAATAGTCCTATTCGTTTTCTCCAGAACCGGAAACCATCCTCGAAGTCCTTCGAGTTCGTATATAACCATACGATGGTTTTGTCCAATGGAAGTGGACGTTCGTAGTAATACGGGGTGTCCCGGAGAAAAGGGTAAAAGTAGGAGTGGCAAAGATGTCTGCAACTCTGACAATCCAAAAGCCAGTGTTAAGATGGTTCGGTCAACTTGGTCACTGAGTCATAGTCTAGGGTCGGGTCAATGGTCGCTGCCAGAGAGAGAGAGAAAAGAAACACTCAGCGTGCACTCTAACCTAGATCAGAATGGTTATCACTTTATCTAATCTGGAAACCTCCCACTGTAACGTCAAATTCTTCCCCAAACCTGAAAGAAGAATTAGCCGGGATAACCCGAGGAGTAAACCAACTCATCAGTGGGAATCGGGATCCAACTCTCATCGCATGATAACGTGACGGAATCCGCTCACGTTATCACACTCCAGAAGGTATGCGCATATCTGGCAAGTTTCAGTACTTTTGAAACTCCCGATGAGGATTTCTGCCCCATGCTCTTATGACCTTGACTTTGGCCAACATATCATAAGTCACATGTCAAGTTCTACCCGTCATTCTCCTGGTTAATTTGAACCCACCCGTACCTACCCTTGACTTTGGCCAAAATGGCAGTACGACTGTCCCAAACCAACGCATCTATCTATGCTACATATGAATACCCAACAGCTACCAAACACTGTGCCTTGACTTTGGCCAACATACACAGCTTGAATACTATTGACCATCCATATGAAATGACGGAGGGCCACGAATGGTTTCTGGCGAAAACCTTTAACGTAATGAACTTGATATCGTTGAAGGAACTGATAGCTTTATAAAAATATAGTGACGACAACCTTTGCTAAAGAGGTCACTCCCGGTGAAGGGATCTCGGCTCTTTCCCCGTAGAATGAGGTGCAGGATATTCCAACTGAATACCACGGTGCAAAGCAAAAGTAATCGGCTATAGTGAAGTTACTGCCCTGACGCAAACTTTTGTCCAAGGGGTCACTCCCGGTGAAGGGATCTCGGCCCTTGCCTCGTCGACTGAGGAGCAGGATATTCCAAATGAATACCACGATGCAAAACAAAAATGAACGTCCTTGCAATAACAGCTTTTTGAAAAATGTTCCAACAACATCAGAATAGGTTTGTTTAACTTGCATTGATCCGAATCAACGCAGTCCCATCAATTGATCACACCACAAAGAACGAAAATATACTGACGTACGTATATGCCATCCGCATTCGCCACTGGGTCCCGTCATCACCCGTTAGGTTAGCTAACTAATGGCAGAGCGGGGACTGGACTAGCGCGGATGCAAAACATATACAACATCTACTAGTATATATATAATATATAATTTTCGCTCAAGGCGTGATAAAAGCAACACAGAAATGTATAGCAACACAGATCAATACAGATATCTGGGATCCCCGGGTTTCACAGAGCCGCTGAAACCCGACGTTCCCCTGGTCGTGTGGATAGCCTGTGCAATGAAAACCTAGACCCCTACGGGCGCGGCAAGTTACCCGCCAAAACCTGAAGCGAGGCAGCCCCCTTCAGCAACGTGAATGGACCACCCAGCACTTCACGGAATCCGGTAACTTGGGCACCCCTCCTGGGTCAACCTGTACCCCCTACGAGTGCGGCGAATAGCCCGCCAATTCTAGAGTGAAGCCCCCTCCGTCTCAATGCCATGAGATGCGGGCTTGTTGCCCTCTAGAATCCGGCTATCCGTGCTGTAAGCCCGCGGGGGCGCCCCGGCCGTCGATCCGACGCCGGAAAACGCGGAAAACAAAAACTTTGCGAACTTTGCAACCGGCACCACCGCGGACTTTTTACCCGGATCGGGCCATTAACCTAGCTAGCTAGCAAAAAGAAAAGAGTAGAGATGCTATACCAAACGATCCGTGTCCTTCGGTCTTCGTCTCCGCTCCGATCTCCTGCGGAATCTCCGTCACTTCCTCGCTCGTCGGAAAGGGGCACCACGTAGCCGGAATCTTTTACGGGCTCCCGCCTCTTGACCGAGGCAACTCGGGCGCGAAGTTGGCTAGCCGACACGTCCAAGGCTTGCTATAGAATAGTGTAGTGAGTTGTCTCTTTAGGGTTTAGGGAAGTTGCCATGAAATGGTGGAGGTAAAGAAAACAACTTCAAAAAGAGCTTATGAACCTTTTAGCATGAGAAAGGATATCAAACATATTTCTCACTCAAAAGGAAAATGATCATCTCTCCCCTCTAAAGTGGCCGGCCCCCTCTCCATCAAATTAGATTGGAGAGAGAAAAAAGAATGGCATAAAACAATATCAATAATTAAGAAAGGAAATGAGAGATAAGAATGCAAAAATGGTCACCCTTCATTCTCATCAAAGTCCACTCACAAGATAAGCAAATGAAATGACCATTATAGAATATCATCATGAAGCTAGTCTCATCATAATCCACAAATGCAAGAAAGCCCCTCACAACAAAGTTAATTGCAAACTTGCAATTAACACCCTCCAACAAGAAAGTCCGACCGAGAAGGAATGAAGGAAAACCGGTCGGAACGGAATGCAAACTGGCAACCCCAGAAAACCGATCCCGTAATAAATCACAGGAAAACCCCGCTACTGCAAATACATGCCCGCATTTGTATTCCCACTGAACACAAATGCAAAGAGACAAAACTACACTATCAAATACTAGAATCCGGCTTAAGCCAAAGCCGGCTAGAAAAAACCGTCCGATCACGATCCGTGCAATACCGCACGTATCTGATCGAACCCTGCCATATCTCCATACGGCCTCTACAGCGTTTCGCCCGAAACTTGAGTAACTGTCTGTGTGGTGGACTCTAAAGACTCGTCAATACTATGGCTGTGGATTTAACCACTAGCACGTCAGAGGTATTAGCCATACGTGACGGGCCACCAGCTATCGACCAAATGGGACGTCGATGAGGAAGCTCACCCCGACACCCAACTGAGCCTGTCAGTGACAATATCCATACAGTCCGGTCCGTTCGTCTATGAGTATCGCATGGCGGGCCTAGGGGGTTGGTAAAAGTCAGACCCCCAAAAGCGGTACAAGTCGTGTCGGAGTGTAGCCCAGAACACCCTGAGATACTACTGGAATACCTACCAGCAAATCTCCTGCCTTGGCCAAGGACTTTTCATGTTCTGGCTCTCCTAGACACAGCACGACCTCACCCCCAATACCGGGAGAGACGAACCCCTGCAGATCCGCTCACTGCCTCCATGTGGCTCGGGACTGTACCCAACTAAAACCTGTTTGCACGACTCCTTTGAGCCGTGGTAGGGTAGTAATCAAAGTACAGTGGGAACTCACACGAGACAAATGACGATCCCAGGTCGATGAACTATCCTGTACACATGTCACCTGGGAACTGCTATCTGACGTCTGGTATATGCCCAACTAGCAGGTTCCCGGCGAGTCCTGTCCGGTGTACTCATAACCCAATGAGCACCTGTATACATCTTAGGTGAACCAACTGACACCAGTGGCTTGTGAGACCGGCCACCGCCCCTCGTCGGGGTCTCGACTGTATACACTAGTCTACTGTGGAGAATCGATGCCCTGTCTCGAATCTCCCACGACTAGGGACCTTTTAAGGATGTGCTTGTAGACCCCAGCTCCCACTTATATGATCGCCCTCATACTGCTGGAAGTCAAGCAAGAATCCTAGGGGCTTTATCAACGTGTAATAGCGACTCGTAAGGTCACCTAAAGCAGTACACGATGATAAAGATAAACCAGATAGCATACTATCATCTCGAGTAAGACTGTCCTACCGGGAAAGGTCCTCCCCTCAATCATTGCAATCACGTGCCTGTGACCCAATAATTGACTCTGAGGGCACTATCTCCAACAATCTCCCACTTGCACTCGAGGCTAATTATTGCGATGTCGCATACTCACAGCCCGTGTGATACCGAACACCCAACTCCTCTACTAGTCAGTCCCACAAAGCTCGTTTGCGAAACTATTGCGTTCGAGGAATAGCCTCAGTGAGTGGATCCGCTTTGATGTTTCTTTCTATGTCTCTCTAAATCTCAAGTTCGCGGAGAAAGCCATCTCCCGAAATGAGCAATACCTGTCTTAGAATGTCTGGATGTCTGATGGGACCTAGCTCATAAGTGAACTCCAAATCCAAACTTCTTCGACTGTATCGACAACTGAACTTAATCAGTGTCCTGCGCCATGCCTTCCCTCAGTATCCACCTGGACCAACTATCCAAAATACTGCCCCTCGTCAGAGGGAACACTATAACTCTGACAGCCACTCTGCCATCCAGGTCACCTTGGAAGCCTGGAATAATAACCGTCTCCTAAAGGAGGCTGTCGTTATCATATCCCTAGAACATCCACTTATGTTCTAAAACTGCTTCCGACTGTTTCTCCAGGATTGGATTAATATCAACTTATTGCACCTACTGCAAGAACAATATCTGGTGTGGTACTTGACATCTCATGATTGACTCAGTTGCCTAAGCAAGTGATCTGCCAATCATGCACATTCCTCTCCTCCTTTAGTCTGTAAGACACCTTTAGAGAGGGTGACTCCATTACCTGCAGGTACACTACCGTGCCAGGAGTCGTCCATTCTAAATACTCATAGAATGCGGTCAAAGTACCCAGATTGGGAAACCACCCAAATCTAGATCTAAAACCATAGATCTAGTAACCAGAATGTCTGATATAATATCCAAGTCCTATGTGGAGAAACCACTGTGTGACGACCAAAGTATAACCCATCGTAGTATAGGAATATCATTTCCTACTCTGTGTATGTCATCAAATACCAGGACATCACACCCTACTACCTTCTTAACAGATCCATCCCTTATTCTGATGAAGTCAAACCTATGACTGTCACATCAGAAATAGATGATCTATCTCCGCTATATCTGCTTTAGTCTATAAACAGACATAAGCCACATGTCCACCAATGCTTCCGCTGCTCCCACTGACTATGACAACCCTCTGGCAGAGTCATATACACGTACACTTCTAAAGCAAGTTTAGAACGACGCTATACTCATCCTCCCGCCGGGTCTCGCAGCCTGGAACAACAGCAATGGCAAGTGTGGGTAAACAAGAACCTCCCTGCCACCGTCCTTGAGCATACCGAAGTACCTCTCGAGTGCCTGAGGTTACCCACCTTATCTGCGGAGTGGCCAATGGAATGTCAAACCAGATTGAATCTTTAGGATCTTATGAAATCTTCAGTAATCGTTTGTGGTTCTGGAATCACTTCCAGTTCTACCATACTCCCACTACTGTTTTTATGAAAAAAACCATTTTTGATAAAACTGTGGCGAGTCAAGAACAATATCACTATTGATCTTCCAGATGGTAGAAAGTCAACCCTCGTCATAGCCCGGGTTAACCTACAAACAGATATTACTGAAACGTGCCTTGAGTTGTCCAGAGTCTGGTTTTAAGCATAAGCCGGACAACTCCCCGTATCTTAACAATATCAAGATACGAACTGTTCTATATCCAAGAAACAGAGGCACTGATTTAATTGAACCAGATTCAAATCATGCAGCTGTCTCCAGTGCATGTCAACTAAATGGAAGAGAGGCCGATCAGCGTTACTCAACTTAGGAGTACTTCCAATTATGAGTAACCTGAAAGAGAAGTTAGTTCTCTTAATCATTACTATCAACTGAATATCATTCACAAGTATCTACTTTTCGATCACCTTGAAGAATCCTGATACTTGCAACATCTGGTTCTCTACTTTACTCTTATACCTATAACTCCTCAAAACTTAGACCCTGTGTTTCTACGAAACACATGTCTAAGAACTAGAGAAGTTAAAAGTAAACAGAATATAGTACGAGGACCAACCCCTCTGTCCTAATGGACACTGGACAATATACAATACTCTGTATAAGTCCCCTGAGTCTGGTGACTCATTCACTGTGTGTCGTAGGTTGAAAACTGTACTCTTGGTTAAGAAGAATTACACCGCTGTTCAATGCTCCTTACCTAACCATCCACTGGTATAGGTAAATGTCATAGACATAATTTCAAAAAGATATGTCTCACTCTATAAAAATAGACGTACAGATATATCAATTTGAAATTGGTGCACAACAACGGATATTCAAAACCAAATATTTGCCGACCGGCAAACAACCCAGGTGGCTTCCTCAAATATCACCAATTCCAACGAATCCCGATATAATGAGGATGGTCACCTAATTCCCAATAACTTACTCCCACTCATCATCTGTAAAACCATACAGACGTGAGACTCATACCTGGTAAATACATACCCTGGAGTAAGTATCTAATCGGGAAATCAGTTTTCTTTTAACAGTACACAGTGAAACTGAAACATTGAGATGTTTCGATGGGGTATCCTGGTATTCTTAGTAATGCCTCTTCCATTATCCAGATTCACAACTATAACTGTATAATTCTTTGCCACCTCTCCAAATCCCTTTATATGTCTTTAGTCATTACCTTCTGTACACCCTTTTAGGCCAAATGGTTTTCTTCCTTCCCTACCGTTCGGCACCAGCCTATGGTTTGGAAGAAGACTATCCAATAAGCATAATGGGTGTACTGTCCTAGTCCTAGGAGCACTCGCAATGCGAGAGAAGGTGAGGATAAAAGACAACCGAATGTACTTAATTCTTAGGTGATTTAGGATTGACAAAGAAGTACATGGTTTGGTCGTGAATAGCAGTCGCAATTTACTTTGCCCTCTTACTAATCCCTTGCTTTGTCTGAACTTAATACCTTCTGTACACCGTTTAGGCTAATTGGCTTTCTTCATTCCCCACCGTTCGGCACCAGCCTAAGGCTTGGAAGAAGACTATCCAATTTGCGTAATAGGTGTACTATCTCCTAAACCAAGGAGTACTCGCAACCTGAGAGAAGGTAAAAGGTAAAGACAACTGAATAGTCCTATTCGTTTTCTCCAGAACCGGAAACCATCCTCGAAGTCCTTCGAGTTCGTATATAACCATACGATGGTTTTGTCCAATGGAAGTGGACGTTCGTAGTAATACGGGGTGTCCCGAAGAAAAGAGTAAAAGTAGGAGTGGCAATGAGGTTTGCAACTCTGACAATCCAAAAGCCAGTGTTAAGAAGGTTCGGTCAACTTGGTCACTGAGTCATAGTCTAGGGTCGGGTCAATGGTCGCTGCCAAAGAGAGAGAGAAAAGAAACACTCAGCGTGCACTCTAACCTAGATCAGAATGGTTACCAATTTATCTAATCTGGAAACCTCCCACTGTAACGTCAAATTCTTCCCCAAACCTGAAAGAAGAATTAGCCGGGATAACCCGAGGAGTAAACTAACTCATCAGTGGGAATCGGGATCCAACTCTCATCGCATGATAACGTGACGGAATCCGCTCACGTTATCACACTCCAGAAGGTATGCGCATATCTGGCAAGTTTCAGTACTTTTGAAACTCCCGATGTGGATTTCTACCCCATGCTCTTATGACCTTGACTTTGGCCAACATATCATAAGTCACATGTCAAGTTCTACCCGTCATTTTCCTGGTTAATTTGAACCCACCCGTACATACCCTTGACTTTGGCCAAAATGGCAGTACGACTGTCCCAAACCAACGCATCTATCTATGCTGCATATGAATACCCAACAGCTACCAAACACTGTGCCTTGACTTTGGCCAACATACACAGCTTGAATACTATTGACCATCCATATGAAATGACGGAGGGCTACGAATGGTTTCTGGCGAAAACCTTTAACGTAATGAACTTGATATCGTTGAAGGAACTGATAGCTTTATAAAAATATAGTGACGACAACCTTTGCTAAAGAGGTCACTCCCGGTGAAGGGATCTCGGCTCTTTCCCCGTAGAATGAGGTGCAGGATATTCCAACTGAATACCACGATGCAAAGCAAAAGCAATCGGCTATAGTGAAGTTAATGCCCTGACGCAAACTTTTGTCCAAGGGGTCACTCCCGGTGAAGGGATCTCGGCCCTTGCCTCGTCGACTGAGGAGCAGGATATTCCAAATGAATACCACTGTGCAAAACAAAAGAGAACGTCCTTGCAATAACAGCTTTTTGAAAAAGTGTTCCAACAACATCAGATTAGGTTTGTTTATCTTGCATTGATCCGAATCAACGCAGTCCCATCAATTGATCACACCACAAAGAACGAAAATATACTGACGTACATATATGCCATCCGCATTCGCCACTGGGTCCCGTCATCACCCGTTAGGTTAGCTAACTAACGGCAGAGCGGGGACTGGACTAGTGCGGATGAAAAACATATACAACATCTACTAATATATATACCAATATATAGCATTCGCTCAAGGCGTGATAAAAAGCAACACAGAAATGTATGGCAACACAGATCAATACAGATATCTGGGATCCCCGGGTTTCACAGAGCCGCTACTGAAACCCGACGTTCCCCTGGTCGTGTGGATAGCCTGTGCAGTGAAAATCCTAGACCCCTACGGGCGCGGCAAGTCACCCGCCAAAACCTGAAGCGAGGCAGCCCCCTTCAGCTACGTGAATGGACCACCCAGCACTTCACGGAATCCGGTAACTTGGGCACCCCTCCTGGGTCAACCCTATACCCCCTACGAGTGCGGCGAATAGCCCGCCAATCCTAGAGTGAAGCCCCCTCCGTCTCAATGCCATGAGATGCGGGCTTAGTTGCCCTCTAGAACCCGGCTATCCGTGCACCCCTCCGCGGGGTAATCCTAGTACAGAAAGTAAAATATACATACAACGGGTACATCGACCGCATCCTGGTCGTGCCCCAAAATAATAATACAAACAGGCAGTGACGGCAGTCCACATGTCGGACGCTCGCCCCGCAATGTCAAATGTACATAATACAACAAAACTGTACTACCACTGCAACCAGGCTATCCCCCACGACCGATCCGCAACAACACAGTACAATCACAGAACATCAACGTGAAAGTCACGTTCGCAAATCCGTCTAACCGGGCTATAGCAGTTAGACGGGATTTACCGATCAAATGACATTCACGGTCGCAGATATAATGTAAAAACTGTGAACTAGCATGTTTAAAATATCCGATCGAACAAATTTATCAAAGTGGGCCCCAAGCAGTACTGTAGCACTTACAGAAAATCTGGGCCCAAATAAAATATCCCAAAAGCCCTATTTCCAACTCATAAGATTACTGGGAAAATATGGTGCCATGATTCCTCTTATCCGCCGCGTAAGCGCGGCCAAACCAGGGTTTTGGCCGCGCTTCCGCGGTGGAAGTGAGGAATCAGTGGATCGTATTTTCCCAGATTTCTTATAATTTGTTGTACATGTCTCTGCAATCACCAGAAAAATTTTAGGAGCTCAAAAAATTTTAACAGAGAACACATGTATACAAAAATACGGTTTTCGGGTTTTTGTTCGATCGAGTTCTAAACGCGCTAGACCAAGCTAGGGTAGGTTAACGGCGTGGCTCTGATACCATTGTAAGCCCGCGGGGGCGCCCCGGCCGTCGATCCGACGCCGGAAAACGCGGAAAACAAAAACTTTGCGAACTTTGCAACCGGCACCACCGCGGACTTTTTACCCGGATCGGGCCATTAACCTAGCTAGCTAGCAAAAAGAAAAGAGTAGAGATGCTATACCAAACGATCCGTGTCCTTCGGTCTTCGTCTCCGCTCCGATCTCCTGCGGAATCTCCGTCACTTCCTCGCTCGTCGGAAAGGGGCACCACGTAGCCGGAATCTTTTACGGGCTCCCGCCTCTTGACCGAGGCAACTCGGGCGCGAAGTTGGCTAGCCGACGCGTCCAAGGCTTGCTATAGAATAGTGTAGTGAGTTGTCTCTTTAGGGTTTAGGGAAGTTGCCATGAAATGGTGGAGGTAAAGAAAACAACTTCAAAAAGAGCTTATGAACCTTTTAGCATGAGAAAGGATATCAAACATATTTCTCACTCAAAAGGAAAATGATCCTCTCTCCCCTCTAAAGTGGCCGGCCCCCTCTCCATCAAATTAGATTGGAGAGAGAAAAAAGAATGGCATAAAACAATATCAATAATTAAGAAAGGAAATGAGAGATAAGAATGCAAAAATGGTCACCCTTCATTCTCATCAAAGTCCACTCACAAGATAAGCAAATGAAATGACCATTATAGAATATCATCATGAAGCTAGTCTCATCATAATCCACAAATGCAAGAAAGCCCCTCACAACAAAGTTAATTGCAAACTTGCAATTAACACCCTCCAACAAGAAAGTCCGACCGAGAAGGAATGAAGGAAAACCGGTCGGAACGGAATGCAAACTGGCAACCCCAGAAAACCGATCCCGTAATAAATCACAGGAAAACCCCGCTACTGCAAATACATGCCCGCATTTGTATTCCCACTGAACACAAATGCAAAGAGACAAAACTACACTATCAAATACTAGAATCCGGCTTAAGCCAAAGCCGGCTAGAAAAAACCGTCCGATCACGATCCGTGCAATACCGCACGTATCTGATCGAACCCTGCCATATCTCCATACGGCCTCTACAGCGTTTCGCCCGAAACTTGAGTAACTGTCTGTGTGGTGGACTCTAAAGACTCGTCAATACTATGGCTGTGGATTTAACCACTAGCACGTCAGAGGTATTAGCCATACGTGACGGGCCACCAGCTATCGACCAAATGGGACGTCGATGAGGAAGCTCACCCCGACACCCAACTGAGCCTGTCAGTGACAATATCCATACAGTCCGGTCCGTTCGTCTATGAGTATCGCATGGCGGGCCTAGGGGGTTGGTAAAAGTCAGACCCCCAAAAGCGGTACAAGTCGTGTCGGAGTGTAGCCCAGAACACCCTGAGATACTACTGGAATACCTACCAGCAAATCTCCTGCCTTGGCCAAGGACTTTTCATGTTCTGGCTCTCCTAGACACAGCACGACCTCACCCCCAATACCGGGAGAGACGAACCCCTGCAGATCCGCTCACTGCCTCCATGTGGCTCGGGACTGTACCCAACTAAAACCTGTTTGCACGACTCCTTTGAGCCGTGGTAGGGTAGTAATCAAAGTACAGTGGGAACTCACACGAGACAAATGACGATCCCAGGTCGATGAACTATCCTGTACACATGTCACCTGAGAACTGCTATCTGACGTCTGGTATATGCCCAACTAGCAGGTTCCCGGCGAGTCCTGTCCGGTGTACTCATAACCCAATGAGCACCTGTATACATCTTAGGTGAACCAACTGACACCAGTGGCTTGTGAGACCGGCCACCGCCCCTCGTCGGGGTCTCGACTGTATACACTAGTCTACTGTGGAGAATCGATGCCCTGTCTCGAATCTCCCACGACTAGGGACCTTTTAAGGATGTGCTTGTAGACCCCAGCTCCCACTTATATGATCGCCCTCATACTGCTGGAAGTCAAGCAAGAATCCTAGGGGCTTTATCAACGTGTAATAGCGACTCGTAAGGTCACCTAAAGCAGTACACGATGATAAAGATAAACCAGATAGCATACTATCATCTCGAGTAAGACTGTCCTACCGGGAAAGGTCCTCCCCTCAATCATTGCAATCACGTGCCTGTGACCCAATAATTGACTCTGAGGGCACTATCTCCAACACGTGCACCCCTCCGCGGGGTAATCCTGGTACAGAAAGTAAAATATACATACAACGGGTACATCGACCGCAACCAGGTCGTGCCCCAAAATAATAATACAAACAGGCAGTGACGGCAGTCCACATGTCGGACGCTCGCCCCGCAATATCAAATGTACATATAAAACAAAACTATACTACCACTGCAACCAGGCTATCCCCCACGACCGATCCGCAACAACACAGTACAATCACAGAACATCAACGTGAAAGTCACGTTCGCAAATCCGTCTAACCGGGCTATAGCAGTTAGACGGGATTTACAGATCGAATGACATTCACGGTCGCAGATATAAAGTAAATACTGTGAACTAGCATGTTTAAAATATCCGATCGAACAAATTTATCAAAGTGGGCCCCACACACTACTGTAGCACTTACAGAAAATCTGGGCCCACAGAAAATATCCCAAAATCCCTATTTCCAAGTCTAAAGCTTACTGGGAAAATATGGTGCCACGATTCCCCTTTTCCGCCGCGGAAGCGCGGCCAAACCAGGGGTTTGGCCGCTCTTCCGCGGTCGAACTGAGGAATCAGTGGATCGTATTTTCCCAGAATTCTTATAATTTCTTGTACATGTCTCTGCAATCACCAGAAAAATTTTAGGAGCTCAAAAAATTTTAACAGAGAACACATGTGCACAAAATACGGTTTTTGGGGATTTTGTTCGATCGAGTTCTAAACGCGCTAGAGCAAGCTAGGTAGGTTAACGGCGTGGCTCTGATACCATTGTAAGCCCGCGGGGGCGCCCCGGCCGTCGATCCGACGCCGGAAACGCGGAAAACAAAAACTTTGCGAACTTTGCAAAACGGCACCACCGCGGACTTTTTACCCGGATCGGGCCATTAACCTAGCTAACTAGCAAATAAGAAAAGAGTAGAGAAGTTATACCAAGCGATCCGTGTCCTTCGGTCTTCATCTCCGCTCCGATCTCCTGCGGAAAGTCCGTCACCTCCTCGCTCGTCGGAAAGGGCACCACGTAGCCAGAATCTTTTACGGGCTCCCGCCTCTTGACCGAGGCAACTCGGGCGCGAAGTTGGCTAGCCGACGCGTCCAAGACTTACTATAGAATAGTGTAGTGAACTTGTCTCTTGGGGTTATGAGGTTGCCATGATGTGGAGGAATCTTGCACAAGAATTTCATGGAGGCTTGCAAAGAAAAAGAATGGAGCATGCTTGGAAAAATTGAGCTCGGCCAGAACTCCTTTTTCTTCTCTGGAAAAATCATGAAGCCCACTCTCTCTCTTTTATCTCACTGGAAATCAAAAATGGTGTGTATGAATTAATCCCAAGGAGGTTGGAGAAATACTTTCACAGCAAAAACCAAATGGGAGGGGGGTCCACCAAAACAAGTATGAAGGAATTAATTCACACCAAAAAAAAAAATCACTCCAATACCAAACAGTGGCCGGCCCATAGCAAGAAAAGGGTGGAGATAAAATGGATTAATTAAGAAAGGAAATGAGAGATAAGAATGGAAAAATGGTCACCCTTCATTCTCATCAAAGTCCACTCACAAGATAAGCAAATGAAATGACCATAATAGAATATCATCATTATGAAGCCACACTCATGCAAAGAAACCCCTCACAAAATGTTAATTGCAAAATTGCAATTAACACCCTCCAACGAAAAGTCCGACCGGGAAGGAAAAAGAGAAAACCGGCCGGAACGGAATGCAAACTGGCAACCCCAGAAAAACCGATCCCGTAATAAATTACAGGAAAACCCCGCAACTGCAAATACATGCCCGTATTTGTATTCCCGCTGAACACAAATGCAAAGAGACAAAACTACACTATCTTATACTAGGATCCGGCTTAAGCCAAAGCCGGCTAGTAAAAACTGTCCGATCGCGATCCGTGCAATACCGCACGTATCTGATCGAACCCTGCCATATCTCCATACGGCCTCTACAGCGTTTCGCCCGAAACTTGAGTAACTGTCTGTGTGGTGGACTCTAAAGACTCGTCAATACTGTGGCTGTGGATTTAACCACTAGCACGTCAGAGGTATAAGCCAATACGTGACGGGCCACCAGGTATTGACCAAAAGGGACGTCGATGAGCGAACTCATCCTGACACCCTACTGAGCCTGTCAGTGACAATATCCGTACAGTCCGGTCCGTTCGTCTATGAGCATCGCATGGCGGGCCTAGGGGGTTGGTAAAAGTCAGACCCCCAAAAGCGGTACAAGTCGTGTCGGAGTGTAGCCCAGAACACCCTGAGATACTACTGGAATACCTACCAGCAAATCTCCTGCCTTGGCCAAGGACTTTTCATGTTCTGGCTCTCCTAGACACAGCACGACCTCACCCCCAATACCGGGAGAGACGAACCCCTGCAGATCCGCTCACTGCCTCCATGTGGCTCGGGACTGTACCCAACTAAAACCTGTTTGCACGACTCCTTTGAGCCGTGGTAGGGTAGTAATCAAAGTATAGTGGGAACTCACACGAGACAAATGACAATCCCAGGTCGATGAACTAACCTGTACACATGTCACCTGGGAACTGCTATCTGACGTCTGGTATATCCCAACTAGCAGGTTCCCGGCGAGTCCTGTCCGGTGTACTCATAACCCAATGAGCACCTGTATACATCTTAGGTGAACCAACTGACACCAGTGGCTTGTGAGACCGGCCACCGCCCCTCGTCGGGGTCTCGACTGTATACACTAGTCTACTCTGGAGAAACGATGCCCTGTCTCGAATCTCCCACGACTAGGGACCTTTTAAGGATGTGCTTGTAGACCCCCAGCTCCCACTTATATGATCGCCCTCATACTGCTGGTGGTCAAGCAAGAATCCAAGGGGCTTTATCAACGTGTAATAGCGACTCGTAAGGTCACCTAAAGCAGTACACGATGATAAAGATAAACCAGATAGCATACTATCATCTCGAGTAAGACTGTCCTACTGGGACAGGTCCTCCCCTCAATCATTGCAATCACGTGCCTGTGATCCAATAATTGACTCTGAGGGCACTATCTCCAACAATACCCATTTTCTAGAATATCAGTTTTTAAAAAAGGAAACTAGTGGGAGCGAAATAGAACAGGAAGAAATTCCAGAAACACAAACTACTACTGAAAGTTTGGTAGAACCAGAAGTTCAAGAAGAACAGGACATCCCAACGCCACTCCGCAGGAGTAGTAGGCCGTCTCATCCGCCTGAGAGATACTACGGTTTTCTCGTAGATGGGGATAGAGAGGATTGTGTCATTGATGAAGATGACCCTACTAGCTTCCAGCAAGCCATTCAGAGCGGTGACTCAGTAAAATAGCTGGATGCAATGCGGACCGAAATGGAGTCCATGTACACTAACAAAGTATGGACTATGGACGTTGCTCCGGATGGGGTAAAACCCGTAGGATGCAAATGGATCTTCAAAAGAAGATTGGTGTAGATAGACAGGTTGAAACCTATAAGGCTAGACTTGTTGCAAAGGGTTTCCGTCGAAGGCCTGGTTTGGACTATGACGAAACCTTTTCTCCAATGGTTATGCTTAAATCTATTCAGGTCCTTCTTGCTATTGCTGCCTTCCAAGATTATGAAATCTGGCAGATGGACGTAAAGACGGCCTTTCTAAATGGTAATTTGGAAGAGAGCGTCTATATGGATCAGCCAGAGGGATTCATTCAGAGTGGGAGCAGCGGTAAAGTATGCAAGCTGTTTAAGTCCATTTATGGACTAAAGCAGGCATCGCGGAGTTGGAACATCTGTTTTGATGATGCTGTCAAAGAATTTGACTTTATCAAAAATCCAGATGAACCTTGCATATACAAGAAGATTGTAGGGAGAGCTGTAGTATTCCTCGTCTTGTACGTGGATGACATTCTCCTAATAGGAAATGATATTCCTATGTTACAGTCAGTCAAAAGATTCTTGTCACATAAATTCTCCATGAAAGACCTGGGTGATGCCACCTACATTTTGGGGATCCGGATCTATCATGATAGATCAAAGAGGATGTTGGGACTTTCACAGTCCAGGTGCATAGACACCATAGTGAAAAGATTCAGTATGGATGATTCTAAGCGCGGTAACCTACCGGCTTGTCACGGAATCACCCTCTCCAAAGAGATGTCTCCCAAGACTGATTTGGAAAGGGATCGCATGTCGATTATACCCTACGCTTCTGCGGTAGGCTCTATAATGTATGCGATGTTATGTACCAGACCAGATGAAGCATACGCATTGAGCGTAGTAAGCCGGTATCAAGCAAACCCAGGGGAGAATCACTGGAGAGCAGTAAAGAACATTCTCAAGTACCTGAGGAGGACTAAGAAGATGTTCTTGGTATATGGCGGAAAAGACCTCCAGATGGAGGCCTTTGCCGACTCCGGCTTCCAGAGTGACAAAGATGACTCCAAATCCATGTCGGGTTATGTCTTTACCCTCAATGGAGGGGCGGTCTGTTGGAAGAGTTCCAAACAGGAGACCGTTGCTGACTCAACGATGGAAGCAGAGTACATAGCTGCTTGCGATGCCGCAAAAGAAGCAGTCTGGATGAAGAAGTTCCTGACAGAACTTCAGGTGGTTCCTACCAGTGTTGGTCCAATACCTCTGTATTGTGACAACAACGGCGCTATAGCTTTAGTGAAGGAACCCAGGTCCCATCAGAAGTCCAGACACATCTTAAGGCGGTATCACCTGATCAGGGAGATCGTAGATCGCCGGGAGATTGAGGTGAAGAGAGTAGAGATGGAGAATAACATTGCTGATCCATTCACAAAGGCCCTTCCTCAGACGCAGTTCGAGAGGCTATTCGAGATGATAGGTTTACGATATGCCAGCTCATGGCCCTAGTGCAAGTGGGAGATTGTTAGTGTATATGCCCTAGGGGCCGTTATTGTATCATACTAGGTTGTATATTACTTAATGGAAGCTTGGGATATTCACAGTTATATATAACAGTCTTGCTAAACATGGTAGTATGCTAATTGGTTTGAGTCTACTTTAATATGTGCATATGTATCTTATAACGTATCACTTATACATATTAGTAGAGCCCATAGGATCTTTGCTTGATTACCAGCGTCGTGATGGCAGTCACACTAGTGGGGGCTGGGTAGTCTGTAAGCAACATCCTATACAGGTCCCTGGTCGTTGGATTATCGAGATAGGGCATCGATATTCCGGAGTCGACTAAGTGTATACGCTTCTCATCCCATTTGGGGAGATGGTCTGTCCCACAGCCATCAGTACATCGTACTAGAGATAGTATACAGGTGCTCGTTAGGTTACGGGTACACCGGAAAGGACTCCCCAGGGAACTGATTGGTTGGTATTATACCCATCGTCAGTTAACAGTTCCCAGGTGACATGAGTACAGCATAGTCCGCAGACTTGACACTGCTACTTCGCCTCGAGTGTGTCCCACTGTTCTTAGATTGCTACCTTACCACGGCTTAAAAGAGTCGTGCAAATAGGTAGCAGTTGGGTGCAGTCCCGAGCACTTGGAGGCAGTGGCAGTTAGATAGGATTCGTCTCTCCCGGTATTGGGAGTTGATATCGCGCTGTGTCAGAGAGCCATTACGCAAAGTCCCTGGCCAGGGCAAGCGAGATATACTGGTAGGTTCCAGTAGCTTCTCAGGGTGTAATGGGTTTCGCTCCGACACGACTTATACAGCTATTAGGGGACTGACGCTTGCCGCCCCTAGGCTTGATATGCAATAGTCTTAGACGAACAGACCGGACTGTACGGAGATTGTCACATCAGGCTGAGTAGGGGTTCGGATGGTTTTCCTCATCGGCCTTCTTATCGACATCTACCTGGGGACCGTTATGTACAGCTAGTGCCGCTTGCGGTCTGTGGTAAAACCCACTACCAGCGTAGTGTCGAGTCTTTAGAGTCCCACACAGAGAGTTTCCCTGCTCCAGGCGAAACGATATAGAGGTCGTATGGTTTTACGACAAGGGTTCGGACGCGTACGTGTGTTTACGCACGTACGACGTTCGGACAGTTTTTACTAGCCGGCTTTGGTTTAAGCCAGATTCTAGTATCGGGTTATTGGATTTATACAGTCTAAAGTTTTTCCGTGTTTTCACGGATTGGAAGGGCGTTCTCGTAATTTGTCGGGAAGCTTCTAGAAGAGTGGTGACTAAGGGGGTAAGGTGGCATTGCATTAAATGAGATTAGTGACTCATTTGTGTGATTCATCCAAGTCATTAATGCATCATAAATGCTTAATGACTCATGGAGATGAATCACTCAAATGCATTTATGAAGCATGGATGATTAATCATTTATTTACTTATTTGATAAAAGAATAAAGCTTCATAAATATTGTGATATATCATTATCTCATTTCATTATATCTTCACCTTCTCTCTCCTCAAGCTCACTCTCTCTTCAAACCCTAACCCTAACCTCTCATGAGTTGAGATCAAGGGTTAGCTAGACTAATACATCCATAACCTCACTCTATATCCTCTAGGTAGCTTAGATTAGCACTTTAAGCAACCTATTATCTCAAGTTTGAGATTAAGCTTGGCGTAGGAGCTTTCGGGTGGATCGTCATTGATTCGAGGAGGCCGTTGAGGTGCCGATGTTCCAAGGAGCCTACGAGGAGTGGAGGACCGCGATGAAGACCCGAAGGACAAGTAACGTGAGGTATAACTTCGTATCCGAGTAGTTAAACCTCTTGTAGTTCGTTAGCAATGGTTTAGAAACGATTCATGCGCTCAAGTCCGTGTTACGAAGCTTTGATAATCGTTTTTCATATATTCCGCCTCCCCGCAAGTTCGTGGGGTGCGTGACATGGACTTACAAATCTAATACGGTATCACATACACGTATTGTTCTCGGTCCCGCACATATCACATATATGCTCCTACTCCGTTTTTCCTGAGCCAGGAAACCTCTGTGTAGGACCCTAAAGAATCGTCAATACGCCGGCAGTAGGTGATGATCATATCAAACACCCACAAGCTGCAAGCGGTCAACTAAACGTAACAACCAACCAGGTATTGAGCGATCAGAAGATCAACAAGCAAGCCTGTACATTCTCCTGTGAATCCAGTCAGTAACACTCCCGTACAGTTGGGTCTCTTCGTATGATATGTCGCATATCCAGTCTAGGGGTGGTGAACGTCAGACCCCAGTAACCGATAAGTCGTTTCGATATGAGGTCCATAACAGTTTAAGAAACTACTGATAACTCTTACCAGTAAATCTCAGCAACCCTGGCCAAGGATTTCTAGTTATAGCCAATCGAACACAGTGCAACATCAACTCCCTATACCGGGAGAGACGAAACCCCTCCTATCGCTCATTGTCTCCATGTGATTCGGGACTGTACCCAAAAACCACCGTTTTGCATGTTATCTTAAACGTGGTAAGGTGGAAATCAAAGCACAGTGGGAATCATACAAGTCTCTATGACGATCTCGGGTCTACAGACTAACCTATACCAGTGTCACCATAGAACTGCCATCTTACGTAAGGTATAATACCATCTGGGAGTTCTCGGAAAGTTCGTCCAGTGTACCCAGTCTCCACTGAGCACCCGTATACTATCTCTGATGTCAAACACCAATGGATATGGGATCATCCTTCGCCCATCTACATGGGTCGAGAATCTATACGCTAGTCTACTCTGGTATATCGATGCCCTGTCTCGATACACCTACGACTAGGAACATTTGAAGGATGTACTTAGCGACTACTCTGTCTCCACTAGTATGATCTGCATCATAGTCCTGGTAGTCAAGTACTCATCTTAAGGGTTTTATCAACATGTAACATAGAGACAATCAAAGTACATGTTAAGAAAAAGTGCAACCAGATAGCATACTATCATGTCGAGCAAGAAAGTCCTCACTATATGTGTCTAAGCATCCACTACAATATACATCGTATGTACAGTAATGTCCTCTAGGGCATACATATAACTAACAATCTCCCACTTGCACTAGGGCCTGTTCCCCTCCGAACAATGGAGACGCGACCGCGTAGGTCCGTCTTGCCTGAAATTCGGGGCAGATGCTAATTGGTGCTATCCGTCCACCTCTCCGAAGAGGCCAAGTTGATTTATGGCACCGTGTATCGAAGGTTTAAACGGATGCGGCCGATGTAGCAGACTTCGTCAGATGCCCCCTTGCTTGAGGGGTTTTTTGATTGTGGGGACGCTCTTCCCTACAGGTGCAAGCCCCTGCAGTTAATTACGCTACCGCATCGCGGTAACAACTTTCTCGTTCTCCATATGGTCACTTCGTGTCGTGGGTGTTTGTTTTGTGTTTGGTTTCCCGTGGATTGTATACGGAGACTAATTTATGTTGTCGCCCGTAGGACGTGGATTAGTCCAAATCTGTATTTTCTTAGATTTGGGTTTGGGGGGTTGTGTTTAAGGATACGTTAGCCTTATTTGAGGCTAAGATCAACTTAAACGTTTGTTAAGGACACGTTAGTCTAATTTTAGACTAAGATCAATTTAACGGGATCGTTTAGATCCGACAAGAGAGCAACTGGGCTCTATTGTTTAGTTTAATGACATTGCGGTCGATAATTAGTTTAAGGACATTACGGTCCAATGTTAGTTTTAAGACATTGCGGTCAAGGTTAAGGACATCATAGTCCGTGAGTTTGAGGACCTCAGGGTCCGGTGTTAGTTTTAAGATGTCACGGTCGAGGTTAAGGACATCATAGTCCGTGGATTTAAGGACTCCATAGTCCGACGTTAGTTTTAAGACATCACGGTCGAGATTAAGGACATCATGGTCCGTGGATTTAAGGACCCCACGGTCCGGTATTAGTTTTAAGACATCACGGTCGAGGTTAAGGACATCATAGTCCTTGAGTTTAAGGACCCCACAGTCCGTAGCAATGTGTGGTCCTCGGGACCCGTCACCTCTCTGACGACGTTGAAGGATTACAACGACGGATGTCAAAGGATTAAAGAGATGTACCCTCGGACCGGGTGTAAATTGATTGGAAGAGCAGTTATGCTCAGTTCAATTTATATTGAGGACTTATGGCCAGAATTGGGCTAAGTCCAATTAACAATGTTTAACATTTTATTCATGTTTGGCCTGTTAGGTCTTTATTTGGGCTCTGCCCTTTTAACAATGCATATCATTGGGCTCTGACATTAAATGCATAGCATTTATCAGGAGCAAAGTAATGGTCTGATAGTGCGCCACGTGGCTTGTCAGGCGCTTTGCGCCAATCAAAAAGCGCAATGCGCTAGCGCATACGAAGGTGACACGTGTCACGCTCTGCGCTAAGCGCAAGTCTGTTAGCGCACTGCGCTTTCTGAGTGCGCTGCGCCAGTGAATGACACGTGGCGCGCTCTGGCGCAATGCGCCAGTCCAAGAGCGCAGTGCGCTACTTTTAGAAGCGCAAAGCGCAAACTGTTCTGTGGTTGACACGTGGCGCGTTCTGGTGACGTGCGGCAGTCCAAGGAGCGCAAAGGCGCATTTCATTAGTGCAAGGCACTGTCCAATAGCGCAGAGCGCATTTTGATCAAATTAAGATCAAAGAACAAGTTGTTTGTTCTGTTCTTTAAAAGAGGCATTGCCTCAAAATCCAAGAACCAAGGTTCTTATTCTCATCAAAAGGCTGTGCCTTTATAGATTAAAAGATCTATGAATGAAGTAAATTACTTCTTTTTAATCTTTTATAATTAGATCTTTTTGATCTCTTTTTTTTATTGAAGATCTTGATCTTGATCTTGTTCTTAGATCTTTGATCTTTTTAGAAGAGGATTCTTCTTTTGTGAGATGTTTTCATCTCTGTTCTTCAAGAATTAAATTCTTTACTTTTAAAGATGAAGAAGAAAATGATCTTCTTTCTTAAAAGGCTTGCATTTCTTTCTCTTTGAGTTTTTCTCAAAGTTTGCAGAGGGTTCTCTCTATCTGAAATTTGAGTTCTTGGGGCCTTTATATAGGGCCAATTGATTTGTTAAGTTAGTTACAGAGATCTTTCTTTGATCCTAAGACCTCTATTTTACAGAAGATAATCTTCTTATTTTGGAAAGATCTTTCTAGAACAGAGTTTTAATTATGATTAATTTATTATTTAAATTCGAGTGCTGGCGCAATTGGCGCTAGCGCACCTGCGTTTGACACGTAGCACGCAGCGCAGAGCGCAGCGCAACTGCGCTAGCGCTATGTTTGACACTTGGCGCGCAGCTCAGAGCACAGCGCAGAGCGCAGCGCAACTGCGCTAGCGCAACTGTTTTTGACACGTAGCGCACAACGCAACTGCGCTAGAGCGCCTGTGTTTGACACGTGGCACACAACGCAGAGCGCAGCGCAACTGCGCTAATGCGCCTGTGTTTGACACATGGCGCGCAGCGCAGAGCGCAAGGGATCTGAAGCGTTGCTTCATTTTAAAATTTGAATTTTGAAACAGAGCTTTGCTCTGATTGAGGGTGCGCTGTCTTGGGCGCAGCGCTCCTGGCGCTGGCGTGTCTGCTTTTGACACGTGGCCCGCAGCGCACAGCGCAAGGGATCTGAAGCGTTGTTTCAATTTTTGAATTTTAAAATTCAAACAGAGTTTTGCTATGATTGGGGGAAACAAATTCCCCCCCACCGTTGCGCTCATGTGGCGCACACGTGAGTGCAGCAGTAGCAACATCTGAGCCATTGGATCAACTCAGAAGTTGAGGAGGCGCTTCAGCTCTATAAATAAGACCCTTGGTCCTCAGATGATTATCATCTTCAAGAATTTTTATCTCAGAGCCTTGCTCTCATTTCCAAGAACTTCAAGAGTTAAAACTCTAGAAAATTTTAGGTAAAAATTAAATTAAATTAAATTAATTTTAATTAACAGAGCTTTGCTCTCATAGATCTTTTGATCTAAAGAAAACCCCCTTGGGGTTTCATAAACAGAGCTTTGCTCTCAAGAACCTATAGATCTGAATAGATCTTTTCTTAGGGTTTCTTAGTCCATGGGTCAGAGCTCACCTCTTTTGACAATAGAGATCTTTTGATCTTTTGATGAAGAACTCTTAAGAGTTTTTTCATGGATCTTTAAGATCCCAGAATTTTAATTCTTAAGAATTAATTTTCATTAATCTCTGATGGATTTTTCCATTATTATTACAGAGCCAGGCTCTTTAAGGAATTTTATTCCCTTGTGACCAGAGCTTGACAAGTGTCACTCTGTTATAGAGCTTTGCTCTGAAAGGGAGATTTTCTCCTTATCTCGAGGGATTTATCATTTAATGAGAATATTCTTGGAGGATTTCGTCATTAATTGACAGTCTCATCCAATGATGATGCTGTCTTATTAATTGATGCATTGTCATCTGGATTTTATGGGTCCCCCTTTGGTCCCCTCTCCACTGCATTGCAGTATGGTACAAATTTTTAAAGTACCGATGTAGCGCCTTGAAATGTCGTTTTGATGTTTTCCTGAAAATCGGTGAAAATTCGGTATTTTTCCGAAAACCGTCTTTTTTGTTATTTTGCAGTTTAGGACTAATTATACCTAAAATGGATAGGTAATTGCTTATTTTTAGTAGCTAATGAGTTACTTATGAAATTCAGGTCGTTTAAAAAATTTCCCTAATTTTTCAATTTTTAATATTATTTTAAGCCGGTAAGAAAATACATTAAATTAGCGATAAATACAAATTTAAATGGGCTAAATTTAAGCTTTAAAATCATGTTAATTAAAATCTAGTTGTAACATAAATTTTTAGTAATTTATTTTAAGTTTTAACTAATTTTTATTATGGAAAACGAAATTTATTGAATTTAAGCTTAAACTTGCAATTTTGGACTTGTAGGGGGTCTTTTTGCATAAAATTTCTTTTGTAAAACCCCTCTCTCTCTTCCCTCACCCCTAGGCCGGCCCATTTCCAGCAACCCAAGAAAAAAAAATGCTTTCCTCTTTGACTTTTATTCTTGTGTAGAAAAGAGGTTTTTTTTAAAGGGTTTTGAATTTTTTAATTGGGTATGGGTCTTTACTTGTTTGGTATGGGTTGACCTTGACTTTCCCACACCCCACACCTTTCCCCTCCTCCCTCCTCTGGACAAAATATGCAGCCCCTCCCCTCTTCATCATTTTTCTTTTCATCTTGTTCAAAAATTCATCAAGTTGCTCCAAAATTTCCAAATTTAAACCTCACAAAATAACCCCATCCTTCATCCCATTCTCCTTGGCCCTTCTTGCTTGGATCATGGTGCTATGAAGCCATCTTTAGAGGCCTCTTGTTCTTGCTAGATCCAAAGATCTTGAGGTATAATTTCCATCAAGTTAATTTCTTTTGGTTAAATTCCTTTAGTTAAATGGTTTTAGTGTTAAAAGCTTAGCAAAATCCTAATCTAGTTTTTTCTAGTTCATGGTTGAAATTAAACTAGGGTTTTAGAAACCATTATTTAGTTAATTAAAGCTATTTTGTTATCTAGTTATTTCGTTAGCTTAATCTAAGTGGTTAACTTGCTAATTGGGCTAAAATCTAGTGTTAATTTAGGGTTTTACATGTATAGTTGGATTAAGATTGCTAATTACCAAAATTCAAGAAAGGGTTGTGTTTGGATAATGGGTTTTGTAGCATGGTAAATGAGTTAAAATTATGTTATTGTGGCTAACTAGTTGTGTGGTTGGATGTTTGTGTTGGATTGTGATAACTTTGTCGCTAATTGTCGATGTTTGCACCAAATTGCAAATTTCTAGCTTACTAGTTTTGTTATAAAATATTGTGGTGAATTATTTGCTATATCTTGATGATATTTTTGGCATATCCTATGACATTTAGGATGTGTGAGTGCGGATTTTTGGGTGTTCGGGTTTTAGTTTTTCCGGGCGACCAAATCGACGTTTTAGTTAGTTTTTGCGATTTTCGCGTGTGTTCCGCGCACCTTGTGCACGTTGTACCTAGCTTGTGAACGTTGGTATTTTCGTTTGGGTTTTGCGTCGTTCTTGATACGTAACCTTATGTTTGGTATTGATGTAATTCCAGGTTCGGTCGCGGAGACGTCAGACACGGCACGAAAGGGAAAAGCGGTGATTGGACGTGACTAGCTAGGGATTCCGGTGAGTAGATGTAACATCTACGGGGGACTATCGTTAGTTTTAGTAGCTTAAAAAGATTCTTAGTAATGTTAGTAATTAGGGGTGTAATACTTGTATGATTAATTGCTACATCCATGCCTTATATTGACATACATATGCGAAACCATTCTATAGGACACCTGCACCATTTCCAGGGTTTTTATATGCAGCACGAGCACTATTCATGCTTACACACACACCCTGGTAATTGCCATGCTACCACACTAGATAACCTTTAAATTGAAACCTTTTACTATAATTGATACTTAAACTTGTGCTATTGCCTTTAATTCCTTAAAATGAAATCGTAGGATTGCTATTCATGTGCATGTACCTCATCATATTATTTGTTCATGCTTAGTCTATTAATCACACATCGCAACTTGATTATTGATACCATATGCATTCATTATCATTGACATATGCACTTATGAGGATTTCTTGAGATTTTATGATATTTCTGGATTTCGGGGGAAAGCCGCAAAATTTCTAAACTTATTATATTTTTAAAATATGTAAATTGCGGTTTTCTAGTGATGTAAGTGTCGTCCACCATGAGTTTGCTGTGGTTTTCGAGACCCGTTTCGAGGAGTTGGATGAACCGTCTCGGGTACATGGTGGGCCCGGTAAGGTACCCCGGGGCAAGAAGCTCGTGGTGCTGACGATGAGCCTGGCAGGGGACGGATTACCTACCGGTGACTGTTTGGGACGGCGGATATCCAGAGGATACCGACCGTGGCCGCGAGATGATGAGATATTGTTATTGAGATGGGTCAGCCGGATGGCTGAGGCCAGAGATACTATGACATGGATATATGAGATTTGTGATAGTTTTGAGGTGTCGTTGCTGGACACAGGTTCTTGTTGATTCTAGTGGTATTATGCTGGTATTTCAAAAGAGGTTCCTAAAGGAAAAACATGATTCTTATACTTACACATTCAGATCATGAGTTGATTCACATTGCATTCATACTTGCTAGTATATTCATATTGCATACATACCTGCTATTATGTCCTGCCATACCTGTATTATAGATGCTAGGATGCTTGTGTGCATGCATTCGATAGCCTGTGTAGATGTTATTTATTACTCACGAGTTGGCAACTCACCCCCGTTGTGCCACAGCCTTTTGCAGGTCCGCTCCGTAAGTACAGTAGCGGCGGGTGCACTTGCTTCTTTTGCCTCTTTTGCCTGGACTCGAGGTTTTGCTCTTAGGTGGGTTATATTATTATTTTTGTACCACCTTGTATATTCTTTGTATCTAGTGTACTCCATCTACTGTATCTACCAGTATTATTGTATATTGACCTAGAGATGAGACTGTGAGGTTTGTGGACTTTTATGCTGTATTTGGGGTCGAGCTCACTTGAGTCGACATGCAGTTTTTCTCATGCTCTTTATGATTATTTTGCATGTTGTTGTTTTATATTGCGTGGGATTTGTGACCGCCTTGTGGCGAAGAGCTAGCTCCCGCTTGGGGATGCCATATTTGTTGGATTCATATATATTCTTGTTGTACCCATTTTGGGGGCCAGTATTTACAAAGGAGACTCTGCCGAAATTTTCGGAAAAATTGATATTGTTTTTTTAAAAGGTTTTATATGACTTATTGGATAAACTCGCTTTCAATTGATTGGTTTTCCTTCATTCTTTTGCTTATTTGGTTTTGGTTTCTGGGCTTTGGCTTACTTATTTTACGGACGTCTTGAGACGTTTCGTAACTTAAGTGCCAGTCACGTTCCGTACCCTGCGGGTCGTGACAACCGAGCGTCGGGATTTTAATATTAAATTATAATACTAATAATCGAATTTCACTTTTTCTTGCAGGCAATATGTATTCTGATCTCTCGTTCCCGTTTTTCCGTTCAGAGGGAGGATTCCCTGAGGCAACGGTGGACCGGGAGGTTCTTGCTCTTATTAGGGATTATGACCCGGAGTACAAACGCTATCCCTTGTGGGGTAGGTGGTACGACCAAATAATTAAAGGTCGCCGAAGTTTCTCTTGTGCGACGCCGTCAGAGCCGATCTCGTACGCAGATATATCCCCGGTGAACTATGTCGTGGAGGTCGTTAACTGGACTTCGGAGGGTCTTCTGCAACCCTCGATTGCTGCCATACCCATGCAGTTGCTGGCAGCCTTGGATATTTTGGGGCGGCGCATATGCCAGGGTGAGTCGCGCTCTTGGGGACAACCCTATAACATTGGATTGTCCCCTCGACATTCGGCCGGGTATTTGCAGTGGGTCAGGTACATTTTGTCAGCGAAGAAGGCGCATTTGCTGAAGATCGGTCTGTATCCTGCAGTCTACGCCTCGCTGTTCGAATATTCTGCTCCTCTGACGTGGTGGATTAAGGCGTTCGTGGAGCAATGGAACATTCCCACCCATACCTTTCTTCTAATGGACAGGGAAGTTTCCATCTCTCTGGAAGAATTTGCTGAGATTTCCGGTTTGCCGGTGAGGGGGGAGCACTATGAGGAGCTGCTTCCTCCTGATGAATATGTCTTCACCACTAAGCCATTGGTGATGGACTTAACGCCGGAGAACGCCATCCAGCACCAGTTTCCGAGTTTGGTAAAGGCGTTGAATATGTCTGAAAGTCTTTTCTTGGAATCGGGAGGCCGGGGAGTTAGTTTTACAGATTTTATCGCCCGCTTTCTTCGACCGGAGATTCTATCGCAACGGGGCGAAAAATTCTCCAAGCTCGACGACCCCTTCAGCTTTGGCTTAGATCGTCGACCAGCACTGGAAGCCGATCAAAAGGGCTTTTATCTCCCCGATGCCGCAATCATCCCTCTGTCGGAAATTGCAGCTCCGGGCATCGATGATGAGACTTTCTTTCTCGGGTTTCTGGGGCTATGGCTGTGCTGGTTCGCGCTCCCCATGCACCTGCGCTACATGAGGCCGTTCTTCTTCTACCCAGCGCATCGGATGGTGGCTGGCATATAATTGTCGATTGGAATTGCCGGGTTGGCCCACCTGTACCATGGTCTCAGCGTGGCGGCGGACACAATTGAACCGAGGGTGCAACCCGCCAATTTCCCGATGCACTACTTTACTTCGTGGATGGAAATGCACGTGCTCGGGGTATTTGGTATTCATAAAAGACCCTCGTTTTACGAGAAGTACAGATTCCCGAGCGTTATGCGGCTGATCGGCGCTTCCATCATGAATCCGCCACCGCGGGAGGCTAGGGGGTTGCTTCTTCGTCCGCGCACGGTCGGAGCAGGCATTTCTTTCACGGACAAGGTCATGACAATCGGCCCGGAGACCTCCAAAGCGGTGTTGGCGTTGCGTGATAATTTCAAGGACGGGGCCTTCGTATTGAAAGCCCGGAAGATTCTACATCTATATTCCATTAGGCCGGGCTTTCTTGTGTTCAGGCAGAATGAGTTGGCGCTTTTTATAAAGTACAACCCCCATCGGTTCGCCCAACAACTAAGTTATAACCAGGGGGTCCCACTGGAGGCGTTTTTGGAAGAGCCTGCAGCCACCAGAGAGGGGATATGGAGTGCTCTACATCACTTTATGCGGCTAAATACGGGCTCCCACTTCTTCATTAGCGAGCCGACTTGCATTCCAAGGGCCGTGAATGTGTATGGGGCCTGGTATCAACATGCGGTGGGCGCTGTTATCAGGGAAGAGAAGCGGTTGCTGCTTGATCGCAAGGGTGCGCCCCCCGCCAGTGATCGCAATGTCCCCCTAAAGCGAAGGACCCCTGTCCCTCCTCCACTAAGAGGAGATGCTGGAGATGAGCCTCCACGTGTGCTAAGCCCCACGCGTAGATTGCCCTTCGATCCTGTGGACGTGCCATTAGCGCCCCATGCTCCCATAGAGATGGTGAACGTGGTTTCGCCCGAATCTGGCGTGGGCTCGGATATCGGGACCCGCCGTCCCAAGGTGCCCACGAAGCGTAAGCTGATTTTGGGTGCGAATGGCGCTCGTGTACAGAGAAAGAAGAAGAAGTCGGTCCTTTCCGTTGATGCCTTACTCGGCTTAGAGCCTCAGGCCCCTCTTACCGAAGGCCTATGTGAGTATGGAACCAATGAGGGTTTCTTCGTAGCGCCAGAAGACACTGATCTTGACGCCGCTATTGCTGCTTCTGCGCAACTTGCGAGCCACCAAGCGAAAATAGCCGCCCTCACGCAATCAAGTAAATATTAGTCATACTTTTTGTCATTGCGTTATATTTTATTGTCATGTCTTGACTGACATTCTTCTTTTTGTAACAGGCTTCACTATTGAGGAGGTTCTGGCGGCCTCCCTCAGGACTTTCGAGGAGGAAGAGAGGAATCGTGCTCTATTGAGCATTGGTACGTCTCGGCTCATTGAGTCTTCATTCTCTTTTTTATGGCCAATCTAACCCTTTCCTTGTCTTATTGCAGGGACCACAAGACCTACCTTGCAAGCCGATGCGGGAATACTCCCCGGGCCAGCTACCGAAGTCCCGGCCTCTTCGGGATTGCCGCAAGAGTCCCAACTTAAAAAGCCGATGATGGAAGCCTTGACGGCTCTGGAGGCAACCCTGAATGCGGATGATGACGCCTTGTATTCAGTTGATAAAACTGCACATTTGTATTACATTTTTCCTACCATTTTCATATTAAAAAAGGACTTTATTATAATATATTATACATATGAGGGTTTATGTGTAAAAACATTATTTTCCATGTGTTAATATATTTTAATTAGAATTTGGTAGGAAAATGTATGCAAATAAATTCATAGACCTAATCCTAGTAGAACTAGGTCTACTAAATCTTATTTGAGTTGTTGTGCAGAATATTTCCAAACTGTGCAGAATTTTCCAAGACTAGAATCAAGCAAATCAAGTTGTTGAAGAAGACTTGCCTAATTAAGAATCAAAACTTGGAGACCAAGTCTAGAAGCAACCGAGAGAAGATTTCTGAATTCTGAAGGTGCCTAGGAATGCCACATGTCACAAGAAGCAAGCCCAAGAAATTTCATCAGGAGATCTCCACCATTGGCCGCGGAACCGCGGCCAAACCCCCCTGTTGGCCGCGGATCTGCGGCAATCTAGAAGGATCATTTGCTAAAAATTTAAGGCATGAATCTCTGCTGAATTTTACCAAGTTTTCAACCAAAATATTCTGGCTTTGCACTATAAAAGGGCACCGAGAGCCTCTTGGAACGGGTATCAACCTGAAGAGATCACGAAGCTCCAGACACTCACGCATCCAGGCTGATCATCGACTGTTCGACTACCTCCTTAAGAAAGATCGAGAAGCAACTAGTTTTGTAATCATTTTCTACGGAATAAAAGTGTAGATTGTTCAAGTCGATTAATAAAGGTAGTTATTTTATTTAATTGATTTTGCATCTTACATTATGTTTTCCCTCTCTGTCTTTTCATCTTCTTCTCCCAACATGCGCGAGTAATTCTCCGCTTGTTAGGGTTCGTAGGATTAGGGTAGGCTAATGGACGATGAAAATATCTAAACCCTTTTTAAGTCCTATAAAGTTTTGGAACTTTATCAAAAGAATCATTAACATCCTAATCGGGCGCGCTCGCAATTCTTTGCTAGTTCCGACCGCGATTAGAGATTAGATTAATGATTGTTTTGGTAAAGGCTAGATATGAACGGAGTTCCGTGTCGAGATAAGGGTTAAGAGTGGGATTCCTTTTCCCTCCAGAAACCCTAATCTACACGCATCACCGTCGTTCTAGTTCTAAATCTATTAATGGATAAAAAGGGTAACTTTTAATTAATCGTCCTTAACTACTAAATCCTAACGAACCCTACAAGCCCCCTTATTATACTATCTACATCTTTAAAATAATCTAGATCTATATTTTACATTCTTGTTTAACATAGATCTAGAAACCATTCTATAAAATTCTTTATCCCTTCTCTCTTTCTCAACACATCTAAAGTAAAAGTAAAAGGTTCCACGTTTCCCAGAGGAAGACCCGTACTCATCTCGGTCTAGCTATACGCGACACCGTTTTGATTGCGGATAACTACAAACAAACATTTGATTCGTACCAATCAAATGGCTCCGTTGCTGGGGATACGTGCGTAATTTTTTATTTTTACTATTTGTGTTGAATTCTTAGACGAGTCATATCATTATTAAAACAAAACTGCAAATTGCATATTTAACGATTTGTGCGTGAATTTTTGCAAGGAGATCTGGAGTCACAGAATTGAGGAAAACAGGAAACAGAGACATTTTTAGAGATCCAGAGGAGCAAAGGAGACCACAGAAAATTTTTCATCAACTGTTCTCTCTACTACGCGGTGGAACCGCGGCATAAAGGCACTTTGTGCGGCGGAATCGCGGCAAGATAGAAGAGTTAGGGTCACAGAATTCTCTGGTATCTTTCTTAACTCCTTCTCTCTCTCCTCAAATCCAATAAAATCTATTTTCTGCAGGATTCTTTGCAAAATTGCGCCGCTAAAAAAATCTTTTTACAAAAGTTTTGTGATTGGTTTTGTTTTGCATATTTAATACGGATTTTAAGGAGCAAAGACCAAATCAAGATTAGGTGGGGATTTTATCACCCTTCCTAAGCCCCACAAATCACAAACCGAGCATATAGATCAACCCTTCATTAATTTAAAAAATATCTAGACCAGACTCTAAGGACTGTCGCGCTCAATAAGGACAGAGGAAGGTCGTGGGTAATCTATCGTTTATCCGCATTACTTTTGTAGTGCCTAGGCAAGTGTGACTAAGGCTAGTGGTTTTTAATTAGGCCCACGACGTGGTTCCTTCCCACTTACCTGGCACTTACCTGGCTACAAGGGTAGTACGGAGGCGGTAGAGGATTGATCCTGCGGCTTGTCCTTTGGAAGTCTAGGAGCGGTCTAGAGACTGGACCTAGGTGACCTTAGTTCTAGGGTTGCTTGTGCATCTTAGGGTGATTTGTCTTGAGTCCCACTTTTTGAAAAACAAGCCAATTTTAAAATCACACACACGCTGCCACTTGCACTAAACCCGCTTAGTGCATGCTCGGCTGGACACGGGATCCTAGTGCCCGTCTTGTCCGCGTTCCTGCTATCGACGCCGAAGTCGGTACTTCTTCATCTTCTTTTCCCCCACCACACACGACCGTGATGGACGTCACTCAATCTAATTATAACACCACGCTGCCACCGCCCGTAGGTGAGCAGAATCCACCGCGCATCTCTCTCCAAGAGAGATGCTATCCTATTCGTGGTCCCCTTCCTACTTGTCTATCTCTTCCACAACCTAACGGGGATAATTTCGAAATTAAACCCCACTACATCAATCTGCTGCCCAAATTTCACGGGCTTGAGTCGGAAGACGCGTACGTTTTCATCACCAAATTCGAAAACGCATGCGCAATGATGGGTACTTCACAATTGACTTTAGATGCTATGCGCTTACGTCTTCTCCCATTCACACTGTGCGACTTGGCAGAAAAATGGCTTTACAATACTGCTGCGCACTCCATCACTAATTGGGATGAATTTGTCATAGCATTTCTTAAGAAGTTTTACCCAAACCATAAGACTGCCCATATTAGGAGCGAGATCAACCAGTTCACCCAGCTTCCCAATGAACCATTTTGGAAGTGCTTTGAACGTTTCAAAGATCTGCTTGTCCAATGCCCCCATCACGGAATACAAAGATGGGATTTATGTCGGATTATATATGAGGGCATTAATCCTGCGACAAAGCAGATACTTGAAACAATGTGTCAATGCAATTTCAAGTCTAAAGATGACGGCGAAGCATGGAAATATCTGGAAGATCTCGCAGAAAGCACTTTGCAGTGGGAAAGCGTAAGACCACCTTCAACTAAGGGAGGTATTCACCAGCTCGATGTTTCTATCGCAGTAAAAGCCGAAATGGCAGCAATACAGAAGAAACTCGACGCTATTGAAAACAAGTTCTCATCATTCTCCCTAAATCAGGTCATGCTTCCTAAGACCATCTGTGGTTGCAGTTCGGATCCTTCACACTTAACGGAAGAATGTCCTATGAATGCATCGTTTCAAGCTAATGCTTCTTTTCAGCAGCAAACTAGAAACGACCCTTACTCTTCCACGTACAATCAAGGATGGAGGAATCATCCTAACTTTTCTTGGAATCAAAACCAACAAAGCAATTATCAAAGACCTCCTCCACAGCAACCACAACCACAGAATCAGCCCCCCTTTCAGTCACAGAATTTCTAAAATCCGGCCAACATTTCTACACCACAAGTGGCCGGTACTGACAACTCACTTGCACAAACTTTGGATATGTTCATGAAACAATCCATAAAAATTTCGGCTGAGATGAGGTCTTCTATTGATACCATAACGAAAAACTCCGCCTCCCATGGTGAGAGTATTAAATCATTAGAAAACCAAATCGCACAGTTAAACGCCGCAATGAGTGCGAGAGAGAAAGGGAAACTCCCATCTCAACCCATACCTAATCCTGGCCACTCACAAAGTTATAATGTGAGTGCTGTTACCACATTGAGATCGGGAAAAGTGCTGAATAACCGAGTGGGTGAGCAATGTGATTATAGTGACACCAATGATATCCCAGCTTCTTCTTCTTCTTCCCCTAATCCGTCTAGTCTCCCACCTTCACCCGAGCCTATTCTCCGTTTTCCCCAAGGCTCGAACCCTTCGCCCATTTCGCCAAATCTATCTAAGTCGATTCCCACTCCAGTTTTGGGATCGAATCCGTCCTCACAATCCTCTCCAATGTTGGACCAAACCCTTATTGATAAAGCACCTTATCCAAACAGGTTAAGGGGCAACAAACCAAGTCCACAAATGGAGAAGATTGTGGAAATTTTTAAGCAAGTTAACATAAACATTCCTCTCGTAGATGCTATTCAACAAGTTCCGTCATATGCAAAAATTCTAAAGGACTTGTGCACTAGGAAGAGAAAAGTTCAAGTACCTAAAAAAGTTTTCCTTGCGAGTAATGTGAGCACTGCTTTTACGCAACAACTACCCAAGAAACGAAAGGACCCCGGAAGTCCTACAATTTCTATTTCCATTGGGGGTAAAAATATCAATCGTGCTCTACTCGATCTAGGTGCTAGTGTTAACTTGCTTCCGTATTCTGTTTATGAGCAATTAGGGATCGGAGAGTTAAAACCTGCGCATTGCACTCTTCAGATGGCCGATCGATCTATCACCCAACCTAGGGATGAGCTAGAGGATGTGTTAATCAAAGTTGGGGAATTCATAATCCCTGTGGACTTTATCGTTATAGATACACAACCTGTAGCAAACCCATGCAATCAAATCCCGGTGATACTCGGTCGACCCTTTTTGGCCACTTCCAACGCAGTAATTAATTGTAGAAACGGCTCTATGACCCTATCCTTTGGAAAGAAGTCAACTGAGCTTAACATTTACAAGTTGGGAAGTGAACCCTCAGAACCCTATGCTCATGTGTGTTCTGTCGAATTAATGGATGTCGACAGCAGCGAATTTGATCAACCTCATCATACTGACTCTTTTCATATGTTGTTGTTTGACCCAACCATGTACTCTTCCACCGAGTTGTCCGGGTCAACATCTAATGAGGAACCTTTTATAGAGTCTGACGATCACCCCATTTTTCTGATGATATTATTCTTCGGGGTATCGATGAAAGTTTTGAGGAAATTTTCGCTGATGAACTCGCATTTTTAAAAGATACGGGTGTTGAGATGAATCAACTCCAAGATGAAGCAATTGGACCTCCACCCCTTCTTTTGGACAATCATGATAATGTGAGTAATCCATCATCACTATCACTGTGTCGTCTCTCCAAATTGAGACGCAATCCTTTTCCATCACACCTCATATCACCTCCCCACTTCTTCCACCAACCTTGGTGCTTCATGGATAAAATTTTTGAATGGTTGGTGTTGACTTTTGGTCTTTGTAAGGCTTTACTTTGACCAATAACTTTACCCCCCAATGATTTTAATTGCTTAACATTATTTGACTCAAGTTTGGGGGAGGGGGGTTGGTATATTTTGGCTCTTGAAAGAAAATGATTTTTACAAAATTGTGAGCCTAAAATAAGTTTGGGGGAGAATTTTCACTTTCATATATTCTTGCCCCTATTAATAATTTCTTCCCAAGTCTACAGGTTTTTTGAGCTTAACGGATGACATCAGTGAGGACACTGCTGTAAACAGGTTTGGGGGAGGTTTGTGCTTTGCATCATATTTTGCATAAGCACAACATTTTCAAAAAAATAAAAAAAAAATTCTTTTATAACAAAAGAATAGAAAGTGAAAAATTACATCCAAAAGATAGGAATAGTTTAAGAAAACCAAGAAAATTAGAAGTTTTCTTAAACGAACTGGTAATAAGTAGTTATGAGCCGTTGTCCTAAGGGTTAGTAAGATGAAGGAAGTCACTAATCTGAGGATAAAAATAAGTCTGAAAAATAGTTTCAATTCTGGAAGCCAAACATTTGAATGTTGATACCCTACTATATGCACTTACACACGTCTTGAAACTCGGGATAGTAGAGGATACCTTGAAATGCTCTTGTCAAAAAGCCAAAGTATGAAGGAAATGAAAAAAAATGAAGAAAATATATAAAATGGCGAAAAGAAAAAAATGAACACTGGATTTGTTATCACCAAGGCAGCAATAAAAAAATATAGCGAGGGTGCCTCTTCACCTAGTGCCCTAAGGCCAACTGGTCTGGGAGTCACTGCTAAGCCTTAGGTGGTGCAAGACGAGAAAAATATTATCACCGAATCAGCAAGAACATGAGTAATCGGTCTGTTAGTACCTCAAGAAGTATTAACGGTCGCATGAAAATGTGTGAGCAAACCTAAGTATTCATCAAATTAAAAAGTACTAAGGTAGATGGATAAGAGTATGATAGCTTGAATTGAATTCTCCGAGTGTAGGGATGTCCAATACACACACGTAGGGGTATATGATCAATGTTTGGATGAAAGGTAGGAATGAAGAATAAAGACGATGTTTTATTGAGGGAGGATGTGATTTCTAACATTTTTTCATGACTATTAAGATAGGGCTCATGACAACTGAAAAGCTAATATAGTTGGAAACTCTTATTTTCAAAGTCTTTCTTTTATGGTTCTTATCTTTATATGTAAATTTCACCATCTCTCTTTTGTTATAGGATTTTGTGGGTGTAATCCGCTGAAAACCCTCAGGAGACAACACTCCTCTACTAGGGCACCTAGAGGTTTAACGGCTTGTTGAACATGCTCAGTGCAATCGTGTCTGCCTACGAAAGTGTGCTTAGTTTTCTCCTTTCTTTTTCCCCTCTTGAATAAACTAGTTTGCTCGGGACGATCAAAGATAAGTTTGGGGGTATTTGTTCAGTTGATAAAACTACACATTTGTATTACATTTTTCTTACCATTTTCATATTAAAAAAGGACTTTATTATAATATATTATACATATGAGGGTTTATGTGTAAAAACATTATTTTCCATGTGTTAATATATTTTAATTAGCATTTGGTAGGAAAATGTATGCAAATAAATTCATTGACCTAATCCTAGTAGAACTAGGTCTACTAAATCTTATTTGAGTTATTGTGCAGAATATTTCCAAGCTGTGCAGAATTTTCCAAGACTAGAATCAAGCAAATCAAGTTGTTGAAGAAGACTTGCCTAATTAAGAATCAAAACTTAAAGACCAAGTCTAGAAGCAACCGAGAGATGATTTCTGAATTCTGAAGGTGCCTAGGATTGCCACATGTCACAAGAAGCAAGGCCAAGAAATTTCATCAGGAGATCTCCACCATTGGCCGCGGAACCGCGGCCAAACCCCCCTGTTGGCCGCGGATCTGCGGCAATCTAGAGGGATCATTTGCTAAAATTTGGGGCATGAATCTCTGCTGAATTTTACTAAGTTTTCAACCAAAATATTCTGGCTTTGCACTATAAAAGGGCACCGAGAGCCTCTTGGAAAGGGTATCAAGCCGAAGAGATCACGAAGCTCCAGACGCTCACGGATCCAGGCTGATCATCGACTGTTCGACTACCTCCTTAGGAAAGATCGAGAAGCAACTAGTTTTGTAATCATTTTCTACGGAATAAAAGTGTAGATTGTTCAAGTCGATTAATAAAGGTAGTTATTTTATTTAATTGTTTTTGCATCTTACATTATGTTTTCCCTCTCTGTATTTTCATCTTCTTCTCCCAACATGCGCGAGTAATTCTCCGCTTGTTAGGGTTCGTAGGATTAGGGTAGGCTAATGGACGATGAAAATAACTAAACCCTTTTTAAGTCCTATAAAGTTTAGGAACTTTATCAAAAGAATCATTAACATCCTAATCGGGCGCGCTAGCAATTCTTTGCTAGTTCCGACCGCGATTAAAGATTAGATTAATGATTGTTTTGGTAAAGGCTAGATATGAACGGAGTTCCGTGTCGAGATAAGGGTTAAGAGTGGGATTCCTTTTCCCTCCAGAAATCCTAATCTACACGCATCACCGTCGTTCTAGTTCTAAATCTATTAATGGATAAAAAGGGTAACTTTTAATTAATCGTCCTTAACTACTAAATCCTAACGAACCCTACAAGCCCCCTTATTATACTATCTACATCTTTAAAATAATCTAGATCTATATTTTACATTCTTGTTTAACGTAGATCTAGAAACCATTCTATAAAATTCTTTATCCCTTCTCTCTTTCTCAACACATCTAAAGTAAAAGTAAAAGGTTCCACGTTTCCCAGAGGACGACCCGTACTCATCTCGGTCTAGCTATACGCGACACCGTTCTGATTGCGGTTAACTACAAAAAACCACTTTTTCGTACCAATCACCTTGCTGAAGGAGGCTTCCAAAAGGTCTGTCGTGACGGCCCGGGAGGAGAGGAAACGCCTGAGGCGCACGGCAAGGGTGCGTAGCGCTGCTTTGGCTGCGGGAGTAGGTTCAAGTGCCGTTACTCGCGCTGCTACTCCTTCAGAGGATCTCCCGGTCGCCTTGTCTACTGCTCACAGACGGGCGGCACGTGCAGCTCGGGAAGTCAACGGTAAATCCACCTCTGGTAATGTGTTTTTGAGGCTTTGTTGTCAAAGTTTTAAAACTATCGGTTCTTATATATCTTGTACTGCAGGGACGAGCCTTACTGAAGGAGTGGCGGCAACCGCCGAGCCTGAGGGGGTAGTGGAGGAGGTAGCTGCGGAACCCGAGGCGACGGCAGGCGATGTAACCATAGTTGTCGGGCCCAGCTAGTGGCTGACGAGACAGTCATGATTGCCATGCCCGAGATGGCTGCCATTGCCAAGCCCGAGGGGGCGGCGGGTGAGACGGCTGCTATGGCCGAGCCTGAGGCAGCAGTGGATGAAATGGCTGCTACGGATGAGCCTATGGCAACGATGGACGAGACGGCTACGACTGCTGAGCCCGAGGTGGTAGCGGGTGAGACGGCTGCTACGGTCGCTGAGCAAGAGATGGCTGCTCTTTCTCAAGAGTCGGGCAACGCTCCGATCATCGCTCTCCCTGCTTACGGTTCCTTATCGTCTTCCGGCGTCGTGAGCGCGACGACGGCTCCTGTAGAGTCGGGCGATGAGGTAACGGGAGGTGAGACCATCCCAATGGAGGAGGGAGACACAATCGTTGCATCAAGTGATGCCCTCATTAGGGCTCTGGCTGGCGACTTTTCAGGTAAATTCTGGGTTACCGTCCTTCTTTTTATTCTGCAATCCTTCCTGACAGGGCTTATCTTGTTTCTAACGCAGGTGCGGCTAGTGCTGATGCTATGTTACCCGAGGGAGCGCCGTCAGTTACCGCTCTGACGGTGACCACTCCTCTGCCTTCTCTCGCACCGTCGCAAATGCTGGAAGGTATGGATTTGTAACCCATTAGTCTTATCCCTCGAGCGTATAATTCATGTACTGACGTCGAGTCATCGCGTTTTTTGCAGGAGTTCTTCTTGACCACCTGTACCAGGTGTTGCACCCACACTTCTCCTTCTTGTCAAAGATTAGTCCACCTGCTGGTGTCGGTAAGTGTTTTCTCTAAATCATGTCCTCTTCTTTAACGGGTAGTCGCATTATTTCTAATCTCTTATTTATGTTGCTTGTAGCCTTACGAATCAGAGGAGGGGACGAGGCTATCGTTGCGCCACCAGTACTCCCAGCTCTGTCCCCTATTGCAGCCGGTATAGTAGACTCTACTTTTTGCTTGTTTTCTTTATTTCTTGAGCCGATATATGATTATGATCTATTTTCCAGCAATCACAACGAGTCCAACTCCGTTCGAGTCCCGTATTATAATGCCGGCCGGGCCCTTTTTAAGGCGTCCATCATCCAAAGGTGCTGCGACCAGCCTACGCATGCTAAGCGAGCATATCGAGGAGTTCGATGTAGAGGCTCCCACATCTGCCGCGGATTTTACCGCAGAGATTAACCCTATGCTGGCGACGCTCATGAACTTTCATGGTGAGGGCGTCGTTGAGTCTTGGGTTAATCGCTGCCGGGAGGTCGAGACTTGCTTGCATGAGCTTGAGCTTAAGCGTCCGGCAACTGAGATTCTGGCCACGAGCACTCAACGGGCGGCATGGATCGAGCAGAGCGCTTCTTACTTCTGCCATCTCGAACAAGAAGTGGTTTTAAAGCGAAGGGAATGCAAAGAAACTTCAAGCGAGTCCGCTCGACTGCGTGCTGAGGTCGACACGAACGCTGCCCAGGTGAAAGTTATCTTCAAGGGCCTTCTGCAATGTATCTCTGATGGGTTAACATTGAAGCAGAAGCTCGATGTCGCTTAGCATGATGAACAAGATCGTGAAGCAGCTCAGCGAGCCGTCGAGGAACAACTCTCATCTTACTTGCAGCAGCGAGCCCAGGTCGAAGCGGAGTTGGCCGCGGCAGCCGATCAGGAAGAGGGGCTGAGGGAAGTGCGCGAGCGGCTGGTTGGACTACTAAAAGCGCTTTCCTATCAATGAAAATTTTGTGTCATTTGTAATTTTGAATAGAATGTATTTGTTCTTTTATTCTTTCATATGATGTATTTTGTACCCAATCGAATTCATGAATAAAAGATACACGTTCTTCGTAATGTCTTGTGTCATTTCACTGCTTTCTTCATTCTTGCTGTGTTGTTTGCCATGTGATTTTAGCAAGTGCGGTCTGTAGATAGTATATAACTATCAATCTTGGCTCTTTGTAAGGTAGTGATGGCTTAGAAAACAGGGTTAGGATCTGTCACCTAAGACTTTTTCAACTTTATGAGCCGTGAGGGTCTCATAAAGAATTTTCTCCCTACCGGTCGAGAGGATCCCGTAGGTGTAATTTTCTCCTTAAGAATCGTGAGGATTCCTAAGTGTGTTTTCTCTTGAGAGTTGTAAGGATCTCACAAGAGAATTTACTCCCTCACGAGTCGTGAGGACCCGCAAGTGATGGGTGATGTTTCCCTTATCCGCATTTCACGGAGTCAGGGGTTGCTCTGGATGCTTCCCATGGGTTCATTACCGTGTTTGGCGAGGACCAGGCTCCACTCTGGACATTTTCCAGGATACCGTAGTTTAAAGACATCGCGGTCGAGATTAAGGACATCATAGTCCGTGGATTTAAGGACTCCACGGTCTGTTATTAGTTTTAAGACATCACGGTCAAGGTTAAGGACGTCATAGTCCATGAGTTTAAGGACCTCACAGTCCAATGTTAGTTTTAAGACATCACGGTCGAGGTTAAGGACATCATAGTCCATGAGTTTATGGACTCCACAGTCCAATGTTAGCTTTAAGACATCACGGTCGAGGTTAAGGACATCATAGTCCATGAGTTTAAGGACTCCACAGTCCAATGTTAGTTTTAAGACATCACGGTCGAGGTTAAGGACATCATAGTCCGTGAGTTTAAGGACCTCACAGTCCGCGAAATGTGTGGTTATTGGGACCCGTCACCACTTTGAAGACGTTGAGGAATTACATTGACAAATATCAAAGGAGTGAAGAGATGTACCCTTGAACCAAGGTAAAATAAGTTTAAAATCATTATGGTTGATTGTTAGTTTTAAGACATCACGGTCGAAGTTAAGGACATCATAGTCCATGAGTTTAAGGACCTCACAGTCCGATGTTCGCTCTGAATGCTTCCCACGGGTTCACTGCCGTGTTTGGCGAGGACCAGGCTCCACTCTGGATGCTTCACACGGGTTCACTGCCGTGCTCTAGGAGGACCAGGATCCGTTCTGAACGTTTTCCATGGGGTCAGAAGTGACGTTATCCGCGTTCCACGTAGCCAGGAATTTTGCTCTAGATGCTTCCCACGGGTTCACTGCCGTGTTCGGCGAGGACTAGGCTCCGCTCTTGATGCTTCACACGGGTTCACTTCCGTGCTCTGCGAGGACTAGGATCCACTCTGGACGTTTTCCACGGGGTCAGAAGTGATATAATCCGCGTTCCACGTGACGAGGAATTTTGCTCTAGAAGCTTCCCACGGGTTCACTGCCGCGTTCGGCGAGGACTAGGCTCCGCGCTGGATGCTTCACATGGGTTCACTGCCGTGCTTTGCGAGGACCAGGATCTGCTCTGGACGTTTTTCCACGGGGTCAGAATTGACGTTATCCGCGTTCCACGTGACCAGAAAATTTTCTCTAGATGCTTCCCACGGGTTCACTGCCGTGTTCGGTGAGGACTAGGCTCCACTCTGGATACTTCATACGGGTTCACTGCCGTGCTCTGCGAGGACCAGGATCCGCTCTGGACGTTTTCCACGGGGTCAGAAATGACATAATCCGCGTTCCACATGACCAGGAATTTTGCTCTAGATGCTTCCCACGGGTTCACTGCCGTGTTCGGCGAGGACTAGGCTCCGCTTTGGATGCTTCATACGGGTTCACTGCCGTGCTCTGCGAGGACCAGGATCCGCTCTGGACGTTTTTCTACGGGGTCAGAAGTGACGTTATTCGTGTTTCACGTGACCAGGAATTTTGCTGATTATATCCGCATTTCATAGAGTTGGGATTTGACTCTCGGTCATCTGTACACCGTCGAGTCATAGAACTGGGAGTTGCCGCTGTTCCGCTTTGCTTGATGTTGTGTCTGCTGTGACGAATGTTGAGATGCTCTCCAGGCTGTCTGAGAACCATCAAGGTTTAGCCTCTTCTTCTGATGAAACCTGGGGAGGAGGAGTGTGATTCCTTCTTTGCTTGCGCCCCTGGATTGTATACAGGGATTAATGTAATATCACCTGTAGGGCATATATTTCACTTTTATTTTTATTTTATTTCTTTCCGCGATGCTCTATCATCTCAGCTTTTTATATTGCGAAGGTCGTGATTGCCCAATCATTTCGGATATTTTTCGCGGTGCCCAATCATTTCGGCTATTTGTTTTATTTTTACTCGCTGCTTTTTATTGCGAGTTGCCCAATCATTTCGGCTATTTTACATGCATACATTTTTACTTGCTGATTTTGTTGCAAGTTGCCCCATCATTTCGGCTATTTCGTATGCATGTGTGGCTCGCTAGATTTTTGCCGCAAGCTTGGGATTAGACACCGATTTCAGCATCAGCACCGCTACAACTGGGATATTGCCAGGATCGAATCATCATTTTCCTCTGTCGATATCGAACAAAGGTGGCTTAGCAAACTGGGTTAGGGTTCTGTCGACTAAGGCTTTTGACTTCATGAGCCGTAAGGGCCTCACAAAGGTATTTCTCCCTACAAGTCGTGAGGATCTTGTAGGTGTGTTTTCTCTGTAGGAATCGTGAGGATTCCTAAGTTCATGTCCTCCTGTAAGTCGTAAGGATCTTACAAGAAAGTTTTCCCCTTATAAGTCGAGAGGACTCGCAAGGGTTGTTCACCGTGTAGACATATCCCTAGTCACGGATGGGACTTTGTTAGGAAAATGTTTATTCGCGCCCGTGGATTGTATACAAGGGTCAGTATTAATCCATTTGTAGGGCAGTATCGGAGGTTGTGGGGGTTGGTTAAGAACTGGTTCAGGTCTCTGTAACTTAAGACTTTCAAATCTTATGAGCCGTGAGGGTCCCATAAGAGAGTTCTCCTTACGAGTCCTGAGGATCTCGCAAGTGTAATTTCTCCTTAGGAATCGTAGGGATCCATAAGTGTGTTGCTCCCTTGTGAGTCGTAAGGATTTCACGCGGGTGATTTCTCCTCACAAGGTCGAGAGGACCCTGCAAGTGTCTTTTAACGAGGTTGCGCCCTTTCGGGTTTTCACAAACACTCGCCGGTAGCCCTGCTGTTTTTACTCACGGAGCCCTTTCGGGTTTTCATCCGTGCCCACTTTGCTTATGGACATACCATTTTCCCTCTTTTTTTTATTCTTTTTTTGTTCAAACGAGGTTGCGCCCTTTCGGGTTTTCACAAGACTCGCCGGTAGCCCTGCTGTTTTTACTCACGGAGCCCTTTCGGGTTTTCATCCGTGCCCATTTTGCTTATGGACATACCGTTTTCCCTTTTTTTTATTCCTTCTTTTTTTTGTATCAGCTTTGGGATGCTGCGATCCACCGTAGTTTATCGACATCTCGGTCAACAGCTAGTTTTAGGACATAGTGGTCCGTCGTTAGTTTAAGGACGTTTCGGTTCGCTGTTAGTTCAAGGACGTTTCGGTCCGCTGGTAGTTTAAGGACGTTTCGGTCCGTTGTTGAAGAAGGCCTGTCACTACTTATAGAGTTTGGGCTTAGGAAGATAGCGAGCGGACATAGTCGTCGTCATCTATCATTGAGCTGGGCCATGACTTGTCAAGCTTAGTACTTCTTCAGGAAGCGACCGTTTATCAGTCTGAAAGGTCTTTCTCCATGCATGTCCATGAGTAGATAAGCTCCACCCTGGTAGACCTTGTCTATGATGTACGGGGCTTCATAGTTTGGCTCGAATTTCACCCGTTTAGCACGATTGGGGATCATAGGTCTTTTGACCACTAGCACGAGTTCGCCTTGGCGGAATGTCCTCGGCCTAGTCAATCTTTCGTAAGAGCGCGTCATCTTTGCTTTATAAGCCTCCAGATTTTGTTGCGCTATGAGCCGGGTTTCATCAAGGGCATCAAGCTCCTCAAGCCGAAGGTGAGCATTCTCTTCATCCGTTAGCTCATAATGGACCGCCACTCGTAGAGAGGGTAACTCTATCTCGAGGGGAGTACCGCTTCTGTACCGAATACCAACACGTACGGCGTTGTGTTCGTGGCTGTCATGAACGTAGTTCGATACGCCTAGAGAGCTTCATGCGGTCTCTCGTGCCAGTCCTTCTTATTTTGGGACACCGTCTTCTTCACGATCTTTGTTAAGGTTTTTTTGAAAGCCTCAGCTAGACCGTTAGCTCGGGGATTATAAACTGAGGAGTATCTCCAGTCTATGTTGTGCTGTTGTGCGTAGCGGCTGATCTTGTGGCTTCTGTAGGCTGTCCCGTTATCGGAGATGATCCGTCGCGGAGTTCCAAACCGATAAATGACGTGTGTCTTGAAGAAATGGAGGATATTCTCCATCTTCACTTCCCTCAGCAGTACTACTTCTGCCCATTTGGAGAAGTAATCAGTCATCGCCAAGATGAATCGATGTCCTCTGGACGATGCTGGTTCGATGGGGCCGATTATGTCAGTTCCCCACATTTCGAATGGCCAGCTAACCACCGTTGGATGTAGTGGATTTGGATGTTGATGGATAAAGACCCCATGGATCTGGCACGAGTGGCATTGCTTCGCAAACTCGAGGCAGTCCTGGATCATCGTGGGCCAATAATAACCCATCCGCTTGATCTTCAGCTTCATCTTCGGCCCGGCTTGGTGAGAACCACAGAGTCCGTCGTGAACTTCTTGGACGACTCTTTTTGCCTCTTCAGGTCCCAGGCATGTCAACCATAAAGAATCAAACGACCTCTTGTACAGAGTATCATTGACGAAGGCGAAAGACAGAGCTCGTTTCATAAGCTGATGTCTTGAGGACGCATCTTCAAGTGTTCGACGGGATTTGAAGTAGTCTATAAAGACTTCTCTCCAATCTTCAACCTTTTCTTGGTCTTTTACTGGTAGAGCCATTTGCTCGGTCGCTCTTTTTTCTTCGGACGACTCCGGAGATATTTCCGCCGGTGCAAGAACCCGACGGTTTTGTACCACGATTCTTACGTCATCGAGGTTCTCATCGGCCAATTCTTTAGCAAGTTTGTCTAATGCATCCGCTTTGCTATTTTCCACACGCGGTATGCTTTCCAAGGTATAGGAAAGTATTTGGGTTAGCAGTTGCTGTAGCCTCTCGCCGTACTTTACCAGCTCTGGTTTGCATGTTTGGTAGTCGCCATTCACTTGACTAACGACCAGTTGGGAGTCTCTGTATATGAGGTTGTTTTCAATTCCCATGTCGATGGCGATCTCGAAGCCTCCTATCAAAGCTTCGTATTCGGCTTCATTATTCGTCCTCGGCTCTGTCAAGGAGATGGCGAAGCGCATTATCCCTCCTTGTGGAGTTATGAAGATAAGGCCTACTCCTGATTTGATTATAGGCGCGTTCTCTTTGCGCTTCTTCACGGAAGATGCTCCATAAAAATAAAGTTCGCATCGGGCATCACCACCGTCGATCGCATCAAACGCATGTTCGTCTGGCAGTTTGCAATTCAAGGGAGAATCGGCCGGTATCAGATGTTCTACGAGGAAATCGGCGATGGCCTGACCTTTCACTGCCTTAAGAGGTCGATAAGTTATCGAGAACTCTATCAAGAGCAGGGCCCATTTAGCGAGTCGCCCCGTCAATATGGCTTTTAACATCAAATATTTGAGAGGATCCACCTTTGATATGAGACGGACTTCATGCGCCAGTGTATAGTGCCTGAGTTTTGTTATCACGAAGATCAACGCCAGGCAGTGTTTTTCGATGGGAGAGTAATTGCTTTCTGCCCCCAAGAGAACTCGACTCAAATAGTAGAGGGCTCTCTCATTCCCTTGGTCGTTCTCTTGTGCCCATAATGCGCCTAAAGAACCTTCGAGGGCTGTTGTATAAAGAATAAGGGGCTTTCCCTTGACCGGAGAGGCCAACACTGGCGGATTCTGCAGATATTTCTTGATTTCGTCCAGTGCGCTTTGGCATTTATGATCCCAGACGAACGGGGTTCCCTTCTTCATCAGGTGACTGTAAGGGCGGGACTTGCCAGAGAGATTAGCTATAAATCGCCGGATATACGCAAGCTTCCCTTGGAGAGACCGCAATTGTTTGAGAGTCCTTGGCGGAGGCATTTCCATGATCGCCTTGATCTTTGACGGATCTATCTCGATACCTCGGTGTCGGATGATGAATCCTAGGAATTTACCAGAGGAAACCCCGAACGCGCATTTGAGAGGGTTCATCTTCAAATTGTATTGCCGAAGGCGTTGAAACACGATCTTCAGATGCTCGAGATGTTCCTCATATGATTTGCTTTTCACCATGAGGTCTTCGATATAACATTCGATGATTTCATGTATAAGGTCATTAAAAATCTTCGTCATGGCCCTCTGATAGGTGGCACCGGCATTCTTTAGACCGAAGGGCATCACCTTGTAGCAAAATATACCCAAAGGGGTCCAGAAAGCGGTGCGCTTCTGGTCTTCGGGATGCATCTTTATGTGATTATACCCCGATGAGCCGTCCATGAAGGAGAAGACTTCGTGAGTGGACGTGTTATCTATCATCAGCTCAGTGACCGGTACTGGAAAATCGTCCTTCGGGCAGGCTTTATTGAGATCCCGGAAGTCCACACATATGCGTACCGTCCCATTTTTCTTCATCACCGGGACGATGTTGGCGATCCAGTCAGGGTACTGAACCTCTTGGATGAAGCCAGAGTCGATCAGCTTCTTAACCTTGGCGTTGATGCTCATCTCAAGCTCGAGCCGCATTCTTCTCGGTGCTTGTTTGATTGGCTTAACGTCCGGGGATATCGCCAATTGGTGGACAACAATCTCTGAATCTAATCCTGGCATTTCGGAATAGTTCCATGCGAAGTAATCTCTATGCCGCATAAGCACGTCTTTTAGCGCAGCCACCCTTTCTTCAGATAGCAGCTCACTAACGATGTCGGTAGCGGGTCATTTGCCGTCCCCAAATCAATCTTTTTGAGGTTATCTGCAGTGGTATGTATTCCATCTTCCAGCTCTTTCGGCACTGGTGGAAACTCCGAGATCACCTCGTTATCATCATTTACAAAGCACGAGGGGAGGTTATCCATACCGTCGGGGTCTTCTTTTGATATCTTTATCATATGGCAATTACGAGCTCGCTTCCACGATCGATGTTGATCTGGTTCTACTCTCGCGGATTTGGGTTCGTGCTTCTGCGGCGGAATTATCCTCCAACTGTCGGATAGGGCGAACTTGCCGAGCTGATATTGGTCTTCGACCCAGTTCTTGAAGGTGAAGTAGTCTTCGAGAGGATGTCCTATTGCTCGATGATAAGAGCAGTAGTCTGGATGAGAGACCTCGTTAGCTTTCTCGGGGTGCTTGGACTCCGGGAGTGTAAGCATTTGATGTCTTACGGCAAGATCAAGTATCTTTTTTGTCTTGTCTTGAGGAAAAGAGTATGCTCAACTCATCTTCTTCATGAGGGACAAATCCGGACTGCTCGATTCCCGCTCGCGTGACTTCTTGGTCGCGCTTAGCCCCTGTCGAACGCCTTTTCCGCTCTTTGACTTGTTTCTGCTTCTACGTCGGGCCTTTTGTACAACAGGTTGACAGGGAGGGGCATTTTCATTTTTCGCAGCCTGTTGGAGCAGGCGCTGAGTCCTGGCTTTCTCATATATGGCTATTTCGCGATTATGGTCATCTCGAACTTTTTGACCAGCTTCCCTTATAAGCTTGTCCATTTGTTCTTCGAATGACGGACTGGGCATTTTCACGTCGGGAGCCTTTTCCGATTCAGGGTTAGCATTATCCCATTGAGCATCTCCTTCTTCATCAAAGTCATGTACGACATAGCAGTCGCGGAGTTGCTCCCGTTTCTTAGACCAAACATATCCAAGCCCGATTGCTTCTATTCTCCCGTTGGGCAACTTACGCTGAATTCCGGGAACGTTCCAGATCCTATCATAGAACTTAGCTTTTCGAGCGGTCTGTTTGAAGGGTATCCCTTGGCGCTTCAATAGCCTTTTCAAGCCTTCTGTGTAATATCTAGGCAGACGGATGGGCTGGAGCCTGTCAAGTGTAGAATCCGCGCTGTGCCAGATTTCTTTCTCCACTTTGGTTTCCCCAGAGCGGTAGAATAGGATCGCCTTTTCGCCTTCTCTCCTGTGAGGGACATAGAACGTCTGCAGCTCTTCCATACTATAGGTATCAAGCGCGTCGAGTTCTTTATGATGCTTGGGCGGAACCATGGTAATTTGCAAACTCTGATTATTACCAGCGAATGCTTATACTGAAGGCCGAGCGGAGAATATAGCAAGGACCTCATCTTCCGAGTCACTGCCAAAGATCAACTTGAGAGCGGACGGTCCTGGCTTGTTGTATTGAGGTGGACCTGAATAAACTATCGCTTCCTCTTCTTCAGTATCACTCCCGAAGACTGGAATGGTGGTGATAGCTTTGTTCTCCGGTTTGTGAGATCTCTCCGTGTCCTCGAAATCTGGAAAAAAGTATTTTGCATCTTCGTACTTGCGGACTTCGTTCACGGAGAATGGGTATACTCGAGACCATCCTTGAAATACTTCATACACTGATGTTGTGTAGAAAGGATGATGTTGTACTCGTGTAACCAAGGCCGGCCGAGTAAAGCGTTGTAGCATGTCTTGGCGTCAATGACATGAAATTTAATATCCATGACAAGTAGCCCGAATCGTAACGTCAGTATCACAGACCCGAGAGTCCGCAATGACTGGGAGTCAAAACCGGAGATAGTGATTTTATCGCGAGCGAGATGCTGGACGCTCATGCAGATTTCCTTCAACACTCGCACGTTGAGGAGATTGACGGAAGACCCATTGTCAACCAGGATTTTGCCTATCATTATGTCGTGGCAGTACCCTGAGACATAGAGGGGACGGTTGTGCTTGCACGTCCCAAGGAGGAGGTCTTCGTCACCGAAGGTGATATCGGCTGTGTGTACTTCCTCCAACTCGTCCTTCATCTTTTATTCGGCGAGAAAATCTTGGAATTGCTCTGGCTCTTGTAGCGCCTTGATCAACGAATCTCTTGCTTCTTTTGATAGTAAAAGGGCGTCGAGAATACTGAGCTGCGAGGGTAACTTCTTCAAGTGCGCCAGAACGTTATAGTCCACCTTACTCTTCTTTGGCGGGTCCTTGGCGGTCAGCTCTTTCATGACTTGATCATCCAGGGTGATATCCTCGGAGACCTTTTCTTTTCCCTTATCCTTTCTACTTATGGATCCGAGATTCTTTTCCGGAAGCGTGCGATTGCGCAGCTGGATGTTTTCACAGGCCTTCGGTTCTTCTTCCTTCCCCAATGCGGATTCTTTGAAGAGGGGGCCAAGAGCTATTTCTTCATCAGAGTCGCTTCCGAAAGTGAGAACTTGTGATCCCCCGGCGTTAATCATGCAACAATTGCCGGTGGTTCTTTTATGCTCCTCGGTCGTATTTCTTTGCTCCCGACGAGTTTTGCGTTTCATCCACTCGAAACGCTGCCGGTGAGCGACATATCCCTGCCACCATCTTTTAAAAGCGTCGCACTCTTCGGTGGGGTGCGAAATCTTTCAATGATATGAGCAGTAGCTAAGATGCATCTCTGCTTTACCGACAGTGTTTTCTTCGGAGGGTGGTTGCTTCATTCCCATCGATATGGCTTTGGCAAACCTCTTCCTCGTCTTGAACTTGTTTTTATCCGCGACGGATGTTCTTTGATTCGGTGGGAGTGTCTCGACTCTTTCGTCTAGTCGACGGCGCTTGGCTTTATCAAATATGGCCACCTCACGCTCCCGATCAGCTTTACTTTTCATGAGAGGTTCGTTTAGGAATGCGTCGATCATTTCGTTTGTCGGCCCTAGAAGTTCCGGATCAGGGTCTGCCCCCAGTTTCTCTGTGTAAGGAGCTTCTTCATCGTTTATTGATGAGTGAGAGATCACATGGCAACTTGCTACGTAATCCTCAAATTCATCCGACGAGTCTTCTCCATCATCTCCGTCTTTGAGGACGCGGCCGAGGAACTCTTGGAGTGTGATTGGGGTCCGCGCCTTCTGGTTGTATTCTTCCAGAGCGTCAATATGTTTCTACAGGTCCGTGCGCTTGTCACCAGGCTTCACGGGCTTTTTGGATTTCTTCTTCTTTTTTTTGAAGATTTTGACGGCTGGGTATGAGTGCTTGGACCATCATCACCAATCTTTGGAGTTGGGCGCGGCTTCAGCATCCCTTCGATGATCTGGGGTTCTAGCGGGTTCTTCCATCTGATCGCCGGACATGTCTGAAGATCATTCAGCATCCTTTTGGTTTCGGCTGAAAGCACGACCTCCCACGGAGCTTCTTCAACAAAAGAACACGTTGCCCCCGGTGTGTCCATCTTCTTAGGAGTGTGTGGTTGTGGTGGGTTTACTTTCCACTTCTCAGACAACGCAAACTTGCCTTGCAGGTATTGATCCTCGATCCATCCCTTAAAGACGAAGCAATCCTCGATCGGGTGACTAACCGTTTGGTGGTAAGGGCAATAATTAGGATTATTCACTTCGCTGGGTTGTGGTGGTCGCCTTGGATTTGGCATGTTGATAAGCCTGTTGCGCATCGCCAGCTCAATCAGCCTCTTTGTTTTATCCCATGGGAATGAGTAAGGACGCTTCATTTTCTCATTGTAATAGCGCCGTCTCTCTTCCAGTTGATCTGCTAGCATTGGGACACTGGGCTGCTGTTGGGTGTTCACGACGAAGGTTGCCTTCCCTTCACCCTTGTCGTTCCGCGGTTCCGGTTTCGGAGGAGACGGTCTGTGACCCATCTGATCCATCTGGTCTAGCTTGTCGATCAAAGCCTGGAACGTGGTCGGTTTGAAGAACATCATGAACTGTGAAATAGTTGCATGGGGGTCTAGAGTGCCCACGAACATGCCCACTGCTGGTGCTTCTTCGATGCGCTGTTCGCACTTCGACCACAGATTTCGCCATCGGATTGCGTATTGAACCCAAGTTTCGCCCGGCTTCACCCTTGCATTGATCAACGCCGTTATTGGGGCGCGTTCTCCGGCGCTCGCAAATCGCTGGGTGAATAGCAACTCCATCTCTGCAAAAGTTTTGATGGAGTCGTTTGGAAGCTCGGAATACCACTCAAACGCCGTCTCCGATAAGCTGCCGACGAACTGGCGAAGCAAGAGCTTATCATCGCCGCCGGTGTTGCCACAAAGAGCCCTGAACTGGGCGACATGTTGATAGGGATTACCTGTCGCCTTGTAGACATGGAATTTCGGGATCGTGTAGCCCGGCGGGTATTTTATCTGATCATACCAGCCCGGATATGGTCGCCCAGTCTTCACGACCTGGCCAGCCGCTTCATTTTCCTGGTGAACTCGTATTTGTTGAGTAATATAATCATCCAGGGAAGCCTTAGAAATGGTTTCCTCCTTGGCTGTTGAAAGAGCCGGAGGAGGGTTCGACGTCTTCCTTCTGTCATCTTCAATAATGATTGGAGGGTCTTCAGCTGGGGGATCCGGCTGTATCATCATGCCGACCATGTCTTGGAACAGAAGAGCCATCTGCTTTATTTTGGCCGCTTGTTCCGCAGCCTCCTTGTCCTTCTTTTCAAGCATTCTATGAAGGAATTCAGCATCGGTCTCGTGTTCGCGACGTTGTTCCGATGACGCCTCCGGGCTTTCTTTTGGTCCGGTGAGTGCGGCCATCGTAGTTAGCATCGCCTGGAGCTTCTGCTACTGTTGTTCCTGGGCTTTTGTGATGGATCGGGTGAGTGGTCGGTGCCCCGTAGAAGCATGGCTATCCTCTTTGTCGGTTGCCATGTAAATGGTATGGACCACCATGCCCCCAGACTTGGGACGTTTGGGCACAGTGCCTTTAACATTTGTTGCAGGCATGGGGGTCTTCTCCGGCCTTCTCTTCTTGTGAGCGGTCGAAGTTGAGGGGGCCTTCGCAGTGGGCACCCAGACAACTTTTCGTGGCTTGGCAGGATAGCTTACTTCCTGTTGGACCTTCAGCTTCTTGTGCTGGCGGGAGGAATTTGGATCGATCACCGAGTCTCGGACCTGCCGCCAGACTTTGTAGATCTTGGAGGACAGCCGCTGAGGGGACTGTTCTGGATTTGCTTCCGCAATCTTCTCCAATGGAGGAGGAGATCTTTTTAGTACGGCGGTAGGAGAATTCCTACGCACCTTATTCAACAGCTCAAAGCTGTTCCCGGTTGGAACAGCAGCATTAATTTCCGCCGTCGGGGCTAGTGGAGTAAGCCCAGAAGGGGAGTTGCCTCCTGACTTCCTCACTCGGCGCTAGTGACGACGTCGAGCATGTCGAGCTGAGGGAATTTGTTCGGTGACGGGGATGGCCTTATCTTGCCCCCTGTTCAAGTGAGGGGCTATTGCCGGCGTCAGCCTATTAAAGACTAATGTCTTTTGACTAGCAGGAGCGGGTGTTGGAACGGTCGGTCTAGTAAAGAACGACCCCTTGGCAGGAGAAGCCGTCTTGACGACTTCAGGAGCAGGGTTGGTTACTCTCTTCGGAATAACCTTCTCTGGGACTGCAAGCTTCATTGTGGGCCGGCATGAATTTTGGCCCAATCTGGAGAAGACCGATGTACTGGTGTTAGACGACCCGTTGATAGGGGCCGTGGTAGTAGCAAGTCGATCGAAGAACGACTTCTTGGGAGCTTCTGGTACGGGCACGGGGGTGCTGAAGCTTATCGGCGGAAGCATGGTTCCGAAAAACAATCCCATGGTAGCCTGGGTGACCTGTTCTACCGGCATCGTGAACAGGGACGCCGCTTGAGGTCCATAAGCTACACCTCCAGGTGAGGTGGAGCGTGGGTTGCAGTTGCAGTTGGAACATCTTACATAAGTGGATGCCATTGATTCTTTGCTTTCTGCAGCAAGTAAAACGCCAAATCTTAGTACCTTGAAACCCAAGGGCAACCATTAGCAAACCGCGATTAGTTCGCGAACACGACACACGGAGTGTGGAGTGGAAAGAGGAAAAGGTCCCACCGGGCATGCCAGAATTTGTTCCCCTCCGAACAACGGAGACGCGACCGCGCAGGTCAGTCTTGCCTGAAATTCGGGACAGATGCTAATTGGTGCTATCCGTCCACTTCTCCGAAGATGCCAAGTTGATTTATGGCACCGTGTATCGAAGGTTTAAACGGATGCGGCCGATTTAGTAGACATCGTCAGATTCCCCCTCGCTTGAGGGGTTTTTTGATTGTGGGGACGCTTTTCCCTGCAGGCGCAATTCCCTGCAGTTAATTACGCTACCGCATCGCAGTAACAACTTTCTCCTTCTCCATATGATCACTTCGTGTCGTGGGTGTTTGTTTTGTGTTTGGTTGCCCGTGGATTGTATACCGAGACTAATTTATGTTGTCGCCCATAGGACGTGGATTAGTCCAAATCCGTATTTTCTTAGATTTGGGTTTGGGGGGTTGTGTTTAAGGATACGTTAGCCTTATTTGAGGCTAAGATCAACTTAAACGTTTGTTAAGGACACGTTAGTCTAATTTTAGACTAAGATCAACTTAACGGGATCGTTTAGATCCGACAAGAGAGCAACTGGGCTCTATTGTTTAGTTTAATGACATTGCGGTCGATAATTAGTTTAAGAACATTACGGTCCAATGTTAGTTTTAAGACATTACGGTCAAGGTTAAGGACATCATAGTTCATGAGTTTAAGGACCTCACAGTCCGGTGTTAGTTTTAAGACGTCACGGTCGAGGTTAAGGACATCATAGTCCGTGGATTTAAGGACTCCATAGTCCGACGTTAGTTTTAAGACATCACGGTCGAGGTTAAGGACATAATAGTCCGTGGATTTAAAGACCCCACAGTCCGACGTTAGTTTTAAGACATCACGGTCAAGGTTAAGGACATCATATTCCGTGGATTTAAGGACCCCATGGTCCAATATTAGTTTTAAGACATCACGGTCGAGGTTAAGGACATCATAGTCTGTGGATTTAAGGACCCCACAATCCGGTATTAGTTTTAAGACATCACGGTCGAGGTTAAGGACGTCATAGTCCATGAGTTTAAGGACCCCACAGTCCGTAGCAATGTGTGGTCGTCGGGACCCGTCACCTCTCTGATGACGTTGGAGGATTATAACGACGGATGTCAAAGGAGTAAAGAGATGTACCCTCGGACCGGGTGTAAATTGATTGGAAGAGAAGTTGTGCTCAGTTCAATTTATATTGAGGACTTATGGCCAGAATTGGGCTAAGTCCAGTTAACAATGTTTAACATTTTATTCATGTTTGGCCTGTTAGGCCTTTATTTGGGCTCTGCCCTTTTAAAAATGCATAGCATTGGGCTCTGACATTAAATGCATAGCATTTATCAGGAGCAAAATAGTGTTCCGATAGTGTGCCACGTGGCTTGTCAGGCGCTTTGCGCCAATCAAAGAGCGCAATGGGCTAGCGCATGCGAAGGTGCACGTGTCACGCTCTGCGCTAACCGCAAGTCTGTTAGCGCACTGTGCTTTCTGAGTGTGTTGTGCCAGTGCGCTGTTCCAGTGAATGACACGTGGCGCGCTCTGGCGCAATGCGCCAGTCCAAGAGCGCAGTGCGCTACTTTTAGAAGCGCAAAGCGCAAACTTTTCTGTGGTTGATACGTGGCGCGTTCTGGTGACGTGCTCCAGTCCAAGGAGCGCAAAGGCGCATTTCTTTAGTGCAAGGCACTGTCCAATAGCGCAGAGCGCATTTTGATCAAATTAAGATCAAAGAACAAGTTGTTTGTTCTGTTCTTTAAAAGAGGCGTTGCCTCAAGATCCAAGAACCAAGGTTCTTATTCTCATCAAAAGGCTGTGCCTTTATAGATCAAAAGATCTATGAATGAAGTAAATTAATTCTTTTTAATCTTTTATAATTAGATCTTTTTGATCTCTTTTTTTTATCGAAGATCTTGATCTTGTTCTTAGATCTTTGATCTTTTTAGAAGAGGATTCTTCTTTTGTGAGATGTTTTCATCTCTGTTCTTCAAGAATTAAATTCTTTAATTTTAAAGATGAAGAAGAAAATGAACTTCTTTCTTCAAAGGCTTGCCTTTCTTTCTCTTTGAGTTTTTCTCAAAGTTTGCAGAGGGTTATCTCTATCTGAGATTTGAGGTCTTGGGGCCTTTATATAGGGCCAATTGATTTGTTAAGTTAGTTTCATAGATCTTTCTCTGATTGATCTGGGGATATTTCCCCATCATTGGATCTTTGATCCTAAGGCCTCTGTTTTACAGAAGATAATCTTCTTATTTTGAAAAGATCTTTCTAGAACTGAATTTTAATTCTCAACCGGCGCTTGCGCAGCGCAACTGCGCTAGCGCGCCTGTGTTTGACACGTGGCGCGCAGCGCAGAGCGCAGCGCAACTGCGCTAGCGCGCCTGTGTTTGACATGTGGCGCGCAGCGCAGAGCGCAAGGGATCTGAAGCGTTGCTTCATTTTAAAATTTGAATTTTGAAACAGAGCTTTGCTCTGATTGGGGGTGCGCTGCCTTGGGCGCAGCGCTCCTGGCGCTGGCGTGTCTTCTTTTGACACGTGACGCGCAGCGCGCAGCGCAATGGATCTGAAGCGTTGCTTCAATTTTTAAATTTTAAAATTCAAACAGTGGTTTGCTCTGATTGGGGGAAACAGGGACATCTGTTGTAATATCTCATACCCAACAATCAGCTGTGGATGAAATATCTCATACTCAACCATCCCATAAAAGTCCCTACTGGGAAATAGGCCTTTGTGAGTGGTGTTAGTGTATATGCCCTAGAGGCCATTACTGTATCATACTAGTTTGTATATTACTTAATGGATGCTTGGGATATTCACCTTGTATATACAATCTTGCTCAAAATAGTATTATGCTACTTGGTTTGTTTCTACTTCAATGTGTACATGTGTTTATATTTTGTATATCGCCTATACACATTAGTGGAGCCCTTAGGATCTTTGCTTGATTACCAGCGATGTGATGGCCGTCACACTAGTGGGGCTGGGTAATCTATAAGCATATCCTTATGCAGGTCCCTGGTCGCAGGACTATCGAGACAGGGCATCGATACTCCGGAGTAGACCAGCGCATGCGCTTCTCATCCCAGTGTGGGAGACGGTCTGTCCCACAGCCGTCAGTACGTCGTACTTGAGATAGTATGCGGGTGCTCGTTAGGTTACGGGTACACTGGACAGGACTCGTCGGGAACTGACTAGTTGGTATTATACCTATCGTCAGTTATCAGTTCCCAGGTGACATGAGTACAGCTTAGTCTGCTGACTTGACACTGTCACTCCGCCTCGAGTGTGTTCCCACTGTACTTTGATCACTACCCTACCACGGCTCAAAGGAGTCGTGCAAACAGGTAGTGGTTGGGTGCAGTCCCGAAGCACTTGGAGGCAGTGACGGTTAGACAGGATTCGTCTTTCCCGGTATTGGGGGTTGACATCGCGCTATGTCTAGGAGAGCCATTACACGAGTAGTCCCTGGCCAGGGCAATCGAGATATACTGGTAGATTTCCAGTGTTATCTCAGGGTGTTTTGGGCTTCGCTCCGGCACGACTTGTACCGCTATTGGGGGACTGACGTTTACCGCCCCCTAGGCCCGCCATGCGATGTATCAGACGAACAGACCGGACTGTACGGAGAATGTCACACTCAGGCTCAGTAGGAGTTCAGATGGGTTTCGCCTCGTCGGTCTTCTTGTCGGCATTACTGGGGACCGTTACGCACAGCTAGTGCCGCTTGCGGTCTGTGGTTAAACCCACTGCCAGCGTAGTGTCGAGTCTTTAGAGTCCCACACAGAAAGCTTTTCGCCTTTAGGCAAAAGAGTAGAGGTCGCATGGTATTGCGACAGGTCGCACGGTTTTGCGACAGGGTTCGGTCACGTCCGTGCGCTTGTGCACGTACAGTGTCCGGACAGTTTACACTAGCGGGCTTTGGTTTAAGCCAAATCCTAGTGTACCTTATGGGATTGGATTTATCCGGTTTGCATTCATGTTTCTCGGAACGCGGATGTGGGTGTGTATGCACAGTTGACAGGGAGGCAGAGGCAGCGGATTCTCATTAGGGTTGTTGACCGTTGACCGTTGACTATTTGACTTTTTGCTCAACCCTAATGAGAATTTGATATGTGATTAACTATTATATTAATTAAGTATTATGGTGACATGGTTGTTGACTTTTGTTGACTTTGTTGACTTGTTGACTTTTGTTGACTTGTTGACTTTGTTGACCGGTTGACTAGGCTTGACTAGTTGACCATCATGATAACCATAGCCATCATTTCATGGCAAAGACTTTTGTTTACTTGCTCATTTGTGTAAAATGAGTGCATGAAATGATATGGTTGTGGTTGCTTCAACCATCACATAAGACTTTTGTTAGTATGATGAGTTATGATTGCTTTGGATTATGAGAGGGTGAAAGACAAAAGAGAGCTTCATTCTTTCTTGCTCATTCTCTCTCTTGTTCTTGAGCTCTCCTTTTGCTCTCACCCTCAACCTCTTCCTCCCTCTCTTGATTCTATGGTTCTCTTGTCTCATGAGTTGAGAATCAAGAACCATAGATAAAATCCCATTCTATTTCCTCTCTACTCATTCTAGTTCACTAGGTTTAGCAAACCAAGTGAACTAGTTTCTTCAAAGAACGAAGAAGGAGCTAAAGGTTGGAGCTTTCAAGTGGATCTATCTTCGGCGTACGGAGACGACGAGAAGGAGCCATCGGACCACCATCGGAGCTTGAAGAGAAGGAGTTCAAGACAAGCTAGGTATAACCCCCTAACTGAGTAGCTAGAATCTCTTAGTTAGGATGTTAGATCGATGTTTAACCAAGATCCGGGTTATAGGTCCATGTTACCATCTTTAAGAAAATCGTTTTTTACCAAATTCCGCATTCCCGAAAGTACCGGGAGAGGTAGCATGGACTTACAGTGGTATCAGAGCCTAGTTAAACTCTATCTAACATGTTAGCAAGTATCTAGAAGATCGATCAACGCAAAAGTCCCGAAACGAACCCCAAAAATTTGCAGTTTCTGTCGATTTTTCCACTGTTCAAATGTTGATTATTTTAACACCTAAAATCGGCTCAGGCTTTTCTGTGAGCACACACCAAAAATTGTCCAACGTTCGAGTCAAAGGGCCGCGGAAACGCGGCGGGAGCACGCTCCCGCCGCGGATCCGCGGCCGAGTCGACTCGGCCGAGGTAAATTTTTGGTGCAGTGTTTATATGGGGGTATTTTGGGATTTTTAGCATATATATTTTCAACCCAGGTTTTCCAGAACGAAAATTTTATTTTGGGGTCCCAAAAATCCGTATTTTTGATCGAACTTCTAAAAGACTTGAGCTAACAGGTTTTCTGTAATGTGATATTTGTATTGAACGTCTACTAATCGCTATATGTCGATTAGTGGGGGTTATACAAATCTGTGATCTGTAATGTTGATGGAATGTGGATATGAATATGTTGGATTGTCGCGGGTGAATAGCCGGGGGTTGTGAGACGAGAGTTTTCTTTTCTTTCAATTCATGTAAATTTGTAAATTGATGTAATAATTATTTGTATGGCCGCACAACCGGGTCGGGGTTGTAGCCGTCATTGTATAATTTCTTTTTACTGTTTTTGCTCCTAGGATAGACCTATGGAGGGGGTGCACAAACTACCGGGTATGCCGAAGTGTCGAGTGGCCTACTCATGGAGATGAGGGAGGTTGCTACGCTTCGGGTACTTGGCGGGTAGTTTGCCGCACCCGTAGGGGTCTTGGGTGGGGTTTTGGCTATTCACCGCGACCGTGTAATCTGTCTTTCGTTACAGGCTCGTACGAATTACAGATTCCTAGTATATCCAATGTATTCATCTGTGATCTGAAATGTTTATCATTGCAGTATATCTATATATGATATTATTTAGGCATTGCTTATGTTTTACAGACGCGCTAGCCCAGCCCCCGCTCTGTCGTTAGTTAAGTAACCTAACGGGTAATGACGGGGCCCCGTGGCGAATGCGAATGGCATAAGCGTACGTCATATTTTGGTTGTTTTCTGCAATGGTAGGATTAAATGATGGGACGCATTAAAAGAACTAATGCAAGAATATCACGCATTAAAATAACTAATGCAAGATAATAAACCAAGTTAAAGTCGTTGGAACACTTTCGAAAAACCACTCGGTTCTTTTCAAAAACAACTTTTAAATGCGGAGCTTGAGCCACTCCTTTTAAAAGCTATCTCGTTCCATCGACCAAATCAAGTTCACTACGTTCACGGTTTTGCCAAAACCATCCGTAGCCCTCCGTCGTTTCACATGAATAGTCAATAGTATTCAAGCTGTGTTTGTTGGCCAAAGTCAAGGCACAGTGATTGGTAGCTATTGGGTATTCATGTGCAGCATAGATAGATGCGTTGGTTTGGAACAGTCGTACTGCCTTGTTGGCCAAAGTCAAGGGTAGGTTCGGGTGGATTCAAATTAACCTGGAGAACGACGGGCAGAACTTGACATGTGACTTATGATTTGTTGGCCAAAGTCAAGGTCATAAGAGCATGGGGCAAAAATCCACATCGGGAGTTTCATAAGTACTGAAACTTGCTAGATTTGCATACCATTTGGAGTGTGATGATTCTGGTAGGATTCCTTCAGTTTCGTCACGCGATGATATTTGGATCCCGATCCTACTGTGAGTATATGCTACTCCTCGGGAAATTTCTCACTTAACGATCAATGCTATAAACCTAGTAGGTGCCTAGAAAGGTGTTAGCGGGGCTACGCCCCCAGGGAAAAGAGGTTCTTTAATTAAGGAACTTCGCGAAAGCGTTGGAAAACCTCCCTCGAAGTACCAACACCGGCCTGGCTGAACGGTTAAGCAAGTATTGTACGGTGGGATGGATCCTGACTAATTCTTCCTTTATGGTTTGAGGAGGGATTCGAGAAACAGTGGGAGCCATCCTGTTTAGACAAACTAAAAACCACTCTAAACTTGCAAGAGCATCATGCTGAGTGTTTCTTCTTCTCTCTCCTAATTGCAGCGACCAATCAACATGACTGGACTTAAGTTACTCCTAGATAAAAACAAACTGACAGGGCCAAACTACAAAGATTGGCTCAGGAATGTCAAGATAGCAATCACTTACGACAAGCTGGGGTATCTTCTTACCACCAAAGCTCCCCCTGTCCCTGGTCCAACTTCCAGCGTCGCGGATAAGGAAATCCGCAAGACTTGGGAGATTGATAGCACGAAGGCCAAATGCCTCCTGCTTGCCTCGATGGACAACGAACATCAGAGGAGGCATGAGAATATGGACATGGAATCCATATTGCTTCATACAAAAGAACTGTATGGAGAGCAATCTCGTATCGCAAGATACGAAGCGTCGAAAAAGTTATTTTCGACAAGAATGGCCGTCGGATCATCAGTAGCCGAGCACGTGCTAAAGATGATCGGCTACATTGAGGAGCTCGCTGACCTAGGGATCACATTGGAGAGTGAGCTATATACGGATATAGTTCTCCAGTCCCTTCCTTCCACTTACGCCCAGTTTATACTGAACTTCAACTTACAAGAAAAAGAGGTTGAACTTTCAGAGCTCCTCAACATGCTGAGGAGCGCAGAGGGCACCCTACAGAAAGGTAGGGATACATCCACTTTGTTTGTAGGAGGATCATCTTCTTCTAGGTCCAAGGCGAAAGCCAAGGGAAAGAAGAAGAAGGCCCCCGCCAAACCAAGGGGCGGTGTTAGTAAAGTGGATACGAAGGGAAAAGGTAAAGCAACAAAGATAGCGGGGAAGCTTGTGGATAAGGAAGAATGCTTCTATTGTCATAAGAAAGGACACTGGAAGAATGATTGCAGGGCCTGGAAGGCCAGAACACAGGAATTGAAGCAGGTTGCAGCTTCAGCTTCAGGTGTGTATGTTATTGAAAACTGTCTTTCAATAAACTCTACTTCCTGGGTATTGGATACCGGATCAGGATCTCATATCTGTAATTCTTTGCAGGCGTTGAGAAACCGTAGGATTTTGAAGGCAGGTGACATGACCCTCAAAGTTGCGAACGGAGCTAGCATGGATGCTAAAGCCGTAGGGGACTATCACCTGGGAATGTCAGATGGACATGTTTTGGTTTTGCGTAATTGCTTTTTTGTACCCAACGCAACTTGTAATATCATTTCTGTATCTTTAGTTTCTAAAGAAGGTTATGAATTTGCGTTTGTAAGTAATGTTGTAAACATTCACCTTAATCAAGTTTTGATTGGGTCAGGTACATTGAGTAATGGTATATACGTGTTAAACCAACCACAGATTTTCAACGTCCAGAATACACACAAAAGAAAGTCTCCGGAAATGAATCAGACTTTCTTATGGCATTGTAGATTGGGTCACATCAATGAGAGAAGGTTGACTAAGTTACATACAGAAGGATATTTGAATGCGTTCGAATATCAATCGTATGCCACTTGTTAATCTTGTCTCAAAGGAAAGATGACAAAGACTCCGTTTACTGGACAAGGAGTAAGAGCGAGCGAGCTCTTGGGACTCGTACACAGTGACGTATGCGGTCCAATGTCTACACATGCCCGAAGCGGACATTCTTACTTCATTACTTTTACGGATGACTTCTCAAGGTACGGTTATGTCTTCTTGATGAAACATAAGTCCGAGGCCTTTGGAAAATTCCAGGAGTATAAGAATGAAGTAGAGAAACAGACCGGCAAAAGTATTAAGATTCTAAGATCGGATCGAGGTGGAGAATACTTAAGTGCCAAGTTCCTAGACTATTTAAAAGAGAACGGAATTCTCTCTCAGCTTACTTCTCCATACACCCCGCAACATAACGGTGTATCGGAGAGACGGAACCGCACCCTATTGGATATGGTGCGGTCCATGATGAGTAACGCTGAGTTACCGCGATCATTCTGGGGATATGCGCTAGAATCGGCCGCATACCTTTTGAACCGAGTTCCTACTAATACCGTGCCTACTACACCATATGAGATGTGGTGTGGGAAGAGACCCTATCTTAAGCATATTAAGACATGGGGATGTCCAGCTTTTGTCAAAAAGCAGCATGCGGACAAGCTCGAGGCACGCTCAGTACAGTGCAAGTTTGTGGGATATCCAAAGAATTCCAAAGGATATTTGTTCTACTGTGAAGAGGAACAAAAAGTCCTTGTTTCTCGTCATGCCTACTTCTTGGAAACTGAGTTTTTGGAAAACCAGATAAGTGGGAGCACAATAGAACTGGAAGAAATTCCAGAACCACGGACTATTACTGAAAGTTTAATGGAACCAGAGGGTTCGGAAGAACAGGACATTCCTACGCCGCTCCGCAGGAGTAGTAGGCAGACTCATCCGCCCGAGAGATACTACGGTTTTCTCATAGACGGGGATAGAGAGGATTGCATCATAGATTATGATGAGCCTACTAGCTTCCAGCAGGCCGTTCAGAGCGTTGACTCAGTGAACTGGCTGGATGCAATGCGGACCGAAATGGAGTCCATGTACACCAACAAGGTATGGACGTTGGACATTGCTCCAGACGGGGTAAAACCCGTAGGATGCAAGTGGATCTTCAAAAGGAAGATTGGTGTAGATGGACAGGTTGAGACCTATAAAGCTAGGCTGGTAGCAAAAGGTTTCCGTCAAAGACCTGGCTTGGACTATGACGAAACCTTTTCTCCAGTAGCCATGCTGAAATCCATTCGGATCCTTCTTGGCATTGCTGCCTTCCACGATTATGAAATCTGGCAAATGGACGTGAAGACAGCTTTTCTAAATGGAAATTTAGAGGAGTGTGTCTATATGGACCAGCCAGAGGGTTTCATTCAGAGTGGGAGCAGCGGAAAGGTGTGCAAGTTGCTTAAGTCCATCTATGGACTAAAGCAGGCATCGCGGAGTTGGAACATCTGCTTTGATGAGACGGTCAAAGAATTTGGCTTTATCAAAAATCCAGATGAACCATGCATCTATAGTAGATTTGTAGCGAGAACTGTAGTATTCCTCGTTTTATACGTGGATGACATTCTCTTAATAGGAAATGACATTCCTATGCTACAATCTGTCAAGGGGTTCTTGTCACACAGGTTCTCCATGAAAGACCTGGGTGATGCCTCTTACATTCTGGGTATCCGGATCTACCGTGACAGATCCAAGAGGATATTAGGACTATCACAGTCCAGGTACATCGACACCATACTGAAGAGATTCAGTATGGAAGATTCCAAGCGCGGTAACCTACCGGCTTGTCACGGGATCACCCTCTCTAAAGAGATGTCTCCCAAGACTGATTTGGAGAGGGATCGCATGTCTATTATACCCTACGCTTCTGCGGTAGGCTCTATAATGTATGCGATGTTGTGTACCAGACCGGATGTAGCTTATGCACTGAGTGTGGTAAGCCGGTATCAGTCAAACCCTGGGGAGAAACACTGGATAGCGGTAAAGAACATTCTCAAGTACCTGAGAAGGACTAAGGAGATGTTCTTGGTGTATGGCGGAAAAGACCTCCAGATCGAGGCCTTTGCTGACTCCAGCTTCCAAAGTGACAAGGATGATTCTAAGTCCATGTCGGGCTTTGTCTTTACCCTCAATGGAGGGGCGGTGTGTTGGAAGAGTTCCAAACAAGAAACCGTTGCAGACTCGACGATGGAAGCGGAATACATCGCTGCATCTGATGCCGCAAAAGAAGCTGTCTGGATGAGGAAGTTCTTGAAAGAACTTCAGGTGGTTCCATCCATTGTTGATCCAATACCTCTGTATTGCGACAACAACGGGGCTATAGCTTTAGCGAAGAACCCAGGTCCCATCAGAGATCCAGGCACATCTTGCGGCGGTATCACCTGATCAGGGAGATCATGGATCGCCAGGAGATCGAGGTTCGGAGAGTCGCTTCAGAAGATAACACTGCAGATCCATTCACCAAGGCCCTGCCCCAGACTCAGTTCGAGCGGCTGATCGAGATGATAGGTCTTCGATACGCCAGTACATGGCCTTAGTGCAAGTGGGAGACTGTTAGTGTATATGCCCTAGAGGCCATTACTGTATCATACTAGTTTGTATATTACTTAATGGATGCTTGGGATATTCACCTCGTATATACAATCTTGCTCAAAATAGTATTATGCTACTTGGTTTGTTTCTACTTCAATGTGTACATGTGTTTATATTTTGTATATCGCCTATACACATTAGTGGAGCCCTTAGGATCTTTGCTTGATTACCAGCGATGTGATGGCCGTCACACTAGTGGGGCTGGGTAATCTATAAGCACATCCTTATGCAGGTCCCTGGTCGCAGGACTATCGAGACAGGGCATCGATACTCCGGAGTAGACCAGCGCATGCGCTTCTCATCCCAGTGTGGGAGACGGTCTGTCCCACAGCCGTCAGTACGTCGTACTTGAGATAGTATGCGGGTGCTCGTTAGGTTACGGGTACACTGGACAGGACTCGTCGGGAACTGACTAGTTGGTATTATACCTATCGTCAGTTATCAGTTCCCAGGTGACATGAGTACAGCTTAGTCTGCTGACTTGACACTGTCACTCCGCCTCGAGTGTGTTCCCACTGTACTTTGATCACTACCCTACCACGGCTCAAAGGAGTCGTGCAAACAGGTAGTGGTTGGGTGCAGTCTCGAAGCACTTGGAGGCAGTGACGGTTAGACAGGATTCGTCTCTCCCGGTATTGGGGGTTGACATCGCGCTGTGTCTAGGAGAGCCATTACACGAGTAGTCCCTTGCCAGGGCAATCGAGATATACTGGTAGGTTTCCAGTGTTATCTCAGGGTGTTTTGGGCTTCGCTCCGGCACGACTTGTACCGCTATTGGGGGACTGACGTTTACCGCCCCCTAGGCCCGCCATGCGATGTATCAGACGAACAGACCTGACTGTACGGAGAATGTCACACTCAGGCTCAGTAGGAGTTCAGATGGGTTTCGCCTCGTCGGTCTTCTTGTCGGCATTACCTGGGGACCGTTACGCACAGCTAGTGCCGCTTGCGGTCTGTGGTTAAACCCACTGCCAGCATAGTGTCGAGTCTTTAGAGTCCCACACAGAAAGCTTTTCGCCTTTAGGCAAAAGAGTAGAGGTCGCATGGTATTGCGACAGGTCGCACGGTTTTGCGACAGGGTTCGGTCACGTCCGTGCGCTTGTGCACGTACAGTGTCCGGACAGTTTACACTAGCGGGCTTTGGTTTAAGCCAGATCCTAGTGTACCTTATGGGATTGGATTTATCCGGTTTGCATTCGTGTTCCTCGGAACGCGGATGCGGGTGTGTATGCACAGTTGACAGGGAGGCAGAGGCAGCGGATTCTCATTAGGGTTGTTGACCGTTGACCGTTGACTATTTGACTTTTTGCTCAACCCTAATGAGAATTTGATATGTGATTAACTATTATATTAATTAAGTATTATGGTGACATGGTTGTTGACTTTTGTTGACTTTGTTGACTTGTTGACTTTTGTTGACTTGTTGACTTTTGTTGACTTGTTGACTTTGTTGACCGGTTGACTAGGCTTGACTAGTTGACCATCATGATAACCATAGCCATCATTTCATGGCAAAGACTTTTGTTTACTTGCTCATTTGTGTAAAATGAGTGCATGAAATGATATGGTTGTGGTTGCTTCAACCATCACATAAGACTTTTGTTAGTATGATGAGTTATGATTGCTTTGGATTATGAGAGGGTAAAAGACAAAAGAGAGCCTCATTCTTTCTTGCTCATTCTCTCTCTTGTTCTTGAGCTCTCCTTTTGCTCTCACCCTCAACCTCTTCCTCCCTCTCTTGATTCTATGGTTCTTTTGTCTCATGAGTTGAGAATCAAGAACCATAGATAAAATCCCATTCTATTTCCTCTCTACTCATTCTAGTTCACTAGGTTTAGCAAACTAAGTGAACTAGTTTCTTCAAAGAACGAAGAAGGAGCTAAAGGTTGGAGCTTTCAAGTGGATCTATCTTCGGCGTACGGAGACGACGAGAAGGAGCCATCGGACCACCATCGGAGCTTGAAGAGAAGGAGTTCAAGACAAGCTAGGTATAACCCCCTAACCGAGTAGCTAGAATCTCTTAGTTAGGATGTTAGATAGATGTTTAACCAAGATCCGGGTTATAGGTCCATGTTACCATCTTTAAGAAAATCGTTTTTTACCAAATTCCGCATTCCCGAAAGTACCGGGAGAGGTAGCATGGACTTACAAGTGGATCCACGCTGTTGTCCTCTGTGTCTGCTCTCCTAACCTCGTTCTCCCTGGAGATCAACCATCTCCATAATCAGGTGATACTGCCTAAGAATATGTCTGGATCTCTGATGGGACGGGGGTTCCTAGGCATAAGCCATAACTCCATTGTCACACAATGGTAGGAACGAAGTTCATCTCATGAACTTATATATATCTAGACTGCCTCTTTGGTAGCATACTTGGTAAGGATGTATTTAGCCTTTAATCGTCTAGTATGTCAAGGTGTCTAGCTTGGAACTCTTCCAACATACCATCCCTCTACTGAGGGTAAAGAGAATGCCTGTGACTGACATTCAGTCGTCCTTATCACCCTGGAACCTTTCTAGTGATTCTCCCTAGGATAGATTGATACCATCTCACTATAACTAATGAGAATCCTAACATCCAATTAGATCTATCTCATAGATCCATAACCCAGGATTTAGGAGGTATCACCTTGATCCTATATGGAGAGTCCTTGTGATAAGAGGAGATTGATTGAGCGTAGCATAGGAAACTCCTTTCCTATCAAGAGTATGTCATCCACGTACAATATGAGGATCACCACCATACTCTCTACTACCTTTTTGTATATACTAGGTTCATCTACCATTTTGATGAAGTCAAACTCTTTGACTACCTCATCAAAACAGACATTCCAACTCCGCGATCCCTTATTTATCCCATAAAACAACTTGCACACGTTTGCGCTGCTCCCACTTTCTACGAGGCCCTTTGGCTATGTACTTATAGACGCTCTCTTTTAAATCACTATTTCGAAAAGCAGTCATGACACCCAACCGCCAGATATCATAGTCATGGTATGTAGCAGTGCCAAGTAGGATCTGGATGGACTTAAGCATAGCTTTGAAAGTCTCAACTTTTCCATGTACACCAAGTAATCTTCTCAAGATATACTTGCTCCTGATGGGGATTTAACCCTTCAGATAAAGCAACCAAAGTCCATACTTTGTTGGTGTATATGGATTCCATCTCAGATTGCATAGCATCCAGCTATTCTCACAGAGTCCCCACACCTGATGGCCTGTTCGAAACTAGTTGGGTCATCATCTCATGATGCAATCTTGCTCCCACTGTCATAGACAAAACCTAAGTATCTCTCAGGTGGGTGAGGAACCCTACTAGATGTTAGTTATATGTATGCCCTAGAGGCCATTACTGTACATAGGATGTATATTGTAGTGGATGCTGGGACATATATAGGGAGGACTTTCTTGCTCGACATGATAGTATGCTATCTGGTAGAACTTTACCTTAACGTGTATACTAATTGTCTCTCTGTTACATGTTGGTAAAGCCCTTAGGATATGTACTTGACTACCTGGACTATGATGCGGATCATACTAGTGGGGACATGGTAGTCCATAAGTACATCCTTCAAAGTCCCTAGTCGTAGGTGTATCGAGACGGGGCATCGATATACCAGAGTAGACTAGCGTGTACCTTCTCGACCCATACAGATGGGCGATGGATGATCCCATATCCATTGGTGTTTGACATCAGAGATGATATACGGGTGCTCAGTAGAGACTGGGTACACTGGACGGACTCGCCGAGAACTCCCAGATGGTATTATACCTCACGTCAGATGGCAGTTCTCTGGTGACACTGGTACAGAGTAGTCTGTTGACCCGAGATCGTCATAGAGTCTTGTGTGGTTCCCAGTGTGCTTTGATTTCCATCTTACCACATCCAAGAGGGCATGCAAAACGGTGGTTTTTGGGTACAGTCCCGAGTCACATGGAGGCAATGAGCGATAGGAGGGGATTCGTCTCTCCCGGTATAGGGGGTTGATGTTGTGCTGTGTTCGATTGGCTATAACAGGAAATCCCTGGCCAGGGTTGCTGAGATTTACTGGTAAGTGTTACCAGTAGTTTCTCGAACAGTTATAGACCTCATATCGACACGACTTATCGAGCTATTGGGGTCTGACGTTTACCACCCCTAGGCGAGATATACGACATATCAGACGATCAGACCGGACTGTATGGTAGTGTTACTGGTCGGATTCACTGGAGTGTGAGCGGGCTTGCTTTTTGGTTAAGTATAAAGAATTAAACCAAGGTTAAGTTATTGATTAGGGTTTTACTTATTCATTTATCTTATTTATTTATTCATTTTGAATAAATTGGAAGATAAATGAATGGTGGCTACTTTTGTTTTTAGTTGAAGTTTCATGAACCTTTGACTTGTTGACCTTTTGTTCTCATCCTTAACCCTAACCATTCAACCCAACCTTAGTCAATTCTCTACACTTAACTAAGGTTAAGATTATGATAAGTATATTTTTATTTTTCTATTTTCAATGAACTTATCATATTCTTCATCTTCTTCTTCTTCTTCACTTCAAGAAAAAGCTTCATAAGCTTAAATGGCAAAGTGAGAATTAGAGTGAGAAATCCAATTCTAAAGTCTACCCACTTCCTATTTCTTCATCCTCTACCTCTTGCCAAGTAGTAGAGTGTGTTTACTTCACAAGGTTCTTGACTTGGTGAAGTCGGAGCTTGATTTAGCGATGCCTCGACGTAGATCATCTTCGGCATGGACATCGACGACCTAGCTCGCTTATTCTCCGACGAAGCCGACGCTAGAGCCCGGATTTGATTTGGACAGCGGAGAGGACTTCGTTGTGGAGCTATGGAGGTGGAGCACCGGATCTACAAAGGTTGTATTTCCGTATTCCCTTAGTTAAGTGTTAACTAGTTAGCTTTTTCGCCTAGTTTTCTAGCAAACGATCCGTACACTAGGGTTTCTCGGCACCATAATTTTTGAAATTGGCATGTTCGATGCCTTGTGAGACCTCACTAGGGTGCCTAGGAACCCTCCAGTGGTATCAGAGCCTAGCTAGAGCCTTAGGCGAAGTCTAGACGGAATTTGAAACCCGGACGAACCGAAAACCCCAACCCAAAATTGCTCTCTGGACGATTTCTGAAATCTGGTCTTTTTAAAAATTAAAAATATGCAGAGAACACATCACAAACATCTAAGAGTTACTGTGAAATTTGACATTCCAATTCCACTAAGGCAGCGCGTATCCGCGGCATGAGCAATAGCTCATGCGGCGGTTCCGCGGCCGTACGGCCACACTATTTAAATAGTTTTGCACAGTAACTGTTAGTTTCCAGTGGTGATTTTTCTGGGAATTTTTAATATTTTTTCAAGAGTTGAATTTTCTGAGTTGTTTTGGGGATTCGGTGTTTCGATCGGGGTATCAAATTTTGTCTATTTGGCTTTCCGGATAAATTTTAGAATATGTTAAAAAGTTCGACCGAATATAAATACCCAATTTTTCCCCTGTCGGGAAATTTCCAAGTGTTGGATTTTTCCGTAGTTTAACGACGTTCTAAGTAGTGCAAGTAACGCGATGGACCCTCTAGAAGACAACAAACCTTAACTCGATTATGTGACCGTCTTGAACTGCCCTTTGAACCTTCGGGTTTGGGGCAGTACGGCGTGCCACATGTGAGGCGTTGGCTTGACCCTTCTATGGCTGGACCGTTGGTACTGAGGCACGAACTGAATGTTGTTAGACTTATTTCATGTGTTGATCTGTATCGGGAAAACTTGGGTGTTCGAATATTCAATCGGAAAGTTTAACATTTTCTGTTTATCTGGAATGGGATACAATAATTGGAATTCACAATAGTTATGAGATAACTAAATGAATGTTATAAACATAGTAGTTTAGTCTCACTTGATCGGTTGCCACGGAATTTTGATGTGATCAAAAGTCCGTCGCAATCACGTAGTGTATGCGGATACTCGCCGGGTAAACTTAATAGACAGCCTCACTCCATAGCCCAGACCAAGTGACTGTAGGAGAACACCGTTGCCGAAAGCATCCGTTCGGGTGCTCGCGGCAGCGGTGTTCCGCCTTGGTGCACTTCGTCGACGGTATCGGGGGTGCGGCCGTCTACTAAAGTTTGTGACGAGCATTCGATCAGGATGTCAGGAATCCTGTTGAATTGCCCGACTTGATATTGAAAAGTGTTTTCGATAATGAGACTAAAATGCGGGGTTTATAATTGTTAGGCATGCGATGTCTAAGGAATTCATTTGGTCAGGCATGTGATGTCTGAGGTAGTTGCGGATTCCAACTGTTGTAGTTTTACACTTTCTTTTCTGTGACCGTAAGTGTAATATGTGATATCGCCGGTTTCGTTGCTATATGTCAACGACAATTGGGATGCGCATATTTGCTTACGTTGATGACATGTGATGTTATGTGTTGCTGGATATGTTATATTGGATCGTCGTGTTTGAATAGCCGGGGGTTTTTATGTGAGATGAGTTTTTTTCATTTTCATTCATGTAAAAACTTGTATATAATATTCTTTTATTGGGGCACTTCCAGGTTGCGGAAGTTGTCACCTTTTGTATATTATTTACTTTTCCGCACTAGGATAGACCCAAGGAGGAGGGCACAAGTAACCGGGTTCTGGAGTCCAGTGGGAGACCAACTCGAGGAGTCGAGTCCGGGTCTCCTAACTCTAGAATTGGTAGGGTTGCTTGCCGCTCTCGTAGGGGTCTAGGGGTGTGGGTTTGGCTATTCATCACGACCGTGGAATCCGTGTTTTATACTGGCTCGTATTGAAAAAACGGACGTCCTAGTATATCCAATATTTCATATGATTCTTCTGCTGCGATATCTGTGATGTGATCATGTGATGTTCTGTGATAGATACAGTATATAGTATATATGATATATTATATAGGAGTTACTTATGTTTTACACCCGCGCTAGCCCTGCCCCGCTCTGCCGTTAGTTACCTAACCTAACGGTGCACGAGGGGACATCGAGGCGAATGCGGATGGCATAAGTGTACGTCGTATTTATCTGTGATGTTTAGGTACTTAAATGATGGGACTTCATTAATGTGATTAATGAAATAAAAGAAACCTAAGATGTTGTAGAATCGAATTTCAAAATAAAACAGGTAGCTACAGTTCTTGCTTTGCATAGCGGTATATGAGATATATCGTGCACCTTATTCGATGAGGAAAGGACCGAGATCCCTTCACCGGGAGTGACTCCTTTAGCAATAACTGGCAGATGCTACACACTCGGTTTGTCTTTTGATTGCTTTTAAGAGTTTTTGCTTTGCACAGTGATATATATGATATATCCCGCACCTCATTCGACGAGGAAAGGACCGACGATCCCTTCACCGGGAGTGACTCCTTTAGCAAAACTAGAGAAGCCTCAAAAGCACTCCATTTTAAAATCATTTGATTCTACAACGATATCAAGTTCATTACGCAATAGGTTTTCAGAAAAACATGTCGTAGCCCTCCGTCATTTCAGATAAGTCCTATTTAGTATTCGTGCTACGTTTGTTGACCTCCGTCAAGGCGTAGTGTGCGGTAGCTAACTAGTATTTATCTAGTCTTTCCTTTTAAGGTTGAAGGATACCGACACTGGCCTGGCTGAAAGATTGGCGAACTTGTAGTGTGTAATTAATCCCGGCTAGTCTTTCCTTTTAAGGTTTGAAGGAAGATTTGATAAAAAGCAGTGGGAGCCATCCTGATTAGATAAAATAATAACCAATCTATTCTTGCAAGAGCGCACGCTGAGTGTTTTCTTCTCTCTCTCTCCAGGTAGCGACCATATCACGCCTTAATCAAGATAATAATACGGAATATTGACCGAACCCGCTTGTTTTACTGAGCTGGGGAACGTTGGTCCCGCTCCAACTTATAATTGTTATAAGACAGAGCAGGAAATAGGGGATTACCAGAATTCTCGTGCCGCCCAAACGAAGAGAGTGCATGCTGATGCATCATCTTCGGGTGTGTTCATTATACCGAACTGTTTCTCAGTATCCTTTACGTCCTGGGTATGTGATACCAGATCAGGATCCCAGATATGTAATCTGTTACATAGGGCTACAGATAGGTAGAGAACTGAGAACGGGTGATAAGTTTCATGAGGCAGAAAACGGGGCAAATGTTGCAGCCAAGTCTGTTGGTCACTGTCACCCTGTATTACAAATACATTGATTCTGAACGAATGTTATTAGATACCGAACCTGATATACAAAATCGTATCTATCTCTTTATTAGTAAAGAAATGATAAAATTTTGTATTGTTGGATAATGTTTTGAACATTTCCTATATCAAAAGTTGATCGGTTCAGGCACGTTATCTAAAGCATTGCTGTTCTAAATCAAACTACAGTTCTTAGTATACAGAACACACACAAGAGGAAGAGTTCAGAACTGAACGAATTCTTCTTGAGGCATTGTAGACTAGGTCAGATCAATGTGACCCGACTAGCTAGAGTTACATATAGATGCATATTTAAATCAGTTTGAATTTACATCTTGTGAGACTCGCCAGTCATGTCACAAAGATAAGATGACCATAGCTCCGTTTACTGGAAACAGAGAAAGAGTTAGTAAACTCTTAGGATGATACATGTTGATGTATGTAGGTCCCCAGTCTACACATGCCAAGACCGGTTCTTTGTACTTCATTACATTCTCTGATAAATCTCTCAAGATTCAGACATATGTTCCTGTTGAAACACAAGTCCGAACCTTTTGAGATATTCACAGAATATAAGTTAGAAGTAGAGAACCAAAATACGGGTATAAGTATTATGTCCTTTGATGTGATCAAGGAGGAGAATACTTGAGCATGGAATTCCTGGACTTTTCTAAAGGAGAATGAGATTCTCTCTCAGCATTACTCCTCTGTACACACCATAGCACGATGGTATATCAGGGCGGAGCAGATACACCCTATTTGATATGGTGTGCTCTATGATGAGTACTACTGAGTTACCTATTTCCATTTGGGAGTTATGCACTTGAGAAGCTACATACCTATTGAATAGGGTTCCAATCAAATCAGTTGCCTACCGCTTCATATGTGATATGGAATGGGAGGAGCCCATCTCTTAAGGTAGTTAAGATTTGGGGTTGTCCGGCCTATGTCTAAAAGCAAAATCCGGACAAGCTAAAGGCAAGGTCTGTAATGTAGAACTGGAAAAGTTCCAGCCATACAAACTACAGCTGATGATTTGATAGAACCAAAGGATTCAGTAGATACCAACGAACCCCAGCCTCTCCGCCGATCTAGTAGGGTTCCTCACCCACCTGAGAGATACTTCGGTTCCTCTATGACAGTGGGAGCGAGGATTGCATCATGAGATGATGACCCAACTAGCTTCGAGCAGGCCGTCGAGAGTAAGACTCTGTAAGAATGGCTGGATGTTTAGCGATCAGAGATGGAATCCTTATACACCAACAAAGTATGGACTTTGGTTGCTATATCTGAAGGGTTAAATCCCCATCAGGAGCAAGTATATCTTGAGAAGATTACTTGGTGTAGATGGAAAAGTTGAGACTTTCAAAGCTAGACTTGTTAAAAGTTTGCATCATTGACCAGGTATGGATAATGATGAAACCATTTTCAAATGGCTATGCTTAAGTCCATCCAGATCCTACTTACCACGGCTGCATACAATGACTACGATCTCTGGTGGTTGGGTGTCTTGACTGCTTTTCTAAATAATGATTTGGAAGAGAGCGTCTATAAGTACACAGCCAGAGGGCTTCGTAGACAGTGGGAGCAGCGGAAACGTATGCAAGATGCTTTATAGGATAAAGCAGGCATCGCGGAGTTGGAACGTCTGTTTTGATGTGTTAGTCAAAGAAGTTGACATCATCAAAATAGTAGATGAACCTTGTATAAACAAGAAGGTAGTAGGGAGTATGGTGACGATCCTCGTAGAGTACGTGGATGACATACTCCTGATAGGGAAGGAGTTTCCTATGCTACGCTCGATCAATCTCCGCTTATCACAATGATTCTCCATAAAGGATCAAAGTGATACCTCCTAAATCCTGGGTTTGGATCTATGAGATAGATCTAATTGGATGTTAGGATTCTCACTAGTTGTAGTGAGACGGTATCAACCGATCCTGGGGAGAATCACTGGAAGGGTTCCAGGGTGATAAAGACGACTGAATGTCAGTCGCAGGTATTGTCTTTACCCTCAGTAAAGGGACGATATGTTGGAAGAGTTCCAAGCTAGATACCGTGACATACTAGACGATAAAGGCTGGATACATCGCTACTTAAGATGCTACCAAAGAGGCTGTTTGGGTGTATATTGGTTCATGAGATGAACTATGTTCCTCCCATTGTGTGACAATGGAGTTGTGGCTTATGCCAAGGAACGCCGGTCCCATCAGTGATCGAGACATATTCTAAGGCAGTATCACTTGATCATGGAGATGGTTGATCTCCAGGGAGATCGAGGATAGGAGAGTATACTCAGAGGACAACACAGAGGATCCACTCACGAAAGGCCTTTTCCCAGAGAGAGACTTTTATGGGATGGTTGAGTATGAGATACTACAACCACTGCTAAAGATGGCCCTAGTGCAAGTGGGAGATTGTTAGTTATATGTATGCCCTAGAGGCCATTACTGTACATAGGATGTATATTGTAGTGGATGCTGGGACATATATAGGGAGGACTTTCTTGCTCGACATGATAGTATGATATCTGGTTGAACTTTACCTTAACGTGTATACTAATTGTCTCTCTGTTACATGTTGGTAAAGCCCTTAGGATATGTACTTGACTACCTGGACTATGATGCGGATCATACTAGTGGGGACATGGTAGTCCATAAGTACATCCTTCAAAGTCCCTAGTCGTGGGTGTATCGAGACGGGGCATCGATATACCAGAGTAGACTAGCGTGTACCTTCTCGACCCATACAGATGGGCGATGGATGATCCCATATCCATTGGTGTTTGACATTAGAGATGATATACGGGTGCTCAGTAGAGACTGGGTACACTGGACGGACTCGCCGAGAACTCCTAGATGGTATTATACCTCACGTCAGATGGCAGTTCTCTGGTGACACTGGTACAGAGTAGTCTGTTGACCCGAGATTGTCATAGAGTCTTGTGTGGTTCCCACTGTGCTTTGATTTCCATCTTACCACGTCCAAGAGGGCGTGCAAAATGGTGGTTTTTGGGTACAGTCCCGAGTCACATGGAGGAAATGAGCGATAGGAGGGGATTCGTCTCTCCCGGTATAGGGGGTTGATGTTGTGCTGTGTTCGATTGGCTATAACAGGAAATCCCTGGCCAGGGTTGCTGAGATTTACTGGTAAGTGTTACCAGTAGTTTCTCGAACAGTTATAGACCTCATATCGACACGACTTATCGAGCTATTGGGGTCTGACGTTTACCACCCCTAGGCGAGATATGCGACATATCAGACGATCAGACCGGACTGTATGGTAGTGTTACTGGTCGGATTCACTGGAGTGTGAGCGGGCTTGCTTGTCGATCTTCAGATCGCTCAATACCCGGGTGGCCGTTACGTTTAGCAGACCGCTTGCGGCTTGTGGATGTTTGATATGATCATCGTCCGTTGCCGGCGTATTGACGAGTCTTTAGAGTCCTACACAGAGGTTTCCTGGCTCAAGCGAAACGAAATAGGAGCGCATATGAGATATGTGCGGGACCGAGAATAATACGGTATGTGATACTGTATTCGATTCTCGCGATGTGACATTGATCGGTTATATGCGATATAGCCGGGTTATCGGATCAAGTGTTGATTCGATAAGTTGTTACTGATGATACCAGTCGGTTATGTGCGACATGACCGGATCGTTAAATCAAGTGTTGATTTAATGATTTAATGCATAATTATATATTTGATATATTACTTTGCATTAACTAGTATCGGTTAACTTTAAATGGATTTTCTCACTCGGGTGTGCACATTTCATATGCGATATGATTTGTGCACTTGCTTGTATCATGTTTGATGATGCATGCTTTTTGGTTAAGTATAAAGAATTAAACCAAGGTTAAGTTGTTGATTAGGGTTTTACTTATTCATTTTGAATAAATTGGAAGATAAATGAATGGTGGCTACTTTTGTTTTTAGTTGAAGTTTCATGAACCTTTGACTTGTTGACCTTTTGTTCTCATCCTTAACCCTAACCATTCAACCCAACCTTAGTCAATTCTCTACACTTAACTAAGGTTAAGATTATGATAAGTATATTTTTATTTTTCTATTTTCAATGAACTTATCATATTCTTCATCTTCTTCTTCTTCTTCACTTCAAGAAAAGCTTCACAAGCTTAAATGGCAAAGTGAGAATTAGAGTGAGAAATCCAATTCTAAAGTCTACCCACTTCCTATTTCTTCATCCTCTACCTCTTGCCAAGTAGTAGAGTGTGTTTACTTCACAAGTTTCTTGACTTGGTGAAGTCGGAGCTTGATTTAGCGATGCCTCGACGTAGATCATCTTCGGCATGGACATCGACGACCTAGCTCGCTTATTCTCCGACGAAGCCGACGCTAGAGCCCGGATTTGATTTGGACAGCGGAGAGGACTTCGTTGTGGAGCTATGGAGGTGGAGCACCGGATCTACAAAGGTTGTATTTCCGTATTCGCTTAGTTAAGTGTTAACTAGTTAGCTTTTTCGCCTAGTTTTCTAGCAAACGATCCGTACACTAGGGTTTCTCGGCACCATAATTTTTGAAATTGGCATGTTCGATGCCTTGTGAGACCTAACTAGGGTGCCTAGGAACCCTACACTAGATAGGCGGAGAGGCTGAGGTTCATTGGGAACTATTAAATCCTCCGGTTCTACCAAATCGTCAGCTGTAGTTTGTATAGCTGGAACTCTTTCCAGTTCTACCTCATTACCACTAATTTCTTCATAAGAAATTCCCTTTCTAAAAGGTGGCATGCTGAGAAAACAAAACACCTTTTTTTCCTCAAGTTGGTAGAACATATTCCCTTGCGAATGCTTTGGATATCCAACAAACTTCCACAGAACTGACCTTGCCTCGAGCTTGTCCGGATTTTTCTTTTGACATAGGCCAGACAACCCAAATCTTAACATCTTTAAGAGATGGGCTCTTCCCATACCATATCACATATGGAGTGGTAGGCACCTAATTTGATTAGAACCCTATTCAATAGGTATGCAACTTCACAAGTGCATTAACCCCAAAAGGAAATAGGCAACTCAGTAGTACTCATCATAGAGCACACCATATCACATAGGGTGCGATTGCTCCGCCCCGATGCACCGACGTGCTGTGGTGTATACGGATGAGTAATGCTGAGAGAATCTCATTCTCCTTTAGAATAGACAAGAAATTCCGTGCTCAAGTATTCTCCTCCCTGATCTCATCATAGGATATAATACTTATACATGTTTTTGTTCTCTACTTCTGACTTATGTTCATTGAATTTCTCAAAAAGGTTCAGACTTGTGTTTCAACAGGAACATATGTCCGAATCTTGAGAGATAATCAGTGAATGTAATGAAGTACAAAGAACCGGTCCTGGCATGTGTAGACAGAGGACCTTACATACATCATCATGTATCAATCCTAAGGGTTCACTAACTCTTTCTCTGTTTCCAATAAACAGAGCTATGGTCATCTTATCTTTGTGACATGACTGGCAAGTTTCACAAGATGTAAATTCAAAATAATTTAAATATGCATCTAAATGTAACTTAGCTAGTCGGGTCATATTGATATGACCTAGTCTACAATACCTTAAGGAGGATTCGTTCATTTCTGAACTCTTCCTTGTTAGTTATATGTATGCCCTAGAGGCCATTACTATACAGAGGATGTATATTGTAGTGGATGCTTGGATATATATAGGGAGGACTTTCTTGCTCGACATGATAGTATGCTATCTGGTTACTCTTTACCTTAACGTGTACACTGATTGTCTCTCTGTTATATGTTGGTAAAGCCCTTAGGATGTGTACTTGACTACCTGAACTATGATGCAGATCATACTAGTGGGGACATGGTAGTCCATAAGTACATCCTTCAAGCTCCCTAGTCGTAGGTGTATCGAGACAGGGCATCGATATACCAGAGTAGACTAGCGTATACCTTCTAGACCCATACAGATGGGCGATGGATGATCCCATATCCATTGGTGTTTGACATCAGAGATGATATACGGGTGCTCAGTCGAGACTGAGTACACTGGACGGACTCACCGAGAACTCCCAGATGGTATTATACCTTACGTTAGATGGCAGTTCTCTGGTGACACTGGTATAGGTTAGTCTGTAGACCCGAGATCGTCATAGAGTCTTGTGTGATTCCCACTGTGCTTTGATTTCCACCTTACCACGTCCAAGAGGGCATGCAAAACGGTGGTTTTTGGGTACAGTCCCGAATCACATGGAGGCAATGAGCGATAGGAGGGGATTCGTCTCTCCCGGTATAGGGAGTTGATGTTGCACTGTGTTCGATTGGCTATAACCGGAAATCCCTGGCCAGGGTTGCTGAGATTTACTGATAAGTGTTACCAGTAGTTTCTCGAACTGTTATAGACCTCATATCGACACGACTTATCGAGCTATTGGGGTCTGACGTTTACCACCCCTAGACGAGATATGCGACATATCAGACGATCAGACCGGACTGTACGGTAAGTGTTACTGGTTGGATTCACAGGAGTGTGAGCGGGCTTGCTCGTTGATCTTCTGATCGCTCAATACCCGGGTGGCCGTTACGTTTAGCAGACCGCTTGCGGCTTGTGGGTGTTTGATATGATCATCACCTGCTGTCGGCATATTGACGAGTCTTTAGAGTCCTACACAGAGGTTTCCTGGCTCAAGCGAAACGAAATAGGAGCGCATATGAGATATGTTCGGGACCGAGAATAATGCGTGTATGTGATACCGTATTCTATTCTCGCGATGAATGTATCGATTGGTTGTATGCGATATAACCTGGTTATCGAATCGAGGATTGATTCGATAAGTCGATACATTGGATATTAGTCGGTCATATGCGATGTGACCGGATCGTTAAATCAAGTGTTGATTTGATGATTTAATGTATAATTATATATTTGATATATTACTTTACATTAACTAATATTGGTTCACTTAAGATTACTTTCTCACTTGAATGTGCACATTGTATATATGATATAGTTTTGTGCACTAGTTTGTATCAAGTTTGATGATACATGCAAACTTGAGTGTGTCTGATTAAACCATGATTAAGTTAATGGTTAGGGTTTGATTTAATTATTTATTTATTTCTTTTCATTTATATTTGGACAAGAAATGAAATGGTTGCTACTTTTTTTTTTGTTGAAGCTTCATGAAGCTTTGAAAGCTTGACCATTTTGTTTCTTTCCTTAACCCTAACCATTCATCTAACCCTAGTTTAATCTCTACACTTAACCATGGTTGCATTATGATAACCATCACTTGTTTTTCTATTATTCATAATTCATTTTCTTTCTTCTTCTTCATCTTCTTCATGAAGAGAAAAAACCATGGCTAGAAAATTCTAAGTGATGATTCCAAGTGAGAAATCCAAATCCAAAGTGAACCCACTTCCTATTTCTTCATCCTCTACCACTTGCCATGTAGTATAGGGTGTTTTCTTCACAAGTTTCATGACTTGGTGAAGTTGGAGCTTGATCTTGAGTTGCCTTGACGTAGATCATCTTCGGCATCGAAGTCGACGACCTAGCCCGATCATTTCTCCGATGGAATCAACACTAGAGTCCGAGATCTGATGATCGCAGTGAAGGGACATCGTCATGGAGCTATGGAGGTGGAGGACCGGATCTACAAAGATTGTATTTTCGGTTCACTCTTAGTTAAGTTGTTAACTAGTTGCATGTTTCGCCTTAAACTCTAGTCAACGATCGCATTATGGTTTCTCGGCACCGGAAATTTTAGAATTTGGCATGGTTGAAACCTTGTGGAACCTCCTTAGAGTGCCTATGAACCCTACAGTGGTATCAGAGCCTAGCTAGAGCCTTAGGCGATGCGTAGACGATGTTAGAAATCCGATCGAACCCCGAAACCCTAATTCTAAGCCTTTTCTGTACATTTTTTAAAACTGTGCATTTTTCCAAATTAAAAATATGCAGAAAAATCAGCAGGGTATTTTAGGGATTACTGTGCAACACATGCTCATGATTCGTCTAAAGCGCGGCGGAGCCGCGGCACGAGCATGGCTCGTGCGGCAGTTCCGCGGCCATGTAGTGACATTAGCTTTTCAATTTTGCACAGTAATTCCTATATTTTAGTGCTATATTTTCTGGAATATTTTAACTTCTACTCAAGAGTTGAGTTTTCTGGGTTATATTAGGGACTCGGTGTTTCGATCGGGAATTTTAACTTCGTCTATGTTTTTCCGGATAATTTTAGAAAATCTTGAAAAGTTCGACCGGATATAAATAACCAATTTTTCCCCTGTTGGGAAATTTCCAAGTGTTGGATCTTTCCGTAGTTTAATGGCGTTCTAAGTAGTGCAAGTAACGCGATGGTCCCTCTAGAAGACAACAAACCTTAACTCGATTATGTGACCGTCTTGAACTGCACTTTGAACCTTCGGGTTTGGGGCATTACGGCGTGCCACATGTGAGGCGTTGGCTTGACCCTTCTACGGCTGGACCGTTGGTACTGAGGCATGAACTGGATGTTTTTAAACTTATTTCATGTGTTGAGCTGTTTCGGGAAAACTTGGGTGTTTGACTGTTCGATCGAAAAGTTTAACATTTTCTGTTTATCTAGAATGTGATACAATAATTGGAATTCACAAGTTGTTATGAGATAACTGAATGAATGTTATAAATCTAGCGGTTTAGTCTCACTTGATTGGTTGCCACGGAATTTTGATGCGATCAAAAGTCCGTTGCAATCACGTAGCGTACGCGGATACTCGCCGGTAAAACTTAATAGATAGCCACGTCCCATAGCCCCGACCAAGTGACTGTAGGAGAACCCCGTCGCTGAAAGCATCCGTTCGGGTGCTCGCGGTAGCGGTGTTCCGCCTTGGTGCACTTCGTCGACGGTATCAGGGGTGCGGCCGTCTACTAAAGTTTGCGACGAGCGTTCGATCAGGATGTCGGGAATCTTGTTGAATTGCCCGACTTGATATTGAAATGAGTTTTCGATAATGAGACTAAAATGCTGGGTTTATAATTGTTAGGCATGCGATGTCTAAGTATTTCATTTGATTAGGCATGCGATGTCTAAAGATGTTGCGGATTCCAACTGTTGTAGTTTTACACTTTCTTTTCTGTGACCGTAAGTGTAATATGTGATATCGCCGGTTTCGTTGCTATATGTCAACGACAATTGGGATACGCATGTTTATTTACGTTGATGACATGTGATGTTATGTGTTGCTGGATATGTTATATTGGATCGTCGTGTTTGAATAGCCGGGTTTTTTTTATGTGAGATGAGTGTTTTTCATTTTCATTCATGTAAAAACTTGTATGTAATATTCTTTTATTGGGGCACTTCCAGGTTGCGGAAGATGTCACCCATTGTATTTTATTTACTTTTCCGCACTAGGATAGACCCAAGGAGGGGAGCACAAGTAACCGGGTTCTAGAGTCCAGTGGGAGACCAACTCGAGGAGTCGAGTCCGGGTCTCCTAACTCTAGAATTGGTAGGGTTGCTTGCCGCTCTCGTAGGGGTCTTTAGGTGTGGGTTTGGCTATTCATCGCAACCGTGGAATCCGTGTTTTATACTGGCTCGTATTGAAAACACGGACGTCCTACTATGTCCAATATTTCATATATATTTCTTCTGCTGCGATATCTGTGATGTGATCATGTGATATGTTCTGTGATAAATACTGTATATAGTATATATGATATATTATATAGACGTTACTTATGTTTTACACCCGTGCTAGCCCTGCCCCGCTCTGCCGTTAGTTACCTAACCTAACGGTGCACGAGAGGACATCGAGGCGAATGCGGATGGCATAAGTGTACGTCGTATTTATCTGTGATGTTTTGGTGGACTTAAATGATGGGACTTCATTAATGTGATTAATGAAAATAAAAGAAACCTAAAGATTTTGTGGAATCGAATTTCTTAAAAATAGGTAGCTACAGTTCTTGCTTTGCATCGTGGTGTTCCTTGTAGAACATCCTGCACCTTATTCGATGAGGAAAGGGCCGAGATCCCTTCACCGGGTGTGACCCCTTTAGCAATAACGGGCAGATGCTACACACTCGGTTTGTCTTTTGATTGCTTCTATAGTTCCTGCTTTGCACAGTGATATATATGATATATCCCGCACCTCATTCGACGAGGAATGGGCCGACGATCCCTTCACCGGGAGTGACCCCTTTAGCAAAACTAGAAAAGCCTAAAAAACACTCCATTTCAAAATCATTTGATTCTACAACGATATCAAGTGCATTAAGCAATAGGTTTTCAGAAAAACCTGTCGTAGCCCTCCGTCATTTCAGATAAGTACTAGTTAGTATTCGTGCTGCGGTAGTTTGGCATTCGTCAAGGCGTAGTGTACGGTAGCTAACTTGTATTTATCTGCTTATGCATATGATGCAGATTGGATTAGGGTATTCGTACGGCGTTGTTTGGCATTCGTCAAGGGTCATGCGGGTGGGTTTAATTCAATCAAGAAATGTACGGGTTGAACTTGACTAGTGGACTATGGGTTGTTTGGTATTCGTCAAGGTCATAGAACACTAGGGGTAAAATATTATCGGGAATTTCAAGTGTTGAAATTTGCAATGAGATTGCATACCTTCTATGAGATAGTTGGATCCCGATACCCGCTGCGAATAAGAGTTACTCCTGGGAGAGTTTTACACATTACAATTAGCCAATCAAGTAGGTGTCTAGAAAGGTGTCAACGGGGTTACGCCTCTGGGAAAACGAGGTTTACGTTAATTAGGTTCGTGCGAAAGCACGGGGGACCTCCCTCAAAGTACCGACACTGGCCTGGCTGAAAGATTGGCGAAGTTGTAGGGTGTAATTAATCCCGGCTAATCTTTCCTTTTAGGGTTTGAAGGAAGATTTGATAAAAACAGTGGGAGCCATCCTGATTAGATAAAATAATAACCAATCTGATCTTGCAAGAGCATACGCTGAGTGTTTTCTTCTTTCTCTCTCTCCAGGTAGCGACCATGTCACGCCTTAATCAAGATAATAATACGGATGAATTGACCGAACCCGCTTGTTATACTGAGCTGGGGAACGTTGATCCCGCTCCAACTTATAATTGTTATAAGACAGAGCAGGAAATAGGGGATTACCAGAATTCCCGTGCCGCCCAAACAAAGAAAGTGCATATGATGCATCTACTTCGGGTGTGTTCATTACAAAGAACTGTTTCTCTGTATCCTCTACGTCCTGGGTATTAGATACCGGATCAGGATCCCAGATATGTAATCTGATACATAGGGCTACAGAAAGGTAGAGAATTGAGAACGGGTGATAAGTTTCATGAGACAGAAAACGGTGCAAGTGTTGCAGCCAAGTCTGTTGGTCACTGTCAGCCTGTATTACCAATACATTAATTCTGAACAAATGTTATTAGATACCGAATCTGGTATACAAAATCATATCAGTCTCTTTATTTGTAAAGAAATGATAAAATTTTGTATCGATGGATAATGTTTTGAACATTTCCTATATCAAAAGTTGATCGGTTCAGGCACGTTATCTAAAAGCATTGATGTTCTAAATCAAACTACAGTTCTTAGTATACGGAACACACACAAGAGGAAGAGTTCAGAAATGAACGAATTCTTCTTAAGGCATTGTAGACTAGGTCATATCAATGCGACCCGACTGGCTGAAGTTATATTTAGATGCATATTTAGATTAGTTTGAATTTACATCTTGTGAAACTTGCCGGTCATGTCACAAAGATACGACGACCACAGCTCTGTTTGTTGGAAACAGAGAAAGAGTTAGTGAACTCTTGGGATGATACATGTTGATGTATGAAGGTCCCCTGTCTATACATACCAAGACCGGTTCTTTCTACTTCATTACATTCTCTGATAATCTCTCAAGATTCAGACATATGTTCCTGTTGAAACACAAGTCCGAACCTTTTGAGATATTCACAGAATATAAGTTAGAAGTAGAGAACCAAAATACGGGTATAAGTATTATGTCCTTTGATGTGATCAGGGAGGAGAATACTTGAGCACGGAAATCCTGGATTATTCTAAAGGAGAATGAGATTCTCTCTCAGCATTACTCCTCCGTATACACCATAGCACGATGGTATATCGGGGCGGAGCATCACACCCTATATGATAAGGTGTGCTCTATGATGAGTACTACTGAGTTACCTATTTCCTTTTGGGAGTTATGCACTTATGAACTTGCATACCTATTGAATTGGGTTCCAATCAAATCAGTTGCCTACCGCTTCATATGTGATATGGAAAGGGAAGAGCCCATATCTTAAGTTGGTTAAGATTTGGGGTTGTCCGGGCTATGTCTAAAAGCATAATCCGGACAAGCTCGAGGCAAGGTCTGTTATGTAGAACTGGAAAGGTTCCAGATATACAAACTGCAGCTGATGATTTGGAAGAACCAAAGGATTCAATAGTTACCAACGAACCTCAGCCTCTCCGCCGATCTAGTAGGGATTCTCACCCACCTGAGAGATATTTCCGTTTCTCTATGACAGTGGGAGCGAGGATTGCATCATGAGATGATGACCCAACTAGTTTCGAGCTGGCCATCAAGAGTGGGACTCTGTGAGAATGGCTGGATGCTTAGCGATCTGAGATGGAATCCTTATACACCAACAAAGTATGGACTTTGGTTTCTTTATCTGAAGGGTTAAATCCCTATCAGGAGCAAGTATATCTTGAGAAGATTACTTGGTGTACATGGAAAAGTTGAGACTTTCAAAGCTAGACTTGTTAAAAGTTTGCATCATTGACCAGGTATGGATTATGATGAAACCTTTTCTAAGTAGCTATACTTAAGTCCATCCAGATCCTACTTTCCACGGCTACATACCATGACTACGATATCTGGCGGTTGGGAGCCATGACTGCTTTTCTGAATGATATTTTAGAAGAGTGCGTCTATAAGTACACAGCCAGAGGGCCTCGTAGACAGTGGGAGCAGCGGAAACGCGAACAAGATGTTTTATGTAAAGCAGGCATCGCGGAGTTAGAACGTCTGTTTTGATGTGTTAGTCAAAGAGTTTGACATCATCAAAATGGTTGATGAACCTTGTATAAACAAAACGGTAGTAGGGAGTATGGTGGTGATCCTCGTAAAGTACATGGATGACATACTCTTGATAAGAAAGGAGTTTCCTATGATACGCTCGGTCAATCTCCGCTTATCACAAAGATTCTCCATATAGGATCAAAATGATACCTCCTTAATCCTGAGTTTTGGATCTATGAGATAGATCTAATTGGATGCTAGGATTCTCACTAGTAGTAGTGAGATGGTATCAATCGATCCTGGAGAGAATCACTGGAAGGGTTCCAGGGTGATAAAGACGACTTAATGTCAGTCACAGGCATTGTCTTTACCCTCAGTAAAGGGACGGTATGTTGGAAGAGTTCCAAGCTAGATACCGTGGCATACTAGAAGATAAAGGCTGGATACATCGCTACATAAGATGCAACCAAAGAGGCTGTCTAGGTGTATATTAGTTCATGAGATGAACTTAGTTCCTCCCATTGTGTGACAATGGAGTTGTGGCTTATGCCAAGGAACGTCCGTCCCATCAGTGATCCAGACATATTCTGAGGCAGCATCACCTGATCATGGAGATAGTTGATCTCCAGGGTGATCAAGGTTAGGAGAGTAGACTCAGAGGACAACACGGCGGATCCACTCATAAAGGCATTTTCCCAAAGAGAGACTTTTATGGGATGGTTGAGTATGAGATACTACAACCACTGCTATCAGATGGCCCTAGTGCAAGTGGGAGATTGTTAGTTATATGTATTCCCTAGAGGCCATTACTATACATAGGATGTATATTGTAGTAGATGCTTGGACATATATAGGGAGGACTTTCTTGCTCGACATGATAGTATGCTATCTGGTTACTCTTTACCTTAACGTGTACACTGATTGTCTCTCTGTTATATGTTGGTAAAGCCCTTAGGATGTGTACTTGACTACCTGGACTATGATGCGGATCATACTAGTGGGGACATGGTAGTCCATAAGTACATCCTTCAAGCTCCCTAGTCGTGGGTGTATCGAGACAGGGCATCGATATACCAGAGTAGACTAGCGTATACCTTCTAGACCCATACAGATGGGCGATGGATGATCCCATATCCATTGGTGTTTGACATCAGAGATGATATACGGGTGCTCAGTCGAGACTGAGTACACTGGACGGACTCACCGAGAACTCCCAGATGGTATTATACCTTACGTCAGATGGCAGTTCTCTGGTGACACTGGTATAGGTTAGTCTGTAGACCCGAGATCGTCATAGAGTCTTGTGTGATTCCCACTGTGCTTTGATTTCCACCTTACCACGTCCAAGAGGGCGTGCAAAACGGTGGTTTTTGGGTACAGTCCCGAATCACATGGAGGCAATGAGCGATAGGAGGGGATTCGTCTCTCCCGGTATAGCGAGTTGATGTTGCACTGTGTTCGATTGGCTATAACCGGAAATCCCTGGCTAGGGTTGCTGAGATTTACTGGTAAGTGTTACCAGTAGTTTCTCGAACTGTTATAGACCTCATATCGACACGACTTATCGAGCTATTGGGGTCTGACGTTTACCACCCCTAGGCGAGATATGCGACATATCAGACGATCAGACCGGACTATACGGTAAGTGTTACTGGTTGGATTCACAGGAGTGTGAGCGGGCTTGCTCGTTGATCTTCTGATCGCTCAATACCCGGGTGGCCGTTACGTTTAGCAGACCACTTGCGGCTTGTGGGTGTTTGATATGATCATCACTTGCTGCCGGCGTATTGACGAGTCTTTAGAGTCCTACACAGTGGTTTCCTGGCTCAAGCGAAACGAAATAGGAGCGCATATGAGATATGTGCGGGTCCGAGAATAATGCGTGTATGTGATACCGTATTCTATTCTCGCGATGAATGTATCGATTGGTTGTATGCGATATAACCTGGTTATCGAATCGAGGATTGATTCGATAAGTCGATACATTGGATATTAGTCGGTCATATGCGATGTGACCGGATTGTTAAATCAAGTGTTGATTTAATGATTTAATGTATAATTATATATTTGATATATTACTTTACATTAACTAATATTGGTTCACTTAAGATTACTTTCTCACTTGAAAGTGCACATTGTATATATGATATAGTTTTGTGCACTAGTTTGTATCATGTTTGATGATACATGCAAACTTGGGTGTGTATGATTAAACCATGATTAAGTCAATGGTTAGGGTTTGATTTACATATTTATTTATTTCTTTTCATTTATATTTGGACAAGAAATGAAATGGTTGATACTTTTGTTTTTTTTTGTTGAAGCTTCATGAAGCTTTGAAAGCTTGACCATTTTGTTTCTTTCCTCAACCCTAACCATTCATCTAACCCTAGTTTATTCTCTACACTTAACCATGGTTGCATTATGATAACCATCACTTGTTTTTCTATTATTCATAATTCTTTTTCTTTCTTCTTCTTCATCTTCTTCATGAAGAGAAGAAACCATGGCTAGAAAATTCTAAGTGATGATTCCAAGTGAGAAATCCAAATCCAAAGTGAACCCACTTCCTATTTCTTCATCCTCTACCACTTGCCATGTAGTATAAGGTGTTTTCTTCACAAGTTTCATGACTTGGTGAAGTTGGAGCTTGATCTTGAGTTGCCTCGACGTAGATCATCTTCGGCATCGAAGTCGACGACCTAGCCCGATCATTTCTCCGATGGAATCAACACTAGAGTCCGAGATCCGATGATCGCAGCGAAGGGACATCGTCACGGAGCTATGGAGGTGGAGGACCGGATCTACAAAGGTTGTATTTTCGGTTCACTCTTAGTTAAGTTGTTAACTAGTTGCATGTTTCGCCTTAAACTCTAGTCAACGATCGCATTAGGGTTTCTCGGCACCGGAAATTTTAGAATTTGGCATGGTTGATACTTTGTGGAACCTCCTTAGAGTGCCTAGGAACCCTACATTCCTCTTGTGTGTGTTCTGTAGGTTAAGAACTGTAATTTGATTTAGAACGTCTATGCTTTTAGATAACGTGCCTGAACCGATCAACTCTTGATACAGGAAATGTTCAAAATATTATCCAACATTACAAAATTATATCCTTTTTTATCTCAATAAAGAGACTGATATGATGTTGTATATCAAGTTCGGTATCTAATAACATTCGTTCAGAGTCAATGTATTTGGTAATACAGGGTGATAAATGCCAACAGACTTGGTTGCAACACTTGCACCGTTTCCAACTCTTGAAACTTATCACCCGTTCTCAGTTCTCTATCTATCTGTAGCCCATGTAACAGATTACATTTGTGGGATCCTGATCCGGTATCTTATATCCATGACGTAAAGGATACTGAGAAACAGTTCTCTGTAATGAACACACCCAAAGAAGATGCATCATCATGTACTTTTTTCATTTGGGCGGCACGGGAATTCTGGTAATCCCCTATTTCCTGCTCGGTCTTATAACAATTATAAGTTGGAGCGGGACCAACGTTCCCCAGCTCAGTATAATAAGCGGGTTCGGTCAATACATCCGTATTATTATCTTGATTAAAGCGTGACATGGTCGCTACCTAGAGAGAGAGAGAAGAAAACACTCAGCGTGCGCTCTTACAAGATTAGATTGGTTATTAATATATCGCATGGCTCCCACTGTTTTAGTCAAATCTTCCTTCAAACCCTAAAAGGAAATACTAGCCGGGATTAATTACACCCTACAAGTTCGCCAATCTTTTATCCAGGCCAGTGCCGGTACTTTAAGGGAGGTTCCCCGTGCTTTCGCACGGACCTAATTAAAATAAACCCCGTTTTCCCAGGTGAGTAACCCCGTTGACACTTTTCTAGACACCTACTTGATCGGCTAATTGTAATGTGTAAAACTCTTCCAGGAGTAACTCTTACTCGCAGTGGGTATCGGGATCCAACTATCTCATAGAAGGTATGCAATCTCATTGCAAATTTCAACACTTGAAATTCCCAATAATATTTTGCCCCTAGCAACATATGACCTTGGCTAAGGTCAACAAATCATAAGTGCTAGCCATGTTCAACCCGTCATTTCCCGATTGATTTAAACCCACCCGCACGACCCTTGGCTAAGGTCAACAAAGTCGCAGGACTACCCTTGCTCAATCACATCATATGCTTTTGCAGATAAGCATAAATATCTACCGCACACTACGCCTTGACAAGGACAACAAACGCAGCACGAATACTATTAGGTACTTATCTGAAATGACGGAGGGCTACGACATGTTTTTAAGAAAACCCTTTGCATAATGAACTTGATATCGTTGTAGAATCGAGTGATTTTAAATAGAATGTTTTTGAGGCCTTTTCTAGTTTTGCTAAAGAGGTCACTCCCGGTGAAGGGATCGTCGGCTCTTTCCTTATCGAATAAGGTGCAGGATATTTCACAAATATCACTATGCATAGCAAAAACTATAAAAAACAATCAAAAGAAAAACCGAGTTTGTGGCATCTGCTAGTTTCGCTAAAGTGGTCACTCCCGGTGAAGGGATCTCGGTTCTTCCCTTATCGAATAAGGTGCCGGATATTCTTCAAGGAATACCGCTATGCAAAGCAAGAACTAGAGCTACCAGTTTATAAAACAAGTTTCTACAACATCTTTATGTTTCTTTTATTTCATTAATCTCATTAATGAAGTCCCATTTTATTATGCTTCACAAGCATCACGTTTGAAATGAAATCAACAATATACAATATATATCTCATATATATAATATAAACATTCATCTCAGGCAGTAATATGATCTCATCACAAACATTGCAGCAGAAGAATATATATGAAATATTGGATATACTAGGAGGTCCGTGTTTTATTACGAGCCTGTATAAAACACGGATTCCACGGTCGCGATGAATAGCCAATCCCATACCCCTAGACCCCTGTGAGAGCAGCAAGCAACCCTACTAATTCTAGAGTTAGGACACCCGGTCTCGACTCCTCGAGATGGTCTCCCACTGGACCATAGAACCCGGTTACTTGTGCTCCCCACCTTGGGTCTATCCTAATGCGGAAAAGTAAATAATATACAATGGTGACATCATCCTCAACCCGGAAGTTCCCCAATAAAAGAATATTACATACAATGAATTTTACATGAATGAAAATAAAAACTCTCATATCATATAAAACCCCCGGCTATTCAAAACACGACGATCCAATATAACATATTACAGCAACACATAACATCACATGTCATCAACGTAAGTAAATATGCATATCCCAATTGTCGTTGATGTATAGCTACGAAACCGGCGATACACCACATATTACACTTATGGTCGCAGAAAAGAAAGTGTAAAACTACAACAGTTGGAATCCGCAACCTCCTTAGACATCACATGCCTAACGAAATGAATTCTTTAGACATCGCATGCCTAACAATTATAAATCTCGCATTTTAGTCTCGATCTCGAAAACACTTTTCAATATCTAGTCGGGCAATTCAACAAGATTCCCAACATCCTGATTGAACGCTCATCGGAAACTTTAGTAGACGGCCGCACCCCTGATGCCGTCGACGAAGTGCACTATGGCGGAACACCGCTGCCGCGAGCACCCGAACGGATGCTTTTGGCGACGGGGTTCTCCTACAGTCACTTGGTCGGGGCTATGTGGTGTGGCTATCTATTAAGTTTACTCGGCGAGTATCCACGTACACTACGTGATTGCGACGAACTTTTGATCGCATCAAAATCCCGTGGCAACCGATCAAATGAGACTAAACTGCTAGATTTATAACATTCAAATTAGTTATCTCATAACTACATGTGGATTCCAAATATTGTATCACATTACAGAAAAAGTTAGGCGATGTTAAACATTCCGATCGAATCAACAAACACCCAAAATTTCCCTTTTTGCTCAACACTTGAACTTAGTTTAAAAGCATCCATCACATGCCACAGTACCAATGGTCCAGCCGTAGAAGGGTCAAACCAACGCCTCACATGTGGCAATACCGAACTACCACAAACCCTAGGGTTTAGAGGCGGTTCTGACGGTCACATAATCGAGTTAAGGTGTCGGGACCCGGTTCTTGCTCACGGAGCAAAGTGCCACACAGAATATAGTGCCATGCCAAGTGTCGTGTTAAGTAGGTGGGGGCCACCTCTTGAGTCCGTGGGACCCACTGTAGAACAATGAGGACTCTTCGGAATACATTCCGAAAGAGGGCAGATCTGTACTATAAATGGAATGATACCACTCTTCAATATAGAGGCGTCTTTTAAGTGAACCGGCACTACAGAAGCTTGAAAACTCCGTAGTTAAGCGTGCTCGAGCCAGGGAAGTTCTGGGATGGGTGACCTCTTGGGAAGTGGCCCCTGGCCGGGTCCGGTTCGTCTCGAAGGAAAAAACCGTGCGGCTTCGGCCAGAGCGGACAATACTCTCTGTATTGGGGGTGGGGCGTGATAGAATGGTATCAGAGCCGGTCTCTCAATAGTAGATTGTGGTTCGAGGACAAACTGTTGTTCAAAGGTAGGGAGAATGTCGGGACCCGGTTCTTGCTCACGGAGCAAAGTGCCACACGGAACAAAGTGCCACGCCAAGTGTTGTGTTAAGTGGGCGGGGGCCACCTCTTGAATCCATGGGGGCCACCTCTTGAGTCCGTGGGACCTACTGTAGAACAATGATGACTCTTCAGAATACATTCCGAAAGAGGGCAGATCTGTACTATAAATGGAATGATACCACTCTTCAATATAGAGGCGCCTTTTAAGTGAACCGGCACTACAGGAGCTTGAAAACTCCGTAGTTAAGCATGCTCGAGCCAGGGAAGTTCTGTGATGGGTGACCTCTTGGGAAGTGGCCCCTGGCCGGGTCCGGTTCGTCCCGAAAGACAAAACCGTGCGGCTTTGGCCAGAGCGGACAATACTCTCTGTATTGAGGGTGGGGCATGACATAAGGTTTGTGTTCTTCTAGAGGGTCCACCGCGTTACTTGCATGACTTTGAATGTTCTTTAACTAAGGAAAAATCCAACGCTTGGAAATTTTCCGACAGGGGAAAAAGTGAGTTATTGATATTCGTTCGAACTTTTTAACACTGTCTAAACAATCAAGAAACCAAGCTAGAATTGCGAATACGAAACACTCCGAATTAACCTTTGAGTAAGTAAACATCTTATGCAAATTTAGCCAAAATAAACAACACTAAAAATACCAAACCCCAGAGACTTAAGCATAACCCAAACCTTGAACCCAGAACCCATAGAGGGGCCGGCCTGCTCGGAATTTTCGGCCAAGTGATCGGCCAAAATCCGAGCAGGGGGGTGGGGTTTTGGCCATGTCACTATGTATCACATACATGATTCTGCATTTATTTGGAAAATTTTTAGAGCTCATTTAAAATTCGACAGAAACTGAGGTTTGTTATCGGGTGTTTCGGTGTTGTTTCAGTTTCTTAATCCTATACTTATCCGTCTAATTCTCTAGCTAGACTTTGATACCACTGTTGGGTTACCTACAACGGCAGCAAGGTTTCAGGAAGTATCATCCAAGCCAATTTCAAATTTTGCCATTGAAGATAACCCTAAACCTAGGAATTTTAACTAGAGAATCAAACCGAACAAGCATGTTAAACTCTTTAATATCTAAGAGTTAGGGATTACAACCTTTGTAGTCCGTTCGTTCGCTTCATAAGCTCCGTGTTGAGGTCCCTTCACTGCGATCATCAAGTACCCGGACTCTAGAGAGGCTCCATGAAGAGAAAGATGCAACCTTGCTTGAAGACTTCACTAATCCAAGATGATCTACCTTGAAGAATCTCAAACCCAAGTTCTTGCTTCACTAATCAAGTATTAGTAAAGCAAACACCCTAATCTAAGTGGCTAGAATAGATGAGGATGATGAAGTAGGAATTTATCTCTCTTATGTTTTCAATTTCTCACTCAAAATCATAACAAACCCAAAAGCTAGAAATCTTTTTCAAGAGCAAGAAGAAGAAGAATTTCTTTTGTGATGAATAATGAATTATTGTGTGAAGTTAGAATTGCAACCATGGGTTAAAGATCACATCCTTAACCCTTGTAGAGAATAAACCATGGGTAGAGGTTTGGGTTGGGTTAATAAATATCAACACAAAATATCAAGCTAGATGACAAAAGTCAAAGGTTCATGAAGCTTCAAGAAAGCTTCATCCAAAAGCTAACCCTAATCCAAACCCTAACTTGGTTTATTCTCAAAACCCCAGTTGCAATTTTAACCCTAACATGTTACAATATTATATATCACATATATAATATATATAGTAACAAAAGAAAATAATACAATTAACATATATCGCATATACATCAATGTATTATCCATGTGAGAAAAAGAATCTTTAAGTGAGCTTATATTAGTTAATGTAATGTAATATATCAAATATACAATTATACATTAAATTATCGAATCAACACCTGATCCGATAATCCGGCTATTTCACAAATAACCGACTAATATAATCTGTATCAGTTCATCGAATCAACACTTGATCCGATGATCCGGCTATATCACATATACCCGGCCGGTATCACATATCGCGAGAATCTAATACGGTATCACATACACGTATTGTTCTCGGTCCCGCACATATCACATATGTGCTCCTACTCCGTTTTTCCTGAGCCAAGAAACCTCTGTGTAGGACTCTAAAGAATCGTCAATACGCCGGCAGTAGGTGATGATCATATCAAACACCGACAAGCTGCAAGCGGTCAGCTAAACGTAACAGCCACCCAGGTATTGAGCGATCAGAAGATAAACAAGCAAGCCTGTACATTCTCCTGTGAATCCAGTCGGTAACTGTAACGTTTTGAAAATCGTTTCGGTGAAATTTCAAAAAAATCGGTAAAATAAGGGGGTTTTCTGTAAAAAGTGAAAATACAAATATCTTATTATAAAAATTAAATATACATATTCTAGCTATGTAATTGCTATTATTTGGTGTTTATTGAGCCGCTGGTGAAATTTCAAATTTTCTGAAAAAAATATTATTTTATTATTATTTTAAGCCGTCACTAATACATTTAATTAGGGAAAATTATAAATTGGAATGAGTTGAAACAAATTTTGTGCATCATAAAACATTAAATAAAATTTTATCATGTGGTTTTTGGAACGAAATCATTTGCCAAAACGGTTTAGAAATTATTGAAGAAAAAAGGCTTTTTTTTAGCGTAAATGGATGTTTGGGGTATTGTATTTATCATTTTTCATCACCCCACACCCGTACCCACACCCACACACCCCCATTCACTTATCCCCTTGAAGAATTCAGCAGCCCCCATTTACTTTCCCCACTTGAATTTCAAAGGAAAGAAATGAAAGAAAAGAAAAGAAAATGGAGAAATGAGGTGGACCTTTGACCTGGAATTGACTTTGACTTCTTCCCCCACTTTCTCTACCTCCCTCTCTCTCCTCTCCCACTCCAATTCCAGCAGCCCCCCCCTCTCCTACTGCAGCAACAGCCCCCCCCATTTCCCTTCTCTTTTCTCTTCAAAACTTCATCAAAAATTGCCCCAAAATCCATCAAAAAAATCCCAAAACCCAAATCCGACTACTACCCATTTTAGCTTAGCCCGTATAGCATGGATCCTTATGAAAAGAGAGCATTTTGGAGGGCCATGGATGCTTGTGGGATCTTCAATTTGTTTGGATAAATTCTAACCCTTTTGCTTAAATTGTTGTTAATTGCTTGTAGTTAGCTTAATTAAGTGTTAATTTGGTTTTATGTGGGTTCAATTGTATGATTAAGGAATTCTAGTTAGGGTTTTGTTTTGAAATTGGGTTGTGATCACTTGTGCATGGTTTGTGATGTGAGCTAACATCTTGAAAAATTGTTAAATTTATCTAGTTGCATATTACAAGTTGTTACTTGAAAAATGTCCAAATTAAGCTTTTTTGTGCAAACTAGGGTTTTATGAAATGCATTTATATGTGAGATTAAAAATATGGTTAGGGTTTTTATCATATTATTAACTTTATTAAGTGTAGTTTAATACTTTAGTTCATGGAAATCCAACCTAAATTGTAGTTTGTGCATTTTTGCTATGAAATTGTAAAAAAAGGCTATTTTGTAAACTAGAATATTAGGGTTTTTGGAATTTAATGAGATTAAATTCCGGAAATTGTTTATATGACTTATTTAAGATATTTAATAAATATATTGGCCGCTACATTCATTTAAACATCCTGTTTTGCACAAAAACGGCGAATTGTGCTTGCTAAATTTTCGGAAAAGTGATTTTTTAAGTAAAGTTGGGGTTTTTGTGAGTTTTAACCTAGTTTATATTAAAATTAGTGTTCGTGAATGTGCAAATGAGTGTGATTGGATTTTTCTCGATGGTTTGACGTTTGTACATCGACATCGAGGGTTGGTTTGACTATTCTTGCATGCGTAGGCGATAGGTTTGGACCTATGCGTGATACGCGTGCCGATTTGATTTTCGTATGCCGTTTCGATTTCGAATTTAGTTTTAATGCGATACGGTGCGTTATGATATGTAGGTACCCCATGCGGACTTCAAGACGACAAGCAAGCGCGTGGCGACGTCGGCACCGGCGAGCGAGGACCAGGTGAGTAGATTTATATCTACGGGGAGAAGTCGGTTGGATGGCGTATAGCACCCCCGCAGTCCGTGGTGGTGTATACGGATGCGTATACACACCAACATTTATTATATGTTAATTGGGATTAATAACGTTGCTTAGGATGGATATTGGTGTGTTGGATTACCTTAGTGTTGCGAACCCTAGGGTAGTGTTGCACTACACATACACACATACATACTTGGATACATCCCTATTGATATGTGCTCAAGGGATTCTTTATTGTTATGGGTTCACATGGGTATGGGACTATGTGTTCACATACGGATTTGAGGATGATACTTGGGATTGAGCTGAGTCGATGAGATTTGATTTGAGGCCGTGAGATCGGTGATATAGCAGGGTTCGTATTTGAGATACGACATGACGTTGTAGCGGGTCCTTGACGTAGTGTTTCACACACGTCCATGCATACGTAGGCGGTATCAGTATGGTACTAGACGTAGATCAGTACCCCGATCATGATAATTGATAAAGAGGATACCAGGTGAATTGTATGATGAATGTGATATTGACCCGTACCCAGATTGGGATGCCGTACGACGGATTTACGTACGAGCTATATTGATGATTGATCCGCACTCTTGACTTGGGATGCCTGATTATAGATATGGTATCGGATATGATATTATTGAGGCGGGATCACCGACTATACATATACAGGTATGTATATGTATCGACTCAGATGATAGGAGGTTCCCTTACCTGTAGTTCAGCTTGTTAGTTCAGCCGTATAGTTTAGTGTAGTTGTTAGATTAGATTAGAATTCTTATCTATTTCAAAAACCAACAATTCGTGGGCATTCTTAAAGACAGCTCAAGGGATCCTACGGATATTTCAAAAGACGTATCTTTTCATAAAAACACCGTAGCCCCTATTTTCAAAACCCATGATTCGTGTTATTTCAAAAGGCACCATTTGTAGGACTTATATTAGATTAATGCAGATTGTTATAGTTGCGTCTAGTTTTCAGCTCCCGCTCATTTTTGTGGTCCGCTTCGCATCGCATGCTTATTTTATGTTTCATACTCCATTAGTGATATCATGCTGTTGGACACCAGCACCATTACCGATGATGCGTAGGTACCACGTACACTTAATTGCCGGCTCATACACATCTTCATCGGTAATTGCCATGTCACGTACACCTTAGAAAATATTATTGCTTAACTTAGCTAGATAGCTAGTAGTTTGACATAATATTAGTGTACTTACCTTATATGCCAGCCTAGATATTGTAGTTATTACTTGTCACTTCATGCATACTGTTATTCATCGTTATGTCGCAGTCATGGATTCTCATGCATATATTCACTATTTTACGTGTTATTGAGGTTTTGGATTCGGATTTCCATGAGATTTTCTAGATTTGGAGGAAAACCGCAAAAACATAAATAAACCTTTTCTCTCTTTTAAAATAAAAAGTGCTGTTTTCCTATGATGTATGAGTCTTCCACCATGAGTTTGCTGATGGATTTCGAGACCCGATTCGAGGAGTGGAGGAACCGTTTCGGGTACATGGTGGGCCCGGTATGGTACCCCGGGGCAAGAGGAATGTGGTGTTGACGTTGAGCCTGGCTGGGGAGCACTACCTACCGGTGATATTACCCGACACGTCGGATATCCGGAGGATACCGTCGTGGTCTTGAGATGGATGGTAGGGGCCGGTCTGGACTGACGGCGCCCTAGATATTGAGATTGAGACATTGATATTTCGAGACATTGAGATTTATGTTTTGTGTCGATGCTAGACACTGTTGATACTGATTTCATTTATGATACCTCAGTTGAAAAATACAAAGGAAATCTCACTAATTTATGAAAAAAGTTCTTCATTTACATGTATTCTGTTTTCATGAATTCATACCTCATTCATATGATATATTGCTACCTGAGGCACTGACACGGGCACATGAGATTACACTCGGGTTAGATATTTACCCTAACCTTGTTATAGGCTACGTGTTATTCATATATTTGAGGACATATTATGATCATTGACCTAGGTTGCGTTATTTATGCGATTTCTGTGCGTAGATATTTTTCTATTCACGAGTTGGCAACTCACCCCGTTGTGCCCCAGTTTCTTGCAGGTTTGCCATACAGGTTTCATTACGGCTTTGCGGGCTCAGTTTCATTCGGGTGACTTGCTAGTAGGTGGGTTTTTCTTGTATCGTACCCATCATATTACCTTGTATAATATTATTCCGTTGTATCTAGTAAATTCCATCAACCAAACATGTATTTATTGAGATAGAGACCAGTGTTGTTTATTCTTTCGACCTTAGAGTCGCTCGTTATATTTCTGGTGGTTTTGAGTTTCCTTTTGAGTTTTGATCCTCGCCGTTGGCGTTCTATATTTTATTGCTTGTGTGGTTGTGACCGTCGATTGACGAAGAGCTAGCTCCCGCTTGGGGATGCCTTTTTATTGATTTCGTATACTATTCATGTTGTATCCCGTTTGGGGCCAGTATTTGCAAAGGAGACTCTGCCGAAATTTTCAGTAAATTTTGATGTTCTTAAAAACCGTATAATTCGGCTTATGCTATTAAAACTACTTGTTTTAAATTGGTTTTCCTTCACTCTACTTCTTTTCTTGGTTTGGATTTCTGGGTTTTCGGTTTACTTAGATTACGTACGCCTCGAGACGTTTCTTAGTTTAAGTGCCGGTCATGTTCCGTACTTTCGGGACGTGACAAGTTGGTATCAGAGCGTTAGGTTTTAACCTTCGGAGCGTAGGATGACCCTTGGTTGATGGAATAGGTGACTAAAATAGAGTGACGTACCGTTGATATGTTCCGCGGCATATTTACGACACGCCACTCCACTTAAGAAGCCTTAGGATGTACATTTCCTTGTTCAGTATTATATTCCTTCCTGATCTAGCCTCATCGTTACCAGTTTGGTTTTGCTGCCACGATTACGGGCAGGGAGAGCTACGGCTAGAGTTGCGGTCAGCACGAGCTCGTCACGGACGAGGACTGACCAGGGCGAAATTCCGGCGACACCCGATGTAGAGAGGTGTCTTTTGATTGTGTTTTCGCACCACGAGCGTTTGGCGGATCGCCTTTATGAGATTTCTCGGACGTGCCGATCAGTATCAGAGGATTGGGCCACTGGCAGAGGCCAGTTAGATTTTGATGACCGTTGGTGTGTTGCTTATTCATGATGGTTGAGGCACTGTTCAGCGTGCAGACGAGCGAGCCAGTTATTGCTGCGAACGACGAGATATTGCCCCAGATGCTGGCGTTAGTGCAGAACGAGTTGTACTAAGAGATGATAGAAGGTCGCTAGTCATCGAGGATGAATGACTAGGACATGTGGATCGTTCACCTACCCCGATGCGAGGTCATCAGATAGATTGATTCCAGCTAGAGACGACTTCACGCGGAGACGTTGGGAGTCGACAGAGACGATCGAATGTCAGAAACCTATTATTCCAAGTTTAAAGTAGTCGGAAAGACATGCAGGCAATTCTATGGTCCCTCTAGAAGAATGAAACCCTAACTCGACTTAATGACTGTGTGAAAGCCTTTGAACCTTCGGGTTTGCGGCAGTTCTACGGCGCCATTAGTGAGGCTTGGGTTTGCCCTTCTACGGCTGGACCACCGATGCTGTGGTATGTATTCGATACTATTAAACTGTACCCAAGATGTTGAGCTCTTGGGGGATTATGAGATTTTGACGAATCGATTGGATGGCTCGACTTAATTCGGATGCTAGGTGGTGAGATGCATTTCTTGGGAGATTCCAGATACGAGGATAGCCGTTGGAGCTCAGTCCATACAGCCACGACGAGACGAGTCCGAAGCAGTCGACATTAGAGAAAAAGTGGAGTAAGAGGTTCGTACATACATGGATATGATGACGTTCCCCTCCGCCGACATCAGAGATGCGATGCGCATGCCGAGGCATTGTACTTGGATATACCTTCCAGAAGGAGTCGCGATGAGTATGCAGTCGTTCCAGAGAAAGATGCAGATATAGGAAAGGACAACGACTTCCGGACAGTTGGCAGAGACGGGGCATGGAATAGACCGTGAGCAGGATTCCTTCCAGGCCACTGATGCAATGATATTTGCACCCAGGATCAGATGTGTCACATGCATTCAGAGAGCCAGAGGCCGACGCCAGTGATATGCTGCCTTGACAGGGCCGATGAGCCGATGGATTGTGAGATTGGTAATCCACGGAGAAGACTTGGACCCAGGAGTGGTCATGTTACGCACACCAGCAGGCCAGAGTTCATGATCATCGACGAGACGTCCCACTAGTGACCGCGACAGTTGGCCCGAGATTCTTAGAGGATGCACTTGAGCGGTACCGTTCCGCCATTATTGATTTCGATGTTTGGGTGATTTATTCGTATGATTTGATTTTGATGATTGAGGATTTAAGATCTTTGCACAGAGTTGCACTTGATATCGTTTTCGTGCTTTAGTTTCACATGTTTGTGATTTTACGGTTTTAAACAGTTGAGTTGATTTTGTGCGTATGCACGCACGCGATTTGGTTCCTTCACTCTGTATAGTTTATATATGCTGGCAGTGCAGTGACATGTATTTTGTGCACTTGGATACACTGGATTTCGAATTCGAGGGTGATGCTCGACATTTGTTTTGTGCATTTTATGCACCGGATTGGATTTTTAGCGCCTGTTGGGCGCCTGTTACGAGATGCGATTTGGTGCACACCAGATGCACTAATTCGAGATTTTTCGTGCATGTCAGATGCACCTGATTTTGCTGTCAGGCACACACATTGCCTATGACAGATGTTTCGTGCACACCCGATGCACTTAGATGTTGTTTCTGTGCGCATGTATGGCACATTCATGGATTTTGATTTCCGTGCGCACCAGACGCACGTAGCATTCATGTGCATATTTTGGGATTGATTTCGTATAGAGCAGTACGTTTTTATGATATTGCTATGTGTTTTCGTACTGAGCAGGACTAGTCAGAGGACAGTACCTGAATATATTTTGCATGCATTGATAATTATTGAAGGGATTTCCAAAAAGCGAGCTATAGCCTCAGTATTTACCTACGTGTCTGATATGACACGAAATGTTTAAAACAAGGACACCCTTCTAAATTGTTTCCAAAACGGCGGAACGTACATTTCAAACAAAGGTATATATGTATATAGTTATTTTCTTATGATAGACGTCCGCTACTGTGCAGTGTTATACGCGTTGCACAGCGACTTAAAGAGATTTGGCATGCATTTCCTTCCGATACTTACAGATATAGATTCGATATTTACATGTATAGTTTCGAGTTATGTCATATTGGTTTTGATTTGGATTTGGCATTGATGTCTTCTCCATGACTCCTATGATTGCGGCATGCTTGACGGAGTTGTGATTTGAGTTATATGCTCATTTTTCATGCGCATGCGCTGCGCTACGAATTGTTTTATGTATTTACAATTTCGGAGCCCCGACGACTTGATGGTTTTGGTTTAGATGTTTTAGTATTTGGGGAGAGTTTTAATTTAAATTCGGGGACCGAATTTCTTTAAGGGGGGAAGATTGTAACGTTTTGAAAATCGTTTCGGTGAAATTTCAAAAAAATCGGTAAAATAAGAGGGTTTTCTGTAAAAAGTCAAAATACAAATATCTTATTATAAAAATTAAATATACATATTCTAGCTATGTAATTGCTATTATTTGGTGTTTATTGAGCCGCTGGTGAAATTTCAAATTTTCTGAAAAAAATATTATTTTATTATTATTTTAAGCCGTCACTAATACATTTAATTAGGGAAAATTATAAATTGGAATGAGTTGAAACAAATTTTGTGCATCATAAAACATTAAATAAAATTTTATCATGTGGTTTTTGGAACGAAATCATTTGCCAAAACGGTTTAGAAATTATTGAAGAAAAAAGGCTTTTTTTTAGCGTAAATGGATGTTTGGGGTATTGTATTTATCATTTTTCATCACCCCACACCCGTACCCACACCCACACACCCCCATTCACTTATCCCCTTGAAGAATTCAGCAGCCCCCATTTACTTTCCCCACTTGAATTTCAAAGGAAAGAAATGAAAGAAAAGAAAAGAAAATGGAGAAATGAGGTGGACCTTTGACCTTGAATTGACTTTGACTTCTTCCCCCACTTTCTCTACCTCCCTCTCTCTCCTCTCCCACTCCAATTCCAGCAGCCCCCCCTCTCCTACTGCAGCAACAGCCCCTCCCAATTCCCTTCTCTTTTCTCTTCAAAACTTCATCAAAAATTGCCCCAAAATCCATCAAAAAAATCCCAAAACCCAAATCCGACTCCTACCCATTTTAGCTTAGCCCGTATAGCATGGATCCTTGTGAAAAGAGAGCATTTTGGAGGGCCATGGATGCTTGTGGGATCTTCAATTTGTTTGGGTAAATTCTAACCCTTTTGCTTAAGTTGTTGTTAATTGCTTGTAGTTAGCTTAATTAAGTGTTAATTTGGTTTTATGTGGGTTCAATTGTATGATTAAGGAATTCTAGTTAGGGTTTTGTTTTGAAATTGGGTTGTGATCACTTGTGCATGGTTTGAGATGTGAGCTAACATCTTGAAAAATTGTTAAAATTTATCTAGTTGCATATTACAAGTTGTTACTTGAAAAATGTCCAAATTAAGCTTTTTTGTGCAAACTAGGGTTTTATGAAATGCATTTATATGTGAGATTAAAAATATGGTTAGGGTTTTTATCATATTATTAACTTTATTAAGTGTAGTTTAACACTTTAGTTCATGGAAATCCAACCTAAATTGTAGTTTTTGCATTTTTGCTATGAAATTGTAAAAAAAGGGTATTTTGTAAACTAGAATATTAGGGTTTTTGGAATTTAATGAGATTAAATTCCGGAAATTATTTCTATGACATATTTAAGATATTTAATAAATATATTGGCCGCTACATTCATTTAAACATCCTGTTTTGTACAAAAACAGCGAATTGTGCTTGCTAGATTTTCGGAAAAGTGACTTTTTAAGTAAAGTTAGGGTTTTTGTGAGTTTTAACCTAGTTTATATTAAAATTAGTGTTCATGAATGTGAAAATGAGTGTGATTGGATTTTTCTCAATGGTTTGACGTTTGTACATCGACATCGAGGGTTGGTTTGACTATTCTTGCATACGTAGGCGATAGGTTTGGACCTATGCGTGATACGCGTGCCGATTTGATTTTCGTATGCCATTTCGATTTCGAATTTAGTTTTAATGCGATACGGTGCGTTATGATATGTAGGTACCCCATGCGGACTTCGAGACGACAAGCAAGCGCGTGGCGACGTCGGCACCGGCGAGCGAGGACCAGGTGAGTAGATTTATATCTACGGGGAGAAGTCGGGTGGATGGCGTATAGCACCCCCGCAGTCCGTGGTGGTGTATACGGATGCGCATACACACCAAAATTTATTATATGTTATTTGGGATTAATAACGTTGCTTAAGATGGATATTGGTGTGTTGGATTACCTTAGTGTTGCGAACCCTAGGGTAGTGTTGCACTACACATACACACATACACACATACATACTTGCATACATCCCTATTGATATGTGCTCATGGGATTCTTTATAGTTATGGGTTCACATGGGTATGGGACTATGTGTTCACATACGGATTTGGGGATGATACTTGGGATTGAGCTGAGTCGATGAGATTTGATTTGAGGCCGTGAGATCGGTGATATAGCAGGGTTCGTATTTGAGATACGACATGACGTTGTAGCGGGTCCTTGACGTAGTGTTTCACACACGTCCATGCATACGTAGGCGGTATCAGTATGGTACTAGACGTAGATCAGTACCCCGATCATGATAATTGATAAAGAGGATACCAGGTGAATTGTATGATGAATGTGATATTGACCCGTACCCAGATTGGGATGCCGTACGACGGATTTACGTACGAGCTATATTGATGATTGATCCGCACTCTTGACTTGGGATGCCTGATTATAGATATGGTATCGGATATGATATTATCGAGGCGGGATCACCGACTATACATATACAGGTATGTATATGTATCGACTCAGATGATAGGCGGTTCCCTTACCTGTAGTTCAGCTTGTTAGTTCAGCCGTGTAGTTTACTGTAGTTGTTAGATTAGAATAGAATTCTTACCTATTTCAAAAACCAACGAATCGTGGGCATTCTTAAAGACAGCCCAAGGGATCCTACGGATATTTCAAACGACGTATCTTTTCATAAAAACACCGTAGCCCCTATTTTCAAAACCCATGATTCGTGTTATTTCAAAAGGCACCATTTGTAGGACTTATATTAGATTAATGCAGATTGTTATAGTTGCGTCTAGTTTTCAGCTCCCGCTCATTTTTGTGGTCCACTTCGCATCGCATGCTTATTTTATGTTTCATACTCCATTAGTGATATCATGCTGTTAGGACACCAGCACCATTACCGATGATGCGTAGGTACCACGTACACTTAATTGCCGGCTCACACACATCTTCATCGGTAATTGCCATGTCACGTACACCTTAGAAAATATTATTTCTTAACTTAGCTAGATAGCTAGTAGTTTGACATAATATTAGTGTACTTACCTTATATGCCAGCTTAGATATTGTAGTTATTACTTGTCACTTCATGCATACTGTTATTCATTGTTATGCCACAGTCATGGATTCTCATGCATATATTCACTATTTTACGTGTTATTGAGGTTTTGGATTCGGATTTCCATGAGATTTTCTGGATTTGGAGGAAAACCGCAAAAACATAAATAAACCTTTTCTCTCTTTTAAAATAAAAAGTGCGGTTTTCCTATGATGTATGAGTCTTCCACCATGAGTTTGCTGATGGATTTCGAGACCCGATTCGAGGAGTGGAGGAACCGTTTCGGGTACATGGTAGGCCCGGTATGGTACCCCGGGGTAAGAGGAATGTGGTGTTGACGTTGAGCCTGGCTGGGGAGCACTGCCTACCGGTGATATTACCCGACACGTCGGATATCCGGAGGATACCGTCGTGGTCTTGAGATGGATGGTAGGGGCCGGTCTGGACTGACGGCGCCCTAGATATTGAGATTGAGACATTGATATTTCGAGACATTGAGATTTATGTTTTGTGTCGATGCTAGACACTGTTGATACTGATTTCATTTATGATACCTCAGTTTAAAAATACAAAGGAAATCTCACTAATTTATGAAAACAGTTCTTCATTTACATGTATTCTGTTTTCATGAATTCATACCTCATTCATATGATATATTGCTACCTGAGACACTGACACGGGCACATGAGATTACACTCGGGTTAGATATTTACCCTAGCCTTGTTATAGGCTACGTGTTATTCATATATTTGAGGACATATTATGATCATTGACCTAGGTTGCGTTATTTATACGATTTCTGTGCGTAGATATTTTTCTATTCACGAGTTGGCAACTCACCCCGTTGTGCCCCAGTTTCTTGCCGGTTTGCCGTACAAGTTTCATTACGGCTTTGCGGGCTCAGTTTCATTCGGGTGACTCTGCCGAAATTTTTAGTAAATTTTGATGTTCTTAAAAACCGCATAATTCGGCTTATGCTATTAAAACTACTTGTTTTAAATTGGTTTTCCTTCACTCTACTTCTTTTCTTGGTTTAGATTTCTGGGTTTTCGGTTTACGTAGATTACGTACGCCTCGAGACGTTTCTTAGTTTAAGTGCCGGTCATGTTCCGTACTTTCGAGACGTGACAGTAACACTCCTGTACAGTCCGGTCTCTTCGTCTGATATGACGCATATCCAGTCTAGGGGTGGTAAACGTCAGACCCCAGTAACCGATAAGTCATGTCGATATGAGGTCCATAACAGTTCGAGAAACTACCGATAACTTTTACCAGTAAATCTCAGCAACCCTGGCCAGGGATTTCCTGTTATAGCCAATCGAACACAGCGCAACATCAACTCCCTATATCGGGAGAGACGAAACCCTTCCTATCGCTCATTACCTCCATGTGATTCGGGATTGTACCCAAAATCCACCGTTTTGCACGTTCTCTTGAACGTGGTCAGGTGGAAATCAAAGCACAGTAGGAATCACACAAGACTCTATGACGATCTCGGGTCTACAAACTAACATATACCAGTGTCACTGGAGAACTGCCATCTGACGTAAGCTATAATACCATCTGGGAGTTCTCGGCGAGTCCGTCCAGTGTACCCAGTCTCCACTGAGCACCCGTATACTATCTCTGATGTCAAACACCAATGGATATGGGATCATCCATCGCCCATCTACATGGGTCGAGAAGCTATACGCTAGTCTACTCTGGTATATCGATGCCCTGTCTCGATACACCTACGACTAGGAACATTTGAAGGATGTACTTAGCGACTACTCTGTTCCCACTAGTATGATCTGCATCATAGTCCTGGTAGTCAAGTACTCATCTTAAGGGCTTTATCAACATATAACATAGAGACAATCAGAGTAAATGTTAAGATAAAGTGCAACCAGATAGCATATTATCATGTCGAGCAAGAAAGTCCTCACTATATATGTCTAAGCATCCACTACAATATACATCATATGTACTGTAATGGCCTCTAAGGCATACATATAACTCACAAGTTGAAGATTTCCAGTGTGGAGAATCTTATTCAGATCTAGAGTAGATTGATCTAGAGATGACTTTGTTCGTTGGATGATCCGATAGGAGATCAGCAGGTTGACCAGTTTCGGATATAGCACCTCACCCAGATGCGTTGTGAGTTGATCGAGAATGGACAAATATAGAGTATTACTACGATGGTTGGGACGAGTTCCCGAGAACGTGTTCAGCTAGAGACCTTCTACAGAGTGATGAAGATACCGAGTTCGTAACTTCGAGTCCAGATGAGAGACTCCAGATTGACTGTAGCCGAGAACAATTGCAGTTGCAGATAGCATGACGTGACGTCGATGTGGACGATAATAAAGACGAGTGGAACAAGAGGTTCGTGCGAGATGTTAACGAACTGTTGTTACTCCTCGTTGAGATTGGAGATCGTATATGTATACAGAGGCATTGGGATATAGCCAGTTCCCGAGGAAATGCTGTGATGAGAACGCAGATGTCCAGAAAACGAGAAAAGATTATATGAGAGTACCAGCCTCCGTATAGTTTGGCATAGGCGAGATCGGAAGAGACCTTGAGCAGGTTCCTTCCAGGACACTGCTGCGATAAGATTTGCACCGAAGATCAGTTGTGTCATGTGTACTCAGAGGGCCAGACGTCGATGCTAGTGACGTGCTGCCTTACGAGTGGTCATACTAATTGGCCGAGAGATGACCAGAGCAGTGTCAGAGCGGAATAGTTTCTGTTAGTACACCGGACCGGGCCGATGAGCCGATAGATTACGAGATTGGTAATCCACAGAGGAATGATAACCCTGAGACAGAGGATGCCAGACCGTGAGCAAGAGGCAGGCGGATGTTCTTGCTCTGCTAGTTTTGGACGCACCAATATTTTTCGACATTGTAGGAGGTGTACCTCAATGTCATTTGTTGCGATTTGCGTTTGTGGTGCGAGTATCACGCTTATATCGCTTGGATTTGAGTTTTGATGATGGAGTTTCATGATATTGTTTTCGTGCACCATGGCTGCACCTACTGGGTATTTACATTTTGTGCATAGTTATTGCACTTGATATACGTTTTATACACCGTTGTGTTGGTTTGCGATTTGTGCATACCGATTGCACTTGATGTCGATTTTGTGCCTTGGTAGCACGTATTTATGATTTCATGGATTTCATACGGATTATTTGATTTTTGTGCATGTGGTACGCACTCGATTTGATTTTTGCACTCGGTATAGCTCACATGTGCTTGCAGTGCATTGATACGGATTTTGTGCACATAGTTGCGCACGTTTTTGGATTTTATACACATGTACACTCAGTGTTGCTTTTATACGCATCGAAGTTATTGATGAGTTTCCGTGCATTTGTTGCACTAGATTGGTATTTCGTACACTAGATGAACGGGAATGTATTTCGTGCACTAGATACACCGGAATTGTATTTCGTGCACCAGATGCACCGGATTTGTATTTCATAAACTAGATGCACCGAATTTGTATTTCGTGCACTAGATGCACCATATTTGTATTTCATGCAATGGATGCACCCGATTTGTATTTCGTGCATTTGTTGCACCAGATTGATACTTCGTACATTTGTTGCACTAGATTTTCACTTCGTGCATTGGTTGCACTAGATTTATTCTCCGTATATTGGTTGCACCTAATTTATGTATTTGAGCATTTGTGTTACCAGATTTGTGTTTTTGTGCGTGTTTGCACTTAACGTTCGTTTTCACCCATGCTACTGCACTAGATTCTTTTTATGGACCTGACACGCTTGGGTTGGATTTTTGCGCATATTAGGTGCTTGGTATTGGATTTCATGCGCATCGGATGCACTTGAGTGATATTTTATTCTTGCATGTTGGATGCACTCGATTTAGATTTCATTTGTGCATGACGGATGCACTTGATTGGATTTTCGTGCATGTTGGGCGCATAATATGAGATGTGATTTTGTGCACACCGGGTGCACTCGATTGGGATTTTTATTGTGCAGGTTAGTTGCACTGGGTTGAGACTTTCATGTACTCTAGATGCACTTGATATTATTATCGTGCACATCCGTTGCACTGGACAGATGTTTTTGTGCATACCCGTTGCACTTAGTTTTGGATTTTGTGCACATTTGTAGCACTTGTATTTTGCTTTGATTTCCGTGTGCACCAGACGCATGTGATTATTGGATACGCCTTTTGAGGCTGATTTTGCTCTTGAGCACTTTGTTTTCATAATGGGCACTATATTCTTTAGTAGCCGAACATGACTGATCCGATGACAGTACCTGAGTACTTTGCATGCATTAAAATTTTAGCATGTTTTCAAAAAGGAGCTATAGTCTCGCTATTTCCTACGTGTCCGTGAGCGACACGAACGTTTATAAAGGAAAACCTTTTGGGATATTTTAAAATGGCGGAACGTATATTTTTGCAAAAACAATATGAACATATATTTATTACTTTACAAATGAGCGTCCGTCACATGTGCCGTGAGTTACGCATCACGCGGCAATTCAGAAAAGATTTTGCATGTGTTTTATTCCGTTTTAGGAGATTTTTCCAAGGACGCGTACTACACACATATTATAGTATTTGACTAGTGCATATTGGATTTCAGCAGTGGATTTCATGATCTGTATCTCCATTGTAACTCCGATGATATGCGTGCAAATCCGATGATTTGCGTGACGCTTGACGAAGTTCGATATTGAGTTTCATACTCGTTTTCAGGCGCACAGGATGCGCTGTGGTATTTCTGTATCTTCCATGATTTCGGAGCCCCATTGATTTGAGCTGATTATTGAAATGTTTTAGTATTTGGGGGTTTAAATTTAAATTCGGGGACCGAATTTATTTAGGGGGAGATTGTAACATTTCAGAAAATATAAAATATTATTTTTGGAATTTAATATTAAAAAAATATATTTCGCAAAAACTACCCGATTTGCGAAATTGGGTTTTTTGTAAAATGGTATAAATATATACCAATAATTGTGAAATAATTGGAGATTAAAATGATTTATTCATTTAAAAATATATTTATTGTATTTGGCTTTTTTATAATTAATTATACGCAAGTTTAATTAAAAATTGATTAGTGCATTATTAATCGCGATTAAGCCAAATCCGTGTTTCTATATTTTCCCATGGCTAGTGCACCATATCATGTTGCATTTTGTTGCATGTTGTTGCATTTGTGTTGTTTTATTGGTATTATGTGTATTATTGTGAGAAAAAGAGAAAATGGTTAAAAAGAAAATTATTGGAGAGAGAAAGTGAGACATGAGTTTGGAGAGGGTGAGAATAAGAAAGAGAGAGAGAGGGTAGTCACCATTTCTTCACCTCATTATTTTCCTTCATCTTCTTCCTCCTCATCTCCCTCCACCTTCACCTCTAAGAATCATCTTCATTTCTTCACCAAAACCCTACACCCTCTTCATTAAAGTTAATCCCCACCTCATCCTCAACACTTTGGACCAATCAAAGTTGGATTTCGAAGACTTTGGGAAGCTAGGGTTTTTCTTGAGTTGTCTAAATGAGATATATCTTCTTTCATTTAGTTTAGTTTTAGTTTCTTGCACCCTAGTTTAGTTTAGAATGTGATTTGGTTAGGGTATGTGATGTTTGGAAAATTCAAGAGAAAGGTTTGAGTGTTTGTGTGGAATCATGAGGTGTAGTGAGTGTCTTAAGACCTTAGGGATTGCTTTCAAGACCTGGAAATGAGTATAAAAACCAAAATACGGACTTAGGAAATTCCCCATGTCGGTTTTGTGACATTTCAGTGGCTTACAGGGAATCTGGAGGAACCCGGGAAGTTTCTGAGAAAAACTAGCAACTCCAGAGACCTAATTAGACCAATAGAAGACCACCCTGAGAAGACAAACCCCAATGGAGCAGTCTTTGCCGAGTAGGCCGGTTTTGGTGGGCATGTGGCCGGCCTCATTGAGGGTGATTATGTCTAGGTTGGTTCTGTAGCTCAGTTACTTCATATACAACCCCACTGCATTGCTAGTTTAGTCCCAATTTAATCTGAGATAAATCCAGGTGCATATTTGAGTGTTTTTGGCTATGTTTTCCGAGTTTTGAATGCTTGGTTATGATGTTTGGAGTTTTATTTGGTTGTTGGGCGTTTGTACGTTAACAACAAGGGTTATTTGATTGTTTTGCATGCGTAGGCTCTATGTTTTAACCTATGAGCGCACTGTGTGCCGTATTGGTTTTCCGGACTTGTTGTTAATAGCATTTGCGATTGTGTATTTATGGTATGTACCATCGCGTGGATTCCGAGACTACGGAGCACATCGACTACTGCTGAACAAGAAGTTCCATAGGTGAGTAGATTTATATCTATGGGGAAAGTCGGGTGGATGGCGTATAACACCCCCGCAAGTTTTGATGGAAACTGATATATAGAATATGGTTAAGGAAACCATGTTAGAAACTTATGAATAAAGTGGGAGAAACCTATACTAGGAACCCACGGATGTGATTAAAGGTTTAGTATGAAATGATATGATTGATAAGGATGTCTCGAAGATATATTTAAGTATGTGAAACGTAAACGTGAATCACGATATATAAATATAGGTAGTGCACGAGAATAAGTATGAGATTTAGAGTTGCATGACATGAGATTTATAAGATAGAATGTATATGTAAGATGACTTGATGTGAGATATAAATGTGATGAAAAGAGTATACTTTGTGATATGATGACTTGGTGTGATATGTCGTTATATGGATGCGAGTCGATATGAGATAGTTGATACCTTTGTCAGTCCCACGATATGAGATGGATACGGATGTAACCTGGGATATAGGTATATAGGTATATATAATGTTGTGAATCATGAGTGATATGCCGTACGAGACGTTAGGTCCGTACCCTTATTGTCATATAGGTTGATAGGATTCCTAATGGTTTAATGCCGCCGTACGATGATTTACCATACGTGACGAGTTTTATCTGATGATTGATTCATACCCATGACTAGAGGATGCCGTATGATGTGTTATACCGTACGCGATGTTGTGAGGCTGGATGCCGATTGATAGATTCACCGACTTAGATATGTGATTGAGACGTATACCTTATAGAATTGCGCTCACGATTTACTTTATGCTACGTTCATGTTATTCTCATTGCATTACATATACCTGTGCTAGTATACCTACACCATTATCGATGATGCGTATGTTACACTTACACAGATTGCCGACTCACACACTTTCATCATCGATAATTGCTATGTCACTTACACTGTAGAATTGCCACGTCATTATGATATGTCGCATAATATACTGATATTGTCACATCACTGTTTCATGTTGCATGATATACGGATATGCTCACATTTCTGTTATATGTTTGCATATATCATGCTTTACGATTATATGCACTAAGATGCTATTTTCATGAAATTTCTGGATTTGAGAACCGTGGTTATTTCAAAAGAAAGTATGTATTGTTTTAAAAAAACCCGGTTTCTCTTGATATGATATTTTGAGACGTCCACCATGTGTTTTCTCGGTTCTGAGATTGATATGTGAGACCCGATTCGAGGAGCTGGATGAGGCCGTTTGCGGGTACATGGTGGACCCGGTATGGTACCCCGGGGCAAGAAAGGGATGTCGCGCAGTTGAAGATGAGCCTGGAAGAGGACTACTACCTACCGGTGATTGGTTGGACCTGGCGGTTATCCGGAGGATACCGACCGGAGTCGAGAGATGGATATGGGCCGATCCGTTCTGCCGGAGCTCGAGGGCCGATCCGGACAGACGGAGCCCGTGGGCCGATCCGGACTGACGGAGCCCGATATATGAGGATTTATGTGTCGATGCTGGACACGGGTTTCATGATGTTTCGAGTGTCGATGTTGGACACTCAGGTTCCATGATTTTGATATGTCATTGATGGACACACGTTGATTTATATCCTCATATTTTCATGCATATGTTTTCATGATATTTACATGCATGATGTTGTTGTGTCATTGATGGACACATAGATGTTAGCCACATGCAGATAGGCAGTGATTATATTGTTAGCATTTATCTAGATATCATAGTATTACCTTTATGATATAGTTGACCTAGGAATCGTTGTTTATTCGATTTCTACCTGATGATGTTTTCTACTCATGTGTTGGCAACTCACCCCGTTGTGCCACAGTTCTTGTATGTTGACCGCTTGGATCCGTAGTGGCATCGCCGGCACACTGCTTACTTTCGGGTGATTTGCTTTGGCAGGTGGTACATGTTGGATCGTACAACTCTTGTATTATTATTCCTATTGTATCTAGTTAACTCAATCAATCAGAAACTTGTATTTGTATATGTAGTAAGACTTAGCAAGACTTGTAGTTGCGAGACTTAGAGCGATGGGTTATATGTTCGCTTGGTGCGTTGATGTCTTGCCTTATTCATTATTCTTTATGTTGATCTTCGCCGTTGGGCGTCGTATACTCATATGATGACTTGCGTGGTTGTGATTCCGCCGATTGGCGAAGAACTAGCTCCCGCTTGGGGATGCCTTTTATATTATCATGTGTATGTGGTTTTGGATCAAAATATACAAAGGAGGTGCTGCCTAAATTTTTGAAAGACGAAACATGTTTTTCAACTAGCATAATCCACTTGCATTTTTCATGTTCCATTATCTATGCATTAAGAAAACATTTAATTTCATTATACTTTTATTTAAAAACTTCACCTCTTTTATTTTACTTTAAAAGGTTTAGATTTTTGGGCTTCGGCTTACTTGAATTACGTTACACCTGTAGACGTGGCATGATTTAAGTGTTAGTCGCGAGCTAATATTTTCGGGTCGTGACAGAATTATCCCACTCATGACCTAGAGATGGCTGCGGTGATTTTTGCACTCAAGATTTGGAGACACTATTTATACGGTGAGTCGTGCCAAATATTCACGGACCACAAGAGCTTAAAGTACATCTTTCAGCCACGGGATATGAATTTGAGACAGCGTCCTTGGATGAAGCTTGTGAAGGACTATAACTGTGAGATTCTTTATCATCCGGGCAAGGAGAATGTTGTGGCTGATGCTTTGAGTCGGAGGCCCGGAGGTAGCTTATCTTATTTGAGCGCAGTTCAGAGACAGTCTTCCGCAGATTGGCAGATTCTTTATGACATCCGAGTGCAGTTTGAGTTTACTTCGACCGGGGAACAGCTCGCTCATATCTGCGCCCGTCCACAGTTATTGATCGTATCCGAGAGGCACAGTCCGACGATGCTTGTTTGTTAGAGATCATGGAGAGGTTCGGCAGGGTAGAGTCTTAGAGTTCGTGATCGATGACTAGGGAGTGCTACGATTTAGGACTCGACTATGTATGCCAGATTTCGAGGGGCTGAGATGCGAGATTTTTGAGGAGGCACATTAGTCAGCATATAGTGTTGATTCGGGTTCCACCAAGATGTATCATGAATTTAGAGATGTCTAATGGTGGGAAGGGATGATGAGAGATGTCGCAGATTTCGTTTCGAGATGCCTGACTTGCCAGCAAGTCAAGGCCAAGCATTAGAAGCCGGCAGGAGAGTTACAAGCTTTTTCCCATTCCGGAGTGGAAATGGGAGCAGATCTCTATGGATTTCATCGTGTGTTTACCTAGGACCAGTTGAGGGTATGAATCTATTTAGGTGATCGTAGACCAGTTGACGAAAGCGGCTCACTTTCTTCCAGTGAAGACCGCTTTCAGATTCGCTCAGTATGCTCAGATATATGTTGATGAGATTGTGCGACTACACGGCGTTCCGACTTGTATTATGTCCGACAGAGGCACCCAGTTCACCAGCCGCCTTTGGGAGAAACTTTAGGAGGCTTTGGGCACTCGATTGTGTTTCAGTACATCTTTCCATCCGCAGACCGACGGTCAGTCAGAGCGGACCATACAGACTTTCGATGATATGCTCCGAGCTTGCATTCTAGATTTTGGTGGAAGTTGGGATCGTCAATTTCCCTTGATAGAGTTCTTCTACAATAACAACTTCCAGGAGACGAATCAGATGGCAACCTTCGAAGCATTGTATGGGACGAGATGTCGATCACCTGTTTGTTGGACAGAGCTCAGTGAGAGAAGTATTTTGTGACCGAAGCTTGTGCAGGAGATGAAAGAGAAGATCCGGTTGATTCAGGATAGGATAAGAGCGGCCCAGAGCAGGCAAAAATCTTATGCGGATAGAACTCGTCACAGACTTGAGTTCTCTATGGGTGATGATGTTTTCTTGCGAGTTTCACCGATGAAGGGAGTGATAAGATTCGGGAAGAAAGGGAAGCCTAGCCCCAGATATATGGGTCCCTTCGAGATTCTCGAGCGAGTCGGTACCGTTGTTTATCATTTGGCTCTTCCGCCCAGTTTTCCAGATGTTCACCCCGTATTTCATGTATCGATGCTCCGCAAGTACCTTCATGACCCCTCTCACGCAATTCAGCACCGGACGATCCAGCTGGAGCGCGATTTTTCTTTCACCGAGCAACCGGTAGTCATTCTAGATCAGCAGGTGAAGAAACTGAGGTCCAAGGTCATACCGTCCGTAAAGGTTCTTTGGCATGGCCCGAGCAGTGAAGAGGTCACCTGGGAAACCGAGGACGAGATGCAGAAGAAGTTTTCCCATCTTTTCGAAGGTACGCGTAGCTAGATTTTTAAATTCGGGGACCGAATTTCTTTTAGGAGGAAGATTGTAACATTTTAAAAATCGTTTAGGTTAATAGTATGATAATTAGTAGGACAACTCGTGTTTTCCGTAAAACCTAGTTATGATTATTTTTCCACATAGAAATAAATATACCTATTTTAATTATATAATTGCTTATGTATGAGTATTTAATTAGTCACTTATTTAATTGCTAGTTTACTTAATTATTTTCCTTACTTATTAATTAATAAATATTATTTTTGAGCATGCACATACACACTAAATTAGTGTTAATTATTCGTTAGTATAGGTTAATACATGTTACCGTACCATGACACAACTAAAACCATTTTGTAGCATGCTCACTTCCTTAAATCAAGATGGTTCTAGATTTTTTTTACATGGAAAAAGAAAATAAAATTAAAAAGGAAACGAAAAGAGGTATGTTTTTTTTTATTTAAGTATGGTGTGAGCTATGGTACCCACACTCTCTCTCAGCCTCCCCTCACCTCCAAAACCTCAGCCCCCCTCATCTTCCACCTTCTCTTTTCTTTGCTAAACCTCACTGCCTAACTACAAATCTCGACAAAATCAACACTAATTCTAGCAACTTCATCACTAAAATTCCTTGATCAAAACTAAGCATGATTCTTGATAGCAAAGTGGGCATTTTGGTGGCAAAGCTAGCAAACTTGATATTCCAAATTGTTGAGGTATAAAACCTTAACCCAATTGTTACTTTTATAATTAATTGTTTTAATCTAATTTAGATTAGGTGTTAATATAGTTTTAGTGCAAAAAAAGTTTTAAAGAGAAGGTTTATCATTTAATTATGTTAACTATGTGTAGATTAACATCTAAAGACTTGCAAAATCTAATCTAGTTGTTAATTTACTGTTGGTAGCTCACCCGCGCACGCAAATGCGTATGTTTTGGGAACAGATATGATTTTAAGGAAACGGAATGTGCACGCGAGATTGTTCTCGTTTTAAATATTTATAAACCGCAAGTGCACGGCGCGTTGTAGCAAGCCGGCAAGTACGGGTCGATCTGCAGGGATGTAACATTTCAGAAAATATAAAATATTATTTTTGGAATTTAATATTAAAATAATATATTTCGTGAAAACTACCTGATTTGCGAAATTGGGGTTTTCGTAAAATGGTATAAATATATACCAATAATTATGAAATAATTGGAGATTAAAATGATTTATCCATTTTAAAGTATATTTATCGGATTTGGCAATTTATAATTTATTTTATGCAAGTTTAAAATTTAACCCGATTAGTGCACTGCTAATCGTAATTAAGCCAAATTCGTGTTTCTACAGTTTTCCATAGCTAGTGCACCATGACATGTTACATGTCGTGTCATTTGCATTTGTTGATATTTGGGTTTTCGAAAAGAAAAGAGAAAAAAGGGAAAAAGAATGAAATATTTGAGAGAGAGAGAGAGTGCGAGACATGAGTGTGAGGGGTGGGAATAAGAGAGAGTGAGGGTAGGAGAGAGAGGGCAGCCATCTTTTCCCCTCCAGATTTCTTTTCTTCACCTCCTTCATCCTCAAGCTTCCCTCCACCTTCACCCCAAGAAATCATCTCAAAATCCTCATCCAAACCCTATACTCCCTTCATTAAAATTGGTCCCCACCCCATTCTGAACACTTGGACCAAGCAAAGTTGGATTTTGAAAACTTTAGAGAGCTAAGGTTTTTCTTGAGTTTCCCAAATGAGGTATAATTCCTTTCATTTAGTTAGTTTTAAGTTTCTTTGTATCCTAGTTTAGTTAGAAGTTGATTTGGTTAAGTTGTGTGATGTATAGAAAATTCTAGAGAAGTGTTTGGGTAATTTTGTGGAATTGGTGATGTTTAGGGGCTGTTATAAGACCCTAGTAGTGTTTTTAGTGACTTAGAACAGAGAATATAACCTAAAACACGGACTTAGGATTTCCCGACGTCGGATTTGTGATAGATTGTGATGGTATATGGGGATCTGCAATGACCCGAGACCTCTATAAATTAAGTTCCCTTGACTGTGAGACGTGCAGGAAACCATAAATCATCCCCTGAAACCTGAGCCCCTACCCTCGTTTTCTGGCCGCAGATTTATTCATTGTGGCCGCAAATTGCGGTCACATTTTGGTGAAATTTGATGATTTTTGGTTGGTGAGTCCCTTAGGTGATATCTAGAGCAACCCTATATGCAAAATTCCCTAGTTTGGCCTAGGGTGAAATCTGGAGGTGTTTTCCTATGTTGCTAAATTTGGTTTTAGTATGTTTTTCGATATTAGGATTATTGGTTTTGATGTTTGGATTTGTATTTAGTTGTTGGGCGTTTGTACGTCAACAACAATGGTTGTTTAATTATTTTGCATGTGTAGGCTATATGTTCTAACCTTTGGACGCAACGTGTGCCGTATTGGTTTTCCGAACTCAATTTTAATAGCGTTGCGATATGTGTTGATATTGTAGGTAGCTTCACGTGGATTCCGAGACGATGGAGCATGGCGTCATCGACTTCGGCAAGTAAGGATCAAGTGAGTAGATCTATATCTACGAGGGAGTCGGGTGGATGGCGTATAACACCCCCACAATTTTGATGGAAACCGATATACAGGATATGGTTAGAGAAAAATTTTTAGAAACTTAGAGATATAGTTGAATAATTAGTAGGAGATACGATTTACCATGTCTTGAAGTTATAGCTTAGGGTGTAGGTGACATGATATGATAGGAAAGATGTCTTGAATTGATGTTCAAGAATGTGAATTTCTATAGATATAGATAAGTAGTTGTAAAGAGAACCAATAGGAGATTATAGTGGCATAACATGAGGTTGATAATATACGACTTTAGATTGATCATATGACTTGATTGATATATCAGTATACGGATGCGAGTCGATTGTTATGGATGTGACCCGGAGATATAGGTATATAGATATACATAATGTTGTGAATCTTGAATGATTAGCCGTATGAGACGTGAGGTCCGTACCCTCCTTGTCATATAGGTTGTTAGGATCCCAAATTGTTTAATGACGCCGTACGATGAGTTACCGTACGTGATGAGTTAATTGATGATTGATCGATACCCTTAACTTGAGGTGGCCAATTGATAGATTCACCGACTCGGTCATATTAGATACATATACCTTATACCTTTTAGCTGCCGATTTACTTTATGCTCCGTTCATGTCATTACCATTGCATTTCATATACCTGTGCTAGTTCACCTACACCATTATCGATGATGCCTATGTCATACTTACACAGATTGGTCGGCTCACACACTTTATCATCGATAATTACCATGTCACTACACAGTAGAATTGCTGCATCATGATATGACTCCTTGCATAATTTACTTGCAATAGTTACATATACACCTTTATACGTTGTTGCATTTGACCTTGGAGGAATTGGGAACCGCAGGATATATTTGAAAACTGGATTCATTTTAAAGAGCGGTTTTCCCTTGATATGTGCATATTACTGTTCCATATTGCATGATTTACGGATATGCTTATATTCTGTTATATGTCGCATACATCATGCTTTACGATTTTACGCATTGAGATATGCTGCTTTCATGAGATTTCTGGATTTGAGAAACGTGGTTATTTCAAAGGAAAGTATGTGTTGTTTTAAAAACCCGGTTTCTCTTAATATAATATTTCAGTGCGTCCACCATGTGTTTTCTCGGTTCTGAGATTGGTATGTTACACCCGATTCGAGTAGGAGGAGGAACCATCTCTGGGTGCATGGTGGACCCGGTGAGGTACCCCGGGGCAAGATGGTCGTAGATGATGGCGTTAAGCCTGGCAGGGGAGCACTACCTACCGGTGATAGTATTTGGACTCGGCGGTTTATCCGGAGGATACCGACCGGTGTAGAGAGATGGACATGAGGGTCGATCTGAGGATGCGGCGCCTGAGCTTTGAGGATTTACGTGTCGATGCTGGACATGGGTTTCATGATGTTTTCGAGTATCTGTGTTGGATACTCAGGTTCCATGATTTGTTGTGTTATTGATGGACACACATTCTTTGATATCCTCATATATTTACATGTATAAGTTTTTATGTTGTTTCGAGTGGACGAGATCCACACACATACAGGCAGTTATTATATTGTTGGATGTTATTCACATGTATACAGGCATTGATTATTTTTGTTGGCACATATTTACATACGGTCACCCTAGATATCATATTATTACCTTTATGATTTAGTTGACCTAGGAATCGTTGTTTATTCGATTTCTAACTGATGATGTTTGCTACTCACGAGTTGGCAACTCACCCCCATTGTGCCACAGTTCTTGTAGGTTGACTGCATGGATCGGTAGTGGCATCGTTGCCACATAGCTTGCATTCGGGTGACTTGCTTTGGTAGGTGGTACATGTTGGATCGTACCACTTTTGTATTTATTATACATTTTGTACCTAGTCAACTCCATCAATCAAAACTAGTACTGTATAAATTGTTAGTGTATATGCCCTAGGGGCTATTATTGTATCATACTAGTTTGTATATTACTTAATGGAAGCTTGGGATATTCACAGTTATATTAACAGTCTTGCTAAACATGGTAGTATGCTATTTGGTTTATTTCTATCTTAATATGTGTATATGTTAGCATATCGAGAAAACATATTGATAGAGCCCTTAGGATCTTGCTTGACTACCAGCGTTGTGATGGCAGTCACACTAGTGGGGGCTGGGTAGTCTACAAGCACATCCTTTTACAGGTCTCTAGTCGTAGGATTATTGAGACAGGGCATCGATACTCCGGAGTAGACTAGTGTGTACGCTTCTCATCCCAGTTGGGGAGATGGTATGTCCCACAGCCATCAGTACGTCGTACTAGAGATAGTATACAGGTGCTCGTTGGGTTAAGGGTACACCGGACATGACTCGCAGGGAACTGATTGTTGGTATTATACCCGTCGTCAGTTAACAGTTCCCAGGTGACATGAGTACAACATAGTCCACAGACTTGACTGCTGCTTCGCCTCGAGTGTGTTCCCACTGTTCTTAGATTGCTACCCTACCACGGCTCAAAGGAGCCGTGCAAACAGGTAGCAGTTGGGTGCAGTCCTGAAGCACTTGGAGGCAGTGGTGGTTAGATAGGATTCGTCTCTCCCGGTATTGGGAGTTGATATCGTGCTGTGTTTGGAGAGCCATTACGCAAAGTCCCTGGCCAGGGCGGATGAGATTTACTGGTGGGTTTTCCAGTAGCTTCTCAAGGTGTAATGGGCTTCACTCCGACACCACTTATACCTCTTTTAGGGGACCGACGCTTGCCGCCCCCTAGGCCCGATATGCGATAGTCTTAGACGAACAGACCAGACTGTACGGAGATTGTCACATCAGGCTCAGTAGGAGTTCGGATGGGTTTCCTCATCGGCCTTCTTATCTACCTGGGGACCGTTACGTACAGCTAGTGCCGCTTGCGGTCTGTGGTTAAACCCACTGCCAGCGTAGTAGTCGAGTCTTTAGAGTCCCACACAGAGAGTTTCCCTGCTTCGGGAGAAACGATATAGAGGTCGTATGGTTTTACGACAGGGTTCGGACACGCACGTGCATTTATGCACGTATGATGTTCGGACAGTTTGTACTAGCAGGCTTTGGTTTAAGCCAGATTCTAGTATTGGATTATTGGATTTATACAGTCTCAGTATTTCCGTATTTTTACGGATAGGAGGGGCATTCTCGTAATTACTCGAGAAGCTTTTAGAAGTTTGATGAGTTGGAGGCTTAGGTGGAATTTGCATTGATTGGATTAATGACTCATGGTGTGATTCATCCAAAGGAGTTAATGATGCATTTATTGATTAATGACTCATGGGATGAATCACACAAGGTGAGTTAATGAAGCATGATGATATTATTATTTGTTATTTCATTTAATAAATATCTTATGCTTCTTATATTCACAATGAGATATTTTTTTCCTAGATGATTCTCACTCTCACCTTCTCTCTCCTCAAGCTCTCTTTCTCTTCAAGGAACTAACCCTAACCTCTCATGTGTTGAGATCCAAGGGTTAGCAAGACTAATAGATCTCTAATCCTCTTCTATATCCTCTAGGTTGCTTTGATTAGCACTCATAGCCACTTAGTTACCTCAAGTGTGAGGTTAAAGCTTAGAGAAGTAGCTCTCGGGTGGATCTTCTATTACAATGAGGAGACCGACGAGGAGGTGGTCTACGAGAACAAGAAGGACTTGATTCATTAGGTATAATCATCTTTCATAGTAGCTAATCACTTCTATGTTGTTGTTAGTTAGGATTTAGCAAAGATCCGTAAAGTTAGTCGATGTTAGTTTAAACAAAATGATTATTTTACCTATTCCGCCTCCCCGCATCATGTGGGGTGTCTAACGTCGACTTACAGTGGTATCAGAGCCTCGCTAAACCATAACTAACTTGTTACCAAAGTCGTTAGAAATTCGATCGCAAAACGAACCCGAAAAAATATCTTTTTAACCAAGTTTCTGCCGATTTTAAAACGGGGTCTAAAAATTTTTCAGGGACCCTTAAAAATACAAGCAGGGAATTATAAGGTTACTGGAGAAATTTGGGTTCGTAACTAGGCCAAACCGCCGTGGAACCGCGGCCGATTCAAAACGATCCGCCGCGGATCCACGGCCGAGTTGAAGCCGAGTTAGCCCAAATTTCCCCAGTAACTCTTCTGTGTTGATTTTGTTCTTTCTGGGATGTTTTGTTTCTGCTCAAGTTTCAGGTGCACAGAGAATTTTTTGGAGTAGAATCATTTGTGTTTGCTTGATCGAAATTCTAAGATGTTTGACTAACTTGATTATATCTGTGATTTGTTTTATGTGTTCGTAAACCTCCCCTAACTGCTAGTATGTCGGTTAGCAGGGGGTTGCACATTTCTGTAATGGTTTTTACTGGTTTGTGTTTGTGGACTTGTTGGATTGTCGTGAATGGATAGCCGGGGATATGAGACGACTGTTTCTTTCATTCAAATGTAATTTGTAAATTGTTGTAATATTCTTTTGCGGGGCACATCCGGGCTGAGGTTGTAGCCACCGTTGTATTATTTCATTTACTGTTTTCTATTCCTATGATAGACCCAAGATGGGGTGCACAAACTACCGGGTACTTTGAAGTGTTTAGTGGCCTGCTCACGTTGTTGAGGGAGACCGCTTCACTTCGGGTACTTGGCGGGTAGTTTGTCGTACCCGTAGGGGTCTAGGGTGGGGTTTTGGCTATTCATCGCGACTGTGTAATCCGTCTTTCTTTGCAGGCTCAAAAGGAATGTGGATTCGTAGAAAATCCAATATGTTCATCTGTGATCCGGAATGCCTATTATTGCATTTGACGAATGTACAATATCTATATATGATAGCTATTAGACGTCGCTTATGTTTTGCACCCACGCTAGCCCAGCCTCCGCTTCCGCTCTGTTGTTAGTTAAGTAACCTAACGGGTGAATGACGGGACCCAGTGGCGAATGCGGATGGCATAAGAGGACGTTGTATTTTCGTTGTTTTCTGCAATGATAGGTTAATTGATGGGACGCATTATATTAATGCAAAGAAAATAAACCAAAGTTGAATCGTTGGAACAGTTTAAAAGAAACCACTCGGTTATTTTAAAACATAGGATATTTTTTAAATTGCGGAGCTTTAACTACTCCTTTTAAAAGCTATCAGGTTCCTTCGATCATATCAAGTTCACTACGTTCACGGTTTCGCCAAAACCATTCGTAGCCCTCCGTCATTTCATTTGGGTATTCAGTAGTATTCAAGCTATATATTTTGACCAACGCCAAGGCATAGTGTTTGGTAGCTGCTGGGTATTCATTTGTTGCATAGATAGATGAGTTAGTTTGGGACAGTCGTATTATCATTTGACCAACGTCAGTGGTATGTACGGATGGGTTCAAATTAACAAGATAATGATGGGTAGAACTTGACATGTGACTTATGACATTTTGACCAACGCCAAGGTCATAAGAGCATGGGGCAGAAATTTATATCGGGAATTTCTAAAGAAACTGAAATTTGCAAAGAGATGCATACCATTTGGAGTGTGATAATTTTGGTAGGATTCCTTCAGCTTTATCACACGATGATATTTGGATCCCGATCCTACTGTGAGTATCCGCTACTCGTCAGGAGATTCGTCACTTAACGATCAATGCTATAAACCAAGTAGGTGTCGAGAAAGATGTCAGCGGGGTTACGCCCCTAGAGAAAAGAGGTTATTTAATTAAGAAACTTCGCGAAAGCGTCGTAAAACCTCCCTCGAAGTACTGACACCGGCCTGGCTGAACGGTTAAGCAAGTATTGTACGGTGAGAATAGTCCTGACTAGTTCTTCCTTTTTGGTTTGAGGAGGGATTCGAAAAACAGTGGGAGCCATCCTGTTTAGATAAACTAAAACCACTCTAAACTAGCAAGAGCATCATGCTAAAGTGTTCCCTCTTTCTCTCATTGCAGCGACCCAGAACATGACAGGCCTTAAGTTACTATTAGAAAAAAATATTTTGACTGGGCCAAACTATAAAGATTGGTTCCGGAATGTTATGATGACTTTGACTTATGACAAATTGGGGGTATGTCCTTACTGCTAAGGCACCTGCTGTCCCTGGTCCAAATTCCAGTATTGCAGATAAGGAAATCCACAAGACCTGGGAGTTAGATTGCGTGAAGGCCAAATGCATCGTGCTTGCCTCTATGAATAATGAACATTAGAGGAGGCACGAGGATATGGATCTTGAATCCATATTTCTCCACACAAAGGATCTGTATGGAGAGCAATATCGTATAGCAAGATACGAGACCTCCAAGAACTTGTTTCAGTCGAGGCTGGCCGTCGGATCATCTTTCGGAGAACATGTCCTAAAGATGATTGGCTATATAGAAGAGCTCGCGGACCTCGGGACGACTTTGGAGAACGAGCTCTATATAGACTGAGTTCTTCAGTCCCTTCCTTCCACCTATGCCCAGTTTATTCTGAATTTCAACATTCAAGGAAAAGAAGTTGAACTTCCAGAACTCCTTAACATGTTGAGGAGTGCAGAGGGCACCTTGCAGAAAGTAAGGGAAACACCCACTATGTTTGTTCGCGGCGCTTCCTCTTCCGGGTCCAAGGCTAGGGCCAAAGGACGGAAGAAGAAGGCCGCTACCAAACCTAGAGGAGGTGTTGGTAAGGTGGGAGCTAAGGGAAAGACAAAGGTTGGAATGCCAGTAGTGGCAAAGGACGAGTGCTTCCACTGTCATAGAAAAGGCCATTGGAAGAAAGATTGCAAAGCATGGATTGCCAAGAACCAGGAACCGAAGCAAGCTGTGGCTTCGACTTCAGGTGTGTTTGTAATTGAAAATTGTCTGTCAATCAACTCTACTTCTTGGTTATTGGATACCGGATCAGGATCTCATTTATGCAATTCATTACAGGCACTAAGAGACCGTAGAGTGCTGAAGGTTGGTGATATGACCCTCCAGGTTGCTAACGGAGTTAGCGTGGGTGCTGTGTCCGTAGGAGATTATCACCGAGGATTGATGAGTGGACATATTTTGGTTTTGCGCAACTTTTTTTGTGTACCTAGTTTAACGTGTAATATCATATCAGTATCGTTGTTATCAAAAGAAGGTTATGATTTCATGTTTGTAAGCGATGTTGTTAACATCCACCATAATCATGGTTTGATTGGGTCCGGTACACCAGATAACGGTATATACATGCTAAACCAATTACAGATTTTAAATGTCTAGAACACACTAAAAAGAAAGTCTCCAGATATAAATCAGGCTTTCTTATGGCATTGTAGACTGGGTCACATCAATGAGACAAGGTTAACTAAGTTACATAGAGAAGGATATTTGGATCCGTTCGAATATTAATCTTATGCAACTTGTCAATCATGTCTCAAAGGAAAGATGACAAAGACTCCATTCACTGGACATGAAGTAAGAGCGAGCTCGCTTTTAGGACTCATACACAGCGATGTATGTGGTCCAATGTCTACACAAGCAAGAGGTGGTTTTTCATATTTCATTACTTTTACGGACTATTACTCTAGGTATGGATTCATAAATCTGAGGCCTTTGAGAAATTCCAAGAATATAAGAATGAAGTAGAAAACCAAACTGGCAAAAGTATCAAGACACTGAGATCTGATTGAGGTGGTGAATACTTAAGTGCCGGGTTCCTGGGTTACCTAAAAGAGAAAGGAATTCTCTCTCAGCTTACTCCTCCATACACTCTACAGCATAACGGGGTATCGGAGTGACGGAACCGAACCCTATTGGATATGGTACGTTCCATGATGAGTAATGCTGAGTTACCGCAATCTTTCTGGGGTTATACGCTAGAATCAGCAGCATATCTTTTGAACATGGATCCTATCAAGACTGTGCCTACCACGCCATATCAGATGTGGAGTGGGAAGAAATCCTATCTTCAGTATCTAAAGATATGGGGATGTCTAGCTTTTGTTAAAAAGCAGCATGTGGACCAACTCGAGGCACGATCAGTACAATGTAAATTTTTAGGATGTCCAAAGAACTCCAAGGGTTATTTCTTCTATTACGCAGAGGAACAAAAGGTTTTTGTTTCTCGTAATGCCCATTTTCTAGAACATCAGTTTTTAGAAAAGGAAACAAGTGGGAGCGCAATAGAACAGGAAGAAATTCCAGAACCACAAACTACTACTGAAAGTTTGGTAGAACCAGTAGTTCAAGAAGAATAGGACATTCTCGCACCCCTCCGCAGGAGTAGTATGCTGTCTCATCCGCCAGAGAGATACTACGGTTTTCTCATAGATGGGGATAGAGAGGATTGCGTCATTGATAATGATGAACCTACTAGCTTCCAGCAGGCCATCCAGAGCGGTGACTCGGTAAGATGGCTGGATGCAATGCGGACCGAGATGGAGTCCATGTACACCAATAAAGTATGGACTTTGGACTTGGCTCCAGGTGGGGTAAAACCCATATGATGCAAATGGATTTTCAAGAAAAAGATTGGTGTAGATGGAAAGGAGGAAACCTATAAGGTTAGACTTGTTGCAAAGGGTTTTCGTCAAAGACCTGGTTTGGACTATGACGAAACTTTTTCTCCAGTGGCCATGCTTAAATCCATTCGGATCCTTCTTGCCATTGCCGCCTTCCATGATTATGAGATCTGGCAGATGGACGTAAAGACGGCTTTTCTAAATGGTAGTTTAGAAGAGTGCGTCTATATGGATCAGCCAGAAGGTTTCAATCAGAGTGGGAGCAGCGGGAAAGTATGCAAGTTGCTTAAGTCCATTTATGGACTAAAGCAGGCATCGCGGAGTTGGAACATCTGTTTTGATGAAACGGTCAAAGAATATGACTTTATCAAAAATCCAGATGATCCATGTATATATAGTAAAATTGTAGCACGAACTGTCGTATTCCTCTTGTATGTGGATGACATTCTATTGATAGAAAATGACATTCCTATGCTACAATCTGTCAAAGGATTCTTATCATATAGGTTCTCCATGAAAGACTTGGGTGATGCCTCTTTCATTCTGGGGATCCGGATCTATCGTGATAGATCCAAGAGGATGTTGGGACTATCGCAGTCCTGGTATATCAACACTATACTGAAAACATTCAGTTTGGAAGATTCTAAGCGCGGTAATTTACCGGCTTGTCACGGAATAACCCTATCCAAAGAGATGTCTCCCAAGACAGATTTGGAAAGGGATCGCATGTCAGTTATACCCCACGCTTCTGCGGTAGGCTCTATAATGTATGTGATGTTGTGCACCAGAACAGATGTAGCTTACGCACTGAGCGTGGTAAGCAGGTATCAGTCAGACCCAGGGGAGAAGAACTGGATAGCAGTAAAGAACTTTCTCAAGTACCTGAGAAGGACTAAGGAGATGTTCTTGGTTTACGGCGGAAAAGACATCAAGATAGAGGCCTTTGCTGATTCCAGCTTCCACAGTGACAAGGATGACTCCAAGTCCATGTTAGGTTATGTCTTTACCCTCAATGGAGGGGCGGTGTGCTGGAAGAGTTCCAAGCAGGACACCGTTGCTAACTCGACGATGGAAGCGGAGTATATCGCTGCTTGCGATGCCACAAAAGAAGCAGTCTGGATGAAGAAGTTCTTAACAGAACTTCAGGTGGTTCCTACCATTGTTGATCCAATACCGCTGTATTGCGAAAACAACGGAGCTATAGCTTTAGCAAAGGAACCCAGGTCCCATCAGAAGTCCAGACACATCTTAAGGCGGTATCACCTGATCAGGGAGATCATAGATCTCCAGGAGATCGAGATCCGTAGAGTTCCTACAGAGGATAACACTGTAAATACATTCACTAAGGCCTTACCTAAGATTCAGTTCGAGAGGCTACTCGAGATGATAGGTCTTCGATACGCCAGTACATGGCTTTAGTGCAAGTAGGAGATTGTTAGTGTATATGCCCTAGGGGCCATTATTGTATCATACTAATTTGTATATTACTTAATGGAAGCTTGGGATATTCACAGTTATATTAACATTCTTACTAAACATGGTAGTATGCTACTTAGTTTATTTCTATCTTAATATGTGTATATGTTAGCATATCGAGAAAACATATTGATAGAGCCCTTAGGATCTTGCTTGACTACCTGCGTTGTGATGACAGTCATACCAGTGGGGGCTGGGTAGTCTATAAGTACATCCTTTTTCAGGTCCCTAGTCATAGGATTATCGAGACAGGGCATCGATATTACGGAGTAGACTAGTGTGTACGCTTCTCATCCCAGTTGGGAAGATGGTATGTCCCACAGCCATCAGTACGTCGTACTGGAGATAGTATATAGGTGCTCGTCGGGTTACGGGTACACCGGACATGACTCGCAGGGAACTGTTGGTTGGTATTATACCCGTCGTCAGTTAACAGTTCCCTGATGACATGAGTACAACATAGTCCGCAGACTCGACACTGCTGCTTCGCCTCTAGTGTGTTCCCACTGTTCTTAGATTGCTACCCTACCACGGATCAAAGGAGTCATGCAAACAGGTAGCAGTTGGGTGCAGTCCCGAAGCACTTGGAGGCAGTGGCGATTAGATAGGATTCGTTTCTCCCGGTATTGGGAGTTGATATCGCGCTGTGTTTGGAGAGACATTACGTAAAGTCCCTGGCCAGGGCGGACGATATTTACTGGTAGGTTTTCCAGTAGCTTCTCAAGGTGTAATGCGCTTCACTCCGACACGACTTATACCGCTTTTAGGGGACTGGCGGTTGCCGCCCCCATAGGCCCAATATGCGATAGTCTTAGACGAACATACCGGACTGTACGGAGATTGTCACATCAGGCTCAGTAGGAGTTCGGATGGGTTTCCTCATTGGCCTTCTTATCGACATCTACCTGGGGACCGTTACGTAGAGCTAGTGCCGCTTGCGGTCTGTAGTTAAACCCACTGCCAGCGTAGTAGTCGAGTCTTTAGAGTCCCACACAGAGAGTTTCCCTGCTTCGGGCGAAACGATATAGAGGTCGTATGGTTTTACGATAGGGTTCGGACACGCACGTGCATTTATGCACGTACGATGTTCGGACAGTTTATACTAGCAGGCTTTGGTTTAAGCCAGATTCTAGTATTGGATTATTGGATTTATACAGTCTCAGTATTTCCGTATTTTCACGAATAGGAGGAGCGTTCTCGTAATTACTCGAGAAGCTTCTAGATGTTTGATGAGTTGGAGGCTTAGGTGGAATTTGCATTATTTGGATTAATGACTCATGGTGTGATTCATTCAAAGGAGTTAATGATGCATTTATTGATTAATGACTCATGGGATGAATCACACAAGGTGAGCTAATGAAGCATGATGATATTATTATTTGTTATTTCATTTAATAAATATTTTATGCTTCATATATTCACAATGAGATATTTTTTCCTAGATGATTCTCACTCTCACCTTCTCTCTCCTCAAGCTCTCTCTCTTCAAAGAACTAACCTTAACCTCTCATGTGTTGAGATCCAAGGGTTAGCAAGACTAATAGATCTCTAATCCTCTTATATATCCTATAGGTTGCTTTGATTAGCACTCATAGCCACTTAGTTACCTCAAGTGTGAGGTTAAAGCTTGGAGAAGTAGCTCTCGGGTGGATCTTCTATTACAACGAAGAGGCCGACGAGGAGGTGGTCTACGAGAACAAGAAGGACTTGATTCATTAGGTATTATCATCTTTCATAGTAGCTAATCACTTCTATGTTGTTGTTAGTTAGGGTTTAGCAAAGATCCGTAAAGTTAGTCGATGTTAGTTTAAACAAAATGATTGTTTTACCTATTCCGCCTTCCAGCATCATGTGGGGTGTCTAACGTCGACTTACATAAATAGTAAGACTTAGTGAGACTTGTAGTTGCGAGACTTGAGCGATGGGTTGTAGGTTCTCTTGTGGGTTTGATGTCTTGCTTTATTCTTTATTTTATGTGTTGATCTTCGTCGTTGGGCGTCGTATATTTATATTAATGTCTTTCGTGGTTGTGACTCCGCCGTTTGGCGAAGAGCTAGCTCCCGCTTGGGGATGCCTTTTATATTATCATGTATTATTGTTTTGGATCAAAATATACAAAGTAGGTGCTGCCCAAATTTTTTAAAGACGAACATGTTTTACAACAAGTAAGATAAACTTGCATTTTTCATGTTCCCTTTTCTATGCATTGAAGAAAACCTTTTTCTTCTCTATACCTTATTTCAAAACTTCACCCCTTTTATTTCTTTAAAAGGTTTAGATTTCTGGGTTTCAGCTTACTTAGATTACGTTACGCTTTTAGACGTTGCGTGATTTAAGTGCTGGTCACGAGCTAATATTTCAGGTCGTGACAAGGGAATTGTGTATTCGGTCTTTTGATTTAAGGTTCAACAAATAACGAATTGGTTGTTTGTCACAAAAATAAAGAATACGAAAACAAGGAAAACAAAGAAAGAAGTTAAGAAAGAAATGGTTGCGGCTTTGGCTTGGAAGATCGAATCTCGACGATTCCTTCGACGCTTCATTTGATCATGAGTTGTCCGTCCTTACGTCGATCTCGGCATGAAGCATGACATGTCAACGCGGTTGCAGAGCACAAGTCATCAAATTCCGATATTCGCCGCAAAACACGAAACGAGTCCGTTTGTTCACTTACCATTTTGTATGTCCAAGCTTAGGGTATCAACACTAAACACAAGGGTTAGCAAGTATACTACAACATCAAAAACACAACTTAGTGAGTGAGAGCAAAATGATTTCAGTGTTAAGTGTGCTAAGAGCTTTTGATGGTATATGGTATATGAAACCAAGAGATTTGTGAAGTCATTTAATCACAAAATACCACATCCAAGCTTAGCAAACTTAACACCTAATTGATTCTAACCTTAGGCTTGTAAGATGGGGTTTGTGGGGAGAATATGGTATGTGATGAGGTTACAAAATAACCATGGAATCAACATACCATATCAACCCATCCAAGTTACAATACTAAGTTTATAATCAAAATTAAGCACATTAAACATTAACAAGAGGAGGAGGAGGCAAACCCTTTCATCTCACTTCCTTACCATAAACACAACCAAAGAAGATTAGTTAAGCATCATAAAAAGAAAAACAAAGCAAGTAAAGAAATGAAAGTAAATAAACATTAACAAAGCAATATATTAATACTTGAAAGTGAGTTACAAGATGTTGGTAACTTGTTCAACCTATTTAATGAAGCTCTCAAAAGAAAGCGTCAAGAGGGAAGAAGAAAAAGAGACTAAGTTAAGATCACACCACTTTCAAGGCTAAACCAAAAATGAACTAAAACAAAACTAAGAAGATGTATATTATGTATATGAGACCCTCCCCGTGCTCACTGATCTGGCTTTTATAGGCACCAAAAAAGGTTAAACAAGTAATAGAAATAAGGTGATGTGACTGCAAGGAAGGGACAGTGAAAAGATGGTGACACATGGGCAAAGCTGTAAGTCTACGGTAGCGCCCTAGTAGTCAATCCGAGGCCAAACGCGGAACAAAAACTTTTATGAACTGGCGCTAACACAGACTTTCACCCGGATCATGCCATTAACACTAAACTAGCAAACTACAACGATGATAGATTGGCTATACCGATCGATCCGTGTCCTTCAGTCTTTAGCCACCATCCTTAACTCCTCACGGCATCTCCGATCTCGCTCGATCTCCGGTCTCCTCGTCGAAGTAGCACGACATCAACGAATCTTTATACGGGCTCCCCTTCGAGCAGAAGCAACTCGTACATGAAGTTTGCTAGCCGACATGTCCAAGATTGAAGTAAAGAGAGTATAGAATATTTTGTCTCAAGGCACCCATTGAATTGGGTGAAGGTAAATGAAGTTGCCATGGAGATGTAATGAAATGAGCAAAAGGAATTTAGCTTGGAAAAAATCAAGCACACACAAATGTGTGCTCGGCCACACTCAAAAAAAGGAAGGAATTGGTCCACTGACTTTTGATGGGGAGAGGTGACCATATCAAAAACAAGTGGTAAGAATAAGGAAAATATCCTTAACAAAAATCTATCACAAATATCCTAAGCAAGACCAGAAGCAATTAATGCAAAAGCCACCTCACAAATTAGTCATGCCAAATAAATGCAAGCATAATGACTCACCTAAAAAGCCCACCCCAACCCATCATGGTTCGGCCAAAACAAATTGGCTGCCCCTCCCCCCAATTTCGAAATATGCCCACATGAAAATGGCCCAAAATGATAGCTAACAAATTCCATTAGACAAATGTTTAAAAAGGAAGACTAAAAATTGGCAATTTCAAAACTAATCCCGTAACAAATTACAAGATTACCCCACAACTGTATGTACATACCTGCATCCGCATTCGACTGAATACGGATACAACGAGACTAAAATATTCCAACACAATATAATACTAGGATCCGGCTTAAACCAAAACTCACTAGTATTATCCGTCCGAATCATGACACGTGTATAAGTGCACGTGTATGTTCGAACCCTGCCATAAAACCATACGGCCTCTACAACGTTTCGCCCGAACTTGGTAAACTATCTGTGGGGGCCTCTAAAGACTCGTCAATACTCTGGAAGTGGGCTTAACCACAAGCACGTCGGTGGTACTAGCTGTGCATAACGGCTGCCTATGTATTGAGCAAAAGGGAGGCTGATTAGCGAACTCATCCAGAAACCCTACTGAGCCTATCAGTGACAATATCCATACAGTCTGGTCCGTTCGTTTATGAGTATCGCATATCGGGCCTAGGGGGTTGGTAACATCAGACCCCTAATAGTGGTATAAGTCATGTCGGAGTGTAGCCCAGAACATCCTGAGATACAACTGGAATACCTACCAGTAAATCTCTTGCCTTGGCCAAGGACTTCGTGTAACGGCTCTTCTAGACACAGCGCGATCTCACCCCCGAATACCGGGAGAGACGAAACTCCTGCCGATCCGCTCACTGCCTCCATGTGGCTCAGGACTGTACCCAACTAAAACCTGTTTGCACGACTCCTTTGAGCCGTGGTAGGGTAGTAATCAAAGTACAGTGAGAACTCACAAGACAAATGACGATCTCAGGTCGATGAACTAACCTGTACATATGTCACCAGGGAACCGGTATCTGACGCTAGTTATAATACCAACTAGCAGGTTCCCAGCGAGTCCTGTCCGGTGTACTCATAACCCAATGAGCACCTGTATACATCTTAGGTGAACCAACTGACAACAATGGCTTGTGAGACCGGCCACTGCCCCTTGTCGGGGTCTCGACTGTATACTCTAGTCTACTCTGGAGTATCGATGCCCTGTCTTGAAACTCTCTGGACTAGGGACCACTTTTAAGGATGTCCATATAGACTACCCAACTCTCACATATAGGATCGCCATCATACTGCTGGTAGTCAAGCAAGAATCCTAAGGGCTCTATCAACGTGTAATAGTGATCTGTAATGTCACATAAAGAAGTACACGATGATAAAAACAAACTAAATAGCTTACTATCATCTCGAGTAAGACTTTCCTACCGGTATAGGTCCTCAATCATTGCAATCAGATGCCTGCGATCCAATAATTGACTTTTAGGGCACTATATCCAACAAAAGGGGGGGCGACGAGCTCAGTCAAAGTGGGCATGTGGTCGGTCCTGTCGAGGAGTCTTGGGCTCCTGCTTGTTGTGTGGTCTTTTGTGCTCCCCAATATCACTCTGGTGCTGCTAGATTTCTCAATAGAGGCTTGGGTTGCACTCAGGGATTTGGAGGGAACAAGATGCTATACATCACATCAAAACTTTTAGCATTTATTACCCTTGTCCCCCCATGTGTGCCATGGGCAGCCCCACCATGGTCCTAGTGCCAAAGAGCTATGTGCACACTTGTGTTGTGTTGGACCAAAAATGTGTACACATGATTATTTGTAAAAGTGCTCTTCGGATATCGGTCGGTTTCCTGGTCTGCTTGCAGTGTCGGCTCCCAAACATTATATCCATGATTTTGAATGTATTTCCAGTATTTTATCACGAACACCTGTAATCTTTAATTATTGAGCAAACACTGGTTAATAGTACCGATATATACAAAATAGATAACAAATGAGGGTATTAAAATGCAGTTTTCTGAGATGAACAAATACCCCCAAACTTATCTTTTGCTCGTCCCGAGCAAAACAAAAAATTCTAGCCTCACTTTTGCAGGGAACGCGATTGCACTGAGCATGTGCAACAAGCCATTAAACCTCTAGGTGTCCCTAGTAGGAGGAGTATTGTCTCCTGAGGGTTTTCAGCGGATTACACCCACAAAATCAAGTCAAGTTAATGTCATGGGGAAACTGTTGATTCTAATCTTAAGTTAGAGATCATAGTTAGAAATTCTATCACCCTAATTTTAGAGATGTCAAACCCTATTTTTCACTTCTCAGAATTTGTTTAACATAAGCTTATATATGTCTTTACGTGATTGTGCGGATAGTGTCCATAATGTTTGAAAAACTTTGATTAGGGTCATCATGTCATAATTACAGATCAGGATAAACTTCTGAAGGATCACACGAGTTTGAAAGGAGTTAAGATTTTCTCAAGTTTTTGTTCTCCAGTTAGGTTTCAAGTCAGAATATATATCATTTTTAACAGAGAACTTAAGTCTTATTTTTCACTCCTACCTTTCACTTGTTGTTGTTCATACACACCTTTCGTTATCGTGCAAAAGTCTTAATAAATATACCTTCATATCTCCACGAAAAAACTGTTTTAATAGAAAACTCGTCTCCGCCAAGATTATTCTCCCACAAAGAACCATGAGGACTTTTAACTCGGAGAGAACACTTGCTTAGCTTGTTTTATTTGGCGATTGGAAACTTAGCGAGTTTTGGGTCAATGACTCCCAAACCAGATGGTTTTAGGGCATTAGCTGTGGAGACACCACAAGGACTTAATTACCCATGTTACCAAGGCCACAAAACAAAAGACTCATTTTATTTTAAAATATTCTGAAGTCGGTGAAAACGGAGATATAGCCATCCTTTCTTTTTAATCCGAAGACGTTACATGTGGATAAGGTGCGTAATTACTCGAACAAGGTTCAGATGGGTTATTTTTTAGACTTATAGCTTTTGTTAAAACCTCAATAATGTCCTTCATATTCACCTTACTTTATGAATTATTCTTGATATTACTTAACACATAACAAACTTGTTCAATCCTAAAGATGTTTATCAATTTAAAAGTTTACAGACATGTCAGACTTTCATCAAATTCTCAAAAACATACAATACGTGTGAAGTGTTATAAAAGACGTATATCAGCTATGGTTTAAACACAAAGTAGGGTTATTTTTCGGGTCGTCGGTCTCACAAAAAGGATTTTGTTATTTCTAACTTATCAACCGAACCGTCAGACTTCAAATCTATGTTCCCCCACTAGCTAACATGAAAAAGTTTTTATATTTTCGGGAAATTTTTTCAATTTTTATGGGGTTTTTAAATATGTATGCAATGCAGAATATACAATATACACATGATGTAGCAAAATACGCAGTGCTCACCCCCAAACTTAAGTTTTACGATGTCCTCATCGTTCCTCCCATCTCCGGTAGATAGACTTAGACATCAGGGTAAGAATTTTATTTAAAGAAAAAGAAAAAACCCAAGACTAATTACAACATATACAGGTTAAATGATTGGGTTAGTCCAGAAATTAATACCAGTCATTTAAAGATTTTGCCTATATAGTCTAATGGCTGGTAAAAGAATATGTATATAAAAAGAAAAAAGAAAAAGAAAAGGTGTAGGGTTCCTAGGCACACTATAGAGGTCTCACAAGGCATCAACCATGCCAATATAAAATTTTATGGGTGCCGAGAAACCCTAATACGGATCGTCAGCTAGAATTCTAGGCGAAATACGAATCTAGTTAACACTTTAACTAAAGGAGAGAGGCTACAACCTTTGTAGATCCGGTTCTCCACTTCCTTAGCTCCACGTGGGTGTCCTATCGCTGTCCATCATGAATCCCGAACTCATTCGTCGGCTTCATCGGAGAAACGGGCGAGCTAGGTCGTCGGCTTCGTGTCAAAGACGATCTATGTCGAGGCATCACAAGTTCAAGCTCCGACTTCACAAAGTTGTGAAACTTGTGAAGAAAACACCCAAAACAACTTGGCAAGAGGTAGAGGGTGAAGAAATAGGAGGTGGGTTCACTTTAGAATTGGATTTCTCTCACTAGAACTCAAGTTGCCATTGATGGCATCAAGGTTTCTATCTTGAAGAAGAAGGAGAAGATGAAGCTAGTTTTATGATAAGTTCTTTAAAATGAAAAGAAAATTCATACTTATCATAATCTAACAAGGGTTAAGTATAGAGAATAAACCATGGTAAGTGGATGGGTTAGGGTTAAGCATGAAGACAAAATGGTCTCTTTGGTCAAAGCTTCATGAAGCTTCAACAAGCTTCATGACAAAAACAAACCATTTTATTTTCATTTATCCAATAAAATAAATAAAGAAATGAATAAATAAATGATAAGGCAAAACCCTAATTATCATTTAACCATGGTTTAATTCTTCACACTTAACCAAATGATCAAGTATCATCAAACATGATACATATATGTGCACAAAAGTATATCACATATCCAACTTGCACATCAAGTGAGAAAATCCGTATAAAGTGAACCAATACTAGTTAATGCAAAGTAATATATCAAATATATAATTATACATTAAATCATTAAATCAACATTTGATTCAATGATCCGGTCATGTCGCACATAACCGACTAGTATTCAATGTATCGATTTATCGAATCAATGATTCGATAACTAGGTCATATCGAATATAACCAATCGAAACATTTATCGCGAGAATGAAATGCGGTATCACATACACGCATTATTCTCGCTCTCGCACATATCTCATATGCGCTCCTATTTCGTTTCGCTTGAGCCAGGAAACCTCTGTGTAGGACTCTAAATACTCTTCAATACGCCGGTAGCAGATGATGATCATATCAAGCACCCACAAGCCGCAAGCGGTCTGCTAAACGTAACGGCCATCCGGGTATTGAGCGATCAGAAGATCGACGAGCTAGCCCGCTCACACTCCTGTGAATCCAACCAGTAACACTTACCGTACAGTCCGGTCTGTTCGTCTGATATGTCGCATATCAAGTCTAGGGGTGGTATACGTCAGACCCCAATAACCGATAAGTCGTGCCGATGTGAGGCTCATAACGGGTCGAGAAACTACTGGTTACACTTACCAGCAAATCTCTGATCAGCCCTGGCCAGGGACTTCCCTGTTACGGCCAATCGAGCACAGCGCAACATCAACCCCCAATACCGGGAGAGACGAAACCCCTCCTATCGCTCATTGCCTCCATGTGACTCGGGACTGTACCCAAAGACCACCGTTTTGCACGCCCTCATGGACGTGGTAAGGTGGAGATCAAAGCACAGTGGGAATCACACAAGACTCTATGACGATCTCGGGTCTACAGACTAACCTGTACAAGTGTCACCTGAGAACTGCCATCTGACGTGAGGTATAATACCATCTGGGAGTTCTCGGCGAGTCCGTCCAGTGTACCCAGTCTCCACTGAGCACCCGTATACCATCTCTGATGTCAAACACCAATGGATATGGGATCATCCATCGCCCATCTCATGGGTCGAGAAACATATACGCTAGTCTACTCTGGTATATCGATGCCCTGTCTCGATACACCCACGACTAGGGACCTTGAAGGATGTACTTATGGACTACCATGTCCCCACTAGTATGATCTGCATCATAGTCCAGGTAGTCAAGTACACATCCTAAGGGCTTTACCAACATGTAACTATAAGACAGTTTAAAGAGACTAGTGTACATGTTAAGGTAAAGAGTAACCAGATAGCATACTATCATATCGAGCAAGAAAGTCATCTCTATATATGTCCAAGCATCCAATATAATATACATCATCTGTACAATACTGGCCTCTAGGGCATACATACAACTAACAATCTTCCACTTGCACTAGGGCCAGCTGCTGTAGTGTCGCATACCGAGCATCCCGAAGAGTCTCTCAAACTGTATCTGGGGAATGGCCTTCGTGAGTGGATCCGCCGTGTTGTTCTTCGTGTCAACCCTCCTGACCTCGATCTCCCGGCGATCAACTATCTCCCGGATCAGGTGATACCGCCTCAGAATATGCCTGGACCGCTGATGGGACCTGGGTTCCTTGGCCAAAGCCACCGCTCCATTGTTATCGCAATACGAAGGTATTGGATGCTCAATGGATGGAACCACTCCAAGTTCAGCAATGAACTTCTTGATCCAGACAGCCTCTTTGGCAGCATCGTTGGCAGCGATGTATTCAGCCTCCATCGTCGAGTCTGCCACGGTTTCCTGCTTGGAACTCTTCCAGCTAACCGCCCCTCCGTAAAGGGTAAAGAAAAATCCCGACTGCGACTTAGAGTCGTCCTTATCACTCTGGAAGCTCGAATCGGTAAAGGACTCCACTTGGAGTTCTCCGTTACCATACACCAAGAGCATCTCTTTAGTCCTTCGTAAGTACTTGAGAATGCTCTTCACAGCTGTCCAGTGACTCTCTCCAGGATCAGCTTGATACCTGCTCACTACACTTAGTGAGTATGCAACATCTGGTCTGGTACATAGCATCGCATACATGATAGAGCCTACAGCTGAAGCATAGGGTATCCCTTGCATGCGAGCTCTCTCCAAATCAGTCTTGGGAGACATCTCTTTGGAGAGAGTGACTCCAGAGATCGTGGGTAAGTTCCCACGCTTGGATTCTTCCATACTAAATCTCTTTAGTATGGTGTCAATGTACCTGGATTGGGACAATCCCAGTATCCGTTTGGATCTATCTCTATAGATCCTGATCCCCAATATGCAGGAGGCATCACCAAGATCTTTCATTGAGAATCTTTGTGATAAGAAGAGCTTGACCGATTGCAGCATAGGAATATCATTTCCTATCAAGAGTATGTCGTCCACGTACAATACGAGGAAGACAACCTTACTCCCTGCCACCTTCTTGTAAATACAAGGTTCATCTGGGTTTTTGACGAAATCAAACTCTTTGATAACGACACCAAAGCAGATGTTCCAACTCCGCGATGCTTGCTTTAATCCATAAATGGATTTAAGCAGCTTGCACACCTTCCCGCTGCTCCCACTGTCTACGAAGCCCTCTGGCTGAGTCAGGTACACGCACTCTTCTAAATCACCGTTTAGAAAGGCGGTCTTAACATCCATTTGCCAGATTTCGTAATCATGATATGCAGCGATGGCAAGCATGATCCGGATGGATTTAAGCATAGCCACTGGAGAAAAGGTCTCGTCATAGTCCACACCTGGTCTTTGACGAAAACCCTTTGCTACAAGTCTAGCTTTGAAAGTCTCCACTTTCCCATCTACACCAAGTTTCTTCTTGAAGATCCACTTGCTCCCAATGGGTTTTACCCCTTCAGGAGCAACTTCCAAAGTCCATACTTTGTTGGTGTACATGGATTCCATCTCGGACCGCATAGCATCCAGCCATTTTACCGAGTCCCTACTCGTGATGGCCTGCTCGAAGCTAGTTGGGTCATCATCCTCCATGATGCAATCCTCGCTTCCACCGTCAATGAGAAAACCGTAGTATCTCTCAGGTGGACGAGATACCCTACTAGATCGGCGGAGAGGCTGGGGTTCGTCGAGTTCTACTGAATCCTCTGGTTCTACCAAGTCTTCTGTTGCAGTTTGTGTTGCTGGAACCTCTTCCAGTTCTACCTCAATGCCACTAATCTGTTTCATAAGAAAACCTTTTTCTAAGAAAGTGGCATGTCGAGAAACAAACACCTTTTGTTCCTCGGGGTGGTAGAAGATATACCCTTGTGAATTTTTGGGATATCCTACAAACTTACATAAGACAGCTCTTGCCTCGAGTTTGTCCGGATTTTGTCTTTTGACATAGGCTGGACAACCCCATATCTTAACATACTTAAGAGATGGTCTCTTCCCTTTCCATATCTCATATGGAGTGGTAGGCACTGATTTGGTAGGAACTATATTCAATAGGTGTATGGCTGTCTCAAGCGCATACCCCCAGAAGGAAATAGGTAACTCAGCTGTACTCATCATTGAACGCACCATATCTAATAGGGTGCGATTCCTTCGTTCCGATACACCGTTGTGCTGTAGTGTATAAGGTGGAGTAAGCTGAGAGAGAATCCTATTCTCTTTTAAATAATCTTGGAACTCATTGCTCAAGTATTCTCCTCCTCGATCAGATCGAAGGATCTTAATACTTTTGCCCGTTTGGTTCTCTACTTCGTGCTTATATTCTCTAAATTTCTCAAAAGCTTCAGACTTGTGTTTCATTAGGAACACATGCCCGTATCTAGAGAGATCGTCAGTGAATGTAATGAAGTAGGAAGAACCGTTCCTGGCAAGGGTAGACATGGGACTGCATACATCACTATGTACCAGTCCTAAGAGTTCAGTAGCTCTTTCTCCGTGTCCACTAAACGGAGCTTTGGTCATTTTTCCTTTGAGACATGAATGGCAAGTATCATAAGATGATAATTCGAACGGATTCAAATAACTATCCTTATGTAACTTAGCCAGTCGTGTAGCATTGATATGACCAAGTCTACAATGCCACAAGAAGGATTCGTTCATTTCTGAACTTTTCCTCTTGTGTGTGTTTTGTATATTGAGGACTGTATTTTGATTTAGAATGAATATGCCATTATGTAACGAGCCTGATGCAATCAACTTTTGATCTAGGAATATGTTCATAACATTATCCTTTACTACAAAATTATATCCTTCTTTACTCAATAAAGAAACTGATATAATGTTGCACATCATGTTTGGTATATAATAGCACTCATTCAGAATTATTGTATCACCACTTGGTAATACTAGGTGATATTCGCCAACTGCTTTGGCTGCAACATTTGCACCGTTCCCTACTTGAACGGAATGATCACCTTTTCCCAGTTCTCTACCTTTTCGCAGCCCATATAACATCTTACATATGTGGGATCCTGATCCGGTATCTAATACCCAGGACGTGGGGTGAACTGAGAAACAGTTCTCAATGACAAACACACCCGAAGATGATGCATCAACATGCATGTTCTCCTTTTGGGCGGTGTGAGAATCCAGATATTCTCCTGTTTCCTGTTCATTCTTATAACTCTTATAAGATAGAACGGGTTCAACGTTCCCCTGCACAGTATAACATGCGGGTTCGGTCAATACATCCATATTATTATCTTGGTTAAGGCATGAAATGGTCGCTACCTGGAGAGAGAGAGAAGAAAACACTTTAGCGTATGCTCGTGCAAGATCAGATTGGTTATTATCTTATCTAATCAGGATGGCTCCCACTGGTTTTTATCAAATCTTCCTTCAAACCCTAAAAGGAAAGACTAGCCGGGATTAATCACACACTACAAGTTCGCCAATCTTTCAGCCAGGCCAGTGTCGGTACTTTGAGGGAGGTCCCCCGTGCTTTCGCACGAACCTAATTAATGTAAACCTCGTTTTTCCAGAGGCGTAACCTCGTTAACACCTTTCTAGACACCTACTTGATCGGCTAATTGTAATGTGTAAAACTCTCCCAGGAGTAACTCTTACTCGCAGTGGGTATCGAGATCCAACTATCTCGTAGAAGGTATGCAATCTCATTGCAAATTTCAACACTTGAAATTCCCGATAATATTTTACCCCTAGTGTTCTATGACCTTGACGAATGCCAAACAACCCATAGTCCACTAGTCAAGTTCAACCCGTACATTTCTTGATTGAATTAAACCTACCCGCACGACCCTTGACGAATGCCAAACAACGCCGTACGAATACCCTAATCCAATCTGCATCATATGCATAAGCAGATAAATACTAGTTAGCTACCGTACACTATGCCTTGACAAATGCCAAACTACCGTAGCACGAATACTAAGTAGTACTTATCTGAAATGACGGAGGGCTATGCAGGTTTTCATAAAACCATGAGCGTAATGAACTTGATATCGTTGTAGAATCAAATGAAGTTTTGAAATGGAGTGATTTTGAGGCTTTTCCAGTTTTGCTAAAGGGGTCACTCCCGGTGAAGGGATCGTCGGCCCTTTCCTCGTCGAATGGGGTGCGGGATATATCATATATATCACTGTGCAAAGCAAAAACTCTTAAAAGCAATCAAAGCCAAACCGAGTGTGTAGCATCTGCCAGTTACTGCTAAAGGAGTCACTCCCGGTGAAGGGATCTCGGTCCTTTCCTCATCGAATAAGGTGCAGGGTATATCATATATACCGCTATGCAAAGCAAGAACTGTAGCTACCTGTTTTGTTTAAAATTTGATTCTACAACATCTTAGGTTTCTTTTCTTTCATTAATCACATTAATGAAGTCCCATCATTTAAATACCTAAACATCACAGATAAATACGACGTACACTTATGCCATCCGCATTTGCCTCGATGTCCCCTCGTGCACCGTTAGGTTAGGTAACTAACGACAGAGCAGGGCAGGGCTAGTGCGGGTGCAAAACATAAGTAACGTCTATATAATATATCATATATACTATATATAGTATCTATCACAGAACATCACATGATCACATCACAGATAACGCAGCAGAAGAAACATATGAAACATTGGATATACTAGGACGTCCGTGTTTTCAATACGAGCCAGTATAAAACACGGATTCCACGGTCGTGATGAATAGCCAATCCCACACCCCTAGACCCCTACGAGAGCGTCAAGCAACCCTGCCAATTCTAGGGTTAGGAGACCCGGACTCGACTCCTCGAGTTGGTCTCCCACTGGACCCCAGAACCCGGTTACTTGTGCTCCCCTCCTTAGGTCTATCCTAATGCGGAAAAGTAAATAATATACAAAGGGTGACAGCTTCCGCTACCTGGAAGTGCCCCAAATAAAAGAATATTACATACAAGTTTTTACATGAATGAAAATGAAAAACACTCATCTCACATAAAAACCCCCGGCTATTCAAACACGACAATCCAATATAACATATCCAGCAACACATAACATCACATGTCATCAACGTAATTAAATATGCGCATCCCAATTGTCGTTGACATATAGCAACGAAACCGGCGATATCACATATTACACTTACGGTCACAGAAAAGAAAGTGTAAAACTACAACAATTGGAATCCGCAACTTCTTTAGACATCGCATGCCTAATCAAATGAAATACTTAGACATCACATGCCTAACAGTTATAAACCTCGCATTTTAGTCTCATTATCGAAAACTCTTTTCAATATCAAGTGAAACTAAACCGCTAGATTTATAACATTCATTCAGTTATCTCATAACTGTTTGTGAATTCCAATTATTGTATCACATTCCAGATAAACAGAAAATGTTAAACTTTCCGATCGAACAGTCGAATACCCAAGTTTTCCCGATACAGCTCAACACATGAAATAAGTCTAACAACATTCAGTTCGTGCCTCAGTACCAACGGTCCAGCCGTAGAAGGGTCAAGCCAACGCCTCACATGTGGCACGCCGTACTGCCCCAAACCCGAAGGTTCAAAGGGCAGTTCAAGACGGTCACATAATCGAGTTAAGGTTTGTTGTCTTCTAGAGGGTCCATCGCGTTACTTGCACTACTTAGAACGTCGTTAAACTACGGAAAAATCCAACACTTGGAAATTTCCCGACAGGGGAAAAGTTGGGTATTTATATCCGGTCGAACTTTTTAACATATTCTAAAATTATCCGGAAATACACAAAGACGAAATTTGATAATCCGGTCGAAACACCGAGTCCCCAAAACAACCCAGAAAATTCAACTCTTGAAAAAATATTAAAAATTCCCAGGAAAATCACCACTGGAAACTAAGAGTTACTGTGCAAAAAACTTTACATATTGTGGCCGTACGGCCGCGGAACCGCCGCATGAGCCTTACTCATGCCGCGGAACCGCGGTGATATAGTGGAATTAGGCTCACGAATTTTACAGTAAACCTTAGAATTTCCTGCTGATTTTTCTGCATATTTTTAATATCGAAAAACTCCAGATTTTAGAAAATGTACAGAGAGCATTTTGTGAGTTAGGGTTTCGGTTCGTTCGGACTTCAAACTCCGTCTAGACTTCACCTAAGGCTCTAGCTAGGCTCTGATACCACTGTAGGGTTCCTAGGCACACTATAGAGGTCTCACAATGCATCAACCATGCCAATATAAAATTTTATGGGTGCCGAGAAACCCTAATACGGATCGTCGGCTAGAATTCTAGGCGAAATACGAATCTAGTTAACACTTTAACTAAAGGAGAGAGGCTACAACCTTTGTAGATCCGGTTCTCCACTTCCTTAGCTCCACGTGGGTGTCCTCTCGCTGTCCATCATGAATCCCGAACTCATTCGTCGGCTTCATCGGAGAAACGGGCGAGCTAGGTCGTCGGCTTCGTGTCAAAGACGATCTACGTCGAGGCATCACAAGTTCAAGCTCCGACTTCACAAAGTTGTGGAACTTGTGAAGAAAACACCCAAAACAACTTGGCAAGAGGTAGAGGGTGAAGAAATAGGAGGTGGGTTCACTTTAGAATTGGATTTCTCTCACTAGAACTCAAGTTGCCATTGATGGCATCAAGGTTTCTATCTTGAAGAAGAAGGAGAAGATGAAGCTAGTTTTATGATAAGTTATTTAAAATGAAAAGAAAATTCATACTTATCATAATCTAACAAGGGTTAAGTGTAGAGAATAAACCATGGTAAGTGGATGGGTTAGGGTTAAGCATGAAGACAAAATGGTCTCTTTGGTCAAAGCTTCATGAAGCTTCAACAAGCTTCATGACAAAAACAAACCATTTTATTTTCATTTATCCAATAAAATAAATAAAGAAATGAATAAATAAATGATAAGGCAAAACCCTAATTATCATTTAACCATGGTTTAATTCTTCACACTTAACCAAATGATCAAGTATCATCAAACATGATACATATATGTGCACAAAAGTATATCACATATACAACTTGCACATCAAGTGAGAAAATCCGTATAAAGTGAACCAATACTAGTTAATGCAAAGTAATATATCAAATATATAATTATACATTAAATCATTAAATCAACATTTGATTCAATGATCCGGTCATGTCGCACATAACCGACTAGTATTCAATGTATCGATTTATCGAATCAATGATTCGATAACTAGGTCATATCGAATATAACCAATCGAAACATTTATCGCGAGAATGAAATGAGGTATCACATACACGCATTATTCTCGCTCCTGCACATATCTAATATGCGCTCCTATTTCGTTTCGCTTGAGCCAGGAAACCTCTGTGTAGGACTCTAAGGACTCGTCAATACGCCGGTAGCAGATGATGATCATATCAAGCACCCACAAGCCGCAAGCGGTCTGCTAAACGTAACGGCCATCCGGGTATTGAGCGATCAGAAGATCAACGAGCTAGCCCGCTCACACTCCTGTGAATCCAACCAGTAACACTTACCGTACAGTCAGGTCTGTTCGTCTGATATATCGCATATCAAGTCTAGGGGTGGTATACGTCAGACCCCAATAACCGATAAGTCGTGCCGATGTGAGGCTCATAACGGGTCGAGAAACTACTGATAACACTTACCAGCAAATCTCTGATCAGCCCTGGCCAGGGACTTCCCTGTTACGGCCAATCGAGCACAGCGCAACATCAACCCCCAATACCGGGAGAGACGAAACCCCTCCTATCGCTCATTGCCTCCATGTGACTCGGGACTGTACCCAAAGACCACCGTTTTGCACGCCCTCATGGACGTGGTAAGGTGGAGATCAAAGCACAGTGGGAATCACACAAGACTCTATGACGATCTCGGGTCTACAGACTAACCTGTACAAGTGTCACCTGAGAACTGCCATCTGGCGTGAGGTATAATACCATCTGGGAGTTCTCGGCGAGTCCGTCCAGTGTACCCAGTCTCCACTGAGCACCCGTATACCATCTCTGATGTCAAACACCAATGGATATGGGATCATCCATCGCCCATCTCATGGGTCGAGAAGCATATACGCTAGTCTACTCTGGTATATCGATGCCCTGTCTCGATACACCCACGACTAGGGACCTTGAAGGATGTACTTATGGACTACCATGTCCCCACTAGTATGATCTGCATCATAGTCCAGGTAGTCAAGTACACATCCTAAGGGCTTTACCAACATGTAACCATAAGACAGTTTAAAGAGACTAGTGTACATATTAAGATAAAGAGTAACCAGATAGCATACTATCATATCGAGCAAGAAAGTCATCTCTATATATGTCCAAGCATCCAATATAATATACATCATCTGTACAATACTGGCCTCTAGGGCATACATACAACTAACAAAAGGTATATGTTAGATGTTAGTGAAGGGCATGGCCGTGTGTATGTAGGGATCGGAAGATGTTGAAGATGAAGTTTTGAAGAGGTCAAAGAATTGTTTTCTTGATGAATTGAATGTTCATAAAGCACATGTTGAGTTCCGAAGTCAGGTTCGTTTAAAAACCGGAGTTCATCCCCAAAATGTTTGGCAAAAGAAAGGTTCCTAGCATGTTCCCAAATTGATCCTGACTCAAACTCACCCATAATATCAAGTTCATTCGCAAATATCTCCTCAAAACTCGACATGAAAGAATATTCTTCAATGCTATCTTCCTCCCTATGATTTTTCACAATCCTATTCTTATTGTGAAAAATTGAATTGAATTGTGTGTCACCCATATTAACAAGAATTCACAAATGTCACAAAAATAAAGAATATCACACCCTAGCATTCTATGGTATGCTAGTCAACTAGACCTGCTCAAGAACCTGATCGTCGAAGTAAAACTGTGTCGAGAAACGGGCTCAAGATATACGGATCACGAAGCCAGGTAAGTGCAAGAGAGAAGGGGAGGTTTTCCAACGCTTTCGCGAAGTTCCTTAATTAGATAACCCTTTCTCTTGAACGCTTGCCTAGACACCCCGTGAACGATATACCGTTAAGCGGTGTTCTAAACACAGCCAACTCCTCCTAATGAGCGCAAAGTCCTTAAAGTAAAAGTCTAGTTGATTTTAAATTACCGGGGGGTATGCATGAATGCAGTTTTGTGATTTGTGGGCTACGGAGAAAGGTGATGAAATCCTTTACCGTATCTTGTTTGGTTTTTTTCCCTTAATTCCGTATTAAGATGCAAATGCGCAATCAATAAAAGAATTCAAGAATTTAATCAAATAAAGCAATTGTTTTTCATTTACGTTTTAAGCGCTGCAACAAATACGGTCAGTTCTCTGTTCAATTGGCGGCAAGCTTGTGCGAAGAATCCAGTAGAAGATAGAAATAGTAGAATGCGTCGGATTCAAGAGGAATGTGTTAGGAATACGTACCGATGTGATTTGGTTTAAGAAAACCACTTTGAAAGTGATCCGAGTCTTTGATTGTTCACTTGCGCGGGTCAAACTACCCGGATCTTTGGTACTATACTTCACTAACATCTTGAAATTGAGTTTGATCCTCGCTCCGCACGATCGCTGGTCGTAATTCCTTAAAAACCTGAAATGTCGGAAAATACGATATTTAGTGTCAAAAAGCGATATATGTGCCCCAATTACTGCACACTTAAAATCAGAAAAATCAAACAATACCACAAGAATACAAACACTGCACCGGAGATCACCAAAAAAGAAAAATCCCAAAATCACAGAGACAGGCTGGCGAGCTCGGATCAACAGAGGGTGTCTCCGGTTTTGTCAAAGAGTTAGATGCACAAATTTTTGGTGGGTTCTCTAGGCTATATTAGTATTCTAATGGTCTAACTTGAATTTTTAGTTTAAGTTCAGGGTGATAGCAGGTTGCAAGGACAGAGAACAAATGAAAAGAATTGTTAGTTTGTGTTAGTTTTGAATTTTTTTTGAGTTAGTAGTTAATGAGTTAGTAAGAACTAGAAATAACAATACCCAATAATACCAACTCCACGGCAATGGCGCCAAAAACTTGTTGGGAGCTCACCCGCACGCGCAAACGCGTATGTTTTGAAAACGGATATGATTTGAAGGAAACGGAATGCGCACGCGAGATCGTTCTCATTTAAATATTTATAAACCGTAAGTGCACGACGCGTTGTAGCAAGCCGGTAGGTACGGGTCGATCCGCAGGGAATTGTGTATTGGGTCTTGTGATTTAAGGTTCAACAAATAACGAATTGGTTGTTCGTGACAAACATAAAGAATACGAAAACAAGGAAAACAAAGAAAGAAGTTAAGAAAGAAATGATTGCGGCTTTGGCTTAGAATATCGAATCGCGACGATTCCTTCGACGCTCCCTTTGATCATGAGTTGTCCGTCCTTACGTCGATCCGGGCATGCTGCATGACTTGTAAACGTGGTTGCGGAGCACAAGTCATCAAATTCCGATATTCGCCGCAAAACACGAAACGAGTCCGTTTGTTCACTTACCATTTTGTATATCCAAGCTTGGGGTATCAACACTAAACACAAGGGTTAGCAAGCATACCACAACATCAAAAACACAACTTAGTGAGCGAGAGCAAAATGATTTCAGTGTTAAGTGTGCTAAGAGTTTGTGATGGTATATGGTATATGAAACCAAGAGATTTGTAAAGTCATTTAATCACAAAATACCACATCCAAGCATAGAAAACTTAACACCAAATTGATTCTAACCTTAGGCTTGTAAGATGGGGTTTATGGGGAGAATATGGTATGTGATGAGGTTACAAAGTAACTATGGAATCAACATACCATATCAACCCATCCAAGTTATAATACTAAGTTTATAATCAAAATTAAGCACATTAAACATTAACATGAGGAGGAGGAGGCAAAGCCTTTCATCTCACTTCCTTACCATAACCACAACCAAAGAAGATTAGTTAAGCATCATAAAAGGAAAAACAAAGCAAGTAAAGAAATGAAAGTAACTAAACAATAACAAAGCAATATATTAACACTTGAAAGTGAGTTATAAGATGTTGGTAACTTGTTCAACCTCCTTAATGAAGCTCTCCAAAGAAAGCTTCAAGAGGGAAGAAGAAGAAGAGACTAAGTTATGATTACACAACTCTCAAGCCTAAACAAAAAATGAACGAAAACAAAACTACGAAAATGTATATTATGTATATGAGACCCTCCCCTTGCTCACTGATCTGGCTTTTATAGGCACCAAAAAAGATTAAACAAGTAATAAAAATAATGTGATGTGACTGCAAGGAAGGGACAGTGAAAACATGGGGATACATGGGCAAAGGGGGGCCGGCGAGCTCTGTCAAAGTGGGTATGTGGCCGGTCCTGTCGAGGAGTCTTGGGCTCGTGTTTGTTGTGTGGTCTTGTGTGCTCCCCAATATCACTCTGGTGCTGCTAGATTTCTCAATAGAGGCCTTGGTTACACTCAGGGATTTGGAGGGAACAAGATGCCATACATCATATCAAAACTTTTAGCATTATTACCCTTGTCCTCCTATGTGTGCCATGGGCAGCCCCACCATGGTCCTAGTGCCAAAGAGTTATGTGCACACTTATGTTGTGTTGGACCAAAAATGCATACACATGATTATTTGTAAAAGAGCTCTTCGGATATCGGTCGGTTTCCTGGTCTGCTTGCAGTGTCGGCTCCCAAACGTTATATCCGTGATTTTGAATGCGTTTCCAGTATTTTATCATGAACACCTGTAATCTTTAATTACCGAGCAGGCACTGGTTAATAATACCGATATATACAAAATAGATAACGAATGAGGGTATTAAAATGCAGTTTCTGAGATGAACATTTACTAATTTTAACTTTTAATTGTCCTAATTAAATATTCTTGCAAACTAATTTCATAATTAGTGTGTAAATAGGCGAGATTAAAATTAGTAAATATTTTTACGGCCAAATTAAGATATTAAATGAACATTGTGGCCATTAGAAATTGCTAAAACATCTAGATTTGCACTAAATGGTTAATTGTTGCTTACTAGGTTTTTTGGAATAAATAGATTTTAATTAAGTTGATGTTGGAATGATCTACAACCTATTTCCTAAAATATTTCGTGCGTTGTGAATGCGCGATTGGTACGATTGGATTCTAGGTTTATGGATTTCCACGTATAGCGACCCCTAGCTGTGATTTTGGCGATGTCGTGCGCGTTTTGTGCACCAAGTGTATGCGCGTCTAGTTAGTGCGCGTTAGTTACTTTGTACCGTCTTGACTTTGTATGCCGACGTTACTCACCCCACGTGTTTGCGGGGAGGCGGAACGGGTAAAAAACGATTTTTACAAACAAGGTAACATCGACTTGAACACAAGATCTTTGCTAAACCATAACTAACAAACTAACTAGAGGTATTATCTACTCGGTAAGAAGATTATACCAAAAGTTCCAAATCCTTCTCTTCTGTCCGCTGTCCTCCTTCTCCTTGCAAGTTCCTTGGAGTGAAATGGAAAGCACCTCCTCGTCGGCTTCTTGATGTAGTAGAAGATCCACCCGAGAGTTCCAACTCAGAGCTAAACCTCCAATATGAGGCAACTAGATCACTTGGGTTGCTAGACTAAGTGACCTAGAGTGATTTTGGTGGCTAAGTCTCAATGACCCTTGATTCTCAACTCATGAGACACTAGGGTTTGAGAGAGAAAGAAGGAGAGAACCTTGAGAGAGAGTGTATGAGAAAATAATGAAGAGAGCTCTCATTTGAGGAAAGAGAAAAATAAGTTTTATTAGGATAATTGTGATGGCTCCATTGATTTGACAATTATCATGTCACAATTAATGCTAAGAAAAATATCTTGTGCTCAACAAAAATATCTAAGTCAACAATAGTCAACACGGTCAAATGGTCAAACCAATAAGCCATGACACAATTAACTCAAATAAAATTTAGTAAACAATTTCCTCCATCTCATTATGGTTTTAATCAAGTCAATGGTCAAAACCCTAATAAGGTATCTCCTTCTCTGTCCCTCTCAACCGTATATACATACCCGCATCCGTGTTTCGAGAAATACGAATACAATAAGACTAAACCAACCTAAAATCTAATACTAGGATCCGGCTTAAACCAAAGCCCACTAGTATCAACCGCCCGAACACAAAACGTGCACAAGTACGTGTATGTGAACGAACCCTGTCGTAAAACCATACGACCTCTACATCATTTTGCCCAAAGGTGGAAAACCTTCTGTGCGGGGCTTTAAAGATTCGACACTACGATGGCAGTTGGTTTAACCACAGGCCGAAGCGTTAATAGCTGTACGTAACGGTCGCCAGGTAGATGTCGATAAGAAGGCCGATACGGAAAACCCATCCGTACTCTTACTGAGCCTGGATGTGACAATCTTCGTACAGTCCGGTCTGTTCGTCTTAGAGTGTCGCATAACAGGCCTAGGAGGCGGAAAGCGTTAGACCCCTAATAACAGTATAAGTCGTGTCAGAGTACAGTCTTAAACACCATGTGAAACTACTGGAGTACCGACCAGTAAATATCACTTGCCCTGTCCAGGGACTTTGTGTAATGGCATTCCGAACACAGCGCGACATCAACCCCCAATACCAGGAGAGACGAATCCTATCTAACCGCCACTGCCTCCAAGTGCTTCGGGACTGCACCCAACTACTTCCTGTTTGCATGACTCAATAGAGCCGTGGTAGGGTAGCAATCTAAGAACAGTGGGAACAAACTTGAGGCGAAGTAGCAGTGTCAAGTCAACGGACTAAGCTGTACTCATGTCACCTGGGAACTGCTAACTGACGATAGATATGATACCAACCTACAGTTCCCGACGGGTCCTGTCCAGTGTACTCGTAACCTAACGAGCACCTGCATACTTTCTCCAGTACGACGTACTGATGGCTGTGGGACAGACCATCTCCCCTCCTGGGATGAGAAGCGTATGCACTAGTCTACTCTGGAGTATCGATGCCCTGTCTCGATAATCCTACGACTAGGGACCTGTATAAGGATGTGCTTGTAGACTACCCAGCCCCCACTAGTGTGACTGCCATCACAGCGCTGGTTGTCAAGAAAAGATTCTAAGAGCTCTATCAATATGTATTAGCGATATGTTAAAAGAAACACATACACATATTAAGATAGATACAAACCAATTAGCATACTACCATATCGAGCAAGATTGTCATAAATCCGTATATATATCCCAAGCTTCCAAAATGTAATATACAAGCTAGTACTATACAATAATGGCCTTTAGGGCATATCACACTAGCAATCTCCCACTTGCACTAAGGCCATGTGCTGGCATATCGCAGACCCATTATCTCGAAAAGCCTCTCGAACTGCGTCTGAAGAATGGCCTTTGTGAATGGATCTGCAGTGTTGTCCTCTATAGCAACTCACCGAACCTCGATCTCCCGGCGATCCACAATCTCCCTGATCAGGTGATACCGCCTCAAGATGTGTCTGGACTTCTGATGGGACCTGGGTTCCTTTCTAAAGCTATAGCCCCATTGTTGTCATAATACATAGGTATTGGATCAATAATGGAGGGAACCACCTGAAGTTCTGTTAATAACTTCCTCATTCAGACAGCTTCTTTTGCGGCATTAGAAGCTGCGATATACTCCGCTTCCATAGTTGAGTCAGCAACGGTGTCCTGCTTGGAACTCTTCGAACAGACCGCCCCTCCATTGAGGGTAAAGACATAACCCGACATGGACTTGGAGTCATCCTTGTCACTCTGGAAGATGGAGTCAGCAAAGGCCTCGATCTGGAGGTCTTTTCCGCCGTAAACCAAAAACATATCCTTAGTCCTTCTCAGGTACTTGAGAATGTTCTTTACTACTGTCCAGTGCTTCTTCCCAGGGTTTGACTGATACCGGCTTACCATGCTCAGTGCCTAAGCAACATCTGGTCTGGTACACAACATCACATACATTATAGAGCCTACCGCAGAAGCGTTGGGTATAATAGACATGCGATCCCTTTCCAAATTAGTCTTAGGAGACATCTCTTTGGAGAGGGTGATACCGTGACAAGCCGGTAAATTATCGAGCTTAGAATCTTCCATACTGAATCTTTTCAGTATGTTGTCGATGTATCTGGACTGTGAAAGTCCCAACATCCTTTTAGATCTATCATGATAGATCCGGATTCCCAGAATGTAAGAGGCATCACCCAGTTCTTTCATGGAGAACCTGTGTGACAAGTTGACAGATTGTAGCATAGGAATGCCATTTCCTATCAAGAGAATGTCATCCACGTACAAGATGAGGAATACAATAGTTCGTGCTACAATCTTACTATAAATGCATGACTCATCTGGATTTTTGATAAAGTCAAATTCTTTGACTGTCTAATCAAAATAGATGTTCCAACTCCGTGATGCCTGCTTTAGTCCATAGATGGACTTAAGCAACTTACACACTTTCCCGCTGCTCCCACTCTAAATGAAACCCTCTGGCTGGTCTATATAGACACACTCTTCTAAATTTCCATTTAGAAAAGCGGTTTTTACGTCCATCTGCCAAATCTCATAATCGTGGAAGGCAGCAATAGCAAGAAGGATCTGAATGGATTTGAGCATAGCCACTGGATAAAAGGTTTCGTTATAGTCCAAACCAGGTCTTTGACGAAAACCCTTTGCAACAAGTCTAGCCTTATAGGTTTCAACCTGTCCATCTACACCAATCTTCTTTTTGAAGATCCATTTGCAGCCTATGGGTTTTACCCCTTCTGGAGCAATGTCCAAAGTCCATACTTTGTTGGTGTACATGGACTACATTTCGGTCCGCATTGCATCCAGCCATCTTACCGAGTCAGCGCTCTGAATGGCCTGCTGGAAGTTAGTCGGCTCATCATTATCAATGATGCAATCATCTCTATCCCCGTCTATGAGAAAACCGTAGTATCTCTCAGGTGGATGAGACAGCCTACTACTCTTGTGGAGAGGTGCGGGAATGTCCTGTTCTTATGAAACTTCTGGTTCCACAAAGTTTTCAGTAAAAGCTTGTGGTTCTAGAATTTCTTCCAGTTCTATTGCGCTCCTACTTGTTTCCTTTTCTAAAAACTGATGTTCCAGAAAGTGGGCATGACGAGAAACAAAAACCTTTTGTTCCTCTGCGTAATAGAAAAGATACCCCTAGAGTTCTTTGGGTATCCCACAAACTTACACAGTACTGAGTGTGCCTCGAGTTTGTCCGCATGCTGCTTTTTAACAAAAGCTGAACATCCTCATTCCTTCAAATACTGAAGATAGGCTTTCTTCCCACTCCACATCTGATATGAAGTGGTAGGCACAGTCTTGGTAGGAATCTTGTTCAAAAGATATGCAATTGATTCTAGTGCATAGCCCCAGAATGATCGCTGTAACTCAGCGTTACTCATCATGGAACGTACCATATCCAATAGGGTTCGGTTCCTTCTCTCTGATACACCGTTGTGTTGTGGTGTTTATGGAGGAGTAAGCTGAGAGAGAATTCCATTCTCTTTTAGGCAATCCAGGAACCCGGCACTCAAGTATTCACTACCTCGATCAGATCTCAGTGTCTTGATACTTTTGCTGGTTTGTTTTTCCACTCCACTCTTATATTCCCGGAATTTCTCAAAGGCCTCGGATTTATGTTTCATTAAGAAAATATGTCCATACCAAGAGAAATCATCCGTAAAAGTAATGAAATAGGAATAACCACTTCTTGCATATGTAGACATTGGACCACACACGTCACTGTGTATGAGTCCCAAGAGCTCACTCGCTCTTACTCCGTGTCCAGTAAACGGAGTCTTTGTCATCTTTCCTTTGAGACATGATTGACAAGTTGCATAAGATTGATATTCGAACGGATCCAAATATCCTTCTTTATGTAACTTATTTAACCTTGTCTCATTGATGTGACCTAGTCTACAATGCCATAAGAAAGCTTGATTTAATTCTGGAGTCTTTCTTTTTTGTGTGTTCTGGACATTGAAAACTTGTAGTTGGTTTAATACGTATATACAGTTGTTTAGAGTACCTAACCCAATCAGACCATGATTAAGGTGGATGTTTACGACATCGTTTACAAATGTAAAATCATAACCTTCTTTTGATAACAAAGATACTGAAATGATATTACAAGTCAAACTAGGTATACAAAAACAGTTGCGCAAAACCAAAATATGTCCACTCGTCAATCCAATGTGATATTCCCCAACGGACACAGCATCCACGCTCGCTCCGTTAGAAACCCTGAGGGTCATATCACCGGTCTTCAGAACTCTACGGCTTCTCAGTGCCTGCAAAGAATTGCATATATGAGATCCTGATCCGGTATCCAATACCCAGGAAGTAGAGTAGATTGACAGACAGTTTTCAATTACAAACACACCTGAAGCCGAAGCCACAACTTGCCTCGGGTCCTGGTTCTTAGCCTTCCAAGCCTTGCTATCTTTCTTCCAATGGCCCTTCTTGTGACAGTAGAAGCATTCTTCCTTCCTTACTGTTGGCCCTGCCACTTTTACCTTTCCCTTGTCTTCCACCTTCCTAACACCTCCTCTCGTTTTGGTGGGGGCCTTCTTCTTCTTTCCTTTGGCTTTCGCCTTGGACCTAGAAGAGGAAGCTCCACCAACAAATAGAGCAGGTGTTTCCCTTGCTTTCTGTAGGGTGCCCTCTGCACTCCTCAACATGTTGAGGATTTCGTGAAGTTCAACTTCTTTACCTTGAATATTAAAATTCAAGATAAACTGGGTATAGGCGGAAAGAAGGGACTGGAGAATCAAGTCTGTATAAAGCTCGTTCTATAACGTGGTCCCGAGGTCCGCGAGCTCCTCAATGTAGCCAATCATCTTAAGGACGTGTTCCCCTATAGATGATCCAATATACAACCTCGCCTGAAATATCTTCTTCGAGGACTCGTATCTTGCGTTACGAGATTGCTCTCCATATAATTCCTTGGTATGGAGGAATATGGACTCAAGATCCATATTCTCTTGCCACCTCTGGTGCTGATTATCCATAGAGGCCAGCACGAGACACTTGGCCTTCGCGCAGTCAATCTCCCAGGTCTTGCGGATTTCCTTATCCGCGATACTGGATTCTAGACCTGGGACGGCAGGGGCTTTAGTAGTAAGGACATACCCTAACTTTTCATAAGTGATTGCCATCTTGACATTCCTGAACCAATCATTATAGTTTGGCCCTGTCAATATATTTTTATCTAATAGTAACTTAAGGCCTGTCATGTTTGGTCGCTACAATTAGGAGAGAGAGAAGAAACACTTTAGCATGATGCTCTTGTAAGTTTAGAATGGTTTTTAGTTTATCTAAACAGGATGGCTCCCACTGTTTATCGAATCCTTCCTCAAACCATAAAAGAAGAATTAGTCAGGATTAATCTCACCGTACAATACTCGCTTAACCGTTGAGCAAGGCTAGTGTCGGTACTTCGAGGGAGGGCTTACGACGCTTTCGCGAAGTTCCTTAATCAAATAACCTCTTTTCCCTGGGGGCGTGGCCCCGCTAACACCTTTCTTGACACCTACTTGGTTTATAGCATTGATCGTTTAAGTGAAAAAATCACCCGAGGAGTAGCATATACTCAAAGTAGGATCGAGATCCAAATATCATCGTGTGATAAAGTCGAAGGAATCCTACCAAAATTATCACACTTCAAATAGTATGCAACACTAGAAAGTTTCAGTTTCTTTATAAACTCCCAATGTGGATTTTTACCCCATACTCTTATGACCTTGACGAAGGCCAACATATCATAAGTCACATGTCAAGTTCTACCCGTCATTATCCAGGTTAATTTGAACCCATCCGTACATACCCTTGACGAAGGCAAAAATAGCAGTACGACTGTTCCAAACCAATGCATCTATCTATGCTACAGATAAACATTCACCAACTACCAATCACTATGCCTTGGAGAAGGTCAAAATACATTGCTTGAATACTACTGAATATTTAACTGAAATGACGGAGGGCTACGAATGGTTTTGGTGAAACCGTGAATGTAGTGAACTTGATATAATCGAAGGAAGCTGATACCTTTTAAAATGAGTGGTTTAAGCTCCGCATTTTAAAAGTTTTGCTGTTTTGAAAAAACCGAGTGGTTTTGAAATTGTTCCAACAATTCAACTTTGGTTTGTTTGCTTAGCATTATTTTAATGCAGTTCCATCAATTAATCCTACCATTGCAGAAAACAACGAAAATACAACGTGCGCTTATGCCGTCCGCATTCGCCACTGGGCCCCGTCATCACCCGTTAGGTTACTTAACTAACGACAGTGCGGGGGCTAGACTAGAGCGGATGCAAAACATAAGCAACGTCTATGTAACGTTTTGAAAATCGTTTCGGTGAAATTTCGAAAAAACGGTAAAATAAGGGGGTTTTCTGTAAAAAGTCAAAATACAAATATCTTATTATAAAAATTAAATATACATATTCTAGCTATGTAATTGCTATTATTTGGTGTTTATTGAGCCGCTGGTGAAATTTCAAATTTTCTGAAAAAATATTATTTTATTATTATTTTAAGCCGTCACTAATACATTTAATTAGGGAAAATTACAAATTGGAATGAGTTGAAACAAATTTTGTACATCATAAAACATTAAATAAAATTTTATCATGTGGTTTTTGAAACGAAATCGTTTGCCAAAACGGTTTAGAAATTATTGAAGAAAATAGGCTTTTTTTAGTGTAAATGGTTGTTTGGGGTATAACATTTATCTTTTTCCCCCACACCCACACCCACACTCACTCTCCCCCATCCCCATGTGGCTGAAATTCAGCAGCACTCCCCCCCTTTTCCCCACTCCATTCCACACAAATAAGAAAAGAAAACAAAAGGAAAAGTATAAGAAAAGATGTATGGTTGTGTTGACCTTGGACTTCTTTGACTTGTCAATACTTTTCCCACCTCATTCTCTCTCCAATCTCCCCAAAATTGGCCGAATCCTCCTCTTCCTCACTGCTGCAACAGCCCCCTCTCTTCTCTTTCTCATTTCACCTCAAAATTTCATCACAAAATGCCCAAAAATCAACACAAAAACCTCACAAAATCAAAATCCAATCTCTACCCATTTTTCCTTGGCCCATCTAGCATGGATCTTGGTGAAAAGAGAGCAATTTGGGAGGCTTAGATTCTTGCTAGATCTCTTATTGGGAGGTATAAATCTTAACCCATGTCTTAATTGTTGGTTAATTACTCCAATTTAGTTAAATTTGGTGTTTAATTTTGGTTAAATTGCAAACTTGAATTGTGGGATTAATGGAAATATGTGAGATTAAAATCAAGATAGGGTTTTATCACATCATTAAGGTTGTCATGAGTAGATTAACATGTTAATGTTTGCTAAAATCTAATCTAGTTACTAGTTTCAAATTGTTAGTTGGAAATTGTGATAAATGTGCTATTTTGCTAACTAGGTTTTTTAGAAATTGATTTATAATTGGGATTAAAATCTAAATTAAGGTTTCATGTCATCATTAATATTATAATGAGTGTTTTAATTACTTTGGACCATGCAAAATCAAGCATAGTTATTGTTTTGTGCATTTTTAGTTGAAATTGTTAAAATTAGATAAATTGCAAAACTAGAATTTTTATTTTTATAAGAATTGATGATATTAAATTCTTGAAATGGGTTGTATGACTTATTTGAGATGTTTAATAAGTATTATAGCCGCTGGATTTGTTTAAACGTCGGGTTTTGTACTAAAACGGGTAATTTTTTTTTGCTTGCTAGATTTTCGGAAAAATGCCTTTTAAGGTAAATTTGGGGGTTTTATGAATTTTATCCTATTTTATATTATAGTTAGTGTTCGTGGATGCGCAAATGAGTGTGTTTGGGTTTTCTCGATGGTTTGACGTTTGTACATCCACATCGAGGGTTGGTTTGACTATTCTTGCATGCGTAGGCGATAGGTTTTGATCTATGCGTGATACGCGTGCCGATTTGATTTTCGTCTGCCGTTTCGATTTCGAATTTGGTTTTAATGCTATACGGTGCGTTATGATATGTAGGTACCCCATGTGGACTTCGAGACGACAAGAAAGCGTGTGGCGACGTCGGCACCGGCGAACGAGGACCAGGTGAGTAGATTTATATCTACGGGGAGAAGTCGGGTGGATGGCGTATAGCACCCCCGCAGTTCGTGGTGATGTATACGAATACGTATACACACATATATATATTGTTTGAGTATATTGATGATAATATGGATATTTGGTGTTCTTGGTTGATTTAGTGTCGCGAAACCCTAGAGGAGTGGTCGCACTACACATGCACACACCAACCCATATTTTCATACTTTCTTCTTTCATTTGTGCTTATACGGGAATATATAGTTATGTGATCACATGGGTATGGGACTATGTGTTCACATACGGACTTGAGGATGATACTTGGGTTTGAGATGAGTCGATGAGATTTGTATTGAGGTTGTGAATTCGGTGATATAGCAGGGTTCGTATTTGAGATACGACATGACGTTGTAGCGGGTCCTTTGACGTGGTGTTTAACACACGTGCATGCATACTTAGGCGGTATCAGTATTGTACTAGACGTGGATCAGTACTCCGATCATAATATTTGATAAAGAGGATACCAGATGAATAGTATGATGAATGTGATATTGACCCGTACCCAAATTTGGGGATGCCGTACGACGGATTTACGTACGAGCTATATATTGATGTTTGATCCGCACTCTTTACTTGGGATGTCTGATTATAGATATGGTATCGGATATGATATCATTGAGGCGGGATCACCGACTAATATATATATAGGTATGTATATGTATCGACTCAGATGTTAGGTGGTTTCCTTACCTGTAGTTCAGCTTGTTAGTTCAGCCGTATAGTTTAGTGTAGTTGTTAGACTAGATTAGACCCCTACCTATTTCAAAACTAACGAATCGTGAGTATTTTAAAAGAAATGTAGCCTTTTTTCTTCAATAATTTCTAAACCGTTTTGTCAAACGATTTCGTTTCAAAAACCACATGATAAAATTTTATTTAATGTTTTATGATGCACAAAATTTGTTTCAACTTATTCCAATTTGTAATTTTCCCTAATTAAATGTATTAGTGACGGTTAAAATAATAATAAAATAATATTTTTTCAGAAAATTTGAAATTTCACCAGCGGCTCAATAAACACCAAATAATAGCAATTACATAGCTAGAATATGTATATTTAATTTTTATAATAAGATATTTGTATTTTGACTTTTTACAGAAAACCCCCTTATTTTACCGTTTTTTCGAAATTTCACCGAAACGATTTTCAAAACGTTACAATCTTCCCCCCTTAAAGAAATTCGGTCCCCGAATTTAAATTAAAACTCTCCCCAAATACTAAAACATCTAACCAAAACTATCAAGTCGTCGGGGCTCCGAAATCGTAAATACATAAAACAAATCGTAGTGCAGCGCATGCGTATGAAAAATGAGCATATAACTCAAAATCAAAACTCCGTCAAGCATCCCGCAATCATCGGAGTCATGGTAAAGACTCAAATGTCAAATCCAATACCAAAACAAATATGATATAACTCGAAACTATACACGTAAATATCACATCTATATATGTAAATATCTGAAGGAAATGCATGCCAAATCTCTTTAAGTCGCTGTGCACGCATATAACACTGTACAGTGGCGGACGTCTATCATAAGGAAATAACTATTTACATATATACCTTTGTTTGAAATGTACGTTCCGCCGTTTTGGAAACAATTTAGAAGGGTCTCCTTGTTTTAAACATTTCGTGTCATATCAGACACGTAAGTAAATACTGAGGCTATAGCTCGCTTTTTGGAAATCCCTTCAATAATTATCAATGCATGCAAAATATATTCAGGTACTATCCTCTGACTAGTCCTGCTCAGTACAAAAACACATAGCAATATCATAAAAACGTACTGCTCTATACGAAATCAATCCCAAAATATGCACATGAATGCTACGTGCGTCTGGTGCGCACGGAAATAAAAATCCTTGAATGTGCCATACATGCGCACAGAAACAACATCTAAGTGCATCGGGTGTGCACGAAACATCTGTCGTAGGCAACGTGTGTGCCTGACAGCAAAATCAGGTGCATCTGACATGCACGAAAAATCTCGAATTAGTGCATCTGGTGCGCACCAAATCGCATTTCGTAACAGGCGCCCAACAGTCGCTAAAAATCCAATTCGGTGCATAAAGTGCACAAAACAAATGTCGAGCATCACCCTCGAAATCGAAATCCAGTGTATCCAAGTGCACAAAATACATGTCACTGCACTGCCAGCATATATAAACTATACAGAGTGCAGGAACCAAATCGCGTGCGTGCATACGCACAAAATCAACTCAACTGTTTAAAACCGTAAAATCACAAACATGTGAAACTAAAGCACGAAAACGATATCAAGTGCAACACTATGCAAAGATCGTAAATCCTCAATCATTAAAATCAAATCATACGAATAAATCACCCAAAACATCGAAATCAATAATGGCGGAACAGTACCGCTCAAGCGCATCCTCTAAGAATCTCGGCCAACTGTCACGGTCACTAATGGGACGTCTCATCGATGATCATGAACTCTGGCCTGCTGGTGTGCGTAACCATGACCACTCCTGGGTCAAGGTCTTCACTGTGAATTACCAATCTTTCGGTCCATCGGCTCATCGGCCCTGTCGGGTGTGCTAATGGGGATGATCCAGTTCTGGCACGTCTCTTGTCATCTCCCGGTCAATCATCACGACCACTCGTAAGACAGCATATCACTGGCGTCGGCCTCTGGCTCTCTGAATGTACGTGACACCTCTGATCCTGGGTGCAAGTATCATTGCAGCAGTGTCCTGGAAGGAATCCTGCTCACGGTCTCTTCCATGTCTCGTCTCTGCCAACTGTCCGGAAGTCATTGTCCTTTCCTGTATCTGCATCTTGCTCTGCAACGACTGCATACTCATCGCAACTCCTTCTGGAAGGTAAGTCCAAGTACCATGCCTCGGCATGCGTATCGCATCTCTGATGTCGGCGGAGTGGAACATCGTCTCATCAAGATCTCGTACGAACCTCTTACTCCACTTTTCTCTAATGTCGACTGCTTCGGGCTTGTCTCGTCGTGGCTGTATGGACTGAGCTCCAACGGCTATCTTCGTATCTGGAGTCTTCCAAGAATGCGTCTCACCACCTAGCATCCGAATGAAGTCGAACCATCCGATCGATTTGTCAAAACCTTATAATCCCCCAAGAGCTCAACATCTTGGGTACAGTTTAACAGTATCGAGTACGTACCACAGCATCGATGGTCTAACCGTAGAAGGGCAAACCCAAGCCTCACTAATGGCGCCGCGGAATTGCCGCAAACCCTAAGGTTCAATGGCTTTCACACGGTCATTAAGTCGAGTTAGGGTTTCATTCTTCTAGAGGGTCCATAGAATTGCCTGCATGTCTTTCCGAATACTTTAAACTTGGAACAATGGGTTTCTGACATTCGATCGTCTCTGTCGACTCTCAACGTCTCCGCGTGAACTCGTCTCTAGTTGGAATCAATCTATCTGATGACCTCGCATCGGGGTAGCGAACGAACCACATGTCCTAGTCATTCATCCTCGGTGACTAGCGACCTTCTATCATCTATTCGTACAACTCGCCCCGCAATAGCTCCAATATATGGGGCGATAACTCGTCGCTCGCAGCAACCACTGGCTTGCTCGTCTACATGCTGAACAGTGCCTCAATCGTCAGGAGTAAGCAACACACCAACGGTCATCAAAATCTGGCTGGCCTCTATCATTGGCTCAATTCTCTAGTGTCGATCAGCACCTCCGAGTAACCTCATAAAGGCGATCCGCCAAACGCTCGTGGCACGGAAACACAGTAAAAAGACACATCTCTGCAATCGTGTGTTGCCGGAATTTCGCCCTGGTCAGTCCTCGTTCGTGACGAGCTTGTGCTGACCGCAACTCTAGCCGTAGCTCTCCCTGCCCGTAACCGTAGCAGCAAAAACCAAACTGGTACCGATGAGGCTAGATCAGGAAGGAATATAATACTGAACAAGGAAATGTACATCCTAAGGCTTCATAAGTGGAGTGGTGTGTCGTAAATATGCCGCGGAACATACCAACGGTACGTCACTCTACTTTAGTCACCTGTTCCATCAACCAAGGGTCATCCTACGCTCCGAAGGTTAAAACCTAACGCTCTGATACCAACTTTGTCACGTCCCGAAAGTATGGAACATGACCGGCACTTAAACTACGAAACGTCTCGAGACGTACGTAATCCAAGTAAGCCGAAAACCCAGAAATGCAAACCAAGAAAAGTAGTAGAGTGAAGGAAAACCAATTTAAGTAAGTAGTTTTAATAACATAAGCCAAATTATGCGGGTTTCTAAAAACATCAAAAAATTTCCTGAAAATTTCGGCAGAGTCTCCTTTGTAAATACTGGCCCCCAAGCGGGATACAACATGAATAGTATACGAAATCAATAAAAGGCATCCCCAAGCGGGAGCTAGCTCTTCGTCAATCGACGGTCACAACCACACAAGCAATATAATATACAACGCCAACGGCGAGGATCAAAATTTAAAAGGAAACTCAAAACCACAAGAAAACCACAGAAATATAACGCGCGACTCTAAGTTCGAAGGAATAACATCACTGGTCTCTATCTCAAAATAAATACATGTTTGGTTGATGGAACTTCTAGATACAACAGAGTAATAATATACAAGGTATATGATGGGTACGATACCAATAAACCCACCTACTAGCAAGTCACCCGAACGAAACTGTGCCCGCAAAGCCGTAATGAAACCTGTACGGCAAACCTGCAAAAAACTGGGGCACAACGGGGGTGAGTTGCCAACTCGTGAATAGAAAAACATCTACGCACAGAAATCGCATAAATAACGCAACCTAGGTCAATGATCATAATATATCCTCAAATATAAGAATAACACGTAGCCTATAACGAGGCTAGGGTAAATATCTAACCCGAGTGTAATCTCATGTGCCCGTGTCAGTGCCTCAGGTAGCAATATATCATATGAATGAGATATAAATGCATGAAAACAGAATACATGTAAATGAAGAACTGTTTCATAAATTAGTGAGATTTCCTTTGTATTTTTAAACTGAGGTATCATAAATGAAATCAGTATCAACAGTGTCTAGCATCGACACAAAATATAAATCTCAATGTCTAGAAATATCAATGTCTCAATCTCAATATCTAGGGCGCCGTCAGTCCAGACCGGCCCCTACCATCCATCTCAAGACCACGACGGTATCCTCCGGATATCTGACTCGTCGGGTAATATCACCGGTAGGTAATCTGTCCCCTGCCAGGCTCAACGTCAACACCACATTCATCTTGCCCCGGGGTACCATACCGGGCCCACCATGTACCCGAAACGGTTCCTCCACTCCTCGAATCGGGTCTCGAAATCCATCAGCAAACTCATGGTGGACGACTCATACATCATAGGAAAACCGCACTTTTTATTTTAAAAGAGAGAAAAGGTTTATTTATGTTTTTGCGGTTTTCCTCCAAATCCAGAAAATCTCATGGAAATCCGAATCCAAAACCTCAATAACACGTAAAATAGTGAATATATGCATGAGAATCCATGAATGCGGCATAACGATGAATAACAGTATGCATGAAGTGACAAGTAATAACTACAATATCTAAGCTGGCATATAAGGTAAGTACACTAATATTATGTCAAACTACTAGCTATCTAGCTAAGTTAAGCAATAATATTTTCTAAGGTGTACGTGACATGGCAATTACCGACGAAGATGTGTGTGAGCCGGCAAGTAAGTGTACGTGGTACATACGCATCATCGGTAATGGTGCTGGTGTCCTAACAGCATAATATCAACAATGCAATATGAAAGAACAATGTAAGTATGCGATGCGGAGCAACAGCAATAATGTGCGGGAGCTGAATACTAGACAAAACGATAACTAATCTGCATTACCCTAATATAAGTCCTACAATAGTGCCTTTTGAAATAACACGAATCGCGGTGTTTTGAAAATAAGGGCTACGGTGTTTTTAAGAAAAGATACGTCTTTTGAAATATATCCCTTGACATTTCTTTTAAAATACCCACGATTCGTTAGTTTTGAAATAGGTAGGGGTCTAATCTAGTCTAACAACTACACTAAACTATACGACTGAACTAACAAGCTGAACTACAGGTAAGGAAACCGCCTAACATCTGAGTCGATACATATACATACCTATATATATATTAGTCGGTGATCCCGCCTCAATGATATCATATCCGATACCATATCTATAATCAGACATCCCAAGTAAAGAGTGCGGATCAAACATCAATATATAGCTCGTACGTAAATCCGTCGTACGGCATCCCCAAATTTGGGTACGGGTCAATATCACATTCATCATACTATTCATCTGGTATCCTCTTTATCAAATATCATGATCGGGGTACTGATCCACGTCTAGTACAATACTGATACCGCCTAAGTATGCATGCACGTGTGTTAAACACTACGTCAAAGGACCCGCTACAACGTCATGTCGTATCTCAAATACGAACCCTGCTATATCACCGAATTCACAACCTCAATACAAATCTTATCGACTCATCTCAAACCCAAGTATCATCCTCAAGTCCGTATGTGAACACATAGTCCCATACCCATGTGATCACATAACTATATATTCCCGTATAAGCACAAATGAAAGAAGAAAGTATGCAAATATGGGTTGGTGTGTGCATGTGTAGTGCGACCACTACTCTAGGGTTTCGCGACACTAAATCAACCAAGAACACCAAATATACATATTATCATCAATATACTCAAACAATATATATATGTGTGTATACGTATTCGTATACATCACCACGAACTGCGGGGTTGCTATACGCCATCCACCCGACTTCTCCCCGTAGATATAAATCTACTCACCTGGTCCTCGTTCGCCGGTGCCGACGTCGCCACACGCTTTCTTGTCGTCTCGAAGTCCACATGGGGTACCTACATATCATAACGCACCGTATAGCATTAAAACCAAATTCGAAATCGAAACGGCAGACGAAAATCAAATCGGCACGCGTATCACGCATAGATCAAAACCTATCGCCTACGCATGCAAGAATAGTCAAACCAACCCTCGATGTCGATGTACAAACGTCAAACCATCGAGAAAACCCAAACACACTCATTTGCGCATCCACGAACACTAACTATAATATAAAATAGGTTAAAATTCACAAAACCCCCAAATTTACCTAAAAAGGCATTTTTCCGAAAATCTAGCAAGCAAAAAAAATTACCCGTTTTAGTACAAAACTCGACGTTTAAACAAATCCAGCGGCTATAATACTTATTAAACATCTCAAATAAGTCATACAACCCATTTCAAGAATTTAATATCATCAATTCTTATAAAAATAAAAATTCTAGTTTTGCAATTTAGCCAAAATTAAACACCAAATTTAACTAAATTGGAGTAATTAACCAACAATTAAGACATGGGTTAAGATTTATACCTCCCAATAAGAGATCTAGCAAGAATCTAAGCCTCCCAAATTGCTCTCTTTTCACCAAGATCCATGCTAGATGGGCCAAGGAAAAATGGGTAGAGATTGGATTTTGATTTTGTGAGGTTTTTGTGTTGATTTTTGGGCATTTTGTGATGAAATTTTGAGGTGAAATGAGAAAGAGAAGAGAGGGGGCTGTTGCAGCAGTGAGGAAGAGGAGGATTCGGCCAATTTTGGGGAGATTGGAGAGAGAATGTGGTGGGAAAAGTATTGAAAAGTCAAAGAAGTCCAAGGTCAACACAACCATACATCTTTTCTTATACTTTTCTTTTTGTTTTCTTTTCTTATTTGTGTGGAATGGAGTGGGGAAAAGGGGGGGAGTGCTGCTGAATTTCAGCCACATGGGGATGGGGGTGAGTGAGTGTGGGTGTGGGTGTGGGGGAAAAAGATGTTGCGCCACGGCAGAGCCCTGGCCGTCTATCCGAGGCCAAAATGCGGAATCAAAATTTTCTTAACTTTTAAACTGGCGCTACCGCGGACAATATACCCGGATCGTAACCATTAACCGATACTAGCTAACAAGAGAAAGGGTGAGAGATATACCGAGTGATCCGAGTCCTCCGGTCTTCTCGTCGTCGTCCCGATCTCCTGCGGAAACTCCGGTTGTCGCATCCTTGCCGGAAGGGCACCACATCGTCTGCATCTTTTACGGGCTCCCACCTCAATACCGAGGCAACTCGGGCATGAAGCTGGCAAGTCGACATGCCCAAGATGTGCTGTATAATGTAGTGTAAATGATGCTTGTCTCCTTGGGGTTATGTTGCCTTGATGGAGGAATGAGGTTGAGAAATGAACTTGGAGATTTTTGGTAGGAATGGAAAAATGAGATGAATGAATAATTTTTCCCACACCCTCACAAAATCAAATGAACCATTCTCATCTCCTCAAAGTGTTGGCCGGCCAATCTCAAGTGGGAAATGGTGGGAGTAATCAACTAAGGGAGGTGAGTGTAGGATAAAGAGAATGGTGACGATATCATAAAGCAAAGCTCACATCAACACCTTAATCAACCCATACCCATTCAAGTCACAATTAATGCACCATCATGGATGGAAGATGCTAAACATATCATAATGAATATATTTGCAAGAAACCCCCTCCACAAAAGATATTTGCACAATTGCAAATAACCCCCCTCCATCGGAAAAGTCCGGCCGGGAAAGAACAAAGGAAAACCGGCCGGAACGGAATGCAAACTGGCAACTCCAGAAAACCGGTCCCGTAATAAATTACAGGAAAACCCCGATAATGTGCATACACACCCGCATCTGTATTCCGACCGGATACAAATGCAATGAGACAAAATCTACACTGTACTAAACTAGGATCCGGCTTAAAACAAAGCCGGCTAGTAATGTTCGTCCGATCCTGATCCGTGCAATACCGCACGTATCAGATCGAACCCTGCCTTATATCCATACGGCCACTAGTACAAACCGTCCGATCCTAACCCGTGCAATACAACACGTATCTGATCGGACCCTGCCATATCTCCATACGGCCTCTACAGCGTTTCGCCCGAAAGCTTGAGTAACTGAAAAGGTGGTGGACTCTAAAAACTCGTCAATACTATGGCTGTGGATTTAACCACTAGCACGTCAGAGGTATAAGCCAATACGTAACGGGCCACCAGCTATTGACCAAAAGGGACGTCGATGAGCGAACTCATCCTGACACCCTACTGAGCCTGTCAGTGACAATATCCGTACAGTCCGGTCCGTTCGTCTATGAGCATCGCATGGCGGGCCTAGGGGGTTGGTAAAAGTCAGACCCCCAAAGGCGGTACAAGTCGTGTCGGAGTGAAGCCCAGAACACCCTGAGATACTGCTGGAATACCTACTAGTAAATCTCCTGCCTCGGCCGAGGGCTTTGTGTAATGGCTCTCCTAGACACAGCGCGACCTCACCCCCAATACCGGGAGAGACGAACCCCTGCAGATCCGCTCACTGCCTCCATGTGGCTCAGGACTGTACCCAACTAAAACCTGTTTGCACGACTCCTTTGAGCCGTGGTAGGGTAGTAATCAAAGCACAGTGGGAACTCACACGAGACAAATGGCGATCTCAGTTCAATGAACTAACCTGTACACATGTCACCTGGGAACTGCTATCTGACGTCTGGTATAATCCCAACTAGCAGGTTCCCGGCGAGTCCTGTCTGGTGTACTCATAACCCAAATGAGCACCTGTATACATCTTAGGTGAACCAACTGACACCAGTGGCTTGTGAGACCGGCCACCGCCCCTCGTCGGGGTCTCGACTGTATACACTAGTCTACTCTGGAGAATCGATGCCCTGTCTCGAAACTCCAACGACTAGGGACCATTTAAGGATGTGCTTATAGACCACCAGCTCTCACGTATATGATCGCCATCATACTGCTGGCAGTCAAGCAAGAATCCTAGGGGCTCTATCAGCGTGTAATAGCGACCTGTAAGGTCACCTGAAGCAGTACACGCTGATAAAGGTAAACCAGATAGCATACTATCATCTCGAGTAAGACTGTCCTACCGGGATAGGTCCTCCCTCAATCATTGCAATCACGTGCCTGTGATCCAATAATTGACTCTGAGGGCACTATCTCCAACAATCTCCCACTTGCACTCAAGGCTAATTATTGCGATGTCGCATACTCACAGCCCGTGTGATACCGAACACCCAACTCCTCTACTAGTCAGTCTCACAAAGCTCGTTTGCGAAACTATTGCGTTCAAGGAATAGCCTCAGTGAGTGGATCCGCTGTGATGTTTCTTTCTATGTCTCTCTATTTCTCAAGTTCGCGGAGAAGACCATCTCCCGAAATGAGCAATACCTGTCTTAGAGTATGTCTGGATATCTGATGGGACCTAGCTCATAAATGAACTCCAAATCCAAACTTCTCAGACTGTATCGATAACTGAACTTAATCAGTACCCAGCGCCATGCCTCCCTCAGTATCGCCTTGGACCACCTGTCCAAAATACTGCCCCTCGTCAGAAGGAGAAACTATAACTCTGACAGCCACTCTGCCATCCATGTCACCTTGGAAGCCTGGAACGATAACCGTCTCCTAAAAGAGGCTGTCGTTATCACATCCCTAGAACACGCACTTATGTCCTAAAACTGCTTCCGATTGTTTCTCCAGAATTGGATTAATATCAACTTATTGCATCTACTGCAAGAACAACATCTGGTGTGGTACTTGACATCTTATGACTGACCCAATTGCCTAAGCAAGTGATCTGTCAATCATGCGTATCCCTCTCCCCTTTAGTCTGTAAGACACCTTTAGAGAGGGTGACTCCATTACCTGCAGGTGTACTACCGTGCCAGGAGTCGTCCATTCTAAATACTCTTAGAATGTTGTCAAAGTACCCTGATTGGGAAACCACTCAAATCTAGATCTAAAACCATAGATCTAGTAACCAGTATGTCTGATATAATATCCAAGTCCCATGTGGAGAAACTACTGTGTGACAACCAAAGTATAACCGATCGTAGTATAGGAGTTTCCTTTCCTACTCTGTGTATGTCATCCAAAACCAGGACATCACACCCTACTACCTTCTTAACAGATCCATCCCCTATTCTGATGACGTCAAACCTATGACTGTCACATCAGAAATAGATGATCTATCTCTGCTATATCTGCTTTAGTCTATAAATAGACATAAGCCTGATGTCCACCAATGCTTCCGCTGCTCCCACTGACTACGACAACCCTCTGGCAGAGTCATATAGACGTGCACTTCTAAAGCTAGTTTAGAACGACGCTATACTCATCCTCCCACCGGGTCTCGCAGCCTGGAACAACAGCAATGGCAAGTGTGGGTAAACAAGAACTTCCCTGTCACCGTCTTTGAGGCAACCGGAGTACCTCTCGGGTGCCTGAAGTTACCCACCGTATCTGCGGAGTGGCCAATGGAATGTCAAATCAGATTGAATCTTTAGGTTCCTTATCAAATCTTCAGTAATCGTTTGCGGTTCTGGAATCGCTTCCAGTTCTACCATACTCCCACTACTGTTTTCTGAAAAATAACCATTTCTTTTTAAAATGTGGCGAGTTAAGAACAATATCACTATTGATCTTCCAGATGGTAGAAAGTCAACCCTCGTCATAGCCTGGGTCAACCCACAAACAGCCATTACAGAAACGTGCCTTGAGTTGTGCAGTGTTTGGTTTTAATCATAAGCCGGACAACTCCCCGTACCTTAACATCGTTAAGATATGAACTGTTCTATATCCAATATAGAACCAGAGGCACTGATTTAAATGAACCAGATTCAAATCATGCAGCTATCTCCAGTGCATGTTTACTAAATGGAAGGAGGCCAATCAGCGTTACTCAACTTAGGAATCTTCCAATTATGAGTAACCTGAAAGAGAAGCAATTTCTCTTTATCATTACTATCAACTGAATACCATACACAAGTATCTACATCTTCTATCACCTTGAAGAATCCCGATACTTACTACACCTGGTTCTCTACTCTATTCAAATACCTATAACTTCTCAAAACTTAGACCCTGTGTTTCCACGAAACACATGTCTAAGAACTAGAGAAGTTAAAAGTAAACAGAATATAGTATGAGGATCAACCCCTCTGTCCTAATGGACACTGGACAACATACAATACTCTGTATAAGTCCGCTGAGTCTAGAAACTCTTTCACTGTGTGTCGTAGGTTGAAAACTGTACTTATGGTTAAGAAGAATTACACCGCTGTTTAATGCTCCTTACCTAACCATCCACTGATATAGGTAAATGTCATCGACATAATATCAAAAGGTATATCTCACTCTATGAAAATAGACGTACAGATATATCAATTTGAAATTGGTGCACAACAGCGGATATTCAAAACCAAATATTTACCGACCGGCAAACAGCCCAGATGATCTCCTCAAATATCACCGATTACAACGAATCCCGATATAATGAGGATGATCACCCTATTCCCAATAACTTACTCCCACTCATCATCTGTAAAGCCATACAGATGTGAGAATTAAACCTGGTAAATACATACCCTGGAGCAAGTGTCTAATCAGGAAATCAGTTTTCTTTTAACAGTACACAGTTGAACTGAAACATTGAAATGTTTCGATGGGGTATCCTGGTATTCCTAGTAATGCCTCTACCATTATCCAGATTCACAATTATAACCGTATAATTCTTTGCCACCTCTCCAAATCCCTTTATATGTCTTTAGTCATTACCTTCTGCACACCCCTTAGGCCAAATGGTTTTCTTCCTTCCCTACCGTTCGGCACCAGCCTATGGTTTGGAAGAAGACTATCCAATAAGCATAATGGGTGTACTGTCCTAATCCTAGGAGCACTCGCAATGCGAGAGAAGGTGAAGATAAAAGACAACCGAATAAACCTTATTCCTATTTCTCCTGGACCAGAATCCATCCCCGAACTGGAACAAGTTCCTTTCGAGTTCGTATATAACCATACGATGGAGTATCCAAATAAACTGTGGATCTTCATAGTGATACGGAGTGTCCTGGAGAAATACAAAGGTGATTTAGGATTGGCGAAGAAATACTAGGTTTGGTCGTGAATAGCAGTCGCAATTTACTTTGCCCTCTTACTAATCCCTTTCTTTGTCTTAACTTAATACCTTCTGCACACCATCGTTATGCTAATTGGTTTTCTTCATTCCCCACCGTTCGGCACCAGCCTAAGGTTTGGAAGAAGACTATCCAATTTGCATAATAGGTGTACTATCTCCTAAACCAAGGAGTACTCGCAATGAGAGAAGGTGAAAAGAAAAGACAACTGAATAATCCTATTCGTTTTCTCCAGAACCAGAAACCATCCTCGAAGTCCTTCGAGTTCGTATATAACCATACGATGGTTTTGTCCAATGGAAGTGGACGTTCGTAGTAATACGGGGTGTCCTGGAGAAAAGGGTAAAAGTAGGAGTGGCAATGAGGTTTGCAACTCAGACAATCCAAAAGCCAGTGTTTAAGAAGGTTCGGTCAACTTGGTCACTGAGTCATAGTCTAGGGTCGGGTCAATGGTCGCTGCCATAGAGAGAGAGAAAAGAAACACTCAGCGTGCACTCTAACCTAGATCAGAATGGTTATCACTTTATCTAATCTGGAAACCTCCCACTGTAACGTCAAATTCTTCCCCAAACCTGAAAGAAGAATTAGTCGGGGTCACCCGAAGAGTAAACCAACTCATCAGTGGGAATCAGGATCCAACTATCATCGCATGATAACATGACGGAATCCACTCAAGTCACCACACTCCAGAAGGTATGCGCATATCTGGCAACTTTCAGTTCTTTTGAAACTCCTGATGTGATTTTTACCCCTAGGACTCAAGTGACCTTGACGGAGTCAACAAATCAAAGAGTCCTAGTCAAGTTCAACCCGTCATTATCTGGATTGCATTAAACCCACCCGTACGTGCCCTTGACAGGGTCAACAAGGCCGCACGACTGTCCTAATCAATCCCATTTATACAACGAACAAGCACCACTCAGCTACCGTACACTACGCCTTGACGGAGTCAACAAACGCAGCACGAATACTAAATAATACCCATAAGAAATGACGGAGGGCTACGACTGGTTTTTGGCGAAAAACCTTTAACGTAATGAACTTGATATCTTTGAAGGAACTGCATAGCCTTTTTAGAAAATATAGTGACGAAAACCTTTACTAAAGAGGTCACTCCCGGTGAAGGGATCTCGGCTCTTTCCCCGTAGAATGAGGTGCAGGATATTCCAACTGAATACCACGATGCAAAGCAAAAGTAATCGGCTATAGTGAAGTTAATGCCCTGACGCAAACTTCTGTCCAAGGGGTCACTCCCGGTGAAGGGATCTCGGCCCTTGCCTCGTCGACTGAGGAGCAGGATATTCCAAATGAATACCACGATACAAAACAAAAGTGAACGTCCTTGCAATAACAGCTTTTAGAAAAAGTGTTCCAACAACATCAGAATAGGTTTGTTTAGCTTGCATTGATCTAAATCAACGCAGTCCCATCAATTAATCACACCACAAAGAACGAAAATATACTGATGTACGTATATGCCATCCGCATTCGCCACTGGGTCTCGTCATTACCCGTTAGGTTAGCTAACTAACGACAGAGCGGGGACTGGACTAGCGCGGATGTAAAACATATACAACATCTACTAATATATATACCAATATATTATATTTCGCTCAAGGCGTGATAAAATGCAACATCACAGAAATATGCAGCATCACAGAACAATACAGATATCTGGAAGCCCCGGGTTTCACAGAGCCGCTGCTGAAACCCGACGTTCCCCTGGTCGTGTGGATAGCCTGTGCAATGAAAACCTAGACCCCTACGGGCGCGGCAAGTCACCCGCCAAAACCTGAAGCGAGGCAGCCCCCTTCAACAACGTGAATGGACCACCCAGCACTTCACGGAATCCGGTAACTTGGGCACCCCTCCTGGGTCAACCTGTACCCCCTATGAGTGCGGCGAATAGCCCGCCAATCCTGGAGTGAAGCCCCCTCCATCCCAATGCCATGAGATGCGGGCTTGTTGCTCTCCAGAACCCGGCTATCCGTGCACCCCACCGCGGGGCAATCCTAGTACAGAAAGTAAAATATACATACACCGGGTACATCGACCGTAACCAGGTCATGCCCCAAAAGAATAATACAAACAGGCAGTGACGGCAGTCCACATGTCGGACGCTCGCCCCGCAATATCAAATGTACATATAAAACAAAACAGTACTAGCATTGCATCCAGGCTATCCCCCACGACCGATCCGCAACATCACAGCAATACATAGAACATCAACGTGAATGTCACGTTCGCAAATCCGTCTAACCGGGCTATAGCAGTTAGACCGGATTTACCGATCGAGTGACATTCACGGTCGCAGATATAATGTAAATACTGTGAAATAATGTGTTTAAAATATCCGATCGATCAAAAATTAACAAGTGGGCCCCCAAGCAATACTGTAGCACTCACAGAAAATCTGGGCCCAATATTAATATTCCAAAACCCCAAAAATTAGCCCAGAAGCCCACTGGAAAAATATGATACAGTGAAGACACCAATGCGCGGCGGAACCGCGGCCCAAGGAGGGTTTGGCCGCGGTTCCGCGCTTGACTGATCGACTGACTGTGTCGAATTTTCCCAGTAGTCTTAGAATTTCCAGTACATTAGTTTTCTACAACCTGAAAAATTTTTCGAGCCCGGAAAAAATCGACAGAAAACTGATGCATGCAAAACGTGGTTTTTGGAATTTTGGTCGATCGGATAAGTAAAACACATTAGAACAAGCTAGGCAAGGTTAATGGCGTGGCTCTGATACCATGTTGCGCCACGGCAGCGCCCCGGCCGTCTATCCGAGGCCAAAATGCGGAATCAAAATTTTCTTAACTTTTAAACTGGCGCTACCGCGGACAATATACCCGGATCGTAACCATTAACCGATACTAGCTAACAAGAGAAAGGGTGAGAGATATACCGAGTGATCCGAGTCCTCCGGTCTTCTCGTCGTCGTCCCGATCTCCCGCGGAAACTCCGGTTGTCGCATCCTTGCCGGAAGGGCACCACATCGTCTGCATCTTTTACGGGCTCCCACCTCAATACCGAGGCAACTCGGGCATGAAGCTGGCAAGTCGACATGCCCAAGATGTGCTGTATAATGTAGTGTAGATGATGCTTGTCTCCTTGGGGTTATGTTGCCTTGATGGAGGAATGAGGTTGAGAAATGAACTTGGAGATTTTTGGTAGGAATGGAAAAATGAGATGAATGAATAATTTTTCCCACACCTTCACAAAATCAAATGAACCATTCTCATCTCCTCAAAGTGTTGTCCGGCCAATCTCAAGTGGGAAATGGTGGGAGTAATCAACTAAGGGAGGTGAGTGTAGGATAAAGAGAATGGTGACCATATCATAAAGCAAAGCTCACATCAACACCTTAATCAACCCATACCCATTCAAATCACAATTAATGCACCATCATGGATGAAAGATGCTAAACATATCATAATGAATATATTTGCAAGAAACCCCCTCCACAAAAGATATTTGTACAATTGCAAATAACCCCCCTCCATCGGAAAAGTCCGGCCGGGAAAGAACAAAGGAAAACCGGCCGGAACGGAATGCAAACTGGCAACTCCAGAAAACTGGTCCCGTAATAAATTACAGGAAAACGCCGATAATGTGCATACACACCCGCATCTGTATTCCGACCGGATACAAATGCAATGAGACAAAATCTACACTGTACTAAACTAGGATCCGGCTTAAAACAAAGCCGGCTAGTAATGTTCGTCCGATCCTGATCCGTGCAATACCGCACGTATCAGATCGAACCCTGCCATATATCCATACGGCCACTAGTACAAACCGTCCGATCCTAACCCGTACAATACCGCACGTATCTGATCGGACCCTGCCATATCTCCATACGGCCTCTACAGCGTTTCGCCCGAAATCTTGAGTAACTGAAAAGGTGGTGGACTCTAAAGACTCGTCAATACTATGGCTGTGGATTTAACCACTAGCACGTCAGAGGTATAAGCCAATACGTAACGGGCCACCAGCTATTGACCAAAAGGGACGTCGATGAGCGAACTCATCCTGACACCCTACTGAGCCTGTCAGTGACAATATCCGTACAGTCCGGTCCGTTCGTCTATGAGCATCGCATGGCGGGCCTAGGGGGTTGGTAAAAGTCAGACCCCCAAAGGCGGTACAAGTCATGTCGGAGTGAAGCCCAGAACACCCTGAGATACTGCTGGAATACCTACCAGTAAATCTCCTGCCTCGGCCGAGGGCTTTGTGTAATGGCTCTCCTAGACACAGCGCGACCTCACCCCCAATACCGGGAGAGACGAACCCCTGCAGATCCGCTCACTGCCTCCATGTGGCTCGGGACTGTACCCAACTAAAACCTGTTTGCACGACTCCTTTGAGCCGTGGTAGGGTAGTAATCAAAGCACAGTGGGAACTCACACGAGACAAATGACGATCTCAGGTCGATGAACTAACCTGTACACATGTCACCTGGGAACTGCTATCTGACGTCTGGTATAATCCCAACTAGCAGGTTCCCGGCGAGTCCTGTCCGGTGTACTCATAACCCAAATGAGCACCTGTATACATCTTAGGTGAACCAACTGACACCAGTGGCTTGTGAGACCGGCCACCGCCCCTCGTCGGGGTCTCGACTGTATACACTAGTCTACTCTGGAGAATCGATGCCCTGTCTTGAAACTCCAACGACTAGGGACCATTTAAGGATGTGCTTATAGACCACCAGCTCTCACGTATATGATCGCCATCATACTGCTGGCAGTCAAGCAAGAATCCTAGGGGCTCTATCAGCGTGTAATAGCGACCTGTAAGGTCACCTGAAGCAGTACACGCTGATAAAGGTAAACCAGATAGCATACTATCATCTGGAGTAAGACTGTCCTACCGGGATAGGTCCTCCCTCAATCATTGCAATCACGTGCCTGTGATCCAATAATTGACTCTGAGGGCACTATCTCCAACAAAAGATAAATGTTATACCCCAAACAACCATTTACACTAAAAAAAGCCTTTTTTCTTCAATAATTTCTAAACCGTTTCGGGTACATGGTGGGCCCGGTATGGTACCCCGGGGCAAGATGAATGTGGTGTTGACGTTGAGCCTGGCAGGGGACAGATTACCTACCGGTGATATTACCCGACGCGTCGGATATCCGGAGGATACCGTCGTGGTCTTGAGATGCATGGTAGGGGCCGGTCTGGACTGACGGCGCCCTAGATATTGAGATTGAGACATTGATATTTCGAGACATTGAGATTTATGTTTTGTGTCGATGCTAGACACTGTTGATACTGATTTCATTTATGATACCTCAGTTTAAAAATACAAAGGAAATCTCACTAATTTATGAAACGGTTCTTCATTTACATGTATTCTGTTTTCATGCATTTATATCTCATTCATATGATATATTGCTATCTGAGGCACTGACACGGGCACATGAGATTACACTCGGGTTAGATATTTACCCTAGCCTCGTTATAGGCTACGTGTTATTCTTATATTTGAGGATATATTATGATCATTGACCTAGGTTGCGTTATTTATGCGATTTCTGTGCGTAGATGTTTTTCTATTCACGAGTTGGCAACTCACCCCCGTTGTGCCCCAGTTTCTTGCAGGTTTGCCGTACAGGTTTCATTACGGCTTTGCGGGCAAAGTTTCGTTCGGGTGACTTGCTAGTAGGTGGGTTTATTGGTATCGTACCCATCATATACCTTGTATATTATTACTCTGTTGTATCTAGAAGTTCCATCAACCAAACATGTATTTATTTTGAGATAGAGACCAGTGATGTTATTCCTTCGAACTTAGAGTCGCGCGTTATATTTCTGTGGTTTTCTTGTGGTTTTGAGTTTCCTTTTGAATTTTGATCCTCGCCGTTGGCGTTGTATATTATATTGCTTGTGTGGTTGTGACCGTCGATTGACGAAGAGCTAGCTCCCGCTTGGGGATGCCTTTTTATTGATTTCGTATACTATTCATGTTGTATCCCACTTGGGGGCCAGTATTTACAAAGGAGACTCTGCCGAAATTTTCAGGAAATTTTTTGATGTTTTTAGAAACCCGCATAATTTGGCTTATGCTATTAAAACTACTTACTTAAATTGGTTTTCCTTCACTCTACTACTTTTCTTGGTTTGCATTTCTGGGTTTTCGGCTTACTTGGATTACGTACGCCTCGAGACGTTTCGTAGTTTAAGTGTCGGTCATGTTCCATACTTTCGGGACATGACAGTCTACTAGGTATCATATATAGATATATACATTCTTCAGACGCAATGATAGGCATTCCAGATCACAGATGAACACATTGGATATACTAGGAATCCGCGTTTCATTTGAGCCTGCAACGAAAGATGGATTACATGGTCGCGATGAATAGCCAAACCCTACCCTAGACCCCTACGGGTGCGACAAACTACTCGCCAAATACCCGAAGTGAAGCAACCTCCCTCAACAAAGTGAGTAGGCCACTCAGCACTTTAAAGTACCCGGTAGTTTGTGCACCACACCTTGGGTCTATTCTAGGAGCAAAAACAGTAAAAGAAATAATACAATGGCGGCTACAACCTCAACCCATATGTGCCCCGCAAAAATAATATTACATCACTTTACAAATCTTACATCGAATGAAAGAATGAAAACCCTCATCTCACATCCCCGGCTATTCATCACGACGATCCAACAAGTTCATATACACAAACCAATATAATCATCACAGAAATGTGCAACCCCCAACTAACCGACATATAGCAATTAGCGGAAGTTTACAAACACATTAAACAGAACTAGAAACATTAAACAGCATTAAACCACGACTTCGAAACACCCGGTATTTTCCACGATGAAGAATTTACAGTAAAATCAAAATTGGCGAAAACAAACAACTCCTGAAGCCCTAGATCCAAGTAACAAAGCCGCACACCAAAACACAAGGCATTTCCCTCAAATTGGGCCGAGCTCGCCGGATTTTGGAGCATTGTGACCGGCCACTTTTGGGTGGAAATGTCTCGTTTTTAGTGAGTGGTCTTTTTACAGTTCAAAGAGTACTCTGCAGTTGTTTAAATAATTTTTAGAGCCTTATTAAAAATAGACAGAAACATGAATCCTGGCTTCGATGTTTTCGGTTCGTTTTAGTTTCATAGTTTAACTTGTCATTTAAACTGTTAGCTATGGTTTAGTCGGCTCTGATACCACTGTAAGTCGACGTTACTCACCCCACAGGTTTGCCGGGAGGCAGAACGGGTAATAAAACGAATTTTACAAACAATGTAACATCGACTTGAACACAAGATCTTTGCTAAACCATAACTAACAAACTAACTAGAGGTATTATCTACTCGGTAAGAAGATTGTACCTAAAGTTCCAAGTCCTTCTCTTCTGTCCGCTGTCCTCCTTCTCCTTGCAAGTTCCTTGGAGTGAAATGGAAAGCACCTCCTCGTCGGCTTATTGATGTAGTAGAAGATCCACCCGAGAGTTCCAATTTAGAGCTAAACCTCCAATATGAGGCAACTAGATCACTTGGGTTGCTAGACTAAGTGACCTAGAGTGAGTAGAGAGTGATTTTGGTGGCTAAGTCTCAATGACCCTTGATTCTAACCTCATGAGACACTAGGGTTTGAGAGAGGATGAAAGAGAGAACCTTGAGAGAGAGTGTATGAGAAAATAATGAAAGGAGCTCTCATTTGAAGAAAGAGAAAAATAAGTTTTATTAGGATAATTGTGATGGCTCCATTGATTTGACCATTATCATGTCACAATTAATGCTAAGCAAAACATCTTGTGCTCAACAAAAATATCTAAATCAACTATAGTCAACATAGTCAAATGGTCAAACCAATTAGCCATGATACAATTATCTCTAATAAAATTAAGTAAACAATTTCCTTCATCTCATTATGGTTTTAATCAAGTCAATGGTCAAAACCATAATGAGGTGTCTCCTTCTCTGTCCCTCTCAGCCGTATATACATACCCGCATCCGTGTTCCGAGAAACATGAATACAACGAGTCTAAACCAACCAAAAATCTAATACTAGGATCCGGCTTAAACCAAAGCCCACTAGTATCAACCGCCCGAACACCAAACGCGCACAAGTATGCGTATGTGAACGAACCCTGTCGTAAAACCATACGACCACTACATTGTTTCGCCCAAAGGTGGAAAACCCTCTGTGTGGGACTCTAAAGAATCGACACTACGCTGGCAGTGGGTTTATCCACAGGCCACAAGCGGTACTAGCTGTACGTAACGGTCCCCAGGTAGATGTCGATAAGAAAGCCGATGAGGAAAACCCATCTGAACTCCTACTGAGCCTGAATGTGACAATATCCATACAGTCCGGTCTGTTCGTATAGGAGTGTCGAATATCGGGCCTAAGGGGCGGCAAGTGTCAGACCCCTAATAGCGGTATAAGTCGTGTCGGAGTATAGTCCAAAACACCCTGAGAAACTACTGGAGTACCTATCAGTAAATCTCATTTTCCCTAGCCAGGGACTTTGTGTAATGGCGTTCCGAACACAACGCGACATCAACCCCCAATGCCGGGAGAGACGAATCCTATCTAACCGCCACTGCCTTCAAGTGCTTCGCAACTGCACCCAACTATTACCTATTTGCATGACTCAAAAGTGCCGTGGTATGGTAGAAATCTAAGAACAGTAGGAACAAACTTGAGGTGAAGTAGCGGTGTCAAGTCAATGGACTAAGCTGTACTCATGTCACCTTGGAACTGCTAACTGACGATAGGTATGATACCAACCTACAGTTCCGTACGAGTCCTGTCCAGTGTACTCGTAACCTAACGAGCACCTACATATTATCTCCAGTACGACGTACAGATGGCTGTAGGGCAGACCATCTCCCTTCCTAGGATGAGAAGCGTATACACTAGTCTACTCTGGAGTATCGATGCCCTGTCTCGATAATCCTATGACTAGGGACCTGTATAAGGATGTGCTTATAGACTACCCAGCCCCCACTAGTGTGACTGCCATCACAACACTGGTAGTTAAGCAACGATCCTAAGGGCTCTATCAATATGTATGTCACGACCCGTAGGGTACGGACGTGACTGGCACTTAAGTTTACGAAGCGTCTCAAGACGTCCGTAAAATAAGTAAGCCAAAGCCCAGAACCAAAACCAAAAAAGCAGAAGAGTGAAGAAAACCCAATCAATTGAAAGCGAGTTTATCAAATAAGTCATATAAAACCCTTTTTAAAAACAATATCAATTTTTCCGAAAATTTCGGCAGAATCTCCTTTGTAAATACTGGCCCCCAAAATGGGTACAACAAGAATATATATGAATCCAACAAATAAGGCATCCCTAAGCGGGAGCTAGCTCTTCACCACAAGGCGGTAACAAATCACACGCAATATAAAGCAATAACATGCGAAATAATCATAATGAAGCATAGGAAAAACAGCATGTCGACTCAAGTGAGCTCGACCCCAAAATACAGCATAAAAGTCCACAAACCTCACAGTCTCATCTCTAGGTCAATATACAATAATACTGGTAGATACAGTAGATGGAGTACACTAGATACAAGAATATACAAGGTGGTACAAAAATAATGATATAACCCACCTAAGAGCAAAACCTCGAGTCCAGGCAAAAGAAACAAGAGCGCCCGCCGCTACTGTACTGACGGAGCGGACCTGCAAAAGGCTATGGCACAACGGGGGTGAGTTGCCAACTCGTGAGTAATAAATAACATCTACACAGGCTATCGTATGCATGCACACAAGCATCCTAGCATCTAAATACAGGTAAGGCAGGACATAATGGCAAGTATGTATGCAATATGAATATACTAGCAGGTATGAATGCAATGCGAATCAACTCGTGATCTGAATGTGTAAGTAAAAGAAATCATGTTTTTCCCTTTAAGAATCTCTTTTGAAATACCAGCACAATACCAATAGAATCAACCAGAACCTGTGTCCAGCAACGACACCTCAAAACTATCACAAATCTCATATATCCATGTCATAGTATCTCTGGCCTCAGCCATCCGGCTGACCCAGCTCAATATCAAAATCTCATCATCTCGCGGCCACGGTCGGTATCCTCTGGATATCCGCCGTACCAAACAGTCACCGGTAGGTAATCCGTCCCCTGCCAGGCTCAACGTCAACACCACATTCATCTTGCCCCGGGGTACCATACCGGGCCCACCATGTACCCGTGACGGTTCCTCCATTCCTCGACACGGATCTCGAAAACCACAGCAAACTCATGGTGGACGACATTTACATCACTAGAAAACCGCAATTTACATATTTTTAAAAATATAATAAGTTCAGAAATTTTGCGGCTTTCCCCCGAAATCCAGAAATATCATAAAATCTCAAGAAATCCTCATAAGTGCATATGTCAATGATAATGAATGCATATGGTATCAATAATCAAGTTGCGATGTGTGATTAATAGATTAGGCATGAACAAATAATATGATGAAGCACATGCACATGAATAGCAATCCTACGATTTCATTTTAAGGAATTAAAGCAATAGCGCGAGTTTAAGTATCAATTATAGAAAAAGGTTTCAATTTAAAGGTTATCTAGTGTGGTGGCATGGAAATTACCAGGGTATGTGTGTAAGCATGAATAGTGCTCGTGCAGCATATAAAAACCCTTGCAATGGTGCAGGTGTCCTATAAAATGGTTTCGTATATGTATGTCAATATAGGGCATGAATGTAGCAAATACTCATACAAGTATTACACCACTAATTACTAACATTACTAAGAATCTTTTTAAGGTACTAAAACTATCGGGCGACTTGCGCCATCCAACGATAGTCCCCCGTAGATGTTACATCTCCTCACCGGAATCCCTAGCTAGTCACGTCCAATCACCGCTTTCCCCTTTCGTGCCGCGTCTGACGTCTCCGCGACCGAACCTGGAATTTACATCAATACCAAACATAAGGTTACATATCAAGAACGACGCAAAACCCAAACGAAAATACTAACGTTCACAAGCTAGGTACAACGTGCACAAGGTGCGCGGAACACACGCGAAAATCGCAAAAACTGCAAAAATCGCCGATTTGGTCGCCCGGCAAAACTAAAACCCGATTACTCCAAAAATCCGCACTCACGCATCCTAAATGTAATAGGATATGCCAACAATATAATCTAGATATCGCAATTAATTCGCCACAATAATAAAATAAAAACCTAGTAAGCTAGAAGTTTGCAAATTTAGTGCAAACATCGAAAATTAGCGACAAAGTTAACACAATCCAACACAACAATCCAAACTAACCCACTAGCTAGCCATTACACTAATTTTAAACCATTAACTATGCATCAAACCATAATTCCAACACAAACCCTTCTCTTGATTTTTGGTAATTAGCAACAACAATGAAAATTTCACACAAGTTAACTTAGATTAGCATAACATCAAGCCACTTAAGCAAAGTAACCATATAGATTGGTTAAGTAAACAACTAGGTTAATTAAAAAGATTTAATTAACTAAAACATGGTTTCAAGAAACCCTAGTTAACTCAACCATTAACTTTAAACAAAACTAGAATGAAAATAGCACTAAATTAACACTAAAACAACTAAATTAAAGAATTCTAACCATATTGACTTAAAAGAGTAGAATTTATACCTCAAATCTATGGATCTAGCAAGAAGAAATTTGCCTCAATGATGGCTTCATAGCACCAAGACCCAAGTTATAAAACCCAAGGTGAAAGGAATAAGGAATTGGAATTAAGTTGTGAGATTAAATTTTGATTTTTGGAGCAATATTTTGATGAAATTTGAGAGAGAAAGAGAAGAGGAAATGGGGGGGGGGGGGAATTTCCTGCAGATTTTCGGCCAGGGGAGAGGTGAGGGATGGGGGTGGGTGTTGTGAGAAAATTCCTAAGTCAACCCTCTCAAAAAATAATGTACACAAACTTTCAATTTAACCCCTTTTTAAAACCATTTTAAAACACACCATTTCCTCACATGCCTTAAAGTCAAAAGAGGCAAGGAAATTTTCTTGAGTTGCTGATGGTGGAGCCGGCCTAGGGGTGAGGAATGAGAGTGAGAGAGTGCACAAAAATTTTTATGCAAAAAGACCCCCTACAAGTCCAAAATTGCAAGTTTAAGCTTAAATTCAATAAATTTCGTTTTCTAAAATAAAAATTAGTTAAAAATCAAAATAAAATACTAAAAATTTATGTTACAACTAGATTTTAATTAACATAATTTTAAATATTAAAATTAGCCCAAAAAAATTTGTATTTATCGCTAATTTAATGTATTTTCTTACCGGCTTAAAATAATATTAAAAATTGAAAAATTAGGGAAAATTTTTAAACGGCCAGAATTTCATAATTAACTCATTTGCTACTAAAAACTAGCAATTATCTATCCAAATTAGGTATAATTAGTCCTAAACTGCAAAATAACAAAAAGGACGGTTTTCGGAAAAATACCGAATTTTCACCGATTTTTAGGAAAACACCAAAACGACTTTTCAAGGCGTTACAATCTTCCCCCCTTAAAGAAATTCGGTCCCCGAATTTAAAAATATAACTACGCGTACCTTCAAAGAGATGGGGATATTTCTTCCTCATCTCGCCCTCGGTCTCCCAGGTGACCTCCTCAGTGCTCGGGCTACGCCAAAGGACCTTGACGGTTGGTATAATCTTCGATCTCAACTTCTTCACCTGCCGATCCCGGATGGCCACCGGCTGCTCTGCAAAAGAAAGGTCGCGCTCTAGCTGGACTGTCGGGTGCTGAATCGCATGCGAAGGGTCGTGAAGGTACTTGCGGAGCATCGAAACATGAAAGACGGGGTGAACATCGGGAAAGCTGGGTGGAAGGGCCAAACGATATGCAACAGTGCCGACACGCTCGAGGATCTCGAAGGGACCTACGAATCTAGGGCTAAGCTTCCCCTTTCGCCTAAAACGCATCACGCCCTTCATCGGAGAGACCCTCAGAAAAACATGATCGCCAACTGCGAACTCTAACCTGCGACGGCGCCTGTCTGCATAGGATTTCTGTCTGCTCTGAGCTGCCCTCATCCGGTCTCGAATCAACTGTATCTTCGCTGTCGTCTCCTCAACAAGCTGCGGCCCCAAAATACTGCTCTCGCTGAGCTCTGTCCAACAGACGGGCGATCTGCATCTCCTCCCATACAATACCTCGAAAGGTGCCATCTGAATAGTATCCTGGAAGCTGTTGTTGTAGGAGAACTCCACTAGAGGTAAATGACGATCCCAGCTACCGCCGAAGTCTAAAATGCACGCTCTGAGCATGTCCTCGACAGTCTGAATGGTCCGCTCTGACTGTCCGTCGGTCTGCGGATGAAATGCTGTGCTGAAGCTCAAACGAGTGCCCAAAGCCTCCTGGAGTCTCTGCCAAAGTCGGCTGGTGAACTAGGTGCCTCGATCTGACACAATACAAGTCGGTACGCCATGTAGTCGCACGATCTCGTCAATGTAGAGCTGAGCATACTGAGCAAAGCTGAAAGTCTTCTTCACTGGCAGGAAGTGAGCTGCTTTCGTCAATCTATCCACGATCACCCAGATGGAGTCGTACCCTCGACTGGTCCTGGGTAGACCCACAACGAAATCCATCGAAATCTGCTCCCATTTCCACTCCGGAATGGGTAATGGCTGCAGCTCTCCTGCTGGCCTCTGGTGCTCGGCCTTGACTTGCTGACAAGTCAGGCATCTCGATACAAACTCCGCAATGTCCCTCTCCATCCCGTCCCACCAGTAGGTCTCTTTCATATCATGGTACATCTTGGTGGAACCGGGATGGACACTATACACTGATCGGTGTGCCTCCTCAAGAATGTCGCGCCGCAATCCATCAGCATCTGGTACGCACAGTCTAGATCCTTAGCGTAAAATCCCCTGATCGTCAATCACGAACTCAGAAAATCTGCCCTGTCCCATCTGTGCCATGATCTCTGAGCAACGGTCGTCACTGCGCTGTGCCTCATATATACGGTCAAGCAACTGTGGGCGTGCACGAACTTGCGCGAGCTGTCCCTCTGTCTGAGTGAACTCGAACTCAACTCGGCTGTCGCATAACATCTGCCAATCTGCTGACGACAGCCTCTGCACTGCGCGCAAAAAGGATAGACTACCCCCGGGCCTCCTACTCAACGCATCTGCCACTACATTCGCCTTGCCTGGATGATATAAGATCTCGCAGTCGTAGTCTTTCACCAACTCCATCCAACGACGCTGTCTGAGATTCAGGTCTCGCTGCTGAAATATGTACTTTAAGCTCTTATGATCGGTGAATATCTGACACGACTCGCCGTATAGGTAAGGTCGCCAAATCTTCAGTGCAAAGACCACTGCAGCCATCTCCAAATCATGAGTGGGGTAGTTCTGTTCATGCTTCTTCAACTGCCGAGAAGCATATGCGATCACCCGGCCATGCTGCATCAACACGCATCCTAATCCCACTCCCGAAGCATCACAGTAGACCACAAATCCGCCTGATCCCGAAGGCAAAGATAATACCGGCGCCATAGTCAAACGAGTCCGTAGCTGCTGAAAACTGCGCTCGCACTCCTCCGTCCAGACGAAAGGAACTCCCTTCCGGGTCAAACCGGTCAACGGTGCAGCTATACGGGAGAAGTCCTGAATAAAACGCCTGTAGTAGCCCGCCAGGCCTAGAAAACTACGGATCTCAGTAACCGATGTATGTCGGGATCACTGCTGAACAGCCTCGATCTTCTTCGGGTCCACACATGCCGTCTCTCGTAACCACATGACCCAAGAATCCGACGCTGTCCAGCCAGAATGCACACTTGGAGAACTTTGCGAACAGCTGGTGCTCCCTCAGAGTCTGTAACGTAATCTGCAAGTGCTGCTCGTGCTCCTCTCTGCTCCGGGAGTACACCAAGATATCGTCGATAAACACGATGATGAACAAGTCAAGATACGGCCTGAATGTACGGTTCATCAAATCCATGAATGTTGCTGGGGCGTTGGTGAGTCCGAACGACATCACCAAAAACTCGTAGTGGCCGTAGCGCGTGCGAAAAGCTGTCCTCGGTATATCCTCCTGTCGAACTCGCAGCTGATGGTATCCTGATCGCAAGTCGATCCTCGAAAAATACCCCACACCCTGAAGCTGGTCGAACAAATCATCAATGCGTGGCAACGGATATCTGTTCCGAACGGTAACTTTGTTCAGCTGGCGGTAGTCGATACATAAGCGCAAACTTCCATCCTTCTTCTTGACAAACAGGACCGGAGCACCCCACGGAGAAACACTAGGTCGAATAAGCCCCTTATCTAACAATTCCTGTAACTGATCCTTCAGCTCTCGAAGCTCTGCCGGGGCCATCCGATAAGGCGGTATAGAAATAGGCCCCGAGCCGGGAATCAAATCGATGCAGAACTCAACGTCGCGCTCAGGTGGTAGCCCAGGTAGCTCATCGGGGAAAACATCAGGGAACTCACAAACAACCGGGACCCGGTCCAACGGAACCTCTGCAGCTCGAGTATCACAAATATACGCTAAAAATCCCTGACATCCCTTCCGCAAGAGCTGACCAGCGCGAAGAGACGAAATCAAGCTGGGAAGGGTGACGCTGCGGTCTCCCTGAACAACAAGGGCTGGCTCCCCCGGAAAGCTAAATATGACTGCCTTCTCACGGCAGTCCACCGAAGCATAACAAGTGGCTAGCCAATCCATGCCCAGAAGCACATCAAAGTCCAACATATCGAGAAGAATCAAATCAACTGATGAATCCCTCTCCCCGATACGAACGGAACACAAACGAAATACAAAACGAGCGACAAACGACTCGCCTACCGGAGTAACAACAACAAGCGGATAATCTAACGACGATGACTCACGGCCCAACATCGGTGCAAAGTGTGCAGAGACGTACGAATGTGTGGAACCTGGGTCAAATAATACCCGTGCGTCAAAAGAACAAACTGGCAAGGTACCTGTCACAACGGCATTGGATGCCTACGCATCCTGCGGTGTCAAAGCAAATACTCGGGCCTGTCCTCCACCGATAGCGAGCTGACCTCGACCTCGGCCTCTGCCTCCTCGTCCTCTCTGAACAGGACCACTGCGTCCACGGCCTCTGGGTGCACCTAACTGGCGTGGAGCATCGCCTGTGGTAGGAAGTAGGGCTCTCTGAGGAGGGGGTGGTGATGGTGGTAGGGTCACATGCGGAACTGTCGCTGCTCCCTGTCGTCTCACCGGACAGTCTCTGACAAAATGGTGCGGACTCCCGCACCCAAAACACCCTGGCGACGGCTGCTGTCCCTGGGGATAAGAACCATATAACTGTCCCCGTCCAAATCCTCTGCCAGGCCTATCTCTCGGAAAGAATCTGGCACGCTGCCTCTGAGACGGTACATCGGTGCGAATCCTCTTCGGCCCAGAAACGGCCGAAGTCTGTGATATGCGTGCCTCCATCCGTAATGCCGCATCCATAGCAGCTGAATAAGTGTCGTAGTGCTGGGCGCCAATGGCAAGATATAGCTGGGCATCAAGTCCCTGTACGAACCTCTTCACCATCTTCTCTTCGGTATCCACCAAATACTGAGCATATCGGGATAACTGTGTAAACTGGATGTCATACTCAGACACCGTCATCCCAGGTGTCTTGACTAAGGCCTCGAAGCTACGAGCTCTGGCGTCACGAACGCTCTCTGGGAGGAAACGAGCTAGAAAAACCGCTGTAAACTCGGCCCACGTCATAGGCGGTAGACCTGCAGCTCGACCTCTCAAGAATGACTCCCACCATGTCTGCGCGAGACCCTCTAGTCGGAAACTTGCAAGCTCTACCCATCGATCATCCGAACATCTCAGCGAACGGCAGATCCTGGCTAAACTGTCAAGGAACGTCTGTGGGTCCTCCGCTGCCTCGGTGCCGGTGAATACTGGAGGTCTCAGCCTCATGAAATCCTGTAGTGAAACCGGGATGGCCACGGTGGTAGTAGTAGGAGCAGGTATCATGGTCGTCTGTGATGTAGTAGGTACGTCGTCCGGTCTCGGTGTACGACTGGCTGCAACTAGGGATCCTACCATCTGACGTAGCTCCTGCATACCCCCTATCATCTGTCGCAACTCCTCCATACCAGTCTCGATCCTATCCATACGGCCTGGGGAAGGTGGATCGGTCTGTCCCTGCGGCATAGGCATACCACCCTGCTCAGTCCTAGTCTCGGACGAGCCAGCTCTAATCTCGTCTCGGGCGGCAGCCCTCTGTACCCTCGTAGCCTTCGGCGGCATAGTGGCTGTTACAGGAAAACGGATAGTAAGAACAGTGCAATAGGATCATAGGATACACGGAATTGAAGAAGGAATTTTCAAGCAAGTATATCCTAAAGTCACTTAGGCGGAGTACCGTATCGCAAGTATGCCGCGGACATACGCACGCTACGTTACCCTGCTTAAGTCACTTACTCTATCTACCAAGGGTCATCCTACACTCAAAAAGGTAAAACCTAGCGCTCTAATACCAACTTTGTCACGACCCGCAGGGTACGGACGCGACTGGCACTTAAGTTTACGAAGCGTCTCAAGACGTCCGTAAAATAAGTAAGCCAAAGCCCAGAACCAAAACCAAAAAAGCAGAAGAGTGAAGAAAACCCAATCAATTGAAAGCGAGTTTATCAAATAAGTCATATAAAACCCTTTTTAAAAACAATATCAATTTTTCCGAAAATTTCGGCAGAATCTCCTTTGTAAATACTGGCCCCCAAAATGGGTACAACAAGAATATATATGAATCCAACAAATAAGGCATCCCCAAACGGGAGCTAGCTCTTCGCCACAAGGCAGTCACAAATCCCACGCAATATAAAGAAATAACATGCGAAATAATCATAATGAAGCATAGGAAAAACAGCATGTCGACTCAAGTGAGCTCGACCCCAAAATACAGCATAAAAGTCCACAAACCTCACAGTCTCATCTCTAGGTCAATATACAATAATACTGGTAGATACAGTAGATGGAGTACACTAGATACAAGAATATACAAGGTGGTACAAAAATAATGATATAACCCACCTAAGAGCAAAACCTCGAGTCCAGGCAAAAGAAACAAGAGCGCCCGCCGCTACTGTACTGACGGAGCGGACCTGCAAAAGGCTATGGCACAACGGGGGTGAGTTGCCAACTCGTGAGTAATAAATAACATCTACACAGGCTATCGTATTCATGCACACAAGCATCCTAGCATCTAAATACAGGTAAGGCAGGACATAATGGCAAGTATGTATGCAATATGAATATACTAGCAGGTATGAATGCAATGCGAATCAACTCGTGATCTGAATGTGTAAGTAAAAGAAATCATGTTTTTCCCTTTAAGAATCTCTTTTGAAATACCAGCACAATACCAATAGAATCAACCAGAACCTGTGTCCAGCAACGACACCTCAAAACTATCACAAATCTCATATATCCATGTCATAGTATCTCTGGCCTCAGCCATCCGGCTGACCCAGCTCAATATCAAAATCTCATCATCTCGCGGCCACGGTCGGTATCCTCTGGATATCCTCCGTGCCAAACAGTCACCGGTAGGTAATCCGTCCCCTGCCAGGCTCAACGTCAACACCACATTCATCTTGCCCCGGGGTACCATACCGGGCCCACCATGTACCCGTGACGGTTCCTCCACTCCTCGACACGGATCTCGAAAACCACAGCAAACTCATGGTGGACGACATTTACATCACTAGAAAACCGCAATTTACATATTTTTAAAAATATAATAAGTTCAGAAATTTTGCGGCTTTCCCTCGAAATCCAGAAATATCATAAAATCTCAAGAAATCCTCATAAGTGCATATGTCAATGATAATGAATGCATATGGTATCAATAATCAAGTTGCGATGTGTGATTAATAGATTAGGCATGAACAAATAATATGATGAAGCACATGCACATGAATAGCAATCCTACGATTTCATTTTAAGGAATTAAAGCAATAGCGCGAGTTTAAGTATCAATTATAGAAAAAGGTTTCAATTTAAATGTTATCTAGTGTGGTGGCATGGCAATTACCAGGGTGTGTGTGTAAGCATGAATAGTGCTCGTGCTGCATATAAAAACCCTTGCAATGGTGTAGGTGTCCTATAAAATGGTTTCGTATATGTATGTCAATATAGGGCATGAATGTAGCAAATAATCATACAAGTATTACACCCCTAATTACTAACATTACTAAGAATCTTTTTAAGGTACTAAAACTATCGGGCGACTTGCGCCATCCAACGATAGTCCCCCGTAGATGTTACATCTACTCACCGGAATCCCTAGCTAGTCACGTCCAATCACCGCTTTCCCCTTTCGTGCCGCGTCTGACGTCTCCGCGACCGAACCTGGAATTTACATCAATACCAAACATAAGGTTACATATAAAGAACGACGCAAAACCCAAATGAAAATACTAACGTTCACAAGCTAGGTACAACGTGCACAAGGTGCGCGGAACACACGCGAAAATCGCAAAAACTGCAAAAATCGCCGATTTGGTCGCCCGGCAAAACTAAAACCCGATTACTCCAAAAATCCGCACTCACGCATCCTAAATGTAATAGGATATGCCAACAATATAATCTAGATATCGCAATTAATTCGCCACAATAATAAAATAAAAACCTAGTAAGCTAGAAGTTTGCAAATTTAGTGCAAACATCGAAAATTAGCGACAAAGTTAACACAATCCAACACAACAATCCAAACTAACCCACTAGCTAGCCATTACACTAATTTTAAACCATTAACTATGCATCAAACCATAATTCCAACACAAACCCATCTCTTGATTTTTGGTAATTAGCAACAACAATGAAAATTTCACACAAGTTAACTTAGATTAGCATAACATCAAGCCACTTAAGCAAAGTAACCATATAGATTGGTTAAGTAAACAACTAGGTTAATTAAAAAGATTTAATTAACTAAAACATGGTTTCATGAAACCCTAGTTAACTCAACCATTAACTTTAAACAAAACTAGAATGAAAATAGCACTAAATTAACACTAAAACAACTAAATTAAAGAATTCTAACCATATTAACTTAAAAGAGTAGAATTTATACCTCAAATCTATGGATCTAGCAAGAAGAAATTTGCCTCAATGATGGCTTCATAGCACCAAGACCCAAGTTATAAAACCCAAGGTGAAAGGAATAAGGAATGGGAATTAAGTTGTGAGATTAAATTTTGATTTTTGGAGCAATATTTTGCTGAAATTTGAGAGAGAAAGAGAAGAGGAAATGGGGGGGGGGAATTTCCTGCAGATTTTCGGCCAGGGGAGAGAAGAGGGATGGAGATGGGTGTTGTGAGAAAATTCCTAAGTCAACCCTCTCAAAAAATAATGTACACAAACTTTCAATTTAACCCCTTTTTAAAACCTTTTTAAAACACACCATTTCCTCACATGCCTTAAAGTCAAAAGAGGCAAGGAAATTTTCTTGAGTTGCTGATGGTGGAGCCGGCCTAGGGGTGAGGAATGAGAGTGAGAGAGTGCACAAAAAATTTTATGCAAAAAGACCCCCTACAAGTCCAAAATTGCAAGTTTAAGCTTAAATTCAATAAATTTCGTTTTCTAAAATAAAAATTAGTTAAAAATCAAAATAAAATACCAAAAATTTATGTTACAACTAGATTTTAATTAACATAATTTTAAAGATTAAAATTAGGCCAGAAAAATTTGTATTTATCGCTAATTTAATGTATTTTCTTACCGGCTTAAAATAATATTAAAAATTGAAAAATTAGGGAAAATTTTTAAACGGCCAGAATTTCATAATTAACTCATTTGCTACTAAAAACTAGCAATTACCTATCCAAATTAGGTATAATTAGTCCTAAACTGCAAAATAACAAAAAGGACGGTTTTCGGAAAAATACCGAATTTTCACCGATTTTCAGGAAAACACCAAAACGACTTTTCAAGACGTTACAATGTATTAGCGATATGTTAATGAAACAAATAAACATATTAAGATAGATACAAACCAAGTAGCATACTACCATATCGAGCAAGACTGTCATAATCCATGTATATATCCCAAGCTTCCAAAATGTAAAATACAAGCTAGTACTATACAATAATGGCTTCTAGGGCATATCACACTAACAGACTTCACATCTATTTAAGTTGTTAACATCATGTATACTCATTGTGCGATTCTAGGATCAGTTGCAGAGACGTCGGACGCGACGAGAAAAGGAAATGCAGTGATTGGATCAGTTCAGCCGAGGCGTCCTGGTGAGTAGATGTACACATCTATGGAGGGATCGTCTGGATGGTGTGAGGCACCCGATAGTTAGGATTACTAGTAGTAATTATATTTATATGCGTAGTCTCCTAGTCATTCATCTCATTGCATTGCATCATCTTATATACATATGATATTATCTTATAGAACACTTGCACCATTACCATTGGTCCATGCCGCACGTGCACTATTTTGTAAGTCCATGCCAGGGCCCCGGCCATCAATTCGTGGATAAACACAGAACAAAAACTTTAGAAAACCGGCGCTAACGGAACCCTAATCGACCGATCGTACCATTAACCCTATAATAGTTCACTGTAAAGAGTTTAGAGAGGTTATACCGATTGATCCATGTCCTTCGGTCGTCGACCTCTGTCCCAAGCTCATTGCGGCTGCCTCGAACTAGTTCGCTCTTCGGTCTCTCTCTTCGAAGAGGATCCACGTCGAGGATTAGTAATACGGGCTCCCGCATCAAAACCGAAGCAACTCGGGCATCCAGTTTGCTAGCCTAGATGCATAAGATGAAGTAAAGATTATGTGTGAATACTTTATCTCAAAACACCCAATGATTCTCAACACATGAGATGGAATGGGTGGATCTGAAGAAGAAGCCATGAGATGAAGAAGTTGTGAGCATAAGAAATGAGCAAGTGAAGAAATGGCTTGGCTGCTCTTTTTCTTGTGAGTGTTATTTTGATATTTATGTGAGCAACTAAAAAAGAAAACCCTTAGCTAAAAAGATCTGCCATTGCTCACTAAATATCTCACAATCCTAACATAAAAAAATCTTAGCCAAAACAAAAACCACACTTGACCCAATACCATGAGTCACAAATGGCACATGCAATAATCAATGCCAATTGCCAAGACTTTGTAAGTCTACGGTAGCGCCCCGGCCGTCTACAGACGCCAAATGCGGAACAAAAACTTTTTAACTGGCGCTATCGTATACTATAACCCGGATCTGCCATTATTGCTAAACTAACAAACTGTAAAGAGTCTACGGCTGCTCCGATCTGCTCGTCCAGGTGGCACCACGTCAACAATTCTTTAAACGGGCTCCCGCCTCTGACTCGAGGCAACTCGGTCGTCAAGTTTGCTAAAAGAGACGACCAAGATTGATGTAGAGAATGAGTAGAAGACTTTGTCTCGTTCCGTCCAAAGCAATGGACGAACTGTTAATGAAGTTGCCACTCGAATCGGGTGATGGAATGAAATGAGCTATGAAATTTCCATGCACCCCAAAACTATCATAATCTTTTTCCAAACATCAAGTGAGAGTGAGAGAGAGGGGGGGAAGGGGCCGGCCATATATAGGAATGAGGGGTGAGTGTAGGAGGGAAGAGGGTGACCACAAGAGAAAAATATCATGTGTGAACACAAAGTGTGAACACAAAGAAAGCAACCAATGAAAACTCAACACCATTCAACCTAGTCATCTCTTCTAGAAACATCTAGAACCTTCCACACTCATCTCAAGAAAAGATAAATCCGACTTTTACCGAATGTTAAAAGACGGCTGATAGAAAACTGGAAACTGGCAACTTCCAAAAGTGATCCCGAAACGAATTTCAGGATAACCCCGTAACTGTATAAATATACCCGCATTTGTATTACGACCGAATACAAATGCAACTGAGACAAAGATATTATATATACTCAATATAATACTCGGATCCGGCTTAAACCAAAGCCGACCAGTATCATCTGTCCGAAATATGACACGTGCGTAAACGCACGTGCATTTTCCGAACCCTGCCATAAAACCATACGGCCTCTACAACGTTTCGCCCGAATTTAGGAAACTGTCTGTGGGGGACTCTAATGACTCGTCAGTACCATGGCAGTGGGTTTAACCACAAACCGTCAGCGGCACTAGCTATGCGTAACGGCTGCCCATGGACTGACCTCAAGGGATGCCGATGAGCGAACTCATCCGGAAACCCTACTGAGCCTAACAGTGACAATGTATTTACAGTCCGGTCCGTTCGTCAATGAGTATCGCATATCTGCCTAGGGGGCTAGTAACGTTAGACCCCCAATAGCAGTGTAAGTCGTGTCGGAGTGTAGCCCAATAACACCCTGAGATGCTACTGGAGTACCTACCAGTAAATCTCCTGCCACGGACGTGGGCTTTGTGTAATGGCTCTCCTATACACAGCACGATCTCGGCCCCAATACCGGGAGAGACGAATCCCCTGCCGATCCGCTCACGTGCCTCCATATGGCTCGGGACTGTACCCAAAAGCTACCTGTTCGCACGACTCCTTTGAGCCGTGGTAGGGTAGAAATTAAAGCACAGTGGGAACTCACACGAGACAAATGACGACCTCAGGTCGATGAACTAACCTGTACAGATGTCACCAGGGAACTGCTATCTGACGATATGTATAATACCAACTAGCAAATTCCCGGCGAGTCCTGTCCGGTGTACTCATAACCCAATGAGCACCTGTATACATCTTAGGTGATCCAACTGACACCAGTGGCTTGTGAGACCGGCCACCGCCCCTCGTCGGGGTCTCGACTGTATACACTAGTCTACTCCGGAGTATCGATGCCCTGTCTCGAAACTCCCACGACTAGGGACCACAATTAAGGATATGCATATAAACTATCCATCACTCACGTATATGATCGCCATCATACTGTTGGTAGTAAAGCAAGATCCTAAGGGCTCTATCAAAGTGTAACATGTAATCAGTCACCTGAACATGTACACTACTGATAAAGGCAAACCAGATAACGAACTATCATCTCGAGTAAGACTGTCCTACCGGTATAGGTCTTCCGCAATCATTGCAATCACGTACCTGCGATCCAATAATTGACTCTGAGGGCACTATCTCCAACAATCTCCCACTTGCACTCAAGGCTAATTATTGCGATGTCGACTACTCACAGCCCGTGTGAAACCGAACATCCAACTCCTCTACTAATCAATTTCACAAAGCCCGTTTGTAAAACTATTGTGTTCGAGAAATAGCCTCAGTGAGTGGATCCGCCTAGAAGTTTCTTTCTATGTCTCTCTTAATCTCAAGTTCACGGAGAAACCCATCTCCCGAATTGAGTAATACCTGTCTTAGAATATGTCTGGAAATCTGATGGGACTTAGTTCATAAATGAACTCCAAATCCAAACTTCTTAGACTGTATCGATAACTGAACCTAATCAGTATCCGGCACCTATCCTCCCACAGTATCCTCTTGGACCACCTGTCCATAATGTCCCTTGTCAGAGGGAAAAACTATAACTCTGACAATCACTCTGTCAACCATGTGATTGTTCGGATACGTGCGTGTTCAAGTTTAGTTTAAAATACCGCAATCAAGACGGTTTCGCTTGTAGCTAGCCGGTTGAGTACGGGTCGTCCGCAGGGAGATGGGAATCTTTTTCTATGTGTTTTTCGACGAGTTAAGTCCGGTTGTTCAGATTTTTGTTGTGGTTATCTAAGTGTTAAGTTGATATTTAAAGAGAGCTTGTTAGGGTTAGGATTAGGTTAGTTTGAGTTAGGAGTCTCCACATCTTTCGTTGCCCCACTTAATATCGGTGTTACGGTAATCGGCAACAACGGGGATTAGCACGACTAGGAAGGACTTTGCGAGTATAAGCTAGGCTTTCCAACGCATAAGTCTTCCTTTTGGTGCTTGTCCGTCCGTTCTTGGCTCTTATCCATAACCTCCGGTTAATTCAACCACAACCGGTCTCACTACGGAATCACCGCTATCATGTAGGATAGGGTGCCGTAAGGAGAGAATTGTGGTTCAATTAACGGGAGTCGATTCAAGTTGTTGGGCAAGGAAAGAGTGAGAGAGATTTCCTTCTCTCAAACTTCCCTTATCCTACCCTAACAAGTAAAGAACTACTCACACTTCATGATAGGAAAAACAAAACAACACAAAAGAGGAAGATAGAAAGAAGGAGATTAGAAGAATACGACTAACTGTTTGCGACCTCACCTTGGCGAGGATCGAGCGTAAGTATCATTGTCGTATGTAAGGATAAAGAAAAAAGAGAAGAAAGAAACAACAAAGAAATAACAACAACTACTTAACGAATTTAAAGTTACAACAATTATAACAAGTAAAGAAAGAGACAAGCATGATAATAATAAAAATGGTCTTCTTTATTCATCACTCTTCACTCAAAAGCTCACTACAAGTTTAATGGAGAAGAGGTGAGAAGAGGAAGAAGAACAACACTAAAACTAGGCAAAATGAGAATACAAAATTGGACCCTTCCTTCTCAAAATTCTGGGCTATTTATAGGCCACGAAATGAAACCCTAGGGCAACCAACAGAACTCTGACGAAATGACCAAACTGCCCCTGAAAAGTCACTGCCTGAACCCACTGTACGGCCGCGGATCCGCCGCCTATAGCCCCCTATGGCCGCGGATCCGCGCCCCTCTTGTCGACTTAGGGTGTGGTCTTCTGACACTTTTCCTGTTCTCCTGTCCCCTCTTGTCTGCTGTGTGTATTTTCTGAAAAATCTCTCCCATTTGTTCCAGAATTTCTATTTAGCAAAGGTGGACTTTTTTGTGGATGGTTGCCTCGAGCTCCGCGTAGATCTCTTGGATTTTGTGCTACCATTGAGCCTTGTGCTTGAGAATGACATTGATTTGACACTTTGTCTTCCTAAACTGGTATCTGGCAACATACGGATGAAGAGCGGAGACCGTGTTTTTATCTGTGGTTGGCAGGAACCGGATTTTGTCGTGTTTTCCATGAATTTCTCCGTTTTAGAACCGGGAACCTGTATCCTGCAATTGACTAGCAAACACGGCTCAAGAGTATCTACCGATATGCAATGTGATAAAAATTGGGCGGTATGAAAATGCAAAAATCTGATATGAACAAATACCCCCAAACTTATCATTTGCTCGTCCCGAGCAAAGCCCATTTATTTACAAAAAATTTCCTAACCTCACTTTCGCAGGAAACGCGATTGCACTGAGCACGTGCAACAAGCCGTTAAACCTCTAGTTGTCCCTAGTAGGAGGAGTGTTGTCTCCTGAGGGTTTTCAGCGGATACTACCCACAAAATCCAGTCAAGTTGGTTTTGTAAAATAACTAAGCTTCAAACCCTAAAGTTTTGTTTTAGAAAATAACAATTCTATAATCCTAAGTCTAGATTATCGAACCTTTATTTTTCACACCTCATTTCTTATTTAACTACAGATTTTATATGTCTTTACGTCTAGTGCAAATAGTGTCGTTAAGTTCCAGAAGGATCGATTAAAGTCATCATGTCGCACAATAAAGCCCATATAACAATTTTAAAAGGATCACATAAGTTTTATAACGAGTTAAGCATTTTTCAAGTTTCGTTTTCCAGTAAGGTTTCAACTTCAGAATTTCTATCTTCCTTAACAGGAAACTAAGTCGTATTTTTCACTCCACCTTTTAACTTGTTTTCATTTCATACACACCTCTGTGAACGTGCAATAGTCTTTATCATAGAATAAAACCTTCATATCTCCGTTAAAATTTTTTTTAAAAGCCTATCTTTTATCAAGATTATTCTCACACAAAGAACCGTTAGGAATTTTAACTCGGAGAGAACACTTGCTTGACTTTGTTTTAAACTGGACTTTCTAGGCTTCTTAGCGAGCTTTGGGCCAATGCACCCAAACCAGTTGGTTTTAGGGCATTAGGTGTAGAAACACCCCAGCGGACTTAATTACTCAAGTTACCTAGGTCCAAAAACAAAAGACAGTTTGTCGTGAAAATCAGATGATTTAATACGAATGGAGATATAACCGGTAGCTCAAATATTTTTTGGATAAAAGACGTGTTTGGTGGGTTTGGTGTGTAATCATTCCAATCAAGTTTTAGATGGGTTATTTTTCCGACTTAGCTCCAATTACGGCATCAATAACATTCCTTCATATTCGCTTTACTTCATAAACTATTCTTGACATTACTTATTTCAGAACAAACCTATTTGATCCTCAGAAAATCATTTATCTGTTTAAAAGTTTAAACATGAAAGACTTGTCATCTAATTCCCAAAATCTTACGACACGTGTTGTGTGATGTAAAGACGTATATCAGCTATAGTTAACTTTAAAGGAGTGTTATCTTTCAGGTTTTCAAAATCCAAACCTAAGATTTAGTTATTCCTATTTTTTTCAAACAAAAACCGTCGAATGTTGAATCAGAGTTCTTCCACAAGCTAACTTGACAAATTTTTTTTATATATTTTTTAGAAAATTTTCAAATTTTTATGGATTTTATGGATATTAATATGCAGATGCAAAATATACATATGAATGCGAAGGTAAGAAATGCGTACCGAGCGTACCCCCAAACTTAAACTGGACAGTGTCCTCACTGTCATTGCATGAAGAGATCATTTGAAGGGTCAAAATTGTCGGTTAGCGATACACAAATTTTTATTTGTTTTTGTTTTTAAAGAAAAGAAAAAAAAATATGCACAAATATATACAAAATGGTTTGTACATACCCCCAAACTTATTTGGAACAGTGTCCACTGTTCTTGGCTGGATAACCGATGTTTGGAGGTAGGCAGAGGAAGATCATTCAGGGTAAACCGGCTCCTGTAAGAACAGGAGCTCCTCTGTTGGTTCGGCGCTAAGGTACGGCTTGCATCGGTGTCCGTTCACTTTGAAAATAGAACCGTCCTTTGGATTTTCCAAATCCACAGCGCCCTGCGGATACACATTCCGCACAAAATACGGCCCTTTCCAGCGAGATCTGAGCTTTCCAGGATGGAAGTGAAGTCGGGTGTCGTAAAGCAGTACCTGTTGACCAGGTACGAAGGTTTTGCGCAAAAGGTGTTTATCGTGAAACACCTTCGTTCGATTCTTAACGACAACCGCGTTGTCGTAAGCCTCATCCCTAAGCTCGTTCAGTTCGTTCAGCTACAGCTTCCGATGGCTGCCCGCATCACCAAGAGACAGATTCAGCTCCTTTATCGCCCTAAATGCGCGATGCTCGATTTCGACAGGAAGGTGGCAGGCTTTTCCGTACACAAGCCGATAGGGAGACATGCCAAGGTCGGTCTTATAAGCGGTTCTAAATGCCCAAAGGGCATCAGTGAGTTTCAGACACCAATCCTTACGGTTCTTGGAAACCGTCTTCTCCAATATCTGCTTGATTTGCCGATTTGAAACTTCGGCCTGCCCGCAGGTTTGGGGGTGGTAGGGCGTAGAGAGCTTATGATTTATGGAGTATTTCCGCATCAAGGCTTCGAAAGTTTTATTGCAGAAATGACTTCCATTGTCGCTAATGATCGCTCGGGGGTGCCCAAACCGTGAGAAAATGTTTTCTTTAAGGAACCTAACGACAACCTTGTTGTCGTTATTCCGGCTGGGCACAGCCTCGACCCATTTAGAGACGTAATCAACAGCTAGAAGAATGTACAAGTTCCCAAAAGAGCTGGGAAACGGCCCCATGAAGTCTATCCCCCAAACATCGAAAATCTCCACAACCAAGATCGGTTGGAGCGGCATCTCGTTCCTCCGGGATATCCGGCCTATGTGTTGGCACCGGGAGCAAGTCTTGCAATAGTCGTGAGCGTCTTTGAAAAGTTGTGGCCAGTAGAAACCACATTGCAAGATCTTCTCAGCTGTCTTTCTGGGCCCAAAATGCCCGCCACACGCTTGATCGTGGCAAAATGACAGCACACTCTTGAATTCCTCATCAGGGACACACCGACGAATAATCTGGTCGGGACAGTACTTGAACAAGTAGGGTTCATCCCAGTAAAAGTGTTTTACTTGGGATAAGAAGCGAAGTCTGTCCTGACTTGACCATTCGGTCGGTAGTAATCCCGTGGCCAAATAGTTCACAATATCTGCGAACCAGGGTTCGCAAGATACTGTCAAGAGCTGTTCATCCGGAAAAACGTCGTTAATCGGAATTGGAAGCGAAGGCGAAGAAGGAAGTCGTGAGAGATGGTCGGCAACTACGTTTTCACATCCTCGTTTGTCCTTAATGACAAGGTCAAACTCTTGAAGCAAGAGGATCCAACGTATTAACCGAGACTTGGCATCTTTCTTCGTAAAAAGATGGCGCAGAGCAGAATGGTCAGTGTAGACAATGACTGGAGAGCCGATGAGGTAGGGCCTGAACTTTTCTAGAGCAAATACAACAGCTAAGAATTCCTTCTCAGTCGTTGTATAATTGAGTTGGGCGTCGTTCAGGGTTCGGCTCGCGTAATAGATTACATGCGGCATCTTGTTGATGTGTTGTCCAAGGACAGCACCGATGGCAAAATCGGATGCATCGCACATAATCTCGAATGGGTGCGTCCAGTCAGGAGAAGAAAGAACGGGAGCAGAAGTGAGTGAGCGTTTCAGTGACTCGAAGGCAGTCACACAGCTCGAGTTGAAGTCAAATGGTGTATCCTTGGCCAGCAAAAGAGTCAAGGGTCTAGCAATCTTGCTAAAGTCCTTGATAAACCGTCTATAGAAACCGGCATGGCCAAGGAAGGCTCGGATATCTCTGACGCAACGGGGAGGAGGCAGATTGGAAATGACCTCAATCTTTGCTTTGTCAACCTCTATGCCATTTTGCGAGATGATATGTCCTAAGACAATACCTTCGCGTACCATGAAGTGGCATTTCTCCCAGTTCAAAGTGAGATTCTTGTCCTTACATCGGGTAAGGACAGCGTCAAGATGCAGCAAACACTCGTCAAAGGAGTCGCCGAAGATGGAGAAGTCATCCATGAAAATCTCCAGAAATTTTTCCACCATGTCAGAAAAAATTCCCATCATACACCGCTGGAAGGTAGCGGGCGCATTGCATAACCCAAAGGGCATGCGTCGATATGCAAACGTGCCGAAAGGACAAGTGAAAGTAGTCTTGTCCTGGTCTTTTTCGGCGATGGGAATTTGATTATAGCCGGAGTAGCCATCAAGAAAGCAGTAGTACTCATGTCCGGCCAATCGTTCGAGCATCTGGTCAATGAAAGGTAGCGGAAAGTGGTCTTTCCGCGTTGCGGCGTTGAGTTTTCTGTAATCAATGCAAACTCGCCACCCAGTTTGGGTGCGAGTAGGGATTAACTCATTCGCCTCGTTGGTTATGACCGTGATGCCCGACTTCTTGGGGACAACGTGAATGGGGCTAACCCACTGGCTATCAGAGATAGGGTAAATGATACCACTATCTAGACATTTGACGATCTCCTTCTTCACAGCCTCCTTCATGACTGGATTAAGACGTCTTTGTGGATCCCGGGCTGGTTTGGCATCATCCATCAGATGAATGTGATGCTCAACGATGAGGGGACTAATCCCCTTGATGTCCGCCATGGACCAGCCAAAAGCTTGCCTGTTGCTGTGCAAGACCGCGAGAAGGGCTTTCTCTTGCTCTGGAGCTAGAGAAGCCGAAATGATGACAGGGAGGGTCTCGTTCTCACCTAAGTAAGCATACTTAAGGTGAGACGGCAACGGCTTGAGTTCGAGCGTTGGAGGTGAAATGATGGAAGGCAAGACTGGTGCAAAGGTCTCGAACTCAAATGACTCTAGCAAAGGTTCAAAGCGAGTGTAGGCAACCGAGTTGGATGGTTCAGGTAACTCATCCGGAAAGTCGAAAGATTCAAACTCGGGTTGTGCGCGGCTAAGATCGTTCAAGAACGTGAAACACTCGTATTCGTTGTTGGGCGCAGAAGCAGCAGCAGGTTCGAAGAGAAACGCACTAGTGGCGTCAAGATTATCGTGTTCAAACAGAAACTCCTCGAATTCACACTCTTCTGGTGTGATCTCCTGGATCGAGCAGACATCCAGTATATGAGCATTAGGTTCGGCGGGCTGATTCCCCAACCTAAAAATGTTGAGTTCAATTGTCATATTTCCAAAAGAGAGGTTCATCGAACCATTGCGACAATTGATCACAGCATTTGAGGTTGCGAGAAATGGTCGACCGAGTATCACCGGAATTTGATTCCGGGGGTTAGCTACAGGCTGTGTATCTAATACAATGAAGTCAACGGGGAATATGAAGTCCCCGACTCTTATCAACACATCCTCTAGCTCACCCCTAGGGTGGGTGATCGATCGGTCGGCCATCTGGAGAGTGCAGTGTGTGGGTTTCAGCTCTCCGACGCCTAATTGCTTGTATACTGAATACGGAAGCAAGTTAACACTGGCACCAAGATCTAATAGTGTGCGGTTGATGTTCTTATCCCCAATAGTAATTGAAATCGTAGGACAGCCAGGGTCCTTCCGTTTTTGTGGTAAAGATTGGGTAAGGGCATCACTCACAGCACTAGCCAAGAAAACTTTCTTGGGTACCTGAGACTTCCTCTTTTTCGTGCACAAGTCCTTTAAGATTTTCGCGTAAGACGAGACTTGTTGGACAGCATCTAAAAGAGGAATGTTGATGTTAACTTGCTTGAATAACTCCAAAATCTTCTCCATTTGTGGATTTTGTTTGTTAGACCTCAACCGGTTTGGAAATGGAACATTTTGAAAATTGGTTGAGTCTAATGCTGGAGGAGGAGATTGTGGAGTTGGAACGGATCCCAGAATAGGTGTTTTCGTGGAGTGAGAAGTGGGTCCGTTCAGAGAAGAAGAGGAAGGAGAGCCTTGTGAAGAACGGAGAATAGGCTCAGAAGACGAAGAAGAAGAAGGAGGAGAAGAAGAAGAAGAAGCGGCCGGGGTGTCATCGTTAATCCGTTTGCCAATGTTGTTTTGCAGCACCCTCCCTGATCTCAGTGTGGTCACGGCACTCACATTATGATTTTGTTGTTCAAGAGCAACATGTGCATTATGTGGGTGGCCGGGATTTGGAAGTGGCTGGGACGGGAGCTTCCCCTTCTCTCGCTCGCTCAAGGCCGCGTTCAGTTGTGCAATCTGGGCCTCGATGGTCTTGATGCTTTGCCCGTGTGCGGCAGTGTGTTGCACTAAAGATTGAATCGAAGACTGGATGTTGGCGGTGGATTGGGTCGACTGTTTAACGAACGCCTCCAGACTTCGCTCGAGCGAGGAAACCTTATCGTTGTTGGACGGAACAAAGTTGTTGTTTGGTGGCAAAGAGTTGTTGGGTGCAAAGTTGTTCGTCTGGTTTTGGTAAGGTTGGGGTTGGAAGGGCTGCTGATACTGAGTTTGTTGTTGCACTTGTTGTTGCGGTGGAGGGGCCCTTTGGAAATTGTTGCCCTGGAACTGATTCTGATTCTGATTCCAGGCGAAATTGGGGTGGTTCCTCCAACCGGGATTGTAGGTGGAAGAGTATGGATCATTCCTCGGTCTTTGCTGGAAGGCAGCATTAACCTGATCCTGTCCTTGCGAGGGTGGATTGTAAGGACACTCTTCGGTCAAGTGGGAAGGATCGGAACAACAAGCGCAGATGGTACGAAGGGGGAGAACAGGTGTGGGGGCAGGAGCAGAAAATTTGCTCTCTATCGCTTCAAGCTTTCGTGTTATTGCAGCCATTTCAGCTTTCATCGCAATAGAGACATCGAGTTGGTGGATTCCTACCCTAGACTGACCGGTAGAAGTGGAGGTAGAAGAAGAAGAAGTCGGTCTAGTGCTCTCCCACTGTAGCGTTTGCTCCGCAAGATCGTCAAAGAACTGCCACGCTTCCTCGTCAGATTTGGATAGGAAGTGGCCCTGACAGATGGTTTCCAGCAACTGCTTCGTTTCTGGGTTCAGTCCCTCGTATAAGGTTTGGCAGAGTTGCCATTTCTCTATACCGTGGTGAGGACACTGAACAAGAAGGTCTTTGTATCGGTCAAAGCACTTCCAGAAGGGTTCAGAAGGAAGCTGGGAGAATTGGTTGATCTCATTTCGAATTCTTGCGATCTTATGATTTGGGTAGAATTTTTTCAGAAACGCTTTAACAAACTCATCCCAGCTGGTGATTGAGTGGGAAGCGGTGCTATACAGCCATTTTTCAGCGAGATCGCATAAAGTGAACGGAATGACCCGTAGACGTATAGCATCGTCCGACAGCTGGGTTGTTTTCATCATGGCACAGACATTTTGAAATTTGTTGATGAAGATATAGGCATCTTCAGATTCAAGCCCATGAAAACGTGGGAGCATGTTGATGAAATGGGGCTTAATTTCAAAGTTGTCCCCATTGGCCGGAGGAAGAGAAAGGAGGGTGGGAAGTGCAGAACGGGTGGGGTAGAAACGATCCTGGAGCGCAATTCGCTGCGGCGCTACAACAGGCGGAGGTGGTGGAAGATTGGTCTCCGTAGGAGGTGGAGCCAATCCAGGGGTGGTCAAAGAGATGTTTGGATTAAATCCCGACATCGCGGAAGAAGAGGTTGGTGAAGGTGAAGGTGAAGGTGAAGATGTATGAACAGAATTCCGGTCAACGTCGGAGTTGGCCGGCAAAGGAAGGGGTGAAAGAGGAGTGGACGGAGTATCGACTTCGGAGTCGATCGCGTAGTCGGTCGCGACTAACGTAACGCGGACTAGACGGGCGCTAGTGTCCCGAGTCCAAGCGGACATACACTAAACGAGTTTAGTATAGTCAAAGCGGAGAAGGTGAGGGTAAGAAAACGTCAATGGAGAAAGGCGATGGGTGGTGGGTGAAAATGGATTTGGCGACAAAAGGGCAAGTTTTTATAAAAGTTTTGATTTTTTTCTTTTTTTTTTTTGTTTTTAGAAAGAGATTTACAGAAATATGTACGGAAATACGGCTTAAGCAATCACAAACAAGATATGCACAATCACACCTAGATCTACGGTCGCCTAGGTCTACTAGACCTGCTCCTGAACTTGATTTTCGAAGTTAAACAGTGTCGAGAAACAGGCTTAAAAATACACCGATCACGGGGCCAGGTAAGTGCAGAGATAAGGGGAGGTTGTCCAACGCTTTCGCGAAGTTCCTTAATTAAATAACCCTTTCTCTTTCGGCGGTTGCGCCTTTAACACTTTCCTAGACACCCCGTAATCAATATACGGTTAAGCGAGGTTCTAAACACGGTTTATCTTCTCCTAATGAGCGTGAAGTCCTTAGGGCTGAAGTCTAGTATTTTTTTAATTTACAATGGACAATGCATATGCTTTAGTGATTTTTGGGGTCCTGGGAAGGGTGATGAAATCCCCACCCAATCTGGATTGGTTTCAAGCCCCTTAAGTCCGTATTAAAGAATGCAAAACAGTAACAAATCAACTGCAAACAATTTTTATTTTGCGGCGCAAAGAATCCTGCACAAGAACAGTTTATTGGAAGGGGGAGAAGAATTTGCGCAAAGAAGGCTGCAGAAAACACAATTCAGTGGAGTTCAGTGGAGTGGAGAGAGGCAGAGAACTTACAGAGAAAATTGGGGCCCTGAAGGCACTGAATGGCCGCGGTTCCGCGGCCAAACACCTACTTAGGCCGCGGATCCGCGGCTAAGTCGAGGAATTAGGGTTCTGAAAAATTTGGGTGTCCTCTGCTTGGGGTCCTCTGCTTGTCTGGATGTGGGTAATTCTGATTTGCTCACTGTAACAGTTCCAGATTTGTACAGTAGACCGGATGCTTCGTTTTCGTCCGTCGCGGTGTAGCCGCGAAAATGTGGGTCTATCTTCCCACGTCTTTGGCACTGTACTTGAACTCCGTATTTCCAACGTCTTGGTCACTGAACTCAAACTTGTATTTTCCTTCACACTTGCACAAAAACTAATCAAAAATAACAAGATGGTTTTTGTTTACAATGTATATATTTTTTTTTGTTTTTCGGTTAGAGTTATACTTACAAATTAACCCGAAATTACACAAAGAAACAAACTACCGTCTCCCCGGCAACGGCGCCATTTGATTGTTCGGATACGTGCGTGTTCAAGTTTAGTTTAAAATACCGCAATCAAGACGGTTTCGCTTGTAGCTAGCCGGTTGAGTACGGGTCGTCCGCAGGAAGATGGGAATCTTTTTCTATGTGTTTTTCGACGAGTTAAGTCCGGTTGTTCAGATTTTTGTTGTGGTTATCTAAGTGTTAAGTTGATATTTAAAGAGAGCTTGTTAGAGTTAGGATTAGGTTAGTTTGAGTTAGGAGTCTCCACATCTTTCGTTGCCCCACTTAATATCGGTGTTACGGTAATCGGCAACAACGGGGATTAGCACGACTAGGAAGGACTTTGCGAGTATAAGCTAGGCTTTCCAACGCATAAGTCTTCCTTTTGGTGCTTGTCCGTCCTTTCTTGGCTCTTATCCATAACCTCCGGTTAATTCAACCACAACCGGTCTCACTACGGAATCACCGCTATCATGTAGGATAGGGTGCCGTAAGGAGCGGATTGTGGTTCAATTAACGGGAGTCGATTCAAGTTGTTGGGCAAGGAAAGAGTGAGAGAGATTTCTTTCTCTCAAACTTCCCTTATCCTACCCTAACAAGTAAAGAACTACTCACACTTCATGATAGGAAAAACAAAACAACACAAAAGAGGAAGATAGAAAGAAGGAGATTAGAAGAATACGACTAACTGTTTGCGACCTCACCTTGGCGAGGATCGAGCGTAAGTATCATTGTCGTATGTAAGGATAAAGAAAAAAGAGAAGAAAGAAACAACAAAGAAATAACAACAACTACTTAACGAATTTAAAGTTACAACAATTATAACAAGTAAAGAAAGAGACAAGCATGATAATAATAAAAATGGTCTTCTTTATTCATCACTCTTCACTCAAAAGCTCACTACAAGTTTAATGGAGAAGAGGTGAGAAGAGGAAGAAGAACAACACTAAAACTAGGCAAAATGAGAATACAAAATTGGACCCTTCCTTCTCAAAATTCTGGGCTATTTATAGGCCACGAAATGAAACCCTAGGGCAACCAACAGAACTCTGACGAAATGACCAAACTGCCCCTGAAAAGTCACTGCCTGAACCCACTGTACGGCCGCGGATCCGCCGCCTATAGCCCCCTATGGCCGCGGATCCGCGCCCCTCTTGTCGACTTAGGGTGTGGTCTTCTGACACTTTTCCTGTTCTCCTGTCCCCTCTTGTCTGCTGTGTGTATTTTCTGAAAAATCTCTCCCATTTGTTCCAGAATTTCTATTTAGCAAAGGTGGACTTTTTTGTGGATGGTTGCCTCGAGCTCCGCGTAGATCTCTTGGATTTTGTGCTACCATTGAGCCTTGTGCTTGAGAATGACATTGATTTGACACTTTGTCTTCCTAAACTGGTATCTGGCAACATACGGATGAAGAGCGGAGACCGTGTTTTTATCTGTGGTTGGCAGGAACCGGATTTTGTCGTGTTTTCCATGAATTTCTCCGTTTTAGAACCGGGAACCTGTATCCTGCAATTGACTAGCAAACACGGCTCAAGAGTATCTACCGATATGCAATGTGATAAAAATTGGGCGGTATGAAAATGCAAAAATCTGATATGAACACCATGTCACCTTTGAAGCTTGGAATGATAATCGTCTCCCGAAGGAGGCTGCCTTCATCAAATCCGTAGAAAATTTATTTATGTTCTAAAACCGCTTCCTTATGTTTCTCCAGGATTGGATTAATACAAACTTATCGCATCAAGTGCAAAAACAACATCTAGTGTGGTACTTGACATCTCATGATTGACTCAATTGTCTAAGCAAGTGATCTGCCAATCATGCCCATCCCTCTCCCCTTTAGTCTGTAAGACACCTTTAGAGAGGGTGACTCTATCACCTGCAGGTACACCACTATGCCAGGAGTCATCTATTCTAAAAACCATTAGAATACTGTCAAAGTTCCAACATTGGGAAACTACCCAAATCCAGATCTAAAACCATAGATCTAGAAACCAGAATGTCAAATATTATATCCATATCCTGTCTGGAGAAACAACTGTGTGACGACCACAGTACAACCGATCGTAGTATAAGAATTTTACTTCCTACTCTGTGTATGTCATCCAGATACCATGACATCACACCCTACTACCTTCTTAACAGATCCATCCCTTATTCTGATTGAAGTCAAACCCATGACTGTCACATCAAAAATATATGATCTATCTCCGCTATAACTGCTCTAGTCTATAAATAGACATAAGCTACTTGCCCACTAAGCTTCCGCTGCTCCCACTGACTACGACAACCCTCCTACCGGGTCTCATAGCCTGGAACAACAGTAGTGTCAAGTCTGGATAGATAAGAACGTCCCTGTCACCGTCCTTGAGGCTACCGAAGTACCTCTCGGGTGTCTGAGGTTACCCACCATATCTGCGGAGTGGCTAATGTAATGTCAAACCTGATTGAATATATAGGTCCTATTAAATTTTCCGTAATCGTTCGCGGTTCTGGAATCACTTCCAGTTCTACCATACTCCCACTACTGTTTTCTGAAAAAATCCATTTTATTAAAACTGCGGTGAGTCAAGAACAATATCTCTATTGATCTTCCAAATGGTAGAAAATCAACCCTCGTCATAGCCAGGGTCAACCCACAAACAGCCATTACAGAAACCTGCCTTGAGTTATCCAGAGTCTGGTTTTAAGCATAAGCTGGACAGCTCCCCGTACCTTAACATCTTTTAAGGTATGAACCATTCTATATCCAATATAGAAACTTTGGCACTTATTTAATTGGAACCAGATTCAATCATGCAGCTGTCTCCAGTGCATATCAACTTAATGGAAAGAGGCTAATCAGCATTACTCAACTTAGGAATCCATCCAATTATGAGTAACCTGAAAGAGAAACAAGTTTCTCAAAACCATTACTATCATCTGAATACCAATCACATGAATCTACATCTTCGATCTCTTTGAAAAATCCCGATACTTGTGATACCTGGTTCTCTACTTTACTCTTATACCCATAACTTCTCAAAACTTAGACCTTGTATTTCTACGAAACACTTGTCTAAAAACAAGAGAAGTCATAAATAAATAGAACATAGTACGAGGACCTACCCCTTTGTCCTGATGGACACTGGACAACATACAATACTCTGTATAAGTCCGCTGAGTTGAACAACTCAAAACCTGTGCGTCGTAGGTTGAAAACTGTACCCTGGCGATTTCCTCAAATATCACCAATTACAACGAATTCCGATATAATGAGGATAATCACCTAATTCCCAATAACTTACTCCCACTCATCATCTGTAAAACCATACAGATATGAGAATGAAACCTGGTAAATACATACCCTTGGAGTAAGTATCTAATCGGAAAAACAGTTTTCTTTTAACAATGCACTGAAACATGAAAATGTTTCGTAGGGGTATCCTGGTATTCATAGCAACGCCTCTTCCACAATCCAATTCATGACTTCAACCGTATATTTTATTGCCATCTCTCCAAATCCCTTTATTTGTCTTTAGTCGTTACCATCTATACACCATCGTTAGGCTAAATGGATTTCTTCCTTCCCTACCATTCGGCACCAGCCTATGGTTTGGAAGAAGACTATCCAGTAAGCATAATAGGTGTACCCTCCTAAACCAAGGATTACTCGCATCTCGAGAGAAGGTGATGATAAAAGACAACTGAATAATACCTTATTCTTTTAAAGGTGAAATAGGAGTGGCGACGATGTACGCGGTTTGGTCGTGAATGATAGCAGTCGCAATTTACTTTGCCCTCTTTCTAATCCCTTTATTTTGTCTTTACATATTACCTTCTGCACACCCTACTTAGGCTAATTGGTTTTCTTCATTCCCTACCTTTCGGCACTTGCCTATGGTTTGGAATAAGACTATCCAATAATCGTAATAGGTGTACTCTCCTAAACCAAGGAGCCCTCGCAACCTGAGAGAAGGTGATGATAAAAGACAACTGAATAAACCAATTCTATTTCTCCTGAACCTGGATCCATCCTCGAAGAAGTCCCTTCGAGTTCGTATATAACCATACGATGGATCTATCCAACGAAAGTGGATGTCCGTAGTAATACAGGGTGTTCTGAGAAATGCAAAGGGTAAAAGAGGGAGTGACAATGACTTATGCAACTCGGACAATCCAAAAGCGAGTATTTTAAGAAGGTTCGGTCAACTTGGTCACTGAGTCATAGTCTAGGGTCGGTCAACGGTCGCTGCCAAAGAGAGAGAGAGAAAAGAAACACTCTGCGTGCACTCTAACCTATATCAGAATGGTTATCACTTTATCTAATCCGGAAACCTCCTACTGTCCAGTCAAATTCTTCTCCAAACCTGAAAGAAAAATCAATCGGCATCACCCGAAGAGTAAACCAACTCATCAGTGGGAATCGGGATCCAACTCTCATTGCATGATAACGTGATGGAATGCATCCACGTTACTCATACTCTAGAAGGTATGCGCATACTTGGCAAGTTTCAGTTTCTTTAGAAACTCCCGATATGATTTTTGCCCCATGCTCTTATGACCTTGGTGTTAGTGTTAGTTATATGTATGCCCTAGAGGCCATTACTATACATAGGATGTATATTGTAGTGGATGCTTGAACATATATAGGGAGGACTTTCTTGCTCGACATGATAGTATGCTATCTGGTTGATCTTTACCTTAACGTGTACACTGATTGTCTCTCTGTTACATGTTGGTAAAGCCCTTAGGATGTGTACTTGACTACCTGGACTATGATGCGGATCATACTAGTGGGGACATGGTAGTCCATAAGTACATCCTTCAAAGTCCCTAGTCGTGGGTGTATCGAGATGGGGCATCGATATACCAGAGTAGACTAGCGTATACCTTCTCGACCCATACAGATGGGCGATGGATGATCCCATATCCATTGGTGTTTGACATCAGAGATGATATACGGGAGCTCAGTAGAGACTGGGTACACTAGACGGACTCGCCGAGAACTCCCAGATGGTATTATACCTCACGTCAGATGGAAGTTCTCTGGTGACACTGGTACAGAGTAGTCTGTTGACCCGAGATCGTCATAGAGTCTTATGTGGTTCCCACTGTGCTTTGATTTCCATCTTACCACGTCCAAGAGGGCGTGCAAAACGGTGGTTTTTGGGTACAGTCCCGAGTCACATGGAGGCAATGAGCGATAGGAGGGGATTCGTCTCTCCCGGTATAGGGGGTTGATGTTGCGCTGTGTTCGATTGGCTATAACAGGAAATCCCTGGCCAGGGTTGCTGAGATTTACTGGTAAGTGTTACCAGTAGTTTCTCGAATAGTTATAGACCTCATATCGACACGACTTATCGAGCTATTGGGGTCTGACGTTTACCACCCCTAGGCGAGATATGCGACATATCAGACGATCAGACCGGACTGTACGGTAGTGTTACTGGTCGGATTCACTGGAGTGTGAGCGGGCTTGCTCGTCGATCTTCAGATCGCTCAATACCCGGGTGGCCGTTACGTTTAGCAGACCGCTTGCGGCTTGTGGGTGTTTGATATGATCATCGCCTGCTGCCGGCGTATTGACGAGTCTTTAGAGTCCTACACAGAGGTTTCCTGGCTCAAGCGAAACGAAATAGGAGCGCATATGAGATATGTGCGGGACCGAGAATAATGCGTGTATGTGATACCGTATTCCATTCTCGCGATGAATGTATCGAATGGTTGTATGCGATATAACCTAGTTATCGATTCAAGCGTTGATTCGATAAGCCGATACATTGTATACTAGTCGGTTGTGTGCGACATGACCGGATCATTGAATCAAGTGTTGATTTAATGATTTAATGTATAATTATATATTTGATATATTACTTTGCATTAACTAGTAATGGTTCACTTTAAATGGATTTTCTCACTTGGATTGTGCAAGTTGTATATGTGATATACTTTTATGCACATGTTTGTATCATGTTTGATGATGCATATTAACTTGGTTAAGTGTAAAGATTAAACCATGGTTTACTTAATGATTAGGGTTTTGATTATCTTATTCATTTATTTATATATTCATTTTGGAAATTATTTAAGGATGGTGGCTTATTTTGTTTTATGTTGAAGTTTCTTGAAGCTTTGATCAAGTCAACCATTCTTATCTCTTCCTTAACCCTAACCATCATATCTAACCATGGTCCATTCTCTACACTAAACTAAGGTTAATATTATGATAAGAATGGATTTTATTTTCAATTCTAATATTCTTATCATAACTATTATCTTCTTCTTCCTCATTTTTCTTCAAGTGAAGAAAGCAAGGTCATCAATGGTGATTGATGATAAAGAGTGAGAAATCCAATTCTAAAGTCTACCCACTTCCTATTTCTTCATCCTCTACCTCTTGCCAAGTAGTAGAGTGTGTTTCCTTCACAAGGTTTTAGGGCTTGGTGAAGGTGGAGCTTGATTTAGCGATACCTCGACGTAGATCATCTTCGGCATGGAAATCGACGACCTAGCTCGCTTTTTCTCCGACGAAGCCGACTCTAGAGCCCGGATTCCTTTTGGACAGCGGAGAAGACTTCGTTGCGGAGCTATGGAGGTGGAGCACCGGATCTACAAAGGTTGTATTTCCGATATCCCATTAGTTAAGTTGTTAACTAGATTGTTTTTCGCCTAGATTTCTAGCCAACGATCCGTAGTCGGGTTTCTCGGCACCTAGATTTTTTGAAATTGGCATGTTCGATGCCTTGTGAGACCTCTTGAGAGTTCCTAGGAACCCTACAGTGGTATCAGAGACTAGCTAGAGCCTTAGGCGATGCGTAGACGGAGTTTGAAACCCGATCGAACCGAAACCCCGATTCCAAAATGCTCTCTGGACTTTTTCCAAAAACTGGGATTTTTGTGAATTAAAAATTGCTAAAAAATTCAGTAGGAAAAACTAAGAATTACGGTGCAAATATTATCACATGATTCCATAAAAGTGCGGCGGAACCGCGGCATTAGCGTGCTAATGCGGCGGTTCCGCGGCCCTTTTGTCTTATCTGTCATTAATTCTTGCACAGTAACTCCTATATTTTAGTGCTGGATTTTATGGGAATTTTTAATTTGAATTCAAGAGTTGAATTTTCTGGGGTGTTTTGGAGCGTACATGATTCGATCGGATTATCAGACTTTGTCTATGTGGCTTTCCAGAAATTTTAGAATATGTTAAAAAGTTCGATCGGACATATATACCCACTTTTTCCCCTGTCGGGAAATTTCCAATTGTTGGATTTTTCCGTAGTTTAACGACGTTCTAAGTAGTGCAAGTAACGCGATGGACCCTCTAGAAGAAAACAAACCTTAACTCGATTATGTGAGCGTCTTGAACTGCCCTTTGAACCTTCGGGTTTGGGGCAGTACGGCGTGCCACATGTGAGGCGTTGGCTTGACCCTTCTACGGTTGGACCGTTGGTACTGAGGCACGAACTGAATGTTTTTGAACTTGTTTCATGTGATGTTCTGTGTTAGATACAGTATATAGTATATATGATATATTATATAGGCGTTACTTATGTTTTACACCCGCGCTAGCCCTGCCCCGCTCTGTCGTTAGTTACCTAACCTAACGGTGCACGAGGGGACATCGAGGCGAATGCGGATGACATAAGTGTACGTCGTATTTATCTGTGATGTTTAGGTACTTATATGATGGGACTTCATTAATATGATTAATGAAAGTAAAAGAAACCTAAGATGTTGTAGAATCGAATTTCAAAATAAAACAGGTAGCTACAGTTCTTGCTTTGCACAGCGGTATATGTGATATATCCTGCACCTTATTCAATGAGGAAAGGACCGAGATCCCTTCACCGGGAGTGACTCCTTTAGCAATAACTGGCAGATGCTACACACTCGGTTTGTCTTTTGATTGCTTTTAAGAGTTTTTGCTTTACACAGTGATATATAAGATATATCCCGCACCTTATTCGATGAGGAAAGGACCGACGATCCCTTCACGGGGAGTGACTCCTTTAGCAAAACTAGAAAAGCCTAAAAAACACTCCATTTTAAAATCATTTGATTCTACAACGATATGAAGTTCATTACGCAATAGGTTTTCAGAAAAACCTGTCGTAGCCCTCCGTCATTTCAGATAAGTCCTATTTAGTATTCGTGCTACGTTTGTTGACCTCCATCAAGGCGTAGTGTGCGGTAGCTAACTAGTATTTATCTGCTTATGCATATGATGCAGATTGGATTAGGGTAGTCGTGCGGCCTTGTTGACCTCCGTCAAGGGTCGTGCGGGTGGGTTTAATTCGATCAAGAAATGACGGGTTGAACTTGACTAGTGGCCTATGGTTTGTTGACCTCCGTCAAGGTCATAGGGTAATAGGGGCAAAATATTATCGGGAATTTCAAGTGTTGAGATTTGCAATGAGATTGCATACCTTCTATGAGATAGTTGGATCCCGATACCCGCTGCGAGTAAGAGTTACTCCTGGGAGAGTTTTATACATTACAATTAGCCGATCAAGTAGGTGTCTAGAAAGGTGTCAACGGGGTTACGTCTCTGGGAAAACGAGGTTTACATTAATTAGGTTCGTGCGAAAGCACGGGGGACCTCCCTCAAAGTACCGACACTGGCCTGGCTGAAAGATTGGCGAACTTGTAGTGTGTAATTAATCCCGGCTAGTCTTTCCTTTTAGGGTTTGAAGGAAGATTTGATAAAAAGCAATGGGAGCCATCCTGATTAGATAAAATAAAAACCAATCTATTCTTGACAGAGCGCACGCTGAGTGTTTTCTTCTCTCTCTCTCCAGGTAGCGACCATATCACGCCTTAATCAAGATAATAATACGGATTATTGACCGAACCCGCTTGTTATACTGAGCTGGGGAACGTTGGTCCCGCTCCAACTTATAATTGTTATAAGACAGAGCAGGAAATTGGGGATTACCAGAATTCCCGTGCCGCCCAAACGAAGAGAGTGCATGCTGATGCATCATCTTCGGGTGTGTTCATTATACAGAACTGTTTCTCAGTATCCTCCGCATCCTTGGTATATGATACCGGATCAGGATCCCAGATATGTAATCTGTTACATAGGGCTACAAAAGGGTAGAAAAACTGAGAACGAGTGATAAGTTTCATGAGACAGAAAACGGGGCAAGTGTTGCAGCCAAGTCTGTTGGTCACTGTCACCCTGTATTACCAATACATTGATTCTGAACAAATGCTATTAGATACCGAACCTGATATACAAAATCATGTCAGTCTCTTTAGTAGTAAAGAAATGATAAAATTCTGTATTGTTGGATAATGTTTTGAACATTTCCTATATCAAAAGTTGATCGGTTCAGGCACGTTATCTAAAAGTATTGATGTTCTAAATCAAACTACAGTTCTTAGTATATGGAACACACACAAGAGGAAGAGTTCAGAAATGAACGAATTCTTCTTGAGGCATTGTAGACTAGGTCAGATCAATGTGACCCGACTAGCTAGAGTTACATATAGATGCATATTTAAATCAGTTTGAATTTACATCTTGTGAAACTCGCCAGTCATGTCACAAAGATAAGATGACCACAGCTCCGTTTACTGGAAACAGAGAAAGAATTAGTAAACTCTTGGGATGATACATGTTGATGTATGTAGGTCCCCTGTCTACACATGCCAAGACTGGTTCTTTGTACTTCATTACATTCTCTGATGATCTTTCGAGATTCAGACCTATGTTCCTGTTGAAACATGAGTCCGAACCTTTTGAGATATTCACAGAATATAAGTTAGAAGTAGAGAACCAATACGGGTATAAGTATTATGTCCTATGATGAGATCAAGGAGGAGAATACTTGAGCACGGAAATCCTGGACTATTCTAAAGGAGAATGAGATTCTCTCTCAGCATTACTCCTCCGTATACACCATAGCACGATGGTATATCGGGGCGGAGCAGATACACCCTATTTGATATGATGTTCTCTATGATGAGTAATACTTAGTTACCTTTTTCCATTTGGGAGTTATGCGCTTGAGAAGCTGCATACCCATTGAATTACGTTCGAATCAAATCAGTTGCCTACCACTTCATATGTGATATGATAAGGGAAGAGCCCATATCTTAAGTTGGTTAAGATTTGGGGTTGTCCGAGCTATGTCTAAAAGCATAATCCGGACAAGTTCGAGGCAAGGTCTGTAGAATTGGAAAGGTTCCAGCTATACAAACTACAGCACATGATTTGATAGAACCAAAGGATTCAGTAGATTCCAACGAATCTCAGCCTCTCCGCCGATCTAGTAGGGTTCCTCACCCACCGGAGAGATACTTCGGTTTCTCTGTGACAGTGGGAGCGAGGATTACATCATGAGATGATGACCCAACTAGTTTCGAGCTGGCCATCAGGAGTGAGACACTGTGAGAATGGCTGGATGTTTATCGATCTGAGATGGAATCCTTATACACCAACAAAGTATGGACTTTAGTTGCTATATCTGAAGGGTTAAATCCCCATCAGGAGCAAGTATATCTTGAGAAGATTACTTGGTGTACATGGAAAAGTTGAGACTTTCAAAGCTAGACTTGTTAAAGGTTTTCGTCATCGACCAGGCGTGGATAATGATGAAACCTTTTCCAGTAGCTATGCTTAAGTCCATCCAGATCCTACTTGTCACGGCTACATACCATGACTACGATATCTGGTGGTTGGGTGTCATGACTGCTTTTCTAAATGATGTTTTAGAAGAGTGCGTCTATAAGTACACAGCCAGAGGGCTTCGTAGACAGTGGGAGCAGCGGAAACGTGTGCAAGATTCTTTATAGGATTAAAGCAGGCATCGCGGAGTTGGAACATCTGTTTTGATGGATTAGTCAAACAGTTTGACATCATCAAAATGGTAGATGAACCTTGTATATACAAAAAGGTAGTAGGGAGTATGGTGGTGATCCTCGTAGAGTACGTGGATGACATACTCTTGATAGGGAAGGAGTTTCCTATGCTACGCTCGTTCAATCTCCGCTTATCACCATGATTCTCCATATAGGATCAAAAGTGATACCTCCTAAATCCTGGATTTTGGATCTATGAGATAGATCTAATTGGATATTAGGATACTCACTAGTTGTAGTGAGATGGTATCAGTCGATCCTGGGGAGAATCACTCGAAGGGTTCAAGGGTGATAAAGACGACTGAATGTCAGTCGCAGGCATTGTCTTTACCCACAGTAAAGGGACGGTATGTTGGAAGAGTTCCAAGCTAGATACCGTGACATACTAGACGATAAAGGCAGGATACATCGCTACTTAAGATGCTACCAAAGAGGCAGTCTGGGTGTATATTAGTTCATGAGATGAACTTCGTTCCTACCATTGTGAGACAATGAAGTTGTGGCTTATGCCAAGGAACGCCCGTCCCATCAGTGACCCAGGCGTATTCTGAGGCAGCATCACCTGATTATGGAGATAGTTGATCTCCAGGGTGATCGAGGTTAGGAAAGTAGATTCAGAGGACAACACAGCGGATCCACTCACAAAGGCCTGTTCCCAGAGAGAGATTTTTATGGGACGGTTGAGTATGAGATACTGCAACCACTGCTACAGATGGCCCTAGTGCAAGTGGGAGATTGTTAGTTATATGTATGCCCTAGAGGCCATTACTATACATAGGATGTATATTGTAGTGGATGCTTGGACATATATAGGGAGGACTTTCTTGCTCGACATGATAGTATGCTATCTGGTTGATCTTTACCTTAACGTGTACACTGATTGTCTCTCTGTTACATGTTGGTAAAGCCCTTAAGATGTGTACTTGACTACCTGGACTATGATGCGGATCATACTAGTGGGGACATGGTAGTCCATAAGTACATCCTTCAAAGTCCCTAGTCGTGGATGTATCGAGACGGGGCATCGATATACCAGAGTAGACTAGCGTATACCTTCTCGACCCATATAGATGGGCGATGGATGATCCCATATCCATTGGTGTTTGACATCAGAGATGATATACGGGTGCTCAGTGGAGACTGGGTACACTGGACGGACTCGCCGAGAACTCCCAGATGGTATTATACCTCACGTCAGATGGCAGTTCTCTGGTGACACTGGTACAGAGTAGTCTGTTGACCCGAGATCGTCATAGAGTCTTGTGTGGTTCCCACTGTGCTTTGATTTCCATCTTACCACGTCCAAGAGGGCATGCAAAACGGTGGTTTTTGGGTACAGTCCCGAGTCACATGGAGGCAATGAGCGATAGGAGGGGATTCGTCTCTCCCGGTATAGGGGGTTGATGTTGCGTTGTGTTCGATTGGCTATAACAGGAAATCCCTGGCCAGGGTTGCTGAGATTTACTGGTAAGTGTTACCAGTAGTTTCTCGAATAGTTATAGACCTCATATCGACACGACTTATAGAGCTATTGGGGTCTGACGTTTACCACCCCTAGGCGAGATATGCGACATATCAGACGATCAGACCGGACTGTACGGTAGTGTTACTGGTCGGATTCACTGGAGTGTGAGCGGGCTTGCTCGTCGATCTTCAGATCGCTCAATACCCGGGTGGCCGTTACGTTTAGCAGACCGCTTGCGGCTTGTGGGTGTTTGATATGATCATCGCCTGCTGCCGGCGTATTGACGAGTCTTTAGAGTCCTACACAGAGGTTTCCTGGCTCAAGCGAAACGAAATAGGAGCGCATATGAGATATGTGCGGGACCGAGAATAATGCGTGTATGTGATACCGTATTCCATTCTCGCGATGAATGTATCGAATGGTTGTATGCGATATAACCTAGTTATCGATTCAAGCGTTGATTCGATAAGCCGATACATTGTATACTAGTCGGTTGTGTGCGACATGACCGGATCATTGAATCAAGTGTTGATTTAATGATTTAATGTATAATTATATATTTGATATATTACTTTGCATTAACTAGTAATGGTTCACTTTAAATGGATTTTCTCACTTGGATTGTGCAAGTTGTATATGTGATATACTTTTATGCACATGTTTGTATCATGTTTGATGATGCATATTAACTTGGTTAAGTGTAAAGATTAAACCATGGTTTACTTAATGATTAGGGTTTTGATTATCTTATTCATTTATTTATATATTCATTTTGGAAATTATTTAAGGATGGTGGCTTATTTTGTTTTATGTTGAAGTTTCTTGAAGCTTTGATCAAGTCAACCATTCTTATCTCTTCCTTAACCCTAACCATCATATCTAACCATGGTCCATTCTCTACACTAAACTAAGGTTAATATTATGATAAGAATGGATTTTATTTTCAATTCTAATATTCTTATCATAACTATTATCTTCTTCTTCCTTATTTTTCTTCAAGTGAAGAAAGCAAGGTCATCAATGGTGATTGATGATAAAGAGTGAGAAATCCAATTCTAAATTCTACCCACTTCCTATTTCTTTATCCTCTACCTCTTGCCAAGTAGTAGAGTGTGTTTCCTTCACAAGTTTTTAGGGCTTGGTGAAGGTGGAGCTTGATTTAGCGATGCCTCGACGTAGATCATCTTCGGCATGGACATCGACGACCTAGCTCGCTTTTTCTCCGACGAAGCCGACTCTAGAGCCCGGATTCCTTTTGGACAGCGAAGACGACTTCGTTGCGGAGCTATGGAGGTGGAGCACCGGATCTACAAAGGTTGTATTTCCGATATCCCATTAGTTAAGTTGTTAACTAGATTGTTTTTCGCCTAGATTTCTAGCCAACGATCCGTAGTCGGGTTTCTCGGCACCTAGATTTTTTGAAATTGGCATGTTCGATGCCTTGTGAGACCTCTTGAGAGTGCCTAGGAACCCTACAGTAGTATCAAAGACTATCTAGAGCCTTAGGCGATGCGTAGACGGAGTTTGAAACCCGATCGAACCGAAACCCCGATTCCAAAATGCTCTCTGGACTTTTTCCAAAAACTGGGATTTTTGTGAATTAAAAATTGCTAAAAAATTCAGTAGGAAAAACTAAGAATTACGGTGCAAAAATTATCACATGATTCCATAAAAGTGCGGCGGAACCGCGGCATTAGCGTGCTAATGCGGCGGTTCCGCGGCCCTTTTGTCTTATCTGTCATTAATTCTTGCACAGTAACTCCTATATTTTAGTGCTGGATTTTATGGGAATTTTTAATTTGAATTCAAGAGTTGAATTTTCTGGGGTGTTTTGGAGCGTACATGATTCGATCGGATTATCAGACTTTGTCTATGTGGCTTTCCGGAAATTTTAGAATATGTTAAAAAGTTCGATCGGACATATATACCCACTTTTTCCCCTGTCGGGAAATTTCCAATTGTTGGATTTTTCCGTAGTTTAACGACGTTCTAAGTAGTGCAAGTAACGCGATGGACCCTCTAGAAGACAACAAACCTTAACTCGATTATGTGACCGTCTTGAACTGCCTTTTGAACCTTCGGGTTTGGGGCAGTACGGCGTGCCACATGTGAGGCGTTGGCTTGACCCTTCTACGGCTGGACCGTTGGTACTGAGGCACGAACTGAATGTTTTTGAACTTGTTTCATGTGATGTTTTGTGATAGATACAGTATATAGTATATATGATATATTATATAGGCGTTACTTATGTTTTACACCCGCGCTAGCCCTGCCCCGCTCTGTCGTTAGTTACCTAACCTAACGGTGCACGAGGGGACATCGAGGCGAATGCGGATGGCATAAGTGTACGTCGTATTTATCTGTGATGTTCAGGTACTTATATGATGGGACTTCATTAATATGATTAATGAAAGTAAAAGAAACCTAAGATGTTGTAGAATCGAATTTCAAAATAAAACAGGTAGCTACAGTTCTTGCTTTGCACAGCGGTATATGTGATATATCCTGCACCTTATTCGATGAGGAAAGGACCGAGATCCCTTCACCGGGAGTGACTCCTTTAGCAATAACTGGCAGATGCTACACACTCGGTTTGTCTTTTGATTGCTTTTAAGAGTTTTTGCTTTGCACAGTGATATATAAGATATATCCCGCACCTTATTCGATGAGGAAAGGACCGACGATCCCTTCACGGGGAGTGACTCCTTTAGCAAAACTAGAAAAGCCTCAAAAACACTCCATTTTAAAATCATTTGATTCTACAACGATATGAAGTTCATTACGCAATAAGTTTTCAGAAAAACCTGTCGTAGCCCTCCGTCATTTCAGATAAGTCCTATTTAGTAATCGTGCTACGTTTGTTGACCTCCGTCAAGGCGTAGTGTGCGGTAGCTAACTAGTATTTATCTGCTTATGCATATGATGCAGATTGGATTAGGGTAGTCGTGCGGCCTTGTTGACCTCCGTCAAGGGTCGTGCGGGTGGGTTTAATTCGATCAAGAAATGACGGGTTGAACTTGACTAGTAGCCTATGGTTTGTTGACCTCCGTCAAGGTCATAGGGTGCTAGGGGCAAAATATTATCGGGAATTTCAAGTGTTGAGATTTGCAATGAGATTGCATACCTTCTATGAGATAGTTGGATCCCGATACCCGCTGTGAGTAAGAGTTACTCCTGGGAGAGTTTTATACATTACAATTAGCCGATCAAGTAGGTGTCTAGAAAGGTGTCAACGGGGTTACGCCTCTGGGAAAACGAGGTTTACATTAATTAGGTTCGTACGAAAGCACGGGGGACCTCCCTCAAAGTACCGACACTGGCCTGGCTGAAAGATTGGCGAACTTGTAGTGTGTAATTAATCCCGGCTAGTCTTTCCTTTTAGGGTTTGAAGGAAGATTTGATAAAAAGCAGTGGGAGCCATCCTGATTAGATAAAATAAAAACCAATCTATTCTTGACAGAGCGCACGCTGAGTGTTTTCTTCTCTCTCTCTCCAGGTAGCGACCATATCACGCCTTAATCAAGATAATAATACGGATTATTGACCGAACCCGCTTGTTATACTGAGCTGGGGAACGTTGGTCCCGCTCCAACTTATAATTGTTATAAGACAGAGCAGGAAATTGGGGATTACCAGAATTCCCGTGCCGCCCAAACGAAGAGAGTGCATGCTGATGCATCATCTTCGGGTGTGTTCATTATACAGAACTGTTTCTCAGTATCCTCCGCATCCTTGGTATATGATACCGGATCAGGATCCCAGATATGTAATCTGTTACATAGGGCTACAAAAGGGTAGAAAAACTGAGAACGAGTGATAAGTTTCATGAGACAGAAAACGGGGCAAGTGTTGCAGCCAAGTCTGTTGGTCACTGTCACCCTGTATTACCAATACATTGATTCTGAACAAATGCTATTAGATACCGAACCTGATATACAAAATCATGTCAGTCTCTTTAGTAGTAAAGAAATGATAAAATTCTGTATTGTTGGATAATGTTTTGAACATTTCCTATATCAAAAGTTGATCGGTTCAGGCACGTTATCTAAAAGCATTGATGTTCTAAATCAAACTACAGTTCTTAGTATATGGAACACACACAAGAGGAAGAGTTCAGAAATGAACGAATTCTTCTTGAGGCATTGTAGACTAGGTCAGATCAATGTGACCCGACTAGCTAGAGTTACATATAGATGCATATTTAAATCAGTTTGAATTTACATCTTGTGAAACTCGCCAGTCACGTCACAAAGATAAGATGACCACAGCTCCGTTTACTGGAAACAGAGAAAGAATTAGTAAACTCTTGGGATGATACATGTTGATGTATGTAGGTCCCCTGTCTACACATGCCAAGACTGGTTCTTTGTACTTCATTACATTCTCTGATGATCTTTCGAAATTCAGACCTATGTTCCTGTTGAAACATGAGTCCGAACCTTTTGAGATATTCACAGAATATAAGTTAGAAGTAGAGAACCAATACGGGTATAAGTATTATGTCCTATGATGAGATCAAGGAGGAGAATACTTGAGCACGGAAATCCTGGACTATTCTAAAGGAGAATGAGATTCTCTCTCAGCATTACTCCTCCGTATACACCATAGCACGATGGTATATCGGGGCGGAGCAGATACACCCTATTTGATATGATGTGCTCTATGATGAGTAATAATGAGTTACCTTTTTCCTTTTGGGAGTTATGCGCTTGAGAAGCTGCATACCCATTGAATTACGTTCGAATCAAATCAGTTGCCTACCACTTCATATGTGATACGATAAGGGAAGAGCCCATATCTTAAGTTGGTTAAGATTTGGGGTTGTCCGAGCTATGTCTAAAAGCATAATCCGGACAAGTTCGAGGCAAGGTCTGTAGAACTGGAAAGGTTCCAGCTATACAAACTACAGCACATGATTTGATAGAACCAAAGGATTCAGTAGATTCCAACGAACCTCAGCCTCTCCGCCGATCTAGTAGGGTTCCTCACTCACCGGAGAGATGCTTCGGTTTCTCTGTGACAGTGGGAGCGAGGATTACGGCTGGTTTTTGGCGAAAAACCCTTAACGTAGTGAACTTGATATCGCTGAAGGAACCTGGTAGCTTTTTAAAATATAGTGGCGAAAACCTTTTGCTAAAGAGGTCATTCCCGGTGAAGGGATCTCGGCTCTTTCCTCGTGGAATGAGGTGCAGGATATTCCACTGAATACCGCGATGCAAAGCAACTTGTAATCGACTATAGTGAAGTTATTACCATGACGTAAACTTCTGCCCAAGGGGTCAGTCCCGGTGAAGGGATATTGGCCCTTGCCCCGTCGAATGAGGTGCAGGATATTCCACTGAATACCGCTATGCAAAACAAAAGGAAACGTCTTTGCAATAATACTTTTTTAAATTTGTTCCAACAACTGTAAACAGGTTTGCTTTCCTTTGCATTGATCATAATCAACGAAGTCCCATCAATCAATCACACCAGAAAAGAACGAAAATAAAATGTACGTATATGCCATCCGCATTCGTTACTGGGTCCCGTCATCACCCGTTAGGTTACTTAACTAACGACAGAGCGGGGACTGGACTAGCGCGGGTGTAAAACATATACAACATCTAATAGTATATATACCAATATACAATAATCGCTCCAGGCATGATAATATGCAACATTACAGAAAAGTAATAAGCATCACAGAACAATACAGATAATCTGGGATCCCCGTGTTTCACAGAGCCGCTGCTGAAACCCGACGTTCCCCTGTCGTGTGGATAGCCTGTGCAATGAAACCTAGACCCCTACGGGTGCGGCAAGTTACCCGCGAAAACCTGAAGCGAGGCAGCCCCCTACAGCAAAGTGAATGGACCACCCAGCACTTCACGGAATCCGATAATCTTGGGCACCCCTCCTTGGGTCAACCTGTACCCCCTACGAGTGCGGCGAATAGTCTGCCAATTTTAGAGTAAGGCCCCTCTGCCTCTCAAACCCATGAGATGCGGACCTGTTGCCCTCCAGAACCCGGCTATCCGTGCACTCCGTCGCGGGGTAAAACCTAGTACAGAAATGGAAAAATAGTACAACAGGTACATCGACCGCAACCTGGTCGTGCCCCAAAAGAATATTATACAACAGGCAGTGACGGCAGTCCACAAGTTGGATGCTCGCCCCGCAATATCAAATGTACAAATAAATCCAAACTGCACTACCATTGCACACTGCTATCCACCACGACTGATCCGCAACATCACAGCACAACACAGAACATCAATGCGAATGTCACGTTCGCAAACCCGTCTAAAAGAACTATAGCAATCAGACGCGGTTTACCGATCAAATGACATTCCCGGTCGGAGATATAATGTAAGCACCGTAAACTAACATGTTTAAATTTCGATCGACTAAATATCACGAAGTGGGCCCCACGTACATCTGTTGAACAGTAACAAAATCTGGGCCTAAAAGATATATACCAAAACCCCCAATTTCCAAAGATAAAGCAACTGTGAAAATTTGGGCTCACGAACTCACATAATGGCCGCGGATGCGCGGTCAAACCCTGGGTTTGACCGCGATTCCGCGGCCGTTTTGTTGAGTCACGTGCTCAAATTTTCACCACTTGCTTAAAACACCCTGGACAGCTTTCTGTGATATATAAAATAATTTTTGGAACCCTTTTAAAATCGACAGAAACTCAGATCTTGAAAATTGTAGTTTTTGATATCCGGTTCGATCGATATTTTAAACGCGTTAGCACAAGTTAGTAAAGCAAAATGGTGAGGCTCTGATACCACTGTAAGTCTACGGTAGCGCCCCGGCCGTCTACAGACGCCAAATGCAGAACAAAAACTTTTTAACTGGCGCTATCGTATACTATAACCCGGATCTGCCATTATTGCTAAACTAACAAACTGTAAAGAGTGTAGAAAGGTTATACCGAATGATCCGAGTCCTTCGTTCTTTAACCATCATCCCACGCTCCGTTGCGGCTGCTCTGATCTGCTCGTCCAGGTGGCACTACGTCAACAATTCTTTAAACGGACTCCCGCCTCTAACTCGAGGCAACTCGGTCGTCAAGTTTGCTAAAAGAGACGACCAAGATTAATGTAGAGAATGAGTAGAAGATTTTGTCTCGTTCCGTCCAAAGCAATGGACGAACGGTTAATGAAGTTGCTACTCGAATCGGGTGATGGAATGAAATGAGCTATGAAATTTCCATGCACCCCAAAACTATCATAATCTTTTTCCAAACATCAAGTGAGAGTGAGAGAGAGAGGGGGAAGTGGCCGGCCATATATAGGAATGGGGGGTGAGTGTAGGAGGGAAGAGAGTGACCACAAGAGAAAAATATCATGTGTGAACACAAAGTGTGAGCACATAGTGTGAACGCAAAGTGTGAACACAAAGAAAGCAACCAATGAAAACTCAACACCATTCAACCTAGTCACCTCTTCTAGAAACTTCTAGAACCTTCCATACTCATCTCATGAAAAGATAAATCCGTCTTTAACCGAATGTTAAAAGACGGCTGATAGAAAACTGGAAACTGGTAACTTCCAAAAGTGATCCCGAAATGAATTTCAGGATAACCCGTAACTGTATAAATATACCCGCATTTGTATTACGACCGAATACAAATGCAACTAAGACAAAGATATTATATCTACTCAATATAATACTCAGATCCAGCTTAAACCAAAGCCGACCAGTATCATCTGTCCGAAATATGACACGTGCGTAAACGCACATGCATTTTCCGAACCCTGCCATAAAACCATACGGCCTCTACAACGTTTTGCCCGAACTTGGGAAACTGTCTGTGGGGGACTCTAATGACTCGTCAGTACCCTGGCAATGGGTTTAACCACAAACCGTCAGCGGCACTAGCTATGCGTAACAGCTGCCCATGGACTGACCTCAAGGGATGCCGATGAGCGAACTCATCCGGAAACCCTACTGAGCCTAACAGTGACAATGTATATACAGTCCGGTCCGTTCGTCAAAGAGTATCGCATATCTGCCTAGGGGGCTAGTAACGTCAGACCCCCAATAGCAGTATAAGTCGTGTCGGAGTGTAGCCCAATAACACCCTGAGATACTACTGGAGTACCTACCAGTAAATCTCCTGCCACGGCCGTGGGCTTTATGTAATGGCTCTCCTAGACACAGCACGATCTCGCACTTAATACCGGGAGAGACGAATCCCCTCTCGATCCGCTCACGTGCCTCCATATGGCTCGGGACTGTACCCAAAAGCTACCTTTTTGCACGACTCCTTTGAGCCGTGGTAGGGTAGAAATCAAAGCACAATAGGAACTCACACGAGACAAATGACGACCTCAGGTCGATGAACTAACCTGTACACATGTCACCAGGGAACTGCTATCTGACGATATGTATAATACCAACTAGCAGATTCCCGGCGAGTCCTGTCCGGTGTACTCATAACCCAATGAGCACCTGTATACATCTTAGGTGATCCAACTGACACCAGTGGCTTGTGAGACCGGCCACCGCCCCTCGTCGGGGTCTCGACTGTATACACTAGTCTACTCCGGAGTATCGATGCCCTGTCTCGAAACTCCCACGACTAGGGACCACAATTAAGGATATGCATATAAACTACCCAACTCTCACGTATATGATCGCCATCATACTGTTGGTAGTAAAGCAAGATCCTAAGGGCTCTATCAAAGTGTAACATGTAATCAGTCAACTTAACATGTACACTACTGATAAAGGCAAACCAGATAGCAAACTATCATCTCGAATAAGACTGTCCTACCAGTATAGGTCCTCCGCAATCATTGCAATCACGTACCTGCGATCCAATAATTGACTCTGAGGGCACTATCTCCAACAGACTTGCACTCACAATTTCCTCACAATTAAACATTTAACTAAATGTTTAATCATAGAAAAGAAATGGCATCTTCAAAAGTAATCTCGTAACGAATTACAAGAATACCTCTCATCCGTATATACATATCTGCATCCGTATTCCGACTGAATACGAATACAACGAGACGAAAATAATCCAACAATATAATACTAGGATCCGGCTTAAACCAAAGCCTACTAGTATTATCTGTCCGATCATGATCTGTACACAAGTGAATGTATATGATCGAACCCTGCCATAAAACCATACGACCTCTACAACGTTTCGCCCGAACCAGGAAAATCCTCTGTGTGGGACTCTAAAGACTCATCAATACGCTGGAAGTGGGTTTAACCACAAGCACGTCAGTAGTACTAGCTGTACATAACGGCTGCCCAGGTATTGAGGGAAAGGGAGGCCGACGAGAAAACTCATCCTGAAACCCTACTGAGCCTGACTGTGACAATATCCATACGGTCCAGTCTGTTCGTCTATGAGTATCGCATATCGAGTCAGGTGGTAGATAAAGTCCGACCCCTATTAACGCGACATTTAGTTTCGGTATATAACCTATCACCACCTGAGAAACTACCGATCCTAGATTAGTAATTCTTGACTACCTTGGCCAAGGATTTCTGGTGATGGCCATTCGTGCACACCACGACATCAACCCCCAATACCGGGAGAGACGAATCCCCTGACGATCCACTCACTGCCTCCATGTGGCTCAGGACTGTACCCAACTAAAACCTGTTTGCACGACTCCTTTGAGCTGTGGTAGGGTAGTAATCAAAGCACAGCGGGAACTCACACGAGACAAATGATGATCTCAGGTCGATAGACTAACCTGTATACATGTCACCAGGGAACTGCTATCTGACAATAGGTATAATACAAACTAGCATGTTCCCGGCGAGTCCGTCCGGTGTACTCATAACCCAATGAGCACATGTATACATCTTAGGTGAACCAACTGACACCAATAGCTTGTGAGACCAGCCACCGCCCCTCGTCGGGGTCTTGATCCGTATACACTAGTCTACTCTTGGACTATCGATGCACAGTCTCAAAACACCCACGACTAGGGACATTTTAAGGATATGCTTATAGACCACCCATGTCACGACCCGAAAGAGCACGTGACTGGCCCTTGAACCATATGAAGTCTATAGGACCCCATCTGATCCAAGTAAGCCAAAATCCCAGCAATCTAAAACCATTTAAAGAGTAAATAAGGAAAACTGTTTTTGAAAAGTAAGGAAATCAAAGTTTTTAAATAACTAAGCCGAATATGCATTTTTTTTAAAATGTGTAATTTTTCCTGAAAATTTCGGCAGAGTTTCCTTTGTAAAAACTGGCCCCGAACGGGGTACAACAAGAATAATATATATGACATGATAAAAGGCATCCCCAAGCGGGAGCTAGCTCTTCGTCAATCGACGGTCACAACCACGCAAGCAATAATAATAGACAACGCCAAGGGGCGAGGATCAAAACTGAAAAGAAACTCAAAAACCGTCAGAAAACCGCAATACTACAAGCGCGACTCTAAGGTCGAAATAAAACAACACTGATTTCTAAGTCTGAAACAAACTACAAGTTTTGGTTGATGGACAATTCTAGATACAATAAATAATACATGAACAAGGGCGGTTCTGATACAAAAGAACCCACCTATCCAAGCAAGTCACCCATAAGGAAGCAGTGTGCCAGAAATGCCGCTATGGAATCTGTACGGCAAACCTGCAAGGACTGGGGCACAATCGGGGTGAGTTGCCAACTCGTGAATAGAAAGATATCTACAAGCAGAAATCAAATGCATGACCCATCCTAGGTCAAAACGATCAGATATACATAAACCTCAATATGGATAAAGCTGAAGCATGCTAAACTGGCAATGTAATCTCTACATGAGTGTAATGCCAATTGCTCGTGCTAGTGCCTCAGGTAATAGCATGTCATGAATATGAGGTATAACCAATGTAATCAAATCTGCACACTCGTGGATCCCGTCCACTCGTCACCCACTGACAATAACCACCATGCATGTAAATATCATGAATCATGTGCATGGGAAATAATATGAGGATATAACCACCCGTGTCCCTCGCGACACATCAAAATCATGGAACCAGGGTGCCCAGCATCGACACCCGAAAACATCATGAAAACTGTGCCCAGCATCGGCACGTAAATCCTCATATATCGGGCTCCGTCAGTCCGGATCGGCCCGCGGGCTCTGTCTGCGGTATCGGCCCTCGGCCCCGGCAGTATGCCCAAAACATCTATCGACTCTGGTCGGTATCCTCCGGATAACCGCCAGGTCCAACCAATCACCGGTAGGTACTCGCCCGCCTCCAGGCTCAATCGGCAGAGCTCATCGATCATCTTGCCGAGGGGAACCATACCGGGTCCACCATGTACCCGCAATCGGCTCATCCACGCCTCGATTCGGGTTACACATATCGCTCTCAGCACCGAGAAAACACATGGTGGACGCACTGAAATATCATATCAAGGGTAACCGGGTTTTTAAAGAAATGACATATTCTCTTTTGAAATACCCTCGGTTCCCAAATCCAGAAATATCATAGAAACAACATATCTCAATGCGTACAGTCAAAGCATGATGTATGCGGCATGTAACAGTAATGCAAGCATATCAGTAAGTCATGCAACATGGAATAATAATATGCACATGTCGAGGGAGACCGCTCTTTTAAAAGGAATCTGTTTTTAAAGAGTATCTTGCGGTTCCCAAATCCCCAATCAAGCTAGAATCATCTATATATGTGTACAGGTATAAGTGTACAATATGCCATGCCAGAATCATATCATGAATGCAATAGTACTATAGTGTAGTGACATGGCAATTATCGATGATGAGTGTGTGAGCCGGCAACAAGTGTACGTGGAACATATACATCATCGATAATGGTGCTGGTGTCCTAGCAGCATGACTGAATGTCACAACAATACAAGCGATGGAATGCAAATAGCAGGAATATGCAGAAACGAATGATCAACGCAAAAGTACAGAACCTGCCCCAATAGATATGTCATGCAACCTTGCCTTTTGAAATAAGACGAATCAGGGCTTTTGGTAAAGTAAGGGCTACGGTATTTTAAGAAAAGATGCATCATTTGAAAATATCCGTATAACCCTTCTGCTTATCTTTAAAATATCCCCGATTCGTTAGTTTTGAAATAGGTATGACTCGGTCTAGTCTAATGTCTACTAAATAATCTAGACAGGAGGGGTATGAAACCACCTAATCTGAGTCAATATATATAGATATGATAGTCGGTGATCCCTCCTCAATAACATATCGTAAGATATCCTCGAGTCATGAGTGCGGATCTATCATCAATATCGGCTCGTACGGTAGATCGTCGTACGGCATCCCAATAGCTGGGTAGGGGTCAATATCACACTATCTCATCACATATCAGGTATCACTTATCATCAGATCACACAATCTGTGGTACTACTGTAAGTCTAGAACAAATCGACACCATCTATAAAATATGAATGCGGGTAAAGCACATGTTCAAAGGCCCGCTAAAACTATCATATCGCACCTCAAAGGCAAACTATGTCACATCGCCGATCTCACGGCCTCACATCAAGTATCATCTCAAACCACGTATCATCCTCAAATCCCGTATATAAACACATAGTCCCATACCTATGTGTAGATATACGCACCATCATATGCACTCTAATAAATGAAAGAATGAATGCAAGTATGTGTGTAAATGTATGTGTGAGTGCAACCACTACTCTAGGGTTCGCACTATACTAAACCAATATATTCTTATCATCAAAATATCATTATTACCATCAATAACCCTAAACAACACATAATAAATATTCGTGTGTATACGTATTCGTATACATCACCACGGACTGCGGGGGTGCTATACGCCATCCACCCGACTTCTCCCCGTAGATATAAATCTACTCACCTTGCTTCTCGTGTGCCAAAGCCGATGTCGCTATCTTCACCTCCTTTGCCTCAACATCACGCGGGGTACCTACAAGTATATCACAATGCTAAAGCACATGAAAATCACATCGGAAACCAAAATAGCACACGCTACCCGCATAGGTAAAAACCTATCGACTCGCATGTAAACACAATCAAAATCCACTTGTCGTTGACGTCCAAACGCCACCCGACAGGAATGAATCACCAAATACCAAAATCCATGCTAAAACAAGTCCCAAATTATACACCAACATAGGAAAATCAACCCAGATTTCACCCTAGATGGAATCAGTCAAAACTAGACATACTCAGGGTCAAAACTAGAGGAAATGGGGGCATGCACAGAAAACGAGGCAATTCCTTAAAATACCTTATTTTAGAATTTTCCATAATTTTTCCCCATTTATCTGTATTTAATTATACCAGAATATTAAAATATTCATTAAAATAATATTAAATTATAAAATTTCCCAAAAATCATATTTTATTATTTTGAAGACGTTACAATCTACCCCCCTTAAAGAAATTCGGTCCCCGAATTTAAATTTAAACCCCCAAATACTAAAATATTTCAATACAAATTCCAAGTCATCGGGGCTCCGAAATCATCATCGGGGCTCCGAAATCATCTATACATAAAACATCATAGCGCAATGCATGCGCATGAGTACTGAGCAGATAACTCAAAAGCAACACTCCATCAAGCATCCGCAATCATCGGAGTCATGGTAACGACACAATGTCAAATCCAATACAAAATCAATATGATATGGATCAAGACTATACATGTAGACACCCAATCTATACATGTAATTAGCTGATGCAACTGTATGCCAAATCTTTTTAAGTCGCTGTGCGCTGCGTGTAACACTGCACAGTGGCGTACGTTTCTCATAAGAAAATAACTATATATGTGTGTATATATATCCTTTGTTTAATAAGCACGTTCCACCATTTTGAAAAAAATCAGAAGGGTTTCCTTGTTTTTAAAACATTTTGTGTCATATCGGACACGTAGGTATATACTGAGACTATAGCTCGCTTTTCGGAAATCCCTTCGATAACTATCGATGCATGCAAAATATATCCAGGCACTGTCCACTGACTAGTCCTGCTCAGTATGAAAGCAAATATCCCACATCATAAAAATGTACTGCTCCAAAAGGAATAAATTCCAAAAATGCACGTAACACCACCCTGTGCGTCTGACGCGCACGGAAATCAAAATCCATATATGCGCTAAACATGTGCACAAAACAACATCTAGGTGCAACGGGTGTGCACGAAGCATCTGTCATAGGCAACATGTGTGCCTGACAGCCAAAACAGGTGCATCTGACATGCACGAAGAATCTCGATTTAGTGCATCTGGTGTGCCCCAAAATCGTATCTCAAAACATGCGCCCAACATGCGCGAAAATCCAAATCGGTGCATCCATCATGCACGAATGAAAATCTAGACCCTGCGCACTCAATATGCACGGAATCACAAAATCCAATAGCAACGTCGAATATGCGTAAGTCCAGTCAAAAGCACGGAGTGCAAGAATCCACATCAATATCACAATCAAAATCGACATACCGAAAGGCATCAAATCGAAGTCAGGTGCAATCGTAATGCACAAAATATAAATCCGGTGCAACAAAGGCACGAAATATAAATCTGATGCGATAAACGCAAGAAGCATGAAACTGGTGCAACAAATGCACGAAGTATAGAACTGGTGCATCCCATGCACAAATACCAAGCAATAACTCAAATACGTAAGCAGCAACACCAAGTGTATCCAGATATGAAGAAAATCATAAACGTGTGCAGCTGCGGGCACAAAACACATATCGATGCACTACAAGCACATATAAGCTATACCGAGTGCAAAATCAAAACACTAAAATTACATGAAACTCTGCTGGAAGCGTAAATCAAATCACCAGCATAAAATAGGCATGAAATTGCAATCAACAGCTCAAGAGTAATAACTATGTACAGGGTATAAATACCCAGTAGGTGCAACCATGGTGCACAAAATCAAATATCATGAAACTCAGTCATCAAGACTAAATCATGCGAATAGATCGCCTAAAATACCGAAATCCAAAGCAACGGATACGTGATAATCAAATCACAAAATCACAAATCATAATTACCGTCGTCGGTATACCCTCCTTCAGGGTCGAGAAGGTACCGGTACATCCGATGCTAGCGGCGCAAGATATCTACTTGCCTCTTGCTCGCGGCTGGCGTCCTCTGCCTCTGGTTCCTGATCTTTCCTGTAGATTACCAACTCGCAATCCATCGGCTCATCGGCCCGGTCAGGTGTGCTGACAGGAACGATTCCGTTCTTGCACTTCCCTGGTCATCTCTCGGTCAATCCTTACGACCGCACTTAAAGCAGCACATCTCTGGCGCCGACCTCGGGTCCCCTGAATGCATATCACACATCCGATCCTGGGTGCAACTCTTATTGCAGCAGTGTACTGTAAGGAATCCTACTCAAGGTCTCTTCTGATCTTGCCTAAGCCAAACTGTAAGGAGGCTGGTACTCTGGCGTAATCTTTTCTCGCTCTCTGGACCTCTGCGTCCTTAGTACAACATCTCCTCGGAAGCTGGTCGCATCTCTGCGCCTCTGTATGCATGTCCGGCCTTTAATCTTAACGGGGTGTAGTAACAGCTCGTCTGCCTCTCGCACGAACTTCTTGTCCCGCTTGTCTGTATCATCGTTCACTTCAACATCGCGTGTCTATCTGCGCACTGCAATGCCTTCGGCTACGGTCCATCCGAAGTCCCTCACGCGGACTCGAAATCACGAACTCGGTATCTTCCTGACTCAGTAGGAGATATCTAGCCGACCACGTCCTCAGCGTGCACGTCACATCTCTGATGTCAGCGAAGTGGAACGTCATCTCGTCGAAATCTCGTGCGAACTCTTTACTCCACCTTGCTCCAATGTCGACTGATTCGGACTCATCTCATCGTGGCTACACGGACTGCGCTCCGACGGCTATGCTCGCATCTGGAGTCTCCCAAGCAGTGTCCCATCACAATATCCGAAAGATGTCGAACCATCCGATCGACTCGTCAGAACCTCATAATCCCCCAAGAGCTCACATCTCGGGTACAGTTTAATAGTATCGAGTACATGCCACAGCGTCGGTGGTCCAGCCGTAGAAGGGCAAACCCAAGCCTCACTAATGGCGCCGTGGAACCGCCGCAAACCCTAAGGTTCGAAGGCTTTCACACGGTCATTAAGTCGAGTTAGGGTTTCATTTTTCTAGAGGGTCCATAGAATCACCTGCATGTCTTTCCGTATACTTTAAACTTGGAAAATAGGTTCCTGACATTCGATCGTCTCAATCGACTCTCAACGAATCTGCGTGAAGTCGCCTCTAGCTGGAATCAATCTATCTGATGACCTCGCATCGGGGTAAGCGAACGAACCACATGTCCTAGTCATTAATCCTCGGTGACTAGCGACTCACTATCACATCTCTAAGAATATGCTCATGCTGCAGTAGCTCCAATCATCTGGGCGATATCTCATCACTCGCAGCAACAACTGGCTCCTTCGTATATACGCTAAACAGCGCCTCAATCCTCCAGAAAAGGCGATACATAAGCGGTCATCTCTGAATCGGTCTGCTCTAGATCTGAGCAAGACTCTCCACACTGGAGATCTTCAACTCAGCTGGGCCCGCTCCGGCGCAAAAATCGGACGAATCACCTTCGTCATCTCAAATCGGGTAGACTAGCTATCATCTGTCGCATATCTGCCTGAAAGCTCCGGCAATCTCAGCTCGTAAGCTCCGAAAGCAACATCCTGTCAATCTCAGCAACAGCTGGTCTATCTGTCTGCACGGTAGGCGACATCATAATCTCTGAGGTACGCTGTACATCAACAGTCCTCTCTCAAGTGGCAGCTCTAACAATGACCCGATCATCCGGTGCAAGACCAAGCACTCGCCTCCACTAGAGGTCACACTCATCAATACCAACTCGAGACGTTCCCATGTCACCAGAAAACACAATGGTCGGCCCTCGTACCGGACGAGCTCGCCCTGACCGTAACCCTAGCAGCAGCCCAAACTGCGCTCAACCATGGCGACAGGAACCTCAATCGAGTATCGAAGAGAGCAGGTCAATGGCAAGAAAGAGAACAACAGATCCAAAGTGGATACATGATTATAAGAAGGAACGGCATCAATAAAGGTATGATCATGAAACTAATAGAATCGGGGATCTCAAATGGATGTATAATCATGGATATGAAGAGAATTACTGATCTCGAAAGTATGTACATCCTAAGGTTCCTTAAGCGGAGTGGCGTGTCGTAAGTATGCCGCGGAACATACCAACGGTACGTCACTCTACTTTAGTCACCTATTCCATCAACCAAGGGTCATCCTACGCGAAGAAAGTTCGGGTCTAATACCCCCTCGACCAAGTCTAAGTTCCGTAAGGTCAAGCCTAAGTTCCGTATATAAATAACTCCTTAGGCTCCACATAGTCAAACTCAGACTCGAACCAAGGTCAACCTAGCGCTCTGATACCAACTTTGTCACGACCCGAAAGAGCACGTGACTGGCCCTTGAACCATATGAAGTCTATAGGACCCCATCTGATCCAAGTAAGCCAAAAGCCCAGCAATCTAAAACCATTTAAAGAGTAAATAAGGAAAACTGTTTTTGAAAAGTAAGGAAATCAAAGTTTTTAAATAACTAAGCCGAATATGCATTTTTTTTAAAATGTGTAATTTTTCCTGAAAATTTCGGCAGAGTTTCCTTTGTAAAAACTGGCCCCGAACGGGGTACAACAAGAATAATATATATGACATGATAAAAGGCATCCCCAAGCGGGAGCTAGCTCTTCGTCAATCGACGGTCACAACCACGCAAGCAATAATAATATACAACGCCAAGGGGCGAGGATCAAAACTGAAAAGAAACTCAAAAACCGCCAGAAAACCGCAATACTACAAGCGCGACTCTAAGGTCGAAATAAAACAACACTGATTTCTAAGTCTGAAACAAACTACAAGTTTTGGTTGATGGACAATTCTAGATACAATAAATAATACATGAACAAGGGCGGTTCTGATACAAAAGAACCCACCTATCCAAGCAAGTCACCCATAAGGAAGCAGTGTGCCAGAAATGCCGCTATGGAATCTGTACGGCAAACCTGCAAGGACTGGGGCACAACGGGGGTGAGTTGCCAACTCGTGAATAGAAAGATATCTACAAGCAGAAATCAAATGCATGACCCATCCTAGGTCAAAACGATCAGATATACATAAACCTCAATATGGATAAAGCTGAAGCATGTTAAACTGGCAATGTAATCTCTACATGAGTGTAATGCCAAGTGCTCGTGCTAGTGCCTCAGGTAATAGCATGTCATGAATATGAGGTATAACCAATGTAATCAAATCTGCACACTCGTGGATCCCGTCCACTCGTCACCCACTGACAATAACCACCATGCATGTAAATATCATGAATCATGTGCATGGGAAATAATATGAGGATATAACCACCCGTGTCCCTCGCGACACATCAAAATCATGGAACCAGGGTGCCCAGCATCGACACCCGAAAACATCATGAAAACTGTGCCCAGCATCGGCACGTAAATCCTCATATATCGGGCTCCGTCAGTCCGGATCGGCCCGCGGGCTCTGTCTGCGGTATCGGCCCTCGGCCCCGGCAGTATGCCCAAAACATCTATCGACTCTGGTCGGTATCCTCCGGATAACCGCCAGGTCCAACCAATCACCGGTAGGTACTCTCCCGCCTCCAGGCTCAATCGGCAAAGCTCATCGATCATCTTGCCGAGGGGAACCATACCGGGTCCACCATGTACCCGCAATCGGCTCATCCACGCCTCGATTCGGGTTACACATATCGCTCTCAGCACCGAGAAAACACATGGTGGACGCACTGAAATATCATATCAAGGGTAACCGGGTTTTTAAAGAAATGACATATTCTCTTTTGAAATACCCTCGGTTCCCAAATCCAGAAATATCATAGAAACAACATATCTCAATGCGTACAGTCAAAGCATGATGTATGCGGCATGTAACAGTAATGCAAGCATATCAGTAAGTCATGCAACATGGAATAATAATGTGCACATGTCGAGGGAGACCGCTCTTTTAAAAGGAATCTGTTTTTAAAGAGTATCTTGCGGTTCCCAAATCCCCAATCAAGCTAGAATCATCTATATATGTGTACAGGTATAAGTGTACAATATGCCATGCCAGAATCATATCATGAATGCAATAGTACTATAGTGTAGTGACATGGCAATTATCGATGATGAGTGTGTGAGCCGGCAACAAGTGTACGTGGAACATATACATCATCGATAATGGTGCTGGTGTCCTAGCAGCATGACTGAATGTCACAACAATACAAGCGATGGAATGCAAATAGCAGGAATATGCGGAAACGAATGATCAACGCAAAAGTACAGAACCTGCCCCAATAGATATGTCATGCAACCTTGCCTTTTGAAATAAGACGAATCAGGGCTTTTGGTAAAGTAAGGGCTACGGTGTTTTAAGAAAAGATGCATCATTTGAAAATATCCGTATAACCCTTCTGCTTATCTTTAAAATATCCCCGATTCGTTAGTTTTGAAATAGGTATGACTCGGTCTAGTCTAATGTCTACTAAATAATCTAGACAGGAGGGGTATGAAACCACCTAATCTGAGTCAATATATATAGATATGATAGTCGGTGATCCCTCCTCAATAACATATCGTAAGATATCCTCGAGTCATGAGTGCGGATCTATCATCAATATCGGCTCGTACGGTAGATCGTCGTACGGCATCCCAATAGCTGGGTAGGGGTCAATATCACACTATCTCATCACATATCAGGTATCACTTATCATCAGATCACACAATCTGGGGTACTACTGTAAGTCTAGTACAAATCGACACCATCTATAAAATATGAATGCGGGTAAAGCACATGTTCAAAGGCCCGCTAAAACTATCATATCGCACCTCAAAGGCAAACTATGTCACATCGCCGATCTCACGGCCTCACATCAAGTATCATCTCAAACCACGTATCATCCTCAAATCCCGTATATAAACACATAGTCCCATACCCATGTGTAGATATACGCACCATCATATGCACTCTAATAAATGAAAGAATGAATGCAAGTATGTGTGTAAATGTATGTGTGAGTGCAACCACTACTCTAGGGTTCGCACTATACTAAACCAATATATTCTTATCATCAAAATATCATTATTACCATCAATAACCCTAAACAACACATAATAAATATTCGTGTGTATACGTATTCGTATACATCACCACGGACTGCGGGGGTGCTATACGCCATCCACCCGACTTCTCCCCGTAGATATAAATCTACTCACCTTGCTTCTCGTGTGCCAAAGCCGATGTCGCTATCTTCACCTCCTTTGCCTCAACATCACGCGGGGTACCTACAAGTATATCACAATGCTAAAGCACATGAAAATCACATCGGAAACCAAAATAGCACACGCTACCCGCATAGGTAAAAACCTATCGACTCGCATGTAAACACAATCAAAATCCACTTGTCGTTGACGTCCAAACGCCACCCGACAGGAATGAATCACCAAATACCAAAATCCATGCTAAAACAAGTCCCAAATTATACACCAACATAGGAAAATCAACCCAGATTTCACCCTAGATGGAATCAGTCAAAACTAGACATACTCAGGGTCAAAACTAGAGGAAATGGGGGCATGCACAGAAAACGAGGCAATTCCTTAAAATACCTTATTTTAGAATTTTCCATAATTTTTCCACATTTATCTGTATTTAATTATACCAGAATATTAAAATATTCATTAAAATAATATTAAATTATAAAATTTCCCAAAAATCATATTTTATTATTTTGAAGACGTTACAATCCAACTCTCATGTATATGATCGCCATCATACTGTTGGTAGTCAAGCATGAATCCTATGGGCTCTATCAACATGTAATAGTGATCTGTAATGTCACTTGAAGCATGTACACGATGATAAAGATAAACAAGATAGCATACTATCATCTCGAGTAAGACTGTTCTACTGGTATAGGTCCTCCCACAATCATTGCAATCACGTTCCTGCGATCCAATAATTGACTTGAGGGCACTATAGCCAACAACCTTCCATTTGCACTTAAGGCTAATTATTGCGGTGTCGCATACTCACAGCCCGTGTGATACCGAACACCCAACTTCTCTACTAATCAGTTTCACAAAGCTCGTTTGTAAAACTATTGCCTTCGAGAAATAGCCTCAGTGAGTGGATCCACTCTAATGTTTCTTTCTATATCTCTCTTTAACTCAAGTTCGTGGGGAAAGCCATATCCCGAAATGAGCAATACCTGTCTTAGAATATGTTTGGATATCTGATGGGACTCAGTTCACAAATGAACTCCAAATCCAGCAAACTTCTTAGACTATATCGTCCATTGAATTTAATCAGTATCCTGCGCCATGCCTCCCTCAGTATCCGCTTGGACGAGCTGTCCAAACTAGTGCCCTTTGAAAGAGGGAAAAATATAACTCTGACAATCATTCAGTCATCCAGGTCACCTTGGAAGCCTGGAATGATAACGATCTCCCCAAGGAGGCTGCCGTTATCATATCACTAGAACATCCACTTATGTTCTAAAACTGCTTCCGAACGTTTCTCCAGGATTGGATTAATATAAACTTATTGCATCTAGTACAGAAACAACATCTCTTATGGTACTTGACATCTCATGATTGACTCAATTGCCTAAGCAAGTGATATGCCAATCATGCACATCCCTCTCCCCTTTAGTTTGTAAGACACCTTTAGAGAGGGTGACTCCATCACCTGCAGGTGCACCACCATGCCAGGAGTCGTCCACTCTAAAACAACTTTAGAATACTGTCTAAGTACCCAGATTGGGAAACTACCTAAATCTAGATCTAAAACCATAGATCCAGTAACCAGAATGCTTGATATAATATCCAAATCCTATGTGGAGAAACCACTGTGTGACAACCACAATATAACCGATCGTAGTATAGGAATTTCATTTCCTACAAAGTGTATGTCATCCAAATACTAGGACATCGCACCCTACTACCTTCTTATCAGATCCATTTCTTATTCTGAAGAAGTCAAATCCTATGACTGTCACATCAAAAATAGATGATCTATCTCCGCTACATTTGCTTTAGTCTATAAATAGACATAAGCAACTTGTCCACTATGCTTCCGCTGCTCCCACTGACTACAAAAACCCTCTGGTAGAGTCATATACACGTGCACTTCTAAAACTGGTTTAGAACGACGCTATACTCATCCTCCTACCGGGTCTCACAGTCTAGAACAGCAGTAATGGCAAGTCTGGGTAAACAAGAACCTCCCTGTCACCGTTTTTGAGGATACCAGAGTTCCTCTCGGGTGCCTGAGGTTACCCACCATATTTGCAGAGTGGCTAATGGAATGTCAAAACCGATTGAATATTTAGGTTCTATTAAATTTTCAGTAATCGTTTGTGGTTCTGGAATTACTTCCAGTTCTACCATACTCCTATTGTTGTTTTCTGAAAATGTCTATTTTACTAAAACAGTGGCGAGTCAAGAACAATATCACTATTGATCTTCCAGATGGTAGAAAGTTAACCCTCATCATAGCCCGGAATAACCCACAAACTGCCATTACAGAAACGTGCCTTGAGTTATGCAGAGTCTGGTTTTAAGCATAAGCCGGACAACTCCATATACCTTAATATCGTTAAGATATGAACCATTATATATACAATATAGAAACAGAGGCACTGATTTCATTGGAACCAGATTCAAATCATGCTGCTGTCTCCAGTGCATGTCATCTAAATGGAAAGAGGCCAATCAACATTACTCAACTTAGGAGTGCATCCAGATATGAGTAGCCTGAAAGAGAATCATGTTCTCAAAACCATTACTATCAACTGAATACCAAACACAAGTATCTACATCTTCAATCACCTTGAAGAATCCTGATAATTGCAATACATGGTTTTCTACTTTATTCTTGTACCTATAACTTCTCAAAACTTAGACCTTGTATTTCTACGAAACACTTGTCTAAAACTAGAAAAGTCACAAGTAAACAGAATATAGTACGAGCACCAACCCCTCTGTCCTAATGGACACTGGACAACATACAATACTTTGTATAAGTCTCCTGAGTTGAATAACTCAAACCCTGTGCGTCGTAGATTGAAAACTGTACTATGGTTAAGAAGATTTACACCGTTGTTTAATGCTCCTTACCTAACCATCAACTGATATAGGTAAATGTCAAGGACGTAATTTCAAAAAGTTATATCTCACTTTATAAAATAAACGTATAGATATATCAGTTTGAAATTGGTGCATAACAACGGATATTCAAAACGAAATATTTGCCGTCCGGCAAAAACCAAGGCGATTTTCTCAAATATCACCAATTACAATGAATTCCGATATAATTAGGATAATCACCTAATTCCCAATAACTTACTCCCACTCATCATCTGTCAAACCATACAGATGTGAGAATCAAACCTGGTAAATACATACCCTGGAGTAAGGACCTAATTGGGAAATCAGTTTTCAATTAACAATGCACAGTGAAACTGAAACATGAAAATGTTTCGAAGGGGTAGCCGGGTATTCCTAGTAATGCCTCTTCCATTATACAGATTCATGACTGTAACCGTATATTTCCTTGCCATCTCTCAAAATCTTTTTATTTGTCTTTACTCATTACCTTCTGTACACCACCCTTTGGCTAAATAGTTTTTCTTCCTTCCCTACCGTTCGGCACTAGCCTATGGTTTGGAAGAAGACTATACAATAAGCGTAATAGGTGCACTCTCCTAATCCTAGGAGCTCTCGCAACCTGATAGAAGGTAGAGATAAAAGATAACTGAATAATCCTTATTCTATTTCTCCTGAACCAGAATCCATCCTCGAACTGGAACAAGCTCCTTCGAGTTCGTATGTAATTATACGATGGTAATATCCAATGAATATGGATCTTCGAAGTGATACGGAGAAAAGCGAAGGGTAAAATAAGGAGTGGTAATTATATATGCAACTCTGATAATCCAAAATCCAGTGTTTTAAGAAGGTCCGGTTAACTTGGTTTATGAGTTCTAGTCTAGGGTCGGGACATGGTCGCTGCCAAAGAGAGAGAAAAGAAACACACAGCGTGCACTCTAACCTAGATCAGAATGGTTAATCACTTTATCTAATCAGGATGTCTCCCACTGTATCCTCAAATTCTCTTCCAAACCTTAAAGAAGAATTAGTCGGGATCATCTAAAATCACCCGAGGAGTAAACCAACTCATCAGTGGGTATAGGGATCCAACTATCATCGCATGATAACCTGATGGAATCAACTCATGTTATCACACTCCAGAAGGTATGCGCATGCCTGGCAAGTTTCCTGTTTGTTTGAAACTCCCGATGTGATTTTTACCCCATGCTCTTATGACCTTGACGAAGGCCAACAAATCATAAGTCACATGTCAAGTTCTACCCGTCATTGTCCAGGTAAATTTGAACCCACCCGTACATACCCTTGACGAAGGCCAACAAAGTAGTACGACTTTCCCAAACCAACGCATCTATCTATGCAACAGAAAAGTAACAAGCAGCTACCATACACTATGCCTTGACGAAGGACAACAAACATATCATGAATACTAAGTGCTAACCGTCTGAAATTACGGACGGCTACGAATGGTTTTTGGCGAAAAACCTTTAACGTGATGAACTTGATATCATTGAAGGAACCGGATAGCTTTTTACAAATATATAGTAGCTAAAACCTTTGCAAAAGAGGTTACTCCCGGTGAAGGGATCTCGGCTCTTTCCTCGTGGAATGAGGTGCAGGATATTCCACTGAATATCTCGACGCAAAGCAAAAAAGTAATCGACTATAGTGAAGTTATTACCCTGACGCAAACTTCTGCCTAAGAGGTCACTCCCGGTGAAGGGATCTCGGCTCTTGCCTCGTCGAATGAGGTGCTGGATATTCATAACCGAATACCGCTGTGAAAAACAAAAGAAAACGTCTTTGTAATAACAGCTTTTGAAAATTTGTTCCAACAACATTGAATAGGTCTATTTTCCTTGCATTGATCCGAATCAACGCAGTCCCATCAATTAATCACACCACAAAAGAACGAAAATTTGATGTACCTATATGCCATCCACATTCGCCACTGGGTCCCGTCATCATCCGTTAGGTTACTTAACTAACGACAGAGCGGGGACTGGACTAGCGCTGGTGAAAAACATATACAACATCTGCTAGTATATATATAGAAATATATAATAATCACTCCAGGCATGATAAATGCAACATCACAGAATAGCGATAAGCATCACAGAACAATATAGATAATCTGGGAGCCCCGGGTTTCCTTTGAGCCACAAGTGAAACCCGACGTTCCCCTGGTCGTATGGATAACCTGTGTAATGAAAACCTAGACACCTATGAGTGCGGCAAGTTACCCGCCAAAACCAGAAGTGAGGCAGCCCACTTCATCAAAGTGAATGGGCCACCCGGCATTTCATGGAATCCGGTAACTTGAGCACTCCTCCTTAGGTCAACCTGTACCCCCTACGAGTGCGGCGAATAGCCCGCCAATTCTAGAGTGAGGCCCCCTCCTTCTCAACGCCATGAGATGTAGACCCGTTTCCCTCCAGAACCCAGCTATCCGTGCACTCCATCGTGGGGTAATCCTAGTACAAAAAAGAAAAATATGTACAACGATGACATCGACCTCAACCCGGTCGTGCTCCAAACAAATAATATACAAACAGGCAGTGATGGCAGTCCACATGTCGGACGCTCACCCCGTGATAACAAATGTACAAATAAATCCAAACTGTACTACCATTGCACCCAAGCTATCCACCATGACGATTCCGCAACAACCACAGCACAGCACAGAACATCAACGTGAATGTCACGTTCGCAAACCGGTCTAAATGAACTATAGCAACTAGACAAGTTGTACCGCTCTAATGACATTCACGGTCGCAGATAGTAATGTAAGTACTGTAAACTACAACATTAGAATTCCGCACGCAATTAGCAAACCAAACCAATTTCCAAAACCATGAAAAAACAGTTAGCTAAAGTTCCAAAAACCGACCGTTTAAAGCCAATTCGAAATTCCAAATCAAAAGGAAACGCGCCCGAACCTTCACGGGGAGTTAGAGCACGAAATTAACTTCGAGTTGGGGGCCTAAAAGGGATACCCCACCACTGAGGCCACCACGAGGTGGCCAGGGGGTGAGGCAGACCCGAAACTGCCCAAGGTGATGCAGTTTCGGGTCCCCACCGCCAAGACCACCTTATGGTGGTCTTGGGGAGTGGGCCCAGCCGTTCGGTCTCCCTCGGGGATTCCTCGGAGTGCTCCTGCACCACACCGCGGCTTCTCAGTTCAACCCGTGAGCCTGCGGGGTGTGCTAACATCTCAAAGTTTCAGTTTTTGGAACTGTTTTTGTCGGCAGTGTTGCACAACAAAATCGGCAGATTTATAATGTCGTAATGAGTTAGTATGGGGTTAATGGGTTGGCTCTGATACCATGTTGGGTTACGCCTGTGCCCCGGCCATCAATTCATGGACAAACGCGGAACAAAAACTTTAGAAAATCGGCGCTAACGGAACCCTAATCGACGGATCGTACCATTAACCGTATACTAGTTCACTGTAAAAGAGTTTAGAGAGGTTATACTGATCAATCCATTCCTTCGGTCTTCGACCTCTATCCCAAGCTCGTTGCGGTTGCCTCGAACTAGTTCGCTCACCGGTCTCTCTCGTCGAAGACGATCCACGTCGAGAATTAGTAATACGGGCTCCCGCTTCAAAACCGAAGCAACTCGGGTATCCAGTTTGCTAGCCTAGATGCACAAGATGAAGTAGAGATTATGTGTGAATACTTTGTCTCAAAACACCTAATGATTCTCAACACATGAGATGGAATGGGTAGAGGTGAAGAAGAAACCATGAGATGAAGAAGTTGTGAGCACAAGAAATGAGCAAGTGAAGAAATGGCTTGGCTGCTCTTTTTCTTGTGAGTGTTATTTTGATATTTATGTGAGCAACTAAAAAAGTAAACCCCTAGCTAAAAAGATCCGCCATTTCTCACTAAATATCTCACAATCCTCACACAAAAAAATCTTAGCCAAAACAAAAACTACACTTGACCCAATACCATGAGTCACAAATGGCACATGCAACAATCAATGCCAATTGCCAAGACTTGCACTCACAATTTCCTCACAGTTAAACATTTAACCAAATGTTTAATCCAAGAAAAGAAATGGCATCTTCAAAAGTAATCTTGTAACGAATTACAAGAATACCTCTCATCCGTATATACATACCTGCATCCGTATTCCGACTGAACGAATACAACGAGACGAAAATAATCCAACAATATAATACTAGGATCTGGCTTAAACCAAAGCCCATTAGTATTATTCTTCCGATCATGATCCGTACACAAGTGCACCTATATGATCGAACCCTGCAATAAAACCATACGGCCTCTACAACATTTCGCCCGAACCAGGGATACCCTCTGTATGGGACTCTAAAAACCCGTCAATACGCTGGCAGTTGGTTTAACCACAAGGACGTCAGTGGCACTAGCTGTACGTAATGGCTGCCCAGGTATTGAGCGAAAGGGAGGCCGACGAGCAAACCCATCCTGAGCCTGATAGTGACAATATCCATACAGTCCGGTCCGTTTGTCTATGAGTATCGCATATCGAGTCTAGGTGGTGGATAAAGTCAGACCCCTAATAACACGACATTTAGTGTCGGTATGTAACCTATCACCACCTGAGAAACTACCGATCCTAGATCAGTAATTCTCGACTAACTTAGCCAAGGATTTCTGGTGATGGCCATCTGTGCACACCGCGACATCAACCCCTAATACCGGGAGAGACAAATCCCCTGACGATCCGCTCACTGCCTCTATGTGGCTCGGGACTGTACCCAACTAAAACCTGTTTGCACGACTCCTTTAAGCCGTGGTAGGGTAGAAATCAAAGCACAGTGGGAACTCACACGAGACAAATGACGATCTCAGGTCGATAGACTAACCTGTACACATATCACCAGGAACAGCTGTCTGACAATAGGTATAATACCAACTAGCATGTTCCCGGCGAGTCCTTCCGGTGTACTCATAACTCAATGAGCACCTGTATACATCTTAGGTGAACCAACTGACACCAATGGCTTGTGAGACCGGCCACCGCCCCTCGTCGGGGTCTCGATCCGTATACACTATTCTACTTTTGGAGTATCGATGCCCAGTCTCCAAACTCCTACGACTGGGGACATTTTAAGGATGTGCTTATAGATCATCCAACTCTCATGTATATGATCGCCATCATATTATCGGTTGTCAAGCATGAATCCTATAGGCTCTATCAACATGTAATAATGATCTGTAATGTCACCTGAAGCATGTACACGATGATAAAGACAAACCAGATAGCATACTATCATCTCGAGTAAGAATGTTCTATCGGTATAGGTCCTCCCTCAATCATTGCAATCACGTGCCTGCAGTCCAATAATTGACTTGAGGGCACTAAAGACAACATATTTTATGCAAACACATACGCCATTGGTAATTGCTATGCCACGAACACTATAGAACCTGTTTAAATTAATATATGAGCTTTTGCATCATATACGATTGGTAACTTGTAGTTGTATATATTTATTTCATCAGGATGGATACGTAGGATTGCTAGTCGTATGTATATACTTCAATGCATCATCATTCATACATAGTTTTCTAGTCATACATCACATCGCATGTTATCGATATCATAGGCATCCATTATTTCCAACATGCTCATATATTGTAATTCTTCTTGGAGATTTCAGTGTTTATGAGATTTATGGATTTTGGGGAAAACTGTAAGAATGTTATAAATCTATTATGATTTTAAAACAAATGTAAGTTGCGGTTTTCTCTTGTCATGACGTGTGTGGTGTCCACCGTGAGTTTTCTCGGTTCTTGAGCTGTATCATATACCCGATTCGAGGAGGGGATGCACCGTCTGCGGGTACATGGTGGACCCGGTGAGGTACCCCGGAGCAAGATGGACGTATTGAGAAGGCGTTGAGCCCGGCAGGGTAGCATTACCTACCGGTTATTATTGACTCGGCGGTTATCCGGAGGATACAGACCGGAGTCGTAGGATTTGACAGATCTGAGACCCAATCTGAGAGACGGCTATTGAGACATTGAGATATTGAGATATACATGTGTTGTGTCGATGCTTGACACGGATTTTTTTTGTTGATTTCACTGATGATACTCCAGTTTTTATTATAGAAAAGTTTTACAGAGATACGGATACAGATCTTCGCATATCAGTTATATCTGGATTTCTTGTTGATTATCTATTCATGTTGCATTCATACTTGTGCATCACATCATATTGGTATATATAGGTTGTGACGCATTTGCGTGCATGCTTACGATAACCTTAGTAGATGTTACTTACTACTCACGAGTTGGCAACTCACCCCCGTTGTACCACAGTATCTTGCAGGTCTGACCCGTCTGCACAGTAGCGGCGGGCGTACTTCCTCATTTCTCTTCATTAGCATTGACTTGCGGTTTGCTCGTAGGTGGGTTGCGAGGATATTTTGTTCCCACCTTGTGTACTATTATTGTATCTAGTACACTCCATTTACCTTATCTATCGTTTTCCACCAGTTGTATTTGGACTTAGATGGTGAGCTTGTGAGATTTGTATGTATTCTATTTCTGGTGTCGATGCTCACTTGAGCCGAAGTGGTGTTTTCTTATTTCTTGTTTTCAGATGATTATCTCATATTATGATGATATATGTTGCATGTGGTTTTGATTCTGCCTTTGGCGAAAAGCTAGCTCCTGCTTGGGGATGCTTTATTCATTACTTGTGTACATTCATGTGTTGTACCCGTTTGGAGCCAGTTTTTACAAAGGAAACTCTGCCGAAATTTTCGGGAAAATTTGATGTTTTAAAATGTTTTAGGGTGACTTTATTTTTCAAAAATCACCTTTTAAAGTTAAAGTTTTCCTTCACTCTATTTCTTTAAAATGTTTTAGATTTCTGGGCTTTGGCTTACTCAGATTACGTTACACCTCTAGACGTTTCGTAATTTAAGTACCAGTCACGTTCCACATATCCGGGTCGTGACATCTACGGACCGTAACGTGCTTAAACTAAAACCTCACCTCAGAAATGGTGATCTAAGGACCGTAACGTCCTCAAACTAAACTCTACGGACCGTAACGTCCTAAAACTGGAACCTCACCTCAAAAATGGTGATCTACAGACTGTAACGTTCTCAAACTAAACTCTACGGACCGTAACGTCCTTAAACTAAACCCTCACCTCAAAAATGGTAATCTACGGACCGTAACGTCCTCAAACTACTATAGACCGTAACGTCCTCAAACTAAACCCTCACATCAAAAATGGTGATCTACGGACCGTAACGTCCTCAAACTAAACTCTACGGACCGTAACGTTCTTAAACAAAAACCTCACCTCAAAAATGGTTATCTACGGACCGTAACATTCGCAAACTACTACGCACCGTAACTTCCTCAAACTAAATCCTCACCTCAAAAATGGTGATCTATGGACCGTAATGTCCTCAAACTCTATGGACCGTAACGTCCTCAAACTACTACGGACCATAACGTCCTTAAACTAAACTCTACGGACCGTAATGTCCTCAAACTACTACGGACCGTAACGTCCTCAAACTAAACCCCCACCTCAAAAATGGTGATCTACGGAGCGAAACGTCCTTAAACTAACAACGGACCGTAACGTCCTTAAACTAAAACAACAGAGCCCAAATGCTCTCTTGTTGGATCTGAAACAAAAATGATCCTAACACCCTGTTAAGTAGATCTTAGTCTCAAATTAGACTAACGTATCCTTAACCAAAAACCAATTGAGCCCCCAAATGCTCACATACATTTAAGTCGATCTTGATCTCAAAGCAGATCAACGATCCTTAAATCAACCCAAATCCAAATCTAAGATATACGGATTTGGACAAATCCACGATCTACGGGCGACAACATAAATTAGTCTCCGCATACAATCCACGGGCAACTAAAAATAAAACAAACACATACGACACGAAGTGAACTTCTGGAGCAGGAGAAAGTGGTTATCATGATGCGGTAACGTAATTAACTGCAGGACTTGTGCCAGCAGGGAAGAGCGTCCCCACAATCAAAACCCCCTCACAAACGAGAGGCAATCTGTCGAAGTCTGCTACAATGGCCGCATCCGTCCAAACCTCCGAGATACGGTGCCATAAATAAACTTGACATCCTAAGAGAGGTGGACGGATAAAACCCAAATAACATCTGCCCCCAAAATCAGGCAAGACGATCCATCGTGGTTTCGTCTCTGTTTTCGGCGGTAAACAGATTCTGGCACGCCCGGTGGGATCTTTTCCTCTTTCTACTCCACACTTCATCTGTCGTGTTTCGCGAACAAAATCACGGTTTACTATGGTTGCCCCTGGATTCGAGGTACTAAGATTTGGTGTCTTTCTCCTGTGCTGAGAAAAGAAGAATCAATGGCTTCCAAGTGTACCTGCAATAGCAACTCCCACTCCGTCCCCGCTGGAGGAGTGACGTACGAGCCAAATGCGACCTACATCTTTTCGATGCCAGTAGAACAGGTGACTCAGGCCACCACTGGATTGTTTTTCGGGACCATGCTCCCGCCAACAAGCTTTAGCACCCCAGTGCCATCACAGGAAGCTCCAAAGAAGTCGGTCTTAGATCGGCTTGCAACCACCATGTCCCCTCTCAACGGGTCGTCCAAGTCTGCCACCTCAGTCTTCAAAAGGCTAAACCAAAGCTTAAGTGGGCCTGCAAAGAGGCTCACAATACCCGAAGGGGTTATCCCAAAGCGGATAGCCGTTCCAACTCCGACGGATAAAGTCGTCAATGGGGCTTCTCCTTCTAAAGGATCGGTCTTCACGAGATTGGCCGTTCCAGCTCCTGCTTTCGGCGAAGTCATCAAGACTGCTTCCCTTACTAAAAGGTCGGCCTTCCAAAGACTGACCATCCCATCTCAATGGATGTTTGTCTTCAATAGGCTGGCACCAGCAGCAGCCCTTAACTAAAGCAGGGGGTATGACGGAGCCACTTCCACAACTGAGGCAATCCCGTCTGTAAGACATGCTCGACGTCGCTACTGGCGCTGAGTGAGAAGAGCTGGGGGCAACTCTCCCTCTGGACCTACTCCACCAGCTCCAATGGTGGAGGTTGATGCTGCTATTCCAACTGGGAACAGCTTTGAACCATTAAGGAGGGTGCGAAAGAACTCTCCGACCGTGGTACTGAAGAAATTGCCCCCACCTATTGAAAACATGATACAGGAAAAGCCGGAGCAACCCTTCAGCAGCTGTCCTTCTAAGTCCATAGGGTATGGCGAAAGGTCCAATATTCTGTGATCAATAAAGACTACTCTCGCCGACTGAAGAAAACAAAGGCTCGGCAAGAGGAGGACTATCCCTCCACTATGCAACGAGGGACTTCTTTCACGAAGGCGCCTGTTACATTGGCTCCTTCAACTTTGACTTCTCACAAAAAGATAAGGCCGGAGAATCTCCTACCGCCGGCGGCAAACCCTAAGGGTGCTGGATCCAAACACCCCAATTCTGGGGGCATGATCGTGCACACGGTTTACATGGATTCTGGAAAAGAAGAGAGCTGTGCTTCCGTGAGTCATCGGCCACAAACTCGATCGTTAACGAAAGCTCAGGAGCAGTAACAAAAGCTCTAGGAGATGCTGACGAAAATTGTTAGTTATGTATATGCCCTAGAGGTCATTGTTGTACATGTGATATATATTATAATGGATGCTTGGATATATATAGAGAGGACTTTCTTTCTCGTCATGATAGTATGCTATTTGGTTTCCCTTTATCTTAACATGTTGACTTATATTAGTTTACTGTCTTACTCTCACATGTTGATAAAGCCTTTAGGATATGTACTCGACTACTGGGACTATGATGAGATCATACTAGTAGGGCCACGGTAGTCGATGAGTACATCCTATAACTGTTCCTAGTCGAGAGTGTGTCGAGACAGGGCATCGATACACCAGAGTAGACTAGCGTATACGCATCTTGACCCATATGATGGGCAATGGATGATCCCTTATCCATCGGTGTTTTGACATCAGAGATGGTGTACGGGTGCTCAGTGGAGACTGGGTACACTAGACGGACTCGCCGAGAACTCCCAGATGGTGATATACCACATGTCAGATGGCAGTTCTCCGGTGACACTGGTACAGGGTAATCTGTAGACCCGAGATCGTCATAGTGTCTTGTGCGATTCCCAGTATGCTTTGATTTCTACCTTACCACGTCCAAGAGGGCATGCAAAACGGTGGCTTTTGGGTGCAGTCCCGAATCACATGGAGGCAATGAGCGATAGGAGGGGATTCGTCTCTCCCGGTATAGGGAGTTGATGTTGTGCTGTGTTCGATTGGCTATAACTGGAAGTCCCTGGCCAGGGCTGATATAGAGATTTACTGGTAAGTGTTACCAGTAGTTTCTCGACCTGTTATGAGCCTCACATCGACACGACTTATCGGTTACTGGGGTCTGACGCATACCGCCCCTAGACTAGATATGCAAAAAATCAGATGAAGAGACCGGACTGTATGGGAGTGTTACCGATTGGATTCATAGGAGAATGTACAGACTTGCTTGTTGATCTTCTGATTGCTTAATACCTGGGTGGCTGTTACATTTAGCTGACCGCTTGCAGCTTGTGGGTGTTTGGTTTGATCATCACCTACTGCCGGCGTATTGACGATTCTTTAGAGTCCTACATAGAGGTTTCTTGACTCAGGAAAAACGGAGTAGGAGCACATATGTGATATGTGAAGGACCGAGGATACTGCGATATGAGATACCGTATTATATTCTTGCGATATTTTGATATGAGCCGGGTCATCGGATCAAGTGTTGATTCGATGAATCGGTACATGATATATTAGTCGGTTATATTCGATATAGCCGGATTGTCGGATTAAGTGTTGATTCGATAATTTAATGTATAATAATATAAATGATATATTGCATTACATTATCTAATATTGGCTCGCTTTATTATTTCATTTTCTCACCGGGTAATACATTGATATATATGTGATATATGTTAATTGTATTATTTTCTTTTGTTACAAATATATATTATATATGTAATATATAATATAGTAACATGATATGATTACTAATGCAACATGTTTAGTGGAGATTAAACAAGGCTAGGGTTCGATTTGGGTTAGTTCTTTCTTGATGCTTCTAGAAGGATTTATTTTCTTTTGAGCTAAGATATTATGTTTGATATTTTCTAGTGACTTATTCTTAACCCAACCCAAACCCTTAGCCTTAGTTAATTCTCTACAAGTGTTAGCCTTGTCATAGTTAACCATGGTTGCATTATTAATCATATATCATTTCATTATTCATCACAAAAAGGATTTTATCCATTTTTTCTTCTTCTTCTTCAACCTTGAGCTTTGAGAAAGCTTTCTAGGTTTTCATTTTGTGATGATTAAGAGTGAGAATTTGATAAGAAAAGAGAGCACAAATACTACTCCATCATCCTCATCTAATCTAGCTAATTAGATTAGGGTGTTCACCTGATTAGAGAGAGATAGCTTGAGTTATAGAAACTTCGAGGTAGATCATCGGAGAAAAGGAAAACTACAAGCTAGCATGGATCGTTCGAGTTGTGGAGCCTCTCTTGAGTCCGGGAGATCGTGGATCATGGCGAAGGGACTTCTACTCGGAGCTTATGAAGCGAAGAAGTGGACTACAAACATTGTAATCCCTCACTCTTAGTTGTAAAGATGTTTACTTGCATGTTAAACCCTAATAATCTAGCAAAGATCCCGGCTTTGGGTTGTTCGGCACGTCTAAATTTTTAGTCGGGCATGGTTGATGCCTTATTAACCCTTGTAAGAGTGCCTAGGAGCCCTACAGCATTATCAAAGCCAAGATAGAGCATTAACCGACGTGTTTACGAAGTTAAAACTCTGATCGAACCCCGATACATCAAACTAGACCCCCTCTATGGAAATTTTGTAAAAATGTGATTTTTTCTGCATTAAAAATACTTTAAAAAACCAGCTGGGAATTCTAAGGATAACCCTAAAACACGAGCCCCCAAGGCTCTCAAAGAGACGCGGAACCGCGGCAAGAACATGCTTGCCGCGGCGGTTCCGCGGCCAAAAGAGTGACTTGGGAGACGTGTTGGTACAGTATTATCCGTAGCTGTTCCTGCATATTTTTGGGTTTTTTTAATCTGACTCAAGTGTTGAGTGTTCTGGGGATTATTTTGAATTCGTTGATTTGATCGGAAAATTTAATTTCGTTCTGTTTTCTGGATAATTTAGAAACTGTTAAAATGTTCGAACAGATATCATTAACTCACTTTTTCCCGTCACGAAAAACTTTCATGTGTTGAATTTTTCTTCAGTTTAAATCTTTCGGAAAAACGTGCAAGTAACGCGGTGGACCCTCTAGAAGAACACAAACCTTAACTCGATTATGTGACCGTCTGAACAGGCTCTAAACCTTAGGGTTTGGGGCAGTACGGCGTGCCACATGTGAGGCGTTGGCTTGACCCTTCTACGGCTGGACCTTTGGTACTGTGACATATTTTGGGACTTTTTGAACTCCGCTCAAGTGTTGAGCTATTTAGGAAATCTTGGATATTTGATTATTCGATCGGAAAGTTTAATACTGTCTATTTATATGGAATGTGATACAATATGTGGAATTCATATAGTTAGGCATGAAATGCGAAGTATGTGATATTTCGGATTTACGATGTTTAAAGAGATTGTGGATTCCAAATGTTGTAGTTTTACAATTTCTTTTCTGTGACCGTAAGTGTAGTATGTAGTTGTATTGCTGGTTTTCGTTGCTATATATCAACGACGATCGGTGTATGCATACTTACTTACGTTGATGATATGAGATATTATGTGTTGCCGTGATATGTTATATTGGATCGTCGTGTTCTGAATAGCCGGGGGTTTTATGTGAGATGAGTGTTTTTATTTTCATTCATGTAAAATTCAATTGTATGTAATATTCTTTTATTGGGGCACTTCCGGGTTGAGGTTGATGTCACCAGTGTATATTATTTACTTTTCCGCATTAGGTAGACCTAAGGAGGAGAGCACAAGTAACCGGGTTCTGGGGTCCAGTGGGAGGCCATCTCGAGGAGTCGAGATCGGGTTTCCTAACCCTAGAATTGGCAGTGTTACTTGCTTCTCTCGTAGGGGTCTAGGGATGTGGGTTTGGCTATTCATCACGACCGTGGAATCCGTGTTTTATACAGGCTCGTATTAAAACACGGACATCCTAGTATATCCAATATTTCATATATGTTCTTTTGCTGCAATGTTCAGTGATCAGATCATATTACTGCCTAAGACGAATGCTTATACTATATATATATGCTGATATATAAATATTACTGCTTTCGTTTCTTCTGTGATGCTTAGGAAGCATAAGCAGATGAGTTTTATTATTGAGATTAATAAAAGAAAAGAAACCTAAAAGATGTCGTAGAATCAAAACTTTATAAAAAGGGTAGCTACAGTTTTGCTTTGCATAGCGGTATATTTGATATACCCTGCACCTTATTCGATGAGGAAAGAGCCGAGATCCCTTCCCCAGGAGTGACCTCTTTAGCTAAACTGGCAGATGCTACAAACTCGCGGTTTAGTTTTTGAAAGCTTCTATAGTTCTTGATTTGCACAACGGTATATATGATAAATCCTGCATCTTATTCGATGGGGAAAGGGCCGAGATCCCTTCACCGGGAATGACCTCTTTAGCGAAACTAGAAAAGCCTCAAAAACACTCCTTTTCAAAATCACTTGTTTCTACAACGATATCAAGTTCATTATGCTCATGGTTTTTCTGAAAAAACCTGCGTAAACCTCCATCATTTTAGGAAAATAGAGTACTTAGTATTCCTGCTGCGTTTGTTGACCATAGTTAAGGCGCAGTGTACGGTAGCTGAGTGATGTTTTCCTATATAACATATGATGTGATTAATTAGAACAGTCATACGACTTTGTTGACCATAGTTAAGGGTCGTGTGGGTGGGTCTAAATTAATCAAGAAATGACGGGTAGAACTTGTCTAGTACTTATGATTTGTTGACCATAGTTAAGGTCATAAGTCACTAGGGGTAAAAGCATTATCGGGAATTTCAAGTGTTGAAATTTGCAATGAGATTACATACCTTCTATGAGATAGATAGATCCTGATACCCACTACGAGTAAGAGTTACTCCTGGAAGAATTTTACACAGGACAATTAGCCGATCAAGTAGGTGTCTAGAAAGGTGTTAACGGGGTTATGCCTCTGGGAAGACGAGGTTTATTTTAATTAGGTCCGTGCGAAAGCACGGGGAACCTCCCTTAAGTACCAACACTGATCTGGCTGAAAAATTGACGAAATTGTAGGGTGTGATTAATCCCGGTTAATCTTACCTTTTAGGGTTTGAAGGAAGATTTGATAAAAATAGTGGGAGACATCCTGATTAGATAAGATAATAACCAATATAATCTTGCAAGATCATACGCTAAAGTGTTTCCTTCTCTCTCTCTCCAGGTAGCGACCATGTCAGGACTTAATCAAGATAATAATATGGATGTATTGACTGAACCCGCTTATTTTACTGAGCAGGGGATCGTTGGTCCCGTTCTTTCTTATAAGAGTTATAAGACTGAATAGGAAATAGGAGAATATCTGGATTCTCATGCCGCCCAAACAAAGAACATGCATGTTGATGCATCTTCTTCGGGTGTGTTAGTTATTGAGAACTGTTTCTCAGTTCACCCTACGTCCTGGGTATTAGATACCGGATCGGGATCCCACATATGTAAATTGTAACGTGGGCTACGTAAAGGTAGAGAACTAGGAAAGGGTGATCATTCCGTACAAGTAGGGAATGGTGCAAGTATTGCAGCCAAAGCAGTTGGAGAATATCACCTAGTATTACCAAGTAGTAATACACTGATTCTGAATGAGTGCTATTATATACCGAACATGATGTGCAACATTATATCAGTTTCTTTATTAAGTAAAGATAGATATAATTTTGTAGTACAGGATAATGTTATGAACATCTTCCTAAATCAAAAGTTGATTGGATCAGGCTCGTTACATAATGGCATATTCATTCTCAATCAAAATACAGTCCTTAATATACAAAACGCACACAAGAGGAAAAGTTCAGAAATGAATGAATCCTTCTTGTGGCATTGTAGACTTGGTCATATCAATGCGACACTACTAGCTAAGTTACATAAGGATGGATATTTGAATCCGTTAGAATTATCATCTTATGAAACTTGCCATTCATGTCTCAAAGGAAAAATGACCAAAACTCCGTTTAATGGATACGGAGAAAGAGTTGCCGAACTCTTAGGGCTGGTACATAGTGATGTATGCGGTCCCATGTCTACACATACCAGGAACGGTTCTTCCTACTTTATTACATTCACTGACGATCTCTCATGATTTGGACATGTGTTCCTGATGAAACACAAGTCTGAAGATTTTGAGAAATTCAGAGAATATAAGCACGAAGTAAAGAACCAAACGGGCAAAAGTATTAAGATCCTTCGATCTGATCGAGGAGGAGAATACTTGAGCAATGAGTCCCGGAATTATCTAAAAGAAAATGGGATTCTCTCTCAGCTTACTCCTCCTTATACACCACAGCACAACGGTGTATCAGAACGAAGGAATGGCACCCTATTAGATATGGTGCGTTCTATGATGAGCACAGCTGAGTTACCTATCTCCTTTTGGGGTTATGCGCTGGAGACAGCCGCATACCTATTGAATAGAGTTCTATCTAAATCCGTGCCTTACACTCCATATGAGATTTGAAATGGGAAGAGACCATCTCTTAAACGAGTTAAGATATGAGGTTTTCCGGCTTATGTTAAAAAGCAGAATTCGGACAAGCTCGAGGCAAGATCAGGTCTATGTAAGTTTGTAGGATATCCAAAAGATTCCTATGGATATATCTTCTACCACGGTGAGGAACAAAATGTGTTTGTTTCTCAATATGCCACCTTTTTAGAAAAGGAATTTCTTGCAAAAGAAATTAGTGGCGGAGAGGTAGAGCTGGAAAAGGTTCCAGCAGCACAAACTACAACTGATGATTTATTGGAGCCAGAGGATTCAGTAGTACCCGACGAACCCCAGCCTTTCCGCCGATCTAGCAGGGTTTCTCATCCACCTGAAAGATACTACGGTTTTCTCATTGATGGTGGAAGCGATGATTGCATCATGGAAGATGATGACCCAACTAGTTTCGAGCAGGTCATCATGAGTGGTGACTCTGTGAAATGGCTGGATGCAATGCGATCTGAGATGGAATCCATGTACACCAACAAAGTATGGACTTTGGAAAATGCTCCTGAAGGGGTAAAACCCATTGGGAGCAAGTGGATCTTTAAAAAGAAAATTGGTGTAGATGGAAAAGTTGAGACTTTCAAAGCTTGACTTGTTGCAAAGGGTTTTCGTCAACGACCAGGTGTGGATTATGACGAAACATTTTCTCCAGTGGCTATGCTTAAGTCCATCCGGATCTTACTTGCCTTTGCTGCATACCATGACTACGAAATCTGGCAAATGGATGTTAAGACCGCCTTTCTAAACGGTGATTTAGAAGAGTGCGTATACATGACTCAGCCAGAGGGCTTCATAGATAGTGGGAGTAGCGGAAAGGTGTGCAAGCTGCTTAAATCCATTTATGGGTTAAAGCAAGTATCGCGGAGTTGGAACATCTGTTTTGATGTTGTAGTCAAAGAGTTTGACTTCATCAAAAATATAGATGAACCTTGTATTTATAAGAAGGTTGCAGAGAGTAAGGTTGTATTCCTCGTATTGTACGCAGATGACATACTCTTGATAGGAAATGATGTTCCTATGCTGCAATCAGTCAAGCTCTTCTTATCACAAAGATTCTCAATGAAAGATCTAGGTGATGCCTCCTGCATATTGGGAATCATGATCTATAGAGATAGATATAAACGGATACTGGGATTGTCCCAATCCAGGTACATTGACACCATACTAAAGAGGTTTAGTATGGAAGAATCCAAGCGTGGGAACCAACCCACGATCTCTGGACTCACTCTCTCCAAAGAGATGTCTCCCAAGACTAATTTGGAGGGGAGCTCGCATGCAAGGGATACCCTATGCTTCGGCAGTAGGCTCAATCATGTATACGATGCTATGTACCAGACCCGATGTAGAATACTCACTAAGTGTAGTGAGTAGGTATCAAGCAGATCCTGGAGAGAGTCACTGGATAGCTGTGAAGAACATTCTCAAGTACTTGAGAAGGACTAAAGAGATGTTCTTGGTGTATGGTAATAGAGAACTCCAGGTGGAGTCCTTTACCGATTCGAGCTTCCAAAGTGATAAGGACGACTCTAAGTCGCACTCGGGATTTGTCTTTACCCTCAATGGAGGGGCGGTGTGTTGGAAGAGTTATAAACAGGATACCGTTGCAGACTCTGTAAGTCGATGTTCAACACCCCAATAACTATGGGGAGGCGGAAATATGAATAACAATCTTGTTCTATTGTTAAACATCGAACAACCGTATGAATCGTTTGCTAAACAAGTTTTAACAAAAGCTATAGAGTTCTAAACTACTATGTTAAGAGATTATACCAAACGTTTCTAGTCCTTCGTCTTTATGTTATCTATGGCCTCTTTGGATCTCCACGTCCTCCTCGGCTTCCTTCCGTGATAGACGATCCACCCGAGAACCCTAATCCAAGCTATAACCTTTAAACTTGAGGTTACTTAGTTTCTCTTGTTGCTAAATAGAGTAGCTAAGGTGATGTAGAGATGGGATATGGAGTAATTAGTCTTTCCTAATCCTTGTTCTCAACTCATGAGGGGTAGGATTAGGCTTTGGTGAAAGAGAGAGAGCTTGAAGAGAGAGAGTGAGAAGATGATAATGATAATAATAATAATAATGAAATAGCTTCTCACTTGATATATGAAACATAATGAATAATATGAGATTATTCATCATGTTTCATAAATGCAAGTGTGTGATTCATTATGTGAGTCATTAAGCATTTAATAATGCATTAATGACATGATGAATCACTCACAATGAGTCACTAAATCATTAAATGAAAATGCCACCTCTCCCTCCATGTCACATCCTTCTAGAAGCTTCTCGGAAAATTACGAGAACGCCCCTCTCATCCGTGAAAACACGAAAAAACTTTAGACTGTATAAATCCAATAATCTGATACTAGAATCTGGCTTAAACCAAAGCCAGCTAGTAAAAACTGTCCGAATGTCGCACGTGCGTTTAAACACGTACGCGTTCGAACCTTTGTCGTAAAACCATACGACCTTTATATCTTTTCGCCTGGGTTTGGGAAATCTCTGTGTGGGACTCTAAAGACTCGACTACTACGATGGCAGTGGGTTTAACCACAGACCGCAAGCTGCACTAGCTGCACGTAACGGTCCCCAGGTAGTTGTCGATAAGAAAGCTGATGAGGTAACCCATCTGAAATCCTACTGAGCCTGTCTGTGACAATATCCGTGCAGTCCGGTCTGTTCGTCTAAGAGTATCGCATGTATGGTCTAGCGAGGTGGTGGACGTCAGACCCCTAATAACCGTACAAGTCGTGTCGGTATGGCTCAAGACCACCCGAGAATCTACTGATCAATCTATCAGTAATTCTCAATCAGCCCTGGCCAGGGACTTATGGTAATGACCAACCGATCACAGTGCGATATCAATTCCCTATACCCGGAGAGACGAATCCCTAACAGTCGCTCACTGCCTCCACGTGGCTCGGGACTGTGCCCAACTAAAACCTGTTTGCACGACTCCTTTGAATCGTGGTAGGGTAATAATCAAAGCACAGTGGGAACTCACACGAGACAAATGATGACCTTAAGTCAACGGACCATCTGCACACATGTCACCTGAGAACTGTTATCTGACGTTAGGTATAATACCATCCAGTCAGTTCTCGGCGAGTCCTGTCCGGTGTACTCACACCCAGTGAGGATCTGTATACAATCTTAGGTGAACACCACCAATGGTTGCGGGACCAATCTATCGCCCCTCGTCAGGGTCTAGTTATGTATACACTAGTCTACTCTGGAGTATCGATGCCCAATCTCGATACTCCTGCGACCAGGGACATCTAAGGGTGTGCCTATTGACTATCCAGCTCCCACTAGTATGACTGCCATCACAACGCCGGTAGTCAGACAAACACCCTAAGGGCTTTATCAACATATATATATAAGTACCAAGTAAAATATATCATACGTTAAGACAAAGTCAAACCAAATAGCGTACTATCATATCAAGCAAGACTGTTATGTACATACATATCCCAAGCATCCTATACAATGTAGGCCTCTAGGGCATATATATCCAACAATCTCCCACTTGCACTAAGGCCTATAATTGGCACAATGAGTACCTACTGTCTCTACCAGATCCAGTTGCTTGCGTACCGCATGCCCAACATCTCAAATAGCCTCTCGAACTGTACTTGAGGAATGACCTTGGTGAATGGATCTGCCGTGTTTTCTTTTGTGTCTACTCTCCGTATCTCGATCTCCCGACGATCCACGATCTCCCTGATCAAGTGAAACCGCTTTAGATATGCCTGGATTTCTGATGGGACCTTGGTTCCTTCGCTAAAGCTACAGCGCCATTGTTATCGCAATACAAAGGTATTGGATTGGCAATGGACGGAACCACCTGAAGTTCAGAAATGAACTTCCTCATTCAGACAGCCTCTTTTGCGGCTTCACTAGCAGCTATATACTCAGCCTCCATAGTTGAGTCTGCGACGGTATCTTGTTTGGAACTCTTCCAACATACCGCCCCTCCATCGAGGGTAAACACAAAACCCGAAATGGATTTAGAATCATCCTTGTCACTTTGGAAGCCGGAGTCGGTAAAAGCCTCTACCTGGAGGTCCCCATTACCGTAAATCAAGAACATCTCCTTAGTCCTTCTCAGGTACTTGAGAATGTTCTTCACCGCTGTCCAATATTTCTCACCTGGGTCAGACAGATACCTGCTTACTACACTAAGTGCGTAAGCTACATCCGGTCTGGTACATAACATCGCATACATTATTGATCCTACCGCCGAAGCGTAGGGTATAATGCCCATGCGAGCCCTCTCTTCATCAGTCTTTGGAGACATCTCTTTGGAGAGGGTGATTCCGTGACAAGCGGGCATATTGCCGCGCTTGGAATGTTCCATACTAAATCTCTTTAGTATAGTGTCTATATACCTGGACTGTGAAAGTCCCAATGTTATATTAGATCTATCACGATAGATCTTAATGCCCAGAATGTATGATGCATCTCCCAAGTCTTTCATGGAGAATTTCTGTGACAAGAAGAGCTTTACTGATTGTAGTATAGGGATATCATTCCCTATCAGTAGTATGTCGTTGACGTATAAAACGAGGAAGACTACTGCTCCTTCTACAATCTTCCTATAAATACATGGTTCATCTATATTTTTGATAAAGTCAAATTCCTTGACTGTTTCATCAAAGCAGATGTTCCAACTCCGCGATGCTTGCTTTAACCCATAAGTGGATTTAAGCAATTTGCACACTCTTCCGCTGCTCCCACTGTCTAAGAAACCTTCTGGTTGATCCATGTAAACACTCTCTTCTAGATGTCCATTTAGAAAAGCTGTTTTTACATCCATTTGCCAGATTTCATAGTCATGGTAGGCAGCAATGGCAAGCATGATCCGAATGGATTTAAGCATAGCTACTGGTGAAAAAGTTTCATCATAGTCCAATCCTGGTCTTTGACGAAAACCTTTTGCTACTAGTCTAGCTTTGTAGGTTTCCACTTGTCCAAATGTACCAATCTTCTTTTTGAAGATCCATTTGCACCCAACTGGTTTTACCCCAGGAGGAGCAACTTCTAAAGTCCATACTTTATTGGTGTACATGGATTCCATTTCGGATCTCATAGCATCCAGCCACTTCACTGAGTCGCTACTCGTGATAGCCTGCTAAAAACTAGTAGGCTCATCATCATCGATGATGCAATCCTCTCGATCCCCATCAAGAAGAAAACCATAGTATCTTTCAGGAGGATGAGAAAGCCTACTAGATCTGTGGAGTGGCGTTGGTTCGTCATGTTCTATTGAAATCTGAGATTCTTCTAAGTCCTCGGTTGCAGTTTGAGGTTCTGGAATTTCTTCCAGTTCTACCGCACTCCCACTAATTTCTTTTGCAAGAAATTCGCTTTCTAAGAAGACAATGTGGCGAGTGACAAACACCTTTTGTTCTTCAGTGTGGTAGACCATATACCCCCTTGAATGCTTGGGGCATCCTACAAACTTGCACAAAACCGATCGTGCCTCGAGCTTGTCCGGATTATGCTTCTTAACATATACCGGACACCCCCATATCTTGATATACTTGAGATATGGTCTCTTCCCACACCACATTTCATATGGAGTGGTAGGTACAGACTTAGTTGGAACTCTATTCAATAGGTATGCGGCTGATTCTAGAGCAAATCCCCAGAAGGAAAGTGGCAACTCAGCACTACTCATCATTGAACGCACCATATCTAATAGCGTGTGATTCCTCCTTTCTGATACACCGTTATGCTGAGGTGTATAAGGCGGAGTAAGCTGAAAGAGAATTCCATTCTCTTTTAAGTATTCAAGGAAACTGGTACTTAAGTATTCTCCACCTCGATCAGATCGAAGTGTCTTGATGCTTTTACCAGTCTGTTTCTCTACTTCATTTTTATACTCTTTAAACTTCTCAAAGGCCTCGGATTTATGTTTCATTAAGAATATATGTCCATACCTAGAGAAGTCATCAGTAAAAGTTATGAAGTAGGAGTGACCGCTTCATGCATGCATAGACATCGGACCACATACATCACTGTGTACTAGTCCCAAGAGTTCAGTGGCTCTTTCTCCGTGTCCGGTGAACGGAGATTTGGTCATTTTTCTTTTGATACATGATTGACAAGTTGCATATGATGAATATTCAAATGGATCTAGATATCCATCTTTATGTAACTTAGACAACATTGTTTCATTTATATGACCAAGTCTACAATGCCATAGGAAGGCTTGATTCAAATCTGGAGCCTTTCTTTTACGCGTGTTTTGAATATTGAAAATTTAAGGTTGATTAAGTATGTATATGCCGTTTTCCAGTGTGCCAAACCCAATCAGTTCTTGATTTAGGAGAATGTTCATGACATTTCTTTCAAGCACAAAATTATATCCTTTATTAGACAACAAAGATACTGATATAATATTACACAACATACTGGGAATACAAAAACAGCTGTACAGTACCAAAATGTGTCCACTATTCAACCCTAGGTGATATTCTCCTATTGCAACTGCATCTACATGCATTCCATTGCCCATCCGGAGAGTCATATCACCTGCCTCCAGTACTCTACTATTTCTCAGATCCTGCAAAGAATTACAGATGTGAGAACCAGAACCGGTATCAAGTACCCATGAAGTAGAGTTTACTGAAAGACAATTTTCGATTACGAACACACCTGAAGCAGAAGCAACAGCTTGCTTCATGTCCTTAGATTTAAAGGCCAAACAGTCCTTCTTCCAGTGCTCTTGCTTGTGACAATAGAAGCACTCGTTCTTTTCTGCCTTCACCCTTCCTGCCTTGTTCGTTCCCTGCACCTTCTTGACCCCACCCTTCGGTTTGGTGGCTTTCATCTTCTTCTTCCCTTTAGCTTTTGCTTTAGATTTAGAAGAAGATGATTGGCCAACATACAGAACGGGGGTCTTCTCCTTTTTCAAGGAGGTCTCTGCTACCCTCAACATATTGAGGAGCTTTGGAAGATCCGCTTCCATTTCGTGCATGTTGAAGTTCAGCACGAACTGAGAGAAGGTGTGGGGAAGGGACTGTGAAATCAAGTCGATATACAGATCATTCTCTAGCACGCATCCCAGGTTTGCGAGTTCCTCAATGAGGGTGATCATTTTGAGGACGTGCTCTCCAACAGGAGATCCTGGAGCTAACCTCATCTGGAAGAGTTTCCTTGAGGTTTCGTACCTCGCGATACGGGAGTGTTCACCATACAATTCCTTGCAATGGAGGAATATGGATACAATATCCATACTCTCGTGCTGTTTCTGGAGTTCATTATTCATGGACGCCAGCACGATACACTTAGCTCGCTCACAGTCTAGATCCAAGGTTTTGCGAACTTCCTTGTCCGCAACTGAGGAATCTGGTCCTGGGATAAGGGGAGGAACAGCGGTGGTAACATATGCAACTTTGTCATAAGTCAGTGCAATATTGACGTTCCATAGCCAATCTTTATAGTTCTGCCCGGTCAGTATATTCTTTTCAAGTAATAGTTTTAGTCCAGTCATGGTAGCTGCCAGAGAGAGAGAAAAGAAACACTCAGCATATGCTCTTGCAAGTTTAGATTGGTTTATTAATTTATCTAAACAGGATGGCTCCCACTGTTTCCTCAAATCCTTCTTCAAAACCTAAAAGAAGAACTAGTCAGGATTTAATCACACGTTACAATTCTTTCTTTAACCTTTCAGCCAGGCTGGTGTTGGTACTTCGAGGGAGGTTTTCCAACGCTTTCGCGAAGTTCCTTAATTAAAGAACCTCTTTTTCCTGGAGGCGTAGCCTCTCTAACACCTTTCTAGGCACCTACTTGGTTTATAGCATTGATTGTTAAGTGAGAGAAATTCCCGAGAGTAATCCTACTCATCAGTGGGATCGGGATCCAACTATCATTGCATGATGCCCTAGATGGAAGCCCCTCTAGTCACCACACTCCAAAAGGTAAGCTAAATCTGCAAGTTTCCTTTATGTTTGAAACTCCCGATGTGATTTTTACCCCAAGCTCTTATAGACCTTGACGTAGGCGAACAAGTCATAAGACGCAAGTCAAGTTCTACCCGTCGTTGTCCTGATCAATTTAAATACATCGTACAAGCCCTTGACATAGGCCAACAAGGTGTACGTCTGTATTAAACTAATGCATCTATCTATGCAACAAATAGGCACACACACTGCTACCATACACTATGCCTTGACGTAGGACAACAAGCATAGCATGAATACGATGTGCTGTCTATCTGAAACGACGGAGGGTTACGGCTGGTTTTTGGCAAAAAACAGTTAACGTAGTGAACTTGATTTGATCGAAGGAACTAAAATAGCTTTTATTAAAAGGAGTGGTTTAAGCTCCGCATTTAAAATTTGCTTTTTCAAGAAAACCGAGTGGTTTTTAGAAATTGTTCCAACGATTCAGTTTAGGTTTTATTTTCTTTGCATTAATAATAATGCGTCCCATCTTTAACCTATCATTACAGATAACAACGAAAATACAACGTCCTCTTATGCCATCCGTATTCGCCTCGGGGTCCCGTCATCACCCGTTAGGTTACTTAACTAACGACAGAGCGGGGGCTGGGCTAGCGCGGGTGTAAAACATAAGCGATGTATAAATAGCTATCATATATAGATATTGTACATTCGTCAGACGCAATAATAGGCATTCCAGATCACAGATAAACAATATTGGATTTCCAAGCAATCCGCATTTCTTTTGAGCCTGCAATGAAAGACGGATTACACAGTTGTGATGAATAGCCATTTTCCCACCCCAGACCCCTACGGGTACGGCAAACTACCCACCAAGTATCAGAAGTGAAGCGGTCTGCCCCAACACTTCAAAATACCCGGTAGTTTGTGCACCCCACCTAGGGTCTATCCTAGGAGCAAAAACAGTAAAAAGAAATAGTACAACGGTGGCTACAACCGCAACCTGGATGTGCCCCGCAAAATAATATTACAACTTATTACATTTACATCAAATGAATTAATACAATAACCCATCACTTAACCCGGCTAAACGCCACAACAGTCCAATATAGTTTATATACACAAACAGTTATATATAACATCACAGATATGTGCAACCCCCTGCCAACCGACATACTAGCAGTTAGGGGAGGTTTACGAACACATAAAACATTTCACAGATATAATCAAACAAGCAAATACCGTATAATTTCGATCGATTAAACACATTTAATTTGGCTCCAATACTTCTCTGCAAATCTGAAACCTGAGCAAAAATAAAAATTACCAGAAAACACCAAATATCACAGAGAATCAACACAAGAAACTTGGGATGATGAATCGTCCAAAGCGCGGCGGAATCGCGGCGGATCGGTAGGATCGGCCGCGGTTCCGCGGCGCTATGGCCGTTTCATGAGCCCAATTTTCTTGGGTGTTCTAATACATTCATTTAGGTCAATCTGAAGGTCCCTGAAAAATTTTTGGACCCTATTTAAAATTCGACAGAAAGTACATGATATCGGGGTTTTTCCGGTTTGTTTTTCCGTTCGAAATTCATACAAATTTGCAAGTGTGTTAAATACTGTTTAGCTAGTCTCTGATACCACTGTAAGTCGATGTTCAACACCCCAATAACCTATGGGGAGGCGGAAATATGAATAACAATCTTGTTCTATTGTTAAACATCGAACAACCGTATGAATCGTTTGCTAAACAAGTTTTAACAAAAGCTATAGAGTTCTAAACTACTATGTTAAGAGATTATACCAAACGTTTCTAGTCCTTCGTCTTTATGTTATCTATGGCTTCTTTGGATCTCCACGTCCTCCTCGGCTTCCTTCCGTGATAGACGATCCATCCGAGAACCCTAATCCAAGCTATAACCTCTAAACTTGAGGTTACTTAGTTTCTCTAGTTGCTAAATAGAGTAGCTAAGGTGATGTAGAGATGGGTTATGGAGTAATTAGTCTTTCCTAATCCTTGTTCTCAACTCATGAGGGGTAGGATTAGGCTTTGGTGAAAGAGAGAGAGCTTGAAGAGAGAGAGTGAGAAGATGATAATGATAATAATAATAATAATGAAATAGCTTCTCACTTGATATATGAAACATAATGAATAAAAAGAAATGAATAATATGAGATTATTCATCATGTTTCATAAATGCAAGTGGGTGATTCATTATGTTCGTCATTAAGCATTTAATAATGCATTAATGACATGATGAATCACTCACAATGAGTCACTAAATCATTAAATAAAAATGCCACCTCTCCCTCCATGTCACATCCTTCTAGAAGCTTCTCGGAAAATTACGAGAACGCCCCTCTCATCCGTGAAAACACGGAAAAACTTTAGACTGTATAAATCCAATAACCTGATACTAGAATCTGGCTTAAACCAAAGCCAGCTAGTAAAAACTGTCCGAATGTCGCACGTGCGTTTAAACACGTACGCGTTCGAACCTTTGTCGTAAAACCATACGACCTCTATATCTTTTTGCCTGGGTTTGGAAAATCTCTGTGTGGGACTCTAAAGACTCGACTACTACGCTGGCAGTGGGTTTAACCATAGACCGCAAGCGGCACTATCTGTACGTAACGGTCCACAGGTAGTTGTCGATAAGAAAGCTGATGAGGTAACCCATCTGAAATCCTACTGAGCCTGTCTGTGACAATATCCGTGCAGTCCGGTCTGTTCGTCTAAGAGTATCACATGTATGGTCTAGGGAGGTGGTGGACGTCAGACCCCTAATAACCGTACAAGTCGTGTCGGTATGGCTCAAGACCACCCGAGAATCTACTGATCAATCTATCAGTAATTCTCAATCAGCCCTTGCCAGGGACTTATGGTAATGACCAACCGATCACAGTGCGATATCAACTCCCTATACCGGGAGAGACGAATCCCTAACAGTCGCTCACTGCCTCCACGTGGCTCGGGACTGTGCCCAACTAAAACCTGTTTGCACGACTCCTTTGAATCGTGGTAGGGTAATAATCAAAGCACAGTGGGAACTCACACGAGACAAATGATGACCTTAAGTCAACGGACCATCTGCACACATGTCACCAGAGAACTGTTATCTGACGTTTGGTATAATACCATCCAGTCAGTTCTCGGCGAGTCCTGTCTGGTGTACTCATACCCAGTGAGCATCTGTATACAATCTTAGGTGAACACCACCAATGGTTGCGGGACCAATCCATCGCCCCTCGTCAGGGTCTAGATATGTATGCACTAGTCTACTCCGGAGTATCGATGCCCAATCTCGATACTCCTGCGACCAGGGACATCTAAGGGTGTGCCTATTGACTATCCATCTCCCACTAGTATGACTGCCATCACAACTCCGGTAGTCAGACAAACACCCTAAGGGCTTTATCAACATATATATATAAGTACCAAGTAAAATATATCATACGTTAAGACAAAGTCAAACCAAATAGCGTACTATCATATCAAGCAAGACTGTTATGTACATACATATCCCAAGCATCCTATAAATGTAAGCCTCTAGGTCATATATATCCAACAGACTCGACGATGGAGGCTAAATACATCGCTGCCAACGATGCCGCAAAAGAGGCTGTCTGGATAAAGAAGTTCATTAGTGAACATGGTGTGGTTCCATCCATTGAGCATCCAATACCTCTGTATTGTCATTACAATGGAGCTGTGGCTTTGGCCAAGGAACCCAGGTCCCATCAAAAGTCCAGACATATACTGAGGCGGTATCACCTGATTAGGGAGATGGTTGATCGCCGGGACATCGAGGTCAGGTGAGTAGACACGAAGGACAACACTGCAGATCCACTCATGAAGGCCATTCCCCAGATACAGTTTGAGAGATTATCCGGGATGCTAGGTATGGGATACTACAGCAGCTGGCCTTAGTGCAAGTGGGAGATTGTTAGTTATGTATATGCCCTAGAGGCCATTGTTGTACATGTGATGTATATTATAATGGATGCTTGGATATATATAGAGAGGACTTTCTTGTTCGTCATGATAGTATGCTATTTGGTTTCCCTTTATCTTAACATGTTGACTTATATTAGTTTACTGCCTTACTCTCACATGTTGATAAAGCCCTTAGGATATGTACTCGACTACTGGGACTATGATGAGATCATACTAGTGGGGCCACGGTAGTCGATGAGTACATCCTATAACTGTTCCTAGTCGAGGGTGTGTCGAGACAGGGCATCGATACACCAGAGTAGACTAGCGTATACGCATCTTGACCCATATGATGGGCGATGGATGATCCCATATCCATCGGTGTTTTGAAATCAGAGATGGTGTACGGGTGCTCAGTGGAGACTAGGTACACTGGACGGACTCGCCGAGAACTCCCAGATGGTGATATACCACACGTCAGATGGCAGTTCTCCGGTGACACTGGTACAGGGTGTCTGTAGACCCGAGAACGTCATAGAGTCTTGTGTGATTCCCACAGTGCTTTGATTTCCACCTTACCACGTCTAAGAGGGCATACAAAACGGTGGCTTTTGGGTGCAGTCCCGAATCACATGGAGGCAATGAGCGATAGGAGGGGATTCGTCTCTCCCGGTATTGGGAGTTGATGTTGTGCTGTGTTCGATTGGCTATAACTGGAAGTCCCTGGCCAGGGCTGATATAGAGATTTACAGGTAAGTGTTACCAGTAGTTTCTCGACCTGTTATGAGCTTCACATCGACACGACTTATCGGTTACTGGGGTCTGACGTATACCACCCCTAGACTAGATATGCAACATATCAGACGAAGAGACAGGAGTGTACGGGAGTGTTACTGATTGGATTCACAGGAGAATGTACATGCTTGCTTGTTGATCTTCTGATTGCTCAAATCCTGGGTGGCTGTTACGTTTAGCTGACCGCTTGCAGCTTGTGGGTGTTTGATATCATCATCACCTACGTCCGGCGTTTTGACGATTCTTTAGAGTCCTACATAGAGGTTTCTTGACTCAAAAAAAATGGAGAAGGAGCACATATGTGATATGTGCAGGACCGAGGATAATGCGATATGAGATACCGTATTATATTCTCGCGATATTTTGATATGAGCCGGGTCATCGGATCAAGTGTTGATTCGATGAATCGGTACATGATATATTAGTTGGTTATATTCGATATAGCCGGATTGTCGGATCAAGTGTTTATTCGATAATTTAATGTATAATAATATATATGATATATTGCATTACATTATCTAATATTGGCTCGCTTTATTATTTCATTTTCTCACCGGGTAATACATTGATATATATGTTAATTGTATTATTTTCTTTTGTTACAAATATATATTATATATGTGATATATAATATAGTAACATGATATGATTACTGATACAACATGTTTAGTTGAGATTAAACAAGGTTAGGGTTTGATTTGGGTTAGTTCTTTCTTGATGCTTCTAGAAGGATTTATTTTGTTTTGAGGTAAGATATTATGGTTGATATTTTCTAGTAACTCATTCTTAACCGAACCCAAACCATTAGACTTAGTTAATTCTCTACAAGTGTTAGCCTTGTCATAGTTAACCATGGTTGCATTAGTAATCATATATTATTTCATTATTCATCACAAAAAGGATTTTATCCATTTCTTCTTCTTTTTCTTCAACCTTGAGCTTTGAGAAAGCTTTCTAGGTTTTCATTTTGTGATGATTAAGAGTGAGAATTTGATAAGAAAAGAGAGCACAAATACTACTCCATCATCCTCATCTAATCTAGCCAATTAGATTAGGGTGTTCACCTCATTAGAGAGAGATAGCTTGAGTTATAGAAATTTCGAGGTAGATCATCGGAGAAAAGGAAGACTACAAGCTAGCATGGATCGTTCGAGTTGTGGAGCCTCTCTTGAGTCCGGGAGATCGTGGATCACGGTGAAGGGACTTCTACTCGGAGCTTATGAAGCGAAGGAGCGGACTACAAAGGTTGTAATTCCTCACTCTTTGTTGTAAAGATGTTTACTTGCATGTTAAACCCTAATAATCTGGCAAAGATCCCGGCTTTGGGTTGTTCGGCACGTTTAAATTTTTATTCGGGCATGGTTGATGCCTTATTAACCCTTGTAAGAGTGCCTTGGAACCCTACAGAAATGGCAGCACTCACCGGGCAGAACGAAAGCCTGGAAGCAGCGTCCGACCAGCGCCAGGAGCAGGAGACTGATACGGAGTTCTTGCGAAGGGTGCTGGAAAGGAAGGATAAGGAGGCCACGGAATAAGCTGCTAATATAAAACAGATGGCGCTCCTGTTCCATGACATGGTTGGAATGATGATCCAGCCAGAACCTCCTGCCGAAGATCCGCCGATAATCATCGAGGACGACAGAGGGGAAACATCAAACCCTCTTCCGGCTTTATCAGCAGCCAGAGAGGAAACGATCTCTAAAGCTGCCTTCGATGACTACATAGCTCAGCAAATACGAGCTCATCAGGCAAACGAAGCTGCTGTCCAAGTCGTCAGAACCGGGCCACCTTCCCCAGGCTGGTAAGATCAAATTAAGTACCCGCCGGGATATACAATCCCTAAGTTCCACGTATACAAGGGGACAGGAAACCCGCATCAGCACATCGCCTAGTTCAGAGCATTATGCGGCAATACTGGAGGCGACGACAAATTGCTGCTTCGCCAGTTCATCGGCAGCTTATCAGAGATGGCGTTTGAATGGTACTCGGAGCTCCCAAATGACTCCGTCAAAACATTCACAGAAATGGAGCTTCTATTCACACAGCGGTTCGCAAGGGCAATCGAGCGCACCCCGATCACGGCATTAATTAAGACCAGAGTGAAGCTAGGAGAGACCTGGGTTCAACACGCAATTAGGTGTCGGAACCTATGGTCAAAATGCGAACAACGCATAGAAGAAGCTCCTGCTGTGGGTATATTTGTAAGGACCCTCGATCCTCAGGAAACTGTATCCCAGTTTATGATGTCCTTCAAGCTGACCATCTTCCAGGCCTTGATCGACAAGCTGGCCCAAATGGACCAGATGGGCCATAGGCCGTCCTCTTCAAAAACGGATCCTCGGAATGAAAAGGGTAAAGGGAAAGCGGCATTCGTTGCCAACGCTCAACAATAACCGAGCAACTTGAAAGCGGTTGTTCGCCAAAGCAACGTGCGCCCGAGCCAATCCCTTGAGGAGAAACTAGGACGTCCTTACTCATTTCCCCATGATAAAACGAGGAGGCTGTTCGAACTGGCGATGCGCAACAAACTCATCACTCTGCCGGATCCAAGACGGCCACTGCAGTCTGGTGATGCCAACAGTCCCAACTACTGCTCCTACCACAGAGTAGTGGGCTACCCAATTGAGGATTGCTATGTCTTAACAAACTGGATCGAGGACCAATACCAACAAGGGAAGTTTGCACTGTCCGAAAACTGGAGGGTGAACCCACTGCAGAAGCATGCTCCTAAGAAGGTAGACACGCCGGGCACATCATGCTCGTTTGCAGAAGAAGCTCCATGGGAGGTTGTCCTTTCAGCTAAAACTAAAAGATTGCTAAAGGACCTTCAAGCATGTCCTGCGATCAGATGGGAAAGCCCAATGGAGCCCAAGATCATTGAGGGAATGCTTAAACCGCGCCCAACACCGTAAACTACTAACGAGGGGCAAGACCTCCAGGCTAGGCCTTCGAAGTCTTTGAAGAAAAAGAAGAAGACCAAGAATCCCGTGCAGCCCGACGACATTCGTACGGACCTACAAAAATACATTGACGCGCTGGAGAAATAAAACTAAAAGGCATGGACCCCAGTCACACTCGAAGAGTTTCTTAACTACATACTTGAGAACGGAGACAGTGACAATTATGAGGGAAATGACTATTCAGAAGAACCCACAGATTATGTAGCGAGTTGCCATGTGGTCTCTCACTCCTCGTTAAAAGACGAAGAAACTTCCTTGGCATCGAAAAGCAACGCAGAGGAACTGGGGGCAGGACCGGCACCAGAATCCCTGGAACTATCAGAAGACCCAATTGACAGGATGCTAAACGAAGCCCTTCAAAAGAGAAAAACTGACCGAGAACGGGAAACGACCACATACGAAAAGGCCAAGCGTCGGCGTCAGGCTGAAGAAGCTGCGGTAAGGATGAGTCGTAAAGTACTCCAACCGAGCCAGAGCACACCTGCTACAAACAAGGGCAGGATCAAAGTGGAGAAGCTGTTCGCCAAAGCCCTGTGAATAGGAATGAAGCTGCCTCCTCTCGTGGAAAACACTCCCAGGAGTACATGCCTCAAAGAAGCGGATGTACGTTCGAACTACTGCTTATACCATCAGAGGGTCACACACCCCACCGAAGAGTGCAATGCCTTCAAGAAGTGGTGGCAAGGATACGTTGCTCACCGACAACACTTCAAGCGGATGAAGCGAAAAACCCGTCGACAACAAAGGAGTGCGACAGACGAGCGTGAAGGAACAGCTGACAACTGTCATATGGTTGATACCAGTTTGACAAAAGGAAAAAATCATAAGTTCTTACATTCGGGAGCGATTTTGAGAAAGAAATAACCTTCGGCCCTCTCTTCAAAGAATCCACCTCTGGAAATGAAGAAGAGGAGAAGAACTGCGAAAATATTCAGCTACGTAACCGTACGTTGCTTGAAAAGAACCTCGGACCGACAAACAAGGGTTCGAGCAAAAAAGACAAAGGGAAGGAAAATTTCCCTGAGGAAATTGCCCTCGATGATAGAGTCACCAAAGAGCTTGCAGCCAAGGATCCGCCTAAGAAATACAAGGTGGATTACAATGTCCTGGCACATCCGAAGAAGATACATTCATAACTGAGCATACTGGATGCTCTCTTCCTATCCAAAAAAGCACGAGATTCTCTGATCAAGGCATTACAAGAGCCTAATCAGTTCCAAGTTTTCCTTATAGAAGAAAAGATGAAGGACGAGCTGGCAGAGGTTCATACTGCTGACGTTACATTCGGAGATGAAGATCTCCTCCTTGGAACGTACGAGCACAACTGTCCTTTATATGTCACCGGGTACTGCCACGACATTAAGATAGGGAAGATCCTGGTCGACAACGGGTCCTCTGTCAACCTTCTCAACGTGAAGGTGTTGAAGGAGATTTGCATGAACGTTCAGCACCTGGCCCGAGACAAAATTACCATCTCCGGCTTTGACTCGCAGTAATCACGGATGCTTGGGTCCATGATATTGACAGTATGCTTTAGGATGCTCGTCACCGATATCAAATTTCAGAGCATGCAAATCACCATAGTTCCGCAGCGACAATACAGGAAACTTGATACGCTCGATACATACGGTGTGCAAGAGCTTCAGTCCTTCTATATCCCTCCTAGATGAAGAGGTGAAAAGGCGATCCTCTTCTACCAATCTACGGAGACTAAAGTGGTAAAAGAAGTCTGGCATGGTGCCGAACTTGCGCTTGATAGGCTTGAACCAATTCGTCTGCCTAGATATTACGCAGAGGGACTGAAAAGTGTATTAAGATGCCAAGGAATACCCTTCAAACAAATCGCTCGACAAGCCCCGTTCTACAACAAGATTTGGGACATTCCCGGGACTTCGCGAAAGATGCCCAACGGGAAGATGGAGACGACTGGACTTGGATACGTTCGGTCTAAGAAACGGGAGCGATTCCATAGCTGCCGTGTCATAAATAACTCCGGTGGAGAAGGGAATGCTTTTCCAGATAGTTCTGACATGTCATAAATAACTCCGGTAGAGAAGGGAATGCTTTTCCAGATAGCGCTGATATTGAACCAGAGCGAGATCCCGCCGTAAGAATACTAAGTCCGTCATTCGAAGAACAGATTGACAAGCTAATAAGGGAAGCAGGACAAAGGTTCGGGATGACCACAACCACAAAATCGCCATTTACGAGAAAGCCAGGACGCAGTGCCTTACTAAGTAGCCTGCAGAAAGAGGAGACTATGATGCCCTTCACCCTCAGCCCGCTGTACGCTCTCGTGGCAAGGAAAAAGCTCGATGCAAACGCAACAACAAGGTGAAGGAAGAGAATGACGTTCGAAAACAGCGAAGCGGATTCAAGAAGCTACGCGATCGAGAAAAAGTCAGCTGGAATCCGTCTTTTATGAAGAAGATGGGTCGGGAATACTCTTTCCCTCAAGGCAAGACAAGGAAAATATTCGACCTTGTCATTAAGCATCAAATGATGACGCTCCCGGAGTCTCGGCATCCCGAACAAATAAACGAGGTCCATCACCCGGCTTATTGCTCCTACCACCGAGCAGTAGGACATCCTCTTGAAGACTGCTTCACCTTTAAAGATTGGGTCGAAGAACAGTCTCAGCAAGGCAGGTTTGCACTATCCGACAGTTGGAGGGTAACCCCACCATGAAAGCATAAGCCAAAAGCAACCTATATTGCAAGGGTAAGTCCAGATCAACATCGAGCTTCGAAACGAACTCGTACCTGCCTCATAATAGCATTCTCAAAGGAGAAGGAGCACGAGAATATGGACGAGCTCTCCCAGTGCATCGCAGATGAGGATGAAGACGAGGTGATCTCAGAATTTCCACCGACGCCAAAAGAGCTGAAAGATGGGATACACACCTTGGCGGACAATCTAAGGAAAATTGACTTAGGGACGGAAAACAATTCGAGACCAACGTTGGTTAGTGAGCTTGTCTAAAACAAAGGTGGCCACACTAAAGGACGTGCTTATGAAGTATAAAGATTTCTTCGCATGGAACTATTCCAAGATGCTGGGACTAGATCCAGAAATAACGGTACATAAACTGGTTATATCGCCGGACGTTAAGCCAGTCAAGCAAGCGCCAAGAAGAATGCGGCTCGAACTTGAAATGAGTATCAACGCCGAAGTCAAGAAACTAATTGACTCTGGCTTCATCAAAGAATTTCAAAATCCTGACTTGATCGCCAATATCTTTCCGGTAATGAAGAAAAATGGGACAGTACGCATCTGCGTAGACTTTCGGGATCTCAACAAAGCTTGTCCGAAGGATGACTTCCCAGTGCCTGTTACCAAGCTTATGATCGATAACACGTCCACTCATGAGGTCTTCTCCTTCATGGATGGATCTTTCGGGTATAATCAAATAAAGATGCATCCCGAAGACCAAAAGCATACTGCTTTCCGGACTCCGCTGGTCATATTCTGCTATAAAGTGTTGCCCTTCGGTCTGAAGAACGCTGGCGCTACCTACCAGAGGGCCATAACGAAGATCTTCGATGACCTCATACACGAGATTGTCGAATGTTATATCGACGACCTCGTGGTGAAAAGAAAATCGTATGAGGAGCACTGGGAGCATTTGAAAATAGTGTTCCAGCGTCTTCGAAAGTATAATCTGAAGATGAACCCTCTGAAATGCGCGTTTGGAGTCTCCTCAGGCAAATTCCTAGGAGTCATCGTACGACACCAAGGCATCGAAATAGACCCATCAAAGATCAAGGCGATTATGGAAATGCTCGTGCCAAGAACTCTTATGAAACTGCGGTCTCTCCAAGGAAAGCTTACGTATATCCGACGGTTCATAGCTAACCTCTCGAGCAAATTCTGCCCCTATAGCCATGTAATGAAGAAGGGGACCCCGTTCATTTGGGATCGTAAATGCCAAAGTGCACTGGACGAAATCAAGCAATATCTGCAGAACCCGCCAGTATTGACCACTCCGGTCGAGAGAAAGCCTCTCATCCTGTACACAACAGCCCTTGAAGTTTCTTTAGGCGTGCTATGGGCACAAGAGAACGACCAAGGGAAGGAGATAGCTCTCTAATATTTGAGTCGAGTTCTTCTGGGGGCAGAAAACAACTACCCCCCCATTGAAAAGCATTGCCTGGCACTGATCTTCGCGATACGAAGATTCGACATTATGCCTTGGCACATTAGGTCCATCTCATATCGAAGGTGGATCCTCTAAAATATCTGATGTCAAGGGCCATACTAAAAGGAAGGCTTGCCAAATGGGCCCTCTTCTTGATGGAATTCTCGATAACATATCGACCCTTCAAGGCAGTGAAAGGACAGACCATCGCCGACTTTCTCGCTGAGCATCCGATACCAGCCGATTCTCCCTTAAATTGCGAATTGCCAGACGAACAGGCGTTCGACACAATCGAAGGGAAGGCGAAAGAAAATAATGTCCGATGGGAACTATACTTCGACGGAGCATCTTCCTTGAAGAATCGAAAGCAAAGCACCCCCATAATCAAAGCCTGGGTGGGCCTTATCTTCGTGACTCTATAAGGAGGGATAATGCATTCCGCTATTTCCTTAACGGAGCTGAGGACAAACAATGAGGCTGAGTATGATGCTTTGATAGCGGGTCATGAGATTGCTGTCGAGATGGGAATCGAAGGCCTCCTCATATATGGTGACTCCCAGCTATTCGTTGGCCAAGTAAATGGCGACTATCAGATTTGTAAACCGGAGCTGGTAAAATATAGCGAAAGAGTGCAGCAACTGCTGACCCAAATCCCCTCCTACATCCTAGAAAGCATACCGAGGGCGGAAAATAGCAAGGAGGATGAGTTAGCCAAAGTCGCTAAAGAACTGGCCGACGAAAACCTCGATGATGTAATGATCATTGTGCAAAGCCGCCAGATTCTCGCACCAGCAGAAATACCTTCGGAGTCGTCTGAAAGAAAGGAAGCGACCGAACAAGCAGCCTTCCAATTAGAGGATGAAGAAAATGCGAAGGATTGGAGAGAAGTCTTTATAGAATACTTCAAATCCCATCGAACGCCTGAAAACGCATCATCAAGACATCAGCTCATGAAACGAGCTCTGTCTTTTGCCTTCGTCAATGATACTCTATATAAGAGATCATTTGACAGTTTGTGGCTATGGTGCTTGGGGCCAGAAGAAGTAAAATGGGTTGTCCGAGAAACTCACGACGGACACTGCGGTTCCCATCAAGCCGGGCCAAAGATGAAGCCGAAGATCAAGAGAATGGGTTACTATTAGCCCACGATAATTCATGACTGCCTTGAATATCCGAAGAGTGTCACTCATGCCAAATTCATGGGGACTTCATCCACCAACATCCAAATCCGCTACACCCAACAATAGCCAGCTGGTCGTTCGAAATGTGGGGAACCGATATAATTGGGCCTATCGAACCAGCATCATCCAAAGGACATCGGTTTATATTGGCAACAACCGATTACTTCTCTAAGTGGGCAGAGGAAATACCACTAAGGGAAGTGAAGACGGAGAACATCCTCCATTTCTTCAGGACACATGTTATCTACCGATTCAGCACTCAGGGCAGGCCTACAGAAGTCATAAGATCAGCCGCGTTGCACAGCAGCATAATATAGACTCGAAATACTCTTCAGTCTATAATCCCCGAGCTAATGGTCTAGCTGAGGCTTTCAACAAGACCTTGACAAAGATCATAAAGAAAACGGTGTCCAGAAACAAAAAGGACTGGCACGAGAGACTGCATGAAGCTCTCTAGGCGTATCGAACCACGTTCAAAACGGCCACGAATACAACACCATTCGTGTTGGTATTCGGCACAGAAGCAGTACTTCCCTTGGAGATAGAGCTACCCTCTCTATGAGTGGCAGTTCGATATGAGCTGACGAATGAAGAAAATGCCCATCTTCGGCTTGAGGAGCTCGATGGCCTCGATGAAACTCTTCTCATGGCGCAGCAAAACCTGGAAGCTTACAAAGCATGGATGACGCGCTCATATGAAAGACTAACTAGACCAAAAACATTCCGCCAAGGCGAACTCATGTTGGTCGTAAAAAGACCTATGATCCCCAACCGTGCAAAGCGGGGGAAATTCGAGCCGAACTATGACGGCCCATACATCATAGACAAGGTCTACCAAGGTAGGGCCTACTTGCTGGTGGATATGGATACAGAAGGACCCTTCCGGCCAATAAATGGCCGGTTCCTTAAGAAATACTATGCTTGACAAGTCATAACTCAGGTTAATGATAAATGACGACGCTCGTGTTCGCTCGTTGTCTTCCTGAGTCAAGACTCTATAAGTAGTATCCGGCGAAACTTTGCCTCGCAGCTGGCTCTGGAACGAGATGTCCCTAAACTAACAACGGACCGAGACGTCCTTAAAATAACAATGGACCATAATGTCCTGAAACTAAGTACGTCACCTCAAACACGGCGATAGTGGAATTCAAGTCCACAAGTCCCAGCGGCGAGGACTGAACGGCTGCCCCGCTGGCGAAGTCCCCCATAAGTTCCATTGGCGAACAGAGGGGTAAAAAAACGGTACGTCCACAAGCGAAATGGGCATGGATGAAAACCCGAAAAGGCACCGTGAGTATAAACAGCGGGGCTACCGGCGAGCTTGTGAAAACCCGAAAGGGCGCAATCTCGTAAAATTTTCACTTACGAGATCCTCTAGACTCGTAAGGAGAACTGCGCGTATGAGACCCTCACGGCTCATAGGATTCAACGTCTTAATTACAGGGATCCAAACCTGTCCTTAAGCCATCATACACTCCAAGTTGCCGTACAGGCGATCCGATATTGGCCTTGTATACAATCCATGGGCGCAAATAAACGTTTCCCTCACCGAGTTCCACCAATCACGAGGAATGTCCTCATATGATGAACGACACTTGTAAATCCTCTCGATTTATAAGGAGAAAACACCCTTGTATGATCCTTACGACTTATAAGAAAACACACGCTTAAGAATTCCGACGATTCCTAAGGAGAAAATACGCCTACAAGATCCTCACGACTCGTAGGGAGAAATACTTTTATGAGACCCTTACGACTCGTAAAGTCAAAAAGCCTTAGTCGGCAGCATGCCAACCCTGTTTGCTAAGCCACCTTTGTTCAAACCTATAAGGGAAAATGATGATTCGCTCCTGGCAATATTCCAGTCGCAGCGATGCTGATGCTAAAATTGGTATCAAATCTTAAGTTCCATACTCGCAATAAAAATCAACGAACAAAAAAATATGCATATAAAAACAACCGAAATGATGGGGCAACTCGCAATAAAAATCAGCGAACAAAAAAATATGCTTATAAAAACAGCCGAAATGATGGGGCAACTCGCAATAAAAATCAGCGAGTAAAAAATATGCATATAAGAACAGCCGAATTGTTTGGGCAACTCGCAATAAAACGCAGCAAGTAAAATGAAAAAAATAACCGAAATGATTAGGCACCGCGATAAAAAGAAAAAATTATTGGGCAATCGCGACTTTCGCGATATAGAAAGCTAAAATGGTAGAGCGTCGCGGAAAGAAAAAAAATGAATGAAAATGTAACTTTTGCCATGCAAGTGAATCCAAATCGACCCCTGTATACAATCCATGGGCACAAATGAAAATGGAACCACATTTTACCACCAGGCTCCATCAGAAAGAGAGCCAACTCTCGACAACAATATATATGGCCTAGAGATCAACAACGGCGCTTCTTCTCACTCCATCAGGATGCAGACGCAACGTCAACAAAACGGAGCCATGGCAAAGTCCCTAGTTCCAAATCTCGACGGTTCACAGACAGCCTAGAGATCAACAATGGCATTTCTTCTCACTCCAACAGGATGCAGACGCGACATCAACAAGCGACCCCAAGGTCAACAAAACGGAGCAATGGAAAAGTCCTTAGTTCCAAATCTCGACAGTTCACAGAAAACCTAGAGACCATCTTGACATTCGTCTCATTACAGCAGACGCAACGTCAACAAAACGGAGCCATGGAAAAGTCCCTAGTTCCAAATCTCGATGGTTCACAGACAGCCTAGAGATCAACAATGGCATTTCTTCTCACTCGAACAGGATGCAGACGCGACATAAACAAGCGACCCAGGGTCAACAAAATGGAGTCATGGCAAAGTCCCTAGTTCCAAATCTCAATGGTTCACAGACAACCTAGAGACCACCTCGACATTCGTTTCGATACACCAGACGCAACATCAACAAAGTGGAGCCACGGCAATGTCCATGGTTCTAAGCCTCGACGGTTCACAAACTACCTAGAGATCACCTACACATTCGTCTCGTTACAACAGACGCGGTGTCATCAAAGGAAGCGAAGGGCAAATTCCTAGCTTTAGGGTCATGACAGCAACTCAAATAAAACCTGAAAGACTATCGGAGATCATCCCACACCAGCACGGAGTGATTATGACTCATCGGGACTCCCAAACTGAGCCTAACCTCAAGTAAAAAGCGTTATGGAAAATTCCTAACGTTTTCTCTTCCGACGGTAATATGACCTAAGGAGATTACTTTAAGACTCTTGTCCAGCCCCCGAAGGGATCAGAGACACGACAGTTACGAGGCTACTCGAATGGCAGCGTAAAGTCTGCATATCATGGAATGCATCAGCCAACGCGACGGTACGACGAACAAAAAACCCTAGTACCACAGACCCTAACGGACCGCTATCGTAAAGAGCAGGGGTTTACTGTGACGTTAGGACAAGTTTGCCTACAAGTCTAAGGAAGGTAGAGTACAAATTCTGAAATGAGTATATAAACTGCTTCACACCAGATCAAGACATCGAAGAAAAAAGAAATTCCAGTATGAAATAAAATATGTCTTTTATTCATGAATTCAAGTGAATGCAAGATACATTTCATACAGGAGTCGAAATGAATACATGTTATTCATAAATTAGAAGTTTACAGTCAGTACAATGAAGAGGGTACGACGACAGTTATTAAGGAGGAGGCATCTTCAACAAATTGACCAGCCTCTCGTGCGCTCCTCTCAATTCTTTCTCATGGTCAGCTATAGGGGTCAACTTTGGTCCAATTTGAGTTCATTGCTGCAAAAAGGATGAAATCTTTTCATCGATTTCTAGCTTGGCAGCTTCGCAGTCTTGCGTGACCCACTCGGTGAAGTCAAGCTTTCGCCTTAGCGTCAATCCATCCGGAATACATCGCTGGAGGTTGTCGAAAATAGCTTTTAGCTGCACAGCATTCGTTTTGACGTGGGCGCGCAATTAGACGGATTCGCTGGAAGCCGTCTCATGTTGCTTTCGTCTCTGGGCCACCTCTTGTTCAAAATGGCGAATGAACGGAACACTCTACTCGACCCACGCAGCCCGCTGAGAGTTCGAGGCCAAAACCTCAGGAGCGAGACGCTTAAGCTCAATCTCGTGCAGGCAAGCCTCGATCTTCCTGCAATAATCAACCCAAGAACCGACGAGATCTTCATTATGGATGTTCACGAGCATCGCTAGCATGGGATTGACTTTGACGGTAAAATCCGTAGCAGAAGTGAGGGCCTCAGCATTGAGATCTTCGATAAACTCGCTTAACGTTCGCCAGCTATTCGCGGCGCCCCTGGAGGATGTACGTTTAGCGAAGGGCCCCGGAAGCATTGGAATGCGAGACTCAAAAGGAGCTGGTGCCGGTGTAATCGCTGCAAAATGAATTATAGTCAAATTTCGACTCGGGAGACAAAGAAAACACCTGAGGGATGGAATCTATCGTACCGGCTGTGGCAGGCGGCAGAATAGGAAGTACCGGAGGCGCGGCTATTCTTTCGCTTCCTCCTCCGACCTGTGATACTGTGGTCAATAGGAGGAAGGCTTAGCAACTATAAGTCTACTCATAAAAAAGAGGGGGATAAACATTAGGTGAAGAATATACTGACAAATACCATAAGGTGGAACGATTTCCGACTGAAAGTAAAAGAGTGGGTTTAACACCTGGTACAAATGGTCGAAAAGTACTCCTGCAGAGTTACGACAATATACAGTCAATACAAGGAGGATTGTATCCACAGTGAAACAAATAAGTGAGAAACCCATACCTTCCAAGATTTGAGGAGGCGCAGAAGAATGCGAAGGGACAGCGACCGTTAAAATAGCGGCCGGTGACACTTCTTCAGCCGGCACAGCTTCAGGGTTTACTGCGCTTATGCTCGAGACAAACAAAATATCATTAGAAGGGCTTCACAGGATTGAAAAACTCAAAAAAAAAAAACAACCCAAGGACTACCTAATAGATCAGGGACCGAAACCGCACCGGAAGCGTCACCAAGTGTAACGGCTTCCTCGCTCTCTCTCGGGGGAATAGATTCTGCACCCATAGCTTCATCCCATGACTCGATGAGGGCTGTCGTAATGCTTGCGACACCCGTTGATACCAAGGAGCCACAAGGAGAAAGAGCAGCAGTCTGGACAGTCCCAGATTCTTGAGAAAGAGTGGCCACTTCGGGCTCTGTAATCATCGGCGTTTCACCTGCCATACCATCGTCAGGACTCGGCCCTGCTTAAAAGGAAATACGTATGTCGGAATTTGAGGACCAAGTTCTAATAAAGGACTAGGCGTTACGTTACCTTGCAGTAGCTTTTCAGTTTCTTCCCGAGCTGCACGTGCAACCTGTCTATGGGTGGTAGACAGGGTGAAAGGAACATCCGCCGAAGGAATATCAGCAGGCGGAATACTGCTTGAGCCTGCAGTTGCGGCCAAAACAGCATCGCGTTCCCTCACCGCGTGCTTCCCGCGCTTCCTTTCAGTCCGATCAGTGAAAACTGACATCCTTAAGACCTCCGATAGGGGACGTCATCGTCCGAACCGAGCTCTGCCTCTGGAGCCGCTACGACGTCCATCATCGGCTGCTTCAGCAACGCCTCCTGTGGTGAATTTGGGATGGTCGTGGCCATAGTAGCTGTCTCTAGAAGCTTTGCTGCATCGCCACATGGGATTGGCACTACACTTAGAATGACCTGAGTTGCGGTAGTTGCTACAATAGGGCGAAGAGAAGGGTCAGATCATGAATAAAAAGAAGAGTAAAGGTGTAATGAAACGAATTATACCAAGGCCCAAAGATGCGTGGAGCCTCTCTTCCTCCTCAAACGTTCTGAGGGAAGCCGCAATAGCCTCTTCGGCAGAAATACCTATTGAAGAAGAAAGCGTTAATAGAAGCATAAGAAAGAGAAAAGGGATAGCCACAGAAGAAGTATACCTGACTTCGCGATCGAGATCAACGCCGCTTCCTCGCGAGACAGTCGCTCGGAAGCCGCGATCGCAGCCTGTAGATCAGTATCGATCACAAGCGTGTCGAACAAACCCCCGGCTGATCAGTGTCTGCCTCTAAGCTCAAGCTGTGATATAGATGAGCCAGCCCTGTGATCCCAACGGCCACACGCGTCCCTACAATCATGCGGTGGGCCGGATAAAATACGGACGGCCTCATATAGTGAGGATGTGTCGGAAGCACAAACCAATTCAACCATATGTCGATGAACCCCAGAAAGAACGTTTCTTCGTCGACGACTGGAGCAGCGAGCTCTGCGAAAGGGATGACCGGAATGTCTGAAATGAAGAAATTCTTTAAATCGGCCTCTGCCGTCGGCAAGTTATCCAAACCAAAACCGAACGGGTCGTCAAGCTTGGCGAATTTTGCATCTTGTTTTGACAAGACTTCTGGGCGAAGAAAGCAGGCGATGAAATCTGCAAAGCCGACTCCGTGCCCTCCAGACTCTAAGAACAAACTCTCATAAAAGTTCAACACCTTGATTAGGCTCGGGAACCGGTGTTGAACGGCATTCTCTGGAGTAAGGCCAATCACCACTGATTTGGTGGCAAAGATATACTCATCAGGAGGAAGTATCTCCTCGTAATGTTCTCCTCTGACGAGTAAGCCGGAGATTTCCGCACTGCTCCAAGGAAATCGAGACCTCCTGGTCCGATAGAAGAAATGTGTAGGTTGGGATGTTCCACTTTTCCAGAAAGGCTTTAACCCACCATACATGAGGCGCAGGATATTGGAAAAGGGACGCATATATGGCAGGATACAGCCCAAGCTTCAGCAGCAGCGACTTCTTGGCCGACAAGATATACCGTGCCCACTGCAGGTAGCCGGCTGATTGGTGAGAAGTTAACCCTATCATATAGACTTGCCCCTAAGGGCACGACTCGCCTTGGCATATGCGCCGCCCCAAAATATCCAAAGCCATCAGTGGCTGTACGGGTATTGATGCCATAGAGGGCTGAAGGCGACCCTCCGAAGTCCAGTTGATCTCTTCAACGGCGTAAATCTCTTAAGGCGAATCGGCGTAATGAATCGCTGAAATTGGCTCTGAGGGCACTCCGAAAGAAAAACTGTGGCGACCCCGAATGATCTGATTATACCACGACCTCCACAAGTGAAGAGACTTCTGCTCCGGGTCATGATCTTTAATAAGTACGAAGACTTCTCGATCCACGGGCGCATCAGCAAAGGCGCTCTCTAAACGTACGAAAGGGAAGGAAGAGTCAAAGGCCATTGCACCTGCACAAAAGGAGAAGGTTCAGCTATTAGCGTTATGATTCAAAACTTTAACGTTGTTTGATACTTAAAAAAAATTTGTACTGCATTGCAGTGGGACAAAGGGGGGGCCCACAAAATTAAGGTGACGCCCCATCATTGATGGGGCAGTCACTCATTAAGAATAGAATCCTAAAAGGATTCTCGTTTAATGAGAAATATCATTGGACTAAGGAGTTAAACTCCCTCGAGGGCTTTTCTCTACAAACAGATTTCATATCTGTCAGAAAATTAAGGAGGGAATAAAATTCCCCAAGAATTTCTTAGAGCCATGCTCTGTAAAATAATGGGGTAATCTACCAGAACCCTCAAAAGCAAAGCTTTTTAACAGGGTAAAACCCCAAGATATTTAAGATCTGCAAGAAAAATCCTAGAAACTCTAAGAGTTCTTCATGAAAGATGAGCAAAGCTCTGATTAACAGGTTAAAAAACCCTAAAATACATTTTTAAGATCTACGATCTAAGAGGAGCAAAGCTCTGTTAATGTGTTCGATTATAATCCTTACCAAGTGTTTGGCAAAGTTCTAACTTTAAAAGAGTTTTCTTGGGCAAAGATCTAAGCTCTGGAAAAAGAATTATATTCTCAGAAAGAAAAAGTTTAGGGAAGATGAACAGCAGTCATCTCAAGGGCTAAAGGCCTTACTTATAGGCACAAGGAGACAATTCCACTTCCGAGGAGATCCAATGGTGGAAAGGATGCCACCACTGCCTTCACGTGTGAGCCACGTGAGCGCAGCAGTGGGGGGCATTTGTTTCCCCAATAAAAGAGCAAAGATCTGTTCAAAACTCAAGAGGCAGCGCCTCACGTGTTTGCCATGAGGGCTCCAGCGCCAGAGTTAAAAACTCTTAAAAGAGCAAAGCTCTGTTCAAAACTCAAGAGGCAGTGCCTCACGTGTTTGCCATGAGGGCGCCAGCGCCAGAGATAAAAACTCTTTAAAGAGAAAAGATCTGTTCAAAACTCAAGAGGCAGCGCCTCACGTGTTTGCCACAAGGACGCGAGCGCCAGAGTTAAAAAAAATCTTATGGGCGCCACACGTGCACAGCACGTGAGCACCAGCGCCTGGAAGAATTAAATTCTACTCTCTGTTAAACATTGCCGTTGGATCAAAAATCCAACGGAGATGATAAATCATCATAGTGCAGAATTAAATTATGTTGATGAAATATTCGTCAAATTTTTCTAAACAAGAAAGATTACTCTCTGTAAAACAGAGTACCATTGGATTAAAAATCCAATGGTGATTACAGAATCACCGAGCTACAGAATAAATTCTGTATGGGAAAATATTTCCCTAATCTTGTTAAAAACAAGAAAAATATCTTCAGTAAAACAGAAGTCCTTGGATCGAAGTTCCAATGGTGGGTAAAATCCCCAAATCAATTAGGATCTCTCAATGAAAGATTTCTTAAACTAATCAACAGACTTTCCTCTACTATATACAGGACCCAAGACTTCAAGTCTGAGGAGGAGGAATCCCCCATCAGCTTTAAAAAAAGAAGAAGAAGAGAATGCTTCGAAAGAATAGAGAATTAAATTCTCGAGGAAGAAGAACCCTCTTCTTGGAAATTTTAGTTAAATATAATTAGATAACGATCCTGTGAATCATTCAAATAAACAAGAAGAGAGAGAACTCAAGAGTGCTTAGCACTCAGTGGCTGGCGATCAGCGCCCAGCGCCTTACATGCCCCTCATGTGGATGCTATAAAATAAAGAGTTCTTAGCACTCAGTGGGCGGCGCTCCTCGCCTAGCGTCCCACGTTCTCCTCACGTGGGCGCCATAAAATAAAGAGTGCATAGCACTCAGTGGGCGGCGCTCAGCGCCCAGCACCCTACGTGCCCTTTACATGAGCGCCATAAAATAAAGATTGCTTAGCACTCAGTGGTTGGCGCTCAGCGCCCAGCGCCTCACGTGACCCTTATGTGGGCACCACAGAACATAAAATGTTTGACACTCACCAGGCAGCGCCTCGCGCCTAGCGCCTCACGTGTTTAACACATGGGCGCCATCAAGATTGCTCAGCACTCCATATAGAGACAAATGAAAAGAGAGAGTAAAGTGTGAGCGTCAGAATTCACATGAGTGCTCAGCACTTTTTGCACAGAAAAAGGGAATTGAGCCAAAAACAGTGCTCAGCAGTTCTTTCAAATAAAAGAAAATTGAGTGGGTCAAGCCCAAGTTGGCTAGGTCCCTAATTCAGATCAACTGAGCCCATGGATTCATTGTTTCCCAAACATGACTCATGACATCCAAAATGATGTTCATCCTATATTTTCTAAGTTAATCTTAGTCCCCTAATAAAATGGCTAATAATTCTTAGACGGTCCACCATGATCTCTTCCCTCAGACACGGGAATTGGTTCAAGGGTACATCTCTCCATGCCTCTGATGCATGTCGTTGTATTTCCTCACCGTCTTCAGAGAGGTTGCGGGTCCCGACAACAAACTGTTTTTAGGTGCACTTCCAAAGTTGACGTGCACACCTTAAACCAAACCACACCCCCAAACAGGTGTATCCCACATCATCGCCATGCATCCCGTCACGTAACAAATACACGGGCATAAAATGGTGATCTATGGACCCTAACGTCCTTAAACTAAAACCGCACCTCAAAAATGGTGATCTACGGACCGTAACGTCCTCAAACTAAACTCTACGGACCGTAACGTCCTTAAACTAAAACCTCACCTAAAAATTGGTGATCTACGGACCGTAACGTCCTCAAACTACTATGGACCGTAACGTCCTCAAACTAAACTCTTACCTCAAAAATGGTGATCTACGGACCGTAACGTTCTCAAACTGAACTCTACAGACCGTAACGTCCTTAAACTAAAAGATCACCTCAAAAATGGTGATTTATGGACCGTAACGTCCTCAAACTACTACAGACCATAACGTCCTCAAACTAAACCCTCACCTTAAAAATGGTGATCTACGGACCGTAACGTCCTCAAACTACTACGGACCGTAACGTCCTCAAACTCTACGGACCGTAAAATCCTCAAACTACTACAGACCATAACATCCTTAAACTAAACACTACGGACCGTAACGTCCTCAAACTACTAAGGACCGTAACGTCCTCAAACTAAATCCCCACATCAAAAATGGTGATCTACGGACCGAAACATCCTTAAACTAACAACGGACTGTAACGTCCTTAAAGCAAAACAACAGAGCCCAAATGCACTCTTGTTGGATCTGAAACAAAAATGATCCTAACACCCTTTTAAGTAGATCTTAGTCTCAAATTGGACTAACTTATCCTTACCAAAAAACCAATCGAGCCCCCAAATGGTCACATACATTTAAGTTGATCTTGATGTCAAAGCAGATCAACGATCTTTAAATAAACCCAAACCTAAATCTAAGATATATTTGGACTAATACACGCCCTACGGGCGACAACATAAATTAGTCTCTGTATACAATCTACGGGCAACCAAAAATAAAACAAACACACACAACACAAAGTGAACTTCTCGAGCAGGAGAAAGTGGTTATCGCGATGTGGTTACGTAATTAACTGCAAGGGCTTTCGCCTGCGGGGAAGAGCGTCCCCATAATGAAAAACCCTCGCAAACGAGGTAGAATCTGATGAAATCTGCTACAACGGCCGCATCAGTCCAAACCTCCGAGATATGGTGCTATAAAACAACTTGGCATCTTCAGAGAGGTGGACGGATAAAACCAAAATAGCATCTGCCCCCAAATTCAGGCAAGACGATCCATCCCGGTTTCATCTCTATTTTCGGCGGTAAACGGTATGATATGTTTAATTGATGGGACTACGTTGATTCTGATCAATGCAAAGAAAAACAAACATTTTTGATGTTGTTGGAACCCTGTTTTTGAAAAACAGACATTACAGACGTTATTTTTTTCTTTGTACAGTGGTATTCGGTTATGAATATCCAGCACCTCATTCGACGAGGAAAGATCCGAGATCCCTTCACCGGGAGTGACCTCTTTAGAAAAAGTTTGCGTCAGGGTAATAACTTCGCTATAGTTGATTCGTTTGCTTTGAATCGTGGTATTCAGTTTGGGATATCCTACACCTTATTCGATGAGGAAAGAGCTGAGATCCCTTCACCGGGAGTGATCTCTTTAGCAAAAGTTTTCGCCATTATATATTTGTAAAACCACTTGGATTCCTTCAACGATATCAAGTTCATTACGTTAAAGGTTTTTCGCAAAAAACCCGCCGTAGCCCTCCGTCATTTCAGACGGGTAGCGCTTAGTATTCATGCTTTGTTTGTTGGCCTTCGTCAAGACATAGTGTATGGTAGCTATGTGTTACTTTTCTGTTGCATGGATACGCATTAATCTAGGACAGTCATACAGCCTTGTTGGCCTACGTCAAGGGAGAGTACGGGTGGGTTTAGATTAATCAGGACAAGGACGGGTAGAACTTGACTAGCGACTTATGATTTGTTGGCCTTCGTCAAAGTCATAAGACGCTTGGGGTAAAACTCACATCGGGAGTTTCAAACATACAGGAAACTTTCCAGGCATGCGCACACCTTCTGGAGTGTGATATCTTGAATGGCTTCCATCAAGTTATCATGCGTTGATAGTTGCATCCCGATTTTCACTGATGAGTTGGATTACTCCTCTGGTGATTTTAGATGATCCTGACTAATTCTCCTTTGGGTTTTGAAGAGAATTCGAGGAAATTGTGGGAGACATCCTGATTAGATAAAGTGATTAACCATTCTGATATAGGTTAGAGTGCATGCTGAGTGTTTCTTATCTCTCTCACTGGCAGCGACTGTGGCCCGACCCTAGACTAAAACTCATGAGCCAAGTTAACCGAACCTTCTTAAACTCTTTGGCTTTTAGACTGTCAGTTAGTCGCAAAAATCTTAGCCGCTCTTTCTCTTCACCTTTGAATTTCTCTGGAACATTCCGTATCACTAAGAAGATCTACATTTATTGGATATGACCATCATATAATTACATACGAACTCGAAGAAACTTGTTTCAGATTCGAGGATGGTTTCCGGTTCTAGAGAAATTGAATAAGATTATTTGGTTGACTTTTCCCTTTACCTTCTCTCAGGTTGCGAGAGCTCCTCGTATTTAGGAGAGTACACCTATTGCGCTTATTGGATTGTCTTCTTTAAAACCATAGGCAGGTGCCGAAAGGTAGGGAAGAAAGAAAAACAATAAGCCTGAGTGAGGTGTATAGAAGGTAATAAGTATAGACATATAAAGGGATTAGAAATCAGGCAAAGGAAGTTATGACTGCTATCATTCACGACGAAGCCGCGTATATCATCGCCACTCCTACTTCACCTTTGCATTTCTCCAAAACACTCCATATCACTACAAAGATCCATATTTATTGGATATGCCATCGTATTGTTACATACGAACTCGAAGGAACTTGTTCCAGTTCGAGGATGGATTCTGAATCTCGAGAAATAGAATAAGGTTTATTCAGTTTTCTTTTCTCTTTACCTTCTCTCAGGTTGCGAGGGCTTCTAGGATTAGGAGAGTACACATATTACGCTTATTGGATAGTCTTCTTCCAAATCTTAGGCTGGTGTCGAAAGGTAGGGAAGGAAGAAAACCAATTAGCCTAAAGGTGTTGTACAGAAGGTAATAAGTAAAGACAAAATAAAGGGATTGGAAAGATGGCAAGAAAATATACGGTTATTGTCATGATTCAGGATAGTGGTAGAGGCATTACTAGGAATACCTAGATACCCTTTTGAAACATTTTTATGTTTCAGTTTGACTGTGCAGTATTAATTGAAAACTGATTTCCCAATTAGATTCTAACTCCAAGGTATGTATTTACCAGATTTGATTCTCACATCTGTATGGTATTACGGATGATGAGTAGGAGAAAGATATTGGGAATTAGGTGATTATATCCTCAACATATCGGAATTCTTTGTAATTGGTGATATTTGAGGAAATCACATTGGTTTTTGCCGGACGGCAAATATTTGGTTTTGAATATCCGTAGTTATGCACCAGTTTCAAACTGATATATCTATACGTTTATTTTATAAAGGGAGATATAACTTTTTGAAATTATGTCTATGACATTTACCTATATCAGTTGATGGTTAGGTAAGGGGAATTTAACAGCGGTGTAATTCTTCTAAACCATAGTACAGTTTTCAACCTACGACGCACAAGGTTTGAGTTATTGAACTCAGGGGACTTATACAAAGTATTGTATGTTGTCCAGTGTCCATTAGGATAAAAGGATTGGTACTCGTACTGTATTCCATTTACTCATGACTTCTCTAGTTTTAGACAAGTATTTCGTTGAAATACAAGGTCCAAGTTTTGAGAAGTTATAGGTATAAAAATAAAGTAGAGAACCATATGTTGCAAAGTATCAGGATTCTTCAAGGTGATCGAAGATGTAAATACTTGTGGTAGGTATTCCGTTTATAGTAATGGTTTTGAGAACTTGCTTCTCTTTCAGGTTACTCATAGGTGGATGCATTCCTTGATGAGTAATGCTGCTTGGCTTCATTCCAGTTAGTTGTTATGCACTGGAAACAGCTGCATGATTTTTGAATCTGGTTCCAATTAAATGTTTGTCTCTTTTTCTATATTGGATATAGAATGGTTCATATCTTAACAATGTTAAGGTATATGGATTTGTCCGGCTTATGCTAATAACAAGACTCTGGACAAACTAAAGGCGTGTTTCAGTAATGGCAGTTTGTTGGTTATCCCGAGCTTCGACGAGGGTTAATTTTCTGGTATCTGGAAGATTAATAATTATATTGTTCTTGACTTGCCACAGTTTTAGTAAAATGTAATCTTTTAAGAAAACATTAGTCGGAGTATGGTAGAACTGGAAGTGATTCCAGAACCACAAACGATTACAGAAAATTTAATAGAACCTAAAGATTTAATTGGTTTCGACATTCCATTAGCCACTCCGCAGATTTGGTGGGTAACCTCAGGCACCCGAGAGGTACTTCGGTCTTCTCAGAGACGGTGACAGAGAGATTCTTGTTTACCCAGACTTGCCACTTCTGTTGTTCTAGACTATGAGACCCGGCAGGAGGATCAGTATAACGTCGTTCTAAACTAGTTTTAGAAGTGCACGTATATATGACTCTGCCAGACGGTTGTTGTATTCAGTGGGAGCAGCGGAAGCATAGTGGGTAAGTAGCTTATGTCTATTTCTAGACTAAAGCAAGTATAGCGGAGATAGATCATCTTTTTTTGATGTGACAGTCAAAGAGTTTGATTTCGTCGGAATAAGAGATGGATCTGGTAAGAAGGTAGTAGGAAGTGATGTCCTGGTATTTGGATGACATGCACTTGATGGGAAGTGAAATTCCTATACAACGATCGGTTATACTGTGGTTGTCACAAAGGTGTTTTCCATATAGGATCTAGATAAAATATCAGGGATTCTAGTAATTGGATCTATGGTTTTAGATCTAGATTTGGGAAGTGTCCCAATTCGGGTGCTTTGATAACATTCTAAAGTGTCTTAGAATTGACGACTCCTGGCGAGGTGGTGTACCTACAGGTGATGGAGTCACCCTTTCTAAAGAGATGTCTTCTAGACTGATGAGGAGAGGGATTTTCATGATTGGCATATCACTTGCTTAGGAAATTGAGTCAATCATGAGATGTCAAGTACAACACCAGATATTATTTTTGCACTAGCTGCAATAAACATATATTAATCCAATTTTAGAGAAATATTGGGAAGCAGTTATGAACATAAGTGGATGTTCCTTGGATATGATAACTGTAGCATCCTTCCGGAGACGGTTATCATTTCAGGCTTTCAAGGTGACCTGGATGACAGAATGGTTGTCATAGTTATAGTTTTCCCTCTTTTAAGGAACAGTATGTTGGACAGGTGGTCCAAGCGGATACTGAGGAAGGCATGGCGCAGGATACTGATTAAATTCAGTGGATGATACAGTCTAAGAAGTTTGCTGGATTTGGAGTTCATTTATGATCTGGGTCCCATCCGATATCCAGACAAATTCTAAGACAGGTATTGCTCATTTCGGGAGATAGTCTTTCTCCACGAAGTTGAGATATAGAGAAATATGGAAAGAAATATTGGAGCTGATCCGCTCACTGAGGCTATTTCTCGAACACAATAGTTTCGCAAACAAGCTTTGCGAGACTGATTAGTAGAGGAGTTGGGTGTTCAGTATCACACGAGCTGTGAGTATGCGGCACCACAATAATTAGCCTTAAGTGTAAGTAGGAGATTGTTGGCTATAGTGCGCTTAAGTCAATTATTGGGTTGCAGGCACGCGATTGCGATGATTGAGGGAGGACCTATACGGGTATAACAGTCTTACTCAAGATGATAGTATGCTATCTGGTTTGTCTTTATTATCATGTACATACTTTAGGTGGTGTTACAAATCACTATTACATGTTGATAGAGCCCATAGGATTCTTGCTTAACTACTAGCAGTATGATGGCGATCATATACGTGGGAGCTGGGTGGTCTATAAGCACATCCTTAAATGTCCTTGGTATTCTAGACCGGGCATCGATACACCAAAGTAGACTAGTGTATACTGATCGAGACCCCGTCGAGGGGCGATGGCCGTTCTCACAAGCCATTGGTGTCTGTTTGTTCACCTAAAATAGTATATAGATGCTCATTGGGTTATGAGTACACTGGATGGACTCGCCGGGAACATGCTAGTTGGTATTATACCTATTGTCAGATAGCAGTTCCCAGGTGACATGTGTACAGGTTAGTATGTGGACCTGAGATTGTCATTTGTCTCATGTGAGTTCCAACTGTGTTTTGATTACTACCCTACCATGGCTCAAAGGAGTCGTGCAAACAGGTTTTAGTTGGGTACAGTCCCGAGCCACATGGAGGCCGTGAGCGGATTGTCGGGGATTCGTCTCTCCTGGTATTGGGGGTGGATATCGCATTGTGCACGGGTGGCCATCACCAGAAATTCTTGGCCAAGGTAGTCGAGAATTGCCGATCCAGGATCAGTAGTTTCTTAGGTGGTGATGGGCTTCATAACAACACAAAAGGTCGCGTTATTACGAGTCTGACTTTATCCACCCCCTATACACGATATGTGATACTCATAGATGAATGGACCGGACAGTACGGATATTGTCACTGTCAGGCTTAGTAGGGGTTCAGGATGAGTTTGCTCGTCGGCATCCTTTTCGCTCAATACCTGGGTAGCTGTTACGTACAGCGAGTGCCGCTGACGTGCTTGTGGTTAAACCCACTACCGGCGTATTGATGAGTCTTTAGAGTCCCATACAGAGGGTTTCCCTAATTCGGGCGAAACGATGTAGATGCCGTATGGTTTTACGGCAGGGTTCGATCATTTACGTGCACTTATGCACGTATCATGATTCGGACGGATAATACTAGTGGGCTTTGGTTTAAACCGGATCCTGGTATTATATTGTTAGATTATTTTCGTCTTATTGTATTCGTATTCTTCGGAATACAGATGCGGGTATGTATATACGGATGAGGGGTATTCTTGTAATTTATTACAAGTTGCTTCGAGAAGATAACACCTCATTCTTTTTTTAAACTTTTTGGATTAAAAGGTTAATGAGGTGGAGGATGAGGGTATTATGGCTTTAATCAAGCATGGCACATTTAATGACTCATTGGATGACTCATAGGTGTGACTCATAGTTGACAAATGTGGCATGCTTGATATTTTGGAAAGGGTTGTAAGATATTTGTTGACTTGGAGATATTTTTTCTTGAGTTGCTAGCATGCTTGATATATCTCATAACACTTAGCTATTTCCCTCACTTGAGTTTTCTTTGCTTCACACTCTCATCCTCACATTGCTTCTTCTTCTACCTCCACCTTTCAAGTCTCATGTGTTGAGAAATCTAGAGTGTCTTGAGACAAATTAATCCTTCATCACTTTCTTCTTCTTCTAGGCTATCTAGTGTAGCGATCTAGGTACCCTAGTTACCTCGGCTATGGGGTTAGAGCTCGATTCATAGACTCTCAGGTGGATCATCTTCGATTGAGGGAGACCAGAGATCAAGCTTGATCAAGGAGGCCTTTAGGAGCTTGGGATAAAGGTTAAATACCGAAGGATACGGATCATTCGGTATAACTTTCCTAACTCTTAGTTTAAGTTTGCTAGTCTACGATTAATGGTCAATCTGTAGGATAGGGTTCCATTAGCGCCAGTTTATAAAAATTTTATTCCGCAATCGGCCATGGTTTGATGGTCAGGGCATTGGCGTAACCCAACAATGTTAGTTGTTGCTGATATGTTATATTAGATCGTCGTGATTGAATAGCCGGGGGTTTTGCATGAGATGAGTGTTTTTCATTTTCATTCATGTAAAAATTGTATGTAATATTCTTTTATTGGGACACTTCCGGGTTGAGGATGATGTCACCATTGATGTATATTATTTACTTTTCCGCATTAGGATAGACCCAAGGCTTGGAACACAAGTGACCGGGTTCTAGAGTCCGGTGGGAGGCCATCTCGAGGAGTCGAGACCAGGTCTCCTAACTCTAGAATTGGTAAGGTTGCTTACCGCTCTCATAAGGGTCTAGGGATATGGGATTGGCTATTCATCACCACCATGGAATCCGTGTTTTACATTACAGGCTGAATTTAAAACACGGATCTCTTACTATATCCAGTATTTCATATGTTTACTTCTTCTGCTGAGTTCTGTGATCTGATCATATAACTGCGTGAGACGAATGCTATATTATATATATGATATATAATAAACGTTGCTTATGTTTTGCACCCGCGCTAGTCCAGCCCCCGCTCTGCCATTAGTTAAGTAACATAACGGTGTATGACGGGGCCCCATGGCGAATGCAGATGGCATAAGCGTATGTTCTATTTTCGTTTCATTTTTCTATGATGTTTAAGGAAACATTAAATGATGGGACTTCATTAATGAGATTAATGAAAAGAAAAGATACCTAAAGATGTTGTAGAATCAAAAGTTTTTAAGAAGGGTAGTTCTAGTTCTTGCTTTGCATAGTGGTATTCCTTGATGAATATCCAGCACCTCATTCGATGAGGAAAGAGCCGAGATCCCTTCACTGGGAGTGACCTCTTTAGCAAAAGCTAGTAAAATCTATACAATTTGTTTTTGAAAACTACTCGATTTTAAAAGCGGAGCTTAAACCACTCCTTTTATAAATCAACAGATTCTACAACGATATCAAGTTCATTATGTTAAAGGTTTTCTTACAAACCAATGTAACCCTTCGTCATTTCAGATAAGTACTATTTAGTATTCGTGGTACATTTGTTGGCATTCGTCAAGGCGTAGTGTGCGGTAGCTGATTAGTACTTATCTGCAGTATGTGATGCGATTGGATTAGGGTAGTCGTGCGACTTTTTTGGCCTTCGTCAAGGATCGTGCGGGTGTATTTAATTCAATCACGAAATGAACGAGCTGAACTTGACAAGCACCCTATGGCTTGTTGGCCTTCATCAAGGTCATAGGGCGTTAGGGATAAAAACTATTATCGGGAATTTCAAGTGTTGGAATTTGCAATGAGATTACATACCTTCTATGAGATAGTTGGATCCCGATACCCTTTGTGAGTAAGAGTTACTCCTGGGAGAGTTTTGCACTTTACAATTAACTAATTCAGTAGGTGTCTAGAAATGTGTCAACGAGGTTATGCCACTAGGGAAACAAAGTTTATTCTAATTAGGTCCATGCGAAAGCACGGGGAACCTCTCTCGGAGTACCGATACCTGCCTGGATGAACGATTGGCGAACTTGTAGAATGTAATTAATCCCGGCTAATCTTACATTTTATGGTTTGAAGGAAGATTTGATAAAAACAGTAGGAGACATCCTGATTAGATAAGATAATAACCAATCTAATCTTGCAAGAGCGCACGCTAAAGTGTTTCTTCTCTTTCTCTCCAGGCAGCGACCAATGACACGCCTTAATCAAGATAATAATATGGATGTATTGACTGAACCCACTTATACTGGGCTAGGGAATGTTGATTCTTCTTTTTCTTATGATCGTCATAAGTCTGAGTAAGGAATAGGGGAAAACCCGGATTCCCATGCCACCCGTACGAAGAAAGAGCATGTTTATGCGTCGTCTTCAGGTGTGTTCATAACCGAGAACTGTTTCTCAGTTTTCTCTACGTCCTGAGTATTGGATACCAGATCAGGATCCCACTTATGTAATTTGTTACATGGGCTCAAGAAAGGTAGAGAACTGGTAAAAGGTGATAAATTTCTAGTAGTAGGGAATGGTGCAATTGTTGCAGCAAAAGCAGTTGGTGAATATCACCTAGTGTTACCGATAGGTAATACATTGGTACTGAATGACTGTTATTACGTACCAAAGATGATGTGTAATATTATATCAATTTCTTTGCTAAATAAAGAAGGATATAATTTCACATTAGAGGATAATATTATGAACATTTTCCTAAATCAAGTGTTGATTGGGTCTAGTACGTTATGTAACGGCATATACGTTCTGAATCGAACTACAGTTATAAACGTACAAAACACATACAAGAGGAAGAGTTCAGAAATGAACGAAGCCTACTTATGGCATTGTAGACTAGGTCATATCAATGCGAAAAGGCTAGCTAAGTTGCATAAATATGGATATTTGAATCAGTTCGAATTTGCATCTTATGAAACATGCCAGTCATGTCTCAAAGGTAAGATCACCAAAACTCGGTTTACTGGACATGGAGAAAGAGCTACTGAACTCTTGGGACTGATACATAGTGATGTATGCGGTCCTATGTCTACGCATTCCAGGAATGGTTTCTCGTACTTCATTACATTCACCTGTTGGATATAGTGCCCTCAAAGTCAATTATTGGATCGCAGGTACGTGATTGCAATGATTGAGAGAGGACCTATACCGGTGGGACAGTCTTACTCGAGATGATAGTATGCTATCTGGTTTGCCTTTATCAGTCGTGTACAGCTTTAGGTGACATGATCACTATTACACGTTGATAGAGCCCTTAGGATCCTGCTTGACTACCAACAGTATGATGGCGATCATATACGTGAGAGTTGGGTAGTCTATAAGCACATCCTTAAAAGTGGTCCCTAGTCGTGGGAGTTTCGAGACAGGGCATCGATACTCCGGAGTAGACTAGTGTATACAGTCGAGACCCTGACGAGGGGCGGTGGCCGGTCTCACAAGCCATTGATGTCAGTTGGATCACCTAAGATGTATACATGTGCTCATTGGGTTATGAGTACACCGGACAGTACTCGCCGGGAACCTGCTAGTTGGTGTTATACCTAGCGTCAGATAGCAGTTCCCTGGTGACATGTGTACAGGTTATTTCATCGACCTGAGGTCGTCATTTGTCTCATGTGAGTTCCCACTGTGCTTAGATTACTATCCTACCACGGCTCAAAGGAGTCGTGCAAACAGGTTTTAGTTGGGTACAGTCCCGAGCCACATGGAGGCAAATGAGCGGATCGACAGGGGATTCGTCTCTCCCGGTTTTGGGGGTGAGATCGTGCTGTGTCTAGGAGAGCCATTACACCAAGTCCTTAGCCAAGGCAAGTGAGAATTACTGGTAAGTATTCCAGTAGTTTCTTAGGGTGTTCAGGGCTACTCTCCGACACGACTTATACCGCTATTGGGGGTCTGACGTTTCCAGCCCCTAGGCCCGATATGCGATGCTCATAGACGAACGGACCAGACTGTATGTATATTGTCACTGATAGGCTCAGTAGGGTTCCAGGATGAGTTCGCTCATCAGCTTCCCTTTCGGTCAGTACATGGGCAGCCGTTACGCACAGCTAGTGCCACTGACGTGCTTGTGGTTAAACCCACTGCCAGGGTACTGATGAGTCTTTAGAGTCCCCCACAGATACTTTCCTAAGTTCGGGCGAAACGTTGCAGAGGCGGTATGGTTTTATGGCAGGGTTCGAACATGCACGTGCGCTGTGTCGTGTTTCAGACAGATTTTACTAGCGGGCTTTGGTTTAAGCCGGATCCTTGTATTATACTGTGTAGATATAATATCTTTGTCTCAGATGCATTTGTATTCGGTCGTAATACAAATGCGGGTATGTATATACAGTTACGGGGTTATCCTAAAATTCGTTTCGGGATCGCTTTTCGAAGTTGCCAGTTTTTCACCGCCCGGTTGAACATTTTTTAATCCGTGCATTTCTTTTTGGCCGTATTTCTATCATTCTTGACATGGAAAAAATATCTTTGATGAGAGGGCAGGTTTTTTGTTTTTGGGTGAGTCACATGGAAGTTTCTAGAAAGAAGCTTCTAGCTTTGTGTGACTCATGCCTTGCATTTATTGTTTCTTGGATTGAGAAGGATATTTGTTCTTGATCTTTTCTTTGTGGTCACCACTTGTGCTTGCCCTTACCCCCTCCTCCCCTATAAGTGGCCGGCCACTTGAGGAACCCCCCTTGGTACTCCACTCTCTCACTTGGTGAGAAATTGATTCATTTCATTTGAGAACAAAATCCAAAGCTCTTTCCTTTTGATCTTCTTCTCAAAAGACAACTCCGATTAACCGTTCATCCATGGTTTTGGATGACACGAGATAAAGTATTCTTCTCATTCTCTACTTCATCTTGGTAATATCTTTTAGCAGACTTGATGACTGAGTTGCCTCGGTATAGAGGCGGGAGCCCGTTTAAAGATCCGTTGACGTGGTGCTACCTAGACGAGGAGTCAAGAGATCGGAGTTGCCGCGAGGAGCGTGGGATGATGGCTAAAGACCGAAGGACTCAGATCGATCGGTATAGCCTTTCTATATCTTTACAGTTTGTTAGTTTAGCGTTAATGGCAAGATCCGGGTTATAGTATGCGATAGCGCCAGTTATAAAAGTTTTTGTTGCGCGTTTGGCGTCAGAATTACGGCCGGGGCGCTACCGTAGACTTACATGGTATCAGAGCCACGCCATTAACCTTTACTAACTTGTTCTAACGTGTTTAAAACAACGATCGAACGAAATTTCCAAAACCGCATTTTTCATGTCAAAGTTTCTGTCGAATTTTTAAACAGGTCTAAAAATCATTTTGAGTATCTCAGAAAATCATGCAGGCTTTTCAAGGATACTATAGAAATTTGGTTCACTGTCTGCACAGTACTTGTTAGTTATATGTATGCCCTAGAGGCCATTACTATACATAGGATGTATATTGTAGTGGATGCTTGGACATATATAGGGAGGACTTTCTTGCTCGACATGATAGTATGCTATCTGGTTGCTCTTTACCTTAACGTGTACACTGATTGTCTCTCTGTTACATGTTGGTAAAGCCCTTAGGATGTGTACTTGACTACCTGGACTATGATGCGGATCATACTAGTGGGGACATGGTAGTCTATAAGTACATCCTTCAAGGTCCCAAGTCGTGGGTGTATTGAGACGGGGCATCGATATACCAGAGTAGACTAGCGTATACCTTCTCAACCCATACAGATGGGCGATGGATGATCCCATATCCATTGGTGTTTGACATCATAGATGATATACGGGTGCTCAGTGGAGACTGGGTACACTGGACGGACTCGCCGAGAACTCCCAGATGGTATTATACCTTACGTCAGATGGCAGTTCTCTGGTGACACTGGTACAGGTTAGTCTGTAGACCCGATATCGTCATAGAGTCTTGTATGATTCCCACTGTGCTTTGATTTCCACCTTATCACGTCCAAGAGGGCGTGCAAAACGGTGGTTTTTGGGTACAGTCCCGAGTCACATGGAGGCAATGAGCGATAGGAGGGGTTTCGTCTCTCCCGGTATTGGGGGTTGATGTTGCGCTATGCTCGATTGGCCGTAACAGGGAAGTCCCTGGCCAGGGATGGTTTAGAGATATACTGGTAAGTGTTACCAGTAGTTTCTCGACCCGTTATGCGCCTCATATCGGCATGACTTATCGGTTATTGGGGTCTGACGTTTACCACCCCTAGAACTGATATGCGACATATCAGACGAAGAGACCGGACTATACGGTAGTGCCACTGTCAGGCTTTTTGCAGGAGTTGGAGCGGGCTTGCTTGCTGATCTTCTGATCGCTCAAAACCCGGGTAGCCGTTACGTCCAGCTAGTACCGCTGACGGCTTGTGGGTGCTTGATATGATCATCACCTACTGCCGGCGTATTGACGAGTCTTTAGAGTCCTACATAGAGGTTGTACTGGCTCAGGCAAAACGAGATAGGAGCGCATATGTGATATGTGCGGGACCAAGAATATTGCGTGTATGTGATACCGTATTCTATTCTCACGATGCTTGTGTCGATCGGTTATATGCGATATAACCAAGTTATCGAATCAAGGGTTGATTCGATAAGTCGATACATTGGATGTTAGTCGGCTGTATGCAATATAACCGGATTATTAAGTCAAGAGTTGATTTAATAATTTAGTTTATAATTGTATATTGGATATACTAATTTACATTGACTAATATTGGTTCACTAAAGCATTTATTTTTCTCACTTGTACACAACTTAATATATATATGTGATATATATTTATTTGTGTTCACATTTTTGTATCATTGTTGTTGATACACTTGTCATGGGTGTATGAGACATACACCATTATGTATATATTGATCTGGTTTTAATATTCAAAGTAAATACAAAATTAGTCAGTATTTGTTCATAAGCATGAAGCTTCATGAAGCTTATGGTGCTTTGACCAAAGTCCACTAGTTTTGTTTTACTTAGGATTTTATAAACCTAACCACTATAACTCACTATGGTTATGTCTCTACATGAGTTAAGTATATGATACTTACTCACCATGGTTACCACTCTCTCTCTTAATCATTATCCATTCTCATTTGAGCTCATCTTCTTCCTCCTTGTTTTTCATTGTAGGGTTTGAAAAAGAGAGAGATTCAAAGAGAGAAAAGAAATTCTAAAGTGTACCATTTCCTATCTCACCATCCTCTACTAGACTAGCACTTTAGTTTAGGGTGTTTGCTTCACTAATTCTTTGATTAGTGAGGTAGAAGCTTGAGTCCGTATTCCCTCGACGTAGATCATCTTCGGCATCGAAGACTTCAAGCGATCCCATTGCAACTTCTCAAGGAGCCGTCCAAGAGTCCGGGAGTTGGATGATCGCAGCGAAGGGACGTCGTCACGGAGCTTTGGAATTGGAGGACCAGATCTACAAAGGTTGTAGTCCCTTTCCTTTAGAGTAAAGTTGTTTACTTGTATATGATTCGCCTAATCTCTAGTTAACGATCTTGCATTAGGGTTGTTCGGCACCTAAAAATTTTAATCTGGCATGGTCGATGCCTTGTAGAGCCTTGTTAGTGTGCCTAGTAACCCTACAGTGGTATCAGAGCCTAGCTAGAGAATTAGGCGATGTGTTTACGATGTTAAAACTCCGATCGAACCCCAACGAGTCAAAGTTAACCCCCTCTCTGTAAATTTTTTCAAAATTGGGATTTTACTGAATTAAAAATATCTAAAAAATTCAGCAGGATTTTCTAAGCTTTACTGTGGAATTCGATGACCTAATCCCTACATCACGCCGCGGAACCGCGGCCGTACAGTGTGATTATGTCATGTTTTTTGCACAGTAATTCTTGTGTCTGTGATTTGAATTTTATGGTTATTTTTAACCTGACTCAAGTGTTGAGTGTTCTGCGGTTTATTTTGTAGTCGTTGATTTGATCGGAATATTTAATTTCGTTGGGTTTTCCGGATATTTAGAAACTGTTAAAAGGTTCGATCCGACATCAATAACTCACTTTTTCCCCGACCCGGAAAAATTTCCAAGTGTTGGATTTTTCCGTTGTTTGAGAACGTCTAAATCGTGCAAGTTACGCAATGGACCCTCTAGAAGACAACAAACCTTAACTCGATTATGTGACCGTCTTGAACTGCCCTTTGAACCTTAGGGTTTGGGGCAGTACGGCGTGCCACATGTGAGGCGTTGGCTTGACCCTTCTACTGCTGGACCGTTGGTACTGTGGCATGTGGTGGATGTTTTTGAACCCCCCTCAAGTGTTGAGAACCAATTGGGAAAACTTGGGTGTTTTGATTATTCGATCAGAAAGTTTAACACTGTCTATTTATCTGGAATGTGATACAATATTTGGAATCCACAAGTAGTTATGAGATAACTGATTTGGATGTTATAAACATAGCAGTTTAGTCTCAAATGATCGGTTGCCACGGAATTTTGATGTGATCAAAAGTCCGTCGCAATCACGTAGCGTACGCGGATACTCGCCGAGTAAACTTAATAGACAGCCATGCCCCATAGCCCCAACCAAGTAACTGTAGGAGAACCCCGTTGCCGAAAGCATCCGTTCGGGTGCTTGCGGTAGCGGTGTTCCGCCTTAGTGCACCTCGTCGACGGCATCGTAGGGGTGCAGCCGTCTACTAAAGTTTGCGACGAGCATTCGATCTCTTGTCGGGAATCTTGTTGAATTGCCCAACCTGAAATTGAATAGTGTTTTCGATAAAGAGACTAAAATGCGGGGTTTATAATTGTTAGGCATGTGATGTCTAAGGAATTCATTTGATTAGCCATGCGATGTCTAAAGAGGTTGCGGATTCCAACTGTTGTAGTTTTACACTTTCTTTTCTGCGACCGTAAGCGTAATATGTGATATCGTCGGTTTCGTTGTTATATGTCAACGACAATTGGGATGGGCATATTTACTTACGTTGATGACATGTGATGTTATGTGTTGCCAGATATGTTATATTGGATCGTCGTGTTTGAATAGCCGGGGTTTTTTTTATGTGAGATGAGTGTTTTTCCATTTTCATTCATGTAAAAACTTGTATGTAATATTCTTTTATTAGGGCACTTCCAGGTTGCGGATGATGTCCCCATTGTATATTATTTACTTTTCCGCACTAGGATAGACCCAAGGAGGATAGCACAAGTAACCGGGTTCTGGAGTCCAGTGGGAGATCAACTCGAGGAGTCGAGTCCGGGTCTCCTAACTCTAAAATTGGTAGGGTTGCTTGCCGCTCTCGTAGAGGTCTAGGGGTATGGGTTTGGCTATTCATCGCGACCGTGGAATCCGTGTTTTATACAGGCTCAAAATAAAACACGGACGTCCTAGTATATCCAATATTTCATATGATATTTTCTGCTGCGATATCTGTGATGTGATCATTTGATATGTTGTGATAGATACTGCATATAGTATATATGATATATTATATAGACGTTACTTATGTTTTACACCCGCGCTAGCCCTGACCCGCTCTGCCGTTAGTTACCTAACTTAACGGTGCACGATGGGACATCGAGGCGAATGCGGATGGCATAAGTGTACGTCGTATTTATCTGTGATGTTTAGGTAACTTAACTGATGGGACTTCATTAATATGATTAATGAAAGAAAAAGAAACCTAAAGATGTTGTGGAATCGAATTTTCAAAAACAAGTAGCTACAGTTCTTGCTTTGCATCGCGGTGTTCCTTGTAGAACATCCTGCACCTTATTCGATAAGGAAAGGGCCGAGATCTCTTGGCCGGGAGTGACCCCCTTAGGAATAACTGGCAGATGCTATAACCCTCGGTTTGTATTTTGATTGCTTCTATAGTTCTTGCTTTGCATAGTGGTATATATGATATATCCTGCACCTCATTCGACGAGGAAAGGGCCGACGATCCCTTCACCGGGAGTGACCCCTTTAGCAAAACTAGAAAAGCCTAAAAAACACTCCATTTTAAAAATCATTTGATTCTACAAGGATATCAAGTTCATTACGCTCATGGTTTTCTTAAAAACCTGCGTAGCCCTCCGTCATTTCAGATAAGTACTACTTAGTATTCATGCTGCGGTAGTTTGGCATGCGTCAAGGCGTAGTGTACGGTAGCTAACTAGTGCTTATCTGCTAGCATACGATACGATTGGATTAGGGTATTCGTACGGCATTGTTTGGCATGCGTCAAGGGTCGTGCGGGTGGGTTTAATTCAATCAAGAAATGTACGGCTTGAACTTGACTAGCGGACTATGGGTTGTTTGGCATGCGTCAAGGTCATAGCACGCTAGGGAAAAAATATTATCGGGAATTTCAAGTGTTGAAATTTGCAATGAGATTGCATACCTTCTATGAGATAGTTGGATCCCGATACCCGTTGCGAGTAAGAGTTAATCTTGGGAGAGTTTTACACATTACAATTAGCCGATCAAGTAGGTGTCTAGAAAGGTGTCAACGGGGTTACGCCTCTGGGAAAATGAGGTTTACTGTAATTAGGTCCGTGCGAAAGCACGGGGAACCTCCCTCAAAGTACCGACACTGGCCTGGCTGAAAGATTGGCGAACTTATAGCGTGTAATTAATCACAGCTAGTTTTTCCTTTTAGGGTTTGAAGGAAGATTTGATAAAAACAGGATCCCTTCACCGGGAGTGACCCCCTTAGCAATAACTGGCAGATGCTACAACCCTCGGTTTGTCTTTTGATTGCTTCTATAGTTCTTGCTTTGCATAGTGGTATATATGATATATCCTGCACCTCATTCGACGAGGTAAGGGCCGACGATCCCTTCACCGGGAGTGACCCCTTTAGTAAAACAAGAAAAGCCTCAAAAACACTCCATTTTAAAAATCATTTGATTCTACAATGATATCAAGTTCATTACGCTCATGGTTTTCTTAAAAACCTGCGTAGCCCTCCGTCATTTCAGATAAGTACTACTTAGTATTCATGCTGCGGTAGTTTGGCATGCGTCAAGGCGTAGTGTACGGTAGCTAACTAGTGCTTATATTCTAGCATACGATGCGATTGGATTAGGGTATTCGTACGGTGTTGTTTGGCATGCGTCAAGGGTCGTGCGGGTGGGTTTAATTCAATCAAGAAATGTACGGCTTGAACTTGACTAGCGGACTATGGGTTGTTTGGCATGCGTCAAGGTCATAGCACGCTAGGGGAAAAATATTATCGGGAATTTCAAGTGTTGAAATTTGCAATGAGATTGCATACCTTCTATGAGATAGTTGGATCCCGATACCCGTTGCGAGTAAGAGTTACTCCTGGTAGAGTTTTACACATTACAATTAGCCGATCAAGTAGGTGTCTAGAAAGGTGTCAACGGGGTTACGCCTCTGGGAAAATGAGGTTTACTGTAATTAGGTCCGTGCGAAAGCACGGGGAACCTCCCTCAAAGTACCAACACTGGCCTGGCTGAAAGATTGGCGAACTTGTAGCGTGTAATTAATCCCAGCTAGTTTTTCCTTTTAGGGTTTGAAGGAAGATTTGATAAAAACAGTGGGAGCCATCCTGATTAGATAAAATAATAACCAATCTGATCTTGCAAGAGCATACGCTGAGTGTTTTCATCTCTCTCTCTCCAGGTAGAGACCATATCACGCCTTAATTAAGATAATAATACGGATGTATTGACCGAACCCGCTTGTTATACTGAGCTGGGGAACGTTTGTCCCGCTCCAACTTATAATTGTTATAAGACAGAGCAGGAATTATGGGAATACCAAGATTCCCATGCCGCCCAAATGAAGAAAGTGCATGATGATGCATCTTCTTCGGGTGTGTTCATTACAAAGAACTGTTTCTCAGTATCCTCTGCGTCCTGGGTATTTGATACCAGACCAGGATCCCATATATGTAATTTGTTACATGGGCTACAGAAAGGTAGAGAACTGAGAACGGGTGATAAGTTTCATGAGACAGAAAAAGGTGCAAGCATTGCAGCCAAGTCTGTTGGTCACTGTCACCCTGTATTACCAATACATTGATTCTGAACAAATGCTATTAGATACCGAACCTGATATACAAAATCATATCAATCTCTTTATTTATTAAAGAAGGATATAATTTTATATTGTTGAATATTTTATTGAACATTTCAAAAGTTGATCGATTCAGGCACGTTATCTAAAAGCATTAACGTTCTAAATCAAACTACAGTTCCTAGTATACAGAACACACACAAGAGGAAGAGTTCAGAAATGAACGATTCCTTCTTGAGGTATTGTAGACTAGGTCATATCAATGTGACCCGACTAGCTTAAGTTACATTGTAGATGCATATTTAAATCAATTTGAATTTACATCTTGTGAAACTTGCCAGTCATGTCACAATGACAAGATGACCATAGCTCTGTTTATTGGAAACAGAGAAAGAGTTAGTAAACTCTTGGGATTGATACATGCTGATTTATGAAGGTCCTGTAAGTCCACAGTAGCGCCCTGGCCGTCTAACAGACGCTAAATACGGAACAAAAACTTTTTACAAACTGGCGCTATCGTGTACCGTAACCCGGATCTGCCATTAAAGCTAAACTAACAAACTACAAAGTGGGTAGAAGTGTTATACCGAATTATCCGAGTCCTTCGGTCTTCAAACATCATCCCACGCTTGTTGCGCCTGCTCCGATCTCCTTGAACTCCAGTCTTCTCGTCCAGGTGGCACCACGTCGACGGATCTTTAAACGGGCTCCCGCCTCTGAACCGAGGCAACTCGATCGTCATGTTTGCCAAAAGAGTCGACCAAGATGATGTAGAGAATGAGTAGAACACTTTATCTCGTTACGTCCAAGGCTATGGACGAACGGTTAATGAAGTTGCCTTTTGGATCGATACGAAATGAGAAATGGAGTATATCAATTTCCATGAACCAAAATCCTTAATCTTTTCAAATAACAACAATCATTTTCTCTCAAGGAGGTGGCCGGCCATATAATGAGGAGGGGGTGAGTGTAGGAGCAAAGGGGGGGTGACCACAACAACAAAGCTTATCATAACACCAAGTATGAATGCATTAATGAAAACAATGAATCACTTAACCTTGTCATCACAAGCATTAAAAGACCATTAATGAACTAATCCACATCACCATCCTAGTCACGATTCTAGAACCATCTAGAAACACGACTCATCCTCATCAAGAAAAGATAAATACGCATTTAACCGAATGTCAAAATACGGCTGATAGAAAACTGGAAACTGGCAACTTCCAAAAGTGATCCTGAAACGAATTTCAGGATAACCCCGTATTAGTATAAACATACCCGCATTTGTATTACGACCGAATACAAATGCAACTGAGACAAAGATATTATATCTACACAGTATAATACTGGTTTCCGGCTTAAACCAAAGCTTACCAGTATTATCTGCCCGAAAAATGACACGTGCGAAAACGCACGTGCTTTTTCTGAACCTTGCCATAAACCCATACGGCCTCTACAACGTTTCGCCCGAACTTGGGAAAGTGTCTGTGGGGGACTCTAATGACTCATCAACACACTGGCACTGGGTATAACATCTAGCACGTCAGAGGTACTAGCTGCACGTAACGTTTTGCCTATGTATTGATTGGAAGGGAAGCTGACGAGCGAACTCATCTATAAACCCTACTGAGCCTGACAGTGACAATGTATATACAGTCCGGTCCATTCGTCTAAAGTGTATCGCATATCGAGTCTAGGGGGTGGATAAAGTCAGACCCCTAATAACGCGATAAATCGTGTCGGCATGAAGCCCATCACCACCTGAGAAACTACTGATCCTAATCAGTAATTCTCCACTACCTCGGCCGAGAATTCCTAGAGATGGCCACCCGTGCACTGCGCGACATCAACCCCCAATACCGGGAGAGACGAATCCCCGACGATCCGCTCACTTGCCTCTAATGTGGCACGGGACTGTACCCAACTAAAACCTGTTTGCACAACTCCTTTGAGCGTGGTAGGGTAGTAATCTAAGCACAGTGGGAACTCACATGAGACAAACGCCGATCTCAGGTCGATGAACTGAACTATACACATGTCACCAGGGAATTGCTATTTGACGATATGTATAATACCAATTAGCAGATTTCCGGCGAGTCCTGTCCGGTGTACTCATAACCCAATGGGCACCAGTATACATCTTAGGTGATCAAACTGACACCAGTGGCTTGTGAGACCGGCCATCGCCCCTCGTCGGGGTCTCGATTGTATACACTAGTCTACTCTGGAGTATCGATGCCCTGTCTCGAAACTCCCACGACTAGGGACACATTAAGGATGTGCTTACAGACCCCAGCTCCCACGTATATGATCGCCATCATACTGCTGGTAGTCAAGCAAGAATCCTATGGGCTCTATCATCATGCAATAGTGAACTAAAGCATGTATACGATGATAAAGACAAACCAGATAGCTAACTATCATCTCGAGCAAGACTGTCATATCGGTATAGGTCCTGCCTCAATCATTGCAATCACGTACCTGCGATTCAATAATTGACTTTGAGGGAACTATCTCCAACAATCTCCCACTTTCACTTAAGGCTAATTATTGAGATGTCGCATACTCACAGCCCGTGTGATACCGAACATCCAACTCCTCTACTAATCAGTTTCACAAACCTAGTTTGAAAAACTCTTGTGTTCGAGAAATAGCCTCAGTGAATGGATCCGCCCTGATGTTTCTTTCTATATCTCTCTTAATCTCAAGTTCACGGAGAAAGCCATCTCCCGAATCGAGTAATACATGTCTTAGAATATGAGTGGATATCTGATAGGACCTAGTTCATAAATGAACTCCAAATCCAAACTTCTTAGACCGTTTTGATAACTGAACCTAATCAGTATCCAGCACCATGCCTCCCACAGTATCCTCTTGGATCACCTGTCCATAATACTGTCCCTTGTCAGAGGGAAAACTATAACTCTGACAATCACTCTGTCATCCATGTCACCTTGGAAGCCTGGAATGATAACCGTCTCCCGAAGGAGGCTGCCGTCATCATATCCATAGAACATGCACCTTATGTTCTAAAACTGCTTCCTTATGTTTCTTCAGGATTGGATTAATATAAACTTATCGCAACTAGTGCAAAAACAACATCTGGTGTGGTACTTGACATCTCATGATTGACTCAATTGCCTAAGCAGGTGATCTGCCAATCATGCACTTCCCTCTCTCCTTTAGTCTGTAAGACACCTTTAGAGAGGGTGACTCCATCACCTGTAGGTACACTACCATGCCAGGAGTCTTCTATTCTAAATACCATTAGAATACTGTCAAAGTACCCAAATTGGGAAACTACCCAAATCTAGATCTAAAACCATAGATCTAGTTACCAGAATGTCTGATATTATATCCATGTCCTCTGTGAAGAAACAACTGTGTGACGACCACAGAACAACCGATCGTAGTATAGGAATTTTACTCCATACTCTGTGTATGTCATCCAAATACCATGACATCACACCTTACTACCTTCTTTAACAGATCCATCCTCTATTCTGATGAAGTCAAACCTATGACTGTATCATCAAAATTAGATGATCTTATCTCTGCTATATCTGCTCAAATCTATAAATAGACATAAGCTACTTGTCCACTATGCTTCCGCTGCTCCCACTGACCACAACAACCCTCTGGCAGAATAACATATACGTGTACTTCTAAAGCTAGTTTAGAACGACGCTATACTTATCCTCCTGCCGGGTCTCATAGCCTGGAACAACAGTTGTGTCAAGTCTGGGTAAACAAGAACCTCCCTGTCACCGTCCTTGAGGCTACCTGAGTACCTCTCGGGTGTATGAGGTTACCCACCATATCTGCGGAGTGGCTATTGGAATGTCAAACCTGATTGAATATATAGGTCCTATTAAATTTTCCGTAATCGTTTGCGGTTCTGGAATCACTTCCAGTTCTACCATACTCCCACTAACTGTTTTCTAAAAAAATCCATTTTACTAAAACTGTGGCGAGTCAAGAACAATATCACTATTGATCTTCCAGATGGTAGAAATGTCAACCCTCGTCAAAGCCAGGGTCAACCTACAAACTGCCATTACAGAAACGTGCCTAGAGTTATCCAGTGTCTGGTTTTAAGCATAAGCTGGACAACTCCCCGTATCTTAACAACGTTAAGATAGGAACCATTTTATATCTAATATAGAAACATAGGCACTAATTTAATTGGAACCAGATTCAAATCATGCAGCTGTCTCCAGTGCATATCTACTTAATGGAAAAAGGCTAATCAGCATTACTTAACTTAGGAATCCATCCAATTATGAGTAATCTGAAAGAGAAATAAGTTTCTCAAAACCATTACTATCATCTGAATACCAATCACAAGAATCTACATTTTCGATCTCTTTATAGAATCTCGATACTTGCGACAACTGGTTCTCTACACAACTTCTCAAAACTTAGACATTGTATTTCTACGAAACATTTGTCTAAAAACTAGAGAAGTCACAAGTAAACAGAACATAGTACGAGGACCTACCCCTCTGTCCTGACGGATACTGGACAACATACAAAACTCTGTATAAGTCCGCTGAGTTGAATAACTCAAAACCTGTGTATCGTAGGATGAAAACTGTACCCAGGCGATTTCCTCAAATATCACCAATTACAACGAATTCCGATATAATCAGGATAATCACCTAATTCCCAATAACTTACTCCCACTCTTCATCTGTAAAAACCATACAGATATGAGAATGTAACCTGGTAAATACATACCTTGGAGTAAGTATCTAATCGGGAAATCAGTTTTCCTTTAACAATGCACTGAAACATGAAAATGTTTCGTAGGGGTATCCTGGTATTCCTAGTAATGCCTCTTTCATAATACAATTCGTGACTATAACCGTATATTTCTTTGCCATCTCTCCAAATCTCTTTATTTGTCTTTAGTCGTTACCTTCTGTACACCATCGTTAGGCTAAATGGTTTTCTTCCTTCCCTACCGTTTGGTACCAGCCTATGGTTTGGAAGAAGACTATCCAGTAAGCATAATAGGTGTACCCTCCTAATCCTAGGAGTACTCGTAACTTGAGAGAAGGTGATGATAAAAGACAACTGAATAAAACCTTATTCTATTTCTCCCGAACTGGGGAAAAAGCAAAGGTAAAATAGGAGTGGCGATGAAGTACGTGGTTTGGTCGTAAATGATAGCAGTCGCAATTTACTTTGCTATCTTTCTAATCCCTTTATTTTGTCTTTAGTTATTTCCTTCTGTACACCCTACTTAGGCTAATTGGTTTTCTTCATTCCCTACCTTTCGGCACCTGCCTATGGTTTGGAATAAGACTATCCAATAAGCGTAATAGGTGTACTCTCCTAAACTAAGGAGCCCTCGCAACCTGAGAGAAGGTGATAATAAAAGACAACTGAATAAACTAATTCTATTTCTCCTGAACCTGGATCCATCCTCGAAGAAGTCCCTTCGAGTTCGTATATAACCATACGATGGATCTATCCAATAGAAGTAGATATCCGTAGTAATACGGGGTGTTCTGAGAAATATAAAGGGTAAAAAAGGAGCGGCAATGACTTATGCAACTAAGACAATCCAAAGGCCGGTATTTTAAGAAGGTTCGGTCAACTTGGTCACTAAGTCATAGTCTAGGGTTGGTCAAAGGTCGCTGCCAAAGAGAGAGAGAGAAAAGAAACACTCTGCATGCACTCTAACCTAGATCAGAATGGTTATCACTTTATCTAATCAGGAAACCTTCCACTGTTATCTCAAATTCTCCTCCAAACCTGAAAGAAGAATTAGTCGGGATCACCCGAAGAGTAAACCAACTCATCAGTGAGAATCGGGATCCAACTATCATCGCATGATAACTTCATGGAAGCCACTCAAGTTATCACACTCCAGAAGGTATGCGCATGCCTGGCAAGTTTTCTGTATGTTTGAAACTCCCGATGTGATTTTTTGCCCCATGCTCTTATAACCTTGGCGTTGGTCAAAATGTCATAAGTCACATGCCAAGTTCTACCCGTAATTGTCCAGGTTAATTTGAACCCACCCGCACATGCCCCTGACATTGACCAAATGGCAGAACGACCGTCCCAAACCAACACATCTATCTATGCAACATATGAAATACCCCAGCAGCTACCAAACACTATGCCCTGGCGTTGGTCAAATGCATAGCTTGAATACTACTGACTATCCATAAGAAATGACGGAGGGCTACGGCTGGTTTTTGGCGAAAAAACCTTTAACGTAATGAACTTGATCTCGTTGAAGGAACCTGATAGCTTTTTATAAAAATATAGTGACGAAAACCTTTTGCTAAAGAGGTCACTCACGGTGAAGGGATCTCGGCTCTTTCCTCGTGGAATGAGGTGCAGGATATTCCAACTGAATACCGCGATGCAAAGCAACTTGTAATCGACTATATTGAAGTTATTACCCTGACGTAAACTTCTGCCCAAGGGGTCTTTCCCGGTGAAGGGATATCAGCCCTTGCCTCGTCGAATAAGGTGCAGGATATTCTAACTGAATATCACTATGCAAAACAAAAGGAAACATCTTTGTAATAACACTTTTAAAATTTGTTCCTACAAAATCAAATATAGGTTTGTTTTATCCTTGCATTGATAAAAATCAATGCAGTCCCATCAATCAATCACACCAGAAAACAACGAAAATATAATGTACGTATATGCCATCCGCATTCGCCACTGGGTCCCATCATCACCCGTTAGGTTACTTAACTAACGACAGAGCTGGGGCTGGACTAGCGCGGGTGTAAAACATATACAACATCTAATAGTATATATACCAATATACAATAATCACTCCAGGCGTGATAATATGCAACATTACAGAAAAGTAATAAGCATCACAGAACAATACAGATAACCTGGGATCCCCGGGTTTCACAGAGCCGCTGCTGAAACCTGACGTTCCCCTGGCCGTGTGGATAGCCTGTGTAATGAAACCTAGACCCCTACGGGTGCAGCAAGTTACCCGCCAAAACCTGAAGCGAGGTAGTCCCCACAGCATAGTGAATGGAACACCCGGCACTTCACGGAATCCGGTAAATTGAGCACCCCTCCTTGGGTCAACCTGTACCCCCTACGAGTGCGGCGAATAGTCTTTCAATTCTAGAGTAAGGTCCAATTGCCCTCAAAGCCATGAGATACGGACCCGTTGCCCTCTAGAACCCTGCTATCCGTGCACTCCTTCGCCGGATAAACCTAGTACAGAAATAAAAATATGTACAACGGGTACATCGACCTCGACCCGGTCGTGCCCCAAAAGAATATTATACAAACAGGCAGTGACGGCAGTCCATATGTTGGACGCTCGCCCCGCAATATCAAATGTACAAATAAATCCAAACTGCACTATCATTGCACCCTGCTATCCACCACGACATATCCGCAACATCACAGCACAACACAGAACATCGACGCGAATGTCACGTTCGCAAACTCATCTAAAAGAACTATAGCAATCAGACGCGGTTTACCGATCAAATGACATTCCCGGTCGGAGATATAAAGTAAGTACTGTAAACTAACAAGTTTAAAATTTCAATCGACAAAATATCACGAAGTGGGCCCCAAGTATATCTGGTGTATAGTAATAAAAAAACTGGGCCCAAAAGAATATACCAAAATCCACAATTTCCCTAAATTAAGCTCTCTGGAAAATTTGGAGCACTGATCAAACAGAACGGACGCGATTCCGCGGTCGTAATGAGGGATCAGTTGCCCAAATTTTCTCAGAGTGCTTAAAAATACCTGCTCAGTCTTCTGTGATATGTAAAATAATTTTAGGACATCATTTAAAATCGACAGAAACTGTGAACTTGGAAAATTGCGATTTTTGAAAATCCGTTCGATTGATGTTTTAAACGCGTTAGCACAAGTTTGTATAGCTTAATGGTGAGGCTTTGATACCACTGTAATTCCACGGTAGCGCCCCGGCCGTCTAACAGACGCCAAATGCGGAACAAAAACTTTTTACAAACTGGCGCTATCGTGTACCGTAACCCGGATCTGCCATTAAAGATAAACTAACAAACTACAAAGTGGGTAGAAGTGTTATACCGAATGATCCGAGTCCTTCGGTCTTCAACCATCATCCCACGCTTGTTGCGGCTGCTCCTATCTCCTTGAACTCCAGTCTTCTCGTCCAGGTGGCACCACGTCGACGGATCTTTAAACGGGCTCCCGCCTCTGAACCGAGGCAACTCGATCGTCAAGTTTGCCAAAAAAGACGACCAAGATGAAGTAGAGAATGAGTAGAACACTTTGTCTCGTTACGTCCAAGGCTATGGAGGAACGGTTAATGAAGTTGCCTTTTGGATCGATACGAAATGAGAAATGGAGTATATCAATTTCCATGAACCAAAATCCTTAATCTTTTCAAATAACAACTATCATTTTCTCTCAAGGAGGTAGCCGGCCATATAAAGAGGAGGGGGTGAGTGTAGGAGCAAGGAGGGTGACCACAACAACAAAGCTTATCATAACACCTAGTACGAATGCATTAATGAAAACAATGAATCACTTAAGCTTGTCATCATAAGCATTAAATGACCATTAATGCACTAATCCACCTCACCATCCTAGTAACGATTCTAGAACTATCTAGAAACACGACTCACCCTCATCAAAAAAAGATAAATCCGTATTTAACCGAATGTCAAAATACGGCTGATAAAAAACTGGAAACTGGCAACTTCCAAAAGTGATCCTGAAACGAATTTCAGGATAACCCCGTATTAGAATAAACATACCCGCATTTGTATTACGACCGAATACAAATGCAACTGAGACAAAGATATTATATCTACACAGTATAATACTGGGTTCCGGCTTAAACCAAAGCCTACCAGTATTATCTGCCCAAAAAACGACACGTTCGAAAACACACGTGCTTTTTCCGAACCTTGCCATAAACCCATACGGCCTCTACAACGTTTCGCCCGAACTTGGGAAAGTGTCTGTGGGGGACTCTAATGACTCATCAACACACTGGCACTGGGTATAACCTCTAGCACGTTAGAGGTACTAGCTGCACGTAACGTTTTGCCTATGTATTGATTGGAAGGGAAGCTGACGAGCGAACTCATCTATAAACCCTACTGAGCCTGACAGTGACAATGTATATACAGTCCGGTCCATTCGTCAAAAGAGTATCGCATATCGAGTCTAGGGGGTGGATAAAGTCAGACCCCTAATAACGCGATAAATCGTGTCGGCATGAAGCCCATCACCACCTGAGAAACTACTGATCCCAATCAGTAATTCTCCACTACCTCGGCCGAGGATTCCTGGTGATGGCCACCCGTGCACTGCGCGACATCAACCCCCAATACCGGGAGAGACGAATCCCCGACGATCCGCTCACTTGCCTCCAATGTGGCTCGGGACTGTACCCAACTAAAACCTGTTTGCACAACTCCTTTGAGCATGGTAGGGTAGTAATCAAAGCACAGTGGGAACTCACATGAGACAAACGACGATCTCAGGTCGATGAACTGACCTGTACACATGTCACCAGGGAATTGCTATCTGACGATATGTATAATACCAACTAGCAGATTCCCGGCGAGTCCTGTCCGGTGTACTCATAACCCAATAAGCACCTGTATACATCTTAGGTGATCAAACTGACACCAGTGGCTTGTGAGACCGGCCACCGCCCCTCGTCGGGGTCTCGACTGTATACACTAGTCTACTCTAGAGTATCGATGCCCTGTCTCGAAACTCCCACGACTAGGGACACATTAAGGATGTGCGTACAGACCCGAGCTCCCACGTATATGATCGCCATCATACTGCTGGTAGTCAAGCAAGAATCCTATGGGCTCTATCATCATGTAATAGTGAACTAAAGCATGTATACGATGATAAAGACAAACCAGATAGCTAACTATCATCTCGAGCAAGATTGTCATATCGGTATAGGTCCTGCCTCAATCATTGCAATCACGTACCTGCGATCCAATAATTGACTTTGAGAGCACTATCTCCAACATGTCCCCTGTCTACATATGCCAAGACCGGTTCTTTTTTACTTTATTACATTCTCTGATAATCTCTCAAGATTTAGACATATGTTCCTGTTGAAACACAAGTTCGAACCTTTTGAGATATTCATAGAATATAGGTAAGAAGTAGAGAACAAAATGGGTTTAAGTATTATGTCCTTTGATGTGATCAAGGAGGAGAATACTTGAGCACGGAATTCCTGGACTATTCTAAAGGAGAATGAGATTCTCTCTAAGCATTACTCCTCCGTATACACCATAGCACGATAGTATATCGAGGCGGAGCAATAGCACCCTATGTGATATGGTGTGCTCTATGATGAGTACTAGTAAGTTTCCTATTTTCCTTTTGGGAGTTATGCACTTGAGAAACTGCATAGGGTTTAAATCAAATCAGTTGCCTACCACTTCATATGTGATATGGAAAGGAGAGAGCCCATATCTTAAGTTTGTTAAGATATGGGATTGTCCGGCCTATGTCTAAAAACAAAATCCGGACAAGCTCGAAGCAAGGTCTGTTATGTAGAACTGGAAAGGTTCCAGTTATACAAACTACAGCAGATGATTTGGAAGAACCAAAGGATTCAGTAAATTCCAACGAACCTCAGCCTCTCCGCCGATCTAGTAGGGTTCCTCACCCACCTGAGAGATACTTCGGTTTCTCTATGACAGTGAGAGCGAGAATTGCATCATGAGATGATGACCCAACTAGTTTCGAGCTGGCCATCAGGAGTGGGACTCTGTAAGAATGGCTGGATGCTTAGCGATCTGAGATGGAATCCTTATACACCAACAAAGTATGGACTTTTGTTGCTTTATCTGAAGGGTTAAATCCCCATCAGGAGCAAGTATATCTTAAGAAGATTACTTGGTGTACATGGAAAAGTTGAGACTTTCAAAGCTAGACTTGTTAAAGCTTTGCATCATTAACCATGTATGGATTATGATGAAACCTTTTCTAAGTATCTATGCTTAAGTCCATCCAGATCCTACTTGCCACGGCTACATACCATGACTACGATATCTGGTGGTTGGGTGTCATGACTGCTTTTCTAAATGATTATTTGGAAGAGAGCGTCTATAAATACACAGCCAGAGGGCTTCATAAATAGTGGGAGCAGCGGAAACGTGTGCAAGTAGCTTTATAGGATAAAGCAGGCATCGCGGAGTTGGAAAATCTGTTTTGATGTGGTAGTCAAAGTGTTTGACTTCATCAAAATGATAGATGAACCTTGTATATACAAAAAGGTAGTAGAAAGTATGGTGATGATCCTCGTAGAGTACGTGGATGACATACTCTTGATAGGGAGGGAGTTTCCTATGCTACGCTCGGTCAATCTCCGCTTATCACAAGGATTCTCCATATAGGATCATAGTGATACCTACTAAATCCTGGGTTTTGGATCTATGAGATAGATCTAATTGGATGTTAGGATACTCACTAGTTGTAGTGAGATGGTATCAGTCGATCCTGGGGAGAATCACTGGAAGGGTTCCAGGGTGATAAGGACGACTGGATGTCAGTCACAGGCATTGTCTTTACCCTCAGTAAAGGGATGGTATGTTGGAAGGGTTCCAAGCTAGATACCATGGCATACTAGACGATAAAGGCTGGATACATCGCTACCAAAGATGCTACCAAAGAGGAAGTCTGGGTGTATATTAGTTCATGAGATGAACTTCGTTCCTACCATTGTGTGACAATGGAGTTGTGGCCTATGCCTTGGAACGCCCGTCCCATCAGTGATCCAGACATATTCTAAGGCAGTATCACCTGATCATGAAGATGGTTGATCTCCAAGTAGATCGAGGTTAGGAGAGTAGACTCAGAGGACAACACGGCGGATCCACTCACAAAGGCCTTTTCCCAGAGAGAGACTTTAATGGGATGGTTGAGTATGAGATACTACAACCACTGCTATCAGATGGCCCTAGTGCAAGTGGGAGATCTTTAGCTATATGTATGCCCTAGAAGCCATTACTATACATAGGATGTATATTGTAGTGGATGCTTGGACATATATAGGGAGGACTTTCTTGCTCGACATGATAGTATGCTATCTGGTTGCTCTTTACCTTAACGTGTACACTGATTGTCTCTCTGTTACATGTTGGTAAAGCCCTTAGGATGTGTACTAGACTACCTGGACTATGATGCGGATCATACCAGTGAGGACATGGTAGTCTATAAGTACATCCTTCAAGGTCCTTAGTCGTGGGTGTATCGAGATGGGGCATCGATATACCAGAGTAGACTAGCGTATACCTTCTCGACCCATACAGATGGGCGATGGATGATCCCATATCCATTGGTGTTTGACATCAGAGATGATATACGGGTGCTCAGTGGAGACTGGGTACACTGGACGGACTCGCCGAGAACTCCCAGATGGTATTATACCTTACGTCGGATGGCAGTTCTCTGGTAACACTGGTACAGGTTAGTCTGTAGACCCGAGATCGTCATAGAGTCTTGTGTGATTCCCACTGTGCTTTGATTTCCACCTTACCACGTCCAAGAGGGCTTGCAAAACGATGGTCTTTGGGTACAGTCCCGAGTCACATGGAGGAATGAGCAATTGGAGGGGTTTCTTCTCTCCCGGTATTGGGGGTTGATGTTGCGCTATGCTCGATTGGCCGTAACAGGGAAGTACCTGGCCAGGGCTGGTTTAAAGATATACTGGTAAGTGTTACCAGTAGTTTCTCGACCCGTTATGCGCCTCATATCGGCATGACTTATCGGTTATTGGGGTCTGACGTTTAGCACCCTTAGAACTGATATGCGACATATCAGACAAAGAGACCGGACTGTACGGTAGTGCCACTGTCAGGATTTTTGCAGGAGTTGGAGCGGGCTTGCTTGCTGATCTTCTGATCGCTCAATACCCGGGTAGCCGTTACGTCCAGCTAGTACCGCTGACGGCTTGTGGGTGCTTGATATGATCATCACCTACTGCCGGCGTATTGACGAGTCTTTAGAGTCCTACATAGAGGTTGTACTGGCTCAGGCAAAATGAGTTAGGAGCGCATATGCGATATGTGCGGGACCGACAATAATGCGT